>JAWNLS010000855.1:0-2400000 GCA_035042185.1 Drosophila kambysellisi
TTTATATTGTTGTTTTTCTCAGTGCAGTGTTACTCACCTCTCGGCATATTGCTCCCGTTCCAATTGACTTAGTTTCTTGAGCTGCTCGGCCAGACGCTGGTCATCGACGGCCTGTTGGCCGATGTGCTCAGATTTTGATTTTGTTGCCGCTGCAGTCTCAAGCTTCTTGGCCTTTACTTCGACTTGCTCCTTGGTACGCTCCTCCTCGAGTTCCATGCGCAGTATCTCCTCATCTGGATCGTATTTATCCCATTTGTTGTAATCCGTCGACTTAATTCGATTTGTCTGCTTCTTTCCGCCTGTTTCTGTTTTGGCAGCAGTTTCAGCTTTTTTTGTGGTTGTATCTTCACCTTTCTCCTTGTCTATATCTATTTTGGCTGGCTTTCGTATTGGCGGCAGATCTGTTGAATCCTCCTTTAACTCACTCAGCGCCTGGTCCTTGTACTTAATGTGTTGTGTCCAGTCCTGTGAAAAAAATATGACAATTCAAATTTGTACACTAAACCGAGAATCTGTATCCGGCTTGGAACCAACAATCGTAATTAATTTTTTCGCGAAAAACACTCTTGAATTTCGAAATTTTAGATTTCCAGCAACTTTTAAAATTTGTAAAAAATTTAAATACTCTTCTAGTACCAAGTTTGCTTTCTCTATAAACATAGACAGTGTAGACAGCTGGTCGACCTTTGTCTAACTTGGTTTTTTAGCTAACCTAAACTAATGTTGATTTCATTTGTTGGCAACAGACAATTCTTGGCGAGACGATCTATCGGCCAGCCAAGTTGGACAAGAAGTTGGCACGTGAACTGAAATCGTTGGCGAGTCCCGATGATCCGTATGACACCATTATTGGGAAGACACTGTGCACAAATGATTTCTATGAGGGGCAGGGACGTTTGGATGGCGCCTTCTGTGAGTTTAGCGAAAACGACAAGATGACGTATCTGGAGAAGTTGCGGGACAACGGCGTCGTCAATATCGAAATGGAGAGCACCATTTTTGCGGCGCTAACTCATCATGCTGGAATCAAAGCGGCCGTTGTTTGTGTGGCGCTGCTTAATCGCTTGAATGGGGATCAGGTGAATGCGCCCAAGGAGGTGATGCACGAGTGGCAACAGCGTCCACAGATCCTCATCTCGCGATACATACGCAAGGTGCTCTCCCAGAATGGACAGCTGAAGTCATTCTTTGGGCATCAGGGATCGATAAAGTCGCCGCGTCGCTTCAAGCTGGTCCAGCAGGAGTCGCAGGCCCATGAGTAGAAGATAATCTATATGTATATGTATATCTGATATAACATCAAGTTACCTTTTTGGCTTTAGTGTCGAATATCCCCCTCTTTATGTATACAATTTGTTCAACAACATTCCTTAGTTTAATTGTCGCTTTAAGTTGTTTAGCCTATTTTCTCCCAGTGTATACACCAGATGTATATCCAATTCCTCATTAGCTTATTTAAACTACTACTAAATATTTAAATAACGCTGTGTTTCAAAATGGCAGCAAATTATTAAAATTGTTGTTGATTCCTCTTCAATAATAAAAAAAAAAAAACAAAAAAAAAAACAGAAAAAACTGAATGAAAAAAAAATATAGAAAAATTGTTAATTGTTATGTTGCATATATTCTAAATGAGGCAAACCAAAAAATATGTATGTAATTCTGATCATAATAATAAGATTTCATAAATTATTATATTACACACATATTGTATTGTAATTCCTAAACATTTGTTATAATGTTGCTAATCTTAAATTTATACAACAGTTACTCTTATTCAATTCTATATATTAAAAGAAAACAAAGCAAGCTGAATACAATTTAAAAAAAAAAACAAAACAAAAACAAAAGCGTTAAGCGTTGCAATCGGACGTAACCGACTGCCGAATACTCTGATGCCAGCTGATTCGATTTGGTGACTCTAGCTCTAAAATTGTGGAATATCAACAAATATCAAAATAAATACAAATCTAGGTTTCCAAGTTTGGCAACTCACAATATACATGTGGGATTGGTGTGTGGTTTCTGAGTCTAACGCCAACAACAACGACGAACATGAAGAAGATTAACAACGACGATCCCTAGACAACAACGATACCGAGACGAAGAAGAGCAACGAGAGCGAATTCGCACGACGGCGAATCCGATCGAGGAAGAGAAGCGGCGAAGACGACGACGACGACGATGACGTGACGACGACAAGGGAGTTGCAGTTCGGCCCTTTGACGGAATAGGTTGTGAGAGCTGTGTCTCAAGTCGAGAGTTGCGTATGAACCTCTGAGAGAGGAAGTCGAGTGAGCTGCGCGACGAGTGAAGTTCGAGGAAGAAAACACGTTGGAATGTTCAAACTCATTAACAACTAACAACATACAATAAACTATTAAATAAAGTATTAAACCAACCCATATTTTGGGGGCTCAACCGGGATTTGAACGAATACAATTTTTAATGCAAAATCGACGAAAGAGTGTGCATTAAATCGACGAAGCAGTGTGAATAAAATCGACGAGAAGGAGAAGGAAAACGACGAAGAAGTTAAATTAAATCGACGAATGAAATTAACTTACGTAAAGATGCCAAATTTAAATGATTTAATTGCAAAAAAATTGCGTTCAGGGAAGAAATCAAGCATATGTGGACTGCACCAATTTATATTCGAGACAGAAGGAGACCGAGCGAATAGAAATCGATTGCGCGATTTCGGTGGATTTAGCTATGACGAAAACAGCGAAAAATATGTAGCAAAACTAGAGTACATACGAGAAAAACTGTCGGATTATGATCTTGTATCAATTTGCTGCATATTGGGCATAAGTTACAGAGCTGAAAATATGCCGTTACATATTTTTCGTAATTTAAAAGCGGGACAAATGCTGCAACATACCGACGAAGAAGAAATGAGCGATGAAGACGAAGGCAGCGACGATGACGAAAGTAGCGAAGATGACGAAGGACGCGACGATGAGAAAGGCAACAAGATTGAAGAAAACGCAACGGGAAGAAGTTTCGCTCATAAGCGAGAGACAAAGAATACAGCACGTCGAGTAACGGACAAAGTGCATAATAGCAAACAAGAAACTGCGAACGAAGTACAGTTACCGCGTTTTGCTATGAGTTTTCGTGACGTAGAAGAATGCATCAGAGTTTTCGACGGTAGCGATGAAATTGCTGTAGAAATCTGGATAACGGAATTCGAAGAACAAGCGTTGCTCATGTGTTGGAGTGAGATTCAAAAAGTCATTTTCGCCAAAAAGTCACTGAGAGGAATTGCCAAGTTGTTTGTGTTGAGTGAGAAACATTTGAATTCGTGGCAAGCGTTGAAAAAGGCCTTATTGAGTGAATTTAAGTCGCAAGTGTCAAGCAAACAAATACACACTCAATTGAGTGAAAACAAACGACGTAGTAATGAAACTGTTTATGAGTATTACTACCGAATGAAAGATTTTGCATCCCGTGGAAAAGTTGAAGACGACGCACTTATACAATACGTGATCGATGGAATTGACGAACTTTCAATGAATAAATCTATTCTGTATGGAGCAAAAAATTTGAGCGATTTTAAAAACAAACTGAAAGACTACCAAAAAATGAGTGCAAATATGAAGAAGAGCGAGAAATGCGATAAAGAGGAAAAGATGCAGGCCGATCAGATGAAGAGCGAGAAATTTAATAAAGGAGAAAAGATGCAAGCCGTTCAGAATGGAAAGAAAGGAAATTATTGTTTCAATTGTGGTGAAATCGGACACTTTTCAATGAATTGTGAAAACAACGACAAAGGGAAAAAATGTTTTAAGTGTGGGCAATTCGGACATATTTCACAAAATTGCAAAAAAGACGTCGAAGAAGAAACAAATATGCGCCGTATAAAAAAGTACATTGAAGTGACACCCAAAAGAAGATACGCAAAACATAGCCGAGGATCGCACGACGCGCACCGAGACTGAATATGCGGTACTGCAGGAGCGCTATCACATGCTGGAGGAGCAGTACAGAAAGTCGGAGTTGCGTGCCGAGGAGCGTTTGGCCGAGGAGCAGAAGCGTCATCGCGAAATGTTGGAATGTGTGAAACGCGAAGCCTCGCTCCAGAATGAGAATTGCCAGATGAAGTTCAAAGCCACCAAAATCGAGGTGAATACACTGCGCGACGAAGTGCAGCGATTGCGTGTTTTTTACGATAAGCAGGCCAACGATTTGCATCGCACCGAGGATCAGCTGGAGCTGGCACACGTTCAAATTGCCGCCCTGCACCAGGAATACGATGAACAGCTGCAAACGCTACGCCAGCACAAAAAGAAGAAGGCGAACAATTTACGACGCACGACAGCTAGAGAATTCACCGTTGGAGGCTTGGTCACGATAGAAAGAACAGAATTTGAGAGTGGAGTCAAACTAAAGCCAAAGTTTTTGGGCCCCTACGAGATTGTCAAAGTGAAGTACAACAACGCGCCTATGATGTCGCAAAAATCGGTAAATCTGATGGTCCAAAGAATTCATCGACGTGTGCCGAATATCTAAAGCCCTGGTCGACGCCTGAGGATGATGATGACGAAGATGCATTCGGGGCGAATGCATAGTCAGTATGGCCGAATGTGGGATTGGTGTGTGGTTTCTGAGTCTAACGCCAACAACAACGACGAACATGAAGAAGATTAACAACGACGATCCCTAGACAACAACGATACCGAGACGAAGAAGAGCAACGAGAGCGAATTCGCACGACGGCGAATCCGATCGAGGAAGAGAAGCGGCGAAGACGACGACGACGACGATGACGTGACGACGACAAGGGAGTTGCAGTTCGGCCTTTGACGGAATAGGTTGTGAGAGCTGTGTCTCAAGTCGAGAGTTGCGTATGAACCTCTGAGAGAGGAAGTCGAGTGAGCTGCGCGACGAGTGAAGTTCGAGGAAGAAAACACGTTGGAATGTTCAAACTCATTAACAACTAACAACATACAATAAACTATTAAATAAAGTATTAAACCAACCCATATACATATGTTTGCCGATCTTTAAAGGATGAGAATGAGTCTCACAGCTTCGGTGTCAGAGTTTAGAAACGGTTTGAATGCAAAATACGAAAAACTTTATGAAACTAATTGGTATATATTAAAAGCAAAATGTGTTTAAACAACAATATTGATAATTATTTATTTTATATACAAATATTGAAGTTAGAGTTTGATATTTTGGGAATACTGATTATTTTATATTTATTTTTAAACAATATTTTACATTTTCCTGGCTATCAATTCAGTAAATATTTATTATTTTAAATAGTATTTTAATAATTTTCCAGTTTTTTTTTTCAAGACGCTTATTTGTTGTTATTGTTGTTGTTTTTTATTTTTTTTTTTATTTTTATTATTAATTTATGATTAACACAATTCGAAACCGAAACCATTTTTTTTTTCATTGCGTTGTTCAGTGTTTTGATTTGAAATATTGCAATGCTGCTGAGAATGTTCATTCAAAATTGAATTTCATCCCGAAAACTTTTCCAAATTACAAACAGTCTTTATATATTTTTATTAAAATAAAACAATCGCAAGTATGGCAGGCAGAGATCTAGAGAAGGATGTCGGCGAGCTAAAAGGTGAGTGACCTCAAAGATCTGGCCTTAAGCCAAGCCAATAAACACGAGCCACATAGAAATGGTTAAGTCGCAAAACAAACGCATTGATGAGCTCATCCAGCATATCAAGGAAGGCTGCAATGCGACGGAACCGAAAGAGTTGAAGGCCACCTTGTGCAACATGAATCCCTATCTCGAGTGCCTCGACTCAGACATTTTATACCATCTCACTCTCGATACCAGTTCAACGGACTTTCCCAAGGTCTTTGGCGATGTGCGCGTAAGTCGTAAAAAAGCAACTACAACAAGTAAGAGCCTGTAGTCGAGTTAACTCGACTACGATATACCCTTAACCCAGTTATTAAATATATTCTAGTTTTCTTGGCAAATTTCCCTTTAAGATGATTTGCACTCAAATGCGCGAACTGAATGGCTTTAAACACGTGCATATACGTACATGCATACACACACACACACGTACACGAAATAGTAGGTTTCGGGGTTCTGCAGAATACACACAAATATATTGACGCTAGCGTCGATTATCATGCCATCTCTTTCTCACACATGCGCTCGCCTATTTATATGTATACAGAAAATGCTTGGGGCTGCTGATAGAAGTGAGATCAATACGAGAATATATTTTCGACTATAACTTTGGTGTTTCTTATCCGATCTTAATGAAATTTCGGCAATTGATCAATAATATGTATAAGCATATTATGTATAAATTAGAAGCCTCTGCCTTTTAAATTGTGAAATTTGTTGCTATCGGCAATCGAAATGTATCGATAATTCAGAAACTGAGGCAGTTATCGATAAAATTATGCAAACTTGATCTGCGCCTGGTACACGAGAACTTACATTCCAAATTTGAAGTCTCTAGCTCTTATAGTCTCTGAGATCCACGTGTTCATACAGACGGACAGACGGACAGATGGACGGACGGACAGACGGACGGACAGACGGACAGGGCTATATCGACTCGGCTGTTGATCCTGATCAAGAATATATATACTTTATGGGGTCGGAGATGCTTCCTTCTGCCTGTTACATACATTTGCACAAAACCATTATACCCTTTTTACCCATTTTTAATGGGTTAAGGGTATAAAAATCAGTCACGAAGTTAAGATACCCTTGAAGAGCCAGACAAATCTAACATCTACATATATATCTGACTAGGATAAATCAAACTACTCCATTACGGTCATCAACATCGATTAATATATCATATAGGGATTATCCCTACCATTATTTTTATCTTTCGACCGATAGTTAGTTTCTTTTAAATAACTTCAATACTAACAGAGTTCGCATAGTTGGAAAGTTTGATGGAGTTACATATAACCACATCTTACAAATCGTATTCTAATTAAGAAGTTGACCATCTTTATTGTATTTATCAGTTTGTTTGCTTGGGCGGAACGGAGTCGCGGATGGAAGCGTTCGCCGCATTCATTATGAGGGAGATCGGCCTGAAGATGAACAAAGCTGTTAAGCTAACAAATATCGCGGCAGAGGCAAATCGCTATTCCCTGTTCAAGGTAGGACCAGTGCTCTGTGCTAGTCATGGTATGGGTAATCCATCGATGAGCATTATCCTCCACGAGCTGTTCAAGATAATGCATTATGCCAAGTGCCAGAAGCCGGTGTTCTTTCGCATGGGCACATCTGGTGGCATTGGCATTGAGCCGGGAACAGTGGTCATCACATCGGAGGCTTTGGATGGCCAATTGCGTGCCGTATACGAAGTTGTTGTTCAAACTGAGTCCCAGCTGCGACCGACCATATTAAATAAGGATTTGATCAACGATCTGAAATCGTTGACGGAGCCCTGCTTGGATGACTTTGATACCGTTACTGGCAAGACAATGTGCTGCAATGATTTCTACGAGAGTCAGTCCAGAATGGATGGCGCCTTCTGCGATTATAAGCCCGATCAGAAGATGGAATTCCTCAGGCACATCTCAATGTCGGGTGTTGTCAACATGGATATGGAGAGCTCAGCATTTGCAGCACTCACGCATCAGGCTTGCATTCCTGCCGCCGTCGTCTGTGTGACGATCGTAAATCGCTTGGAAGGTGACCAGATTGAAGCGTCTCGTGAGCGGCTTAAGGATTGGGAGAAAAGACCTCAGAAACTAATTGCTCGCTATATACACAAGGTGCTCTATGACGGGGACGATACTTATAGCTGTAACTGTGACTGTTAACTTTGGTTTCAAAATGCACTGAGAAAAATACTTAATGTTTATAAAAAAAAATATATAGCCAAATAAATAAATTAATTAAAATTGTAGAACATTATATTAAAAAGTTTATGAAGACAGAGTAGTAAATCAAGAGTTGTAATTATAAATTATTTTAATAATAATTTCTATAACTTTAAAGTGGCTATATCTTCCGTGAGTTTGAGCGCCGATAAAGCCATATATCTCACACAATTTTAATATTTTATATTGATAGAACACCCTTCAAAAATCCAGACAAAAATATTGGATAACGCCTAATTACGCCCCCAAAAGCGATAAAAAGCTTACATGTATCGCAATATCAGAAGTAGAGTTACCAAACTTTGAAGGAAGGTTACTATATATTCTTTATATTTTTTAGCCACACCCACTAACATCTCCAAAATTCCCAAAAGCCCATATCTTTCGTAATTCAGGAGCTAAAGTTACCGAACTTAGACGGAAGGTTACTGGGAAACTCTTTATAAAATAAAAAAAATAAAATTCACAAATGCTTATTTTTTTTCGAAATTTTAAGGACAAAAAAAAAGTATTTCATAGTCGGTTACACCCGACTGCAGCGTTTCCTTGTGTTGTATTTACACAAGCTACACACATACATATAAATATATGTAATGTGAGAGAAGCTGAAACGTTGCATTCTCAATTCTTCAGTTCACATTCAATTCTTCAGTTCATCGCGAGCGCTCGTCGTGGTCGCAACAGATCGGCAGAAGCCAAAAATAAAACTGTGGATATACACTGTTTGGTATATTTTTATAAAACATAAACAATTATTTATATAATAAAATATATATGTGTACATGTGTCAGCTATATAGATAAGATTAATAAGATTGCGATTAATAAGTGTGAAACGTGTAATCTATTATTTATTTATTGTTATATACGTATATATATATATATATATATATATATATATATGTATCTACAGTCACGTAATTCAAATTTTAAAAGTTCCCGTGTAATGTGAACGCCACAATTCCTGTCATAAAATCAAATTTCGGAAAAAACAAACATAAGCAACATTCCAACTATCAAAAATTAAATGCAAAAAAAATAGAACGTGCTCAAGAAAATGAATTTTTGTTGTTATTATTTATTTATAAATTATATTTTTATACCCTTAACCGATTAAAAATGAGTAAAAGGGTATAATGGTTTTGTGCAAATGTATGTAACAGCCAGCGAGTCGATATAGCCATGTCCGTCTGTCTGTCTGTCCGTCTGTCCGTCCGTCTGTATGAACACGCGGATCTCAGAGACTATTAGAGCTAGAGACTTGATATTTGTAATATAGGCTCTCGTACACAAGGCATTGATCAAGTTTTCTTTATTTTGGCGATAACTGTCTCCGCTTATCGATTATCGATACATTTCGAATTGCTTTAAGAAATGAGTGCACTTACGGACCTGGTCACATTTGGGTGCAGCAATTTTTAAGATCAAATTGGCCAACAGTATTCGAATATATTTAACAGCTGGGTTAAGGGTATATCGAAGTCGTGCTCACTCAAATTTAGCATTTTTA
Organism: Drosophila kambysellisi; assembly: GCA_035042185.1. Classification (NCBI taxonomy): domain Eukaryota; kingdom Metazoa; phylum Arthropoda; class Insecta; order Diptera; family Drosophilidae; genus Drosophila; species Drosophila kambysellisi. The sequence goes on from JAWNLS010000855.1 coordinate 9,358, forward strand.
CTTATTTTAATAAGACTAATATTTATTTTTATTTTAAACTATACCCATTTTAAATTTGTATATTTAGTGTTGCATATTTGAAGCAGAATTTTGTCTAAATGAATGATAATGGTTGTGAAAGTGATCGGTTAATGTTAACAATATCTGATAAGTAAGATTATGTACACTCGTTAAAAAAAAAAAACAGGTTTCAAACAAATAAGATATTCAAGTTGAGCTTAATATAGTATATAAATCGAGTAATTTGTATGTGTTTCTAAACTTTTTACATTTGCAGCATTGATAATAAACTAAATCTTAAATATGTCGAATAGGTGAGTAAAGATCCGAGCTTACTAATTAAATACTCAAGCGAAATATTGTGGATTGTCGCGAAAATACTTTTATTTTAGTTTCATAATTTATCACTTTAAAATAATATGAGTTATGTGTTTCAGCAAATGCGTTGATCTAAATAATCCCAATCTGGATGGCATGTCATCTGATTTTCTATACCATCTGACTTTCAATGTGGCAAACACCAAGGACACTAAGGATATACAAAAACAGTTCGGAGATGTTCGGGTGCGTTATTCTTATTGCTGTAGAAGCTATGAATTTGTTGCAAATAAACACATATTGCTCCTGTTGCCCCTTCTCGAATCAGGTCATTTGCATGGGCGGCACTGGTAGACGAATGCTGGAACTGGCCAAATATCTGCGTCTCAAGTTGGCCATAAATGATGAAGGCGAACCGATCGACTTATGTGAGGGAGGACATCGATATGCCCTCTACAAGGTTGGACCTGTACTGTGTTGCAGCCATGGTGTCGGTTCCTCAACGTGCTCCGTGGTCCTCCACGAGCTGCTGAAGCTGGTGAAGTATGCCAAGTGCCAGGATCCCATATTCCTGCGCATTGGCACATGTGGTGGACTGGGAGTTAAGCCAGGCACTGTTATTGTGACCAAGGATGCCTACAACGGCTACTTGAGAAACGAACATGAGATTGTAAGTGTTCCAAATAATATCTACACTTAGAAAATAAATATGTATATAGTTTTTTACTTAATATATCTGATTCCCATCTTAAAATGCAACTAAATCAATCATATTAATAAATACAACATATATTGTAATTAGTTTTTACATGATTAATTAACAAAATTAATATTAATTTATATTTTGTTAAGAAAAAAATCAAGCACAAATACTACCTTTCATTAGAAATTAGATAAAGGTTGCACTTGAACTGAGTGGTTTTTTTTTTAAGTGTATCACCTGATGGTCCTTGAGAATGTAGTTCTTACCCTTATTCAATGTTGTTATATCTGCATCCGTAGCCGATTCTGGGAGAGCGCGTTGTGCGACCAGCTAGTTTCCCCGAACCACTCATTGAGGACCTTCTAAAATATGGCAGCCAAGCGGATGATGGCTTCGATACCATCAAGGCAAATACGATGTCCACCGACTGTTTCTATGAAGGCAAGTGTGATTTCAATTTTAAGTTGGAAACTCGATTCTGGCTCGATTCAAAATTTCACAGAACCTGATCTTTGTCAATAATTAACCGATTATCGAAAATCAACTGTTTTACTTCGAGTTAAATAACCTATTTTTGATGTACAGGTCAGGGTCGCACCGATGGCGCTGTGTGCCAATACACGGATGAGCAGAAAATGATATTTCTGCAGGCTGCTTATGAGAAGGGTATACGAAATATCGAAATGGAGGCAACAATGATGGCCTCATTGACGCACATGGCTGGAGTCAAGGCCGGTGACATTTGTGTAGCGTTGATTAATCGCCTAAATGGGGATCAGGTGAGTCCAATCTAATGTTTAACTACCCCCTCGACTGGCTGTAATTATTATTATTATTATTATTATTATTTTGTACAGGTGACAATCACAATGGATGAAAAGCACGAATTCGAGGAACGTCCATTTCTGATTGTGGGTCGCTTTATTAAGCATCTGCTGAACAAGTGATTATATCAAATTATCATTCCAAGCAATTATAAAATATTACAACTGCATTTATTGTATCAGAATAAATGTTATATTTCCTGTATCAGAAGTTTGTTTTTGCCACTGCCAGATTTATTGTTGTTTGTTGTCAGCGGGAGACGCAACTCTGGCTGTGACGTAGGCATTCCCTGCTGCATCATCAGTGGCAGCGGCAACTGTTGCTGTTTCTGTCCGCGATTCGAATTTGGATTGCGATTGGGATTGTGATTACTTCCCTTCAACTTGCCGAGCGCCTCAGCGGCGCTAGCTATTTTGCTCTTAATCACACAATTCGGTTTGACCAACTCGGCCAAGTCATACTCCTTGTTGGTCTGCACGACCTTTGGCTGGGGCTTTGTTTTGGGTTTTGGTGGCTCTTTTTGATCCTTCTTCTCCTTCTGGTTCTTGTGCTCCACCTCGTCAATGATCAGGCGTGTGGCATTCGACGGAGCCAACTCGCCCAGCTCTTGATGCAACTGCCTCAGCATCTTTTGAGCGCTAGCATTGTTGGACTCCAGATTCAGGACACGTTGATATAATCCATAAGACTGACCAGGAAATTTTAAGAATTAGAAACTTAATCAAAACTACAAATAGCAAGAAAAGATACACAATAATATAAAAATGGATATACTCAAACCTCCCGACGTCTTCCGTAGCCGTAGTTGGCATCCGCCAGGCGTAACATTGCCTTCACATTATCCGGCTCAAGACGCAGACAAGCCTCACAATCCTCCATGGCTGCCACATATTTACATTGCTTCAACTCTGTTATGTTGTGCAACAAGAAACATCAAATAAAGTGAAGAATAGAATGCGACTCAAACTGGCTATAATAAATATAATTACTTGCTATGGCCCGATTGTTGTAGGCGCGTCCTGCCTGTTCCGGATCGTAAACTATAGCGAGTGTATATTCACTTATGGCTTGATCATAATCCTTGACTTTAAAGTACTCATTGCCACGCAGGCGAAACCTGTAAGAAAACCAGTCTATATAAGTTTTATATATATATATTATTATTATATTATATATATTTATATAACTATTAGTCTATAAGTTAAGAACTAATGTACATTAAGGCCATGAAAACGTCTCAATTTTTCCAATATTTTCTTTTGTCTAGTTAATTATGATTATTTTGAGACAAAGTGTATTGCAAAAATTTTAAAATTAAGAATCTTTTTTTAAATAAAAATTAAAATGAGATAATAAACGACAAATAAACTACTAAAAATAACTACTTGTTTTGTGTTTTCTGCCGCACTATTCGTTCTTCATACGATTGCATATTTATCCCTCATTTATGTTTTTGTTTTTCTCAGTGCAGTGTTACTCACCTCTCGGCATATTGCTCCCGTTCCAATTGACTTAGTTTCTTGAGCTGCTCGGCCAGACGCTGGTCATCGACGGCCTGTTGGCCGATGTGCTCAGATTTTGATTTTGTTGCCGCTGCAGTCTCAAGCTTCTTGGCCTTTACTTCGACTTGCTCCTTGGTGCGCTCCTCCTCGAGTTCCATGCGCAGTATCTCCTCATCTGGATCGTATTTATCCCATTTGTTGTAATCCGTCGACTGGATTCGATTTGTCTGCTTCTTTCCGCTTATTTCTGTTTTGGCAGCAGTTTCAGCTTTTTTTGTTGTATCTTCACCTTTCTCCTTGTCTATCTCTATTTTGGCTGGCTTTCGTATTGGCGGCAGATCTGTTGAATCCTCCTTTAACTCACTCAGCGCCTGGTCCTTGTACTTAATGTGTTGTGTCCAGTCCTGTGAAAAAAATATGACAATTCAAATTTGTACACTAAACCATAATAAATTTCTGTTTATAGTTTTAGATTCAGCGAAAATGATCTTTGATTTGATTTGATTTGATTCCAAGTTGTTCACCTTAAGAATATAATCTTTATTGTATACTTCTGACTATACTTACATGTATGGGTTTTAGTTCTTGCTTATCCAGCATATCGCTTTTACGTATTTTCTCTTCGTAGTTAAACATTTTGCTGTTTGGTTTTAGCTTCTTTAATTTCTCCTCGGCACAACTCATCAAATCCGGATAAAATCCTTCTTCGCCGGAACGCAAAATCGACACTATTTTCTCCATTTCACGTGCGTTTTCACATTTATTTACGTAAGCAAAGTCCAAATGCCCAACGGGTATTTGATATTTTTCCAATAATGTTTTCTTTTCCATTTTGAATATTATTCAGAATAAAAAATGAAAATAGATGTAGAATTGTATTTGATAAATGTTTCTCAGCTGTTATTGATTTAACAAAGTTTGTTTTCCCCTTCATTTTTTGGCTGCTTAACGACGGCTCAGATATTGAAATTTTAGAATTAATTCGTAGAGTAAGAAATCAAAGCAGTCTGTTTGGTTTTTGTGTTTTTATTACAGTTGAATTTAAAATTTAACTCATCCGTTCTATAATTTTCAAAAATACCGCAAACTACGTGTGCCATTTATAAGCACCAATGGAAATACACAACAAAATGCATTTTACAGCACTGTACCGAAGCCGATAGTAAGAAAAGTATGTTTTGGCAAACGTTTCCTAACGAGGTTCTATGGTGTAATGGTTAGCACTCTGGACTTTGAATCCAGCGATCCGAGTTCAAATCTCGGTAGAACCTTCATAATGAAATGATTTTTTGTTGATCTTTAATTATTTTCTGTAAGAATTCCAAAACTTCTTTGTATTTCCTGTAGAAGATATGTTCAAAATTAAATATTTTCCGAAAAGGTTTTAGCATTTTCGTCTTTTTATTTGAACCACAAGGCGGTAAGGCGATTTATTTTACTATACTCAGCCCTGTCAGCACGGTTCTATGGTGTAATGGTTAGCACTCTGGACTTTGAATCCAGCGATCCGAGTTCAAATCTCGGTAGAACCTGTTAAGAACGTTTATTTTTAACAAATATTTTGTTTTCGATTTTTTTTATATACTATTTGAAAAATAAAAAAAAAATATTAAAATTGAATAAAAATCGAAAAATACAAAAAATTAAATTTCGCCCAACGTGGGGCTCGAACCCACGACCCTGAGATTAAGAGTCTCATGCTCTACCGACTGAGCTAGCCGGGCACTTGCAAGCGCTGCGACAGTGCCCCTAAGTAAATCATCTCCTGGCACATAGCTGGAAAAGCACCATTTTATTTGTATGTACAAAGGTTGCTCAAATGATTTTATTTCATTTACACTTAATTTTAAAATATTAAAAAAAAATACAACCTTTAAAATATTATTTATTTGAAAATATTTAGCGTCTTTCGAACATAAATTTGATGATTCAATTGATTTTAATTTAAGTTTCTTTTAATATTAACATATATATTTTAGAAAATGTTGTATAAAAAACTTTGTCATCTTTCTTATCAAAACAAGTATATAGAACAATAAAATTAAAATATGTGATCAATTTAAATTGATAATTTTTTTTTACTTATAAGTCGGATTTTAAATTGTTAATTTTATATTTTTAAGAAATCAAACGTATGATGCAAGATATTAATGAGAGCCTTATTAAAATAATTCAAGATTCAATTTAAGCATAATAAAGTTTTTTTACAGTTAAAATTTGAAAACTAGCATATAGACATATAAAAAAATTAATTGTAACAAAACATTCTTAAAATTCTATTGGAATCATTCGATGGATATGCTGAGAGTAAGGAGAACATCAAGTTATTAAAGAATGATAAATGATAAAAATCGTTTGTCTTTCTTCCTTTTGCTTCTAATTCTCGAGTACCGTATAAACATCTCCATAGCGCTGGACACGCTCGAAGATGTCATCATCGCTGCCACTGGAACTGGAAGACTGCAAATCCAATGATTTAGCATCGGTCTGCAAGAGGGCGGCCAACTTTGCCGGCGGACGATAGTAAACCGAATAGCGACTGTCAAAGCTGCAATTACCAATGTGATATTTGAGGAACTTGATGGCCCGCCGCTGCCCAATGATGGGATTAAGCGCATGCTCGGTGAGCGTAAAGTTGCCCACGCTCGAATTCGAGCTGAAGCTCTGCAGGCTCTGTGACTGATCAGATCCGGGTGCATAGAGTAGAATACCCTTTTTAGTTAGCTTGGGACGTTGAATTTGGGTATCATCCGCCTCTGGCTCTGTCGGAGATTGTGCTATAGTAGCAGGAGCTGTAGCTGTGTCGGAAGCTGCAGATGCAGCTGCAACTGCTACTGGAGCTGCCTCGCAGCCTGTTGTCGATGTGACCACCGTACAGTCGGCTTCACCATCGGACTGATCGAAGCAGTTACCCGAATTTGAGCTGCATAAATCAATTAAAGAAGGGGAACTGCTCGCTGCAACAGATTTGTGAATCTGTTTGGCTTTGGCGGCGTCATTGGACAGCGCCGTTGAATTACAGGCAACACTCTGATTGTTAAAGATCGTCGATTGCTCGGGAAGCTGCTGAGGTGATTCTTTAGCGAGTTTCTTCGCTGTCTGTCGCTTCAGTTTCTTAAGCTCCGCATAATAAGTTTTCTTTGAGAGCGCCAGCGCTATTTTCAGATCCTCATCATCATTCTCCTTCTCCACATTGTCCGTTTTTTCCTCCTCGATGTCATCCTCTCTGTCATTGCTCTTGGCTTTTGTTGTGGTTTTCTTTTTCGTTTTGTTATCACCAAGGGATTTTTCACTAGTTTTGTCCGTTGATTTTTTTGCTTGGCTGCTTTGCACTTTCTTGGCCGCCTGCGTTCTAAGCCTACTGGGTGGATTGGGTTTGGCAAAGGTTTCCTTTGTTTGTTTTGGCACTTTGGTTATATCGGGTTTGGTAACGGTCTCCTTATTCTGCGCCCAAGTTTTATCTGTTTTAATAGATGCCGCCGAGGAAATTTCAGTGTGTTCTTGCGTGCCCAACATGTTTGGGATTTTAGCTGGAGTCGCTTTTAGAATGGATTTCGCTGGCGCTTTGCCAAGTGTGGTTTCCATTTTGGGGAAGGTGACCAGCGCTTTAGTTTCCTTTGCCAGTTGTTTTCGGCTTGTTGTTGGCAACTCCTCCGTGTCATTTTTATCTACATCGGATTCTAAATTGATGAATTCGATTTTTGGCTTTACAATCGGTTCACGACTCAAGCTGCTTTTGGGTGTTTCGAGCGGGAGCACAGGAATTGGACTGCTACGATTCTCAACGAGCCACTCCTCCGTGGAGCTGTTGGCAATGTGCATCACATTGGAACAGAGCCGATCCTTATTGCAGCAGTTGCAATCAGTTTCGAGCAGACGAGGACGCATATCCTCCTCGCAGTCATGTTGACGTTGTAGCTTGCGAACGCTATGCTTGAAATGCATCATGCTGTGTGTAGATCTCGTGCTTAGCTCAACACGCTGATGATGATGACGATGATGATGATGATGGTGACTACGACTGCTGCTACTCTGAAAGTTGCGATGGGAGTAGAAGGGATAAGCCGTTGTCTTGGAGAAGGCGCGCCTAACGCAGGCACTGCAATTGCAAGGACCAGAGGCACGCTCATCATCGCTGGAGGAGCACGATGTCGATGAATGATACAATGGCGAACTATCGCGACGCTTATGCAACTGTTTGCGACGACTCGGCTGTACCTTCGAACTACTGACTGCCTTGGCATATGGATAATGCCGTGGACTCGTGTGATAAATCAACTCCCGTTCGCGCTTGCGTCTGTCACGACGGTGAAGGATCGCCTGCATGTGACGGCGATGCTCCTGTTCCTCATCACAGCCATACTTGGCCCGCAACTCATCCCGTTTCCTTGGCAACGTGCGGTACATTTTGATTGTTGTCATAGGACTCCGGCTGCTGCTGCACTTGCTTGGCGTTGCGGACACGGTGCGTTTCCGACTGGCGCGTATATATCGAGCTGTGTCCACCGAGTGCATAGATTCCGTTTCACTGCCGCTCGAGGGGCAATAGTATCCAGTGTACGCCTTATGGCGCTTCTTCGGCGACGCCGTCTGCAGCAGCGTCTTGTCACCATAGGCGCTATTATGAGACCGCATCCAATCACCCACATGCCGTTCGATCTTCTGGGCATCGAATGTGTTCAGAATGCGGTCCAGTCCAGCTTCCTTCCACTTTCGCACATGCTCCTCGACAATGGGCAACGTTTGATTGAAGATCTCCTTGTTATCGCCGCTGCAGAGCATTAGCGTTAGTTCGGTTTTACTCATGCATGCCGTCGTGTTGTGTACGTCCTCCTTTACATTGTCCTCTTCGGCCTCAACGATGCCGTCGAAAACATCTTCGTCTTCGTCTACATACAGCTGATCAATCGCATCCACTTCGATTTCTTCGCCTTCATCATTTTCCTCGCAACGCTGTGCAAAAAATTTAATGCGTCGGAATTTAGAGCAGCGAAATACGAATAACGGATGTTTGTTTTAAGCTTACCTTGAGAAAATTTGACCAAACTTTGGAGCGCTCGTACGCAAGCGCTTCTAATTGTTCCTCATCGACAAATTGCGACATTTTCGCTAATAATTTAATCAATTGTAAACGGCCAGTTTGTTTAATTTTTTTAATCTGTTTGCTTGTCGCTTCTTTTTCGAAAAGTGCTGCCAGATCGATGGCAGAATTCACTTCTGGTCTCACCTTTTTATTGAAAAACAACTTATCGACGGCAGCTTATTGGTAATCGCCAATTTAATTAGACACGTAAGCCAGATCTGATTAAAAAATCAAAATGATTTGATAGTATGCATTAATATTATCAAATAAATATATAATACTTAAAATATTGTTTAGAATTGGTCAATTTTGTTTTTTTCGTTGCACTATCGACCGACCACCTCAGCTTATCGAAATTATCTAGCAACATGGCGCATAATTGAAATTCCAATTACGTTATGCATTTGCTTTTCTTTTTTATTTTAAAGTTGCATATGTTTTACATTATATTAATAATATTAATATTGCAGATAAACAAACGGATACATATTTGTATGCCTAAATAACTGTTTGAATAAAACATTTGCCACATGGCTCAGTTTGATGTGTACGTACATGTACAACTCTATATATATATATATATATATATATAGATAAACTTTCGATTTTTTTGTTTTTTTTTTGTTTTCATAAGTCTAACGCTGCTTGCTCCATTGGCCACTATGTCGGAATATGTAGGTTGCTGTTGGTGTTCTTGTTGCTGCTTTTGCTGTCGGGTGTTGTTTGTCAGGGGTTTTGTTTTTCATTTCGTTAACACGTATAGTAAGTATATATATTTAGATGTTTTTTGTTTTTGTTTTGGAATTTTGGTTGCCTATTTGCGATTGCGTATGGCGCGATCCATGATATTATTGATGCGCGTCTCCGAGTAGCCAGGCACAAGCATATGGATGAGCTCCTTCATAAACAGATCACTGACGCCGGGCGTGGAACGTTCGGCCAGTTCAAAGACGGACTTCAGATCGCCAATATCACTGCCCACACCGACACCGTGGACACTCTGCAAATTTTTGCTGCTATTGTTGTACTTGCGCTGTATATCGCTCAGCACGGGGAAGAGCAAATTGTTCAAGCAAGCGCTATTCGTGCTGTGCTGATGCTGATGATGATGATGCGACAAACGCTGGCGAGTATCGTTGGCCAGCTGCTTGCCATGATTGGATAAATCGTTGTGTTGTTGCTGTTGTTGTTGCTGCTGCTGTTGCTGGTGGCTGTTGCTGCTGCTGCTGCTGCCTGTTGCATGGAATGATTCACGATTGTTGCTCCGACGCTGCTGCTGTTGATGTTGCTGCTGATGTTGGTGCTCCATATTCAGTGGCATACCCAAAGAGGCGCGTCGCTCCTCCACCTGATCCAGCGTGGCAACAGAACGCGATTGACGCAACTCTGGTTTGGAGTTGGCACGCTTCTGTTGCAGCAACTCATTGGCCGATGTCGAGCTGCTCACCTGCAATTGCTTTACTCCGACTCCTCCACCTCCACCGCCTCCTCCTCCACCGCCTGTACCGCCGCCGGAACCTCCTGAGTTGCTTGTTGGTGTTGCATTAAGCATTGTGGTTGTTGTCGCTTTGCTGCTCAAGTTACTGTTGTTGCTGTGGTTATTGTTATTATTGTTGGGCGCGGGGGAGTCATTGCCAGGCGTTGTTGCTGCCGCTGCTGCTGCCGCTCCTGCTCCAATACTATTACTCGAAGATGCGGTGATGGCTGGATTGCCCGCTGGTGAATGTGTGGTTGCCATTAGTTTCTGCATGGTCAGCTCGTGCTCCTGCAGCTGGAAGCTGTTCACACCGGCCCGTGGAGCACTATTAATGTGCAATCCCTTGACGGTCATGATCCAAGGTTCGTCGGCACTGCTGCCGCTGCCGCCACCACCGCCCTGCTTGGCATCCGAATCAGAATCAGAGTTCTCTGATTCAGTTTCACTCTCATCACCCTTGGAAAGTTTCCATTTCTTGAAGCGATCGATTAGATCAATCAAGTAAGCATTTTTTTTGGCCTTCTTGATGAACGGATATTTGAGCAGCTCCTTGGCTGTGGGTCGATTCTCCGGATCCTTATTCAAACACGCTTCGACAAAGTCCTTAAAAGACTTCGTATAATTGCCCGTAAGCTGTGGCGGATTATTCTTGGGTATGAGGAATAGCACACGCATCGGATGCATCTCCGAATTGGGTGGTTCTCCCTTGGCCAGCTCAATTGCCGTTATGCCCAGCGACCAGATATCCGCCTTGGAATCATATTGTGACTGCTTAATCACTTCCGGTGCCATCCAGAATGGTGTACCCACAAAGGTGTTGCGCTTGGAAGTAGTATTCGTCAATTGGCCGGCAACACCAAAATCTGCCAGCTTCACATCGCCCAATTCGCTGAGGAGTACATTGGCCGCCTTAATGTCCCGATGCAGTTTGCGCTCCGAGTGCAAATAGTCGAGACCCTTTAACACCTCTCTCAATATGATCCCAATGTGCATCTCTTCAAACGAACCGGCCTTCATTAGATCCAATGCGGAGCCACCACCAAGGTATTCCATAATAATCCATAGCTTGGTGCCCTTCAAGAAGGAGCCATAGTATTTCGTCACATATGGTGAATCACATTGGGATAGCACCATTATCTCCTGCTGTATATCATCGATTTCATCTTCGGCCTCCTCCAAATCAATGATCTTTATGGCCACCACCTGCTGCGTCCGATTGTCGATGCCTTTGAAGACCTCCCCGAAGGAGCCTTTGCCAATTCGCTCCTGCTTGGTGAAGATCAGCTCGGGGTCCACTTTCTCTGTCCAGGACATGACTTGAAATTTTCCAATTAATTTTAAAAGCAAGAAATGTCAGCACAGTAAAAAAAATTACAAAGCAAATCTGAGTTACTGTTCTCTTTCTCGCTCGCTCTCGCTCTCGAAGTTGGTTGCGTTGCACTATTTTTCCGAGTAACTGTAAGTAACTTTGATATTTGCTGCACACACACAAACACACATCAACTATTTGCTTGCCATTTATGCAGCAACATTTATTTAACGTATGTGCTGTGTGTGTTTTTTGGTGGAAACTCGTGGCGCACCAAGGCACTAAAATTTTCGCAGTTGATTTTCGTTGGGTTTTCTTTGCCTTTGATTCTTCTACTCTCCGTGCTGGTTGTTGTTGTTGTTTCGCTGCGCTGGCTGTGCTAGTGGTGTGTGCCAAAAACAAAAAAACAAAAATTGATAAATAAGTTTTTAAATCATCGATATTTCCAGCAGAACTATGCCAAACCAGTGCTGATAACTATCGATTGACATGACAAGAGAAACGTTTGATATATGATATAAAAAGGCTATGCTATAAAAACATAAAAGGATGTACTTGTGAATGATTGACTGACATTAACAAATTTATATATATTTAAATATTGCGTCATCGCGTTTTCTGTTATCTCTTCGCAGTTATTATGAAGCCAACCAATTTTAATCAGTTTCTATGACTCATGTGTTGCGCCTACGTAATCTATTGTCTAAATTTGAACTGTTGTACATAGCATTTAAAGATAAGAACTTGACCTTAGCAATTTCGGTGTAGCTATTCTCGAAAAAAATCTGAGTGCTTTGAGAATTAATTTTTTACGCATGGACAATAATTAAAACAGACGGATTAGCCAAAAGAATTTATATATTTTCCGCCATGGTATTTAACATAACTCATTGCATTAAATATAAATAATGTTAAACTTATTTTTGAATAAGAGCTCGTTTCAATTAAATCAACCCTGCAATGTTCTTACATACATAGCGTATATCGATATTTTTTCTAGTAATATCGATATATTTACCCCTAACCCAATGACTGCAAGAGTACGTAAACGTAGTTTTGATAATGATTTCGTAAAATCAGTTCACAGTTTATTATTCAAATAGTCAAAACGCAACCAATGAATGAAAGTATAATCGCAGCTACCGTGACAACTGCCCAAGGAGTTGGTCAAGCCCGATAAGCAAAAGTAATCGGAACAAAAATGATGTACCTGCGCCGTTTTTTTACCCAAGAACTGTGTCCCGCAAGTCAAAGCGATCTACTCAGTTGCCTGCAACAGGCGCCGCAACAGCTGTTTACAAGTGGCTTTGCTGGCGCCCCCGGTCTAGAGAGTCTCTCCTGGTTACACAATCTGGCACCCTGTTTTCCACTGCGTGGCGATCAGATTCAGGTGATTCATGAGCCGCAGCATTTCTATCAGACTCTGATGCAGCGCATCGGTCAGGCAAAGAACCGCATTGTGCTTGCCAGTCTGTATCTGGGCAACGGCCAGCTGGAGAGCAGCTTTGTGCAAACGTTGCGTCACAGTTTACAGGCAGAATCAACGCTTCGGCTGAATGTTCTTCTCGATTTTAATCGCGGCACACGTGGCGCCGCCAATTCCAAGACGATGCTGCTGCCTCTCGTCCGAGAATTTGGCGACCAGGTGCAATTTTCCTTGTATCACACACCAGATCTGCGGGGCATGACGAAGAGATTGGCCCCACCGCGCTGGAACGAACTGTTGGGACTGCAGCATATGAAGGTTTACCTGTTTGACGATGCGGTTATCATATCGGGCGCCAATTTGTCCAATGATTACTTCACCAATCGGCAGGATCGCTACATACTCATCGAGGACAAACCGCTGGCAGATTTCTACGCGCAGTTCATTGAGCGCGTGCAGGAGTTCAGTTTGGCTGTGAGCGCTGATGCGACGGAGGGACTTCATCGCAATTGGCGTATCCTTCCCTATGAGGGCACCAAGGAACAGTTCATCAAGCTGGCCAAGGAGCGAATAACGAATTTTGTACAGGACGCATATACGCAACAGTTAAAGCTCAGGGACGAGCAGAGCACGCAGGCGGACACGTGGGTTTTTCCACTGCTGGAGATGGGTCAAATAGGCATCCATCATGACAGCGTGATCACAAAGAAGCTGCTGTCCAACTGCATCGCTGGCTCAAGACTTAAACTTGCCACGGGCTACTTCAATTTGACGCAGGAATACATGGACACCATCACGCACAAGTGCCTGGCCCAGTGCAGCATTCTAATGGCCCATCCGAATGTAGGTGCAGCAAAGATTAAATTACACCTTGTAATTAAGATGATTTGCCCAGTCTGTTTGTCTTTTGATTTATTATTTTTTAAATTTTAAATTGATTTAATAATTTAAATTTATTTTACAATAGTCAGTATAGTTTTATAATTCGTTCTAATACCTTATTACAAACCTATATCTAACATTTCCTTAATATTAATGTATACAATATTAATTTCCTTGTAGGCCAATGGATTTCAAGGAGCAAAAGGACCCGCCGGCGGTATTCCCGCTGCATATACCCTAATTGCGAAGAGCTTCTACGAAAGCTTGGTACGACGTAAGCAAAATCATCGTGTGAACTTCTTCGAGTATGAGAAACCCGGCTGGACATATCATGCCAAGGGTCTGTGGTATTATTTGCCCGATGCCCGACTGCCCAATTTGACGCTAATCGGATCCTCGAACTTTGGGGAGCGTTCCGTTAATCGAGACCTCGAGACACAAGTGTGTCTGGTCACAGCCAACAAGAATCTGAGTCAACGTCTCCAGGACGAGGCGGATCGCCTTTATGATATGTCAACAACGGCGGAACGTGAGATCGTCCAGAGGAGCGTTCCCCGATGGGTGCAGGCTGTGGTGCGAATATTTCGAAATTTCTTCTAGCTATTAATCGAATTTGCAAAAGCATATAGTTCAATTTGTTAATGTTTAGTAGGGGCCAGTTACTATATATATAGTGTCTAAATACGTGTCTTGTTTTTTGGAGTTGTGTTTTTCTTTGTGTGTGTATATTGCTGTAAACTATTTTTTTTTACCCGCATACACAGTAATAAATAAATAAAATGGTCAATTTTAAAATCTGAGCTCACATTATTTTAATATTTTTTTGTTTATTTCATTTGTTTTTGTAATAAGTGCAAAGTGCTCAAATATAATACTTTAGGTTGTAAATTTTGAAAATTCGAGAGGAGCAAAGATCGAAAACTTTGGTAATTTTTTTAAAATTCATTGAATACCCCCTATTAAAGAACTCACCCCGTGAATACAAAAATATGATACGATGGGTTGTAGAATTTAAGATGGTATTTTAATTTAGTGCTGACACATGTCTAACACGTACATATTTTGGTCAGCACCACATGCGGAGTGCCAGTCCTCATTTTTTATGCCCATTTTTATAACAAGAATAAATCTTGTTAAAACTTATACTGGATGACCAACCGGTGTAATTATGTAAATTGACATGTTTCCCTTTCGGATATAACTATATAAATATGGAATACTGAGTCCAAATCCAATCGTGTAACAAAATGCATATAAATAATTTTTTTAAAACAGACAATTGTAGAGAATTTTCAGCGTGCCTTTCTTATTAATGTTTACGTCTGCATGGCTACGAACTTTTAATTTACAAGCTTAAATATGTGTTATTGAAAATTAATCCAAATAGCTGAAAAACATGACCGGGCGAAGACGGGATTTACTTAGTCCGTCAATGAACTAGGTGGCAACTCTAGATAACGGTACTTGTAAGGTTTGTAATTTTTTTCGTTCTTTTTCGTACTCTGACGCACTTCTATAAAGTAATTTCTATAAAGTAAGAAGTGAAAAAAATAAAGTGTGTGAAAAGATTACAGTTAGCTCCGGTTTGTTTACAATTCTTGAAGACAAAATGAGTCAAGGCGAAGATAAACCTTGGTTCTTGAGTAATTTTGAATATGGCAGCGGATTAGCAGCACTCCATCTGGAGATCGAGCATTTCTATAATTATATCGTCTGTACACGAACGGAGAACATGATGCGCCTCGAGGCCGTGCAGCGCATTGAGAACCTGTTGCTCGGCCTTTGGCCAAAAGCGTCCATTGAAGTTTTTGGCTCATTTCGCACGGGCTTAAATCTGCCCATTTCGGATATTGATATTGCTGTCAATCAGTTTTATTGCCATGGTTGTGGTCCGCTGATGGAGCTGAAAGCGGCGCTAATAAAGCGAGGCATTGCCACTGATGTCCTTGTGCTGGATAAGGCCTCTGTGCCAGTTGTCAAGTTTACGGAGCATATGTCGCGAATTAAATTTGACATCTCATTTAATACGACGACGGGCGTTAAAGCGGCCGAGTTGATTCAACGGTATATTGAACAGTTTCCGGAGCTTCCCAAGCTGGTCATCGTTCTTAAGCAATTCCTCATGCTGCGAGGACTCAATGAGGTTTACAGCACCGGAGGGATTTCCTCGTACGCCATCACACTCATGTGCATCAGTTTTCTGCAGCAGCAGTCTTTTAAGAATGACAACAACATGTTGGGCAGGCTGCTGCTCAAGATCCTAGACTTTTATGGACGCAAATTTGATTACTTTAAATATGGGATTTCAGTGCGTGGCAGCGTGGAGAAGTGTGTCCTCCAGGCGACACTCGGCCAGTACAATTGGCTATCGGTGCTGACCATTGAGGATCCAATAACGCCCACAAATGACATTGGGCGCAGCTCTTTTGCTGCACTGGACGTAAAACAGAGTTTTGAAAGTGCATTTTTTAAACTATCCAAGCTGGTGGACTTGGACTCATCCAAAGTTGGTGGCTCCATGCTTGGGATCATTGTGCAAGTGCCTTTGTCCGTGATAAACTACCGCAATTGGGTGCAGTTCAAATTCCGACATTTGACCAGTAACGGAACGGCGCCGCTTGTAAATGGCCTTAAGCAATATGCACTTAAATTTAACTTGCAGTCGGAGGATGGAAAGCTGAAGAAGGACGAGAAAGAAATTTCCAGCAATCTGGGTAATTTGGAATGTTAGTTATAAGTTATCCGCGCCTGACATGTAGTATAACTGTTTACTTAGAATTACTTTATGTGTACTTTACATTTTTTTTTTAATTACTTTAATTGGAATTTTGAATTTTGAATGTATGATCAGAAATATACAGCTATTGATAAATACAGAGCATATTTATTTATGATTGACATAATATTAGCAACATCTCTAAAGTGTTATTTGAGTCATCCGCCCTTTGACTCATTTCGGTATTTGACATTCTCGATAATCGATAACAATCGCTGGGCCTTGTGCAAAAAAAAGTGTGAGGTGAAAACAGCTGTTCAAGTGTTGTGTAAAAGCTGGCCCTCGAAAAAATTGTGGCCGCCTGCATTTTCATAATTGTAAATAATATTCGTATATTTAAGAGATGTTGAACATACTGCGTCAGCACCAGGCGACGATCGCAAATGCCGCGCAGCGTTCCCTACACACCACAACCTGCCGGCCGGGCTATATTGTGCTGTAAGTGTTGAGATTCCGATGAAATTCAATGAACACATTTTTGCCGCTTGCAGTGTGCCGGAAATCGGTGAAGAGGGTCAGATGGGCGAGGGTTTGCTGACGCCAAATGGTTTGCCTGCGTTTAGTGACATCACCATCGAGATGTGCCTGGGTGCCATTGGGCAGCAGGCGTCCGCCGTGGAGAAATCTGTCAAAGCGCTGGAGCAGCAAATCAAAAGTGGCAATCAACTGAAGAGTGCTGAAATTTATAGCGAACTGGATACAGTAACAGCACCCTTGGAAACCACATGGGGCGTGGCGAAGGCACTGTATCTGGGTAACAGCACGCTGATACCAACCAAATCCTATATGAATATACATGAAAGAGCGCGCAATGCACGTGCCGCCAAGTTCTGCAATAGAACGGTCTACAAATCCCTTCTCGAGCAGGTGGACAACGATGCCGGCGAGGCGGAACAGCGATTACGTCAGAAGTTCTTGCTCGAGGGCAAGCTTAATGGACTAGCGCTCAAGCCAGAGGCCCAGGATGGGCTCAAGGAATTACTAACTCATTTGGGTCGCGAGCGAGGTAACTTTAAGAACAAGGTCAACATGGCGGTGCATGCGTTCGCGCATGTCGTCAATGATTTCCAGCTGGTGCGCGACTTTCCGCCAACTTTGTTGGAGGCGACGGCACGTGATCCTCAACAACCGCTGGAAGGTCCCTGGAAGATCACACTCCAACCGGCGGTAGTCGATGGTTTCCTCAAGTACTGTCCGGATCGGCTGCAGCGTTGGAATGTGTGGCGCGCCAATGCGGTGAAGGCCTCCCAGCAGCAGGACAAAGCGCTAGAGAACAGCACACATCTGGAAAAGATACGCGGTCTGCGGAAGCGGCAGGCCAATCTACTGGGCTATGCTAACTATGCGGATATGTCAATGCAAACCAAAATGATTGGCAGCGTCGATAACCTAAAGCAAATCTTTGCAAAGCTACTGAAATTCGCCGGTCCCGCCCAGAGTGTGCAGATGGAGGAATTACAAAAGTTTGCCAACGCTAGTGGCTCGGATCATAAGTTGGAGGCATACGATGTGACCTATTGGGCACGCAAACAGCTTGTTGCCGAACAGCAGCTGATGGAGGATAAATTACGAGAGTTCTTCCCACTTCCCCGTGTGCTTTCCGGATTGTTTGCGCTTAGCGAGAAACTCTTCAATATAAGCATTGTGGAGCAGCCCAATACAGAAGTCTGGCATCCAGCTGTGAAGTTCTTTAATGTTTACGACGGCGATTCAACCAATAGTTCAACGCCTGTGGGTGGATTTTATGTGGACTGCTACTCCAAGGAGCACAAGTTTGGCAGGAATAACGGCTGGATGGTTGGAATTAGAAACAGCAATAAATCCGCTGGCCTGAGTCCGCTTTGTGCGCTCGTCTTCAACTTTACGGAGCCGACGCCGGAGAAGCCCACGCTTTTGGGCTATGACGATTTGCAAATGGTATTCAAAACGTTTGGAACGGCACTACAGCATCTGCTCACCCAGGCGGGCTACAGCGATTTGGCTGGTCTCTCAAACATTGAGTGGGATGCCTCGCAGGTGTCTGGTTATGTGATGAGCAATTTCCTCGACGATGCAGCTGTGCTACAGACCCTCTCCGGGCACTATGCTAGTGATGAGATCATTAATCTGGAGCAGGCTCAAAAGATGCGTCTGCTGAAAACCCAACTGGCTGGCTATAATCTCTGCCAGGAGATCTACTTGGCCGATCTCGATATGGAGCTGCATCGCTCCAGCGCCTTTTGGTTGGATGTGATGCGCAAAATTTGGCCAGTGTATCAGTGCATGGCACTGGACAAGAAGGACGCACATCCCTGCTCCATGACCGACATATTTGCTGGCGATTGGGCGGCGGCACATTTTAGTCATTTGTATTCCAAGCTGCTTGCCGCCGACATCGCGAGCAGCTTTGCAGAGCAGCGTTCGGATGATCATTATGCCACAGTGGGTAAACGCTACAAGCAAACGTTTCTCAGCCTCGGCGGCTCGGTACCCACTGCAGAGGTATTCCGCCGCTTTCAGGGCCGTGATCCCTCGGTGGAGGCACTACTTAAATCGCTGGACATATTCACACCTTCTCAAACCACCGAGAACAATTAATGTGTGTCTGGCAACTGTTCTTATCTAATGTGAACTTTTAGTTAGTTTGAAATTTAGATAACGCTTTGGCATTAATAAATCGTTTTGCGGCGTGGATCAACTGAATTAACCGAGTCAATAGAAGGGAACAGGTCTTATCAATGGAAGGTGATACCACCTGATATACCCACCCATATATACACTGCGAAAAAACCAAAACATCTAAAATACATGTATGATTTACATGATCAGAGTTTTCAAATATAATTTGTTATCAAATTCATCCAATTCTACAACTGCAAAAATAGGGAAATAAAAAATAAATAATAAAATAAATTTTAAAGATTTTAAAATTAAAAAAAAATGCGCAGATTCGTCTCCGATTAATTGCAGTGTTTCAAGAGTCTAGTTATTAAATGATTTTAAATCAATAATAGCAATTAAAATACAATCTAACCTCGATTAACCAGACTATTAACCGTATATTATATGCCTGACAAAAGAGCCAAGAAAGGAAAACAGTCTGCACCCCACCTTTTGCCAATACCCCCGCCCTGCCTTATCACATTATTGTTTTCACAGTGTAGAATGACTCCGAGTAATTTGCTGGCACTTCATTCGCACAACATTTGTTGCTTTATTTAACAATATACTATATATATATATATATATAATACTTTACGAATAACTTGCGTAAATTTATAACATTTCTCATTGGATGGCTCATCACCTGATTTGTTGCATGTTTTCTTTTCGCGGAAGGAACAATGAACTCAATTGAGTTCTTTGTTTAAAGCACAAAAACCTGATTAAAAATTACTTTTGGTTGAATTTGATTGAATTCATTGGCAGCTGTTTCAGTTCAGTAAATATTCGTGCAGCCGCTCCAGTCTTGGGCCGCTTTGGCCTTCCAATATGTACCCGTGGACACATGCATGAATTCCTTGGTACCATCTATTTGCTGGCGCTTAAACCACCTGGGCTCATAATCTGGATGGGATTGTCCCTTAGCGGCTGCATGTTTCTCTTTGATCTCACGCTGTTTCCGCACTGACCGCTGTTTCTCCTCCAGCCGCAGCTTCTCCTCGTTGCTCTGGTCCCAGTTGCCTTCCTCCATCAGACGCTGATCGGGTCGCAGCCGTGAATCAGTGGGTGCCACACCCTCCTCCGGTTCGTTTAGCTGACACGCGAACTGTGGAAAGTTGTAGTACTTGGACGCGTCTGGTGCCTCTGGACGACGCTGCCAGGCGACCTTGTAGTCGCCAGTGGTGTAGCTGGGACTTTTGGATGTGCCACTGGACTGCAGCACGGGCGCAATCTCGATTTTGTCATCCCACGTGCCACGCACCAGCCACTTGGCCTTGTTATTTCGATTGTAGACGACTCCCTTCACACAACGCTGCACCTCTCGTCCAAAGTACGAATAGGGTATGTAGTTCAGGACGCATTTGTAGCCTTGAGCTGCATGGCTGCCAACGATCTCCATCTGACCCTCCAAATCAACCCAAAGTTTGCCTATGATAATGTTGTTCACAGTGGTCGTCACCCGATGCCAGGAATAACGACGTCCGCTACTGGGATATTCAACATAAGCGCCACCAATGGGATTAACCTAATAAGAGGAAATTATCTATGTACATCAATCAACAATTATATTAAGGGTATTCACCACCCACCTGCAGGTAACTGCCACGAAATTTGCTCGTCATGGAGAACTCTTGCCAGGTGGTCCATTCCCTGCCTTCGCAGTGGACCGCAGCAACGGGTGGATGATGCGACACCTGCTCGGCCACGCAACGCCATCCAAGATCATCGGTGCGATCGCACTCGTAGGTCTCGCCCAGGAGTGGGTTGAATGGTTTATTAATCCGACTCGCTGCCGTTGCATAGGCGGAGACTGTGAAGGCAGCTAAGTAAGCTAGCTGCTCGCACTCATCCGTGCAAGCGGCTGCAGTGTCCAGTATTTCGGAGTACTCATAATCCTCGACCAGGCGCTGCAGCATAGAGATCGGCTCGTTAAAGTTAACTGGCATGGGTATCTTGGACAGATCCTTGCCAATGCAGTTCTTCATCAGTGACCACAGATTAAGCGGATAGTTGGCCTTGTCAGGGACACGCGTTCGTCGACATTTGGTTGCTGCCACCTGTTGATTAGCTTCGACAGCTGCAGCTGCTTTCACAACAGTTTGAGTCACTTCGCCCGTTGCCCGTTCTAGTGATGTAATCCATTCTTGTCGCTCTGATTCAGTCTCAGCCCGGATCCGAAAACTTTGTTTGCTGCCATTGGAAATAATAAAGGTACAAGAATCCACGTGTTCAATGTTAGCTGATTTCACAGATATGGCGCCTCGAGATGCCTGATGATTGTTGGCCTCAGATTGATCCAGATAGTAGCTTAGCACACCATTCGAGGAGAGCACAAACCACCGACGCTGGTACCCCTTCACATAGTTTGTCCATTTTTGTAGCCAGCCCATCATCATTTCGCTCTCGACAGTCGCGTGATTTTGTGCGTTCTGTTTTCCCCCCCGCCCACGTTTTCGCATTTTTTGCGATGATCTGCTGCTATTGTTGTTGCTGCCATTGTTGTTGTTGTTGTTGTACTCGTTGTTCGATGAGGATTGCGAATCCAGGCGCTGCCTGCCTGTGTTGCGTGCGTTCGCTTCGACCGACATTTCTCAATTCCTTACCAATAACCAAACACAATTAAATCGACGACGTCGCTTTTTGCAGCACATATTATCTGTTATCTGGCAATGTTGTTGTTGTTGTTGTTGCTATTGTTCTCGTTGTTGCAGTTGTTGTTGTTGTTGTTGTTGCAGTAATTCATTTGGGAGAGATAAGGTATGACAGTATTTAGCATTCAGAAGCAGCGCTCACCGCCTCAATTTCGGGCCAATGTTAGTCAGTAGATCGGGCATTATTATCGCCCGGACGGTGAGCAAAAGGTGCTGCCGTCAGTTTCTTTACTTTTCAGGCATTGTTTTTATCGCGAGTGGATTAACGACAGATTAGTTATATTGCCACAGTGATTACTCGGCAAGACTGCAACTAGCCGCTGTGTTTCCTACGATCAAATAATTCTTAAGCAATTCTCGGTGAAATTTCATACAAAAAATTGTCGTTTGTAAAATACCAAATGGCGATTTAATGTTTTGAATATTCCAATTAAATACGGTCGTATAAAAAAAATACTTTTTCTTTTGTAGTGTTTTGAATATTGCAATTAAATACGGTCAAATAAAAAATACTTTTTTTTTGTAGTGTTAACAAGCAAATAAACAAAACGTACTTAAAAAACGAATAATAATTATTTAATTTTCTTTCTTTTGTTTCTTATTTAACAACAAAAAATAATAATTCAAATATTTTAAATCAATAAATATTTTTTCATATTAAGGATTAAGAATGAAAAATATTTTTACTTGGTTAGCAAAATTATTAAGTATTTTTTCACAGTGCACATTAATTAACGATTTTGATAGACAAAATTCGTACTGGTTTCGAAAAAATTTCTATTTTTAGAATAGCTTAAAAGCATAATGTACGAAATTTTGAAAATAGAAAATTTTGTCTGTCAGAAAAAGAATAAATTTATATTTGCACTTAAAAATACGATTCTAAAATGCGGAAATTATAAGTCATATTAAGTTATGTTTATAGAGTGATCACTGTTGTGTTACGTACTATATAACTTAATATTCAGCATATTTCCTATACTCAAATGAGAACAGAAATAAAAAAATTATAGATTGAACGACTGAATTTTAAATTCCAGAAAATTATAATCTTCAAAAGTTATAATTGGTAACCATACATTTGTTTTGTTTTATTTAAAATAATACAGGACATACATTTTTCGCATTTAACATATTCACAATGCGCTGTTTATAAATACATACATACATATATATTATATAGTATAGTTTTTTTTTGTAATTTTCGAACACCCAACAAGGGAAAAACAATTTTCGGAAAACTTATTTCGTGCGTCTTGTTGTTGTTTTTTTATATAAATAAAACAGCCTAAACTGTATCTACAAAGCTAATATATGGACTAAAGCTTTATTTTAAGCCGTTGGGTTTTGGAAAATGCAACCCACATAGTGGGAAAAATAATGGAAAACTGTTGCATACAAATTGTTTTAGTTTTTCATTCGATCGATGTGAAAAATTTAAACCACTGCGTGAAAAAATTGGTGGTAAAGGTTGCATCGTCGTCCATTTTAAAGCAAAGCTCTACATGATCAATTTTTTTTTTTTGGGAAATCCGCCCACAAAACCGGAAAATACGACTACATACATAATTCAATGGAATATTAACTCCATTGGGTCAAAAATTGGTGGTCAAGATTACGTGGGCCATAACTTATCTTTGCTCCGATTAACTTAAAACTAATTTTCAATGCTCTACATAACAATTTATTAAATATGTGTTCCGGCGGTTTTGGGAAATGCGCTCCCAAAACACGGAAAATATTTTGAAAACTGTTTTATGAAATGTTATTACTGCCCTTAAACTCATTTTCATTTTTGAAAATAGTTTTCTAAGTGAAAACTCAACGAAAATGTTATCCTATTTCAGAAAATCCACCCTATGAGGTGGAAATGTGGTGGTCAACTTTATATGAGGCATTTTTCCGATTCTAACTGGTCTTAAACTCATTTTCAAATGTCTGTGGGAAATTCCATTACCTTTTTCATTGTATATATGCACTAAATAGTTGTAGGAGCTTGGCTGCAAATGTCTTCGTGGTGAGAGTATGATTTTGAAGCATATATTAAGCATATAAATAGTGCAAATCTCTCTAGAAGATGACAGGACATCCGCTCCAGTCCTGGGACGCCTTGGCATCCCAATATGTATTCTTGAAGACGTGCACAAAGTCCCCGCTTTCCTGCTCCTTCTTTCGCGCAAACCACATGGGTTCATACGCTGGATAGGGTCTTCCTTCAGCTGCCGCCTGTTCGGCCTCCGCTTCGAGCGCTCGTCGCCTCGTTCGCTGCTTCTCCTCCAGACGTAGTTTCTCCACATTGCTCTCGTCCCAGGCGCCCTCCTCCATCAGTCGCTGATCGGGTCGCAGGCGCGAATCAGTGGGCGCCACACCCTCCTCCGGCTCGTTAAGCTGACAGGCAAGTGTGGTGAAGTTATAAAACTTATCTGCATTCGGCGGACCTGGTCGATGTTTCCATGCGATCCTGGAGTCGCCAGTCGTATAGGTCTCTCCATCCGCTGAACAGCGCAGCACGGGCGCAATCTCGATTTTGTCATCCCAGGTGCCACGCACCACCCACTTAGCCTCATTATTGCGGTTGTAGATGAATCCCTTAACACTTCGTTGAGCCTTACGGCTGAAGTAAGAGTAAGGCGTGTATTTCAGGGTGCACTTGTTGCCATTGCTGCCGACTATTTCGGTTTCTCCTTCGAGATCCACACACAGTTTGCCGACAATTATGTTGTTTACTGTGGTCGTCACTTTGCGCCACGAATAACGATTTCCACTCTTGGTAAATAAAACGTAGGCACCTCCAACTGGATTTACCTGATCAAAAATAAAGTCTGTTAAAAAATTATCGCAATTAAATCAATTTATGTGTCTACCTGCAAGGACTTGCCACGAAATTTGCTCGTCATGGAGAACTCTTGCCAGGTTATCCATTCCTTGCTTTCGCAATGAAGTGCAGAGACGGGTGGATGATGCGACACCTGCTCGGCCAGACAGCGCCAGCCGAGATCATCGGTGCGATCGCACTCGTAGGTCTCCCCCAGGAGTGGGTTGAATGGTTTATTAATCCGACTCGCTGCCGTTGCATAGGCGGAGATAGTGAAGGCCGCTAAGTAAGCTAGCTGCTCGCAGTCATCCGTGCAGGCGGCTGCAGTGTCCAGTATTTCGGAGTACTCATAATCCTCGACCAGGCGCTGCAGCATGGAGATCGGCTCGTTAAAGTTAACTGGCATGGGTATCTTGGACAGATCCTTGCCAATGCAGTTCTTCATCAGTGACCACAGATTGATCGGATAATTTGGTTTATCTGGGACACGTGAGCGTCGAGATCTGTGCGAATCCTGGTGATTGGATTCATTGTCAGCAGCTGTTGGCACAGCCTTGACGCATTTAGTTTTTCGCATCTTCTGCGATAAGCTCAATTTGTTGAAACTTATCTCGATGGAAGAGTCCGATTCCAGGCGCTGCTTTGCACCGTCAGACATGTTTCAATTCCTTGGCAAACTTCCAAGCACAATTAAAACGAAGACTCCTTTGACAGCCATTGAAGGGACATTCGGGTCCTTTTTAAAAGATGCGCTCACATCCGTTTTGGCAAGGAAACGTTGAAAAAGGGTGCACTCTTGATTTGTCTCGTTTTGGATCTAAGCCTTAAGAGGGCTTTTTGCAGACACAGTAAAATGTCAACGCCAATGCATAATTTTCAATAGTCTGCAAGTATGTATAACGATTTTTTTTTTGTTATTACTGCGCAACGTTGCTTTGCTGATCGAAATCGTCTATCGTTTTTTTGTAACGGTCCTGCGCAATGTTTATGCCTTATTGAATTCCAGTGGTTCATGTATGAACTAAAGTAGTTACGCATTGTACAGGGTTGTTATTGGCGTTAACCATTCAGTTTGCTTTTGTGACGTCAAGCTGAAACATAACATTGGACTTTTATGTGGTCAACGGAGAGTCGGATTTGGAGTTAGCAACTAGATAAGCAATCAGCAATTAAATCTGCTTCTTTTTTTTAAGTAAATGGCAATGATTTATTACTTAAGGCGTTAGCTTTACATCAAATTCTTTGAAATCTAGTTTCCAATATTCCTGATTAGTGTTTATACTTAGAAAAAAGAAATTAATTCTTACGATTTCAATTTGCATTTGAAAATATTCTCGAAAATAAAAAAAAACAAATGAAACGTTGAAAATTAAATGATTCCAGTTCAATTGGTAACCATACAATTTTGTTGCTTTATTAAAAATAATACTTTAATAATAAATTGCATAAATTTATAACATTTAACATATTCTCGTTGCGTTGCATAGATTCTTTTTTTCTTTTTGTTTAGTTTTGTTTTAATATATACACAACAAAGGAAAACTCGTTTTTTGTGTCTTCTTCTTGTTTCGTTTGTTTAGAGTGAAAACTTGGATCGCTTCTCACTTGCACATGTCGACATATGTATATAGATTAGATAGATGTATGTATTAATATATATATATGTGTGTATATATATGTTTGCATTGTGTTGCTGGATGGTAAGGTCTATGTGCCATAACTATTTGATAAAAGCAAAGATTAAATTAACAACCGAACAAAATAAGAAAACATTTGAAAGTAAACTTCAGATTGAACTCGCCATAAAAAACATTTTCAGCTCTAAAATTTGCAGCTAAGTTACAGTATTTAATTCTGTATATACCTATATACATATATATATATATAAAGATATATATATATATATACGCACTAAATAGTTGAAGAATGCTATTATGTCGATTAGTTCATAGTTCAGTTAGAGTTATATTTATGCTTGACTTCGGGGGTGAGATTAGGATTTCGAGGCATTATTGCATATTGAAATCGTTTATCGTTATCATATAGTGCATAGATCTCTCTCTCTGTATCTTTTTCTTTCTTTTAATCTAACTCTAGTAGATGACTGGGCAGCCGCTCCAGTCCTGGGCCGCCTTGGCCTCCCAATATGTATTCTTGAAGACGTGCACAAAGTCCTCGCTATCCTGCTCCTTCTTTCGCTCGAACCACATGGGCTCATATGCTGGATAGGGTCTTCCTTCAGCTGCCGCCTGTTCGGCCTCCGCTTCCTTTGCTCTCCGCTTCGTTCGCTGCTTCTCTTCGAGACGCAGCTTCTCCACATTGCTCTCGTCCCAGGCGCCCTCCTCCATCAGTCGCTGATCGGGTCGCATGCGCGAATCAGTGGGCGCCACGCCCTCCTCCGGCTCGTTCAGCTGACAGGCAAGTGTGGTGAAGTTATAAAACTTATCCGCATCCGGCGGAAGCGGTCGACGCTTCCATGCGTTTCGAAATTCGCCAGTTGTGTACGTTGGGCCATCAGCCGTGTGACCGGAGCGCATCACGGGCGCTATTTCGATTTTATCGTCCCAGGTGCCACGCACCACCCACTTGGCCTCACCGTCGCGATTGTAGACGACGCCCTTCACACTCCTCTGCACATCGCGACTAAAGTAGGAGTAGGGTATGTAGTTCAAGATGCACTTGTTGCCATGCGCCGCATTGCTGCCCACAATCTCCGTTTGTCCATGTTGATCCACCCAGAGCTTGCCCACAATTATGTTGTTCACTGTAGTCGTCACCTTGCGCCACGAATACCGATGACCAGTCTTTGGAAACAAAACGTAGGCGCCGCCAAGCGGATTAACCTGTTTAAAGCGAACGAAAGTCAGTTGAGTAAATTGTGTGCATTGGATAAAAACTGTAGTTAAATTTATATGGATACAAATTTCAAAAATTGATGAAATAACGAATCAAAGCAAAGATTGAGATTGAGCAACTATAAGCCATTAACTGTCTATATTTTATTTTTGCATGTTTGCAGACTCATTTAATATTTTAGCATTTTAATAATATTGTTTAAAATATTATTTTCACTATTGAAAAAAAAAAAAAAATCTAGGATTTTGGACGGTCAACTGTAGTCGTAGTTGGCGAATGCTTACCTGCAAGTATTTGCCACGGAACTTGCTTGTCATGGAGAACTCCTGCCAGCACAGCCACTCCTTGCCCTCACAGTGCAGTGCCGCAACGGGCGGATGATGGGACACCTGTTCGGCGAGGCAGCGCCAGCCCAGATCATCTGTGCGATCGCACTCGAAGGTCTCACCCAGCAAGGGATTAAATGGTTTGCCAGTGCGATTCGTAGTCGTCGCATAGGCGGAGGCCGTAAAGGCAGCCAGATACGCCAACTGCTCGCACTCATCGTTGCACGAGGCAGCAACGTCCAGTATGTCGGCATACTCATAATCCTCGACGAGACGTTGAAGCATGGAGAGCGGCTCGTTAAAGTTGACGGGCATGGGTATTTTGGACAGATCCTTGCCAATGCAGTTCTTCATGATGGACCACAGGCTAAGCGGATGATTGGGCTTATCTGGGACACGGGTGCGACGAGTCCTCACCTGATTCCCAACCGACAAACTCTGCTTGCTGCTCCTAACGCTGCTCTTGGCGCTGCTTCGGACGCTGCTCTTAGAGCTGCGCTTAGCGGTGTTCATGGCGCTGCTGTCACTGGGCAGATCTGCGTACTCTGAGGTCGAGGCACGATCCACAATGTCCTTGTCTTTTCGTTTGTCATCATCCTCATCCTCACCGGAGACGACACGCTGCTCGCTAACGAAGCACACTTGTTGCACCGTTTTTATGGTGCGCTTCTGTTCATCGCTTTCGGAGGAGCTGCCAACGTGATCCTCGGAGCTGCTGCGACGTTTGTTCAGCTTTAAGATAAAGGTGCCATCCGTGGGTGATTCACCAGCTCGGCCCGTATAGCCGAACTCCTCGGCATCAAAGAATTCTGTCTCATCATCCGAGGTTAGATTCGTGCCGGGTGGAACGGAATTGATGGACATGGCTGTGCCAGGAGTTGGCTTATTGCGGCGCACCATTACTGCAGCCTGTTCCATTTGGGATTGCTGTTTGGCCATCTGTTCGATGATCTCCTCGAGCCGTTGGCGCTGTTCCCGTTCGTGATGCAACATTTTGGACCACTTGTGACCCTGTGATTCCGCAGAGCGCAGATAATCGTTCCCCGCATTGATCATAGCATTCGAGGTGATTCGAAAGAGCGTTGCACGCTCATTCACAATTTTTGTGCGACTGGCGAGCGGCTCATCCTCATTGGACTCCAGATCGTTTAGAGCACGTTGCAGTGCAGCGCCGTGTTTGGTAATTAAATCATAGCAGGTGCGCATATTCTCTAGTCGCTCGGTGAGATCCCGCACCACCGTATTGATTTCCTGACTGGGCACCACCTGTGCCGTCTCTTCCGCCTCCTCCTCCTCGCTCTCGATCGCTCGAATCGCCCGCACTTTGGCCAGCTCCAGCGCCGTGACCCACGACTGACGTTCCACCTCATTGGAGGCCTTAATGTGAAACGTCTGGGTGCCACCATTCGAGATGACGAAGGTGCACGAGTCTACCGTGTGTATGAGTGCCCCATGCAACGAAATTGTTCCCCTGCACGTGTGATTTATTTCCGTCTGATTGCGGTAGTAACTGAGCACGCCCTTGGACAGGACAAACCAGCGACGCTGATAGCCCTTAATGTAGTTCGTCCACTTCAGCAGCCAGCCCTTCATCTCGGGATCTCCATTAGCACCACCGCCTCCTCCGCCGCCACCCTTCTCCGCTTCCGCCATGCTAGCAATTGAGTGGAGCCGTTTTTGTGCCCAACTTGTATAATTGATGTATGATAGAAATTTATTAACACTCGCCTGCCTACGACGACGACCTCGATGCAGATTCGGCTGTTGCTGCTGCTGCTGATTAAGATTCAGATTCTGAATTGGTTTCGCAAACGCCACGTACGACCGCAGAGGGGGGCAGGGGTATGACAACAACTCCAATCGCAAATCAATGTTTAATTAGTTGCTGGCAGCTGCTGTTCGCATCGCACCTGATTGGGCAGCCGTTTGCACTTTCCCCGAGTTCACAATCAACTCGCGCTTGCTGGGCTCTAGCGGCAATTGAAATAGTTCTTTTTTTTCTTTGCACAAAATAAAGAAACTGTGCCAGTCAAGTGCGCATTTGTGTGCGTGTGCGTGTGAACAAGGTTGCGGTGTGACCAACTTTGACAAACACATATACGTCACACGATATTCATTGGGTGTTGCGTATATAATATATACTGCAACTATTGCTGGCGCTGCCAACTTTATTTACAAGAATATCGAAAAGGAAACGGCAAGGTAGGCGCGCAAATTTGAATCTGTTTTTGAACACTACATTATTTAGTGTTTCTTTCTTTTATGATAATAGGGTTTTCATAAAACAATGTTAAATTTTGAATTGAGTCTTTTTAGTTATTTTAAGCTGTTGTTGTAAAAATACCAATTATGTACACAATTTCCCCACAACCGTGTGTTTTTTTAACTAAAACCTAAAACCAATTTTGCTTTGTGATAATTGAAAATGTTGTGCTCCCTGCATTTGTGCAACTTAGTGCACAGTTGATAAAAATATTATTTCCATCCATGGGCCTGCTGATTAAATTGAAAGTTGGCTTTTTATGGCTGCCTCACCTACACAGCTGTGTTTAGCTTATACACTGTCACACATGCACACAAATACTACAGTGACTCACCTTGGGTAATAAAACAAGAAATAACAGCTGTATGGGCCAAGTCGACTCTTAGATACCCTATTCGACATTTATTTAAAAGGCTAAGCTTGTTTTCCGGGCAGAAAGGTGACAAAGCTTATTATAACCGATGACATTGGCTAAGAAGGAAATAACACCCATATAAATGATATATTGCGGTGACGCGACACCAACATAAATACTGCTTGAAGAGAAAAATATCTGTTTAATAGCATGAAGATAGGCCAAACAAAGAAATTATACAGCTACAGCAATCGATCGGAATCAGCAATCTATATATATATATATATATATATATATATATGTATTCGTCAATGCGTGACACACTTGAAAATAACATTATATTAACCATGGCACAGCTATCAAAATATACATCAAATATTAATATTGGTCTATCGCATTTTTACTGTCAATAACATTTTTTATAAATTAGTTAATTAAATATGTTGCGTGATTAGTAAATTATAAAAATACATGACAAATATATGTCTATATAAAATATATATGCGTAAAAGGTGGGTTGTGGCGTCAAATTGGGTTTATCGGTTGGTTGGTTGGTTGGCTGGCTCACTTCTTGCAATCGGCCCAGGAGTAGCGAAATGTGGCTATCATGCGGTAAAGGCTGCAAAATACAAACTTGGTCGTAAAAAATAGCTACGAAGGCAAAGTTCATTGGACGGCAAACACACACTCGCACAAACACACAACCAGGCAGACAGACAGACGAAACGAACAAACCAGCCAAAGGGTACGCGACAGGTGGAAAACACAGTCAAAACAACAACAACCACATAAAATCACACACACACGCACACAAATGCATGAGCACACATATATATATATGAATGGATATATATGTTTATGTATATATAAATATATATATATATATATATATTTATATACATATATATATATATATGTATGTACAATAAATCATTTATTCGTAGGCAGTTCTTGCATAATATAAAATAAATATATGTATATAGTTTACAAGTAATTTAAAAATACAAAATACAGTTTCATTTTCATAGTTCTTTTTGTTTTTGTTTTCATTTTTCTTTTTAGTCCCTGACGGCACTTTTTACAAAACATTAAGAGATTGGTTGCCTTAATGAGGGTGGGGAAGGGTTTGGGTTCATAATAATTATGGATAAGATCGCTGAAATGAACGCTTCACAGATACACTGAAGAAAAACAACAACAAAACAAACAATTGATGAAAGCTTGTACAAAACTTTATAGTTGCAGTGAGCATGTTCGGGAGAGGGAGGATGAGTGGGAGGGGGAGAGGGACATAGGTAGACAGAGACATAAACAATGAAGAATAAAAGCGTGAAAATAAAAATATTACACAAAAATATAATAAATACAGAATAATAGGCAAGTGGCGAGCTGAAAAGCAAAATAATATTGTTTTCCCTTATAGGATTGCTTAAGTTACTACAGTCAAACCTCTCTAACACGAACAACCATAAAAAATTCGACTTATAGATGTAATACAATCGGTAAAAAGGGGAAGACTATTATTGTTTGAACAATCTTTTGGTTTTCAGAAAAGTCCTATTCAAAAATCATTTTGTAAAAACACAATTTAAATTTAAATTTTTAACTATTGCTGACATTTACTGACAAATTGGTAATATCGATATATTTATAGAGACAAATTGTGTGATCGAAAATAGCCTTTTTTAAGACCAATTACAATTTAAGACGGGCACTATTTTTGATTAAGTTATCGAAAAATTTGAGTTGTAGAGTTCTCAATATGAAAAGAAAATTCATTATAATTTTGTCTCTAAACATTATTGCAATCAAATTTTGTACAGGTTATAGCAAATTCGACTTATAGAACACCATTAATTATACATATATCAGTCGAAAAATTAATTTGTTTTTGGTATTCGGAAGTAATTAAAATCAAATTCAATTCTCATTTAAAAATTATACCTATAAATTAAACGTAACCAATTTGAGTGGGAGAAATTGGTTTTTATAGAGATTTCGAGTTCGCATTATCAAGAAAAATAATTGTACAAAATTTGGTTTGGAGTTACAGGAAGAATTCGAGTTACGAGAAGTTCGACTGTATTATGAGCGTGTGTGTGTTTTTTGTAGTGTGTGTGTGTTTGTGTTTGGTGTAGTAAGTAAAGATAGAAAGAGCATTTCCTTTACATGGTATTGTATGCAGCGGTGTTGAAGCTTTGCTTTGGTAAACTTAGCCTAGTGAGTGGATGAGTTTTGCCATGCTGCGCCAATCGACGATGCTGCACTTGCTCCGTTTGTTGCTGTTGTTGTTGCTGGTGCTGTTGATGGAGCTGGCTAAGATTGGTGTGACGGGCAGGCGCGGGCGGCGGACGATTCTCGCTATAATCGTGTGCTCTGTTTGACAGCGAACGATCATAATAGGAATGAGGTCGCTGACGGAAACTATTGACGCTGATTGTGGTGGTGTTGTTGCTGTTGACGTTGATGTTGCTGTTATTGATATTGGTGGTTGTTGCTGTTGTTGTGTTCTTGGTGGGTGGTGTTGACGACGACGACGGCGGCGGAGGCGGCAGTGTTGCTGTTGTTGTTGTCGTTGTTGTTATTGTTGCGGGATTGTTACTACAGGAAGTGGTTTGATATTTATGCACTAGACCTTTTACATTACGATCACAAGAGGTTTCGCTTACGCTCGAGTCGGATGCGGATGAATTGCTGGATGAGGATTTTGTCGTCGCTGTCGTCGTCGTCGTCATTAACGGTGCAGCATTGCTGCCGCTGTTGCTGTTGTCCACCAACACATGATCTGCATGCTGTGCAACGGGTGATGAGGGCAGCGATTGATGTGTCGCCTTCTTTTGCACTGGCGCTGCTGTTGTAACAGTTGCAGTTCCAGTTGTAGTTGTAGTCGCTCCTTGTCCTGCTCCGGTACCTGTGCCTGTGCCCGCTCCACCTATGCCCGCTGCCAAAACGCCGCCAACCACGACACCAGCTTTGGCTTCAAAGTTTTGCTTGAGTATTTGCACATGACCCGATATGCGCTGATCCTCGGCGACAGCCTGACTCTGTGTGCGCAACACCAACATCAGATCCGACGAGGTGTTCTTGTTCTCAATGTCGCTGGTGTGCATCAGTTCCTCGCTGTTGCAGCGCAACGGTTGACGTTGGCGCGCTGCAGTTCCAGCGGACGAAGCGCTCCGATATAGATTGGCACACTTTTTCTCAATTGTCGCTACTGCCGCCGTCGTCTCATCCAGATTATCAACATCCGCGTTAGCATCATTAACGTTTAGTTCGTCGGTCGCCTCCTGGCAGCGTTTCTTGAGCGTCGTATTCTCCTGGAGCTTTTGTTTGGTGCGCTTCACGGTTCCCAATTGGGATTCGCTCTCATTGCAATTGGTAGCCATTGTTGTGGATGTGATCCCGCTGCTGCTCCGCTTCAGATCCTGGATTTCACCTTCGAAAATGGCTGTCGTATTGCGATTGCTGTCGTAGTAGCTGCAGGAACTGGTGCGCATTGGCAGACTGCTTCGATTATCGCCCGATCCCCAGCTGGCGTGACGTGACGGCAACTCCCTCTGTTGTCCAGGAACTCGCGTTCGCAGAACAGCACTCGGCGCTAGGTGCGCGTGTTGCTGCGGCAGTGCGTCGAGTATGATGCCACCGCTTGGCCCAAACGATTCCGTCCACGATTGCGTTTTGCGACGCTGTCGCTTTTCTCGCTCCTCCACCTTTGCTGTTGTCGTCGGCGCCGTCGTCGTTGGGTTTGTGGCAAACACCTCCGATGAACTGGAATCCCGTCGCGTCGTCGGGGTAAACGCTGTTTGGGTAATCAGCTTGGACTGGGATGTCCAAACGGTGCCTTGTGACGGCGCCTGTGTAGCCGCCTGTACCAAGTGCAGGCTGCGTCGCAGCGGCTCCTGATGCGCCTCGAGATCATGGACACGCGTCCGCACCGAGAGCGGCGTGTGCTTCTGTATATGCAGCACCTGATTCTGGGTAACACTATAGTTCTCGCCATTGCTGCCCGGAAAGCGCATATTCTTTGGCTCCTCGGCCACACTGCGCTCCGGTGTCAGGTTCTCCATGGATTGACTTTGTTGCTTTGTTACCTCGACGGCGCTTTGGGTCTTCGGTGAGGTGCTGCTCGAGCGTCGCATTAATCGGCGTTGCTTTTGTGCGCTGCTCCGTCGATACTGGCCACGATTACTGCCGCTATCCTGTTGCTCCGCACCACTTTTCCCACTACCACTCAATTTCGACTTGTTGTGATTGAGCGCCTGGATTAGTGGCGTTGGTTCGCTTCCGGGGAGCAGGCGTGCATCCTTTGTGCTCTTTAAATTTGTCTCACTCTTGCTGCGCTGCAGTTTCTCCTTGTTCTTCATAGCATCCAGCATGCCGCTATACGTTTCCAACTGATTGAGAAAGTTCTTGTTTGGCTTAATACAACTCCGGCGCTCCTTGACATACTGCAGCGCGCGCTGGAAGTCCCAATTGTATTCCTTCATGGCATACGCAATGACCACAGAAGCAGACCGACTTACACCCATCTTGCAGTGCACCAGCACCTTGGAACCCTCGGCCTTGGCCCGCGATATATACCGATATGTATCGTCCCAATGCTTGAGCAGATTGGTCTTCTCATCATCGTAGACGCGCACATTTAAGTACTTAAAGGTGCCCGGAAAGAAGTTGTCAATCTCGCGAGTCGCATTCAAAATGTGTCCAACACTACAAGGGATCAATAAACATAAATATAATACATATTAGTTAAGCATGATCTTTCCTCCTTAAATCCCCAGACATACCCATTCTTTTGTAACTCCTCCAGATTGCTCGCATTCCATTCCGATCCCAAGTAGACGTGTTCAAAGATTTTTGTCGGCGCATCCATTTGACCTAGAATCACCAACATTTCGACATCAATAAACGATTTGTATTCGCCCAAATCCATATCTAAGAGATCTTCCAGACGACCGCGTATATACTTGGAGGTCACTTCATCCAAATCCACCGACATCATGATCGCTTTGAGCTTCATTTTAATGACACTTTCAGTTTCCTCCTTAGCGGTTGGCCTGCAAATACAAAATAAAACATAATTCATAACTATGTTCTACATATATTTACAAGAAAATATAATTCATTTATAAACAGGCAAGGAAACAGGAACAAATATATGGAATTGAAACGTTTGCAAATTGCATTTGTTAAAGCCCTAAAATGATTTTTGATGAATTTATGAAGCTTAGTATTTTATATAAAAAAAACACTGAAATGTTTTTAGGCTTAAGGAAATATTGGCAGACATTGGGAATGAACCCCTTTAGTGATACAAAATTCGTTATCATACTTGTTTCTTATGGCATCTGGTGAGGGCGGGCGACGACTCTCGAGCGCATCCATGGCATTCCATTCGTTCAGACACGACTGATCTGACTCAATTCGAATTTCGTAGCTGGTCAACCAATCATGCGATGGGCCGCTGGGATAGAAATTATTTTCACGAGCCTTTCGAGACACTTTGTGCAGCGTTTGCAGCGCCGACCTAACAAAAACAGCAAGAAAAATTATACACTTTAATGAATGTAGAGGAATTTATGTAGGGAGTTCGTCTTACCACATCGCTTGCACCGATACGGGCTTAAATATGTGGGTCTTTTGGTAGACAGCAACACTGAAGCCGCTGAATAATGAGTGAATACAATGATTAGATTTATGATTAGGGAAAGGAGGTGATCGATTTGAGAGACTCACCCGTCACCATCCAAGTGAATTGTGGTGTCCGCGAGTATGGGCACAACAAGGCCAAGGGTCGTTCGCTCGTTGCAATCGATGCCCAGCAGGCAGGATTCCTCCATGCCCGAGGTATTCTTGTTGTTGTCACCGGCTCCACCTGTGCCTCCTCCTACATCCCCATCCCTTCGCCCACTACCATCCACATCACATTTTAGGCTTTGACGATTCGCATTGAGCGACGACAGACGCTTTGCCGTTTCCTCTTGAGCCGCCTGCTGCGTCCGATGGCTATCCACGGATAGCTGCCGTTGCGTAACAAGTGTACCTCCAGCCAGCTGCTGAGCGTGTGTAGCGCTTCCAGCCGTCGACGTCGTCGTCGTCGACTTAACCGAATTGTGACGCATGATTTTGGGGCGTCGCTCGCTGCTGCTGGCCGCCGTCCGGCAACAACTACGGGACACAATCACAAGGTAGCGCGTACGATTCGAACGCTGCGACTCCAGTTTGACAGCCTGGAAACAAAATTATAAATGTAAAAACCACATTGGTATAGGTCACAAATCTTACCATTTTCAGGGTGTCTTCGCAATGCAGCAAATAGAACATTGATTGCAAATGCAGTTGAATGTCGGAGTTGGTGCTCTGCGTGCTGTTTGTGGAGCGTGTAGAGTCTGTGCTAAGGCGTCGCTCCGCGTGCGACGGTTTGTCTTCCAGGGCCAACACTAACGCAGTGCCCTTGCCAGCAAAATAACATTCGCTCCGTTCGCCTTTATGATTGCTGTTACCCTCGTCGTCTTCGGCCTCGCCATCCTGTAAATCAGAATATAATGTACAATAATATAGGTTATTTCCATGTTTACTTAAGTCCCATTTAGTTTCATTGCTTTTCTTTCTTTCTTATGTGCTGCGAGCGCCTTAAAGGTGACTCACGACTCACCCGTCGCTGTATACAAAATATAATATCAGATTGTGACATTTTGGGAGTTAAGTGAAATTCGTAACCAAACAAACTTGATGAATTGCTTCGCAACTATATAAAAAAATGAGTGCGACGCAGCGAGAGAGGAAGACAGACAGTGAGAGAGGTATAGAGACGGAGTGGGCGATAGAGCCGCCGCCTCCTACAACACAGTTCATTTAAAATGTTTACAATAACAAGAAAGTTGAGCTATATGTGATAATACGAAGTTTACATTCCCTCTAAAAACAATAAATCGACTTGCTCAAATCATAATATTACTGTTTGCTTAATGCAGTAGTCGAATGTTGATAATTATTATTGTTATTAAAATAGCAATCGTAACTGGAGAGTGAAGAGTTTGCTTCAAATTGGAATCTTGGAAAAAACCAAAACGATATTGTGACAAGCATTAATATTTTTACTGATAGTTTTAATGACAGCTATTCGATATGGCCATACGATCAAGCTGATTAATGCATATAAACAAACTTTTAACAAGCCTCAACAATTTCTGTTCAAAACGAATACAGTTCACATAATTGAATAAATAGATCCAAAGTTTATCTGTTCAACTGTTGATTCTGATCATATATAACATAAGGAGGTCGAAGGTGTCTCCTTCAATTTACAACAAAATTATAATATCAGCTGCAAGTGTATAGCAAATAATTGCGCCTCGCAACGATTATTGTCTGATGAGTAAAAATTACAAGGACAGCGCCCCGAGCTCCCAAGGTCTTGGGAACTATTTTTGGGGGAGGGACGAGAATGACGATGATGATAATGATAATGACGATGATGATGACGCCGGATAACGGAACCAACAAGAAAAATCGCAAAGCGTCGTTTTTGTCGTTGACAAAACTACAAATAAGGCAATGCAAAAATATTTCAATTTATTGGAAATGGAAGAGCAGCGAGGTGAGCAGAGAGCAAACGCGTGAAGCGGGAAGAGGAGAGGCGGGGAGACGAATGGAGGGGCGATATGGCGAGCCGACGTCTGCTCGGATTTGCTTGAATTACAACAATAAATAACAAGAAAATCAACAAACAACAAAAAGAGAAAAACTAGACTGCTCTAATCAAATCTGCTCGCTTTGTGAATACCCTTTACTCAGATAGAGTTATCTTTTACTATTTGCTACACACTTCAGGCAACTACTGTGCTGCTCTTCTTCTTCCCTTTCCGCTTCTTGTTTATATTGTTCGATCGTTATGAAAATGACAGTCA
Organism: Drosophila kambysellisi; assembly: GCA_035042185.1. NCBI lineage: Eukaryota > Metazoa > Arthropoda > Insecta > Diptera > Drosophilidae > Drosophila > Drosophila kambysellisi. The sequence continues at coordinate 47,478 of JAWNLS010000855.1, forward strand.
ATTATGTGAACATATCAATAGTACAATTTTTCCTAAATTCAAACCGGGGGTAATCATAATAGGAAACCGGATCTGATAGTAGCAGTGGTTTCTGTCAACGATAATTCAGCATTATTATTGTTTTCAAATGCTGGCAACACTGATTACAAAGAGTTGCTTATCGATACATATCCATGGAATGCAACGGACAGGGGAGGAGAGTTGACAAAAATCGGAAATATGATCGGAGATTTCTTCTGCTATATTTTATATAATTGAATATAGCTTTATTATTTTAAATGTTTATAGGGTATATAAACATCATCAATGTGAACAATACAAACAGATGTGCGAATCGTGGCGCGACTGATGATGATGATGATGATGATGACGCTGACAAAACGCCCACAACAAACATTAACAGACGAACACAAGAGAGCGGGCGAAGGGGGAAGGGAGGGAGAGGGCGACTGAACCGCTTTTTTGTTGCATGATATTCGTAATTTAACTTAAATTGGGCATATGCCCGCGTATAGAAAAGCAAAAGGATCACTGGCCAAATAAGGAACACGCACAGGAAGCGTTTATAGGCAGTGACCAAACACCACCCACTTAATACTCCCACCCCCACCATACTAACAGAAATCAGCTCCATTAACAACGCGTAACCAAAACAAAGCAAAACTCACGTGTGAGAGAGAGAGGGGAAGAGAACTTGACTACCGCAAACTTACTTATACATACATAAACACACACATATAAATACACGCATGCATGCAAAAAAATGCGTAGCTGGCTGTAGCTGTAAAATTGCACCTTACGTTTTAGAAATGGGGCAAACTCACCTCCCACTTCCTGCACGATACACACATACACATATGGATGTAGGTATGTGTGAAAGACAGGAGTACAAACTCACCGAATTTGAGCAAGAGCCCGTAACACTGGGCGACCGTTGCACTGTCACAAGCGCCATTGTTGGTTGTTTATTGCTTCTTTTTGTTCTGCCTGCCTTTAGCTGCTGACTGTTGGCTGCTGGCTGCTCTTCGTATCCAAGGCCTTCTGTCCGCGTGTTTTTCTCTTCTATCCTTCGTTGGGCTGAGTTGTGCGTGCGTGTGTCTGTCGGTTTGTGTGTGTGTGTCTGTGAGTGTGTTGGGGCGAAAAAAATTCACAAATGCATTTTCATTTTTGTCGACGTCTCGTTTCCTCTCTCTCTCTCTCTCGCTCTCCGTGGTTTTTGCACTCGGCACTTGCGTCTTCGATTAACTTAAAATGCTATATGATTATGGCGGCGCGTTAGTTTGTATAGCAAAAAGAGTACGCGCCCGTTCAAACGATTGTCAGCTCACAACGTATACGAATAAATATGATAAATGTTATTACAAAAAAAATTTTCGTCAAAGAGCCCAGAGCCAGAGGCAGTTCAGCACGACGACGCCATATTTAATTTTTGTAGTCGATTGCAAGCATGCACGATTAGTTCTGAAACATATCGAATGTATGCATACAATTTGGCTGCGGTTGGCAGCACTCTCAAATCGTATATCGTTATCGATTTTGACGGCGAATTCGTACAATTATCATTCGGCGCAAAACAGATGGTAGCATAGTCAAAGTTATTTCATTATTGAAGGAAAATTACGCTGGCTGTTGCCAATTTAATTGTATTTGACAAATGTCCGGGATAATTGAGGAAAAAACCGGCATGTTGCCACGCATAGCATTAATAGCATGTGGCTGCTTCAGTCCACCAACGCCAATGCATATGCGTTTGTTTGGTGAGTGTGTTTTGTTTTGTTTATTTTCATTTTTTGTGCAGCGCTGATTAAATTAATCGATAAATGACATTGACATTCAATTTTCTCGCCTTGCTCGCCTGTGTTAAACAGAGATAGCGCGAGATTACTTTGAGATTCGTGGCAGCCACAAGGTCGTGGGCGGCATAATCTCACCCACTCATGATTCCTATGGCAAGAATGGATTGGCGCCCTCCCTGGATCGCTGTGCAATGATCAAGCTGGCCGTGCAGAGTTCAAATTGGATTCGTCTATCCGACTGGGAGGTTCACCAGTCGCGATGGATGCGCACTCAATCCGTGCTGCAGCATCATCAGAACTATCTCAACAACTTTATCAACTCACCGGGCGATGAGGAGCAGCATGGCGTGCTGCCAGGTTGGCTACCGAAAAATATCTCGGAACGCCGAGATCCCATCAAACTTAAGTTGCTTTGCGGTGCGGATTTATTGGAGTCCTTTGCAGTACCCGGATTGTGGTCAAATGACGATGTAATCTTTTATATTTATATCATCCTGATGAATACATACTAATTGTGGCTTCTTGTTTAGATTGAGAATATTGTGGCTAATTATGGACTGGTTGTCATATCGCGCTGTGGTTCTAATCCCGAGAAATTTATATTCGAATCGGATATTTTAACTAAACATCAGGTGAGTGGGTAAAACATGCAAGACTTATCTCGACCAGATCTTACTCAACAACCTTAACTTTTTAGAACAACATTACGCTCATCACGAACTGGGTGCCCAATGAAGTCAGTTCGTCGCTGGTGCGTCGGCTTCTCAACCGTGGTGAATCGGTCAAGTATCTTTTGGATGAATTGGTGCTCAGTTATATTAATCGTCAGGGCCTGTTCAATGTGAAATCGTAAGTGGCAATCGTTGAATCAGACATTTTATCATTTATCATTTGTATGTGAAATCACGCTTGCACTTGATACGTACACTGATGCTGCAACTGCAACTGCATCTGCAACTGCATCTGCATCCAGCCATCTGCATTCAGATACAGCCACACACTCCACACCAGAACACCGCTTGCAACGAACAAAATCTGTAGTATATCTCTCTTGTTTTGCAATGATCCACACAAAATTATTGAAGAGACAAAACGGCGTCCGAGGACAACGCTTGACGCTGTCCCCCATGCACTTTGCACCATTTAGACGAAGCACCAACAACAACAACAAAAACGACGCAGGAGCAGCATCACAACCACAATCATAATCAAGATCTCCACTTGCACTGGCGCCTGTTCATGGAGTGTGAGTGTGCAAAAGAAACACAAAAACCAAAAAAAAAAATCTGACAAATCATTTAGAATAATTTTTTAAGTTTTCAATTGTCAAATCCCGCATTAAAATGCAACAGGGGACCGCAACGGCTATGGGCTGTATTTTTATTGTTTGATTCAATTTTAACCAATTAATTTTACAAAAGTCCGGAAACTATTATATATTATGTTGTTTTTTTTTCAAGATGTAAATAATGGTTATTATATTTTTGTTATTTTAGTTTTATAAATTTATTTTTTTGTCTTTCGCACACATTTATGATATCAGTTGTATAGCATAATAATTCATTAGAATCAGAAATAAATGTCTTTTGATAAGTTAATTTCAAAATAACTATCTAAGAAGATTTTTATTTTAAATTTTAAAAAGACTTATTAAATGTAAAATATATAAAAGTCTGACACATCTTAAGTTTTGATTCTAATTTAAAAATCTTAACTGTTATACATAATCAATAAGTCCTCAGGATGCGGTCCCTGGTAAATAGTTGTCAACCTTGTTATATATAGTTTATTCCAGTGTACGTATCAACACAAAAGTTCGCACCTAATTTCTCCAAGAGATTATAACTCATTCAAGTAATCCAAACAAAATGTTGTAATAATTTGTTGTTGTTGTACTGACATGCCTACATTATAAATGATGGATTGTAGTAAGTATATAACGGATGCAGTGCATCCAAATCATTTGAATTTCAATCACGCCTACATGGACAACAACAAGAATACCATACAGCAGTCGGATAACCAGGACATGGATGAGTCGGATAGTCCCTTGAGGCAGCAGTCGGCACGCGTCTTTTGTTGCGGCGATACTCCCCGAGTCGCCACCAAACTGCTCCTTGGTCGCTCCGGACCTGGCCAAGCGATTCAGGTGATAACAGTGTCCGAGAGGAACAAGAGCAGCAGCAGTGACTCGTTAGAGGTAAAATAAACCTAATAACACTATACAAAAAAAAAACAATTAATAATCTTCGAATATTTCCAGCAAACTCAGCCCAAGAAACAGAAGATTGCCCAAGTGCAGCAGATCTAAAGAAAGGCTTCAAGGTTAACACAGGATTTATAACGATAATGTACAGGCTTTATGTAGTTGTAGATATCGAATATATATGCATATTTGTATATTTAAATAAATGTTATTAATTAGCGACCACTTAGATCTATTGTGCCTCTCTCTCTCTCTCTCTGATAAATGAGCCATAGCTCTTAGCCAAGATCTACAACTTGGAACACTATATTTTTAAAGTGATTTTATTTTATTATATGAAACTTGAGATTGGTAGAAAAAATTGTATGGAATTCACTCTCAAAGCTATGAAAACTTAACTTAGTTTGAGCTACGAAAAAATTTGACTTAAAAAACCTAATATTTGATCTAAATTTCAGTTTTTCTTTCTCAGATTAGCTGGCAGTAAATGAAAATCAAAAATTTGAATTTTTCTTCTAGATTTTTTTTTTTTATTATTACAACGTAGTTAATAACGTGAGCTGCAGATGAAACCTGCTGGGAATCTAACATAACTGCATTCCTTGGCCACTTTTGAGTCAGTCCAGCAGCTCGAAGGCATTGAACTTGCAACACTGCGTTCTGGCCGCTATTGCAACGTGCATTGACATTGCCACAGAAGGGCTTCCCTTGTTGGTGTTTGTTGTTGCAGCTCCCACTTGGCATATCCGATGACAAAAAACTGTGCGACACTCTTTGTTGGTTCTGGTGTTGGGGGCCAACATCAGTTGCGAGTTTTCCATCGGTGCGTTTAGTTCGTGGCATGTTTTTCTTTCGACGCTCGCATGTTAAGCCCGCGCCACGCCCCTCACGTGCCCCATCCTTTGCGTTGCCCAAGCGTCGGTCGCCCATCCGGCTGGCGCCTTCGCACCAGCACGATCAGTTGCCGTTTTTGAGACGCTCCCGGTTCAGTGCCCTGCCCCATTTTCGTGTCTATGAGGATGAGCCGAAGAGCCTGTCCCTATTCATTGCCATCCTCTATGTTGTGGACTTGTTTGGTATCTTTCCATTTCTAACGTTGCCTGCCCTACTTATTCGCATGGGTTACTTTGGTGTGCTGCTCGTGTTGTCCATCCTCTTTCTGCAGGTGTACACCTCCTTTCTGCTCTCACAGTGCTGGACGATGGCCGAGCTTTTGGATCCTTCGATACAGCAGAAGAGAAACTATCCGTATGCCGCACTCGCTGATCTCGCTTTCGGTCCCTATGTCAGCTTGTTGGTGTCGGTGCTGCTGGACTTGAGCATCTTTGCCATGGCAGTGCCAAGCATTGTCATGGCTGCCGAGAATCTGGAGGCTGTTGTCCTGCGCATGAGTGCCGGTCATTATAATTTCTCCTATTGCTATTGGGCCATTGTTGTGGGCATAGTCATCTGTCCACTAATGTGGCTGGCAAGTCCCAAGCATATGCGGTAAGCATTATTATTCTCTGCACTCAAACAGCTAATTTGCAGAGGAAACACCAGGAAACACGTTTGACCCCAATTATTTTATACATATATGTTCTTGATCAGCATCAAAAGTGGAATTAATCTGTTTGTTTGGACAAGCCGATCTCAGAGACATAGAGTTTAGAGATATACAGTGTCTCACAGTTAATTTTGAACGGTGTCTAGAAAAAATTTTAATTGCCTGCCATAAACTAACTCTTAATTATTTTTCGAAAATTCCAAAGACCGATTCAAAACGAACTTTGATGGTTATGGATCTGTGATTATTCAAATAAGTACAAGATCTACACAGATAATTTTGTTAGTTTTTGTATATCTTGTTAACCAACACATGCTTTTTATTTCTGGGTGCAGGGCATCTCCCAGTCGAGCTCTCCCGACTAGAACAATTTGATTTTCTTCTTGTGTTTTTCAGCGGATTGGCGATTATTGCTGTTTGTGGTCTGATTATTTTTGTGGCGCTACTTTGGTATTGTCTTTTAGAGGCGCCTGAAATTGGACAACCCTTTCAAGGAGTTGCACTGGGTGCGTATTCCCTATGAGCAAATCTACAATCCTATTAACTGGAGTAAATATTTTAGATTTTAAGTGAACAATGCATGTGAAATATTTTTAGAAAGCTATTTACCACACTTATGTCATAAATTTTTTTTCTAAAAATGTAAGGGATTGTATAAGATATTTCTTAATTTATACTTTGTAAGGGATTGTAGAAGATATTTCTTAATTTTTCGTATACTTGCTAAATTTAAAGAAGACATAAAATATAATTTATTTATTCGCTTACCTTTCCGTAAATCAATTTTTAAGCAAAACTTGTTTCAGCTTTGTAGCATTGTGGATGAAACTTGATACGGATCAAAGTGGCGAGGGCTCTTTGAGTCATTGTTTTAGAGCAATTTCAGATGTATTTTAAACATTGAAACCTGTCACTAATCTATTGATGAGTACTGCTCAACTGCCTGTTATAAATTGACAAGCGTAATTTGAAATTATTTGAAAATGTATAAAAAGTGGCGATCCTTAGGATCGAAGTTTTAGAAAATATGCGAGTGCGTAAAATTTAAAAATATGTTGTTATCCGTCATATGTTGAAAACTGTTGAAAGTTAATTTTATAATACGTAAATTTATTTATTTGGCACGGAGCGTTCGATAATCCCCCAATAATTATATAATTATTTTAAATAAACTTCCATTTATATATCATTATATTTTAAGAAAGTGATCGATTTTAAATAGCTATACGAATTTTATAGAAATACTTAAGTATTTATATCGAAAACATTTATATTTATAATTAATTTTTTGCAGAACTACCTGGCTTTCTTACGGTCCTAAACAGCTATAGTATCCTGGCCTTTCAGTTCGATATACATCCTGTGCTGCTCACGCTCCAAATTGATATGAAGCGCAAATCACAAGTGACTTGGGCGGCACTCAGTGGAATTGCCAGTGAGTGAGGATTGGAATTGTTAGTGTTTATTATTTGTTGTTTATTTGGATGGCGTTAGTTACTTGCAGTGTGGCCATCATTGGTGCGGTTATGGCTGCCTACAAGTTTGGTTCCACGACTCCCAGCAATCTGCTCCAATCTCTGCCCACCAGCGTGCCCTTCTATGTGATGCTAATTTTAATGTCAATTCAGCTTTGCTTCTCGGTGACGGTGGCCAGCTCAGCGATGTTTCTGCAGATCGAGAACTACTTCAAGTTACCCGAGTGTGAGTCATGGTCAAAGCCTAACTCCAGCTATATATATATAAAAATAGCTAAAAAAAAGTATATATTTCATTCTTTATCTAATTTATGCTAATTTTACAGCTCTCTCCTGCAAGCGCATACTGATTCGTTCCAGTATACTGGCTCTGGAGGTGGTTGTGGCGGAGTTTGTGCCCAGCTTCGATGCACTCATGGATGTGGTTGGTGGCACCATAACGGGACCGCTGGTCTTCATACTGCCTCCTCTGCTGTATCGCCGGATTCGACGCATGGAGCGAGTGCATCAACGCATTGCGGCCGAAGCGAGCTATGGCAGTCTGCCATTGGACTTAAACTATGACCCCATTGAGCTGGAAATGGAGCCACTTCTGGTTGAATCAAAGTCATACACACCACGTGGCTTCTGGTTGCGTTTGATAAGACTCCTGCATCGTCTGGAATGCGATGTATCCTGCACTATGGGTGTGCTGATCTTTGGACTACTCGCCACATTTCTGGCGACTTATTTGAATTTGTTTACGATTGGCAATCTATTTAAAAATAACTCACCCTGCATGAATAATCTTACGGCGCATTAGGCGTACACTCAGAAAAATATATGAATTCAAATTTAAAAAGTTGTCTTCACTAATCTTGCTAAAATCAATATTTTGAAATACAAGTTTGATTAATTGTTAGAAAAAATCAAATACTTTTAAGAGATTAATTTCATAAATTTAGCAAAATGATTTCTGGTTTTCAGCGCAATTTCTTAATTATTATATTTTATTAGTAATTTTAATTTTTAATTTAGTTGCACAAATTTGCTAAAGATTCACCCTGAGCTCTAAGTATGTAGATTGAGACAGGTCTATAAATATAATTATAGCTTCATCAGTGATTTTTTTCATTTTGCTATATCCGTCCTTCGATAAGTTCAAAAACCTGCCAAAACTTTGATGCAATATTTGTTAAATATTTCTTTTTTTTTTTATTTATATAAACCACAAATTGAATAAATTTTATTATACGATATGATGTTAAAACACGCGAAAAGTGTACTAAATAATTGTCTGTTTCTAACACATACGTGTGCGTGTGTTAGTGTGTGATAGTGTGAGTATGTTTAATTAGTTAAGCTTTATTAAAACATACGTTAAACACAACTATTTTTTGAGAAATTGCACAACTGCTCATCATTTATCATCTTTTTGGTCGCGTCGCAAATTCGTTTTGTTTGTTAACAATTTTTGTTGTTGAAAACTTAAAAACAAAAATATGCACAAAGCAAAAAAAAAAAAAAAAAATTAAAAACCAAATAAGTACGAGTTATCTATTCAAGAGTGATCGACTAGCCGATTCCCTATATTCAGGTCCAATAAAAGATTCTCAGTTATTGCCATGTTTATTTCGTATCTATCTCTGTAATATTATCCTATTTATTAGGGATATACTTTTATTTTTAATAGATAATAGGAAAATGTACCTTTCAATAAGTTAATCGTTACCGAAATTAACATTTTTTTAAGGAAATAGTAGCCGGAACCTTTATTATTATCCCAGAAGAGACCGTATCGGAACCAATACATTTATATTCAGCTTACATAAATTATATACAGTGTATTTTTATTTTAATTTAATATTTTAATATTTATAAGTCAAGGTTCCAAATTGGTACCACATCCGGAACTTAATTCTAAATTCGTGTCCGTTTGATACCCTGATTACATTTTTTTTTTTTTAATTTTTATTCAATCAATCAAGGTAAAGTAATTTGTTTTTCCTTTAAAAATCTCAAGATATTTCTGGCCTTGTATCTGCTACAAACAATTCGACAACTAAACGAGATCCCTTAAAACACATTTTTAATGGGTATAAAAACAAAATATTTAATTTGAGACCAGTTTAGACCAGACTTTTGCATGGAAAGTGAGCTCTCCTTAGACCTCACAGTTACGACTGCTGATAACGTTAGATTCTTTTAATTCTGGCCCAAGTCACTGAAGTAGAAGAATAGCTGAGCTCAGTGTTTAAATTTAAACACAGCTCATCTAAGATGAGGAAAGAATCTTCGGCCTGGTGCCTGGCTTGGCTCTTTATACGTAAATTTAATTTATTCTTTGGTAGCTGTTCATCTCCATGCAAAACGTTTTATATATATTTATATATAAATATATATATTTATATTTATATATATATATATTTATTATTTGCGTATTTGTATACAATTTCGTTTTTTGTTTTTGTTTTCTTCCCTTGGCATTTATTTCCGTCTTCCAATAATACGTTTTTAACCATGTTAAAGATGACTCAAGCATCTGTCTAGATAATGCTAAAACCACAACTACAACAACAACAACAGAAGCAGCGATCACTAATCTTATAAGTAATATTTTTAATGTGATTATTTATGAAAATTAATACTCATTGTTCATTGATAGCAAATGAATGTACGTCTGTCGTCGCGTCATCAGTCGCCACAAATTTAATATGCCAGACCCTTTCAGCGAAACACTCACAAAAAACACTCATGCAAAACACACATATTCACACCTGTTGCTGTGGCTCTTTTATTAGCTCGTTATTTTAAGTTTTATTCATTTTTTTTTAATTTTTTTTTATGAATTTAATGGCTAAAGAACACACAAAAGCTCGTGTAACATTTATCGACAGCGCTTTTCTACGCACCCTTTTTAATTACGTTGAGCTTTGTTTGGATTTCCTACATGCGTGTATTTCCCTCAGGGTTCTATTTTAAATACCCTCATAGAGGGTTTCACAATTTTGTTGTGGAGTTTGTCAGATGCAAGAAAAAATCGATTTATATATCAAATAAAAATATCAAAAATCGATTAATATATCTAACTCTCTCAGTTCTAAAACTAACTCGATAATTCTTGGACTATTTCTGATTATTTGCTGCAAGTAGTCAGAGTGGATCAGTCATGGGAACAATCAGACTGATAGATTGTTGAAAGTGTACTTGAGCTACGGCTTTCTTAAATTGGCTATTCGTACTCTTTTCCTCTTCTACCATGTTCTTGTATTCATCTCTGACTGAGTGGCAGGTTCGAATGCAGAAGGTCTCGTTTAGCACGAACTGAGTGTTTACCTTATGGATGCTGTGAACAACGCTTGGCAGATGAGTCACTGCTGGAGGCTAGTACAAGTACTTGGGCGACGAACAACGAACTTGCCGCCGGGGCTTGTTAGGTGGAAGTGGAAGGGGGGGGGGGGGGGGGGGTTGCTTTGCAGCAAGTGCAACATAAATCGTGCTAATTGATTATATCGTAAAGTATTTGACAAGCATTTTTCTACAATTTACACAAAACATGCATAATTAATAGTTATTAAATTTTTATTGCTTTTCAAAATATGTTGAAAATTAGTCACATAACCTTGCCGAACAATTGTCATATAACTAACCAATATGCATATAAGCCAATAATTATCCTTGGGCTAAAGTTGGAGTGAAGCGTGCAATGCGAAAAACCATTACTTTAAAATATATATTTTATTTAAGATCTACGGCATCTAATTATATGAGTAAAAATTCTGTTTGTTTTTCTATTAACACACATTTCAGAAAATTTTTAAGTTTGCCTCTGGCTATTTTTAATCGATCTGAAAAAATTGTAAAGCAAGTGGTTACTTACTGCTAACCTGTACTTATGTCCTTTCATTTTATGGCCCAAAAGCCAAACGGCTAATTAGTCAGTTCATCTGTCAATCAGTTTATTTGTATATTTGTGCCATTAAATAAAACTTTCCCAAAAATTGTTATTCTAAAAATAAAACTTTCTTCGCAATTCATTCTATTGGATGATTTTAAAATCAGCTTTCTGAAAATATGTCTAAAAAATAATCATAGCTTCAGCATGTCAAGCATAAATACAAGGGCTATGTATATATATTACTATAGCTGTTCAATTTCTTCACACGATTCAGTGGTTTTTAACTTGGTCATCAGATCTCAGCTGAGCTTATGCCTGGAGGCAGTAGCTATTGTTGCTGTTGCTATTTTTGTTGTTGTTGTTGTTGGTTGTTGTTGTTGTTGGTTGTTGTTGGTTGTTGTTGCTGTCAAAGACTGATTACACGGTGGCAATTTTCAAGTGCTCGCCACAAAGGCTTAACCCAGAAATTAATGATATTTAAATTGCCAGTTCCTTTTGCCGATATCTGCTCGTGTGTAGTGTATAACAAAAGGCAATCGCTTTTTTTTTTCCAGCTTTAACTGAAATTTCACTTTTCATTTCCTATTGACCCCATTTCATTGGCGCACTTCTTTCTAATTTCATTTGGCTAAGCATGCTTCTTCCACTGTTTGCTTCTCAAGTGCCCCGCAGTTCTTCAAATCATTTTTATTCTATTTTTCTATTTTTTGCTTATTTTTAATATTTTTGGTTTTTATTTTTATTTATTTATTTTTTTTTTGCGGTAATTTTTTTGGTTGCTAATCGAACGTTGAATCTGTCTGTAATGTCTTTCAAAGTACTATTTATGTCGAGTCTGCTATTTTGGCGGTTTTTTTTTTTTGTTGGCTGTTTTGCTGCTTTCTGCATCGATTGAATTCTCATTAGGCACATTCACACGTGCACATTGGCCCCAGATCCCTCTTCAAAACTAGGTTCCCGGGGCAACCAACAATCGCGCGATGATGACTTTTTGATTTCGTTTGTCTCCATCTCTCTTGACACCCAGAAAAAGGCATTTCTATCTACTATGATTTTGCTAAAATGAGGATATCTCTGTCAACATATTGTAAATATATTCTTGAAAAGAATCGTATTCATATATTCAAGTCCCTCTCCCCATTTAGTAACATAACTACATGAACTGTGTCACCTTTTAAGTAATCTTAATGAAACTTTGGATATATCAGAATTATTATGTTGCCGCATCGACTGTCTTTATCACATAGCCATGTCCTGCTAAAGACGGACAATCTTTGAGATATATGCAGCATACACCCCGTTTCACGAAATTCGATACAAATCGATTAACGATACCAATTAAAGACATACTTCTAAACAGACATATTGTTGATCAACATTACAACAGTTTCTAAAAGATCTAATAACATATGTTTCAGCTGATTTCAGATATTCTTTAAATTTTAAATTTAAATTTAAATTATAAATTGTTATATTAATATTCAGATATTGCCAGTTAAGCAGACCTCTGCAAGAGTATTTAAATTTCGAATATTGAATTTATCTATAGCTTATTTCGCTTAGATTGCTTGGGTTGCTTGTATATTATTTGATTAGATCTTAGTTGATTTTTTTCTGGTTTCCATTGAGCCCGAAGCAACATTAGTTAATTGCTTGCTATTGTCCAGTTCTGTTTCTGGGTACTTCAGTTCAATTAGCTGTCCTTGTGGCCGCCGCTACTAACTTGGCCCATTTAGCAGAGAGCCATCACATTAGCATAAAAACGCATTTTTCTATAACCACATTAAAGTGGAAAATATTAATGTATTGGAGCGTTAATAATATTGTTTATAAATAAATCGATGACGTTACCAATGATTAACAATCAGACAATACAAATTGTTTACTAATAGTTATAAACATCGAACGGAACAGCGAAGAGACGTAGATGGGTGATGAGAGTCTCACAAAGATTCGCATCGGCATTATTCACATAAATTACAATATTTTTGTGGACCTCTACAAAAACGTGAGCAATAACAAACAACAAAAGCAACAACAATATTGAGGCTCAATAATAATAAGCATATAAATATATAATTATAGACCCGCTTCGATAGCAAAATGCATAGTCAAGGACGTTGAAGGCCATTCAACGGCGCTTTTTTTTGGGGTTGTGTGCACAAAAAACTGACTTTCCCGTGCCGCATTCCCTGCTCCAACCTCTTCTGCCATAGCCATCTCATCCATAGCCCGTTATGTCCAGAGCAAGCAGAACACACAAATCAAGACGTAGTCGCAACAACAGCAGCAGCAGCATTAAGCCAACAGATTGATGCTGGCCAATCAATTTGCCACAAGCGGCAGCCAAAGGGGGCGGACAAAGCCGCAAAGCAGCTGCACCAAGGCCACGGCCAAAATGTAAATAGCCTGCAGCTCATTACCATCAGCCAATGGTTATTCAGTGTTGCTAGTTGCTATTGCTCGCTGCAAGTTGATAGTTATTACACTCGGAAAATACAATCATCTAGAATTAGCTCAAAGTGTAAATTTCGATAATCAACAAATAGATCGATCAATCACAGACTATATCAATTTATATTACTTTATAGTCGTTGCTATAATCGGAGGATGTGAAGCATGGGCTGGTGCATATAATTTGATGAATCCACAGCTGCAAAATGATGCAAGGAAGGTCATAACGATAACAATTGAGGAGGGGTCGGATCTGAGGAAACAAATTATCTATTCGTATATCTGAAATACTGGAGCAGCTTCCGAAGAGAGCGTTTCGGCCTCCAACGTCTCAAGGCTCGTATAGTGAACTTAACTTAACATTTCTTAAATGTAGGTTTATGTTCTGTATTATTTGATCTATAAATTGTATTCATTCGGTCCAGTTTTTGTGCAAAATGAAAATTCTCTGAGTGTAGTTAGTAGCTGGTCGCTGGGCCGCTTAATTGTTGGCTGCACTGCCGCATCGCTCAGTTTATTGTCTAAAAATAAACGTACAGACTCCAGACTATCGACATGGCCAAAAGCCTAAGCCTGGGCCCAAACTGCGACCCAGCGTCTGCTTCCTGCTGGACGTACGTATTTTTTTTATTATTATTAATTAGCAAGGCCCGATTGGGAGGAGGACGCATATGGGGACCGATAAATCTGACAGGAATGCGGTGCGACGGTAAAAGCCATATAGCATATATGCCACATAGGCTATATGCCATATGCTATTGCTATATGCCATATGCTATATGCTATATGGAATATATAGGATGGGGTGTTGGCGCTTTGGCGCCTCTCATCAAGGCATCCAGACAGCCTTTGGATAAAGCCTGTTGCAAATTAATTGGCAATGGCTTCTTACCAAAGACAGTCAACGTTCGATCTTTTTTTTATGGCAACACTTAGGTGCTGCTATAAATAAAACCACTTCTACCTTCGCATCGGGATACTATCCTACAACTAGTTTGTACCTCATTTTCATTGTCAATACTTCCCGTGTGTCTGTGAGTGTGTCTGTGTGTGTGTGTGTGTGTGTGTGTGTTTGTGTGTGTGTGTTCTAAAATGAAGAATTTTCCACTGCTCATTAAAAGCAATGAACGGTCCACTGCCATGAACGTTGAATCTTTTTTTTTATTGATGCAATCAAATTGTGGGAATAAACCAGACAAACAAAACAAAAAAAAAAAAATATATATAAAAAAGAAAAGAAAACCTCTTTCAAAATGCAGCTACCAGCAATGGATCTTCTTCTCCGTAAGCTCGAAACGCATATAATGTCCATCTAGGAATTGGCAAAAAGACCAAATGATATATGCGGGCTTGTGTGTGTGTGTGTGTGTGTGTGTGTATTTATATGGCCAGGACTCATAAAAGTGTAAGCTCTTTTCTGTTCAGCAATTTTTTGATGCTGTTTTTACTCACTTTTAATGATGTTGATGATCAAGAGAACAACTAAACAGGAAATGCCCATTCTTTGACTTAAGTGCTCCAAGTGGTCATCGGGCTACCACTCGATAAATCGCTACCAAATGGCAACTAGAAATTGTTAAAGAAGCTCTTTCGCATTGCAAAATTTATCGCATAAATATAGAAAATAAATATTAATTTCCGTTTTTCATTTTCAAACAACTTGCGCTCAGATAAAAAGTGCGCAAATGATGCAAATGCGCCAAATTGAAAGCTTCCTTTCGGTTTTAATGAATTCAAAATAAATAAAATCCATTAAGCACCAAAAACTTGACTGAGTGCGTCTAACTAGCCAACGAGTCACCGAAACTATCCCCAAATTAGTCTTAACAGCTACCATCAATGATTTATATACATATGTATGCCATACCCTGAGCCATAATGCGTGCAGAACTGGTAACAAAGCGGGCTACTAGTCAACAGCAAAGAATAGAATAGCATAAAACACTGCCATCTTAACTGCCAAAGCACTTTATGTTGGTTGAATAACACTATAAACGCTTCTCTTCTCTTCTCCTCTCTCTCTGGGGAGCAGCTCCTTCCCTTCAAACTAAACGCGCTTATTCATAACATTTATAGCCACGGTGGACGGTGGCCAGTTGGACGATCTTTCTGGCGATCGCATGCTGATGATTAGATAAAAAGACCGCGACGAACGCAACAGGCCGGATCTAACAGCCGATCCACACTCAAAAAAAAAAAACCAAACAAACAAACATAGATTAATTGGATACCTTGTGGAAGCCACAAACGCTGTCAACTTCAAGAGCACAAAATTTACATTCCCAACATTCCTCAACGTACGAATGTAAATTGGAAGCGATTGTTCTAATTTTAAGACAGAAAATTCTTAACGTTGCTTAAACTAAGATTTTATTGTTGTTTATTGTTCTAAATTAATTAAATTATTGCAGTAGAAAATAATAAACTTATTTGAAGTGCAAGAATTCTTGTAATAAGTATTTTTCCAGCTCCATTTGGACAACCTGGTTTTTAGTCAGTCATTAATTTATATGCAAAATAAATGCTGAAAGTAAAAATAATTTACATTTAAGATTTTATTAATTTTTATGCGAAATGAATACTTAATTTTGAAAGGAAAATTTATTTACTTAATCAATTCAAATCGAGTCATATAAGAATTGATCTCTAAAACAAACACTTTTCTCTGAGTGCAGCTACTCGGTTTATGCCACAACTAAACGGAGGCCGAAGTTCACTTTTCTCAGCACTGAGAATTATAATTAAAAGTAAAAAGAGACACTCCCGACAAACGGTGCCAGACGCAGACGCAGCCACAGAAGCAGAAGCAGAATTAGAATTAGAATTATGTTTCCTTAATGAGACCCACCAGCTGCCGCTAAACATCATTCGATATGAGCGACTGAGATGAGAGAGGGGTTCACTGAACTCTTTGCCCCGGCTTTGGGGCACTTTCCCAACCCAATGCAAAAATTAAATAACAAAAAAAAACCCAACAAAAAAAAAAAAACTGAAAAAAAAACACTCAACGATTCCGCCTTTAACTGTAAATATATTTAAAAGATTTTGTGTTTTTCACAGAGTGTTTTTGGTTGTTTGGTTCGTTTCTCGAAATTTGCATATATTGTTTTAGATTTTGCATCTGTACAAATGCTGTGCGAATCCGCATCTTCAAGTCGAGAGTGTTTACATAACACTACAGTTCTTCATATGCCATGAATGAAACTGAACCGTAAAACAAACAAACTCCGGCTTTTTGCTATGCCGCTAGCCAAACACGCATATCAATTTGCATCAGTTTCGACAAGCCAAATTAATCAAATGCCTCAGGTTGCCGACAGACGGACAGACGGACAGATGTACGGGCTGAGACAGAGAGAGATCCCCAGTAGCTTTTGGCCAAGTTTACGCCCAATTACTCAAAATACGCCAAGGGTTATCCAAAATTTCAAGTTTGACATATTTACTCAACAAACCAGCCGCCAGCGACGCTCCAGAGTACTCCAAAATTCTAACAGATCTACACTCAGATAAAAATATGCATTCTAAAATTTTGCAAATTGAATTTCCAAAATAAACAATATAAAATTTTAAGCAGCGTTTCTAATATAACAAGATTGAATTCTTAAATATATTTTCGGATTTGGAACATTTTAAATTTGTATAGATTAATAAAAAAAGAAAGTAGTAGAAGTAAATAAATAAAAAATAAATAAATAAATAAACTTGGAATTTACAATTAAGGGCTTTCCAAAAATTTTGTTATAAAATCATTAATTATTACTCAAAAATAAAAATAACTTAAGTTAAAAGTATTCAAATTTCGAAAGGAATTTTGTTCCGAGTGTAGGTTCTAATCAAAAACTTTTACCTATTTTACCTATTTAGGGCGTCTGCGTACGTCTTGTGTGTGTGTGTGTGTAAGTGTGTGTGAGTGTGTGCCAAATGCCAAAATAGCTTCGTGAATTACTTGGGGGCGCCATAAATCAGCCAAGTGGGGCTATGAATCTGGCAACTGGCGACTGCCGGCTGTAATTGTCGCATTAGAAACGCTAGCAAAACGCGCGAATAAATCAACTAACACCTACGACACACAAAAGTGTTAAGGGTGGGAAGGGGGGTGCGGGTGCACATGCTGGAACGTGTGGCAGCACTACTGTTTTACAATTACAACTAGTGGGACAAACGAAATTGAGCATAAATGCCAAAAGCAGTCACGCCTCTTTTCATTTTGGCATAATTTGTCGCCCATTTGGCCAACAGAGTCGCGTTAATCGCCTTCCCCTCAGGCGCTGCGCGTGCGCCGACAGCATTCGTTAGCCGCAAACATCATCAGTTAGCCAACTTCGGTTTTACATGTCACGTATGTGTGTGCGGCTAAGGAGCAGTCACCAGCTGGATGAAATGCACTTCCGACTTCCGCTAAAAATATTATAAACAAATTAAAATAAAATGAAATACAACCAACTATCCATCAATAGCTGAAAGAACCACACTTTGAAAAAATATGGCCTAGAATTTAGATAATTAATTTTTACAACAGCGTGGCTTATTTTTCAGAATTTTAGTATTGCTAAAACGAACTTAATTTAATTTAATTTAATTTTTCTTAACAATTTATTCTTGAATACTGCTTCTGTAATTGCTTTCCTCAGTGTAAACACTATTTAGAATGTGCTTAGTTGAAAATTTAACTTTATATTTTATATTATTGCATTTCAGATTTAAATATTAAATATATAGTTGTCCATATTCCGAAGAAACCTTATATGTATTTTAATAAATTATTTATATAAGGAAAACGCAAAAAAAAATTCCAGATTTAAATATTAAATATATAGTCGTATATATTTCCAAGAAACTTAATATCTATTTTAAATAAATTATTTATACAAGGAAAACGCAAAAAATAATTAATAATAATACCATGAATTTAGTTTTTGGGGGGGTTTTCCATAATTCTCGAGCAAGTGTATATTTTTTCAAAGTGCAGCATAATATTGATCGTTATTACACAGAGATTGTTTTGGGCTTTAAGGAAGCAATTAGCCGTTTTGGAAGACAAACTACACAAAAGCCAAAAACCAAAGATGATCATCAGCGTTGGACTTCAACTTTGAATTCGACGGTCGGCCGGTCGAACGGAGTTAAATAAACCTGGCTCAATGCAAAACAAATACGGGGTAAGTGTGTTTAAAACGTTAACAACAACAAGTAAGAAAAAAAAAACAACATCAAAATAGTTTTTAGAGGCAAATTGATTCGACAAGTATTTAAGTTTAATTGAATTTGACGATATATTTTGCAGCAAAATGCTTCAAGGCTGCTGATCTCCAGCTTCAGCTTCATCAGCTATATAGCATCATAATCAGCGTTAGACTTGCGCACGACTTCATTCACAGACACACACACAGACACACACACACAGCACACACACACACATATGGAAATAATACACAAAGACAATTAGTCAAAATAATATTTTGTCTATGCGATTATTGGTAATCTAGGAAATCTGCTTTGGCATCAAGCGGCCTTAGAATTTTTACTTTGTGGCTTAAAAATGTATGCAAGCAATTTGAAGATTGGGTTAGTGTTGTCCATGCAGGCAATGGCTCTTAACTTGGCCAACCCCAATGCGGAGGTTTAAGGCGCTTTGCGATATTTCCGTTTGCCAGACGCCATTAGAATCCGCTTTAGTGATTCCCTCCGATGATTACACGATATTCGAGTTTCGAGTGGCATTAAGTTGTCAAGTGTGGGGTGCCCCGTTGCGAGGCATCATAGTTTCTTAGGAGCAATATAAATAGTTTGAGCTACAAATTATTCTTAGTTTTATATACAAATCAGGCTAACTGTAAGGAACATTGATTATTATTCTAAAATTTAAAATTAATGAGTCTAATTATATTATTTTTAATTTTTCCTAGTTGTTTGGTTTTTTTTTTATCATATGCAAATGTATTTTTTATTATATCTAATTTATTATCACATTTCATTCAACTTTAGCTTGAAGGTTATTGTTATTATTAATTTTTTTTTGTTTATTTAATTACACAATAAATCCCGCTATTTTGTTTATAGCGCACTCGGGTCTCCTCATAGACTTAACCCGCGCAATTTTTGATGTATTCTTTTATAATATCTGTGTTTTGCTGTTGTTGTTGTTGTTGCTGTTGTTTTTGTTGTTGTTGTTGTGTTATTAATATGAGTAAGAGTTGTTTTGTTGATGATTTAGGGTTCTAAGTTCGCCAAATCCAAAGCAAACCAGTTTTTCATTTGTAACTTATTTTCGTTTGTCTCGCATCGACTTTTTTCTAATGTTTTATTTTTTTTTTCTTTTTCATTTTTTTTTTTTTTTTTTTTTGTTTGTCAGTTTTCTGCCCCATGTGTCTGCGTGTCGTGTGTTCGCTGTGTGTTTTTCTCTTTCGTTAAGGTCTATTTCAAGGTTCAACGGCCGCATCAAATGCCAAGCGCTTAATGGATCTCTCTCTCTGTGTGTGTGTGTGTGTGTGTATGTTGTGCCTGTATGTGTCTTTGGAGTTCTTCAAGCTCTTTGCAAACGCTGATCTCCTTTGAATGCCACACAAATGATATGTCTGCCGTTGTCTCATTAAAAGCTTAGGCGATCAAACAGAAAAAAAAACAAAAAAAAAAAACAAAAAATATGCAGGCTCTGCTGCACTTACAGCTCTTTCGACATCGACATCAACTGATGATGTCTGATGGCAGCGTCATCATCGCCAAATGTACATACATTCGTAATGCTTTCCAAAAACTTCACTCAGAAAAACATTATGAAAATTGTCTACAAACATTGTCGAATAGCGGCCAAGGTCAAAGTTTCTTCTTTCTTTTTATGTGAAGTACTCAAGTTAGCTTAAGTTATAAAAATAATTGCAATAATTATCCTAAATTAAAATCTCGAATTTAAATGCTAATTTAAATTAATTAAATAAAAGAATGCATGAAATGGTTGGTTTGTACTTCATTCATCAATTATTCTTTCCAATTATATCAGCTTGATATAGTTAAAGTTGAGTTTTTTCAAGAAAGAATTAAAGTTTATATTTGAGAAACAGTTCGTTAGAAATTCGATTCCCTGCATAGAACATCATTTTTCTGCAAGTGTTTTGATTAGAAATCCATTTCAAGTACAAGCTGTCCAAATGAGCTTGAGATGGTCCAAAACTCTTCTTCCTCAGTCAGTCAGGGTCTAATTGTCGTCGCCTCAAAGAGTCAACAACATTTGACAGCTGCTAATTGGCTAACACGTCGGACAAGCCAAGTTTTTTTTTTTTTCTTGGGGGGGGCACCCACGCAATTGATGGGGCAGCCACAACAACGACAACTCACTCCTCTATGCCCCATTCATTCATACATATATTTGCGGTCTTTATTAATGGTTTTTCTATTGACATGATTTTTACGCACGCTGCCAAGTTAACATATTTGTCTGTTTGGCTGTCAAGGCCAATTGCATTCATTTTCATAATTTCATAATAATCGCACAATAATTTAAATTAAAGCCATGCGCCTCTGCATTGTATTTATATATATATTTTTTTTTTAATTTTTTAAATTTCGAATTTTGCTCACGCCTCACAAAAAAAAAAAGAAATAATAGAAATACGGAAAAAAAAATTCGATTTGGCTGCCATTCACTTTTCACCTAGTGAAGCGCACTCGTAAAAAAAGAACAAATCGAACCCATTCTCGGTTAAGTTTTGCTGATTCTTATTTAAGAACGCTCTCTACCAATTGTAACGGCACTTTTGTTACCATGCGCTGGGCAATTTGTTATTTGCTCTAATTTGTATGTCGGCGGCAGCACCGGTGGCAAGAAGGCAGCGCTGCAAAAGGGGCAACGGGGCGAAGGGGCGCGCAACACACAGCTGACATTTTTGCTTGTGCACAAAGCAAATACCAAACTGTGCCTAGCATGGCTAATTAGAACGCGGCTAAGCGATCGCGTTAGCCAACAAACACGCAGGCATACAGAGCAGACCATGTTTATACACTTGCCAAAACTCAAGGGGAATAATTTTAAAGAACTATGTTTGCTTAATAGAAAATAATAGTATTAAAGCTACTTGTTTAAAAATAGCATTTGCATTTGTAATTGTATTTAATATCTATATAAGTAAATATATAAATAATAAAATGCAATAAATAAATAAAATAAATTTTAAAAAATAAACAATAATTATAATAAAATAATAAATAAAATGCCTAATTTATTCAGCTTAAAGAATTAAATTCCTTAGCTTATACAAACATGTAAATTTAAATATGGCTTAATGCATTTTTACATACAGATGAAAAGCTATAAATATTCTGCTTTAAAACTATATCTTTTCTAAATCAATTTTCCAAAACGAGTAAAGTTATCGATAAAATGAAATAACATAAAATTTCTCTAGTTCCTAGCTATAATTGTTTCTGAGATCTGCAAAGTGATGAAGAATATATATGCCTAATGGGATTGCAGATGCTTCATTCTGCTTTTCTTCTATAATTTTGAATAAACACTATTTTTTTTGCCCAGTGTAGATACATATACATAAGTATCTTGGGCGTTTCTGAAGTGGGTTTTTCTTGAGTTTGACCCACGCTCCTCAGCCAAAAACACACAATGCGTTTGAGTTCATTGTTTCTGTAGTGTTTGCTTAATTGTTGCGAATCTGTTTTGCAAAATTTCACGGCAGATGAGACAAAGATTGCTTATCCTCTTGGAGAGGAGTATTTGCGATGAGAGACACGTTTGTTTGGCCATCGAAGCGTTGGCGTCTTTGCCTTTGTTGTTCTGACCATGTAACTAGGGCAACATTTCGGGCACTGACTGCATTTTTAGCCAAGATATATCACTTGTGGGATGGGGAAGATGGGGATCTGGTAAACGGCTCTGGGGCAGTTGGTAACACTTGGCAACTTAATTAACGTTAAGTCGCATAAAATGATGCGTGTCGTGGCCAGTTAAACCCTAAAGCGCATCACATAGACATGTAGAGAGAGAGAGAGAGAGAGAGAGCGAGAGAGAGAGTGAGCGAGAGGAGAAGAAGAGAGAGGCAAGAGCCTTAATGGAACACTACACTCCACTCCACAGCCGGAGGCCAGTTTTGAGTCGGACGTAGACGAATTGCCATCTAGTGAGGTGGGCGTGACTGGCCATTTCAAAGTAATTAAAAGCGTACAGTTTTATTGTTTTTGTTTTTGTTTTTGTCGGACGCACAAGGCCCAAGAAAAATCCGCTTTTCTATATATAGTTAATTGCATACAGTTTCGATTGTTATAAAACATTTTTATTGCAACCAGAATAAAAATCAAGCATATCCTTGAAGTCTTAAAGCGCTTTTAAAGCTCTAGCCAGCCAGCCAGCCACTCAAGGACAAACTATAATAATAATAAAACCTGCACATTCTTTAGCTTCTTGTTTTATTTCCGAAAGCATCAGTTATCATCAGACATCAGTCATGACATCAGTTATTGGGGATTTTTGTGCGCAGTTCTTTTCTGCAGAACTCGTCTTCAACTTGTCTTTTTTTTTGGCTTTTTTTTTGGTACTTAATTTACCATCTGCATAAAGACAATTAGTTGATTAGGAACATTAACTGATTATCAGTTGCAGTTCCTTTCTAGTGCCACTTTCCATAAAGAATTGTCTAAAATATTTGAAATGGCTTTTTTGTTTTGTTTAGCAAGTGAGTTATTAAACCGTAATTAATAGCATTTTAAATTAATTAATTTTGCATATTTATAAAACAATTAATGAAGTTTCGCGGAGCATTCTGCGTCATTAGTGAGAAATAGAAACAATACCAATAATAAACATAATCTCCAAACAACAGCAACAAAAGCAACCACAACAACAACAACAACAACTTGTTGCTCATTGAGCTCTAAAATTGGCGTGCGTTGAAAGTTATTTCTGATTGATGACAAAATATTAAAATCAATAAAATTAATGAATTCCTTGTAAGCCGACAAAAAAACACACAGAATTAAGCATGAAACAAACGAAAATCATTTCTTAGACTCTTAGAACTTTTGTCTCTGACTATTTGGCTGTCAGTTTAACCAAATACTTTGTAGATATTTATTTGTTTTCCAAAAATTGTGTCTAATTGTTATTATGTAAAATTATATGCTGTTCTTTTTTTATATCTATTTTTTTTTCTGACCACCTTGACGAGAGATTTGCATAGATAACTAGTTGGTGAGAAATTAGTATGACTAGAATTTTGCGTGATTCAGCAGCTTCTGCGTGTTACGATATTATGGTATTTTCCCCCCAACCGGGAGCTGCTATTTATATAAAGATTACGAAATGAATTTGCATTCCAAACAGCTGGTGTGCACAGCGAACAAATCTATTAGTGTACCCCAAGCTCGACATTTATGGATCGACACGCCCCAAGTCGTTGACTTGAGCGATTACCAGACGCGATTCTAGCAAAATATTTAGAGAGACAGAGAGAGAGAGAAAGAGAGACAGATTGAGCACCGTTATCAAGATGCTTATCCGGGCTGAAAGTTAAGCAGCAGCTTGGGTGCTGACCGCCTCGATTTAGCCGCGATAAATGGCAAAGGGCTAACGACCTTAAGCAGATTTTTGCCAACATTTAATAGCGATTGTCGCTGGTCGCCACTCGCCATTAAAAAGCAGTAAGCTGTGCAGGTACACTGAGAAAAAATTAAGATTTTTCAATCTTTTACTTGACTGCTTGGCTCAAATATCTTAATAGAAAAGAGTTGTTATAAATTGCATTCGTTTATTTTGGAATTAATCAAATCTGTTGGCTTCTTTCTTCGTTTATTCTCATTTTTTAAAAGACACTCTTTAATTCAAACTTAATAAAAACTGATTAATAAAGATTTGCCATTTATTTTTTAATGTCTGTCTTTTCGGGATAACTTCATAAACTTGATTAATTATCTAAGGTTTCGATTTTATTTAATTTATACATGTCTCAACAATATTTTTTAGTTATGTTAAATTAACATTCTATTATTAGAATTTTGTTTAAATTCAACACTTTATTTAAATTTAAAATGCGCACTTAAATTTTGAACATTGTTTTTTCTAATTACACACTTATTCGAAAGATTTTTGTGCGTGTTTTGGAACATAGTTTAAGTGTTGCCTTTGAGTTAGCAGTAAATTCGGAAAATACAACGCAGTTGGCGGCAAGTTCGTGTTCTAAGTCTTTTGTTATGACACGCAAAACGTTCGAACTAATTTTGGCCTGTTAACACCCCAAAAGTGGCAATAAAATTGATTCTATAACAAACAACAACAGCAAATGTTTTAAGTCACCGGAATATGTCATCAACGACAATAATATCAACACCCAAATTTCTTAGGTTAACGAACTGCGCATTTGGGCGTTTTGATACTAATTAATTCATAGATTATGCGCGGCTCGAAAACAGGCCGTAAACATATCCACAACATGTTGCCGAACATTGATAACGACGCACAAATTAACTGGCAGTTGAATTTAACTTCGTGTCTCTCTGTATCAAGTGCCAGTTGGATGCTAATCGCCCGACATTTTTCACAAACATTTTCAACTTTGCATACAGTTTAGCATACCCTGTACATTTTACAAATGTGCAAAAGGGGTGTTATGAAATTATGCGTATTTATGTCACAGGCAGAAGGAAGTACGCAGTGTTATCAATAATTCTAAAAATTCTGATAAAATATTCAATAAATTCTCTCTTGTTTCAATATCACATTTATTAAAAATGAATTAAAATGACACAAACTAAGAATAGGGTATCTCATGGTATTTCTTTCTTTTTACATTTGATTTATGTGCAGCGCATAGTTTGCTAAATATTCGCACATCTCGGATGGAGTTTTTCATTTAAATATTTTACGATTGAGATAAATTAGTCAGTCAAAAGAGCCAAAAGAGACAGACGCACAACATTTTTTGTGTTGCCGGCTGCCTTTTGTTTGACGTGCGTGAAAGCTTTTTTTTATAAATATAAAAATTCAAAAGCCTTTCTTTTTTTATGCCGTGTTTTGTCAGTTAGAATTGGGCGCAAGCGGCTTGAACAATTGCAAAGCTAAAAGGCTTAAAGGCTTATGGGTACATACAAATGTGTGTTGAGTTTCCGCAGCTTTCCCTTGACGCTCTGCTGCTGAAGGTCGTTTTGTGACTGTGACGAATGTTGAATGATATTATTGCATGGATCGATTTGATGTGGCACCGAAATCTAGCTAAAGAAAGCAAAAATGAAAAGTAAGAACTCTTTGCAAATATTCGCAAATTGAATGCCAATCAAAAGTTAACCCAAATCAACTAGAACTAGAAACTAGAACTTTTTCGATCCGTTGAAACGATGTTGTATGAAAATCGTACATGTTTCTCAAGATATCTTATCAAAACTTGGTTGTCATCTCATTTTTTTTTTATCGTCGAAGCCATCTATCGAAGTTGAAGAGAATAAAACAAAACTTATTCAAAGATGTTTTTAAATGCATAATTAATTTTTGAATATGCTCATTATTATTATTCTTATTTATTTGGATTTTTTTTTTTTGGTTTCTTCTGGCCTTCGCCGAAATGGTAATGAAATTTATTCTGCACACTAAACTATATTTAGAAATTTCGTCAGATTTTATGTGACTTTTTAAGATATTTTTCCTTTCATTTGTTGTTTAATTCTTCTTTGCCAATATCCGATTTTGGTTTACTCTTTTCAGAGTATTCGACAGTCGGTTACTACCAACTCCAACGCTCTAATTTCTTTCATTTTTCCCTTAAATTTATTTCCATTGATTTATTTATTTTAAGTACTGCATTCATTTACATAACTATTTAACACTCTATTACTCTACAATAATTTAAGACTTCCTGACACTTACGGCGATTAGTTAAGCTAAGAACAAATGCCAAATTGGTTGAAGAGCAACTGTTATTAACGGTAATTTGGCCAATTAACAGCTTACTGTCAAGTTAAGATCGTTAAGATGTGATTGCGAAATGTGGCAAATGACGTTATTGACTTTTCGGTGGCTATTGCCACTGATGAGTGTCGATGACGATCACGATGACGATGACGATGACTCTGCTGCATTCAAATGAGAGCTAAGCTCTCCGTTAGCGATTTCGGATGCGATTGCAGGTGTGACTGTGTGTGTTAACAAGAAAGGCAAATTTGAGCTAGCGCTTATCTTCAATTTGCTAACGAACAGTTGCCAACATAAAAGAAGATAATGCAAAGAGATCGGGGATTAAATTGATTGTGCAACTGGGCGATTGGCGAAAAACACGCAACGTGCCAATGCCTGATAAACAAAGATTTCCATCAGCAAGATTAAAAAAAATTCGCTTACTCTATTACGCATGGGCGTAGCCAGAAGGGTGTTGCCACAACGATGTTGCCAGAAGGGTGTTGCCAGAAGGGTGTTAGGTGTTTTCCTCTGCCTTTTATATGCTGTTGCACAACTTCATTATACCCTAATTAGGATATTTAGCAAACAACATTTCTTGGAGCAAAGAACTTTTTGCCAGTTTTGAACTTTACTCACTTGAACATTTAAATTCAAATGTGCTATCCCCCATGGGCTACAACCATGCCTGCTTGGCGACAGCAACAATTGAAACATTATCGTTATTGTTGTTGGCCAAAAGCATTTGGCGTTTGACCCATTTCCAGAGTGCACGCGACGCGGCACAAAGGCGAGCGACCCGTTCCATTCGGCACTCTTCACTTCACTCTTCACGATAGCGCCGACAAGTGTTTGTGTTTGGGTTGTGGGTCTTAGACTACGGTCACAGGCAACAAACAACACCAAGCGACACCAAGAAAAAACAACAACAACAACAGCAACAACAACACCGACAACATCTGCTGTTGAAACTGGCCGTTCAAGTGGCGCTTAGGCTGCTTTTGGCTGCTTTTGGCTGCTTTTTGGCTGCTTTTGGGCCCGTTTTGTATGTCAATTGGTGGCGTTGAATTTGGCCGCAGGCGGTCCGATCCGCTGATCTTCCTGGCCAACACAATCAAATGAAACAATTTGAATGCGCATAAATTTGCACAAAAAAAACTAAACACCAAATTCAATTAACTTGGTCGGAATTGTCATCTCAGCAATTTGGCCACCAATTGAATCACGCCTCGGCCAGTTTTCTCCATTTTTTTTTGTTTAATGTTTCTAAATAATTAATTACTTGACTACATGGCGGATGTGTTATCCGAGTTATTCCGAGATTAGGGTTCAGAGAACCTTTTGTTCGCTGTCTGTCAATTAAGTTGTTGGAGGTTTTACTGATGAATGAATCAACGCTAATCAATGGATAATATTTGCCTGGCGCATCTCTCTATTTATAGATATGATTCCATAGTACATTCAACGAGCGTACGACTAATCTTCAAGTATGTGAATGCGATTATCTTGGTTATCTAAAGTGCACACGGTGCTTATGACCTGCAATTGTGAAAGTGTTCACCAAAGGGTATGATCAAGTTGTGCATGTCTTTTGCAACAGACGAAGGGTAAATGATTTATAAAGTTTCCTCAGCTCCTAGACAAGAAAGATGGTAAGATAGATTGCTAGATAGAAAGTTAGATAGGTAGGATTGCTATCAACTACCCTAAGAAATTAAAAAAGATTTTAAATTAAATGAACTTATTTACTCAAATTGCATTTAATTGCAGGGTATCTTTTGACAAGCAACTCTTCATCTGTTTTTTGCTTATTTTTTTGAATAGATTTCAATTTCAATAATTACTTTTAGTTTCGAATTATCCCAATAGATATTCAAAAGGTATCTGGTCCATTCCTGGCTTAAAGTATGTAGAGGGTATCTCCTGGTAACCCACTAACCATCAGTATATTCATAGTTATCTTGTATTGGGATAATTGCACATAGCTTTGGGCCGCATGCGTCCTGCACTTGGCTAATACTTCCGCCACAATCTGTGGCACGCTGATGGTCAACTTGCAACAAAAAACAAAAAAAGCATAACAGCAACGAGGAGGCAACAACGGGTCTGTTGCATGTGTTGCTGGCAACATGTTGGCAACCAGTGCCGCAACATTTAAGCTGCTAGCCATGCTATCTGCAGCTATTTTTAGCCGCATGTTGCATTTATTAAAATGAAAAATTATGCAGCTAGCGCTCTCTTAACCCAGGCCACAACGTGTTCCTCTGTTTATGTATAATTTAATTCTGAATGCCTTCTTTTTTTTATATTTATTTGTATATTATTTGTTTTTTTTTTTGCATTAATGTGTTTTTGACGACACTCCACTCTCCCTCCCCTCTCGCCCTGATCAGCTGGGCCAGATGTGCATTACATCATATTGGCTAACTCTGATGCAATGCGCTTAAAACTTGTCTTACCGGCTCTTAAAGTCGGCTCTGGCTGGGTTCAGTTCCAATTCGATACGCGAGCGCCACAATTTAAATCCTCAGTGTCAATGTCGCACTCGGCACCGGTACCGTCTGGCATCCATGGAAATCCGCATCCAGCTCCGACCAGCAACGATCGACCCTGGTTAACTGCACTTTAAGTTTGGCGCTGTGTGCTTGTAATTTAAGCGGTCTGCCTAGCAATGTCATTTTAGTTGTTGATAACAACATGTACACTGAGAGAAACACACACCAAGCACATGTCGATCTTTGGAATGAAAACGGAATAACAACTCGATGACGATGACACTTTACTCAGACCAAATTTAGACAAACTTGCAAAAAGGATATTTAAGGATATTCAATGCCATGATTTTTATTTAAATAATGGGTATTATTAATCTGAATTAAAATATTGATGCACTTTAAGAATTCGCTAAAATACCAATTGTTGCTTCATTGATTTGTATTTTTCCTCACTCCCCGCAGAAAGAGGAAGAGAGGATCTGTTCCACGATTAGTAATTATTCTAGCGATGTTGCTGAGGATTCTTAAATTAAAATTTATTAATTTTTTTTTTTTATTAAAAATGTATTTATTAACACCAAGTATGTTAACATATTTTTCTTGCCGTGTTGTTACTTTTGCAGTTGTTGTTTTTTTTTGTTGCGTCTGTGGCAATTGCAGTTGTTGCCACATAAATTCATTACAAATCCTGCCTGGTGTGGCATATCTGATAACCGAGAACGCAGAACGCTGAGAAACGCTCAATTCCGAGTGCTGAGCGTCCATGCAACATTGACACAAACAAGCTGCAAATATTATTCCTTTTTTCCTTTTCATTTTGTTTTTTTATTTTTATTTTTAAGTTTTTTTTTTTTTTGTAATAGCAGCAACTTGATATATAGCCTTTATTTCCTGTTTATGTTGATGAGCTGATGGCCAGCCAAATCTCTTGGCTCAGTCTTGGGTCTGAGTTCAAGCAGCGTTTGAAATGGGAAAGAAAGAATTGTTCGTAGAATGCAATTTGGTTGCATATCATGCATATGACTCAAATGACCCAAATTGCATGGCAAACAACAATAACAACAACAACAACAACAACAACAACAGCAACAGCAACAAGCTATAATGTTGTTATTTAAATTTGGCAAATAACTACAACAACAGCAACACGTAGGAAAATAAGAGGAACCTGTTTGTTATTAAGTTTAGCACATAGCCCCCAAGAATATAAAGAAGAAGACTCAAGATTTTGGTTAGCCTCAATAAAAATGCTGTAAATTCCTAGAAGGTATGATTAATAAAAACGCACACAGCCTATACCCTGTACGTCATCAAAGGATGGTTTAACCCCAACCACAACCACATGTGCATTCCAGAATGCACCGGGGAACTTTAAGAAGCATTACAAATGCGATGATTCATATTACCAGAACTTTTACTGATACAATTAAAAGAACTGGTTCACAATGCAAAGGGAAATTCTTTTGTTTTTCTTTTAAACTAAATAAAAAATAAAATTTATAAACTTTATAGAAATCCTAAATAATATCGCAAATCAAATTCTAATTTTGATATCTGCCCAAACTCAAGTTCATTTCAAAGCCAATTTTTGCTGGCAGCTACTTAAGATATTAATTATCAAAATTAAGAACACCCTTTTAGGGTATCTCCAAGTCAAATCTTTGTGTGTAATTAGTTGTGGTTTGTGTGTTGTGTGTGTAAGCTGCACCCACTTGAAAGCTGTAAAAAAAGGTGCAAATGTTTTTGGAATTTCGTGTGACGACGTCTTGAACTTACCACTTGTTGTTGTTATTATTGCTGATGGTGTTGTTGCTGTTGCTGTTGTTGTTGTTGTTGTTGCCTGCAGTGAGAGTCGCTTGTTTTGCTAGAGAAATCGATTAGAACCAACAACAAGAAACACAAAGCCAGCGATTGTATTTGGCTGCACTTTAAAAAACATATGTGAACAAGAATCATAAAAATCGGACAACTTTTAGTAAGGCAGAATAATTATTTTTTAATTACAAGTGTGATTTTCTTAAAATATAATATTTTAATTTCAAGAAGGAGTATGTAGATTTTATATATTTTTTTTTAATTTTTAATATACTAAAACAAAATTCATAATAAATTTCAGATCAGAAATATATTTATATAAAATATTTATTTTTATTTATTTATTATTTTATTTATTTAAATAAAATATTTTATAAATATTTTATTATATTTTAATTTATTTATAATTTTAATTTTATTTTAAATTTAATTTAATTCCAATTTTTAATTTTTGTATTTTTGATGTCGACTGACTTTAAATAAATAAAATAAAAAAAATTACTTATATTTTAAACAAGTGTTTCAGAATTATAGAAATATAAATAATCAATTAAAAATGATTTTTTTTTCCGAGTATGTAAATAAGCAAGCATAAAAGTCTTAAAAAATCTTTTGCATAAATTTAGAAATTATACGAAAAAATTGCCTAAGTGCATGAAGCAAGTTGCAACTTTAAACTTGCAGCTTGCAGCTTGCAACGTTCTACGCGCAAACTGAAAGCTGCAACGCGACGGCTGCAAACGCATTTGATGCGCGCGATTCTGTCGAGTCATCATCAACACTTTGATGAGCTGCTTGCTAAGCGCTGCGTAAAGGTGTCAATTTTAGCACACAGATGCCATTTGACCAGGCTCGACTTTCTACTCAGTGTTGCCGCAACAAGAATTTGCATACAACAACTCTAATTAGCGGTTTGCCAGCGAGAGAGAGACAGAGAGAGGATGCAAAAGAGAGATGGAGATGGACTAAACAAATGGCGAGGCAATGTTTGCGCATCAATCAAATGATATCAAATTGTGAAGAATGTTCTTCGCCTGATGTGCATATGATTATTATTATTTTGATTGAATGCCATTGTCAAAGTGCTGCAAAAATGGGCGGCACTAAAAATATATAGTATAGTATAATATATAATTGCAAGTGCTCTCTTCACTCTGATGATGATGATGATTTTTTTGGCAAGCAGTTGAGTCTATTTCTATGTTTTTTTTCTTTTCTTTAATTTTTTTTTTATTTTATTTTATTTTTTTTTTATTTTTTATAGCAGTTATGCAAATTGCACGCAAACAAGTCGTAATCAACATTATGCGATGTTTGGTTTCATATTTCCAAAATTAATTGTCGGTACCAAAACGAGTTTGCCACAAGGAAGAAGAATAATTGCGCGTGCAAAGAATATCCGCGCATGCCACAAACTGACGCTGCAAACACACAACTTTCAATAAAAAAATAAAAAAAAAACTGTAAAGCTATATAAAGTATTAGAAGAAGCCCTTTCACCGATTGACTTTCGAAGGTATTAGAATCAGAATGAATGCCTCCACTAATGAACCAATGAAAGTGAAGTGAAAGTCATTTGCATATCGCATAAGTTATCTTTTTAAATGGCATATCAAAATTTCTGTAGTTTTGATGACACCGGTTCGTCAAAGTTTGTCGCTTGCCAAAAAAAAAAAAATAATAATAAAAAAATATAAAATCGTAAACCCAGCAAATTTGCAAAGCAAAACTTAACATTTTTTTACTACATCGAAAGTAAATGGAAATGCAAATTGTAGTAGAAAAGTGCAAGTTCTAAAATAAAATTGGGACGATTCATAAAGTTTTTGTGAAACAGAAAGTAAATCGTAGTTTGGAGAAAGTTTTTTTTTAGCCAAATGTTTGTTTGTTGATTTGGGCGCTTCATTTATTTATGCCGTAACTTTCGGGCCGTCATTGTGGCAAAATGCCAATGTCTTTGAGATTTGGGCCCATTAATCATCAGACAGAGTAATAAAAAAAATGTTAATGATGCTCGCCCAATGTAACTAAAAAAGCCGATTCTAATTTTAGAGCCTGTTTCGGGCCAACACTCAAAATAAAGATAAATACGAATTTAATTTTCTTAAAAAAGAATCAACCAAAATAATTGTTGGCTTCTTGAATTTTTGATGATGAAGGGTTTTTGTATAAATTAGTAATTATTTACGCAATTAAGCATTTTTTAGCATATTTTTGGAATTTTAACTTTTTGAACACGTTTTGCACTTAAATGGATAACATATTCTTAAATTTTTATATTTTTCTGTCAAAAAACTAAGCTATTTTTTTTAAGTGTATATTTAAGTTAGTAACAGGTTTAGTATTTATTACAACAAATCTTGAGAAGCTCATCCAAAGTGGGTGCAATGAACCCTTCACAAATTCGGCGACAAAACGCGGAAAAGGAACGTCCAAAAAGATGCCCAAAAGAATTAACTGATGATCATTTCTTTTTTACATTTTTTTTCAGGGGAGGGGGTTGGTAAAACCTTGAACCCGATGTCGACATTGGCTGGCTGTAAGCCAGGTAGATTTGCCTTTTTCAGTCTTTATTTTGGCCAGCCTTCACTTTATTACAGTTATAAAGCTGATGAATGAAAGTGTTGCAGCCATTTTGGCCAAGAAGCGTTTTGTTTTTTTTTTACCATTTTCGGTTGATCATTTGTTTTTACTTTCTAAATTGGCATTTGCTACACATGTGCGAATGGGAAATAATCACGGCCAGCGATGAACTTGCTTGAACTTCCGACAAGTGTTAAAACAACAAAACAAAAACAAAAAATAAATATACTTTGCATGGCTCCGAAAGATGTGAGATATGTATTTATGCTGGCCAGTGGCCAAGAAATGGTGAATCACACTTTCTCTCCAGGCAGCTGCGGTTGCCAACCGAGAACTGGCTTGCCTTGTGTTCCATGAATTATATGTCGCCGATCAGAATGTTTAACCTGCAGCGCACAACAACAGCATTCAACAACAACAACAACAACAAGATTAAGGCAAGCATCCATGCCATCCAGGGCCAATAATCAAGATAAATGTCGGCCAGCTCATGGGTGCGTTGCAAAAAGCCCCAAAGAAATGCTCGTCTTGATGATGACTAATGGAAGAGTTCTTAGCCTTATTCAGCTGGTTTTACGGCTTATCAGACTAGGGCTGCATCAAAACGGTGATTTGTCTCGTCACGGTGATCAGCAATTTTATCATATTTCACTTCTTTTTTTTTTATTTTCTACAGCGATTTGAAAAGGTGTTTTTAAATGTTGGATTTATCAGCAAAGAACTTATGCTGATCTCTTACAAAGATCACAGACTCAGTGATCACTTATCAAACTTATTATACTTTAGGCTCAGGCTGTTATCCCAGACGGAATTAGCACACCTCCATTCCAAAGCCATTCCAGCCACGAATTAATGTTCATCTTTGACAGGCGGCATTGCTGAACTTATCAAGAAACTTGTCAAACATTTAATTTAAGTCTAAAACTCAGACTGATTTAGTATGCCTCTATTTGATAAATTTAAGTTGATCTTTTTATCACTTGTAAAAATTGAAACTTTTCATATATATAATTTAAGACTTAAGACCCCATAATCATATCCACAAAAATCATTTCTAAGAAGGCTTGGGATAGTTTTTTGATATTAACAAATAAGTTAAGTAGTAGTTAGGAGAGTAAGAGTAGTAGTAAGAGTAGTTAAGAGTGTGTCGCCTTATCGAGGAAAAGATGTAGCATCCTAGGGATGCATGTCATGAAAACCCTCAACCCAATAAAGATTATAGGATTTGTGCAGGAGCTTGGGTAGATGGAGGAGCTTTAGGCCCAGAAGGGAGCACAATAGTTCTATTAGGTGGCAGTGCACACACCCCCTACTTAATAATAATAATAATAAAAGTTAAGTAAGATATAAAATTAGAGTAGAATTAATTTGCTGTTTTAATTATTATTATTATTAAATTACAATATTATTGACACTAGGCTTGCAGAGGACTTTTAATTTAACTTCGGAAACTTTTATTAGTAAGTGTAAGAAAAAACAACCTTTCATCAACTTTTACTGATAACTGTTGAATAAAGAAACTAATCACTTGTTGCTTAATGTCTTGGCTCTGATCTAAGAAACATACAATTAAAACTTTCATTATTATCTCTTTCTATACTAAGGAGTGTTTTTAACAATTTCTTCCATTTGGTAGTCTACATTTCTCGAAAGCTTAACTGAGTTGCTGGCAGCGAAACTTATCTTTCGGTTAAATAGCTGAAATTTTTGTATCTCCGACTGGTATTTTGGACCTGTGAGTTCGACTTGTGTTATCTTTATTGTTTTAATTAGATGCTGTGGTCATAATGACTCGACTTGGCTGACTGGGTTATTTATAGAACTGGCCAACTACAATATCTGCACATCATTTGGCCGCCGTTTTGTGTCACTTAAGCGCAGAACTCATAAACAAAACCCATATGCTCCACACACACACACACACACAGACACACACACACTCACACACACACAAATGTATATTCATATGTGGTTTTTACATTGGTGCATCTGTATCTGGCGCGTGTATCTTTGTATCTAGGCAGCCTAATGGCCAGCACATGTGCCCCGCGATCAAGTTCGACTTCCACTCTGAGTTGCAGTTGGAGTCTGAGTCTGAGACTGAGTCTGAGTCTGAAACCGAGTCTGAGTCTCAGTTGGAATCTGTATTTTGCAGTATCTGACTGCGAGTCCAAGTCTGAGCCATGATTTTTGTCGTGTTCATGCAGCACAAACCGTTTTCGTTTTCAATGTTGGCCCTAAAGGCGGTCGCTCTAAGCTAGGATGAACGGTGAAGTGCGAGGGGTGTTAAGTAGTGACACTAACTACACTCAGAGAATAATATTGCCTGAAATTGACAGCCGTTTAATGCATTTGAGAGAATGTCAATATCTAAAAATCTTTATTAACAATTCATGTATGATTGTTGAAAAAAATTATGAATTTCTGAATTCCTTGGTTAAAATTGCCACACACGAAATTCGATATTTTTCTGATTCAAATTAGGAAAGTTTTAATGAAATTATAATAATTTTTTTTGTAACAAAACATTTTAATTAAATTGGGGTCGTTTACATTGTGAACAGAAATTAAAAAAATCATTTGAATTTACAATTTTTACAAATATGTTATTAAAAAATATCATTTGTTTAATCAATCCAATATTTTTCCTTAATAGAACACATTTCTTAGAATTAGATAAAGAATAAAAATAATGAACTTAAATTTATAATTTGTAGAAATGTATTACTTAAAAATACGTGATTTTTCTTATTGGTTCGATTTCCTTTTAATTTTTTAATTAAGACGAAACGTATTAAAAGTTCTCAAGAAACACACATTGTAAATTTGGAAAAGATTTAAAAGAAAACTTCAGAATTCATGTCTACTTTTCGGAGCGGTTGATGTTAAAAATTCAAGTTTTATATCAGGTTTAATTTTCAGTGTAGTGGCACTGACTATGCATGGCATGCATTCAACACACGATACTTGAAATTCTTAGCAGGCCGCCATCGTCGTCGTTGTTGTTGTTGTTGTTGTTTGCTGTTTGTTGTTGGGTGCTTGCTGCCTGCGTGAGTTTGTGTCCAAAGTCTTTTGTTTTGCAGTCGTCTGCGAGAGTCGACTATCGATCGAGCCTGATCATCATCATCATCGTGGTTGGACTCTCGGCATTGGCATGCTATTTTTATTACATTATGCTGCAAAATAGTAACAACAAGGGACGCAATATATATTCCCCCCGCCCAATCCCTCCACCAATCCCTTCACTATATTGTCAACGCTGGTTTTTGCATTGTTTTTCATGCGCAGTCCATTACATGATTTTATTATGTTCCTGGCATTCGCAGCGTCATGTAGAAAATGCGGCTGCGCTTTTGTTTTAGTGGTTGTCACTTTTTGTTTGGCTTGTGGCTAGTGTGCCAAGTACCACAACAGCAGCAGCAGCAGCAGCGTACAACAACAGCAACTCCCAAGACTCCCCAGTCCACGTCCAGTTCCACGTTGAAGTCCAAGTCCAAAGAACAAGTCGGCAACACGCACGCTCTAATGAGCAGAAATCATTTAAGACGCTGCTATTTTTAGTTGGCATTTGCTATATATAGATAGCCAAGTGGAGGGCAACTGCAACTGCAACTTCTGCTGCTGCTGCTGCAACGCAACCCGAGGCCAGCTTTATTGGGCTTCCAACTGGGCAAACTGGGCAAACTAGCCAACTGGCACTGACTGGTTCTCCATGTGCTGTGGTCGGCCCGTAATGCGATCTAATGCATGCAGGAATTTTTCGCATTTCAGCATTTAGCAATGCGCCGAAAAGCAGCAGCAGCCGCCGCCGCCATGGGTGTTGAACCATTATGTTCTTGCCAAGGAATGTGATATCCCACTTCCCCCAGAACTAAGATCTACTAACTATGCGCCCATGGCAGCAGCAACAGCAGCATGAGCAGCAGCAGCAGTTTCTTTCTTTCCACAACTGACTACTGACAAAACACATGGAGTTCATTAAACAGACTATCGGTCAAGTACCTAAGAACGGCGTCTGCGTCTTTTGGCTAATTGCGCGTGCGCAGCCAACGGAAGCGACGCCAGTGAAGCCAAGCAGACAACTCCAAGTTGAAAACCAAAGCCAAAAGCGAGCATCATTTGCAGCAGTCATTTCTTTTGGTTCTTCTGCTTCTTCTTCTTCTTCTTTTTATTTTTGCTTTTTCTTCTACTTCTTTTTGTTGTTCTTGTTCTTGTTCTCTCCTCGAATCCAATGCGGACATCGTGTTTAAGCAGCTGTGGCGGGCACTTCTCATGCTAATTAAACCGAATTGGGCAGCAAAAGAGCGAGAGGGTGAAAGATGTAGAGGGAGAGGTGCACACAACAAGTGAAGTGTGGTGAAAGAGACCAAAAACGAACGGTTCTTAAATCCTAAATCGTTTGCCGACAACAACAACAACAGCAACAACAACAACAACAGCAACATGTTAATTTCAACTTGTGCCGCCGTATTTCGTGGAAGAGTTAAGAGCACGAAAGTATGAATTACAACTGATGCGCAAAATTGAGTGAACCGCCAAAGACGAATGGAGCAACGGACGAATGAGCAAACAAAAAGGAAGCGTTCCACAAACCACTTGCAATGCCCCTTATACCTCTCTCTCTCTCTCCTTCGCTCTATCCTATTGGTGACTTACGCGTAACTCTGCCCAAAAAGTCGTTGCACTTTCGCATCTCGGCCGAATTTTGTTTGTCCCGTTCTCTGCACTTCAGATGGATCTTCCCCGATAAGCTAATGACAGCGGACCGAGCGGCCGAAGAGTCTGTTGTCGGTTGGCTGTCGTTTGTCCCTCACGGACACTTTGGCGAGTGGATGCTAAAAGACAGCAGGCTCAACTTTTTAATATACCCTTGCAGGTGGCTATTTTAAATTTGGCATATCGTGTGACACGTGTTAACAAAAAGTAGTCTAGGTAACTAGAGCTAGACCACTCCCCAGATAACTGAATTTCTCTTGTCACACTTGTCAATCGCTCTGCTTCCATTAATAGTAATATAGGTTCAGAATTTCACTACAAATAACACACTATATAACAAATTTAGGCTTACACTCTTAAGCAAAGTTGGTAGATTTAGAAAATGTGGAAAATCCAATTCTTATGCAAGAACTATAGCATCTAGCAACCGTTGAAAGGTAAGTTCGTAAAATCGAAAGTCGTAATCAAATTCAGAAGATCCGAGAGTTATAATACTCCATATAATTTGGATATATGCACTTAAGTAGCACTCCCTGCTGCAAGGGTATATCATATTTCGGTGTGTTAAAAATAAGTGTTCTCTGGTGATATTTTTTTCCATCTGATGAACAGCTATTGGAGCTAAAAATTACGGTTATGCATACATTATACACATACAAACTTATTTGCTTTGTTGAATAACGATGAAGGGGATGGAGGAGGAGGTGGGGGGGGGGGTTGGATACGCTGGCAAATATCAAGCGTTAAATTGAAATTTCAAAGCTGCAGCAAAGCTAAGCAAATAGACTGCAATGATAACACAGCCAGCAGCAGCGGAGAGCAATGCCAGTTGATAAACACGCCCAGTTGCCCAGACAGACAGACAGCCGGAAGAGGGGCAGCGAGGAAGGAGGGGGTGCTTAATGCACTGCAACATTAAATGCTTTTACCAAGGATTTGCCGCCCCAAATCCAACTCGAGCAGCCCAGCAGGCAAACAGTCGAAACAGACTAAACCAAACCAAAACAGACAACAACAAAAAGAAAAAACGTTTATAGAAGTAGGCGAGAGGGGGGGGAAGGGGGAGAACATGGCAGAGAGGAGTGAGAAGTGGGCGCCAAGACGTAGTTGCCAGTTGGCGCTGCTCGTGCGACATTGAAATTGATGATGTGCCTGGCTGCCACTTCGGTAGTTTTTACTGCTTTCACTTTTTTTGTTGCAGGTTACCCATTAGGAAAATGTTGCAAAAGGGTATCCTGAAGTTGTGTATGTAAAATGCAGGACTCTATAAAACTGATACTATGTATGTTCTTGATCAGGAATATGAGCTAAATCTATATAGACCTGCCCATCCTCAAGAGACTATAAGACCTAGAGAGAGCAAGAGATTCCAAGGCAAGGTCTAAACTTAGTAAGCTGATATTTATAACAATTAATATTTAAATTGGTGTTCAAGACAAGACGAGGCAAATTAAAAACCAACGTGGATAAGCCTTCAACAAGTTAGAACGGAATTCTGTCAGATCGGATAGCCTATGAGAACTTTATGATATGGTAGTGCATAAATGAGTGAGTTCGGCTTGGAAAACTTGGTAAGCAAAAAGATATATCATTCATCCGTTTCAAAGAGACGGATGTAATGAATGTTTCATCAAGATAGCTTTGAAACTGAGGAACAAGTTAGCATAGAACAAGTGACATAGCAGACTAACATGGCTATATCAACTCGGCTAATCAAGAATACATATGCTTTATGGGTTTGGAAATTAAAATACACTCTGCTAAGCTATAAAAAAACAGCAACAAGCATAATTTTTAATATCTTGTTTACAATTGTGTACAAACTACAAACTATTAAAATGATTATTATGTATTTGTTTATTGAATGTTAGAAAAATATACTAAATTTTATTATTTTGTTTTTAATGTTAAATGTTAACAAAGGTCAACATCAACCAGTGCACCAGAGCTAAGTTGAGAACTTTAATAAATAATGAATAAATAATATTCTAAGATGGGTAAAAAATATAAAAATAAATCTGTCAATAATACTATTTAATTTCCAAAGTTATTTTTCTTTTAATTAATCGGTCTCCAGACAAATTTGCAATCCAACCAACCCTGGCAACAAACTGTTTGAATCTAATCTATGGGATGGATGAGGTACATTAGCCAATTTGGCTGACGGGTTTTACTCCTTTCTAATTAGCATTGCATTCAAATTCGAAGACACACTTTTCTATAAAAATGCCTATTTATTTTACAGGGTATCACCCAAGTCAAGTACTCTCTCAACTGGGACGCTCTTTCATGTTTTTTGTTGCCGTTTTAGTTTGTGCCCTAGCATTTTGGCCAGACACGCAAAAACTTCCCCATTGTTTGGTGAGGGGCAGGGGGAGGGGGGTGGGGGACGCCAAGGCGTCAGAGCGTGTTGGTTGATGCTAAAGCTGCGTCTGGTTGCTGGTTGCTGCCCCAACTGAGAGTGTTTGCGTAGCCTTTAGCTCGGGTTGCACTTGATCCCCCAAAGTGAAATTAGGAAAAGTTTCAATTAAAAAGCATTTAAGTAATCCACACTTAATGCCAATGCAAAGAAAAGCTTTCCCGCTTGGTCCTGTCTACCATTTTTAGGGGTTGGCCTCGGGTTGTGGCAGCAATTGCCAATTGGTGGCAGCAACACGCCAGGAGGGGGGGAGGGGTGTAGAATAATATTTATTTTGCTGCATTCCATTCTTGGCGCTCTTTCTTTATATTTTTTGAAGCGGGTCAACTGCAATTTACTGGGGAATTTGCTAATGAAGCGCACTCCATGGTATGTGTGTGTGTTGTGTGTGTGTGTTGTGTGTGTTGTGTGTGTGTGTGTGTGTGTTGTGTGTTGTGTGTTGTGCCATCAAGTTAATTGAATTGTTAATTGGAAGACAATCGTCTGGGTTAATTGGTGTTAGTTTTTCGCTAGATATTAAATAAATAATATGCTCGAAAATAATGTTGACTTGTGAAAAATTGGCTGACATGTTTTTCGCCTCATTAATTATTTATGACTGGCAGCTTAGCTTGTTTTTAAATAGTTTTGACTGACTACTAGTGCTTATAATTTATTCAATTTTAATTAACATTGAATATTTACAGTAAAGAATTTAAGTTGTTTACTTTTATTAAGAATTGGCAGACAAAAGTGTTTATTTAAAATAATATTTAAATAAATTAACTAAAATTAAAATATTAAAAAAGATTAACATACATTTACTAAAGATTTATTATAGTTTTTTAATATGCTGTTTATATGTTATATGACCTTAGGATTGGATCAACTTTTTGCATATGAGTTTGTCGTTGGAGCCGCAACTTAAGTGATTGAAATTCTGAACCGGTAACCGGACTGAGAAATTACATTTTTAACAGTTATAGTAATCGATTTTATTATATTATATTATATTATATAGTAACATAACGGCTTTCATTAGTACAGAACAATTTTGGCACCAATTTATAACCTCTCCATAAAATAAAACAGAAATTCCATTTGGTTTGATAGATTGGAATTAAGTGCTTTCCGTTTATCTGATTTCAATATATATTTCTCATCAGTTTTTGGCACTTTCCAATTTTACTAAATCTGCTGTTCACTAATTCTGATTCTTTTATATAAATGTAAAATTATCTATGCTAATACTCAAATTTATATAGCTCTATGAATAGTCTTAATTAAGTATTTACCTTGTTCGGCGTATTAAATTAGTTTTTTAAGCCTCGTTAAGAGCACAATTATGCAGATTTGCGAATTTATTGTCTTTTAATTTCGACTGCCAAACAACAAATAACTTTTATGTATTCTATTCTCACTATTTGGCCAGATCTGAAGATGCCACATCCCAGAAGTTAAGGAAGTGCATTTTTCTAACACCACTTGCATTAATTAAATTTTGTACGCATTCAATTTATTTACACTTTGTAGGCTAACCAAGAGCATTCATTTGAATCCTGAGGCTAGTTTACCACTATAGATAACTCATCAGAGTCTATAGCATTTTTCCCAAGCAAATCGCTTGACTCCCAGTTGCCCTTTTTTCAGCAGCAGCCTGGCCAACAACAGCTCGAGGGTAATTGAAAACGCACGCATTCATCTAACAGGGAACAGAAAAAAAGTATTAAAAAAAATGGGAAAATGGGAAGAAAAAATAGAAATACAGGAAAAAAAATTGTAAGAAAAATTGAAAACCAAAACAGCGCACGAGCATAAATTCCCCCGACGAAAATGAATGCGGCTGCTGTCGTGGCCGTGGCAAGAACCCTAAGCAAGTGCAGCATTGCAACAGTGCAACAACTGTGCAACATGAGCAGAGTGAAACACTGGCGCATTAGAAATGCAACAAATCACAGCGGATGGCGGCATTCGAGCGTGGCTCTTGCCACAGGAAAGAACCACAACCAGAATCGGCCAAAAGCCATGCAGACATATGAGAGTACGCACTTTGGGTGCAACCAGCAACAGCAACAACAACAACAATTGCAACAACAACAACAATTGCAACAAACAAGCCACAGCAACACCAGCAACAAGAACAACAACATTCACAAACAAGAAACAAAAGCTGTGCTACTTAAGTCGATTTTTATCATACACTTGCACAATTATATTATTCAGTTAGAGTTATATATATTATAAAGAAAACAGATGTAGATCGCCTAAAATAGTTTGGTAAGCAACCAAGTTGTTGAAACAGAACCAGGGAACAAATATTGTTTCCGATGCTAGGTCTGTTACGTATGGTGTGAAGGTTGGTCATGATATAGCTATCCGATCCATCGAATTCATCGAGATATATCTACAATGCAGGTTTCATTAAGATAGAGTCAAATCAGAGAGAGAGAGAGAGATAGAGAGAGAAAGCGAGGATTCATCTAGTTAAGCAGATGGATATGCGGAAGGACATCAATCTATGCTGAGCAAGAATTTGAATTCTACTTCGGTTTGTTAACAAACTGCACGATAAAATTGTAGCAGCCAACAGCAGAAAGGGTATCCAAATAAACGAGGGAGACTGCAACAACAACGACGTCTGAGTTGCATTGAGTTGCCCGGCAGCGTTTTTCCTTCCTGCAATAAGTCAACGCAACGGCGA
The DNA here is from genome assembly GCA_035042185.1 of Drosophila kambysellisi. Classification (NCBI taxonomy): domain Eukaryota; kingdom Metazoa; phylum Arthropoda; class Insecta; order Diptera; family Drosophilidae; genus Drosophila; species Drosophila kambysellisi. The sequence continues at coordinate 90,426 of JAWNLS010000855.1, forward strand.
CGTCGGCAGCGGCAAACAAAGCGACGCACACAAGAACTGCGCTACAAATTGTATCTAGTTACAATTTGCAAACTACAAACCGAGTTGCAACGGGTTGAGGCAAGGTGCTGGCGACGCCAGATGCGGTGAGGTGTGTTGACTCAAAGTCAAAGTCGCACACGCAACACACTTGGCCAGTGGCTGGTGTGGGGAGAGAGGGGAGGGCGCGGATGGTTGGATGGGGGTGCGGTGGGTTGAAGGGATGGGTTGGTTAGCAGGCAGGACGAGTTGGAAGCTGCTGCTGTGCGTGTTGAAGCGCAGTTTTTACAGCACTGCCTGTTGTTGTTGTTGCAACAGATGAAAGCAGTTGCACAGTTGAGTTGAGGAGTGTTCTATTGAAAGCATTTTTTTGTGTACCCTGTCAGCCAGTAAATGATGTAAGGTTGGTAAGACAGGAGAAAGCATCTGCAATTGCATTAAATATACTTGTTCTTGAGTCTCTATCTGATGTCAGATATTATGTGCGGAGAGGAAATATCGATTATTATCGATTGTGTGCATAGTGTGAAGTTTTGGTGTAGAAGAAGTTTACATTTTATCTAATAGCAAAATGAATACAGGGTATCAGCTAGTGGAGCATTCTCTCAACGCTGCACTCCTTTTCCCGTATTTCTTTTTAGACACCGCGTCGTATGCGCAATTGTGAACCAAAAGCAAATGCAATGTAATTTGCAATGGCAGTTGTTAAGACTTCTTTTAGCCACCGTTCGGGCCAATTCCCCGAACAGCCTTGCCAAATTGGCCGCTGACTGACTGCCGACGAGCGGCTAGCTGACTTGCGACTGCCTGTCTACTGCCTGACTGCTTGACTGCTAACTTGGCCAGCGAATCTAATGCGCTTGTTAACGCCAATTGCCACAAGATGTTTTTCTGCTGCCGTTCCTGTTGTTGGCAATTTGGCCAACGGTAGCGTTTAATGTCCAATTCGTTATGCTGTGGAAAAGTCCGCAAGTGGAAAATCAACTTGTCGACGCCGCAGTAGAAATTTCAATTAAAGTTGCGCCCAAAAGTGAGCTCGAGAATGCATCCCAAGTTCAACCAGCCAACAAGCCAGCCAGCCAGCCACAAGTCAAGTTAAAGCCATGCCCAAAATGTGTTGCTAACAAAAGCTGTCACTGGCAGCGAGTTGCACTCGAGAGATGCCTCGCTCAGAGGAGACCCAAAAATTGTTAATGGGCTCGGGCCAAGTTTACTGAAGTGTGCTCCATCTCCCTCTCTCTCTCTCTCTCTCTCTCTCTCTCTTTGTGACTGTGTGTCTCGCTCTTTCCTGTCTTTTGAGGAGCGTCAGACTGTGAACGATGAAAAAGCCAAAAATTTAAGCACTAAATGTAAGTTACACAGACAGATAGTCAGACACTGTGGCAGACAGACTGTCTCGCCAGACAGACACAGAGAGAGAGAGAGATAGTGAAGAGACAGAGAAGAGACATATGAAATAGATGCTGCACCCATGGACGTAGCCAGTTAAGTACATCATTAAAGCCAAAGAAAATGAGTATAAAATTTCATTGCACCAATAAAAGAATTCTCACTTTAATACCGATTTAGATAAATATAATATATAATGTGAACATTTTGATAATACTTAGGCTTATGAGCTGTTTTGGAGATTTATTGCTGTTTAGTTGCTACGAATAATGATAATGGTTGAATTTTAGCAGACTTTTGTGCAAAATGTAAAGGTTGATTATTTGGCACGAAAAAATATAAATAAACCTGGTCATAACAATAATCACCATTAAAAAAGCATGTAGCAAATCATCATAGTTTTGGCGCCAAGAGTTATTCACTATATATCCAAAATGGATGGATGCATATTTCTAAAATATGTGGAATTCCTTTTGTTTGATTTCTTTGGAGACTTGACCCTTTCTGACTACGCCCATGAGTGCCGCATGACTTGGCCCCGAAAAATGAAGCAGCTGAAAAATAGCCGGCAGTCATTTGGCGCGAAATTCAATTCCCGACTGCGCTGACATGAAAAACGCTGTGTGTTTCCCTCTCTCTCCAACTCTCTGCTCATGCCACTGTCTCCCTCTCTCTCTCTCACAAATTCCTTCCTCTGTGGATGGGGCAGGCTGCTTGCAGTCTTGATGATGATGTTGATGCTTGTTGGATGCTGCTGCTGCTGCTGCTGCTGGTGCTGGTGCTATCGTTACCATTTGGGATGCCTGATTCGCTTGCCACATGAATCCAACTCCACATATGTGTGTGTGTGTGTGCTTTATGCGTAAATATGTATGGCAAACATGGCGTATGGGCAATCTGAGAGTTGTGTGCATTCTCCGCGTATTGAAACGTGACTGTCGCGGCAGGAGCTCAGCTGCCCGAATCTCTCATCCCCCTGCCCCACAGTCTCTCCTCCTCCTCCACTCTCTCTCTCCCTCCTGGAGTCGCTTTGGGCCCTTTTGCAAATATTTATGCTTTACATTTCGTTCGGCACATTGTTTGAATTTATTTGTTGGCATTGTCGCTTTTGCGATTTTGCTGTTGCGCAGTGCGATGATTATTGTTGGTTGCTGTTTGAGTTTGCTTTTCTGGTTGCGTCCAGACGTGCTCATATCGCCTCTGCCCTGCTCTGCTCTGCTCAGTTCCGTTGTTGTATGGGGCATTGTGGCTAGTGCTAACAATTTGCAACAGTTTCAAACTGAGTGACCTCTTTATTTATGGTCGCCATCTATGAGGGGAACTTTTCGCACCGAGACACTTTAAAAACGATAAGGATAATGTCTGGTTGTGGATTGTCTACCGCTTGTCTTTGTGACAAAATGGGGTAAGTTACCCAAAAATACCACAGATAAAAATATATATAAATAAATAAATCCATTTAACTTGTGGTCATTTATAACTTTGTTGCACATTCTGTCGCCTGTCAGGTTTTTCATATTTCACTGTGAAGGAATTTGGAATTCATAATTTAATTTAACTGAATTCAGTTTGTTTAAGCTTTTTTATTTTTTTTTTAACATTTTAACTTAAAAAGTTGAAGACTTTTAATATATGCCAAATAGTTCATATTCATATAGTGAATTTTTTTTTTCTTAAATTGCAGTAAATGTTTTACTCCTGTCACAAATCTTTTGCAGCGCATTCATCAGTTCATTTAAATACATTTCGCATATGTCCAGTTTACACACAACTCTGATAAATTATTTTCCAAATTCTTTTTCCAAATTTTTTTTATGCACTCCCATATTTGTTGAGTCCACGTTGACTTTGACACTAGCAGCGCAGTTGTAAATGATACTTTTGCCAATTGTGAACGGGTCTATTTGCAAACCTTCTGTAGGGTAACATTTAGGTGCTTGAAATATGAATGTACATTTAATTAACTGTACACAGGTACAGCCAAAAATAAATCCTGATAACTGCAAAATGCAAATGCGTTCCGGCCTTGAGCAGATTCAAGTATGCAAATTGGTTAAATTTTATATTTGCTGCCAACATTTCACGGCAATTGCGAGTGGCATTTTTGTCTTAAATATAGACGAAGTTTGGTTTTTTTTTGTTTCTCTTGCTGTTTTGGCTATTGAAAAGTGTTTGTATAAAATTAAAATTCATGCGCAAATGCAAGAGCTGGCCAAAATAATACAACGAGCTGGCTAAATAGCTTCTAATTGTTGTGCAAATAGACAGGTTGAATTAGCAGTTGAATAGAACCAGGCCAACGCGGGGAAAGGGGGTATTTCAAGCACTGACTGTTCGTAAGTGCCAATAAAAATTATAAAAAAAAATAAAATTGTTAAAAAAGAAAGACAAAATGTGTTAAATTGTTAAACAATGGCTTATAATATTTTGTACACAAAATGCTTTGGGGTTTGGTTTGGTTAAAAGAAAAAAAAAACGAAAGGCTGTTAGCGAAAAAATTTACATGCCCATAAAAATTAATGTTCAGTGCCGAAACACGCGACAATCATTAATCATTAATCATTATCCATTCAAAGAAAAATATAAAAAATGCTTTTTTTTACCGTTGCGCTTTTGGGCCGACAAACTTGACCATGAAATGCATTCAAACTTGAATTTTTAATCCACCCACCCATAATGTCTTTTGTCTCTGGCCATAAACATGCCCCGTCGTATGTTGCAATTTGCATTTGACCCCCAATCATTTGCTACCAATAATAGTTGTTATTGTTTTGGCTGCTTTTATGGTTATTATAGTTATTGTTATTGTTATTATTATTGTTGTTGTTGTTGTGGCTCTCATTACACAGTCGGCCGCTTGTACGTGCCTTGGAGTGATTTTTCATTTCTTTTTTATTTTTTTCGCTTTTTTAGGGTTATTAATTTTGTTTTTTGCCATTATTATTTGGCACTTTTTTTGGTGGCTTAACACCTTGTTGATATCGTTTTGCCTGCATCTGGCCAAAAAGAGTCAACGAGCCGTGTAAACAGCGTGAGAACTTTATTTTGAGATTATCAACAAAAATGGACTAACAACATGGTTTTCATTTTTTTTTTTTTTTTCCAACTTGATATCTTGATTTGATTCTTGATTCCTTTGTCGTCTCCATGCGTTGTTGCCTTTTTTTGTATTTATTCTGGCCATTTCCGCAACTTTGGCTCTGATTGTTCTACTTGGCATCCCCCGCAAGCCGCCCCAACAAATGGCCAACAATAAAGCAAACTTATTACGACATACATACATATATATATATATATATATATATATTTATATATTTCATTAGATACTGGTACTGGGACGCAGGGCAAATAGAGAAACAAACAAAATTAACTACTAAGAACTAGTACAAATACGGCGTAGGCGAAAGTATGACACGGCAAGATACTCTAGTATTGTAAATTAGTTTTCCCATCTTAAAGCTAAGATATGTAAATATATATATAGATGTGGGCAAAATAATTATATATATATGTGTGTATTTGTATATGTATATATAAAATGAAATTTTCAAAAATACTTACAATGTAGTTAAAAATTATAAACATTTAATTTAAATACAAGCACTGAAGTTAACTAATAATTAAGTAGCAGTGACTATGAAGGGTGCTATGCTTAAGTTGTCCATATCTTTATATACATAAACAAACCTGATTAAAAGTCTAAAAACTTCAACTTCAGAAGAGATTGTAATTTGAGAGTTCCCAAAACAGCCCTTCAGCCTTTTGCGTCTCAAGAATTGCAAAGCACAAAGTCTGGCATAGCCAAGTTTTGCTTTTAATACAGGGTATGCTAGTTAAACAAGCTTAAATACATGAGTGCAATTATGTTGCTGTCCACTTGGCAGAAGAAGAAGAAGAAGAAGATGAGGAAGAGTTTGTTCCAATTCGAAATACATGTTAGAAGTACACAAGTATCCCAAGTGATGGCATTTTTTTTCTTGTTTTTTGTTTTTATTTTTTTTGAAGAGAAAGCAGATGCTATTTAAGGGTTCGCTTATCGGTGGATAAAATCGCTGGTCGGTTTTATGAGTTACTCACTCCGATTAATTGGGTCAAACACTGCCAACATACATACATATATTCTCAAATCAAAGATGCTAATTTTTGTTTGGCGGGGTTTGTGGCTGCTGCGGCTGGTGCTGCTGTTCCAAGATTTTGAGATTTATGTGGGTCATAAACTAACGCCAAGTCCATAAACGGGTCTGTTCGAATTTGTTAAACAGCTCGCACATAAAATGTTGGGCAATTAAATGCTGATGTTGCTGATTTAACTAATTTAATGCCGGGGCGTGGTGCCATTTTAACGACTTTTCAAAACATAAGTCCCCCAGTGCAGTCCAGAAGCGAATGTTGATTTTTGACAAATGCAAAACAGGCGCCAGCTTTGAATACTCCAAATGATATATGGCCCATATCCATATGTATGAGTGGCACAAAAAGTGCTGAATTTGCAACAAGAATGTGTATGTGTAGAGCTACGTATGTGTGTGTTGCATATGCCCCAAGTTGCACAGTGAGGGAAAATGACGTAGGACAGATTCTGTTCAATTCGAGTAAGCCTCATTTGACATGGACATGATTTACTCAAGCGAACAGCGAACTTAGTCAACAGACAAATGGACGGAAGGATGAATTGCTGGACATGATTACATATATAGTATGTATATAGTTAGTGAGGCGGATCCCCGTTTGAATTGTTGCCATAAAAGATATATGATATATTGGTCAGATGTAGTCCAAGCAAACACTTTAAATAAATTTAACAATATCAAACATCGAATTCTATACTTTTCTCCCTGCATACAAGTCCTTAAACCCAAGATGTACATCTATATATATATATGTATATATATATGTGCTATATCTCTATTGCAGGGCTCAGCCATTCATTAAAAAACTGACTGGGCGCCTATTTTATATGCACTTCGCATTGCAACACATTTTTTTTATTTTTATTTTTTTTCAGTTTTTTGTTGCAGTTTTTTGTTGTTGTTGTTGCTGTTGTTGTTGCTACTGTTGTTGCTGCTGTTGTTGTTGATGTTGCTACTGTTGTTTGTTATGCTTATCCGATCTGTTTTGCTAATTCGTAGCACATTCGAGGCGCCACAACCAAACTTGCACCGGCGCCCGAACGTGTGAGAAATATGCAAGTTTTATTGCAAAAAGCTGCTGATTTTTTTTTTGTGTCGTCAAAGCAAACTAAATGGAAAACTGCGGCTGCTGCGCGAAAAATCGCTTTTCCACCAAACCATAAGCAAAAATGATTAATGAATGACAATATTATTGCACTGGCTTATCGACTTGTCATTCTAACTGTATTATTACTGGAGCAGTTGCACGTTCCGCGGTTTCAAATCGAGGAGCGTTTCATTTTATGGTTTTTGGTTTGACTTGGCTTCGATTACAACAATGTTGCTGAACTTAAAAATCTCAATTATAAAATTAAATGTTAGGAATGTCTTCAATTCAAATACAGATCGAATAGTTAGTTAATAACTTTATTCTTAGCAAAACACACACACACACACACACACAAGCTAAAAGAAAACAAGGACAGAAGTCATATTAAATATAAAGAGTGCTTCTCAATTCGTGACAAAAAGTCATCAATCAATTTTGTTTAGATTATATGGATTATAAACGATTTATTAAAAGTATGTATTAATAAACAAAATGTAATTGAATTAAGTATAAATTATTTAATTACACACATTAAATAAAATCAAGAGAGTTCCTTGCACGGCTTGAACATAATTAGAGTCCCGTCTTTGGTCATTGTTGGCTAATTGCATTTTCACATGGTTCCCAGTGGGTTTTCAGCAACTGGCAACAACTAGCAAAAAAAACTTAACTCATTTGTAATGCAGTCGTCGTCGTCGCAGTAGGCCTCTGTTAGATGTGGTTGGTTGTGTGTTGTGTTGTGTGTGTTGTGTGTTATGTGTTATGGCCAAACGAGAGCCTAGAATGAAAGAGAATAGATGGCCATTTGTTATGCACGGGCTGTGGCGCTTGTCTGGGGCACATTAAAGGCGCATGGATGGCCTGGCAATAAATATTACAGAAAAATATTTGCCTTTATGGCATGCTAAGCGTACTTTAACAAACAACAACAACAAACAACAACAACAAACAACAACAACAACAGCAATTGCGACAGTAAGCCACCAGTAAGCCTATTATTTAATTTGCAAGCATTTAAAAAGGTTGTCCCGAGACGGGGGGGTGCTACGAGCTGAGGGGGGGTCTGCTGCGGGGTCTGCTCTGGTGCAAATGAACTTTTAAAGCGACTGTAAAGTAGACAACAAAAAAAAAACCAACAACTTTTTCGGCAAATTGCACGAATAAGTTGCAGTTGACGACGACGACGACGAAGGGACGCAGTGGGGGAGGGGATGGGGGAGGTGGGGTTGGAAGGACGCGATTGTCTGCCCGGGCATCATCAGTCATCACCCTCGCAGTTTTTTTTTTTTTTTTTTTTGGTTGTTGTCTTTTTTTGAGGGTTGCAAAAGCAAGAAAGTTGGCAAATAGACAACGCTGCAAATACAGATACAGCAGATACAGATACTTTTTGCAAACAACAACATGAACAACTAACAAAGATATGTAGCTAAGCAATTCGTAACGGTCAAAATAAAATATACAGATACAGATACAGATACATATGTATATAGATGTATAGATGTATAGATACACACATCCTGCATCCAATCCAAGCCACTTGGCAACAGCATTAAACTTTGATGACTGCTTTGTTGTCGTTGCTGTTGTTGTTGTTGTTATCGATGTTGTTGCTATTGTTGTTGTTGTTGTTGTTGTTGTCGTTGTCGTTGGCGACTCTTCTGGTTGTATGCCAAAATGTTAAGAGTTTTCACAAGAAAATCAATTTACAAAGCTACACTTTCATGTTAAATCAATTGAACTCAGGCGTGCGTTGACTGTCATTGTCAGGCTCTACACTGGGAGAAAAGCAGGTATACAATTAATTTGTAAAGGTGCAAATACAATACCTAAATGTGCATATATAAATTTCATAACTTGAGAATCTATCAAGTATTAATTTAAATGCTTAAGGCAAGTGTATAAAACTAATTTCAAAAAAGAATTGGTGTGCTTAAAATAAGTTTAAGACTTAATAAGAATTTTTCTGCTTAGTTCAAGAAAATTTCAATTTCACTAAATAATATTTAAACTCATATCACAGGCTTATTTGGAGCTGTTTTAAGTTACTTTAACTTGAGTATTTAAAGCCAAGACTTAAAATAGTTAGTAATATAGTTATTCGTTTAAGTATTAACTAGACATGTTTTAAAAACATATTTTATTTATTATGCTTAACTTTTCTTCAGATAGACTTAGCTTTAGTTTTCTTGTACTTAAAATAAGAATTTCATTTGCTGACCTCTGATTTTCCATGTTGACAATATTTGCGCTTACTTTGAGTACTAAAATCTCCAAGTGCAGATTTGCTGCCTGAGAGAACATAAAACAGAGAGAGAGAGAGATGGAGAGAGAGAGAGAGAGACAGGGATAGCTACCTGCCAGATACCGTTAGCGTTATAGCTAAAGCTCAGCCCATAGTTTATCTCACTAACAAGGCTAATTGGTCATGATGCTTGACTCTGCCGCACATTGCCTGACATTGCCACACGCCACAGATGCTGATGCTACTGATGCTGCTGCTGCTGCTGCTGCTGTTGTTGCTGTCGCTGTCGCTATCTCTCAGAGGTCGGAGCTCAGAGCTATTGTCCCTGTTCCGTTCCTGAGTGCGCATCCTCGCTTCCTCGTTTGCCACGTTTGCCTCGTTTGCCTCGCTGCCACGTTTGCCTCGTTTCCACGTTTTTCACGTCCACCCACAGTCGCGTCGTGGACACGCGGTGACACCTGTCACATCACACAATGAAAATCACTCGACGAGCGCTTGTAGAAACATTTTTTTGTCTCTTGACATTTTGCAGTTAAACTCAACGCGAGGCGACTCTTGGTCAGTTGGTTGTCTAGTTAGTAGTTGGCCAGTTGATAGCGATAGATGGCCATGATGAGGACACCACAATGATGATTATCATGTTGATGTTGATGATGATGTTGATGATGCTGATGCTGATGACCGGACAGAGGTTAGTCTCGGTGTGCAAAATTTGAGTATTTAATCAGCTGTAATAACTGTGCACGAGATTTGGCAATTTGGCATCTCTGAATTCTGAATTGGTCAATAAAAAATATATATGTATATGTACATATATACACAGCACTAGTCCTTGGCAAATGGTTGTTATAAAATGAACAGTTAGTTATGCTGCTGGCTTAAACGATTGAAAGTAATTCCATAAATAGTTCGCAATCAGAATCGAACGCCGACAATTAAAATGTTGGGCTTCCATTAACGTTTCAATTCGATAAGTTAATAAAAAATGTAATTATGCAAATTATACACCTCAGAAGAATTCTGCAAATTATACACCTCAGAAGAATTCTAAAAAGTGATAAAAAAAACCAACTTTAACTTTTATGAATGCATTAAAAAGAGGTGTACAGTTAATCTGTTGAACATACTAATATCAAAATGGATTTTTGGCTGTAAATCTGTTGAAAGTTGAAAGTCTACTCAGATCCATTCTGTTAGCAAAGATAATAAAAATCATAGATAAATCATAGATTTCATCGCAGCAGAAAAACTTCTTTCGGTTTGTTGCCACCAACTGCATAGTTCATCAATAAGCCAGGTTGAAATTGGCCACTTCAGCTATTGAGTGCTTTTGCTCACCTTCGAATTGTGCTCAACAATTGGTGACTGATTCAGCAGCAGGCAGAAGCTCTGCACATCTCAACAAAAAAAAAAAAACATAAAACACAGAAACTACAACAAATGCTCTAACCAAGTCAAACAATACACAAAGCCACCCAACAACTCAGTGCCATTTTAGCCAGCTTCCACTGGAGCTCCTGTTCCTGTTCCTGCTTCTGCTCCTGCTGCTGCTGCTGCTCCTGCTGCTCCTGCTGCTCCTGCTCCTGCTGCTCCTCCTGGTGGCTGTCGCTTTTGCTGCTGCTGCTGATGTCGTTCATTCACTGGGCACTCTTTTGCATGTCCGGCATTTCGCACCAATTGTTGCCATTAAATTTGCACGTATAAAGCGAAAAATGCCAAAAAAAATAAAAATAAATAAATAAAAATATATATTTTGCACGACAACGAGACCAGAACACAAAGAACAGAACCAAATTCAAATATACACAGTGAGAAAAATAAGTGCAATAATTCAAAATATGTATATATTATATATATAAAGTTCTCCGATTTCGATGATATTCGAGCATAATTAAACGCATAACTAGTGAGAGTTCAACAAGAGTTCCTCATTTGAAGGATCATTCCTATAGGTGCTATATGATATAGTGATCAGATTCAGTTCCGACATATGTGCTGATAGCAGTAAAATGTACCTTTATTTTCAGTTTTACAATTTTCATCAATATAGCCTAAAAATTAAGGGACTAACTTACATGGAAACTGGTAGACAGGCGACTATTTCGACTCGGCTACCGATTCTGTTGAAGAATATATATACATATATAGCTTATGGTATGGGAGGGATCAGCTACAATAATAATACATAGTAAATGATAAATATTAAATAATAAATAAAAATTCTCTCTTTAAAAAATGAATAAACCCATACAAAAGATTTGCAGCGCCATTTTTGTTGGATGTACTTTAATCAAGCTTTTATCAAGTGATTCACTAGAATTATAAATGCTTGCTTCGTGGTAATCTGAGCCTAATTTGGGAGCGTTAAATTTTTGGTGCTGTGTACACTGAACATCGAACACAACACACACAACACACACAAAACAAGAACGACAAGCGACAAATGCCGGCAACACGTAGCCGGCAATCACTAGAATTGGCAATAGGATGGTTTCGAAAAGGGGGGTGGGTGGGGTGACTAGGAACAAGGAACGAGGAACTGGGATTGGAATTGGAATTGGGATGCTCAAAACAGTTGCGGGTGGGTGTGGGTGTGTGTGTGTGTGTGTGTGGGTGTGTGTGTATTTTCGCTTTGTGTTTTTGCTGAGAGAACAGCGACAAATTTGACGCTCAAATGTTTGATGCGCGCCGGCGCAATGCGAGTGCAGCATCCACCAAAGGATAAGAGATGAGGCCGAGATGAGGCAAGCAGCAAAAGGATGCCGGCAAAGCGGAAATGTTCAGTTCATTAGCGAAGCGTGCGCGTCGTGTAACGGACGTGGTTCTTCTTAGCCAGTTCTTGCTGTTAATATTGGTTGTTAGCCGTAAGTCGCGTACTTTCCTCTATTGGCTAGTTGCAAAGTTGAAAGTTGCTTTGTTGCTGCCACGCCGTCGCCGCAGTTGCCAAGTGGCTCGAGTGTGAGTTGTGGAGAGCGCGCGCGCGACTTCTTCTCAAAGTCAAAAGTCACACTCGGAGAAAAACAATAGAGCATTTGCTCAGTTCAAAAACTCTAGAACCAAATTTTTTGTTTTCAAGAACTTTCTTATCCCAACTAACTAATTAACTTTTTGTTAATTGAAAACAGTTACTTGGAATCAGTTATTTAGTATTTATTTTAAGCACTTTAGCTTTCAAGTCAACCTGAATTTGATCTTGAAAGCAAAATAAATAAGCTAAAGAATTAATTAATCATTTTAATTAATAAGTTTAATTAAGAACAAGTACTTTTTACATTTATTTTAAGTAAAAAATGCTTGAAATAAGATTTGGGTCTTCGATTCAATGACTTCAGACTTTACTTAAAGTTCCGTTTTTAATATTACTAAAAAAAAAAAACTAAAACTATTCCGTTCCATTTATACTTAGCACAACACTTTTCGCTCAGTGCAGGCAAAAGACAAGTGCAAAAATAACAAAACGCCGACAAAAATTCGCCAACTTCAAAGCGTAATTAAATAATTAATTAAATCAAACAAAAGGTGGCTAAAAAGAATTTCGCAAGCAATTAAACAGCCAAATACAAAAAGTCAGCATTCTTAGGCCTGGCTAGTTGGAAAGGTCAATAATCAGCATGAGAGACAATAGTACACCCCAGAAATTTTGGCAGTACGTGGGCTCCCCCTTAAAAAAAAAATATAAAAAGCCAAAAACAAAAAACCGGTTGCGCTCCTCTTCTTCCATATTTGTCTAAAACGAGTGCTGCTTAATTAGAAACACCTGTAAACAAAAACTGAAAGAAAGAAAAACTATACATATGTATTTTTACTTGGCTTGCAAATAAAAAAAAAATAAATATAAAAAAAAACCGCAAAGCGCCGCTTGATGGCCAACTGACTGACTGACTTGCAGCTAAGGCAACGCAATTGCAGTCGGCATCTTGGCAGCAGCACCAGCAGCAGCCACAGCAACAGCAACAGCCACAGCGCAAGCCGCATCTTAGCCATCATCATCATCTCCATATCAATCAACATCATCACGAGTAGCAAAAGTCGTCGTCGCCGCAGCAGCGCAAATTCTTCTTCGTCTTGGCCATGGCCAAGAACTTGCCACCGCCACCGCCGTCGCCATAACCACCGCTGCCGCTGCCAAGAACACGAACATTGGCCAAAGAGCATGGCCAAAGTTACAACGCGCTGCGTCTCAGTCGCAGCCTCAGTCTCCGTCTGTGTGTCTCTGTCTCTGGCAAAGCCGGCTTGCGCTCTTCGTCGTCGCGCCGTGTCGTCGCTGCTGCTGCGCTGCTCGCGTCGTGCTTGGGGGCTGCCAACTTGCTGTTGCTATTGCTTCTGCGAAATTGCTGTGCTTAAGCGTGGGGAATTCTTGCAATGCATTGAAAACGCCAGTGCTTATTCATTGACCACAGCGCAGTCGGCGACGAGCGCACTTGCAGCGACCTAGCACAGTGGTCCCAAAACAGATGCAGACTCAAGCCCTTCAAATAATTTTTAAACTTTCAAATGAAAGCATAATAGAAAATATTTAATGTTTCTTTTATCTCAAATGCACCTAGAAAAATACTCGGACAATATTAGATTAAATCTGTATTCTCATTAAGAATTTGATAATATTTTAATAATCACAGAATATACAAAATGTATTTTCTCTAAGTAAATCCTCAATTAAGAGTGTTGAATTTTCGAATTTTGTATCAAGCATCAGCTGTGATTTACTGATTCATAATCTTTTCTTGTTGTCCACTGTGCGCTGGCGTTGGCGTCGGCGTCAACTTTGCGAGATCCAAATGATGAGCAACTTTGTTGCCGTCACTGAGCATTTGAGTGTGTTTGCTGCTGTCTGACTGTGTATCAGTGTGTGCGTATATATATTTGTGTGTGTGTGTGTGAGTTGTGTGTTTGCGTTCACGTGTCGCTGCTAACGTCGACGTCAACATCTCTGTCGCAGTCACCGCTGTCGTGTTATTGCTTCTGCCTGGTGTGGCTGTGTCTGTGTATGTGTGTGAAGTTCTTTTACGCTCTCTTAGAGCGCTTTGGCGCGAGTCTGGCGCTCTCTCTTCCAGCAGCATTTGGTTTGGCCCCGGCCTGGCTTCACTTGGCATGTTCGCTTGTCGCTGTTGCTGTTCGACGTTGATGTCTCTGCTGCTGCTGGCGTCGCAGTCGCAGTTACTGCTGCTGCTGCTGCGACTGCTGCTGCTGCTGCCGCTGCTGTGGTTGTTGCTGCTGTCGCCGATGTTGGTTCGTTCGTTTCGTTTGATTTTCACCAAAAGCCGCTCGACGTAGGCTATATAAATAAGCGCTGAGAAGCTATTGGGTCCGAGTCTCTTTGAATTTTATGAAGCGGTTGTATCTTGGTGGTGCCCCCACAGCAACCAGCAACCAGCAACCAACATCAGCAACCAGCGACCAGCAAACCAAATCAGCCAGCAACCAAACACGAGCAACATAGAACCCGAGTTTTGTCTCGTTTTTGTCGTCTGCAGCCAGCTTCATATAAAATTGTTCAGAATCTCTCACGAGACAATTTTATCCAAGAAGCTAACGAACTTTTTTTGACACAGTGGATTATTTTAAAACCTTAAAAAAATTAAAACAAACGAAATAAAGTGATTTTGAATAAAAGAAAAGTTGAAAAAAACTAAAAAAAAAAAAACTGTTAAATTCGTGCGCGAAATGTTGAGCATCGTGCAAAAGGAATAAGGATCTAAAAACTGTGCAATAAAGTGCAAAACTAATCCTAAAAATATTAACAAAAATTAATCAAAAAGATAAAACTGCAGTACAAGTGTCATAGTGTTGAAAACGAATTTTTAAACGAGTTCTTTTCAAAAATATTTGGCGAGCTGTTCTTGAGTGAAAAAGGTGAGTTCTCAAAGTCCTTTCTGGACATTTTAACCTTACAATATAAATGTTGGATTAGTAATCTGAAATTCTATACTTGGAGGATAAGTGAACTGTGTTTGAAATAATAAATCTGTGAAGCAAAAAACCGAATTATAAAAATAACTCTTACAAATCTAGATTTTGTAAAAATGAATTTCGTAGACATTGAAATATATATTTTAAAATAACTCGAAATCTTTTTTAGAATATGGTAAAAAATTCTTTGAAAGTAAAGTTAATTTTGTTTTTTATTTTAAAGATCTAATGAATAAATAAAAACTTTGAGAAATAATGCAAGGAATAAAATATTAAAGCAGTAAATTTAAAAATATTTAAATAAAAAGAGATGTTTGATAAATTATAAATTAAAAAAAATTATAAATTTCATTAAAATAAAATTTATATACAATTTAAATAAATTCATTTTATTCCTGAAAATTTAAATTATTTAATTATTAACAAACCATATTTAAGAAATAAAAGTGAACTTTTGCACATTATTTAAAACAGGATTTGTAATAAAAAAAAAATAAACGACTATAAATTTAATCACTTGAATAGAACTTTGGCTTATTTAACAATCGCATTTAAAACGTTGTGAATGTTTAATAAACTTTTTGCAATTGCAAATTTTTTCATGTGCAAATGTTGCATAACTTTTGGAAAAAAAAAACTAGTTCCCTCAACTAGTTTGTTAGAAGGGCTGTGGGTTAAGTTGATGTGATGAAGCCAATTAGGGCTATTTCCATCGCTGGGGATTTCATTGAATCGAATCTAGACTAGAAATGGGTATTTCTTTAATATTTTAATACAATTTCAAATGGCAATTAATTGAAATCTATTGTGGAAAATTAAATTAAAATTAAACTAAAGTTTAGCCAGGCATTAAAACAAGCCAACTCAAGTTAATGGCTAAAAAGTTATTCATTCATAAAAACCAACGTTGACTGCAGCTGTTGCCGCACATTGCAAACATTCATTCATTCATTCATATACTCGCTCATTCATTTACATACACACACATTCACAATTGCCGTGGCGCCGCGAGCCGTTGCACAACGTAACCTCCACTCCACATCTTCCCCCCCTTTGCCTACTTGCTATTTTTGTGGAAAATAGTTTTTCGTTCGTTTGCTGAACTATTTAAATTATGAAAGCCCATTTAACGGGCACTTGGTTATATGCTCTTGGCCAGCTCTTGGCCAGCTCTTGGCCTGCTCTTGGGCCAGCAAGGTTGGAGTGCAATTCTAATTAGAATTTATGCCCCACACCTAAATGCTTAAGGACTCTTTTGTCAGGCTCGTAAAAACTAAAAATTGTTAGCCATGTAAAAGCTTTTAGTTAGCCATAAATAATGCACAACACTATGCCAGGCCAAAACGAAAAAGAAGTGCAAACCAAAAAACGTTATATTTATCGTTGGCAAGTTTTTCAAACTGCTGTTAGGCCAATAAAAATTGCCGCAATATGGCATCCTGGCATCCTTTATTTATCCTTTTTTTTTGTTCGTTTTTTTTTTTTGAGCCGAAATCGAAATGACTTTGCGTGTTATTTGGTTTTTGACCAGAGAGATAGAAAGAGATTTTCATTGGCAGCTGGCCAGCCACAAAGCTAGCCAGATTCAGGGTTAGAGTTAGCAGCAGGTGTTTTGGCCATTTCTCTCATTTTTCTGTTGCCACTGCACTTTTGGCCAAAAAAAGAAAAACTGTCCCTTTTGCATGAAAAGTGTATTTGATTTATAGACAACATTTGCGGATTGGGATCTGAAAGTGGAGTTTGTCTGCAACGCTAGAAAGCCTTACAGATTTATTGATGAGCCCACAAAAAAACAACATTGGCAAATGGCAAAATCCGTTTCAGTTACTACCCATCCCACTCTCCTCATGCCACATGTTGTGGTTGCTCAGCACTTTTTGCCGCACAGCTGCTGCAACCGTTTTAATTAAACGTTTGTGGCAACTAAATTTTGTCAAATTGTTACTATGGTTTTTTTTCTGTTTTTTATTAACTTGTTTTTTTAAACAAATATCCTAATGCTCATTTCAGGAATGTTGTACTCAATTTAAAAATATTCGTGTTTCTTTCTTGCATTTAAAAAAGGGTCTCAGATCTTTCTTAAATTAAAATTTCTTTTAACAATATTTAGCTCTTATATTAAGTGCTTAAGGTCTAAAATTAATTCGGAGTTAATATCTTTAAAGATATAAATTTCATCAAGTGTAGCAAATTAGCTCTTTGCGGCTTTTGTGGTTCAAACAAACGCATTTCCCATCAAGCTGTGATGTTTATCGGAGAGAGAAGAGAGAGAAGTGAGAGAAGTGAGAAGCATACTTCGTATGCTTAATGTGTTGGCCAAGAAACACGTGCGGGGCAACAGTTTGATGAACTGATACCAATGTGGCAATTTCAAGCACTTTCTATAGATACTTTCAGCATCTCTGGCAAAATACCTTTTGAAATTCTTTTATTTCTGTATCTTTGACTTATGCTTATTGTGCTTCTCGCTTATTATTTTGCGTGCCAAGGCTGAGTTAGTGTCTTGATTCAGTGCCTTTCTTTTGTGGTTCAGTTTCCTTTTCAGCCACATATTTGTTTCTTCTTTTTTGCGCAAAATTATCATAACAATTAAAAGCGATTGCAGTCGAGGCCGCGAAAAGAACGCAACATTATTAAAAAAAAATTATGATGTTCGTGTTTTTTTTTTCTGGTAGGTTCTTTGACTTTATGTTAATTTATTTTAATTTTCGACATCTTTTTTTGTTGAGTTAGAAAGAAAGACACAAAAGCAACTGCGAAGTAGAAAAAGAATTTACCTATCGAAAAGACAAAAACAAGAAGTCGAAAGAATGTTATAAAAAAAAGACTTTAAAATTGTTAATTGTCTCCGACTATTTTAAGTTATGATGAGGGCAGCAATTCGCTGACATCAGCCAACCAACCAAAAGGAGCCTGAGACTGAGAACCTGACAAATTATATAATTATAGCCTCGATAGGGTTTGGTCGCTATTTTTGCCGTTAGATGATGCCATAATTAAATTATGCAAATCATATGCTGCGCTAATTGAGTAAAAAGCTTCTGAGGCTTCTGCTGCTGTCGCTGCTGCTGCTGCTGCTGCTGCTTCTGCTGCTGCTGCTGCTGTTGCAGTTGTAAAAGTCAGGAGCTATTTGGGAATAAATTATAAAATGTTGCTTGAATACAAAATCTACATTTACAGTTGCAAGAACAATATGCAAATAATAATACTAATAATAATGCAGATAATTTGATTTTTGCTATCTACATTTGGCATCACAAACGCAGCTACATTTAAAAAAAATACTATTTTTTTTAAAAATACTGTTAGTTCTACAGACGTTTATCAATTCAAAAATTTTAACAAATATCTATTGTGTCGATCAGCTAATACCAATTAACCAAATGCATGTTCGAGTAGGCCACAAATCAATTGTATCTGGGCGATAACAGCTTGCAAATTAAACGATGACGGCCGCTACTTGGCCATTGTGTGTGCTTTTGGCCAAATTACCTTGGCTGCTACTGTAGACACATATGTGTGTATAAATAACTATATATTTTTTTATTTTTAATTTTTTTGTTCAACTATTTGTTTATCGGCAGCACTTGAGGCAACACACACAAAAGCCAAAGTTTTGCTTTTTGCGATTTTTGCAACAATAATTGAGTAAATCGGTTTATGTGCAGCATTAGCAATTGTTGTTGGCCATTCTAGTTGTTGCCAGCGATTGTTGTGGTTGTTGTTGTTGTTGTTTAAAGAAAGTAAGCGCAACTAAGCACATTACGAGTTAGCCATAAAGCGACACTTGCCGCACATTACGCCCAAGCGCCAAGGTTAAAGCGTGTGGCACAGAACTATCAGGTATTTTACTACTACCTGAATGCCTGCCTGCCTGCCACAAGAACTTGGCCGTAAGTGTGTCGCGGGGCGCGAAAATTTCTCTAACCCAAATTGTTGTCGCCTCGTTGTTTGTTTTTGGTTTCGGCAGCGTTTCGATCTGGTTTGTAGCTGCTGCTGCTTCTTCTTCTACTGCTGCCGCTGCTGCTGCCGCTGCCGCTGCTGCTGCTGTTGCAGATGCTTTTAAGTTCAATAGCCAAAGAAAGTGCCTGGGCGATAGAAAGAAAAAGTGCGCAGTCTGCCTTCTCACTAATGGGCCACGTTTTCAAATGCCGACACAATTACCCGTTGCCCAGTTGCCACTTGCCACTTGCCACTTGCAGATTGCAGCGTGCAGCGTGCAGCTTGCACTTTTGGGCCCATTTGTCGTATACGTAATGCCAGTTATCTGCTGCTATCGGAATGCACTTGGCCATTGCCAATTTAATGGGCCCCCCCAAAAGTGTGTTAATGTGCAGGCCATTAGCATCAAATTTATATTTTATGGGCCGCAAGGATTTTGGCTTAATATGCCGTTATGGCCAACGCCTTTTTGCCATTCGGCATGCCACTTAAAATTTTAGAAAATATATGTATTTATATATATATATATATATATATATAATACCCGAAAAGCGCGTTTATAATGACCAATAAGGCCAGAGTCACAGCCAATTGGTTGTAATTCAATGAGTCCAATGCGGTCAAGGCGTCAACTTCCAGCAGACACTGTTGCCTGCATTTTGTTACTATTTTGTTACTATTTTGTTATTTTTGTTGTTGTTTAGTTTAATTTCTCATATAAATTTGTCCAATTATTTGCTGCTTATTGGCTGTCACAACTAATGAGTGCGCGAATCGGGCCGAAACCCCAAAACAGTTATGCGCCCAACAATTAAGCCAACGGCGCTCCACAAAAAGAAATAGGTAAAACATTTAAACAAAAAAAAAAAAATATATGCCAAATAGAAATGGAATGAATATCTTTTGGATATCCAAAATGCCCATAAATTAATTCAATCGCCTCAGTTGCTGCTGCTGCTGCTGTTGTTGCTGTTGCTGCTGTTGCTGCTGCTGCTGCAATTGCCCGCTGGCCAAAATCAAAATCGCTTGGCCATTTCAGACGCGAATCGATCGTATCTTTAACGAAAACAAAAAAAAAAAAAAAATTCTTTTGTGAGAAAAATATGCGAAAAGTCGACGAGAGCTAGCGTCGTCGATAAAGCCGTTGGCCAAAAACTTCATGAGCTGAATAGCCAAAAGAAATCAGTAAGCTCAGGTTCCCTATCAAATAAAAAAAAAACAACAACAAAAAATTGTGACCGTAACTGTTGGTGGGGGGAGGGGGGAGGGCGAGGGAACTTGTAAGCTTGTGGCCAATGTGGCATTGGCATTGGCAATGAGCTGCTGCTGCTGTTGTTTTCGAATATGTTTAGCTTTCAAAGTTTCTTGAATGAAATTAATTTCTTTTGTATCTTTATGCCCCAAAGTAAATAAGCAAGCAGAGTAAGCAATAAAAAAAAACACTAAAGAACCGTTACTTTTTGCCAGCAATTCAATGAAAGCTGCATGCGACGCCTAAACTTACTGAATCAATTTTGTCTCTGGTTAAACATAAACTATAAACAAAAAAAATCCTAAATGCTGTATATAAAAAAAATATATACTTTCTCTTTGGAATTTCCAGCCACAATTTTTCCAAGATCTATTTAGGAGATTGATTGCTAAGATTGATTAATTTATCATATCTTATCTGAAGAATCTGTGGGTTTATATGTTAAATAGATTTAAGATTAATTTTTGTGAGAATATTTTTGAAAACGTTTTGCTGATTTATTGCCACTATTTTTTCTATGGTTTTTTTTTTATTATTATTGAGAAGCAGCTGAATATTTTAGTTTAAGCTTTCTAAACAAAAGAAGCAATAATTTTAATTTATTTTAAGTTGCATCAACAGTTCTTTGCTGATTTTAATATAGTTGCATTTTGACACTCAACACTTTTAAAGATATTCGAGTTCATTAGAAACCAATGCTTGCCACATCTGATTAAAAGAATTCGTAGCACGTTTAAGTAATCAAGATTGATATCATTTCAATAAAAGTTTATTGTATCTCATCAGTTAGCATTCAAGTTGGCAAATTGTCTTTTCAAATTTTCAAAACAATCTTCACCAATTTTTTGGTTGATCTTCAAAAGAATTGGATTTATATAGAAATATAGAAACTTGACAAACAGCTTTTGGCCATATTTCTGTTTGACCTCTTTGGACCCTTTATGTTTTCAGCTTAAACTTATAAATTATGATTTATTTAAATTTAGTATTTTAGCGAAATTTAACAGAAAACTCAGCTTCGGGAATAAACAAAAATTCCCCTCCGCCAATTAGTCATCAGAATGAGAATATATATGTGTATTTAATGTCAATCAGTTCAATTAAACAGTATGCATACCCTATGACGTACTTGCTGCTAAAGCTGGTTTGTTTGTTGTCATTGTTGTTGTTGTTGTTTTTGTTGTTGTTGTAATTGTTTTTGTTACTGTTTTGTGGCACACGTTTACTTTGAACATTTTGTTTGTAGCTGACCCAAATTCGTAAACTTGACTCTTGTTTTCTACTTCGTTTTTTCGACTGTTTTTTTTTTGTTTTTGTATTTTTTCGGTTTGTCGGAATGATTTACATTTTATTTCTGTTAGATCTAACGCGTTTTTAGCTGTCGGCTTGATGTCAACTAATGACCGAGCACAAAAACAACAACAACAACAACAAACAAACAAACACTTAACAATAAGCATTTAAGCCAGTCAGCCTTTAAGCATTCTAAATCACTTTACGCCAACTAATATCCGATATTTGTTTTTCTGCTCTTCTTTTGCAGGTATGTAAATCAATTGTGGTAACAACAAAAAAAAAAACTGCATCCGTTGACCAATTGAGATATCAAAACTTTGGCGCTGCCCATAAAAGTATGCAGCTCTAAATTGGCCTGGCAAAGAAATTGCAACTGCAACTGCAACTGCTGCTGCTGCTGCTGCTGCTGTGATTTAACTGCTTCAATTTGCATAAATAAATAATTTAACCGGGCAAACAATAAGAGCTCAAGTCAAATTGAGTCGCAAAAAGGTAACTGAAATGCAGCCAAGCACAGCGAGCATAGTTTAAGGGGCGTGGCTTTTTGCCAGCCTCTAATTTATGCAGCAGCGAAAGAAACAGAAGCACCCGCAGCAGCAGCAGCAGCAGAAGTTGCAAGTTGGCTTGAAGTCAGCCAAAGAGCGGTTTCAGGCAGGTGCGTGCCTCAGTTCGAGTGCCCCACAACAGCTCACACACTGGGAGAAAAACGCACTACGAAACTCAAGAATCGCATGTTTAGAGTTCTTCTCACTGGCTTACATTAAGAAAAATTAAAATTACAAATTTTTTTCGAGTGTAGACATTTTTTTTATTATGTTGCCAACAAAGAGTGGCGTTGACTGCTTTCATGCTCAGACGCCCCCCTAAATAGCAACAACAACAATGTGGCACTCATTATTGAAGTCCGTGTCATCAGCCACGTTCGCTCTATATGTGTGTGTGTGTGTTTGGGTGTGTGTTATCCTGCTGCCACATCCTTATGCTTGTGGCAAATTCCGATGCTTGCCGCTTTTCCATTGTTTGCATACTTGACTCCATTGCCCTGAAGTGTCTCCCTCTCTCTCTCTGTTTCTCTCTGAACCTCTCCAATCCCCTCAGCCATCAGAGCTTTAAGCATTCAATTAAAACCACATTCATCTGTGGCAACAGACGATACGTTAATAAACAATGAACTCTACGTATAAAATAAATGTGCTGCCATTTACAATTGGACAGGCAGATGTTGTTTTTGTTTTTTTTTTTACTGTCCAGACACATTTCACAATGAAACACGAAATTAAATTCAATATTCCAAATGTCAGGGATAGTGTGTGACATGGTTTTAATACTTTATAAAATGGAGTATTTTTATTTAGTCAACTTCAATATTTGAAATGTCAGCCATACATTTTATTTAACAATTATATTTATAGAGACTCTTGTGGCAGCGCTGAAAATCAATTTGCAGCCAATTTGCCGGCGCTAATAAATTGCATTAAAAACGACGAAAATAATTTCCATTTTAATTTAGCCAAATTGCCACACGACCCAAAAAAAAAAAAAGCACCACTCGAAAATAAGTTTATTAGGCTTCATGCTCAATTCACTCCAGCCTCAATTCTGACATTTGCTGATCCCCTCCTACCAAAATCCTGACACTTCATCCATCACTCACGTTAATATGGATCCGAGCCAAGGGGGGGAATGTGTCTCAATATTAGGTTTGACGGTTTATTGCCTTAAAGGTTATTTGGTAAGCTGACTTTTTTTTATATTGGTATAATAGCATATATTACTAAATAAGTCTTTAACCAAATATGAAATATTTTTGTTAAAAATAGCTTATTTTAGCTCATTTTTGATATCAAATCCACCATTCATCAATCAATCTATCTTTTCTCCAGTCTTCTGTGAATGGTTTCTTACATGGATTTTAACTTTATGACAACACTGGAAATATTATACAGCATTTAATTTAATGCACGTAAATTCCCAAATTTGAGACACGCTTCGAAGCGCTTCAACACCTATTTTTTAATGACTAACTATCTAAAAAAAAATTAAATAAAAAAAAGTTCTAAGATAGCTCATCAGCAAGATGATGAGGCAGCTGCCTCGGTGAGGCAGCTGTGGGCGCATTACGGACATGCTCTTTAATTAGACTTCCCGTGCCACACACACACACACACACTCAAACACACACTCACTCACTTATCTGGCTGACAATGCGGAAAAGCCAGGTAATAGCACTACTATGCTCATGAGTTCTAAGAACCCGACACGTTTTATAGGCCTTACGAAAAACTAGTTGAGTTCTTTTTTAATAGCCACTAACCAACCAGAAAAAATGATGACAGCCATGAAATTCAATTTCGTTTTTTAAACTCGTACCAAAAAAAGAAATGAATCACAAACAACAAACAATATTCTTGGAAGCATTTTAAATGTTTAACCCCCCCCCCCCCCCCCCACACACACACACAGCTTAAAGTGCAATGAACGAGCGGCTATTTCCCGAAAAAAAGGGTTTTAAGTCAAGAACCCTTTTTTGGAGTGGCCAACTGGCATAGCAACAAAGCGAACAAGAAAACTCAACACTTTCCTTTTTCACTGCGAAGGGCTTTTTTTTACAAATTTTTAATAGTGTGTAGAGAACACTTTCATTTGCATTACATGACAAAACAAATAAACTTGTTCCACACCGTTTTCGGGCCTGGCCAAATAAAAGTGAAAACTGCCCAAATAGTAAAGAAGCAAAAAAAGAGCAAATTTATCTTTGAGATACTTTCTTGGCCAGGCCAAATCTCACGTTCATCTCTTAATGATGTGCGCATCGTTTTAATTACATACGTGAAACGTGTACAAATTTCCAAGTGCTAGAAATGAAAATATTTCCACGCTTAAATCGACATTTATGCTGGCCATTTCCCTCACCTCGTAAAGCTTTGTTGGCCATTTCCCTCACCTGGTGGTAAACCTTAGCCTCGCTTGATTAATGTACACATGCTTAGCTCGGGGTAAACACCTGCACTTTTTGCAATTTGTTGTTATTACTGGCCCAGGATCGGGTAGGCTGGAATACCTGGAATATCGGACGATCTTCTGTCTTTAGGCGCCGTTCTTTGGCGTCGATCTTTTGACTTATTTCCCAAGTGGAGCGAGAGAGAAACAGATAAACAGAGAGAGAGAGAGAGAGAGAGATAGCGAACTTGGCTGACTAGCTGACTGAAGCTGCCTTTGGCTGGCTTTTCCTTTTCGGCATTTTATTTGTGTGCAAATGACCAGCTAACGGTATATGAATCATGACTTTGGCAGGCAGCATGATTTAAAACACTCACTCATATGCTGAGCGACTGCATCGAACCTGAGAGGGTGTGAGTGTGCCCAGAGTTCTATGGCAGCCTGGCTGCCTGGCAGTTTTGGCTGATAGTGTTGTCACTTTGGCTATTTAATAGCCAGCTATATATTTTTATGGAGCCTAAATATGTTTATTGCGGTCAGTTGGCCATTTTAATGGACTGGCCTCAACTATGTCAAGCACTTTAAATTTAAGTTTGATTACATCGATTTAAGCTGTGCTCTTTCACAAGACTTTTGACTTAAAAAAAAATCATATATGTAATTTGGCAATAGGATTACTGTTACTTATTAGATGATTAGTGTTACTGTCCATTTGCATTTATGGGTAAACGGCCAAGTCACTGCCAAACAAGCCAAATGTGTTGCACATAAAACATTTTATTTTGCACAGACGTGTTTTTCTTAACTGACTGATTAGTTAGAATGACTATATAAAATAGATGTCATAAGATAATGAGCAATAATTAAAGTTAAACTAATGCTACATTATTTTGATTGATTTTTCTTTTGTTAATAAACACAATAAAAATTGTTTCGATTGTATCTTTTCAAAGACGATCTTTTAAGACTTTTGAGCTTATCTTGGCCATTATGTTTGCCTTATAAATTCTGGTCAACACTGTATTCGATTCGCATCGTCGCGTTCCTTAGCTGTTTGTGCATATTTTAGCACATTTTGTAATGTCCGTCCGTCCACAAAAAGAGAACCCAGAGAACTCTACCCATAGTGGAGGAGAGCCCAGAGACGACACAGACGACGTCGTCGTCGTCGTCGAAGACGTGTAGCGCGTAGAAAAACGTGCGACTTGAAGTTGACAGGCGCTGCTTTGAACCCTGCCCAGCTACATAGCTATCCGCTATACCGGACCGGCTAGGAGTCGACTAGGACCGGCTACCCCTGCCTGCACCCTGCCTTCGCAAATCAGCTGAAAAAGGCAACGTTTTTCATTTTTTCAACATTTTAATGCAATTTTTAATTTATTTGTTTTGCCGCGACTGTTGCGACTCTCGTCGTAGCTCGTAGCTCGTAACTCTAGTGTTTCTTCTCTCTCTCTCTCTCTCTCTTTCTATCTATCTGTCTCTATCTGTCTCTATCTATATCTGTCTGCTGTGGCTTCTCTATATCAACGCATATTTCTGCATTGATTGGCATTTCCTGGTTGCCATGCATTAGACTTGGCCCAAGTCAAGTGAATTCTCCGAACCGAACGGCGTCTGAGTAGGGACTACAAACAAAAATTGATAAAATGCAACAACAACAACAACAAGAACAACAAAAGTACTTCTTCAATTGATTCATTTTCTGATTTTACATCTCTATGAAAGGTACATATGTGTATGGCTTAACTGGCCAATCAGTGAGTCAGTTTAGTTCTCATGATCTGGCTGCTGACTTGCAGATTGAACCAATGACATCACGAGCCTCAAAATAACATCCACAATTCACGTATCCGGGCATTTCCACATTAAGTCTGTCCGTAGCATCCCCATCGACACCAGACAAAAGCCAAAAAAAAAACGTTGGCACTTCACTTATTTTATACGACTGCAAATTACATAGTCATGAGTAATCATATTAATGAGAATCGAATGTTTTATATACTATATAAAAAAAAAAAAAATCGCGCCAAAAACGCTAGCAATGATCCAATTTTCATAAATTGTACTCGCAAATCACGTAGTCCAAAAAAAAAAAAAAAATCACTAACAATTTGACTAACTGTTTTCGGTTAGTGTTTTTTTTTTTGAGGCTTCTGGCCAACATGTATTGCGTCAAAGAGCCAGTGCAAAAGAGGAAGGTTTGCTGCCTGGCACAATTAGAACCAGTTTGCACATCGTGGCCAAAAATACTTTAAGTTCTGACTGTTTCTATCTATTTCGATTTTTATTGCTCAAAATTCGCAAATGGATTCATTTTGAATATGTTGAATAACATTGACGAGTGACAAGTGACACGTGTGGGCGTCACAAACAACCAACAAAGTTGTTGAATTTTTTGGGCCACACAGTGTCGCACTTGTATTGTTATTGTTATTGGTATCTCAAACAGTGGGTTTCATATTTATAAACACGTAGAGCCAATAAGTGCCCGTCGTGACCCCTTAACTTATTTGATATACATATATTTTAAATATATATAAAAAAAAACAGACTGAAGTAGTTTTAAAAATGGAAAACATTTGATATTTAATTCGATTATCTTTCAGCTCATCTGAAAGATGATTATTATTAGAAGAATGATTACAATACTTGAGCCGGGTCAAGTTGGCAATTGCGAGCTACTGCATCATAATGTTTTATGGCTTCTAATTAAAAAAATAAAAAGCTTAACATTAGGTCATTAGTCGGGCGAGAAAAAAGCAAAAAGCGCACACTTAAATTAAGTGAGTGCAGCTGCGATTTTCTAGTTTTTTTTTTTTTTAGTTGTTGCAACGAGTGAAATCAGAACGCTTCTGCCTAGCAACAAACTTGACCCCAAGAAAAAGAGAAATTTGTGGCAATAAAAAAAAAAAGCGAAAAATACATTTAAAAAAAAAAAATTATGCTAACACAAAATCAGCGCACGATCTGCAAGCTGACCCAACACCAGCAGCTGTGGCAGCAGTTGCACGTCCACATATGTATATGGTGAGGCAGTTTGTTGCATGCTGCAGGCGAGCAGCCGCACACGGTAGCTTGCATCAAGATTTGTCACAAATCAAAGCAGGCAGCCAACTAATCCAGTTCAAGTGTTGGCCAAGCCAAAATGGCAAATTGCCAACGAGCTGCAGTTGGAGTTGCTGTTGCTTGTTGTTTGTTGGTTGTTGGTTGTTGTTGTTGCTTGTTGGTTGTTGTTGTTTGTTGGTTGTTTGGCGTTGGCGGCACTGGGCACGCTGCTCGTTGTTGCCGTCGTGCCAGGCATCTTGAGCAGCAGCAGCAGCAGCAGCAGCAACAACAGCTTCCGCATTGTCGCCATCGTCGCTGCTGACAAGTGACTCAGACCTGCAATGAGAGACTTGGCCAAAAGACTTGGCCAAGACCACAGACTTCGACTGCCTTCGTATTCGTCTTTGACTTCGACTCTGTCTGAGGCATAGTTTACATTTGGCGCGATTGTTTGTTTGCTTGTTGTTGTTTGCCTGTTTGCCCGGCCGGGCCTGGCTTGGCTTTTGCCTGGCCTGTCTTTGCCACTAGAGACCGTTATATTTGTGGATCGTGCACAGCGGCGGCCAAAAAGCTTTATTAATTTTCAGCACACAGACCCAAAAGCAAGCAACTCCTTCGCCTCAATTGGCAGATTGTTGCTGCTATTGGTTGTTGCGTCTGCTGCTGCTGCTGCTGCTGTTGCTGCTGCTGTTGCTGCTGCTGCTGCTGCTGCTGCTGTTACTGCTGCTGCTGCTGCTGTTGCTGCTGCTGCTGCAAGGTCGATCATTTGTAAGGCCAACTTTAGCTTCACATGAACCGTATACCGACTGTGCAATAGTTCAAGTTAGTTCATTGGACTAACGCTTAAGTGACATTCAGTGCGCACAAAGCGTCCAATTCCCTTTTACTATATGCACTGCAAAAAAAGTCTATATCGTTCTAAAGGAAGTCGGAAAATATTTGTTGTAAAAAACAAGCTCTTTAGAAAGATTTTTAAAAGTAACTATAAAATATTAAATACGATTCCTATTAAATGAGACCCTAAAAGTTGGCAAATATGTCTCGATTGAAGTATTAAGAAAATAACTTTAGAATCGAAATTGTCTTTAATCAAGTTCAGCAGTATAAAAATCTTATATTGAGTAAAATAATTGATTCAAATAATGTACATTGAAATTCAACATTTTTAAGACTAAATTTCCCAATATTCTGAAAATTCTGTTTCACAC
Source organism: Drosophila kambysellisi (assembly GCA_035042185.1). NCBI lineage: Eukaryota > Metazoa > Arthropoda > Insecta > Diptera > Drosophilidae > Drosophila > Drosophila kambysellisi. The sequence continues at coordinate 118,888 of JAWNLS010000855.1, forward strand.
ATTGATTCTAAGACTTTAATTTGATTGAATTCCAAATTGCATCAGAATTTTTGACTTACAGAAAAAGAAACTAAACTATTTATTTCATCTACGTGAAAAGTCATATGTGGATAACTGTAAAGAAATGCTTTCCGCAAATCCAAGTTAAGATTTCTTGATTGGTTTTTCTTCAGTGTGCATATAGAATTTTAATATGTTTAAATCGATTGCGAAAACATTCCTGTGGCCTTTTCTAGAAAAGAGTACTGCAAAGTTCAAGCCACAAGCAATTTGGGCAACAATTGGCCAAAACAATGCGCGCTTATTGGCAAATAGAAACACACAAACACACACACACACACACACACACACACACAGAGACATACTTGGCTGAGGTGTTAGGGCCCTGGGGCCAATTTGTGGATTTATGACGATTGACTTTGACGTGGTCAACAAGGCAGCAAGTTTGCCAAATTGGCGGCAGGAGAAAAGTGCCACAACAACGATAGCTACAAAAAAATGCAATGCAATTTGCACCGTTAAATGGCTGTCCAAGACGCAAAACCAAATTAACGCCAAACAACAACAGCAACAACAACAACAACTGCAACAACAACTGCAACAACAGCAGCAGCAATCAAAGTGTAATGCGATAAGCCAGCAATTGGAATCGGCAACAAAGATGCGGATACCATCACCATGTCGCTAGTGGCACCATCTCTTTCTCTATCTCTGTCTCCGCTGCAATATACAGAGAGAAAACAAATCTCAATCTGGATGCCACCCATCTACCAAGATTGATCTGAAAATTTGAAATACTTTAAAACAAGTAGTTCCTGATCTAGTTACATTTTCAGCTTGCATCAAAATTTGTGCCACATTTCAAATATTTTTGCTCCACTTTGAGGAAAGTATTTAAAGCAAACCTATAAAAATTTATATGAAATTTAAAGTAAAAAATTTAATTTAATTTAAAAGATCAGATTTCCTCATTTTTATCGCATTAAGTATTTTCTACTTATTTTTAGCAATTCAAGCAATATACTTGTTCTAAGATTTCTAATACTTTATTTATGATTTTTCGGCTTTTTTTTAATTCTTCTCAAAACAAACTTGTTGCAAGTTAAGAAGATTTTATGCTAAAAAGTTCAGTTTTTTGCAGTGTTGCAAGCTCTGTTCTTGTTGTTCTCTCAGTTGAACGCATGAGGTTAGGTCAGCCAGCTGCTGTTGCTGCTGTTGCAGATCGGTATGGACTGAGATGGGGTTCGCTTGTTGTGTGCTAAATGTCAATTTGATACCAGAATCCACACACAGAAGAATCCAATTAAAGCCGGCATAGCTTCGCTACACAGTTGCTGCAGCTTGCAAATTGCCATTCAACAAAGCCAAAAGCCGTCATCCACAAAGACAGAGGCAGCCATGGAAGCTGCCAGAAGATGGAAGCTGGCATCGATCTGCTCGTCGCTGGCCTGGCTGGGTCGCGAGTCGTTAGAGATGCGTGCGCCAAAGTATATTTGTGGGTCATGGTACAAATCTCCAGATGCAACTGTCGACAGGCAGACAGTCAGACAACAGCAGACAGTCAGACAAGAGCAGACAGTCAGACAACAGTAGACAATCGGACAGCTAGTTCGCTCTGTCTCTCTCTCTGACGTGAGACACCTTCTGATACATATGCTAACGAAGTCAAGTTCCCCCCTCAGCAACTATCTCTCTACCCCTCTCTTTCTCTTCTTTTCCCTTTTGCTGCTGTCAAAATGTTGCGCATGTGAAAATTTTCCCACCCTCCATTTTGAGGCCGCCTGCGCTGCATTTGCAAAATGTAAATTTTATTTCTTAGCATTCCTCAATGCAAGATACATTTATATTAGTAGTGCGACAGCCGCACGGCAACACTGGCCACGCATGCTCACAATATCGCCGCACAATCACAATGGAGCTGCTCGAGCCACTGTGTAATTTTTCAACCTTAAACAGTCGGCGGCTGTCGTCCAGTGGTTACCCTTTGTGCGCACAGCACCATCCCAGAAGTTCTTTTTCATTTATTTATTTATTTATTTTGTTTTGTTTTTTGTTCTTTTTTTTATTTATTTTTTTTTTGTTTTTTATTTTGTGCCCACCATGCTCGGGAGACGGCTGCGCAAACATTTGCATTTGCTTCACGCATGAGCTTGGACTCGCTGTTGGAGCCATGGGCGTAGCCTGTGGCAGCTCCCTAGAGCTTGGCCAAATTTGACTCGGGCAAACAACAACGTTTTGGAGCTTGCTACCACATTTGACTTCTTAAACTAATTTTGCCAACATTTTTGAAAAACAACAAGGGAGCGGACAAACTATACAAAAATTTGTTCTTTGCCTTGAACCCTCCTAGCTAGGTCCATGGCTTGAACTTGGAGACTCCTGCATGCATTTTTCATAACGCATATCAACGGCGACCCATTGTTGGTCAAGAGCAGAAGAAGACTGCTTTCTGCTGCTGCTGCTGCTGCTGTTGCTGTTGCAGCTGATGATGATATATTGCCATTTGGCCCTAGTCTCTAAGCCTGCTTTGCAAATTTCCCATGACCGATATTTCTTTTGCCCGCCCCTCCACTTACTCACTCTCACGCGTGTGCCTTCTTTTGGGCAATTGGCAATGGGTAAAAGTTTTTTTTGTTTTGTTTTCCTTCTTCTTCTTCTTCTTGGTGACTTTTGGCTGCTTCATTCACAAATTGAATTTGTGTCACACACTCTTGGCCAGCTGGCTGGCTGTCTTCTGACCACCCCTTTATTTGGTCTTAACCCAAATACTGTTGAATGCTGCCTGAAATTGTTTACCATTTAGCCAACAACAACAACAACACATTGTAGAATAATTACTGCAACAAGTTGCTAGTTGGCACAGAGGCACATGTTGACAGTGGTTGCCTGTTGTTGTGTTTCGCGTGTAATAGCCTTAGAACAAGTGCCATTTTGGCCAACAACTAATAGCCAGTTTGTGTCGCTTCCGTTGTCAGTCAGCCTGACTTTGATGCCTCGACTCCACCATCATCATCATCATCATCATCATCATCATCATCATCATCATCTCCGTTGTCATTATTATGATAATGATTATCTGGCTCGTGTGAGATTATCATTATTGTTATAGTCGCTCGTCATGTCAACTCGTCATCAAAAGTTATAGTTGAGACTGCAACATCTCCGTGGGGCAATCATTTAAGTTGATCGTGGCAGTCCATCGTTAGAGGGTATTTTATCATCTAGCTAGAGGGTAGTTTAATTATATTTTAAAGTGTTGACTGCATTCCCCATTTGCCACAAACGAAACGTGTGCTAAAATTACACAGATAAAAACACTTCCTTAACTTGTGCTTGAAAAGCGCTTTCAACTGGATTCTGGTTTGCGAGGGCATCCAATCGTCGGCATGCCCCTGTTGGCTCACTTTGAAGTGTTGCTGCTGCATGCGATATTGTCTATTGCCACAGCACGCAGTAAATGCAATTTGTGGCTCCCGGGACGGTGACTGTGTCTGTGTCTGTGTCTGAGATTCTGAGAGACTGCATGCTCCGACTTCGACAACGACTTCTCTTCTCCCCACCAGAGGGAGCCTGCATTTTAATGAGCACATTTTGCGCATTTATGATGAGACCCGTACTAGGTCTGCCCTCTGGCGTTAGCTCATTTTATTTGCTTATTTCGTTAGCGAGCAAACGACACCGCCGCACGGTTCCCAAAAGGGCGGGGCTGGGTAAGAGAAACCACTCAGATTTCAAAAGAAGAGCAGCCTCAACACCACATCGACGAGCAGTCATTGTGACCCCCCAGAAAGAACTGCTGCAAGTCTCAAATTTATCGATAAGTCCATATACAAATCCAAGAAATACCGATTAATCGAATTTCTGCATATCACTTCAATTGAGGCATGTGTGAAAATGGTTTAAAAATAAATATTACTCAGAATTGATATTTAATATCAATTCCTGATTTTATTTTGAGAATTGCATTTGAAATGAAGTCAAGAAGACTTTAGAAATTGATTAGAAACTTAAGATGAGATGTTTTGTGTTTAAAAAACTATCTTCAAATGCGTTATTAATGTACCATAATTTAGGTAATATTTATAAAGAAATCACATTGAATCTAAGTGAGAACTCGACACACTTATCCCATAGTGCATTATGGCTTGTTATTTTTATTGCCTTTTATGAAATTGTATAACTTACGCATGCACGCCCATTCACAGCCCAGTCATCTCCCCCACTCTTTATGAACTCCAGAAAACTCCACCCTCACATCCAACTCCCCCCCTCCCATTGATGGAAATATGGTATCGCACTCACGTGTTGAATCTCCAGGGACTTGATTAAAGGCGCATAAAAGCAAATAAAAAAACTTGGCTAATAAATGAAAATATGAAACGAAGGACACTTTGCTGTTTATTGTTGTTGTTGTTGTTGTTGCTGTGCTTTATGTGGCATTATGTGCTGATAAGTATAAGTATATATGGGATACAGTTTGTCAACCGATAGGCTGAGATATGCCCCAGCTAATTATACCGGTCGCTTGCAGGGGGGAAAGGAAAAAACTTGAGCAAGTTTTCTTTTTTCTTTTGGGCGTGTTTCTGACATTTTCAATCAGAGACCAGAAAAGGAGAACTACGCAAGAACTAAGTATAACCACATTTTGGACCTTTTGACAAGGTAGTTTGGTGGCGGAGAATATTTGGTACTTTTGGGTAAGGTGGGGAGCCTGCGAGCCATGTCAGGGAAAATTGCACATCTGTCAAATCAGCAAACAAGTGATTTCCGCAAACAATTGCTGGAAAACAGCCAGTCAGGTTTGCTCTCTCATTCCCTTGTTCGAGGGGTGCCGACTCGACTCGGACCGAGAGGATAATGGTGGTGGTGGTGCTGGTGGTGGGGGTTGGCGGTGGTTATGGCGGCGGTGGTGGTGGCTCACACAACAGTCAACAGTCACCCAATCCACTCGAGAACATTCCTTCCTTTTTCTGCTGTTTGTGCACGTAAATTGCTTTTGTCGAGGCTATTGAAAAATTTGAACAACAAAAAAAATATATATATATATAAATATAAGGATGTAAGGACATGTGTCCTGTCATGCTTTTTTAATGAAGTGCCGTCGTTTAAGAAACATATTGTGGCTCGATTTGATTGTTTGTCATTGTTAAGGGTTAAACGTTCGTGGTGTCAGACTGTCTAATGGATCAATCGCCTCTATATATACATATTTAAGTATATCTGAGTAAACAATACTAAATATGTCTCCCCCTCTCTCTCTTTTCTCTCTTTGTTGCAGTTACACACACAAGCAAAGTCATGACAAGAAAACGTTCGAGTCCGCTGGGACTCGAGGAGCTGGTGTCTCTTCTGGCCATGCTGCTGATGTTGCTGCCAGCGTTAACGCAAGCCGGTAAGTGGTTTATTATGTCAACATAAATTACAGTTAGGCTCTACTAAGTATCTAAGTGCCCAACCACAATACGCCCCATCCCCCCCTTCCGTTGGTCATAGGATGCTCACATATGCGCTGTCCTGTCTACTCTGATTATGCAGGCCATAAATTTGCACACATTCGTGGCTCAGACACACTTGTCGATATTTTGGTGTACACTGCAAAAAAAATAAAGTAAAAATATCCTATGACCAGAAGTAATATTTGAAATTACGAAATAAATTTCTTGAAAGTCGAAATGCCCCAGCAAACTTAATAGTTTGGAAATTAAAAACCTTCAAAAAATAGTCGCCAACAATTCCGTTAAATTTCCTAAGACACATAGTGAAATTATTATAAATTCGATACTTTCCTTCTAAATTTACAAACCATATATTTCAATATTAGAATAACATGCCTTGTTATTTGATACACTTAAATTTTCTGAGTGTAGTGCGTTGCACTCATTAAGGCCGAACTGTGACAAATTGCTATCAGCTGCCAACAGTTGCTGCAACGACTCTTGTCCGGGGTCAGGGGTGGTCACCGGGGTCATCCAATCAAAGGCCTGCAAAAACAGTGCAAAATATATTAAATTACTTGGCATGCGAAATACTCTGTTGGGGTGTCCGAAAATTCAATTGAGTCATGCGTTTCCATTTAAATTGAAATTGAAATTGAAATTGAGGCACAAAATGCCATTGACATCCAGAGAAGGGTGGTGTCGATATACACGATATACAGTACAAAACAGAGAAATACATTTAAAGCTACCGTCGACAGTCACTAAAATAAATGCTGACCCTTGCTATAAATAAAGTCGTGTGCTTGACAAAATGGGTGGACAGCACATTTCCCATTTCCCATTTTCAGAGATGCATCTGCTCTCTGAAACGAGGTGTTAACTTTCACATTCTTCCAAACGAGTAAAACGCTAGAAGGTGCAGCTATTAAATGGTCGATGTGCATACAAATTTAACGTCTTGCTTAAACACAAGTTTATGGCAAATAAACCCCAAAAAAAAGAACAGAAATACAGAAATACCATTTCTCATGACTGCAGAATATCGGTCAGCAGCTCGACGTAGTTAATCACATGCAAACACAACAAACGAGAACCGAAACTAAAACCCTAACCCATAACCAAATAGGAAAACCAGCCTCCCTCGGCACACTGAAACTTACATACACTCTCCCCATCTAAGTTGCATGATTGATTCACAAAAAACCCGACTAAAATATAGCTTTCAACTACTCGTATCGTTTAGGAACATTATTTATACCTTATGGGTGCGACTTTAACACCGTCACATAAAAATTGGACAATTTGAATAATGTCTACAAAGCCAAATCCCCAACATTCTTTAATGGCATTTTTTTCTTTCAATAAACAGTGCAACTGCAGCTGTTGACTGATTTTGACTAGTCGAAAACGATGGACGACAATAGACGAAGTTCGTCAGTCAGTCAGTCAGTCAGTCAGCCAGGCGGACAGTCGGACAGTGGGACAGTCTTGTTGACCCACATTTAGCAGTGCTGGAAATGTTCGATTCATGCATTTGACTTCTTGGAATTTTCATTAACACATGCCACAGTCGTTATAGAAAACTGTCCAAAAAAAATAAAATGAGGAAAGAAAAGCAACGAAAAATCCGAAACGAAAAAACAGTTTTTCGTGAATGGCAGCGAGAGCAACGCTGAAGAGTTTGGGGAGTCTGCTAACTGATTAGAGCCAAATCTATGGCTCTTTTCTCACCTACTTATTGTATGTAAAACATACACACACACACGAACACACACACACACATACAGAACGCTGTTACACTAACAAGCAAACAAGATGAATTCAAGCACTCGAGTTTGATGAACTTACAGAACCTTTACAGCTCGCTTTGAGATTGGTAGACTACCAAGTTCTTGGCCTGGCCAAGAATTTCACAGCGAGCTGTGAGTAATTGAATTGTTCCTATTATATGAAGAACAGAAGAGTACATAACTCGCAGCAACGATGCGATGACTCAACACACTCATAACTCGTATCTGTGAGATACATTTGTAGCTCATTTAGCTGCCGACATCAGTACCAGTATCCAATAAATCAATAATAGCGTTGTCGAGTGCTGGATATAGCCATGATTAATATACGATGATGTGCTGTGCACTGCTCAAAAGTCAAAAACATGTTCAAAATACTTCACAACAAGTGCCATTTTGCGTCATAACATAAAAAGTTAAAAGCTCAAAGCTAAATGCCAATTGCCAACTTGTTGATTGCCAATTGTTTCAAGCTCAAGTTTGGTTTATTTATCGTGTGTAGCCTTTTACCGTTATTTAAGCATTAAAATACAAATGTTATGTATTTAGGCCTTTACCGTTTGCGGTACCAAACGCATTCAGTTGGCCAAGTTATGCAATTTTCATGCCACCAAGTTCAAGTTTTAATTCAAGCTCAAGGTCGATTCAGCTGTTGGCCGATTGCTGCTGCTCTGCTTGTCGGTCGATTGGTTGCTCGACTCCAGCTACAACGCCGACTCTTAGCCAAGTTAATCGACCAGTCGCTCTTCGCTGTTCGCTGCTTGTGTTGCTGTCGTCGTCTTCTGCTGTCTTCTGTCAGCAGACTCCGGTAGCCGCAACACATTATCATTATTTTATAAGCCACACAAAAAAAAGCAGACGGCAAAATTTCAAGTCTTTCGTCTCTCTCCCCCTCTCACTCCCTCTCTCTCTCACAGTCTTCCTCGCTGAATTTCGTGGGGCGTTTTCATCAATCAATTTCGAACCAGAGTTCCTTATACTTATGTACCTTATACAGAGGGTACCATAACTTTGTAATTGAATTCAAATTGAATCGAAACGCTTTAATTTTAATTTGAATTTTTGTTTTAACAACTCAACATAAATTTAATTTATTTATTTAGTTGCTGGCTTACAACAAACTTAAGTTAATATTTGTTTTGCAAGAGTATCAAATCGTCGACAATCGATATTCAATCGATGTTACCTGATTTTTTCACATGCTTATGAACTTTTAGACACAGGTGTGATTAGTGTTTTTTTTATTTTTGTTTTTTGTCCATTGGCATCTGGCTGACGGTTCTTCAATTGCTGATTCTTCTGGGGGCTGGGCAATTGACACCAATGAAAGTACTTCTGCTCCAGCTCCAGCTACAGCAAAACTGATAAGTCACAGTCAGCGAACTTGAGACTTGAATCCGGGTCTGCGACTAATTGAAGACTCTCTTTTTAAGCCAGGCCAATAACTGGGCAAATAAACTTGTATATATAAGCAATATATTTCACATGTAGTAGTTATGATGATGCTTAACTGATTGCTTAATTTATGGCCAATTACAAAGGCATTAGGCAGTAGGTAGTAGGTAGGTAGTGATTTTTTGAGCTGAAACTTCATATTTTTGGTTTATTGCGCATATAAATCGCTTGTTAATGGCTAACTAAAATCGTGAGTTTGCGGAAGTCAAATGGCATTTTTTTTTGTTTTTGGTTTTTATTGCCACTTGCCGCGCTTAATTAGCCTGTATTAGCTGGCCATCTTTTTCCAGGCAGAGCCAAACAACAACTATCGACCACTTGACCAGAACCTTCTGGACTCGCACTTCTGGTCTAAAGCAAAAACATCATTATGCTCAAGTATTAATTGCATGACGGCTTTTTCACTGGCTCATCTCAGCTCAGCTCTGCTCAGCTCATCTCGTCTCGGCTCGGTTTGTATCGACTCAGTGATGATGATGATGATGATATCAGCAACCAGAAAGAAACCTCAGCAGCCGCCTCAGCAGCTGATGGGACTTTAATCAAGATTTGATGCTGGCCAGTCAGCAGTTTAGCCACGCGCATATAATTAACATTTTGGCCAGGTTCAATGTCAAGTGAAGCTGCCACGGCTTATCAGCTGCTTGATAGCCACAATCCCACAACGGTATGCGGCACTCTGTTCAGCTTGTCAATACACTAAAAGAAAATAATACTACAAAAAAAAACCGATTCGTTCGATTGCAAATGCTTTTCACATTTTAAATCACGGAAATGGCATGTTGAAGGAACCTGACTATCCACAATTTATAAAAAAAAACTAATCTTATTTTTGATTTGCGGAATGAGTAAAAATAGCTTCAATCGAACTTTCATAACAACAAATAGAAATTGTAAATGTTTCCTTTATGGAAAACATTTTTCAATTGTAGAACATGACACACAAAACGGATTGTAGCCTCTTTTCCTGTTTTGCTGAGTGTAGGCGTGGCTGACTGCGATCGTAAATATTTCGTATGCAAACACGTTGACAGCGTCGTCGTCGTCGTCGTCGTCGTCTACCTGTGCATATACTTATAGCTATGACTGTACCTACTTACCAGTACCTGTAGCATCATAGCCACATACCAATAGCCACATACTTTGTAGTCGAACTTGGCTTATTTGCGTGGCAAACAACGGGCCAACAAACGGCTGACCATTGACCGATTTGGACGCCGTTCAAGAAGAAGCTGTGACTGAGTGTGTGACTGAGTGTGTGTGTGTGTGTGTGTGTGTGTGTGTGTGTGTGTTGGCTGCGTAGCTGTGGAATTTCATAGCCACTTGAGCAACAAGTACGCGGAGTTAGAGATCACGAACTTGCGGGTTAAGCTGGCCCACACGATGCTGTCTTATTGGCAACAGGATGAGACCATGCAGATTTTATGTTAGTTAGCCAAAAAAAAAAATACAACAACAATAACAACAAAAAATGACACATATGCTGCTGGCCAACTTTCATGCGGCGGCGACACAATTAGAATCCGCCTAAGCTCCAGCCTTTTGACCATAAATATGTAAGAGCCACATTGACTTTTGTTTCGGGGCCCACCAAAGACGCCCCGAAAGTCGTACATCAATTTGTCAAAACAAAAAATAGAAAAGATTTTTTAACTCTTCGCTGACTTCAAACTGTTTATGATAAATTGACCATGACAGAGCGCAGAGTTATGATCGTAAAACTAAGAAAAAAAACAAAGCAAAAACAATAACAAAAAACACATTTATATTTCTTATGGCACTTAATTTGTTTTGATCTAACCCACGCGAGCCATTGGCCTGAGGCCATTGACCAGATTTTCCAGCGGGCCAAAAGGGTCTGACTGCACTTGATTTCAATTAACTTAACAGTGAGAATTGTTAATAGCGTCTGGCGTGTGAAACCCGGCAATGAATCAACTTGTCCAACTTCTTCTGAGTTTTCGAGTTGAGAAGCCCTGGCGGAAGCGCATTCAGCCCGATCCGATTTTTATCAGCTCGAAACTGCTCAACTTCCTGTGACAAGGTCGTGAGCGGTGAGCGGGGGCGGTACGGGGTAATTTCATTAAAGTAAATAATCAGTTAGCGAGTGGCGTTTGTGGTTAACTGCCAGCAATTTGTATTTGTAACGGTAAGCAGTAAGCTACACTCAAAGAAATAGATAATAGATGTGCTCAAGTCGAAGCAAACGCTCTGATGGTTTCACTCGGTTTTGTTTTTTTTTTTATTTATATTTATTTTATATATTTTATTTTATTTTTTATTATATATATTCAGAGTATTGTAGTAGGATTTGAGAACGCAGCTGATTGGAACACCATTTTTCTCCAAGTGCACACAATTTGGCCATTAACGCCTTTTTGTCTTGGCTGTGCCTTGACAATGAAAATGGCCCAAACTGATTGCTGTAATTCTGTTGCAAACTGCTGCTGCTGCTGTTGTTGCTGCTGTTGCAGTTGCAGTTGCAAAGAAAGCCAACTCTGAAAATGCAAATCAAAATCTTTGTTTAGTAGAGCAAAACGTCGGCAGAGCTATGAAGTAACAATTCTCCGATTTCACATGACGATAGACCCGACCCGAGCTCCACTGAGAAGTATATATGATGTAGTTAAACTATGCCATAACTATAGCTCATACTATGTTGTATGTTGTGTGTTGTGTTTTGTGTTGTGTTGTTTCCTCTCAGTCTGTTATTATTTTTTTTGTTATTGTTTGATGTCATTGAACTTGAACCTGTTGTCGGCCAAGTTTGCGTCTATTTCAGTTACGTTTGTTTTATTTTATTTTTTTTTTTTGGCATCTTATGCAAGCTCTTGACGTGAATATGCTAATTTTTTGATATGTACAACACGTTGCTCGAAAAAACGTGTTTGAAATGCTAATTTACAAAAACATTTGCTGTCTTTATTCATATTTATATCAATTAGTTGAGATTTGACCCAATTTGATATGGGAGTTGGCCATGTTAATTGCACATTATGATAGCCTACAAATTGCACACTTTGGCCAAACAAAAAGCTATAAAATAAAAACATAGACCCTTTTAAAGCCGCAACGAGTCAATGGCCAAGTGACTGCCAATTAGGCGTTCCTGTCTGGCGCCATCACTCAGAACAAATTGTTACCCACAAGAAGAAGATGTTAAGGCAAAGACAGGAGCTACATGCTTTAGACCGCAACGTACACTCAGAGAAAAATATGCGATACAATAAAGAATATGGTAAACCTAATCCATTTCTAAATAACTTAACCTCGTTAAAAATCAGAGAATTCGTTTCTATTTCTATTTCTGTTTCCTAAATTTATGCAAATTAAATGCAATGCAGTTTTCCAAAGGGCTGGGCTAATACGTTTTTCTGAGTGTAGTGCTGGTCAGTTAAGTTATTTGCGGTTGGCTGAACGTTAACTTCAGGTGAAACATGTTCCTGGTCTCTGGTCTGCGTGTTAGAATACATTTTGACACTATTAAGACGATACAGGAAAGTCTTGCAGCGAAAGAATGGTAATTAGCCATGTCTCTAAGGCTGCTGGCAATGATATTTGTGCTCTTTACACATAGATCTTTATCACATGGTGCAATGACTTCCCACAGCTTTTCAATTGTGTAACTTTAGCCACAACTCTCTGGCTGGCCAAGCAGCGGGTTCAATCAACTCCAACTCCAGCCTGGCACCTTTACGCATGGCAAACCTGCGATTCTCCAGTCTGTAGTCTCCCGTCTCCAGGTCATGTTAAGTCACTTAGTAGCAATGGCTACTAACTTCTAACTACTAACTGGCAGAGAGAGTGAGTGAGTGAGAGAGAGAGAGGGGTATGAACTAATACCTTGTATAATTATCGCTTTGCTGATCTTTCGTTCCTCGCTTTGTGCGTTTGCAACATTGAATTTTTTATGCTTGAATCAGCTTCTTCTAGTTCTGCAAGCACGCAACAAATATTCTATGTATCTACATACCTTACATACACTGGCAAAAAAAAAATACAAAAAATTAAATCATTTTCTACTCAAGCCAGAAATTACAGAAATTGTCAAGGTCCAAAATCCTAGTTGTGCCCCAGAATTTCCTATTCACAATTCCTTTCAAGTATAATATTAAATGAAGTGCATTGCGAATTTCAACATAATTATTCTCTAAGTGTATATACATTCCTTATAGTCAAGCATTATCTGCATTCGCCTATCATTAGGCTAAATGTCTTGGAGGTTCTGTCGTGGGAGTAGATACAAATCGCCAGCTGTCCAGGGGGCAAGCAATTAGCGGGCTAAGAAATGCCACGTGAATCTACTACCAAATGAGGCAGCAAACACACACACATTTATATATACTCGTAACTAATTGAAACGGTGGGGCCAAACGTGAGAACTTATAGGAGACATTATCATCAATCTTCCGGCTTGTCAACACGGACACGCGCTCGAAGGAAATTTGGACAGCTAGACGAGAAAATGCAGGCTCAAATTAATAAACAGTTACGCATGCGCAGCTGAAAATAAACTAGTTGCAAGCATTGATTGCCAGTTGCCACAGTTGCTGGATGGTCTTGTCAGGCAGCGTTGATTATATAGCGTCTTGCCTGTTATTTTGGCAAACTAAAACTGCAACAACTGCAATTGCAGTAATCAATGCGCTGTTATCAATAACAGCTTGCGGTGTAATAATTGAATGCCGAGCAGCAGGAAGAAGCATGCAGCGATTTGTTTGCCTGCCGCATTCGTAACGGACCGTAAGAATTTCTTCTTTATTTTCTCTGTATTTTTTTTGTTTTTTTTGTTTTTTTTTCATCTTTTCGAAAATTGCACAAACAACAAAAATTATGATATATCCAGCAGCCCGGTGGGTTGAATCTGTGATTAGCTTTTTAGTAACCGTGGGGCACATAAGCGTATACGACTGACAGGCAACCAGGCAGGCAGGCAAGCAGGCAGGCAGGCAGACAGACAGACAGATTGATGGGCTCATTAAAGCCACGCAGTGCAATCAAAACAAATCAAGCACACGACACATAAGCGAAAGGAAGACTCAAACAAGGCATAGACCCCAGTCTAGGATCAACTAGTCGAACAGTGTGGGAAACTATGCACAGCTTCCTTCACGCCCTTAACTGCTTAATTACAGTGCCTCAAGGCCATGTTGCACTGTTGCTGTGTGTGTAGACGATCAGCCAGATGTTTAAAGAAGAAGCCATCCGACTCATTATTATCTATTAAAACAGTCCGATTTGTAGTCGATGGTTAAAACAAAGAACAAAAGTTGAACTGACAACCCAACAACCTGACTGACTGTCTAATGACATTGCCTGGTCTACAGCAACAAACCATCGAGGGATCACTTATGCATACACTCGGAAAAAAATTAATATTTTGAATATAATGTGAAAATTATTGGGCTGCCATCCTCCAGCTTAAATATTGTTTTTTATTCATATTTATCGAATAATTAATTGAATGTTTTGGCATATTTTGACTGTCAAGTTTTGCAATCTTCATTCCGCTAAACTTCCAAAACTATTCCGGGCAAGCAAATGGATTTCTTTTACACCTAGTAGTTTCCTGTTTTTTCGATATCTGGAGCATATATTAATATGTGATTTGAGAATCATATATTTTCTGCAAGTGCATGATCTGCTCCTGGGGCGTAGAGCAATTACAATGCTCTCATATATGTAGACAGGCACAGGATTATGCATATTGCCTATGCCAAGACCTACCTAGACCTAGACCTCTCTTGGTAATTGTTTCATATGCATAGCAGGCAGGCAGGCAGGCAAGCAGGCAAGGTAAGCAGGCAGCATCATCATCGACATGATGGCAAACAGGCAGCAATTTCATGGCATACTCATCCTCGTCGTCATGACCAGCGGGCATAATTTACTTAGAACGAATCATGTCTATGGCTCTGCACTGGCAATAAAACACAGCGTCACGCCAAAGAGAACCTAAGTTGAGAGGCAGCAACTGCGTCCAATTTGGTGCCTAGATGGAGGAGCTCCAAGGAGCTGTTGCTGTCCGACGTCTACATTGCTACCTTGTCTCCGACATAATCATGTTAAATTACTCGCAAATTCATTTGCTGTACGCGGCGGCTGCTGCTGTTGTTGCTGCCAGTTGCTGCCTGTTGCCTGCCTCTGTTGGGCTCATTGTTAGGGCGCCTCCTATTTCAACGCTGATGCATGCAACCAGATAGAGTGCGAGAGGGAGATCGACAGAGAGGGTTGTTAGCTTGTCGCTCAGTCCATATCGATCGGAGTCGGCATTATGGAAATTATGTGATCAAGGCCATAGAAAATGGAAATTGTTTATTTTTTTTTTGCCACAACAGCAACAACATTTGCATGCAACAGTTGCTGTTGCTGGTTTTGGCCTGGCATAATTTCTGTTTTCCGGCCTCACATTGCATAATTGAACTGAAACCGCGTCGAGTTGGGGCTTGGTGCAATTATAGTTGGATTTATTGCATGCGCAGCCAGGATCAGCCCAAGGGTCGCCAGTGGCGCATTGTTCGCTTTTTGTTAGCCATGGACATGGGAGCACTTCGACCTGGCTCTAATTACGTGCATCTATATCAAATGGATGTTAGCCAAGAGACTCGCTATTGTCACCCATATGGCAAGAAGAGCCATTGAAAATGCGTTCTTTGGCTTTTTGGCCTTATCAACTAGCCATATATCTTGGCCACTGTGGTTGCCATGGGTGTGCAGCTGTTGCCAAATAGCGGTAAAATAGCCACACACCAAAATGGCAGCAACAGCAGCAGCGGCAGCCACAGCCGAAGGAAGATTTGTGTTTTTCTCGTAATCTTTGAAATATTTGTGGCATGGCAAATATTTCACTAGCTGGGTTTCCGCATCGCACACACACACACACACCAACACACACGCACACAAACACACACAAGAAGAAGAGTGTAAGAGTAAGAAAAAGATAGAGGGAGTGTGTGGTATACACAGAGAGAAAATCAATCAAGTCTGCAGGTTACCAAATCATAAATGACTTTCGGAGCTTGATCTAAAAATTGTTGTACTCAGCTTAAGTAAATTGCTATTTTAACAAGTAGGGTTATTTAGAAAGGAAAATAATTATTTTTGAGATCATTTGAACTTAATGTTGGCAAAGATAATTTTCTTACTGTGCTGTAGGTAGTGGAGAAGAATTGAAAAAAGTGCATCGATTGCTATCAACAACATTTTTAGCGAAACTTCCACTTTTCACATGTTTCTGTTCTTGCTGCTGCTGTTGTTGCTGCTGATATTGTTGCTGCTGTTGCTGTTGTTGCTGTTGTTGCATCATGCAATATCCACCTACAGCACCACTAAATAATAAAGCGTAACCAGCAAAAGGCGTGCCCCGTTTTTGCCATAGCCATGGTCAATGCCAGAGACGCGGAGACAGAGTCCACAAAGAGTCGCAAAAGAAACGCGAGTTGAAGCCTAGGCCTACTTATGTAAGTAAAGCCTGGCTAGTAGTGTCTTGTATTTTATGGTTTGTGTACACATTTTTGCACACATGCGCGACCGGGTCATTCAACTTGCAGCAGCCATCCAGCCATGGCCACGTCGGGATCGCCTCGCTTTCCTAGAATAAACAAAATGCACGACTCTTTGCGACAGCAGCAGCAGCAGCCGCACCAGCAGCAGCAGCAGCAGCAGCAGCAGTTGCAACAGCAACCAACGCCGCCAACAACTTTGGCTTTGGCCCGAAGCACCACTGCCATGTGAATATATGTGTGTGTAGCTGTAAGCAGTAAGCTGCAAAGCTGCAGCCAAATCAACACCAGCAACAATAACAACAACATGAAGACCAACAACAACAACTAAGTTGACTGAGTAACTGACTGACTGACTTCTGTTTGTTGGACCGACACGACCATGTTTGATGTGTAGCATCAGCAGCCAAACGACAACTCATGCGTCTTGGTCATCATCATCGTGTGCCCCTCCTCTCCCGTTCTACTCCTGCTTCCAAACTCCTATTTTTGTGGCTTGTACCCATCGAAAAATTGTGTGCACACGGGCATAATGTCGTGCTGCAAATGTAATGTAACAGAAAGTTGCCACACCCATAAATCTATCCTATTCCGAGCGCAACAAGGGCGCAGTCATAGCATAACCCCTTATGATTCATTTTGGATATATAATTTGCCGAAAATAATTTTTATACCCTGAACCCATTAAAAATGGGAAAAAAGGGTATAATGGTTTTGTGCAAATGTATGTAACAGGCAGAAGGAAGCATCTCCGACCCCATAAAGTATATATATTCTTGATCAGGATCAATAGCCGAGTCGATCTAGCCCTGTCCGTCTGTCTGTCCGTCTGTCCGTCTGTCCGTCTGTCCGTCTGTCCGTCTGTCCGTCTGTATGAACACGCGGATCTCAGAGACTATAAGAGCTAGAGACTTCAAATTTGGAATATAAGATCTCGTATACCAGGCGCAGATCAAGTTCGCGTTATTTTTTCGATAACTGCCTCAGTTTCTGAATTATCGATACATTTAGATTTCTGATAGCAGTAAATTGCAGATATCTCTCACAATTTAATGGATACAGTCACCAATTTTGGTTGGTAGGTTGTTGGTGAGGTCCTTGAAAAATCGGCATGTGCCACGCCCACTTCCGACGCCCCCATCACCCCCGACCCAAAAATTTTTAAATGGCTATATCTTCCGCAGTTTTTGAGTAGGGAACGTCAAATTTTGTAGTTATATTACTGATAGTTGCCTTTAAGAACCGATAACAAATTTGTGGTGCCACGCCCACACCTGCGCCTATAATCGACAATTCCGATTGTAAATCGATAACTCCGTATATCTCCGAAAACTTTAAAGATAGAGTAACCAAACTTGGAAGGTAATTTGCTGGTAACCTCCTCCGAAGATTGGCATACCAATTTTTTGACCACGCCCACATCCGCCGCCCCCAGGAACATCGTCCCTAGAAATTTAAAATGCGCATATCTGCCGTAATTTGAAAGCTAGAGTCGCAAAATTTTGCAGGTATGTTACTGGTAACTCCCCCAAAGACCGATAAAAAAATTGGATGGCCACGCCCACTCCACCTACCTAAACCGATACACCTGTTGGTGTAAATCGATAAACCCATATATCTCACGCAATTTGAAAACTTAAGTCACCAAATTTTAAAGGTATATTGCTAGTAACAACCTTCATAAATGTGGAAAACAAATTTTGGACCACGCCCACTCCCGCCCACAAAAAACGAAAAATGCCTGTATCTCCCGCAATTTAAGAGCTACAGTCATCAAACTTAGAAGGTATATTACTAAGATCGAACTCCAAAATTTTTTGGGCCACGCCCACTCCCGCCCACAAAAAACGATAAATGCCTGTATCTCCCGCAATTCAAGAGCTACAGTTACCAAACTTAGAAGGTATATTACTAAGATCGTGCCACGCCCACTCCAGCCCCCAAAAACGATAAACCTATAATGCATTTAAAACTTGGTTCAGGGTATATGGTAGTCGAGCTCACTCGACTACAGCGTTCTTACTTGTTATCACTGTATTCTTAACGATTTAGTACCCACTTGGCTATACGGTATCCTCATAGTCTTGCTCTTCTAACTGGAGTTTTATTTGTTGCACTTGCATCGTCGCAAGATTGTTGCATAAGTTTGCATTGCAAGGTGGGCCAACCTCAGCTCCTCTTGCTGGCCTAGCTTGCTGGCGAACCGGCTGCATGATTGACTCCCATCGCAAGTCCGGCCAAATTCTTTCCTCCCTCCTCGTTCTACTCGTTGCCGCCCGCTCACCCTGTCTGAGCCAATCCTTAACAGTTAATGTGTGAATTTTTATGCGTTGCCAGGTTCTCGGTCGTGGCTGTTGTTGTTCTTACCGCATAAAATGTAATTTACATCCGTTAGTTTGAATGAGTGAGACGTTGCAAGAACCACAGCAACAACAAACTCCTGTCTGGCCATTGAAATTGCTACTTGGATTTAGTTGTTGTTGCTGGTGCTGCTGCTGCTGCTGCTCCTCGAGCTTAGAGGCTTCCGCCAATATCATCATGTTTGCCGTTAGAAATTCACATTGTTATTTCGGACTCGTCTAAGTGGCCCGCATTTGAAATTGGGTTTTTCGCTGAGTGTACAACACAAATTACAATTAATTTATGAGTTTCATTCTTCATTTCGCTTGCATTCTAGAAATTTTGATATATGTGCTAAATTGTCAACCCTTCAACCAGGCGCAGTTAATCAAAACACAGCAAACAAAAACCATTCATAACCAAATGCAATTTGTCAAATCTTTTTCGCTGCTTTTGCCGCATGCTGCATGTTGCTGTCGTGCTGGCGGCAGCAACCACCAACAAGCAACAAGCAACAAGTGACCGCGCGCCTTGCTGTCAGCTTAAACAATTTGTTTGTGCCATCGTGGAACACACACATACAAAGGCAAAACAAAAAAAAAAAAAGATCCTCCCCATGCCCCAAGAGACGAACTACGTGCCACAATATTCTTGCTGCTGCCGCTGTATTTGCTGCTTCTGCTGCTGAATTTTGATTATGTGGTAATAACAAGTTGCACGCACACAAAGCCGACCACTAGCTTGCTACATTTGATAGTTGTTGTTATTGTTGTTGTTGTTGTTGTTCTTGTTGCAGCAATTTGCTGCCAGTTTGTTGTCTATTTGTGTTGCATGCGGGCCATCTGCGTTCCTCGCCGTGGCCCTGTTATCAAAACCAACTTGGGACCTATCAGCAGCGGCTCCAGTGCTTCCAGAGCACGGCCTACGCAAGTTTGCAAGCCACGTTCTTCGTCTAATTTCAATTGCATGCAGTCACAATTAGAGGTCTCCTTACGTCTCTATCTCCCTCTCTCGCTCTTTCTCTATCTCTATATATATATATATATATATATCTATATATCTCTTTCTTTTTCCCTTTGTGGCATTCGCTGTATGCAATGGATAAATTAATTTATTATAGTCATGACGACTAACGGATATGGCCATCATAAAAATTCGATCATAGCAGAGCAGAAAACAATCTCTCAACAATTTTTTAATTAAATAATAAATATATGTTTTTTCTATCTTTACCTATTTACAGCACCACTACAGGAATACACGGAGGTTCAACAATACCCGGGTAAGTGAGATACAAAAACAGCGAATTAACGAAATACCCCTCAAACATATTAAATACTGATTTAAATTTGGAAAGAATTTAGTTGTAAATTATAATTCAGACACAATATGGCATTAAATCATTTAACATTAATTGATACTCAGTAATCGCTCTTAAGCGGCTTATCATTTCTATTAGAGACCGGACCAATATCAGATCCAAAGCGGTCATTTACTGATTGACCATAGGAAAGAGGGGCGACGGTGTTAGCGCACCTAATTAGGCTGTTAGCTGAGCTGTGAAAAGACACACGAGTTGGTGTAGAAGTGACCTAGTCTACTTGTTGATACCCTATAAAAAAGATTTATAGTATCCAATATATATTTAGTTGATAGTGGAAATAGTTTTCCTAATAACTATAAATTAATATTGGTTTCATTGGAGCTTAGCTAGTACATATTAAATTATTCTCATTATGCAATCAATATTTAATTATATACATTATATGTGCTTCTACTTGTCGCACACACAGTCCTTACCTCATTCATACCCCTCTTCAAAGTAACATAAAGCAATAAACGCTATTTTACGAGCTTTATGTTAAAAACGTGAGCAACCGACTCCAGCGACTCCAGCGACACCAGCGACACCAAAGATCTCAATCAAAAATGTTGTGTCTAGCCAAACGACTCAAAGTCACAGAGGCCAACAACTCAACTCAAGTCAAGTCAATGTTGCAGACAGATGCGGAGACTGACTTGTGGATAGCTACTGCAAGTCGCGCTTAACGTGTTAATAATGTGATTTGAAATTTATTGCGGGTGGACGTCAGTAAATTAGGTAAAATAAGAAAAAAAAAAAAAAGATAAAGAAAAAATGTAAGCAGTAGCCAGAAGACGTGTGTGTTTTTTTGTGTTAAATGTTGTCCGGCATTTGAGTTGTCGGTTTAACGACTCTGATGAGCCATAAAAGATATCTATAGTTGCACACGTATTATGACAGACAGATGGCGCTAGGCTTAATTTATGGCCGAAACGACATAGTAGCACACAAAAACTTGGCTTGAATGCATAACTGATGACTTGGGAAACGCCACACTCGTAATACGCTCAGTTGTTGACAAGTGCTCATTGTTTTAGCGGGAATTGTTCTCAGGGCTGCTCTAGTTGTATATATAAATAAGTAGTTAGACGGTAGATGAATCGCAACTTTCTTTCTTTGGACTTATTGCAGAAGGCTGCTACTACAACTATGCGCATTACAATGAGGGTGACCGCATCATGACCAATGAGCCGTGTCTCAACTGCACCTGCCACAATCGCATGCTTATGTGCTATCTGCGCGTCTGCCCGTTCACCAAGCCCATTGGTCACGATTGCATTGTGGAGAAGCGCGAGGATCAGTGCTGTCCCATCATTACCTGTCCAGAGGGTAAGCTCTAATAGTTATTCTATGCCACTAAATATATGTCCTATACGTGCTCTGCTTGCCATTTTATAGTTCCTGTCGACGTGCCTTATCATACACCCGAGCCAGGCACTGAGCTGAGCATACCCGAGAAGTTTGGTTGCAGCATTGAAGAGAAATTCTACCCGGAAGGTGCACAGGTGCCCTCGAATCCCAACAAGCCCTGCGAGCTGTGCTATTGCATTAACAATCAAACCAAATGCGTTATGCAGGAGTGCACCCTGCATGTCGATGGCTGCACACCCATTTACAACAAAGGTTCCTGTTGTCCAGTGCGCTACAGTTGCGGTAAGTCAAATTGCAGATTATCCTTCTAAAATCCATAGCTATAACATCATTTATTCCTTAAATTAGATCATGAGAATGATGTTCTTGAACTGGAGGACCAGTCGACAACAACGACCACTGTTCGCCCAACGCCTGGCTTTATTCTGACCACAACAATGACTCCATCCGTTTCCACGGATTGTATCCATAATGGCGAGAACTATGCAGATGGTGCTTCCATCGAGGGCAAGAATGCTTGCGAGCATTGTTATTGCATGCGTGGCGATATTGTCTGTGCCGTCCAGGAATGCGAAATGCCAATGACTACAGCCAGTGGCAAATCATGCCGTGCCATGCCAGCCGCTGAGGGCGAATGTTGTCCCAGCAATTATGTCTGCGAGGATGATAGTGCGACAACCGAAATCATTGAGATCACCACCCAGGCGATTAGCCGCGATGAGGATGCAATTACAACAGCAGCACCAGTCAAGGACATTCACGGTGAAATACCTAAAGAGGATGTTGATCTGCAGGAGCATATCGATGATCAGGATAAGGTTCCTGCCACTGAAAGTCCAATTGAAGAGGTTGGCAGCGGTGAAATCGAACAAGAAGGCACCAGCCTTGCACCAGATCATGACGATAAGGTTAAGGAGAAAGAACCTGCGCCATCTACTACTGCTACTGATTCTAGAATTGATATTCCCGTTGAGTCATCCACGACGACCTCTGCTGAGGAAGGAAGCGGCGAGGAGGATATTGTTAAGGCCACAACTCCAAGCACACTGGAGGCTGTCAAGCCTGCCAAACCCACCACGGAAGGAAGCGATGCAGAAGAAGGTAGCGGTGAAGATGAAGATTCTACAGCCACGCCTGCTAAGGCAACCAGTGAGGAAGATGACAAGGAGTTTGTCAGTGCTACAACACCTGCTGGTGAAGCTACCGACAAGGAGGATGTTGCCAAGGGTACAACTCCCGCCGAGGATGTTATCGATGATGATGATGTTGCCAAGGGTACAACTCCTGCTGGCGAGGATGTCAGCGGTGAAAAAGATATCGCCAAGGCTACAACTCCAGCCACGGAAGTCAGTGGTGAGGAGGACTTGGTCAAGGCAACAACTCCTGCCGGAGAAGAAAGCGTTACTGAGGACACTGATAAGCCTACCAAAGATGAAAGTGGTGAAAAGGATACCGGCAAACCTACAACGCCTGCTAGCGATGTTAGTGATGACACTGATGTTGTCAAGGCCACAACTCCAGCTGGTGCCGCCAGTGAAGAAGAGGAAGATAAGGCAACAACTTCCGTTGAAGACATTATCAGTGATAAGGATATTGTCAAGGCAACAACCCCAGCTGGAGCAGTTAGTGACGAGAAGGTCGACCAGCCTACAGTTCCTGCTGAAGATTTTAGTGGTGATGAAGACTTGGTCAAGGCAACAACTCCTGCTGGAGAAGTTACTGATGAGAAGGCCGACAAAGCAACAACCTCCGCTGAAGCAATTAGTGAGGGCGAAGATGTTGTTAAAGCCACAACTCCTGCTGGAGATGTCAGTGCTGCCGTGGACGAGGAGGCAACTCCCGCCAAGGATGAAAGCGTTAAGGCTACAACTCCGGCTGGTGAAGAGCCCATTAAAGATACTGAAACGGTTACAACTCCGGCGGCAGCAATTAGTGAGGAAGAGGATGCTGAGCAAACCACGAGTCCTGCCAGTGAAGCTAGCGGTGAGGAAGACAAGGATATTGTCAAGTCTACCCCGAGCACTACATCTGATGAAGACGATACGGTTCAGGCTACAACTCCCGCTAAGGAAGATGAGACTAGCGTTGAGATTACGAAGCCTACCACTCCCAAAACTGTGGATGAGCAGACAGAAGCAGCTGAAGAGACAACCGACAAGGATGGCAGCAAGGATGAAGATGTCCAAACAACAACCACAGCATCACACATTGCTTCCTCGACCACTGAAGGCATCAGTGCTCAGGAGAGTGCAGAGAGCACTTCCGATGAGGAGAAACCAGCAATACAGAGCACCACAAGTGCGACTGTCTCTGCTGATGAGAAGGAAGAGGATGCGACAACAGCGATCCCGACATCAGATGATGAAAGGGAACACGATCAAACTGAGCAACCCAAAAAGGATGCAGTGGAGTCGACCACTCCGAAAGCAACATCAACTGAAAAGATTGACGAAGACACATCTACTGAAGCAGAAACAGACATCGTGGCTTCAACGGACAAGCAGACCACTGATGGCGCCGACAAGGTTGAGGACGAAGAGACTGTTACCCATGCAGCACCGGCCAAGTCTGATATTACGCCTGATGTCGATCAAAGTACAGCCATACCACACGAAGGAGATGAGGCCTCAACCGATAAGCCGACAGAAGTTTATTTGCCACCTGCCACCGAGGACTCTGACTCCACCGAGAAAGTTGATACCAGCACCGAAATTGCGGAGACAAGTGACGAAGATATCACTGCATCCACATCTGAAGAAGAAAAGCCAGCCAGTGAAGAGCCAGCAACGGTTACTCCAGTTGACACCCAGAAGGACATTACTCCTACATTGGCACCCAGTGCAGAGGAGCAGACCACTGACGCCGAAATGCCTGACATGCAACTGCCAGCAATTATACCTGGAGAGGGTGACTGCCTGGTCGAAGGGAAGACCTATGCTAACAACACCAATGTGCCAGCAACAACACCCTGCGACGTATCCTGCAAGTGCATCAGCAGCATTGTCTCCTGTACGCCAATGGAGTGCAAAATTCCCGAGGACCGCGAGAAGTGTGTCCTGGCTACTGACCTCCTTGACGGTTGCTGTCCAACTTACATTTGTGAGGGTGACTCCGCGACTGAACAGCCCGCTGATACGACTTCAGAGGACAAGTCGACAACTGTCAAGCCAACCGCAAGTAAAACGCCTGAAAGTATCGATGATAGAATCGATTCGACTAGCACTGAACAAATACCAAAGGATGTCATTATGCCTTCTGGCATTACTGAGCAGCCCATGTCTCACATTAAGACCGATGACGAAACACCTTCAGTAACTACAACAATGCCAAGTCTGGAGGAGGAAACAACACCCAAAGAGATTAAGAAACCATCAGAAGATCGTCCATCCGAAGAAGATAAGGATGAGATCGTGCCTGTTACCGCTGCTCCTGGAATCGATGCACAGAAGCCTGTTGAGAAAGAGCCACCTACATCTGAAGAGGATGCTCATAAGCCCACTGAAACTGATATGCCAACAACTGACGAAACTGGCAAGCAACCTGCCCAGCAACCAATCACAACACCCGCATCGGTCTCTGATGATGAACACAAGCAGACTGATGGAACATCAGATGCCACGACAGTCGCCCCTGTATCCGAAGATGAAGAGAAACCAAGTAAGGATGAGAAGCCCGTTGACGAAAAGATTGGTACACCAGAAGATAATATTTCGAACACTACTCCTGCTTTTGATGAAACATCTACCGAATCCGATGAAGAGCCCTCATCCAGTGAGTCGCATGTCGAAGATCTTGATAAGAAACCAGTTGAAGAGGATCTTGTGGATAAGGCTACAACAGTGGCTCCATCTTCTGATGAAAAGCCATCTGACGAAAAGCCTTCTGATGAGATGCCTACTGATGAGAAGCCTACTGATGAGAAGCCTACTGACGAGGAACCTTCTGATGAGAAGCCTTCTGACTCTACTGAAGACAGCAGTGCTGATACAACTCTGCGCCCTGTTGCCGAGGAGGACCAAGACACCAAGAAACTGTTCACTCCAACAACTGAGAAGTCCACAGAATCAGAGAAGGATGTCACGAAACCTGCAGATGATGAAACAAGCACCGAGGCTGATATTGAAAAGAAACCAGCTTCTGAATTCGACACTGAGGAGGACAAAGAAACATCTGATGGAGTATCCACATCTGCTCCCGCAGTCAGCAAGGATCAAGATGAATCGACTGCATCACCTGTGTCCCATGATGAAGACAAGGAAACCAGCTCAGAAAAGGAAGAGGATGCGTCCGCAACAACTGTGGCTCCAACAACCGATGATGATGTATCGAAGGTTCCCAAACTCCCTGTGGACCATGATGAAGACAAGGAAACCGGCTCAGAAAAGGATGAGGATGTGCCTACAACAACTGGGGTGCCAACGACCGACGATGACGAATCAAAGGTTCCCAAACTGCCCGTGGCACATGATGGAGAAAAGGAAACCAGCTCAGAAAAGGATGAGGATGTGTCTGCAACAACTGGGGTTCCAACAACCGATGATGACGAATCGAAACCCAAACTCCCTGTGGATACCTCCGAAGCAGAACCAGCAACAACTGTGGCCTCTGATGTACAGGAGGGTGAAAAGAAACCAGCCGATGATGAGTCTACTCCCACAGTTTCTCCAACCGTTTCTGACAAGGAAGATACTGAGGACAAGGAAGATACTATTGTTCCCTCCACCATTAGCCCAACACATGAGAAGACTCCAGAAGATAAGATTGATGACGAGTCCACTGCTACAGTCGCTCCTGAGGTTTCTAGGAAGCCAGAGGACGAAATCGCTCCTTCAATATCTTCATCCACAGAGGCTGGCATTGATATGGGAACAGAAGTGCCCTCAATCTCGACATCTACACCGTCCGATAAGAAGGATCAAGAAGATAAGATTGACACTGCCACAGATGCTGCACAAACTGAAGAAAAACCAACATCATCAACAGAAAAGTCTATTTCTGACGAACCTGAGGATGTTACACAGATTGTGCCCGCTACTGAGCAACCACAGACTCCAGAGGACACAATTGCACCTTCAACTTCTGCACCATCAGCCCAAGACGACGAACATAAACCTCACGTGGATGCAGTTGACGAGGACCAGGATGCCACAACTGCAGTTCCCTCAGTTCAAGACGACACTAAGAAGACAGCTATTGAAGATGCAGCTTCCACTCCTTTGGGTGCTGATGAGGACAGTATACTTGGAGTTACCATTATTCCTAGCATTGGAGACAAAGAAGAGAAGCCAACTGATGAAACTGCATCAACCTCAGCCCCTGTCACAGGAGAGGATAAATATGATGCTGCAACCATTGCTCCTAGCTTCGACGAGAAGAAGGAACAACTGGAACCCGTTGATGTGGGAGTTTCTATGCAATCAACTGATGCGACATTGGAAGATGTGTCTACGGAATCTGGTGAACAACTGGAAGATAAACTTACCACCTCAACTGCAAAGATACCAATCGAAACAGCGACAGAAATTCCAGCTGATGTTGAGCCTGAGGACTTGGACAAATACGCCACAGTTGCGCCATCTTCGGAAGAAGACGCATCAAAACCATCTGATGAAAAGGAGCCCCCTACCTCTGAAGAAGAAGACATTCAGAGTGCAACAACTGTTCAGCCAGCGGCAACTGATGATAAGAAGACGCCACCATTGCCTACACCTCCATCATCAATTCAGCCCCAAAAAGAAACCGAGAAACCTGTTTCACCTGATGACGAAATTGAAATCACAACTCGTCTTCCATCTACGGAAGATGATGGCGTATATATACCCAGTGATGTGGTCTCGACCGCATCTCCTGCTGACGAAGATGAAGACAAATCAGACGCAACAACTGTTGCACCAACTAGAGAAGGGATTGAAAAAGAACCATCAGATAAGCAGAAGCCAGAAGATAGTTTTGAATCCACAGCAGCTCCTCAGCCTGTCGAGAGCCTTAAGCCCTCAGAGGAACCCTCTTCTACAGCTGCTCCCACTGACGAGGAATCTGAACAGCCGACCTCTCCTACTGCTGATGACAAGATCGATATCAGTGTTACGCCTGCGGGAGTTTCTCAAGATGATGACACCGGAAGTGCCACAATACGACCAGTTAGCGATAAGACAGAAGATGCTGGTGTCACAGAGCATGGTGCTATTGATGATACCATTGCCACAACACCTGAAGCCGATGCAGATCAAGAATCACCAATCGCGACCACACCTAAGACTCAAACTTCAGCTGCTACTACAGTCACTCCAATTATTGTTCCTGGTGCTGAAGATGTGGATGTCAAGCCAATGGATGATAGCATGTCACAAACTGGCGACGGAAAAGAATCCATTGATGACACCGAAACTGCCACAACTTCTGCTGAAGATGCTGACAAGACTACCGTTACTGTTTCTCCTATTGCTCATGATATTGAAGCAACCAGCGAAGTTAGCAAGAAACCATCTGACACAGATGATGTGGGTGAGGAAACGACAGAGCCAAGTGTTGACAAAGAAGAAGACACCACTGATCAAACTACTGGTGCTAAACTGAAGCCACTATCGCCAGTGCCAACAACAGATGAAACTGTCACTGAGGCACCTTTGGACGAGGAAGAACAAACTGGCAAGCCAGACCTGGACAAGGAGACCCCAGTTAAGTCCACTGAAGCACCAGATTCAGAGGAACATACCGCCAAGCCATCTGATGTTAAGCCAAGCTTGGATTCGACCGAGGAGGGTGAGGAGTCTACAGAGTCGGAGGAGGAGCACACTCCTCAGGTTCCACACAAGGGAGAAGAGGGAACTGATGAGTCTAAGGAACACGGGGATGCAGTTACTGAGCCCGCTCAAAAGAAACCGGAGCCAGAAGAGACCGAAGTACCAGCTGTTATCACTGAGATACCACAAACAACAACTAAGCAGGACGAAGCATCCACAGAGATTGCAAGCGAGGAACCCTCCACAGAGCAACCAGATGACAAGGAAGATACTGAGGACAAGGAAGATACTATTGTTCCCTCCACCATTAGCCCAACAGATGAGAAGACTCCAGAAGATAAGATTGATGACGAGTCCACTGCTACAGTCGCTCCTAAGGTTTCTAGGAAGCCAGAGGACGAAATTGTTCCTTCAATATCTTCATCCACAGAGGCTGGCATTGATATGGGAACAGAAGTGCCCTCAATCTCGACATCTACACCGTCCGATAAGAAGGATCAAGAAGATAAGATTGACACTGCCACAGATGCTGCACAAACTGAAGAAAAACCAACATCATCAACAGAAAAGTCTACTTCTGACGAACCTGAGGATGTCACACAGATTGTGCCCGATACTGAGCAACCACATATACCAGAGGACACAATTGCACATTCAACTTCTGCACCATCAGCCCAAGACGACGAACATAAACCTCACGTGGATGCAGTTGACGAGGACCAGGCTGCCACAACTGCAGTTCCCTCAGTTCAAGACGACACTAAGAAGACAGCTGTTGAAGATGCAACTTCCACACCTTTGGATGCTGATGAGGACAGTAAGCTTGGAGCTACCATTGTTCCTAGCATTGGAGACAAAGAAAAAGAGCCATCTGATGAAACTGCATCAACCTCAGCCCCAGTCACAGGAGAGGATAAATACGACGAGAAGGAGGAACAGAAACCGACTGACAAACTGGAACCCGTTGATGTGGGAGTTTCTGCGCAATCAACTGATGCGACATTGGAAGATGTTTCTACGGAATCTGGTGAACAATCGGAAGATAAACTTACCCCCTCAACTGCAAAGACACCAATCGAAAAACACGAAGATGAAACTGTCACTAAGGAGCCTTTGGACGAAGACAAGCAAACTGGCAAGCCAGACCTAGACAAGGAGACACCAGTTAAGTCTACTGAAGCACCAGAGTCAGAGGAACACACCGCTAAGCCATCTGATGTTAAGCCAAGCTTGGATTCGACCGAGGAGGGTGAGTCTACAGAGTCGGAGGAGGAGCACACTCCTCAGGTTCCACCCAAGGGAGACGAGGGAACTGATGAGTCTAAGGAACACGAGGAGGCAGTTACTGAGCCCGCTCAAAAGAAACCGGAGCCAGAAGAGACCGAAGTACCAGCTGTTGTCAGTGAGATACCACAAACAACAACTAAGCAGGACGAAGCATCCACAGAGATTCCCAGCGAGGAACCCGCCACAGAGCAACCAGATGTTGACAGTATTACAGTGCATCCATTGTTCGCATCGCACTTTACCAGTACCACCAAGGCGCCTGTTATCGACAGCAAACTGGGTGTGGGTGAAACAGAGGCTACACCTACAAAAGAGAGCCCGGAAACAACGACAACCGAATCGCCGCTCACAACAACAACAGCAACGAGTCCACACCTGGAGCCCATCACACCGCCTAGTTATAGCCAACCACCACAGTATCCATCCTATCCCGAAGACGAATACGACGAGGAGGAGGTCTTTGGACCTGGCACCTGTCGCTATGCGGGCAAGATCTATGTGTCTGCCCAGCAAATACCACGTGACGATCCTTGTGACTTCTGCTTCTGCTTCAGAAGCGACATCATCTGCTTGCAGCAATCTTGTCCGCCACCAATTGCTGGCTGTCATGAGGAGCCCATCTCTGGCTTCTGTTGTCCACGATACGAGTGTCCCGTCTCAATGGCCGCTGTGCTCAACATAACGACAAGCACAACAACCACAAGCACCACACTGCCACCACACTTCCTGAACTACTCCCATGGCGATGCTGTGCAACATACCGGCTGTCTCATCAACGGCCGTTCGTACAAGGTGGGCGAACCCATCGAATCCACAAGTGGTCCCTGCATCAGCTGCACGTAAGTTGATACCTAAAATTGCATTATTAAAGCTCTAAGCCTGGTTGAATTTAAATGACGATATCCGTTAGCAACTGAAACTCTTCTAATCGGTCATATATTTTGCCCACTAATTTCAGTTGCGGTGGCGATGGAAAGATGAAGTGCGATCCACAACAATGCGTTCCGGAGCCAACAATGCAGCAGGTTATGGCTGCTGTGGCGTCTGGCCGTAAAAGATGAACCACCAGCCATGCACACTAAATATAATTTTAACTAATTTTTAAGCACTGCAAACAAACAATCACAGAAAAGAAAAGAAAAGTAAAAAAAAAATCAGACGAATCCCAAATTGCACCCACAGAGCTGCATTCCTCACGTTTTTCGAAAGGAACAACAATAACAACAAATAAATAGAAAATAGACTCCGGTAACAGAAATAGAACAGAAAACAATACAAAAGGTGCCAAAAACTGGTGAAAATATATGCAACCCACTAATAATATCAGATCAGAAATCGTAACAGTAACTTTAAGTTTTAACGCACTTTTTTCCAATTTGAATTCCAATTTTGTTTCGGATTAGGTTACGTGACGAAGCAACCAGTGATATTGTACTGTATACATAGTATAGGTGCAATTAATTTAGAACGCGCTCACTAAAAAAAATTAATTACTTACCGCCCCCAAAAACCCCATCCCTTTAACAATCGCCAGCAGCGTGCGACGAGCCTTGTAAAGTCGTTTCTTGTGTCGAAAAATAATGCAACCGCTTTCAGGAGAGACTCAAATCCTAATTCAAAAAAATATTTGCACAATTAATGACTTTACGAAGCCGCGACGGAAAAGCTATGGAAAAAGAACCGTTTCTTTTTGGTTAGCAATAACCCTTTTTCTTCAATGCGCTTTTATAGGATTTTAGTCACTTTATATATTTTAAAACATTATTATTTTTTTGTGTATAATTGTTGCTTCTAGTCTTCTTTTGTTTGTAAGAGCAACGAAAATTCGCGCACAATGAGAGATCAAAATTCAGAAATCGTTTGAATTGAGTTGAGATAATACAAATAGTGTGTATCTTCTATGAACTTTTCCAAGCTTTTATACTTTTATATAAATACAATATTGTGTAAAATGAGAAGAATCGAAACGAAACTAGTTTTTATAGCAATTTTTACAAAAACGAACAAAACGAATTGCATAGTTTTTAATAATGGATTGAATTTAAATGTTTAAATATCACAAATCCATCTGTGGTAGAAAAAGGAAGAAATGAAAAGTAATATAACTAAAATGTGTTTTTGTCTGGGTCAACTGATAATGTTTACTCAATTTCGAATCGAATCCGAAGTAGGCTATTGCTATTGCTCGACTGATTGAAAAGTGCACAAAAATAATACGTATATACTATATTGAAGTAGTCAATAATTTTGTAAACTAATTTTTTTTAAGAATATCAACCGTTGGTATTTAATGTAAACCGCGTAACATCAATTTATCATATACAAATCAAACTAATTTCAGTCGCTTGAGCTTTAGATGTATGCCGAAAATTCGAAGCGATATTAATTAAAAAACACACAATAAATATGAACAATTAGATTTATATAATCTCTAAATATAGTTACAGTTTTTAAGTATTTAACTATAAAAATAAATAAATAAATTTTAATGTAGAACTTATTTATTTTAAATGTCTTTTAAGAACAGCTCTTGTGTTTCCATAATTATCGTAATTTATATGCAAGCTTTCTTTGTAATCTTATAAATAAATACAACGCTTTTTATTGAAATGTACACTTCTTGGGCGTATTCATTTTGAAAGATTCATTTATAAAAAAGAAACAAAATTAACTACTTTCAAACAAAATTTCTTATCTTGGTGCTTTAGTTGTTTACTTGAAACAATTTCGGTTACAAAAGCATCTTGTTATCGATAATTCTTTTGAAGAAATAATGTCTCTTATCGCTAGACTACTCGATATCGGCTTGACGATATTTAACATAATTTGCGGCTGTTAAATTCGAACGTCTTATTATAAACAATTGGTTTGCATTACTTTTATTTATTGAAGCTGTTATTTTTTTTAATTACAAATAATTTTAAAATTTTATACCAGATAGATATATATAGGCCTGTTTTCAAAATTATGTTCATGAAAAACTAAATGTAAAAAACTCTGAAAGCCTCCAGCAAAATTTTTCCCAGAAAATATTTTACGGCTTATTTTGAGACGGAAATACTAAAACACACACTGGTAAATCACTGTTAACCTGTGTGAATTTTGCAAACAGCTGTTTGATTTTCGCTCGTCGAATGAACAGTATTGATATATTCTGACAATGGTTATCGTCAATGAATTGAAATACAGAAAATTGTAAATATAAGAAAGAATTAAATTATGTTTATTAATTTTATTGCAGTTTCGTAGGTAAAAATATTTCTTCGATCTTCGAAGCCGACAAGTAAGTGTTGGAAAATGTGTATATCGACTACTATCGACGCCACTAAGCGGCTTGTTTTTCCCATCTCTAATATAGTTATTCTAGTTTTTCTTGTGCAATTATTTTTAGTCACAATAAATGACAAAATATAAACAAAAACTGCGAGAAGTGTGGCTGCATATGCCCGAATTCAGAGCATGGCTACGTCGTGATCCAGAAGACTCATACAGAGCGCATTGTCGCTTCTGCAAATGCGGAGTAAACACAAAAATGTGCGACTTGCGCGCCCATGCACTGACAAAAAAACATAAAAAAATGAAAGCGTCACTTGAATCCAGAAGAAATGATTCGGTAAGTCAAGTTTGAGATGCACAGTCAGTTTAACATTATGTCAACCATATAGAGCAATGAAGATGACCCTGGGTTTGAGGACCACTGTACTGAGTACAAGTACAAGCCGAAAGCGCCAAGAGTGAAACGACCAAAAACCAATTCCACGGACACCACAAATATCATTAAAACGGAAAATAGAAACAGCAATGGTCCAGATTACGAGGCCATTATTGAGGGTCTGGCATTATACGAACCAGAGCAAGTATTGTTCTCCAATGGCTCCACACTTTCGGACGAACAAATTGTCAAGTCCGAGAGCCAAATTAACATGGATGAAGAAATTATCAGCAATGCTGTGACAGCTGCCGTCAGAAACCTGAAAGATTCATCTCAAATATTTGGCGATTTTGTTGCTGATCGACTTCGCCAATTGTCGGAGAAAACATCGGAGTTAACCAAGGATAAACTGATGCAGGTCCTCTTGGAAGCTGCTTCGCTAGACAGATCGACCACTGACGCCTGACACCGAATATATAATAATTCGAAATGTATAATTTAAATAAATTTCACAATCAGCCTTAAGTACAAACAATTATTACTTGTTGGAAGTTTAATTTTATTATAAGAACATTTCACATTTTCTTATAGGATGGGGCCACTTTGTTTAAGATAGTCTCGTTAAATATTGCAATTCTTTAACATTAAAAGTAAATGTGAAAATGCAAACATTGCTCGATTTTTATTAGTATTCGTTATTAAGTGTTGACTTTTAAATATTAATTTATCATTTATCATTATACAATTATTTAAAATTGCAGTTTAGCGGCTGCCGATAAAAAAAAATCCTCGATTATTGACCCATCGAAGCCACATCGATAACTCTGAAGAACGCGTCTATTTTTCGTTGTGAAATACAACCACCAGTCACTTTGTTTTTGATTTCGCTTTTGACTTGTTCTAACTTAACTGAAATGAGTGCTGATGAAGCAGAGCATCTGGAGGAAACAAATGTCAAGGAAAATGATTTGGAAACTGTGACGTCTGTTAAACGAAAATTACGTGATGAGGAGGAAGAGGACGCGGCAAATGTGAAAACCAGTGAAACAAACAAAAGACGAAAATCTGAGGACAATCAAGCAACAACAAGCAGCAATAATGTTGTTGTGAAAGAGGAACCAGCGGATCAGGAAACAGGGAATGGCGAACCTGCGGTTATAGAGCCTTTCAGTGAACCAGAACCTAGCAGCAGTAACAACATTCCAGTTGCTATAAAAACTGAACCACTCACAAACGCTGACAATGACGTCAGTGCGGCTAGCTCCAATTCCGCCACAAGGACAAGCGGAGCAGCTGTAGAAGCGGAGCCAAAAATTGTTGTAAAAACAGAACCCACCAACAGCAAACAGTCTCCGGATCCGCCCGCTGATTGCTCGGTCTCCTCGAGCACCTTGCGACCGTCATGCCGTTTCGGCATACGTTGTTACAGGTAATCAGTTAAATCCCTCATCAATCATGTAAAGCTAAGTACAACACTTACCTATTTTTAGACAAAATCCGGCACATCGAAATTCAGAGGCACACCCTGGTGACTCAGATTATCGGCGGCCCAGTTTTCCAATGCCTCCACTGGGCACGCCAAACTGTCCATTTGGGAACTCTTGCTATCGCCGCAATCCGATGCATTTCCAGCAGTATTCCCATCCGCCCGATTGTAAGTAAGATGTTTGCAGTATAAGATCCACCGAACAGCAGCTAAAGGACACATTAGTTAATTCCGCCCAGAACATCAGCAATCGTTTACGTGAGCGACGCGCCCAAGCACAAAGTTCCAATGTTGACGATTATCTCACATCTGACGATGAGGAGGAAGATCCCTTTCATGAAGAGGGTGACTCTGATTTGGATTACAAGCCGGGCACAAAGGAAGCTGAAGACGATGACGACGAGGAGGAAGACGAGTTGGAATTTAATAGCGAACGTCAGAATTGTGATGAATATGATTAGCTTTAATTTTTTAAATCAAATAACAAATTGTATAAAAGTAATGTTTAAATATATTGTCCAACAAAGGCAAGCAAAATGATATTTAAATTCAAAATAATAAACCAATATTATTTTGTTAAAATGAATTTGATATCCTCAATTTTATTAATTTTGAAATTAATTTCTAGCAAATTTCTATTTTCGCTTACTATTGTAGCCCTGGTTTGCTGAACACGACAAAAAGCATCGATGCTTGACATAAATGTGAAGTATACCAGCGATGTATCGATGTTTCGCCCATCACTATGTCTCACTGCTGCTAAATCGTATTTTTGCTTCGTATCTCCGTGACATCTGAGTGTGTCAGACGTGAAGCATTTTTTTCTTTTCTTAATAGTAATATATAAAATTTTACACATTTATTTGCCGTGGGCAGTTTGGCAAATAGCAAACAAACAGAAACGGCTTCAAGCTGGCGGATAAAAAAGTACAAATGGCTCTATGCCAAACATCAGTGGTAAGTCACATTTAATGCTGAAACTCCTCTAATTTGTTGTATCTTTAACAAAAGCAATGCAAAAGCAATAAAAAAAAATTCTCAAAACAGAGGGAAACCCAATGTCGA
Organism: Drosophila kambysellisi; assembly: GCA_035042185.1. Classification (NCBI taxonomy): domain Eukaryota; kingdom Metazoa; phylum Arthropoda; class Insecta; order Diptera; family Drosophilidae; genus Drosophila; species Drosophila kambysellisi. The sequence continues at coordinate 154,380 of JAWNLS010000855.1, forward strand.
GTTTTACATCCGGCAAATGGTCAATTTATTCATGGACAGTTGTGTAGGTGTTTGACATATGGAAAGAAAATTGCTGCTGCCCTTAAAAGTGAAAGTTTCCTTCCTCCCTCTCCGTAACCCGAGTGTTGCCTTCAGCCTGTGTCGGCGGCGGCGGCATGTCTGCTGCATTCTATGTGTGCGTGTGTGTGTGAGCCAGTTCGTATCGCCAAAGGATGCCAATAGCTTTATAAGTGTATGTGTGTGTGTTTAATCAGATGTTTTCACTTAACAGTAATAGGCAAGAAGTCAAAATAGCCACAAATAGTTGCAGTTTATTTCATTATCAGCATCGAAATCTTATCTTTGATAAAAGCCACAACTCAATAATTTACCTATTGCGTATTTTTATTCTAGATATGAAGAAAGTGTGCGAATGTTTTTAGTTGAGTTGAATCAAAAATAGCATTCGAATAAAAAAATATGCAGTCACACAGCACCACACACCAACACACACTTATGCGTTTGCTTGTATTGAGTTCATCTGACAATCTTGCAATTTACTTTTTTTATGTGCTTAGAATTTAAGTTTGCTAAATGACTTTAAAACTTAACTTAAGTGTTGAAAGCTGAGGTAGGAGAAAGAACCATGACGAACATTTAATACCCTGTTATTTGTATGCCTATAGTTAATAGTTGTTGATATCAGAACACAATTTATTGAGCACCTTTAATCTACAAATTGATAACAAATATTTATAAGTATCAAACAAACATTATATTTAATGACTAACACAATCTTGCACTTTGTCTAGCTAAAAGTCTATCATGCTGTTATTGAGGATGTTATCACAAATGTGCGCGATGCCTTTTTGGATGAGGGCGTCGATGAGCAAGTGCTGCAGGAGATGAAACAGATTTGGCGCAATAAGCTGTTAGCAAGTAAGGCGGTTGAATTGAATCCGGAGCCGGGCGAGGCTGGCCACCATCCGCCGCCAATTGTGGCGAATAATCCAAAGGTAAGCAAGGTGTGTGATCGTTGCCAAGGCCATTTAACTGACTTGACTGATGTGCAGCGAATGTGTCTGTGTCCATTCCACATAGTGTGATGTGTATTTGTTTGTATTCGTCATATGTGTATATTTGATTTGATTGTTTGCAGTAATTGACTTTTTACATCTCTCAAAGCCAATAACAATTTTGTTGCTCTTCTCTCTTTATCTGTCTTTGTTCTCTGCTCTGCTCGCTGCAATCTACAAATCACCACAACAACAATCGCTCGTGCGCACCACCATTTAAAATTCAACACCGACTGCTGCTTTTGAAAAATATACATTTTCTGATGTATATGTATATGTAACTGCAATCATCGCAAAACACCCACACAACAACATCAACACACAAAAAATACAAAAACCAAACCCTCATCTATATGCATATAAATTCTGCAGAACTCCAAGGTAAAATTAATAGTACAATGATAACTCGAAAACTATAATTATTCAGTCACGAATCGCTATTTTTAATGAGAGTCATTGAATGAATCAATTTTTGAGGAACCTCTTACTTGCGTTTAAATCTTCATCGGAATAGAATTAAAACGACATTTAAGTTCAACTTTTTTATATTAACTTCCAAAGAGTTTTAATGCCTGTTTTTCAATTGATTACCAAATTCTTTAATTTGAATTGATTTATTAAATTTGAATTTGAATTATCAATTATAATTAAATTTAATTTTACTGTATTCAAAATGAATTTTAATAATTACAAATTATAATCAATTATTATAATAAGTAGTTATTGTACTTATCTCCAGCAGTTCACATCAAATATCTTTATTAACTGCTTGTCGAATTTTGCAGGCTGCCAATGCTAAGGCCAAAAAGGCCGCCGCCGCTGCGGCTGCCTCCCAACAGAGCAGCGGTGCCGTTGGTGGGCCCGTCGGAGGGGGACTCAACTCAACCACAGACAGCAATAAGCTGGTATCGCCTTCGATTGCAGGGAAACCGCCAGCGATTGGCGCAGCTGGCAGTGGCATTAAGAACAGTGTTGGTGCCATTAAGCAGGAGGTGACATCACAGAATCCACCGCCGTTGCATCCAACATCTGGTGCAAGCATGGTGCAGAGGCAACAAGCAGCGGCTGGTGGAGGTGGTGGTGGCAACCCCGGTGGCCAGACACCCATACCAATTGTTGCTCAATTGGATCCCAACCGTATTATGCCTGTTAATGTAAGTAAATTGAAAACACAATCGGTTCGCTCAGTTGAGAGTAATGCATGAATAAATCCTTTGCAGATAACGCTACCTTCGCCACCTGGCTCAACAAACCCCGAATCTCGTGTGCTCACCATACAAGTGCCTGCATCGGCCCTGCAGGAGAATCAGCTGACCCAAATATTAACGGCTCACCTGATCTCATCCATCATGTCACTGCCCACCACATTAGCCTCCTCCGTGCTGCAGCAGCACGTGAATGCGGCACTCAGCAGTGCGAATCACCAGAGTAAGACAACTCCACCCAATCTAAAATCTAAAATACAGCTTAACTCAACTATTCTTATTTTTATTATTAGAAAATTTGGCGATTGCCAAGCAATTAGATGGGGCCTTAGATTCATCTGAAGAGGATGAAAGCGAGGAGAGTGATGATAATATAGACAATGATGACGACGATGACTTGGACAGAGACGATGATGAGGATGCGGAGCATGAGGATGCTGCCGAAGAGGAGCCGCTGAACAGCGAAGACGATGTCACCGATGAGGATTCGGCTGAAGTATTTGAGACCGATAACGTTATTGTTTGCCAATATGATAAAGTAAATGACAATTGTATTCTTTCTCAAAATGTATTCTAATTCATATATATATATTTATTGCAGATCACTCGCTCGCGCAACAAATGGAAATTTTATCTCAAGGATGGCATTATGAATATGCGCGGCAAGGATTACGTGTTTCAAAAATCGAATGGCGATGCTGAATGGTAATCGCCCGATTGATGGACAACAAAAGAGCAAAATATAAAAAATATACACAAAAAATGAATCATAAACAAATAAAAGACAAAACGAAATGCCTCACATTGTGCGCCTTGAACACGCTGCTAGCATCTCCCAAACTATACAACACACACGACCAAAACCGATGTCCTACGACGGAAACCAATCTAGGTCCGATTGGGCATATAAAATTATATATAATTTAATTTCAACTATGCATGTTTTGCGTGCGTCTAGTTGAGCCTGTGTTTCAATAAAAAACATTTGTCATCTTAATATATGTATTATTAACTCTGCTGCATACTATTGTCAATAAAACTGAAAACCCATATAAGGAAACTAAGCACAGCACGTTTACGCCAAAAGTGCACATTTACAATTAAAAATAGAATCGCTTAATTGAAGGAAAACAACAGACGGACAAAAGTTGATCCTGTTTCCGTGATTTCATCGATATTTAAACTCATTGCAGAACCTTTTGCCACCAATAAAAAAGAAAAGTTACCGCAAAGTCAGCAGTCTTTAAAAATATATATCTATATATTATTGTATTGTATATTTAAAATTACGTTTTTAATTAAGGAGTACAGCATTTTACAATTAAAACACTTTGAACAACGGCGCGACAATGGCGAATTGTTAATGTTTATGCTCTATGTACACTGCAGCTGCATGGTAGTATTCCTTAAATGTTTAGATTATAGATCCAATGTACATTTACAACGCGCGCCTAAGAAACGACCCGCTGACTCCTCCATTCCACAATCTCCCCACTGCCTCGGGAATCGGTTTTTGTTTTTGTTAGCACATTCCTTACCAGTTTAGGCTTAACATCTAAATGACTACAGTGAATCGTCATCATGGTGGACTTACGTTTCTAAAACTAATTAAATGTGTCAAATAATCAATATGCCAATTATTTAATGAAATTGATTTTGTTCTAAAGATCAATCGATATTGAAATGTATTCAAATTTGAAATCAAATCTATACAGAACCTAACGTTGCGCTACTCTCGGGGCATGCAAATTATAGAATTCGTAAAAAAATTCAAAGTATTATTTTTATACTTGGATACCGAAGGTCTTGCAGTATATTGAGCTTGTGTAATGTCTGTCATGCTGTCTGCCCTTAGAGATAGAGACTTGAAACTTGGAACATATACTGGTCTCTGCTCCCCGATATATAGTGTTAAAATTAGAGCCCACTAGGTTGCAAGGAAATCGATAAAGCCACATATCTCCCACCGTTTTATGGCTACAGTCACCCAAATTTGGTTGGTGGATCGTTTGGCGATTCCCTTTAAATATCGGCATATGTTACGCCCACTCCCGCCCCAAAATCTTAAAAATCCCATATCTCCCGTAACTTAAGAGCTAGAGTTGTCAAGTTTCAAAGGAGGGTTACTATCTTATATCTACAGCAATTTAAGGGGCAAACTTGGACATTATTTCTTAGCTACACATAACTCATGGTATCAAAGTATTTCGCAGTCGCCCGACTGCAACATGCCTTGTAAATTTACTTATAAAACACAACTATATATGGTTTTAAGCAGTTGGGAGTCGCTCAGAGGCCACGCTCTGCTTAGTTTAGCTGGTATTGTTGTTTGTTTTGGTGTTTTTTCCCGAAAACGATTTTGTGCTAAGCACCAAAATTTGTTATAGATGTTAAAGTGCCCGATCATATTAAAAATATATGTGCGTATTAGTAGGATGCCTAACTAAATATTAAGTTGTTAAAAGCGCTATATTGATTTCCTTGACCATCTTAACGCGATGCAGCATACGCTGAAGGGCATCCTGGCTAAGCGCTTGTGTTGAATACCAAACGGGTGAATCGGGTACACAGGATCTTTCCGGTTGCAAATAGAAAACATCGTTTCGCGTCTTAACACTCTCCGGACTGCAAATGAAAATATTGAATTAATACAATCATACATATAAATTAAATGGTTTTTATATTGACATACCATTTGGATAAATAGAATTCATATAGGCGAACGGGACAGCGCAGAGGATTCTCCTCGTTCTCCTGCTGCTCGTAGACCTTTTTCTTACGCGGATTGGCATCTGCAAAATTATTTAATAATTTATAGTATTTAAATTGATGCATATTATAATTAATATATTTGCTTACCCAGACCCGCCTGCGGTGGATAGAAACGTAAGAGCACATTGCGTGTGCCGGGTGCCTTGGAATTCTGCGATGAGCGTTTCCAATGCTTCATAATGTGGGAGAACGATAACTGCATATGCTCCTCAACGGTCTGAAATTAGTTGTACACAATATCAATTTAATATTTCCCACTTGACATGGCAGATTGTACTTACAGTTAGATTAAAATGCTTGGTATTGAAGAACATGAGCGTGCTGAGCAGCACATGAGGCGAATGGGCGCCAAGTTGTTTACACTCCCACAAATGCTCCTCCTCCACGCGTGTGACAATGTATTCTATATGCGGGCAACAAAGAGAATAATCATTTGAGACTATTTGGTGCATTTAAAGGATAGATGCTTACGCGAATCATTGTAGAGAACGGAAAACTTGCGCGCCACCTCATCGAGGCACTCCGTAAAACGTTCGTAATACGGATCATAGAATATGTTATCAATCCGTCCATTCACATACAGATATTGCTGAATGCCTGTAAAAAAAAGGCATTAATATCGAATCTTTGACAAGCAGATATACACTCTTACCCAGTACAAGATAATATATTGTATCTGGCGCATATTCTGTGCCATTGGGCTTGCGCACCTCCTTGACAAACAGGCAGAGCGAATAGTTTAGTTCGTCGGCGGTCATTTGGAGCAGTTCGGTTTTGAAGGGTCGCCGCCGCAGTGAACTCTTCTCGATGTCCGCATTCTTGGTCATCACCCACTGCTTCCAGGCGTTCACACCGAACGTATACTTGAGGAACATTTGCGCGTCGGGCTTCTCCTGCGGCTGCTGGGCCTGCTGCGACTGTTGCTGCAGGGCCGAGTGATCCATTTCGCTACCACGCTGCCGCTTCACAGGCGATCGACTGTTGCGCGATGGAGAATCCAGCACACTTCCACCAATATTGGCACCGCCTCGCTTGCGACCACGCGGAGAACTGAAAACGAATAATTGTACAAAATGCAACTGGTTGAAAATTGATTCCAGACTTACCGTTGCGCCGCATCCATCATGTGATGATGCTGATCCAGATGATGGACGGCCATTTGGCCCATATCGTGACCCATTGGGGACTGACTTGTTATCGTATTGGCCGTCATTGATGACTCCAGATCAACCGTTGAGCTCTGATGGTGATTGTCATAGTCGCCGGTGGCCATCTTGAGTGCGATTTGTAACATATCATCGCCGTAGGGATTATGGCTGGCGGTGCTGTCGTCCACCACTTGTTGCTGTTGCTGCTGCTGTTGTTGTTGCTGTTGTTCCAGGTTGTTCTGGTACTGCAGATTGACCAGGCCCGGATCGGGTTTAATTTCATTGTCGGAATCAGAGTCGGACTCGTGCTTCTCCTCCGCAACCATTTCGGCCATCATCAGCAATTCGGCCTCCAATGGATCTTCGGGCATTTTATCCTGTATCTTCTTAATCTCCTTTAGTATACCTGAGGCGGTGTTTCTTGTCGTCGGTATAAAGATAGGCACCGGTATTGGCAGAGGAATGGGCACGGGCACCGGAAACGGCGCCGAATACATGTACATGGGCTGCGGCACAAAGATCGGCACAGGTACGGGTATCAACACCTTGTTCGAGTAATCCTTCTCCGTCTGCGTCGCACAATCCCGCATAGACGGCGTACACTGCGCAGCAGCTGTCACCATCATCGGTTTGCAACTGATGTTCACGTTGCGCACCGACTTTGGATATGGCGGCACAGTAATTATCTTAGTTTCCGTTAAGGCCGCGGGAAAATCACCAGTCGGGCCCAATGTGCGTCTCGCCTGCAGCGTGCCCATTGGCGGTGATGGAGAGCGTGCAACGCTATAGTCGACATGTTTGCGTGGTCGTCCACGGCCGCGCACATCGCCACTGGTCGCCACCGAGGAAGGCGCAATGCTCACCGTCAGCGGTGGCGGTGAATCCGGTTTGCGACCACGTTTGCGCCGCACAGTTACGCTACCAATACGGGCCTCGGTCTCGCCACTGGCCAGCGATTGTACGGTGGAAATGACAGGAACAACGGTGCCTCCCGCAGATTTCTTGGCAACACCAGCGGTATTTTTGAGTGAGGACTGCAAACAGAAGTCAAGTAAATGGATTACCATTTAAGCAAAAAAAAGCTAATTATTTTCAAGACGATCCAAGTTGCCATAACACAACATGTGATGACTGAAATTTTTTAGGATATCACAACAAACAAAGTATAACAAATTCTGATGATAGCTTGGAAAACGCTTAGATGCGAAGATAATTTTCTAATCAATACAATATGTATTTTAGTCCACAGTTAACTTACAACCATTATTTACGTTTAGCACATTTTGGCAACGCGAGTGTCAGAATTTAAATAATTTATGTCTGTTAACAATTAACCTGCATTTGAAAAGTCAAAACGGTGGCTAATTAACAAGCATATTACTAGCAACTATTAGCTATAAATAGAAATTGTTAATATTTTATAAAAGCTTTAAGAAGCAAAACACTTTTAAGCAGAAACTCATCTACTGCAAACAAAACACAACTCGCGGCTTTTGTCTAGTGTGGTATAGATGCATACCAAAGACAGTCTGGCAATGTCAATGTCCTGTTTGTGTGTTTTCTAGCACTAGTTATCGCTAAATGCATGCTAAATGATCGAAATTACAGTTGAAAGCTTACCGTCTGCTGAGACAACTTCAATTTGACGCGCTTGGGCAATCCAGTGGGGAAAGGTGCTGCATTTTTGTTGGATCCACGTGACTGTGCGTTGAACTGCTGCTGCTGCTGTTGCGACTTGCTCGCGGATGTCGATGGCAAATCACTGTCCAGGGTGAGTGGTGTGCGGGCGAATTGATTTTGGAACTGCATTACACACTGATATGTACAAAAATTGCGCATCGATGCATCCGACATGGTTAGATGATATTGCGCTGTGCTTGTATTGCTGCAATTGTCGCACTTGGTGACTGCACGTGCCGATATGTTACAGCTGACACCGTGAATTGTCAGACAATTGATGGAGCAGGTGAGTGTCTCCTGATTGCCATGCGGCTTATATATCATATCGAAATTGTACTTCTTCACCTTGCACCACTGGCAGGAGACAATATGGCGATTCACAATTATGTACACATTGATGCAGATGCGCGAGCAGAACACCTTTGGCGCCGCCTGATCATTGCTGTAGATCGTATACGCATCTGTGGTCTTCCGTTCAAAGTACTTGCAACACATCGCACACGGATCGGCATTCACATTGCTCACAAACTTGAAGGCCGAGAAGCACGGGTTCGAGCAGAAATAGTGCTCCTTATCATCGAGCAGCATCTCAACACGCACCGGTTTCTCGTTATTGCAAACACCGCATATGTCGGTGCGCAGCTTCTTCTTGGGATTGCACATGTTGTCGTAGCGTCGCAGGCAGACCTGCGAGCAAAAGTCTTTGAACTGATCCTTGTCGCCAACAGGCGCAAGGAAACCCTCCTGCCCGCTGCTGATATCTTTCTGGCAGCACGAGCACGTCTTCAGGCCCTTCTTGTATGTGTTCAGGCAGGCGGCGCAACAAAACTGACGCACCTCGAAGCCAAAGCGCACACAATATTTGCCTAGTGCTGTGGAACTGACCTCCTGTTTGCAGGTCTCACAATTGCCGCCAAACGAACGCTGATAACTGCCCAGGCACACCTGGTTGCAGAAGTCCATTGTCTCCCAAATGAGGTGCTTGTCATTCCCATTGATCTCCAGCTGACAGTCCGCGCATCGGCGTCTAAAGCTCTCCTCGCGATCGAGACGGGCTGCCTCCGCTTCAGCATTGGTCCGCGCCACCACATTCGTTTCAGGTTTCTTGCTTGGCGAGCGTATCGTTGTAGCTCCAATATTTCGCACCCTTATCGAATGACGCTTCAGTTTGTATTTGTCGGGCTCCTCGGCATTCAGTAGATTGAAGCAATCATCGTTGCATATGTAGAATGTATCCTGCTCTTGCCTGATGAAATATTTGCAAGTCTTTCGCTCCTTGCATTGCAGGCAAATCTCCTCCTTGACTGTCGTCGCCGCAGTTTCCGGCACTTCTGCACTACCTTCTCCTCCTACATCAGCTGGCGTTGCTGTTGCCGCATCGTCATCGGCTGCTGCTGATGTTGCGGTATCCTGACTGACCTCCTCGACGAGAAACTTCTTGCGCCGCAAAAAGTATTTGCCCGGATGAGCAGCCAGAAATGCATCACAGCAGATCTGATCGCACAGATACTCGTGGGCGCCCAGTGCTGCTGCTGTTGCTGCATCTGACTCCTCCTCGGCATTTTCATCCGCATTTTCCGTATCCGTATCGTTGTTTTTGTAGCGATAACCGCAACTTTTTTCACTTTCGCATTGCTGGCACTTCTCAGTGATGCCCACAATCCAGCTGATGATTATCTTGGCTGCGCCACCTGGTTCGCCAGCTGCTGCACTCGATGTCTCCTCATGAGTGGGCTCATCGGCCTCGGGCGCATCCGCTTCAGGGGTGTCTTCGTCGTTCACCGTCGTATTTACTGGATAATGAAAAAAAATATATATATTTTATTTCTGTGCCTTCTCCCAAATGTAGGATAGATTAGAGCAGAGAGATGGAACAAGGGATTGTCAATTGTTGTTGATAAGTGAAGCTTAACTTATCCATAAAATGCAGATACATAATTGAGAATTTAATTACCATTTTCTTCAGCTGAAGCATCCTCCGAAGGTGCACAGACGTCAGCCACATCTTCATTCTTATCGTTTTGTGATTCTGTTGCAGCACCCGCCTCGGAAACTGGTGATTTGGATGCCGATTGTGTTTGTTCAGCAGCTTCCTCCTCTTCGGCAGCCTTTTCGGCATTTTCTCGAGCCAATTCCTTTTCGGCCTCAGTTACCTCCGTTTCCTGGTCGTCGGGTATAAGGCAAACATCCGACTCCTCCGGCTCCAGCACGTTCTCAACGGTATCTACATTAGAAAGCAAAAAAAAACTTTTATTGGTATATATTTTCTTGGACTTAAGTTGTGCTCACCATCTCCATGCTCGGCTTCAGCAGCTTCTTCCAGCTGCTCTGCTTCAGTAGCTTCTTCTTCCAGTTGCTCGACTTCGCCCGATTCTTCGGCATCGGCATTATCTGCCTCATCATCTGCATGCTCATTGGATGCAACCGCATCATGATCCTGATCCTGCTCATCTATTCTATCCACCTCGTCTCTGCCCTCGAATGGTGTGTCAAAATCAGTAGCATTGCCGCCATCAACCGTTTTATCGCCAGTTTCTTCCTCATCATCACCAACAACAGCATCAGCATCATCAGCAGCAGCAGGAGCTTGTGGCGAATCGGCACCTTCTGAGCGCATCTCCACATCCTCAGCATCGCAGGCGGGATCGGGATCATCTGCCGTATTTTTATCAAGCGCCGTTTCGGTTTCAACCTCGCCATCGTCTACATCCATTGCTTCCATGGAGGTGGGAGCACCATCGACGGCATCACTGCCTTCAGCGGCGACTTCGTCATCGGCACACTTTAAATTTTCGAATGCATCTCGCTGATGCAGTGCATCGACATCATCGGCACTGTTATCAATATTGCAATGTTCCTGCTCTTCTTCAGCTGCATCTGGCTCTTCATCAACGTCGGGCACATCAGCTGTGCTAGTGTTGGGTGTCGCATCGTCTGCTTCTTGTTGGTTTTCACTGTCTTTTGGCAGTGGCTGATCCTGTTCCTCATTATTTGCTGCCCCATCGGTTTTCTCCTCCAGTGATTGAGCCTCCTCGTCCATGTCCAACGAACCCTCTGATATCTGCTCAAAATCCTCATCATCGCCCGCTGCAGCAGTTGCAGTTGGTTTCTCTGTCAAGCCGACATCGGTACTGACATTTTCAGCGGGCGCATCCTCTTCGGCTGTTGGCGATGCTGGTGTATCCTGCAGTGCTGGCGTTGTTGCCACCTTCTCCCTTGAATTGTCTTCATCCATTTTCGAGGTTTCTGATTCTGGCCTGGCACTTGAATCGGCCCCAAAGGAATCTAAACTGGATATTTCCTCCATGTTAGGAGAGTTGATCGACTGAATCTCGTGCAAACTTTTAAGCACAGGTCACAGGCCGAAACATTAACTGGAAGTGAATAAAGCAATTTAAACATTTTGCATTAATTACATACATTGTTTAATTTAATGTGCTTTATGTGTATGCATTTGCGTTGGGTCCCATTGCTGTGTTTCGCGCGCATTTCATCCCCAATGCCTATCGATAGACATGCTGCAGCAACGATAATTATCGAGTCTTGTGCGAGGGCCTCACACCACACCGCCTAAAATGTGTACAAAAAGTCACCAACACAGACATACATACACAACACAAGCATACTGATGTGGTGGTGTACAGTGCACAAGAAAACAAAACATGCGCCCCAAAAAATAGAAAAAAAAAATTTAATTTAGTTTAGTTTAAATTCCCCCCGCCCAACGCCAAACAATTGAATTCGTTTACAAAATTGCAATTACTTTATGTCTGCTGCACAGTGGGAAGTATAGTCGCGTTCTGGCGATTGCGCCGTTTACTATATCTGTATATAAGGAGAACCGACGTCGGCAACGAAATCCAAGTAGCGAACCATTAACTGCCTTTCATTGCTGTAATAAGCGATAAACACTTTTCACGATTTATTGCACGTTTTCTCGATTCGAGTATTGTTTACTTTATATGCAATATGCAATTTATATTTTCTAAGCACTGTTACACTGTAACACCCGGAAAAATGCTGTACAGAAACCACAAGTTGAGGTCCACAAAGGGATGGCTAAATATATCGATGGTTTCAATGCGATTATTTATTGCGTTTTTCACTGTTTGGATAAATATCGTTGCCTCTTTCGATAAGTCGCACTATATATAATGTGATTCGATCTCATATAAAGAGAGAAAAAATTAAATTACATAATCTCATAATTATTTGTCAAGTCATTATTAAAAAAAAAATAATTTATGCTTCAGCAATTATCAAGTTTACACTTGTGCTTTTATTGAATTTTGGAAAAAAAAAAAATTAAATATACTATACTAAACGACATATGTTTAATGATTTTCTTAAAGTCATGATTCATCGAAAACATTTTAATATATTATTTTTGGGTATTGAGTTTATGATTATATTGCGATATATTAGGGCTACGCGAAATTCACCCTGATAAGATTGAACAAAACAAATATCCCAATTCGCAATTCGTCTGCAGATGCGACTACATTCATGGTCTGTTAGTTGACATAGCTATGTTAACGCACATTTAAGTCTTGTGTGAATCGAAATAATCGACTAATTTTTACAGTACGCTTAAAGTTGATTTTTGTGTACGAGTCCCTCGGCGTCAAAAAGAACACTAGGAAAATATTTCACGATCTTAGTAAAATGGGGAAATTGTTGAGCATTGGTAAATTTTAAATCGTTGACAGTCTGATATTGCTTCAGTACTTCAATTGGCTCATCTGTTGAAAAAGCCTAGGACAAATGTAATATTTTATAAAGTTATTTAGAGATATTTAAACCTCTGCCCCCAGCCAATGTTGGATGACGTAGTTGACAGCGTAAATTGTTGGCTTATCAGCTATGTTGCATTTTCTAAAATTTTCTGCAATAAAACAAAAAAGATGAACGCATACAGATTTCTATTACAAATAAACTTACTCTTAAGCAGACATTTTCTAGATCAAAAATGTTGTGACGAAATGCCAAATTGAAGGCCGGAAATATGCCCTCTATTGGCCAGTCAATATCCTTTTGCTTCTGAGAGAAACTGAACAAAAGATCGGGCAAATTGTAGGCACACGACAATATGAATATATCTCCAAATATAAGCAGATCCACCTGCGAAGATGTCACCTCAAACGTGTAAATAAATTCCAAAAAGATTTCAACACTTTCCGACGAAACACTATTGATTTGCAGCGCACCATTCCAATGCTTATTTTGAAAAACATCCTGTTCGAGTTTTTGGAACGCTGTTGCCAAAAACACACGATGGCATCGAAATTTCTTATAGCACACATTCCCATCTAAAAGGGGCATCGGCTGTATCCGAATTTCTTGGCACATGCACCTCGCAATCGGCATTGATACCATTGCGAAAGTACTCAAGACACCGCTGCTTGGTAGACGTTGACTTACTGTTATTCGACTCAGATATCAACAACTCGGCATATTCCTCATCCGAGGAATCTTCCAAATTGTCTTGAGAATTTGACATAATATTTAACAAACATTTTTCTTAGCACGGTTTCAGAAATGAACGAAGTAATGAAGTTTTAAAATCCCTTTTTAGACAGGATGCTATGAAGTTGTTTTGATTTCAAGCTAAATCTTAACTTTTTGCAAATCTAAGCAATCGGAAAAAATGAAAAAATGTATACTTATGTATTGCAAAATACGTCGCCTGGACTTGCTCCGTAATGGACACTCGTCGGATTGTGAACTGCACGTCTGGTATGGAGATAAGCAGCGCAAGAAACAATGCTGTCGCCAGTTTTATTGTCACAAAATAATACTGGCATCCGCATCTGAAGTAATCGCGTCCATGATCAGACATGAGGACTTTAAGCGAAATAACCGTATCGATAGTAGATAGTGGAGTCCACTTTACACTTGTGAATTTTATGAATTTTCACATATCTCTTTGTGAAAAAGATGCCGTTCAATCCATGTAGGTTTCTCATAACAGACCGTCATTCACAGCTGTGAGTGGATTTTCAGCTTTGCTTATATGCACTTTTATGCATGATGAGTCTGAGTTAAGTATTTCAATATTTTGCAGCAAATTGTGCCAGTTGTGGCGAAGTTGCTCAATGATAACTCCTGAAGTTCAGCGTTAAGGAGCTAAATGCGCTAATGGTCATTTTAAGAACCTCGGGCATTATACCTGACAAAGAGTTGCTGTTGGCCTTGAAGAAATATCAATTACACAATGAATTGCGCTATGAAAATATGGAGGTGACGCATCAATTTGACAACGTAATGTTCGAAGCGGATGGCACCTTGATTATAAACGACACTGGCGATGAATCAACGGAACCGTAAGAACCAAAATGTGCAGAGGGAGCAGAAGTTCAAATAGAGCGAGTACCCATCGTGTCCGGAATTTGGTCAAAACAATCTGAATTACATGAAAGATCTTCAAAACCCTTAGCTGAAGCTAAACTTAAGCATATTTCAAAATCAACTTTGGACAGCACCAAGAGCAAATCAAAGTCGCAAGAACCGCAACACTAAATGCCTTCCATCTCTGATTAGCTTTTCTAATAATATCTAGAGTTAATTTTCTAAATAAATTACTCACAAACAGAGTTCTTCTGTGATCAGCGATTTTTCCAAAAATAACATATTAAATCATTTTAAAATAAGCTGAAAAACATTTAAAAATAAATTTATCGTTGGTGTATTTAAATTTGATTTACCTCTGATTCAACAAAGTAGGGTGAATTGAAATGTTTCACATTATTTTACATGTTTATTTAAGTATACATAGATTAGATTAAAACTTGTACAGATTGTTATTATTTTGTTTATTATTTAAACTCAGAACTCGTATCATATATGTATATATCGATGGACTTAATATAATACTTACTATAGTAGTAAATTGTATAAACAATATCTATCGGGAGAAACGAGACAACGCAACAATTCCTATACAAATAGGTCAACTAATTAAATTGATTTTCCATAGTATGATAAATTTGGGATTAAAAAAATTAATAAATACACTTGCTTTGAAGCACAACAGGATGCCCTACGATATGTTTGCTACTGCATCAGTGGCGGGCAGCAGATCTTGGGATGGACTCGTCATGACGACATCCGAGTCCATATTTTCACTTTGAACAATGCTTGGCTTAACGCTGAGGAAATCATCGTTGTCAAGCACAACGTCCTCCTCGTCGCTTAGCTCTTGTTTTGGATATTGCTTATGATCAGCATAATCCCGTTCCTGCTCTTTCTCCTCTTCTAGTTCCTGATCATAATCATCATCGTCGTCCATCGCTTCGTCTTCGGCATCCGCATCTTCAACATCGCCCTCCTCTTCGCTCACCCCATCTACCTCTTCTTCGTCTTCGTCATCACCCTCTTCCTCATCGTCTTCCTCATCTTCTTCCTCGTGCTCATCCTCCGCCTGCTCATCCTGCTCCAGCTCTTCGTGGCTTTCATTTTCCTCATCCATTTGTTCAGATCCGCTTGACGATGCCGACAAACATTCCCCTGCCTGGGATTCGAGCAGTTCCAGTTTACCATTCAATGTTGGTCCACTTTCGCTGTCCGGAAAGGTAAATCGTTTCCTGTTCAGCGTTTTAAACTTGCTGACGACCGCAATGCGTAGATTGACAATAAGTGAGAAGAGCTTAGCAGCCGGCCCGGCCTTCAGCTGGAAGAACTTTTGTATATCTCTTCGCCCGATCATAAGCAAAGTGTGTCCATCGATCAACTCGTCGAACAGCATCTGTGCTATTTTGGAGGACTTGAGAGCGCGCTCGACAAACTCAAATACATCCCATTTGGTCCAGTGGAGCGGATTACTCTTCACTTGCGCCATGTCAAAGCCACTATTTGTCTGCCACAGGTGATAATTACTCACAAATTGTGGTCCATATTCCGTCACAATGGATTTGGCTATTTGAAAGCAGAGGGGATTAATTTCACTCTCTGTGGGCATGGGCTCCGGCTTCTTCTCAATGGGCGCTGGACTTTTCTGCTCGCATTTGAACAACTTGACATCGGGCTCGACATCCAAGCTTGCGCGAGATTTAGCCGGTGACTTGGGCTTGGGGTGAGGTAAATCTGTTGTGATGCTCCGGTTTCTGAACAATGGTTTTGTGATTGCTTCAGTAATCTGCTGGTCTTTTGGTGACTCGGCTTTGATGATATGCTCGGGAAGTACGCGTGGTGGCTTCACTGTCTTCGAGCGCCACTGGCGCCAGTTCTCCGGCGCATAAGGACAACACTCGCGCAGGGCGTGCACATTGAGATTGAAACGTTTGGCATTGCCAAAGCCACGACATCCTTCCACTTCGCAGGGCATGGCCAGAGGTCGCTGCCGGAAGCCCGGTGGAGTTTCGAGCTCATGCATAGTCGCCTCACACCAGCCAATCGGATGCAGATCGGGACTATCATCCTCTAGCCAGAAATAGTATTCCGCTGGCCAGCAGTCCAAATGTAATTGGACGCGATAGCCCTTCCTGGTGACCACTGTCGCCGGGCGGATCAGGCACGGATTGCGTTGATCGACTACCTCGAGTTTCATGTTCGCCTGAAACTCCATAGGTTCGCGCGGTGCAAACAGGTCCACGGGTGCCGCAATGCCGCCTACCTCATCAATGTAATCGGTCCAGTTAAAGTTGACGTTTTGATAATCGGGTGGCACAATCAGCTGCTGGCGACCCTTATGCCAGCCGCATGGATGTATATATGGCGAGTTGACGTGCACCCAGAAATCATAGCAATCGTCCCAGCCATCGAAATGGACACGTATGCGCTCATCCAATACATCCGCAATGGTCGCCACACAAATCTTGCCAGTATCATTTAGATCCTCCGCCTCCAGATGCATGCCAACACGAAAGTGATTGATTAGCTTATGCATCGGACCCTTTAGATGGGTGAACAGCGCCTCTGGTGCGGCCTTTCCATTTGTCTTGACCAGATAGCGATACCAGGTGAAACGATCCGGACAGTAGTCCTTGGCTAATTGGAGAATGCGCGAGGTGCGGTCACACCAGCCAGGCGGAAAGATGTCCATCGAATCGGCATTAACCCAAAAGTCATACATGCTCGAGTAGCCATCAAAACTGAGCTTCAATCGATAGCCACGCACCTCGACTATGGTGCAGATGCAGAAGAGCGAACAGTTCTCCGGATCGATTGCTTCCAGTTTCATGCCGCGCTCAAAGCAATTGGGACTGGTCGGAAATGGATTTGGGAAGAGATGAATGGGTGCCGCACTACCGTTGCCCTTCATTTTGAGATATTCGGACCAGCGGAAGGAGCGCTTCTCAGCGGATAGCATCAGCTCCTTTTCCCGCTGCTTATGTCGGTGTACCTTTGTGCCATTGGTAAGTTTCGCCGATGATGACGATGATTCCTCTATGCGACTGTGTTTACTCTCGTGCCGATTGCTGGACGAGCTTGAGTGGCGTCGCTTATTAGCTCGATGCACACAATACAGTGAGCAAAAGCCTACAAAATATTACATGGCAAAGATTAGCTATTGGTATCAGTTTGCATATTAGAAAGACTTTTACTCACGCGGTGATAAAAAATCGGATGCAGGTCCATGGCAATTGCAGCGCGAGCACAAATAGAGCAATGGATCGCAGCTGGTGTTGGGCCGTAGATTCGAACGATCGGAGATCGCACGTTCAAAATAACTGGCTGGTCCGCTACGTGGTTCACAGCGTTCTGCCATATACAGCAGACTGAAGCGATTGAGATCGAAGCGTAAGTTGGAGTTCATCAGCAAGCCGGGATGATGTTCATCCCTCCATTGCAGCATGCCAAAGGTCTGCACCATGCTGCCCTTCATTGTGAACTGCGTTGACTTCTTCTCCTCTTTGACAAGCAATGGTTTTCGGCTGGTGGTGGGATCGGCAGGTGGTGAGCTGATTGCCATCTGCTCATCGCAACGTAGCGATTTTACAAACTCTTCCTTGGATAATGACAGCGTTTCTGTTCTGACAATGCTCAAATTGTTTGAGTTGCTCGACGGTTGCTGCTGCTGTTGTTGTTTGCTTGTTTGCTGCTGTTGCTTGACTTCCTCCGCTTGCTTCGGAGGTTCTGGTTGACTTTCTGGCACAATGATCATTTCCACATCGCTGCTTCTCCGGTCGCTACTGCGGCTGCTGCTGCTGCTAATGCTTATGGTGCTGTTGACGCTATTCCAACTTGCAGTTGAGTTTTTTCTAGATGCTTGTTTTTGTTCTTGCTGTTTTTTTGCTCTCTGCTGATCCTGCTGCTTCTGCTGCTGCTGCTGCTGCTGTTCCTTCTCCTTTTGCTTTTGTTCGACCTCCCTTTCCCTTTCCCTTTCCTCGTCGCTGTCATCATCGTCTATGGTTATGGTTTCGATGGCTATCGGCTGCTCTATCACCACATCTACTTCCTCGGCCATAATGCCTACCGAATGACGGCGCTCTGCGGCATTGTTTGGCAAGCAGACGATTTCTGGATTCTGCTCATTCTCAGCCAGCGATTTGGAGCGCTGCACCTTGGGTGAACCTCGTTGCTCAAAACTTGTTCTTTTTGATGTGGTTTTGCTTGGTATCTGCTGCAGTGCTGGCATTTTTGTTGCCCCATTTGTCGTTTGTGGTGATTTTGCCCGTTTGGCACCATTGTGCGTCGCTGCTGACCGCGCACTGATCTGGATCTCGGGCAGATCAACATTTAGGGTTGGTATTAGCGACGCTACGGGCTGATGCGTCGGGACGAGCATGGGCAGAGGCGTCGACATGTACGCCATGGGCGTCGGCATGGAAGTCGCTAACGGAGTGGGTATGGCATTGCTGGACAAAGGCATGGAAATGGGCGTCAACTTGGGCATGGGCGTCGGCATGTGCTTGGGCTTTGGCATCAGCATGGGCATCACAGTGGTGGACGTGGTCAAGTGCGTGGGCGCCGTCACAGGTGTGGGTGCGGTCACCGGTGTGGGCATGGTCAATGGCGTGGGCGTGGAGGCAGGAATTGTGCTGCTCTTTGGCACCGCCTGATTGGCTTTTATCTCCGGTGCCGGCTTCGAAATTAAGCTGTTGTTGTTGTTGATGCTAGTGTTGTTGCTTTTGCTTTTCAGTGGCTTGGTGTTGACCTGCACCTGACCAAACTTTAAACGCAATTTCTCCACGGCTTCTTTGCTAAGAATAACGGGCGTTCGGGATTTCAATGAGAGCTGTGGCGTTCCAGGATCACTTGCTGCGAGTGAGAGAGAGAAAATTAAATTAAATATATAGTAAAAACATATTTAGGTGTGTACATAATCATGCACACATTGTGTATATGTATGCATGTTTAAACTCTGATAAAAAGAATAAGTTGCTGTTATTGTTGAATTTTTTGTTATGTCGTGTTTAATTGTGAGTCACATATGCAGTTTAAAAGTAAAATGCTTGCCACAAATATTTCATTGAGTCTGCTCCGATCTACAAATCCAAACGTTATACACATCACTATTTGTGTTGCCTCTTCTCTTGTGCATATAATTTTCTTCGTTTTTTTTTTTTAAGGCAGCTGCAGATGCAAAAACCTGATCATCGTTGTCGTAGTATTTTTTACACGCCCGCCCGCGATTTTAATTTTTTTTTTTCATTCACATGACGTTGATAAATAACAAACATGAACTGCGTTTGGTTTTTTTATTGCAATTGCCCAGTGTGACATTTTTCAACATTTTGAAAAACGTAACACCAGGTTGAAAATGCAATTTCTTTTCAAGAAACTTGTCAATCGATTTCGATGAAACACAACAGCAACAACGACAACAACAGCGACAACAATAAATAATAAAAACGAAAAAGCGTGAACTATATTATTCTTAAAATAGCCACATGAGACTTATTTTCGTCAAGCAACCAATTTACAAATGTAAATGAACAGCAGCAGTTAGGTAAACACGTTAAATTACAACAACAACAACAACAGCAGCAAACTAAATAATAATAATAGTAATAGTAATAATAATAAAAGACTACGCACACACGCACCTACACACACACACACACACACCCGAACACACTGACTCTGACTGACTGACAACAAACAACTAAATGAGCAGAGCGACTTGTGGCGCGGCTGAACAAAAAAATAATAAAATGGATTGAAAGCCACACCGAAATCGAATATAAAACACACTTATACATTTGCACATGTCGATAATATGTGTACGCGATCGAAACTCCAAAAACAAAAACAATAAACCACAAAAAAAAAAAACAACGTTTACCTATGTTGTATATATTGTTATATAATTCATACTTAATTTAAATAACTGAACTTACCCGATTTCTGTGCCACAAAAGTTATAACATTTGATGATTGCTGTCCTTCTCCCGATCCCGGACTTTTTACATTATTGTGAATAAAAACGGTCCCATTTTGTTGTTGCTGCTGCTGCTGCTGTTGCTGCTGTTGTACGGGAATTGTTGGCATTGCTGGAACTTGACGTATAACCACAGGCTGAGATTGAGTATTGCTGTTGTTGGGCTTGATAAGTGTTTTGGGCGTCAGTATGGATATCAGCGACGATTTGGCATTACCATTGGACGAGGCATTCGAAGGAACCAATTTATAACGAGGCTGTGCGACTGTTGCCGCACTCGATTTTATCGGATTTTGTACAAAATTGATTGAAGTCAGTTTGGTTTTCATAGCAGTTGTCGTCGCATTTTTGTTGTTGTTGTTATTAATCTGTTTATTACTATTATTATTATTATTGTTATTATTATTGTTGTTGTTGTTGTTAATGGTGTTGTAAGTGTTTATGTTTAAAGCAGTACACGGCTTGGTGGGCATGGAAGCAATGGGTAAAAAGCGCATCTCCTCAGCGACTTTGATTTGTGCTGCTGTGCCAGAGACGGCAACGTTTCCCGGTTTTATTGGCAACATCGTCAGTGGCACTTCCCGCTTTGTTGCTGCAACCCCACTGTTGGCGGGCAACATATTTTGTTGCAATTAGAAATATATATCGACGTTTAGCACAGGCACTGTTGTTGGCAGTTTTGAAAAAAGAAAACAACTTATGTTTGAAGTCAACTCAAATGGCGTGTTTTTTCACACTCTTTTCAACTGCAGGCAATAGATTTCGTACGTTGCCGCACAAGTTTTGGCATTTTATCCAATCACCTTTGCCCAGTAATTGGTATTTTTTGTTTGTTGAATTTTTACACTTTTTATCCGTTTTATTTCACTGTTGTGCTCGCAAGCTTTTTAAATATTTCACATTTATTGTTCATATTTTAAGAAATAACTGTTGATTATTGTAATATTAAATGTTATCACGCGCTAAATCTATTACAAATATTGGTATTTTTATTTGATGGGTTTTGTAGGGTTGCCGTCCCGTTTTTACCAAAGATGGCAGCTCCGCACAATTGCAATATTTAAAAATCGTTTGATTTCTGTGACGATTGATTTGCTCTGAAATTAAGTGACATTGTTTTAAATACAATATAATCAGTATATTTTTAAAATAAGCTAGTTTTTTTGCTAAATAAATTATGCTAATATAAAAAGTCAAGCAATTAGTTTGCGCGCCCGTTTAGCAACTCATATTTTAGGTAAAGTTGGCAGCGCCCATATTGAATATTGATATCATTTTTAGGTATGCTGCATGGAAATTTACATTTGCTTTGGCAACATTTAAAAACAAATTTTAAGACCATGTTCAGGGAGTTTTCCCACGCAACACGCATCCTTAATGGACATTGCAGAAAATCATTGATGTTCGAACTGTTACGTATGTATTTATATGCGTATGTGTGAATACTGATGTCAATGTCATATATGTATACATGCATGTACGCATACCTTATCTGGTCTTTTGCTTACTATGCCAAAATCATAATTACTCTAATTTGGTGTTTAGTTTAACAGTTAGATGATATAAAACTTACTCAAAAAGCTTACCTTTCGTATTTTCGGGTTACAAATGCTGTAATCTATAACCGAAGCTGTTGCTTCTTAAACCGCTGGGGTTTTTTTTTTGGCTGGCTGGATTCACAAAACACCTAAAACAAGTGAATTAAATGAATATCATCAATATTGACAACTTTTAAATTCTGGCAAATAGACAAGCATTACCTCTATTAATGTTGATTTTTTTTCTTGGGCTATAGACGAAATTTTATCCAACCTTCCGTGCTCGGCGTATATGCTAACTGTTGTTCCATAAAATAGAGATTGACAGGCCAAATACAATTGGCTTTTCAATGAACTTTTAACTCTTTATCACCACTTGGGTTATATTAATCACAATTTGTGTGTTACTTTGAGTATTACGTTCTGAAGTTGATGTTTGCAGAGCAACGTTAAAAATTATAATGGCAAAAAGCATGCGTGTGTATTTTAATTCGTCGATCGAATGCTGTTCAGGTGGCAACTCTAGCAACAACAACTTACTCAAGTCGGTTATTTTTAAAACGTCAAAAAATCTGGCGAATGATTTTCAACTCATTTGCACACTACACTTTAATTGATATAGTTTTTTAAAGTTGACAATAGCTAACCTTTGACTCTCTGCAAGTTTTGCAGTAAAACATTTTGCTAAAATGCAGCAACAGCAAGGGTAGTATTACGACTTATTATTCACTCCATTCATTGACATTTGTATTAATTTAACAAACTTGAATAATTATGTTAAATCAGTTTTATTTTATTTTTTCACTTTACTGCAAAATAATGGTAGAACTTTTGGATAAAATAACAATATTCTAACGTAAACCATCAATGTTCTTCTTCTTTCAATTCCTAATAAAATTGAGTGTTGGAAAGTTTTCGAGAGACAGTGTTAATCAACGCATTTTGTAACTAAAAAGTGGTAGTTTAGTTTTTCATCAAATATCTTTTAATAAAATAAATAACTAAAGTTAATTTACAACGGTAAAGGTTTAAGCACATTTTAAACGATGTCCATAATTAACAACGATGACAACATAATGGCGATTGATGAGGATCCACAGGGTGAGTATTTTTGTTATTTGGGTTGTGGATGTGGAAGAGTTGGGCGCGTCCGGCTGTGGGTATAAATAAAAGTTAATTGGTTGCCTTGCAGTTATTATCAACGATGATGAGCCGTCAACAGCGCATAATATTGCAAACGGTCGCTCCATGGATTCGCTGCGCTCATCGTTCACGAATCACAGCTCAACGCCAGACTCCTCACATAATTCGCTGGACACGATTGACGTCGGCCCGGATGACATACAGGAGAAATCGCGATTGATTACTCAAGTGTTGGAGCTACAAAACACACTGGACGATCTGTCGCAGCGTGTTGACTCTGTAAAAAATGAGAATCTGAAATTACGTTCGGAAAATCAAGTGCTGGGACAATACATTGAAAATCTGATGTCAGCCTCATCTGTCTTCCAATCGACCAGTCCGAGTGCCTCGAAAAAGAAGTGAAAATCGGAAATGCAGAGGGACCCACTCTCAACAAAAAATATGCCTTGTCATTAATACATTAATAGCTTGTGTTGAAATGCTGCAAATTAATTGGTGTTTGCTAATCTGTCGAATTTGTGCACAATATTTTTTTTACATTATTAGTTAGAACATAGTTTACGCTTGTAAGTGCTATTTAAATATATATATTATATATATACACACATTTAATTATTTATAAATGTAGCTAATTAATAAATCAATATTAACCCGCTGGTCATTCGCATGTTTAAAAGTGACTTCATTTTTTCACGACGATTGGGCAACCCTGCAACACAATCAGCTGCCAGCTGGTCGTCGTTCGTCTTGTAACAAACACAAAACTTAAGCATAGAAGACTTTCATTATTACAAAACGCATTGGGAGCCCAAATAAACTGTGCTAAATCATTTGAAGTTGTTTTCAACATAATAAATCGAAATAAATCGTTATTAAAGCAACGCACAAGCATTCAGTTCAAAATATTGTAAGCAATTTGTGAAAAAGGTGATTGCGAAATACGCAGCCAACAAAAACGAACAAATGCACATTGCTTTGGCCCCCCACTTCAGCTACAACAACAAAAATAACAAAGCAGACAAGCACCAGTGTTGCACAACCTTCAGAAAAATGAATGCTGGCTGATTCGCACACACACACACACGCAAACGCACATTTACTTATATCAGCTACTCGGTTATTGTTTTGTGCTTAAAATTATAATACATATTTCATATGTGTGTGCATTTACATTTGAATGCAACGCAATAAAGGGACAAGAAATCAACGTCAGTTCCTCGTAACAGTGCAGTCGAACGTCAACGCGTATGGCGGAAGTAGCAGTCGCAGCAGCATCATCAGTATAACAGTAAATAACAAAGACGGCGGCGGTTTTTATTTTTTTGAGTCACAAATAACAATCAGAGCTATCAGACTGAGATTTCAAATTAAATCTTACACACACGCATAGAGAGATCTAGAGAAGCTGCGCTACTCGAAATATCAAATGAAATATGTGTTGAGCTCTCTGCAAAAAACGTTGGAAAGTATTACTAATTCTTCTCTTCTGTGACGCACGGGAGAGCGTCGTCGCTGCCCATCCATCCATCCGCCCATCATCAGAAACGAGGATAGATCGTGTCGCGATGTCTTTCTCCGACTTCGATGCCATCTATGAGGACGATCAGTTGGATGAATTGGAGCACTTTCAGGATCAGACAGTGATGCCAGTCCCGGAGCCGATTATCATTCGAGGTGCTGGCAACATGACCGTGTAAGTGTAAACATTTACTAAATACATGTATATATCTATATATACATAGAAATATGCATTAATTGAGAATGTAGCTCAAGGCTTGTGATAACTAAATTCTCGTTTTGGGCGCGATTGTTCTGTTAATATTGATTGTGCGTTGGTGCGTTTGACCTTGTTCCATTTGGCGCCCAGCTGTCAATTATTGAATTATATAACCACAAAGCATACAGAATTTTGTGCAATTCAATTGCTCGACTATTTTTGATAATACTTGCAGCCTATGACGCATTTTTTATATCAGCACATAATTTGTAATTTTATAATGCTTATTTCAATGTTGTTTTGTTTTTCAGATTTGGCCTTAGCAATCGCTTCAACGTTGAATTCCCCTGCGGCTTATTATCGCGCGTTGCGCCCGAGGAATATAAAGCGACCATCGGTCGCATCAATGGCATCTTGAAGAAGACCCTGCCCCTGAATGTCAAGTGGCTCTTTTGCGGCTGCGTTTGTTGCTGCTGCACCCTCGGCTGCTCCCTCTGGCCCGTCATCTGTCTAAGCAAGCGCGTAAGATTTCATTTATATATTAATATATATAACATTTTAATAGTAACATTTGATCCATCCTTGCAGACGCAATTGACACTGGACAAGCTGTTGGAGTGGGAGAATAGTCATTTATATCATAAACTGGGCGTACACTGGCGCCTGCATAAGCAACAATGTGATTCCAATTCCATGATGGAGTATGTTATATTAATTGAATATATACCCAAGACGCCCATCTATCGGCCTGACTAGAGATGGGGGCACGCAGTGTGGATCGTTGCTGTCGTTGGGTTATCGATATTTGGGGGGTCGGTCAGGGATATATTCAGCGGGGGGCCTAATCGTAACTGTAAAATAAAACACTAGCAACTAAATAATAATATTAATTTTCGCTTTAGGCGTTTAATCTTTGTGCAACACTAACACAACTATAGTTTAGTGAAATACACACACATACACACACGCACACATATACATACGTACACACACACACACATATATATATATATATATACATATATATATACCTACATACACATTTTAAGCTAGAGCTAGTTATATGGTAGTAATTAGTTTAAACAAATTTTTGAGAGAATATAGCTTATAAGCAACCAATTGATTTCTCGCTAGGACGTCGTGGATTTTTTCATTTTGCGTTTAGTTCATAATTATGAATTCTGTTTTAAAAATACTGCAATACTAAATACATTTCTTGTTAAGAAATTTAAATCTTGAGCTTTTATTTCGTTTATAAGGTGACCGGCAATGCTGAAATGGAAGCCGAAATTTGGAAATATCTAAATGATTATTGATCAAGTGAATACAGCAAATGAAAACGCAAGGATTTTGAATTTCTTTCATAATGTTTACCCAACCAGCTGGCAATAAATATATTTTGAACGTAACGTAAAATAAAAGAAAACAAAACAAATATTAAAGTAATGTTATTTAAATCGCTTAATAAAAAGTAAGCATTTAATATATTTAAACGGGTTCCATTTCTGCATCGTTTTTGAAATTGCTTAAATATCACTATGTATGCGTAATTCTGATGCTTCCAATAGCTAGCATATAGCACAAGCGATCGCGATAATCCACAATTCGGGGACTACCAACCAGAACAATAAATACATTTTAATTAATCGTATTTTGACATTTTCTTAATGCTTAAATATAATCAAGTCTTTTAACAATGTGGGCTTTGCTCTAGGAATATGTGTATATATACAGATCTATATATATTTAAAGGCGTATATTTTTATATAATTTTTTACCTTTTCTTTTCTCAAAACTAAGGAATGTGTTTGGAATGTTTATGTTTTCACTTTGCTTGTTTTTTTTTTTGGGGAATTAGGAATAACAATAATAATATATATAGTTTTTGTGATAATACTTGATACTAGGGGTTAAATTAACATATTTGTGCATCATCGCCCAAACTAGCGCTGTGATTTGAGGCATCTTCGCTGGCCACCTCCATGGCTGCATCGCTTTGATTACATTCATCACTGTACTGTGTCTCATTCTCCCCAAACTCGTCCAGCTCCTCATCCAGATCCTCCGTCTCCTCATTCTCTTGGTTTTCTGCCTCCTCCAGCAGCTCAACCTCCGGATGTAATAATAATATATTATTGGCTCTATCCTCTGTTTCCGTTCGCTGTTGCTGATCCCGCTCCTGCTGTTGTTGTTGTTGTTGTGGTTCCGCCGTCTCCTCCTCCTGCTCCTCCTCTTCGGGCTGCATCAGTTCCTTGGCTGTGCGTAGCAGTGCATCCGTTTGTTTGCGCAACGCACTCATTACCAAGTAGTCCTGCTTCAGCTGGAACTCGTGTTCGCGTCGCGCGAATATTTTCTGCTGGCGAAAGAAGTCCTCGAGCATATCTTTCTGCGCCGAGCGCATGGCGGCAGCCAGCTGGGTAAGTTCATTTTTGAACAGATCCTCCTGCTGCTGCTTGCGACGCAGCGCCTCTTCGGCGATCAGTTTATGCTTATTCTCCTCCGCCGGAATGCTAGACGATTCGTAGCTGCTATAATTGCCGTGAGGCTTGTGCTCATGGTGTGTTGAGCTGCGCTGTAGCTTGACGGGCACAGGCGATTGCTGCATGAAATGGAGACGTCGCTTGCGAAAAGGATGCTGCTGCTCTTCGCTGAGCTGCTGCTGCGCCTGGCGGCTGGTTGAGGCATACGAGGGTATGGAATATTTGGGCATTGGCGGCGAAGGCGACTGTGGCGGCGATATGGACTGCTCCAGATCGGGTATCATGCGATCCGGTCGCAGCAAGTAACCAGTTTCCCGCAAGGGCACCGCTTTCATGGCGCCCGTCCTCGCCGGCTGCACACTAATCTCGGGCGGAAAGCGCACGGGTAGCTGCTTGCGGGGCAGCATCAGTTTGCTAGTGGGATGCACAAAATTAATGCTACTCGTGCTCTGCAGCGGCATCGAGCGATTCCCCTTGCCATAAGTAGCCGAATTGAGAGGATTCCTGTTTAGCGCCGGCATCGGACGCTCGATCTGCAGGACGCCATGTGTGGGCGTGGGCGTGGATGTCATTTTTGGCCCATCATTCGCAAAGGCAGCCACGCGCAGCGATGCTGATGTTGTCGATGACTTGGTTTTGTACAACTGGCACTTATCGCTCTCCAGTTGGGCTGCAGGTTTTGGTGGTGGTGGTGGCGGTGAGGGCGATGTGGGCGCCGTGGGCGGCGGTGTGTTGGTGCCATCCATGCCCAGATCCATTTCCGGCTCATTCTTAACCGATACCATAAAGGGCGTGTGCTCCAGTGAGGATTGTGTTACGTCGTGGGTGCGATCCCCGTTTTGTAAAAAGTCCACGGATTCTGTCTCTTGCTCGGAGGCGTTGCTGGCATTGTTCATCGTGGTCTCGTAGCCTGTAGGAATGACAACAAATTCATTTAATTTTGAGTATTGCTTACAATTTAAACTATCCCAATTTTGGGAGATTGTTCGACAATTTCAATATCAGAAATCTTATAAAGAATATGTAGGATTTCTGCTGCACTCACCTGTATCCAAAGGTTCCGGCTTGATCAGTCCCAAACAAAAACCGAATATGGGATGCTCAACGCCCAGCTCATCTTTGCTATCGTCGCTGTTGGCCAATGTCTTGGCCATCTCAGCATTTGAACTGTCCATGGAGTTGCCGCATTCACTGCTGATGCCACTGCCGCTGCCATTGGCGCTGGCATTCTCGCGGAGCATGCGACAGAGCACCCGATATACTTCCTCGGGAACAACTTTGGGTATGCCGTTGCCTTGACGGGTTGTTGTGTTATATGTGGACTTGAGGAACTTCCATTTGGTCCAGATTTGGATGCTGGACTTCTTCACGTAGCCCTTGCTGCGCATCACCTGCTCGATCTGGCGGAAGACTTGTTCGCTCTTCACATTCCGATCGTTCAGCTGCTCCAGGGCGTTCATTTGCTGCATTATGTTAAGCATCTCAAGCATCTCGAGCCGACTCCACAGATTTCGTTCGGGTCGTGAATGTAACTCCTTGCTACCGCTATCGCCGGAGCCGAGGCCAACACTTCCCACACTCGATATGGATGGCGGCGATGCGTGTGCCTTAATCCGCATGGGCGTTAGGAGTTCATCCACATCGCCAACCAATCCATTGCCTGTGGCGGCTGTGTGGATTATCTTGCTTATGCTCTGATTTTGTCCGGGACTCTGTTGATTCTGTTGCTGTTGCTGGCGCATGTTGTGCTCCACTTTGCTCAGCAGACGCATTTTCGTGTGGGCGGCCACGGTCGTGGAGGCGTGGCCGTGCTTAACCGTAAAGCTATTGTCCTTATGGTTGTCCGAATCGGAATAGCGCGGCATCAACATCGATCTGTCTTTTTTTTGCCTTTGTTTTCGAGTAGTTACGTTAAAAATCTAAAAATAAGTGAGAAAAAAGCTTATTTAAACTTTGTATTTTTTTAGATATTTGAAATTTTTATTTAAAAAATTCAGTTATTATGAGTAGTTTGAATTACAAAATATTTCGATTAACGAAGTTTTAATTTTTAATATTTATTTATTTTTTAGCATTTAATAATTTAAGACGCAACTTTATTTGCCTTCATTAAGTTTTCGGTATTTCTGAAATCATTAAAAACTAATATTAAGCTTCAAACCGGTTAGAATTTGTAGAAAATCGAATTAAACCAGATTTCGAAACCACTTAAATTAATAAATCGAATCGAATAAATCCGTCAATCTCATCGATTCGTTGATTTCGCTATTTTTATTCATAGGCTCATATCTAACGACGAATGAGGAGAATAACACTTCAAAATCTCTTTTAAATACATACATATTATCATTTATGTATACAAATACATATGCAATATGTTCTCAGCTTACAAATACATACGAAATTTAAGTAGGCAAATAAATATATATTTTTATCGATTTTGATTACAAATTTCAATACGAAATATGTATAAGCGACAATGGGGAAGGTAAAAAGAATAAACGTTCACACACACACACACCAACTGTCACACACACACACACACACACTCAAAATCTTTATATATATAAATGTATTTGTGTAGCACCGAACTAAATTTAGAGATAGTGAGTAAACGATTTTAAAATGTTAATAAACATGCCAAATACGATTACGAGGCACTTGGTTCACTTGGGGTACAAAGATTTCGTCACTTTTCTTTTGAAATGAAGTGTTATTGTAATGTTCGTAACTACTTTAATAGTACACGTACATACTTTAATATTTATGCACGTAAATATGTACAAATGCTTATGTATATATAAGAGTTTCCGCCAGATGCGTAATGATATTCGAAGAAACCGCCAACTTAAACAAAATGCTTGGTATAATAGAAAAAATAACTTCGCATGTGTTGTGATTTAAATTGAAATGTCGCATTGCTTGAGGATTGGGAAAAGGAAGATTAGCTGGGAAAAAGAAGACGCTATACGCTACTGCATTCGAAACTCGAAATCACTGAAAGCTGAGTAATTTTCCAGCAGTTCAATGCTGTCCTAAAACTCACATGAGATTGAGAGCTTACAGTGGGCACGCGCTAATTAAAAGCCGGTTGAATTCAACTTTAATGCAAATACATTTAGTGAAATGATGCAATTATCTTTTACGCCCCATATATACAAGTCTATATTATTCATTACCTAGTTAAAATTGTAAATTGTATTCACGCTGATAATAGCCATTTAATTCAATATTTCCTGTGCCCCACTGTAATATGGAAAAGATATGAATTGAGAGCGCAACTAGCGCACGAAAAACAAGAGCGCGCTTAGCACTCGCTCTCTGTCTCTCACACAACACACTCATAACTCACACACACACACACACACATATATGTATATAAAACACGCACACAAACGCAAAGCAGAAATTTACGCTTATTATGTTGAGAATATTTTTGAAGACAAAAGAGAATATAAGAAAAACGTTAATTACATTTAACAACTATGGAATTGCGTGCAACTCCACAAAATAACACAGATTCTATGCCACAATAACATTAACGATTCGAAATTATACAAATGAATGCGTTGCGTAAATTTTCAGTTTTCCTCTCATGGGTTATTTTTAATAATAATTTAACTTAACTATTTTTCAACACACAGCGAAGCAGCGAACACCTTGCTGAACAACAAAACAAACGCACTCATACACATACACTTACATACACTTAAACGGCAGCAAGCGAGAGAGCGAGCGCACTCTCAGCAAGATGAAGAGGAAGCAGAACAGAATTTCAACCAACAACCACCACCACGATTTCAATACTGCGAAACTCAAAAATTCAAAAGCAACGAAAGCCTACAAAAACAAACTATATAAACCGAACATACATAAGCCGTTCGTGTATATGTCGCAGCACACACACACACACACACACACACATATATATATATAATACAATACTCCGTCGTTATATTTCGGAAAGGCACAAATAATGGTTATGGAATGGAATCGTTTGTTAGTAGTTGTATTGAGATTGCGATTCGTGAGATTGACGGGCAGCGTCTATTGGAATTCTGTCATAAATATGGGGAAAAATAACTATTGTTTTTATTTAAATTGATTATTAAGATTGGCAATTCCTAATCATGTTTGTTTTTGTTTGATTTCAATAATATATGTTTTAGTAATAATAGTAAAAATATGCATAGAATATTATATTTTTATTTATGCCATTCGGGGGTTTTTTTTTTTGGATTTTATAATTTTTCCAATTCCCAGAACACGAACAAAAAATGAGCGTTCGCTAAACTTAAAAGTAGCATAGCAAACGAGATTTACAAGTATTGAGAGGAAAAAAGTAACCAAAAAGAATGCTTTTCGTTTCTTGTGCTCTGGCATCCCACAGAGGAAGGGAGCGGATGAGGAGCTTAAATGCAAGAACAGGAAATTTGAACTCGCGGAAAAATGCGGAAAAGCATTGCTTTTGTCGCACACTGTCGTGTACATGTATGTGTATTTGTAATTATATCAAACGGTAAACTGTTTCAGTTTTCTATATGCATATACCCGTATCATTTACGGACAAACAGACCTATTATTGCTCCATATAAAATAGTTTATGTTTAAAATAAATAGTTTTTGTTGATACAAAAAAAAAGTCGAAAACACTCACGCACACACATAGACACACACACACGTAAACACACTCTTGGAGAGCAAAGTGAAAAAATGATATATGTATGTATGTACATACATATAGTTAAAAAATTCACGACAACAAACGAAGATGATTCATTCGTTTACGTTGTTACTATATCTTGACACAACTAGCCAGCTAGAATCGCGAATTGAAACTGAGTTTTGCAAAAAAGAAAGAAAACACAGAACCTGCTGCTGAAATCGTTTCAGCGTTCGTTTCGCGACTCAGCTGATTTCATGCTAGAACCTTTGGGTTTGGGTTGGGAAAATGAGAACCACGCCAAAAATTCTATTACCTAGCAACGATATGCGTTTCAATACCATGCGCTCTAATGGAAATTGAACATCAAATTTATAAAAAAAAAACCAATAATTAAGTTTCGCCCGAACATCCTTTCCAATACATTTATTTTAGCCTTAGGTTTGGATTTTCCAAAGAGCTTAAGAAAATGTAAAGTTGCTATAAGTCTTCAGGTTTTGAAAATTCAAGTACATACTATTTCTCTAAGTTCTCGAGAATGCTATTTTACTAGCTTCCTAAGACTTTTAAAATAAAATATGTACGAACATTTTCTGCCAACTTAGCCAAAAAATATTTAGCTGAAAAACTTGATACAAACTAATTTTTTTATTTTTATTTTACGAGTTTGTATATTTAATTAAATAAAAATATACAATACATAGATCCAATGAGATAGTTAAACAAATCAGAACAGCGGTATGGGTATATAAGCATTAACCTTATCAGTTTGACATTGCGAAATGCATTCGGCAATCCAGATGATATTGCGGCACTCGAGTTCCTTCAACTTGATGTAGGAGTAAAAGCAGCCAAAGTGAAATTGCTGCAAATACGACTTAACATTATGTTTTGCCTCAAGCATGAGGAAATGATCATCCAAAGTCATTAGATTGTCCGTATCCCTCTCGATGTTTCTAAACACTTTGGTATAGCTCATCTCCTTGCAGGCGATGGATTGCACTTGTTCGAAATCTGTGGCATTCGCTAGAACGGACCGTGCCATGGGACCCAGTTTGCCACAGGTGGGAAATAGATCTTCCCGTTGGTGGCCTTCCATGGGCGTATCTAGAGAATTGATAGTAATTGTGATGCAGCAACGATCTGCCCGGAAACTCAATAGATCGCACATCACATTCGCCGTAGTG
Organism: Drosophila kambysellisi; assembly: GCA_035042185.1. Taxonomy (NCBI): domain Eukaryota; kingdom Metazoa; phylum Arthropoda; class Insecta; order Diptera; family Drosophilidae; genus Drosophila; species Drosophila kambysellisi. The sequence continues at coordinate 187,290 of JAWNLS010000855.1, forward strand.
CCGCCAAGCTTATAGCAGAACTGATAAAAGTCCTCCAGATAGGCCTTGAAGAGGACACTGCGTACAATCTCGACATCGATATGATGAAAATCCTTCTTGTCGAATTTACCAGTTATGAATTTCGAGAGCGGTGTATCGATCAATACGGCATTAAATAGCTCATCAATATTGCTGGCCACCTCGATGGCTTCCAATTGATCGAACAGACCCAATGGATGGCACAAGGGCAGAAGTTTCTTCATCGGTCGACGATTGTGTAGACCTGCCATCAGTAGAGCGACATTATCAATCATATGCTCATATCGTATATAGTCTAGAAACGTGGTCAACGGCTCCGTCGAATTAACACGCATGTAATTATATTGCGTCACAATTTTCTCCCGCATACGCGTCTCAATTAGTGCCACATCAATATGTGTTTCATTGCTTATCAATCCTCCGTAATCGGTGCTTTGTATGTTGAGCACTAGATCGTCCAGCGTTACGCATTGTGTTAGATTTATATACTCGGCTTGCTTCAGCATTCCATTCTTAAAGCCACGTACAAGTCCTTCCAGATAGCCGTTTTCGCTGTTGAATGCCCAACCAAACGACATTTTGCATATAAATGTTATATTCCTTTTCAATATTTTTTGAAAGCAGTTGGCAATTGTAAATGGTATGCCTGTTAATATGAAAATATAGATTCAATGCATACTTGATTTAAATTCGCGCCAAGTTTACGTCGACGCACGCCTCATTGTGCGCACTTGTTACAGTGCTGCCACTCAGTTACTGTTTGTGACTAGCTGGCAGCATCGCAGTTTAGCTGGCAGCCCGCTGCAAATCAATTTAAGCGCGAAGTTTGAATTTTAAAATTGAACATCTTTTGTTTTTGAAATGAGCTTAAGCAGAATTGTAGTGTGTATTACACTGGACAGATTTGCTAATATTCTCCATTGTTTACCATAATGCTTATGCATATATTTAGCAAGTTGATGTTCTCTCTCACTCACTGCACATGCGCTTCATTGGAAAACTGAGGGACCTGTTGCTTTTTCCTGTTGACTATTTGTTTGTGTACATTTATTCAGTTTTCCTGTTGCACTCGCTCGCTCAACATTATTACTTTGGCACCGATTTGAAAAATACACATTAAATGAAGAAAAAATTCGTTTTTTTTTTTGACAACATCGCTAGGCAAAATGCAAATAAACATGTAAATTGCTTATTTACTTTTTGTTCTGGTTCCTGTTGCGCGTTTTGTGCATAAAGTTCCGTAACATGTGTTGTCATAAATAACAAAACAAACCAGTCAAATTCATAATTTCTGGCACATTTAATTGTCGTTAATGAAATCATCAGTGCATGTTGTTGACAACAGACATTTTATGTCTATTCTAAAAACAAAATTATTATGATCAGCATCATATGTATAAATATCAGTGGTAAGCTAACATGTTTAATATTCAAATATATATTAAAATTAATGTTTAAATGCAAATAATGTAAATTAAATTGTTTATATGTGTGTATGTATTATTGAGTTTATTATAATATTGTTACCAGAGGGACAAACTTCTAATTTTCCACAAATTATAGTTAATTCAATTTTCAACTTAAAATAATATTTAAAATATCACTTTGGATAATAAATTGACAATGTTGCATTCACTGCAACATTCAATAAATAAAATATATCTTTAAATATTCTCTTCGTAATAGCTCAACTCAGCTCTTTGTTGTGAGTGTGATGGGTTTTGATGGGAGCCAGTTACTATCTGAAGAACCATTGTCACGTTGGGCAGTCATTAAATATTGACAGCATTTAATACTGTAATTAACCGTTGGCAGAGACAAACATTAATATCACGGCCGTAATGTTGACAGGAGTCGTCATTGTGACAAATTCTTTGACAGTTCCATGTGGAACGCATTAGAACATATTAACAATGTTATTTACGGCAAATGTCATGGGACTGACTCTCTGACTATACGACCGATTTACGACTGTCAAAAACATCGTTTTAAAAAAATTCCACATAATTAAAACTGACATCATTGTATTGTATATTACTGACTTGCAAAGTGAATGAAAAAAGTACCCATAAATACATAACCTTGAATATTTTCGGAAACTAATCCATTAGTGAAGGTTTTGAAACTATTAAGACTACTAGAATGTGTTGCACTTTTTCAAAGCATTATAAAAAAAACTCTCACAACTCAATAAATTTTTTAGCAAAAATAAGACTTTTATTCACAAGCAGAGTATATAATTTTGTTGTGAAGCTTGATACTTGCCGGAGACGTTTCATAAACGATATATACTTTTGATCTGCAAGTAGAAATGCAAACCTTTATATTTGGAGTATATTCTTTCTGAAATTTCAAATCAAATTTTTTAATTTATCAACTATTCTGTGTAAATATATACCATATGCCCTGGAATTTACACATAGTATTTTAAAATTTTTGGAAAATATATTCTGTATAACTCTGGTTAAGAAAGACTTAACTTTCGGTTTTATAGATATACTTTTTGAATAATAAGGTGAGTTGGCGCCAAAGTTTGGCAAATTTTAAAGTTGTCAAATCGTCCAAAACAAACTCATGCACGAAATTATACTTCTCATATAGCTTGGTTTTTTTTAGATTTATACGGATTTTAGATTTGGACTCCGTTTTGCAATGGTATGTAATCTACGGAGTGCCCGAGATAGCCGCTCTTACTTTTGTTTACTTGTTGTTAAGTCAGATAAAGCACATATATATTTACTGATCTATATGCAACAATAATCTAGGTAGTAAAACAACAACGTTTGGATCTTAACTTAACTTAACTTAACTGAACTTAAGAATTCTCGAAAAGAAAACACCATTTGAATGGGTTCAAGGCGTTATGAGTGTTATGTTTGTATTCATTTATAATTCAGGACATCGCAGATTAATGAAAAGTAGATCTTGAGACCTTCGATTAATGAAATCATGAATGGAAGCTTAAAAGTCGAATTCTGATGGGCAACTTCCTACACTATTCCGTAAGTGGGTATCATAGATACTCTAACACTCCCAATTGTACTTTGTACGGTCTGTTTATAGAATAGAATAGAATTCGCTTTAGAAGCTCAGAAAACACACGTCGGTCTGACGAGAGTTGACGACAAAAGACAATTATTCAGCTCGCTAGATAAGATAATGTCGGTGTGGTTGATGAGTGGATTCGTGGATGGATGGATGGGTGGTTCGTCAAAAGACTTCTCCAGCTGTCCGAATATTTGCAGCGATTAATAAATGAAAAAAAAAACACACACACACATACGGGATAAGGAAGTTGCCAGTCGGACGGACAGTTAACATTATCGCAATATCGACTCAAATGTGCGGGTTGCAAATCATTGTTGTGATTTTTATGGAAAGATCAACGATTTGGCCAGAAATTTACGAGCCATGATTAACTGCCAGCTGTATTCAGTCAGCTGACTGAGCTTATTAGTCGAGTGTTTCCCCGTTTGTCATTTATGCATTTTTTTGATTTTGTTTTTTGTCATACGACCTGTTTCAAAATTGAATATTAACAAGCACCCGTGATCGCTTCATTTACACAAATTGTTTTGGACATTTGCGATTATCATTTGATTTGATTATAAATTATCGACTTTTTTTGCCAGCATTGAGTTTAATATGATTCACTATTATTGTTTACAGTTTAACAACTTCCAAAAGTAAAGAAAACCATATACTCATGATACTATTAATGGTTAATATATATGCATGATTCATAAGTCTTGTTGGTTAATCTTAAATGATTAAGGCTAAATGCGATTGGGTTTCAAAAACATTTTAAACAATATTAAAAATATATCTGTAACAGGTGTTAAATAGGTTTATAATTTAAAATAAAATCGTGTGCCATATGTGTATAACAATATTGTGGAATTTCCCTATATGGATACACTATAGAAAACTTCATTTAAGACAAGAGATAACGTTGCAGTCGGAGGTAACCGACAGCGAAATACTATGATACCATAATTAGTGTGCAGCCAAGAAATACTGTCCAAGTTTGCTATTCAGATTGAGGTAGATATAAGATAGTAGCCCTGCTTCTAAGTTTGTCAACTGTAGCTCTTAAATTAGTAAATAATTAAGACATAATTATAGTCCGAAATCGGTATATGGGCATAGGTCGAACCATCAAAATGCCATAATTTCATCCAGATTTATGAAGGGCGTTACTTGCAATATACCTTTCAAATTTAGTGACTAAAGCTTTCAAATTGAGTTAGATATATGTCAGAGGTGGGCGTGGCATATGCTGATCTTTCAAGGACTTCGCCAACAACCTATCAAGCAAAATTGGTGACTGTATCTATAAAATTGTGGGAGATACGTGGCTGTTTAATCGATTTAATCGATTTTCTAGCTCCCTAGTGGACGTAGGATTCCAACCTTGAGACTTTTACTTTTGAGGGTACTTTCAAGTATATGTTCCAAGTTTCAAGTCTCTATCTCTACGAGTGTCGAAGAAACTTGCGTTCATACAGACGGACAGACGGACGGACGGACTGACGGTCAAACAGCATGACGGACTTTGCAAAAACCCAATATACTGTTAAACCTTCGGTATCACAGTATAAAAATAAGCCATTGAAAATGAGTTAAATAACACTCAAAAAGTATGATCTAGCATTACATACGTTCTTGACCAATACAAATTAAATAAATTGTAGTCGCAGCTTGGGTCTTGATCGGCTAATAAATTTTCAGACACCATTAAAAATTAAAACAAGACAAGTATATTTTAAAATTGTATTGTAATTCTGTAATTTTTCAGTGCACTTTGAATCTTGTACAATTTTTGTTAAATGCAATTCAGCTTTTTATTCTGAAAGAAAGATTTTATAAAATAAAATACAAATTTGATTTTCACAAAATAAATCACAAGTTAAATAAAAGCATTTTATTTTCACAGACATAAACACATAAATCAAACTTTTAATTTTTGATGTCATAAAAATGTTGACATGCGGAACTCGTTATATTTTTTTTATAGTTTTCATAACTAAGCGTTTAGCGTGCTTCTCTCACGTTAACAGGAAAATCCTAAAACGCATATGAGCTAATATTCTGTTGGAAAACAATTAAAATGTGTGCACACTATTTGTAAATAAATTGAGAATCAAAACAACAACAACTGGAACGTATTTAGACCTAATGTCTAGTTTCTTCTGTATATTATGGTCTACTTGAATTTGGCTTATTTCCAAAAAAAGAATTGCAAACAGCTGCCGGCGATTAAATGTTTAAATGTAATCATGCCAAGTGTACAAATGTTTGTGTTTTTTTAATTTTCGTGACAACCTGACAAGTGCGTCTCCAATTGCTCATTAATCTCAAATTCATAGCCCAGATATACTATATACATATATACCCGAACTCGTATTTGTGTGATTCATATGCAAATCGCATCTGTTTGTAGTAATTTGTCAATATAAAACAATTTCCCAGCGACAATTGTTTATTTTTATCTTTTCAGTTTTCTGTTGCCAATGTCAAGTGTTTTTAAGCATAAGTGATTATATAATATCATGGAAACCAGAGGGTGTATCAAAAGATATTTTCGTTCTTTGAACACATGAAAAATTTATGCCAATTAACTTAAAAATATTAAAAATTAAAAATGTAAGAATTGTAGAGCTGTAGAAAATACTCTTCCTAAAGATACTGGTTTTTTTTATTAATGAAAATAAAATTTAAAAATATTTAATGTCTCACATTTAATATCTACATTAAAAAATTATAAAAGATCAAATTTTTTAAATTTAAACAGAGGTTTAAGATTTAGGTTAATTTCTTTTCAACTAAATCCGTATTATATTGAATCCGGATATTCAAGTTATTACTTAGATATTTCATCTAACTGGGAAACAAACAAGAACATTCTTTTCATCCTATAAAAATCCACAAACTATTTGCCTAACCCTCGTTGGGATTCGACTTAGCATTTAAGTAAGTTGTTATTAAGAATTAGTTATTTATACAACCATTTACAAATCATTACTTCCACAAGCTACAATATATATGTATATATATATATATTACTTATTCAGTTCTAATGAATGTCCGCCGAGACGGTGAATTGGCTTGTGGGGGTGACTGGGCTGGTTTTATGAGCCGTGTGGAGGAGCATTATGATAATTGGTTTGCCTGGCCCACTTCGATTTCAAATTGGCATTGAGTGCCCAGCTTCCTTTCCACAGCGTGACACTCGCAGCTTTGCCTTGACAATATATATATATATATATATGTATATGTGTATATACATATATAAATAATATGTACTTATTGATTGAGACCATTGAAAGTAGATCAAGTTTTATTAGGTTCTTAAGTGCTTGGGCGACAGCGCGTGCAACAAACTACAGTTGTTCGTACAATTGATGAGTGTGTTTAACTTGAACTTGACCCTTGCACGTTTTATTCTTCTTCTTCTTCTGGCATTGTTCCATTTTATTCAAATGGAATTTTAAGCTTAGAGTTTAGTACGATTTGGTTGACATTTAGCATCTTAGGAAGATGAATTGGCCATTGCAGCCAACGTAAATGTTCTCGATTATTTATGGTTATGGTTATAACTGGAAATTCAGAACTTTAACCGTAACATCCGAAATAAATTTAAATTTATAAATATGAATTGTGTTAATTTTGAATAGAATATACAATTTATAAGAGCATTTTATCTCTGAATATACAGAGTATTATATACTATAGCTCTATATATAGTCAAGCTCTATAGCTCTATCACTTAAATTATTCTTACTTGCTTATACACTCTGGGAAAAGTAAATATATTTTATTATATATAGATAGAAATATATATTTCTGACAAACTGAAAATATGCCTTTCCTTTGCCATTGAAGGACAAAAATGTTTTAAAATTTACAAAAAAAATGTTTCTATTTATATTTTTTAAAATACATTAAAAAATTTCACGTTTTCAGGGCGATATTTTCAATGAGTGTGTGTCGGTGTTACTTGCAACATGCTGGCAAGAAACGAGTTCAAAGACACATGCCGCACTTAACAACGACCTCTCAATTTAAGGTGAATGCACGAAGGACATTAAAAAAAGCTTTAACATTTCCAACATTGAGGCTGGTCAGGATTTGATTGACAATCGCAGGAGCCGATCAACTTTGACCCATGATAGCAATGCCAAAAACTACAATATTGTTGACCTTTGTACAGATTGACCTTCCTTGCTACACAGCTGATGGGGGCGTTTAAACGCCTGACAGCCAAAAACAAATGTTTTCGATTTTGATGGTCAGCAGCCGCACAAAAATCTATTCTGAGAGACGAATATGATGGATACGGTTCCGAGAATAAACGACTATGTTCCACATTGGACTTGAGGCATGCGGCTGGTTGAGGCTGCTGTGACAAGTGCGGGGTCAAAAGTAACGATCCCCGGCCAAATGAAGTGGACCAAAATTTCCTGTTAAATAAGGTAGTAGCTTTAGCTAACTGATAAAACTGTCTGGACTAGATTAAAACACATATTTGTTCAACTATGCCACAATTTATTGTTTGCAGTGGTTTCTTATTAAATAGGGTTATCTACTTTATAAGATAGGACCTGTCTGGGCATTGAATTAAAACAATAGTTTTTTTTTTGTAAATGTTTGCAGACTGTCTACTAAACTAAACCATCAACAATTTTAAATTTCTGTAAGTTAGAGCCTGTTTGGACATAGTTATATTAGCTAAATAATAATATACATAATGTTTAATTATCTTTTATGAGATAACCAGCAAATTTCCAGCATTCTAGAGATGGATCCAACTAGAGTCAAATAGAACATTATAAATTCTATCTCAGACTTTGTCTAGCTTAACTTAAAAATAGGCACAATTATTTTCTCTTCAGCTCAGCTTGCATAATTTGAATAATTTTTCATTGCTTTTATCAGAAGATAAATAGCAAAACTTCTAGTATATAGAGTTGAACTGACTCAAGATAACTGTCAAGGTCGTAAATTTCGCCTGCATTTGCCGCAAATATTTATAAATGAGTAACAGACACACACATAGACATATGCACACATACACAAACACACACACGCAAATCAACAAATGTCATGGGACAAGAAGGTATTATATAGAGATATGGCAGGCACGAGTTTGAATTTATGGGCAGATTTGTTGGGCTTTGTAGTACGCAGAAGCTATTAAACCAATAATTATATAAATACAAATTATTTTTTTTTAAGATAATGCCGATTTTTGGATTTGAAAATGAGTGGCTTATTCCTGCTTATGATCTCTGAAAATAATCTCCATGAATAACAGTTGAAAATTATGTTATTTTACATTTGATGCAATCGGGCATCGATACTTATGTTAAGTCTCTCATTAATTCCTACTCATACTGTAAAGTAGCAGTCTTGAATAAACGCTGATTGAGTACACACCGCTGGTGGGACCCAGTCTTACTTTCTTATGCAGGCGTTCCTTGACGCGGGGAAACTTCGCTCCAACAATAACACTTTGGTCCGTTGACTTTATGTGACTTAAAATTACAGTATTTAAATAGTTTATGAGATATTAAAAATATCGGGTTATCCGTTCTCCACTTCTCTAATTTATGAACCTAGAAATACAATTCCTTTTTTTTGAGGAAATTAAAATAATTATCTAGTTACCTGTTTTCTGAATCAATTATGCAACGAAAATATTTTTAAAATACATCTAGTTAATTTTTGCTTTGAAATCAAAAATACTTTTCAACTTATCTCAAAAAATATTGAAACGTAAGGTAAAAAAAGCTAGACAATCAAATCGAAAGAAATATGGATTTATTTATTAGAATAACAAATCCTGTCATTTCTCTGGCAAAAAGGATGCATCCTAATTTTTCACCGTCGGAATTGGAGCCCCCAACGAAACGTAGAAAGCTTATTTTTGAAACCAACAACAATAACGACGACCCTATAGATCCAAGATTCAGCGATGAGGAAGCCGTAACATCTGGTGGAGTTGAGTATAATCCGGACCTGAGTGTTGAAGAAAATCCGTATTACTTCGAATCAAATAAGTTGCTTTACTATTTGCATGCAGAACGTGCTAAGCGCCTTAATTATTAAACTAAAAAGCATTATTAAAATAATAACAATATCGTGTGTTATTATTATTGCAGAGCCTTATGTAGTTTGACCTAAAAGAGTCCCATCCGATTCTATAGCTCTTCCATCAACCCCATTTCTTGTTTCTATGTCCATCGAGCTCAAAACATGTTTTCCTAGAATATTACTGATCAAAATCAAAATTAAAATTATTCTAAGCTGTACAAAAGAAGGAACGACTTTCAGAGAAAATCTTGCATCAATATTTAAATTTAAGAAAATAAATTAATAATATCAAATTTGTATTCATTGACGTCAGCTCATCATAATGTTGATGCACCAGCTTACAGCATTGATGCAATTACCTTCTATAAATAATAAATACCTGCAGTCGTGGATTAAGAGGCAAGGACGAGTAAATCCTTGAATCAACCTGGCACCTGACGTACAAATGAATTAATTTGCCCCAGTTAAAGTTAGTCTTAGATCGAGTGGTCGAGTGGCCATAAAATAAATGGAGGTCAACAATGCCGTACAAAGACTTCACAATTGGCCGCTAGATAGGAATCAGAAACTGGACCAGGGTCGGCTCGGAAATCTCTATGGCTTATGTGGGGCATGCAACAAATGCTCAAGGAACTTCAACGGCTGTCACCTGCACTGCGGCAATACTGTTTCCTGATGCCTGTTGCGTGCCTGCGCCGCAATTCATTTCAAGGACTCGCGGCGGCATCTGGAATCACACGAAAGCTGGATCAAAATGCTAAACTTACAACACCAAAAGTGGGTCGAGCAAAGTATGCAGCGTCTTATGCAAAGTAATGTCTCTGTGTGTGTGTGCGTGTGTGTGTTTCATGGTTACATATCTGTCAATAGCTTAAGCACGTGTCTGCACACTCATCTCGTATTTCCACGTTGCGCATTTGAATCGAAATTATTTTTGGAATAGCTTTATGCGCTCATGGCAATCATTTCCTTAGGTAAGCAAATAACTCAGAAATTTATTTAGGTGCACTCAGAAAAACAATCAAGAAAATCGCTCTCAATATAATACAAAAAATATTCCAAAAATTATAAAGTCTTTTTTTTCAATTTTCAGACATATAATTCTTAGTAGTAGAATTTTTAAAAAGTAGAAATGCAAGCCCTCATTTTTTTGTGAGAGATTAAATTGATTCTATTGAAATGATATAAATTTATAAGATAAAATGTGTATATAATAATAAGAATAAAAAAATATTTTAATTCTATTTACAACACACCTGAAATTAAACAAATTTTTTTAAATTTTAGAAAATTAAACTTTCCATTTAAGCAAAATTCCGTGGCTTTTAGAAAGACACAACCTTTAATTTTAGTATTGGTATTTTTATAAAATTTTGATTATTTTTTTTTAAGTGTAAGCTCGTACATATGTAATCTACTTGACTTATACACTTAAATACATAGGCTACTCCATTCCCAATGAGCTTCCCACGTGTGGAGCCTTTTCAATTTTTGTAACGTTTTTCTACATTGGCAAAGCTGATTTGAATCTTTTAATTGTCCGTTTTAAGGAGACGCCCACGATAATGTGTCTTTATCTTAGTTACATAACTAAATCAGGTGAATAAATAAATCATTAGCGCTCGTGTGCCGACTTATAATTATATTAAGCGATTTCATATAATTTGCAATTGTTAAAGCAATTGATAATAAAAAAAAACACCCTCTTAGACTCTTACCTCTCCAAAAGACTTTTAACTTGGGTAAATTGAATTAATTTAGTTAAAAATGGTTTAAACCTTGAACCCATTGAAAATTTATAAGCAGTGTATTATAATGTTTAGCGAATGGGTTGTAAAGATTGCAGAAGGAGGCAAATCGGAACCAAGGAGACATTTGTGAGCATACAAAAAAATTGGCATTTTGTACTGGGCACAGGGTATGTATAAGTCAGGCACTCTCGAGTGAAACACTCTTACTTAGGATAATGGACAGACATATATTAAATAAAATAAAATATATAAAAAAAAAATCAAATAAAAATACTAATTCCTTGAAACGAAAGACTCATTTAAACAAATTATAAATTTTTTTTATTTTGTGCAATGATTTAGCATTTTATTTAGTATACAAATTTGATTTATTATAAGAAAACCGTTGAAAAAAAATACCAGTTGTTAAAAACAAAATATGTTGTTGTATATACTTGTATATATGTATTTGTGTGAGTAAATAATGAGCAATTGACGTCAGTCAGTGAATGCATTTGGATGCCAATTACATGTACATTTATATGGATACACTTGGAGTATTCATTTTTAGTTGTTTTCTCACGAAATTTATTTTCATAAAACATTAAACACAATTTCAAAACAAATTCGATTGTAACAACAATTCTATTAAAATTGAAAATAATTGATTAACTACATACATATTTCAATCTTCTGGTATAGTCTATCGAAGTACAAAATTAAACAGTCATAAAGAAGCCTCTGCCTCTGAATTAGTGGAATTTATTGTTATCCGAAGTCGAAATGTCGAGAAACTGAGGCAGTTATCGATAAAATAAAGCAAACTTGATCTGCGCCTGGTATACGAGAACTTATATTCCAAATTCTCTTGCTCCTTTAGTCTCTGAGATTCACGTGTGCATACAGACGGACAGACGGACGGACGGACATGGCCATATCGACTCATTGATCATGATCAAGAATATATGTATATACTTTATGGGGTCGAAGATGCTTCCTTCTGCCTGTTGCATACATTTACACAAAACCATTATACTCTTTTTACCCATTTTTAATGCCGATGATTGCATACTTTTGGAGACTTGGTGCATCGAAACTAAATAAATAAATAAATAGGATTTTTCGGCTAAACATGAGCATTGAGATACTTGTCAAAATTGTTTTGTAGCTTCATATTAGTTAGGAATTCAGTCAATACACACAACTCGAAGAGAAAACATCATAAAATTTATACAAATTTTTGTGGTTAAAAAAAATTTTTGTTTATATTGGATATACTTAAGTATTTATACATTTATATATGAAGACAGTGTTTCTGGTGAGTATTGAATATATCAAAGCAAGCCAAAAGACCATATATTAAGTTTGGTTTTAGCCTGCTTTATTACGGTTGATTATGTTTGACTTAACTTGAGTTTGATTCGTCTATTAGTATTTAAATATGTTTATGTTTACCATCTACCATTATTCAATAATTTCCATTCGCAGTTCTTGCAAGAAAACAAAATTGAAAAATAATTTCAAACCGCATCTGTTTCACACAACGAATTTGGCTCTCGTTCATTTTTACAATTTGTTTTGCCATATGCGAAGTACAGTTGAAGTCTTTTTTTGGTTTTTAGAATATATATTATCAAATTCTAGTGCATAGTGCAATACCCATAAATAGTGGTAAGTAAGCAAACTCGTAAAAAAAAACCCAACATCATTTCTAATCTCTCTTTTTTATTAACACAGAAAATCTAAATCTTATTGTGGAATACTTGTTAGTTTCTTGCTCCATTCCAATTCCAGAAATATGAGCAGCGCAGGGCGAAGGGCTGTCAATGTTGTTGTCACGCGCAACACAAAGACCCAGTTTTCTAGAATTAACATCCTCGACTGGATCAATCGCACCTTGGGCTGCAGCATTCAGAGCATTAATGATCTGTGCACGGGCGCTGCCTATTGCAATTTAATGGACGTTTTGTTTCCGGATGTGATTCGGATGAGAAAAGTAAAGTTCATGTGCAATCAGCAAACGGAGTACATTGCGAACTTTAGGCTGTTGCAGCAAGGCTTTAACATGTTGCAAGTCGACGCGGCGTTTGAAATTCCGGAGCTGACCAAGGGAAACTATCAGGACAACTATGAATTTGCCAATTGGTTCAAAACATTTTACGAGCGCAATTTCAAGTCGCTTCGCAAGGATTACTGTGCGAAGCAGGCGCGTGGTTATCAGGAAATTGGAATTGGCGTTCCCAAATTGAATCGCCCTGTGCTGCAATGGCAATAGGATGAGCGGAAATGTGCAACTTCATCGACACAAAGTTCCAATTGTTTTTATTATTTTCTGCGGATCCTTTTTTATCCTTTTTTATAAATTCGTCAAATTATCTGTATTAGCAAATCAAAAAAAAAAAACAAAAAAAAAATAATAAAAAGAGTCTCAAACTTCAAGCAAAATTAATATTGTCTGCTGTTTCCTTTTATTTCTATATACATTTGTGTAGGACTGATTATGTCCCGTTAAGTTATTATAGTTATACATTAATTAATTATCTTAGTTCCATAACTACATCAAGTGAATAAATAAATCATTAGCGCTCGTGTGCCAACTTATAAATATATTAAGCGATTTCATATAATTTGCAATTGTTAAAGCAATTGATAATAAAAAAACACCCTTTTAGGCTCTTACCTCGCCAAAGACTTTTAACTTGGGTAAATTTAATTAATTTAGTCGAATATGGTTTAAACCCTGAACCCATTTACAATTTATGAGCAGTGTTTTATAATGTTTTGCGAATGGGTTGTAAAGATTGCAGAAAGAGGCAAATCGGAACCAAAAAGACACTTGTTAGCATACAATAATAAATGGGCATTTTGTACTGGGTACAGGGTATGTATAAGTCAGGCACTCTCGAGTGAAACACTCTTACTTAGGATAATGGACAGACATATATCAAATAAAAGAAAATATATAAAAAATACACAAATAAAAATACTAATTACTTGAAACACAAAGATTCATTTAAATAAATTATAATTTTTTTTTTATTTTGTGCAATGATTTAGCATTTTATTTAGTATACAAATTTGATTTATTATAAGACAACCGTTGAAAAAAAATACCAGTTGTTAAATACAAAATTAGTTGTGTCTTTGTGTGAGGAAATAATGAGCAATTGACGTCAGTCAATGAATGCATTTGGATGCCAATTACATGTACATGTATATGGATACACTTGGAGTATTCATTTTTAGTTGTTTTCTCACGAAATTTATTTTCATAAGGCAATAAACACATTTTCAAAAGAAATTCGATTGTAACAACAATTCTATTAAAATTTTAAATAATTGATAAACTACATATTTCAATCTTCTGGTATAGTCTATCGAAGTACAAAATTAAGCATTCATAAAAAAGCTATAAATATTATGATAATTAAAATAGACATAGAAATGCTAATTGTTCAATTTACAAGCATTTTCATTGATGCAGTGACCTGATTGATATTACAAAATCGTGTTCGAAGAATTGAATACATTATGAATGTAATTGGAAATGTGCGGGTGAATTTTTTATGCAAATTAATATAATAATGTAATCGTTCTTTTGTTGTTTTGATTTTTTATTCGTTTGTAAATGTAAATGAAATGAATCACAGTAATGCGGTTGTTATTGTTATTGTCGTATTTTAGCCTTTTGTCATGTTATTTACAAAACATGTGACACCTTGCACATTGCACTAATTGTGTTTACTCCGGAGAAACAATTACTTAGGCACAGTGCAATAACTGAGATCGATAGTTCCACATCTCGATGTACCCAGCAATTTGTTAACATTCAACTTGTTTGTTCTACAAACAAAATGTTTAGCGATAGTAAATTGACAATTGAAAGTGTCAGAGGCCAGAATTCAAAATGCCAAACAATAGATACTTAACATGCTGACATTTGTACATCTACACATACCTTTTCTATATAACCTTACACCTTAGCAATGTGACAAATTTATGTGATGTGACCATCTCTGACTATCTGTTTAACTTCCCATTTGGACGGTGTCATCACCTGTCTCAAGTTTTATCAACTTACAACGCGACAGCAATAAATAATTATTATTGAGTATTAAATCGGAAGGGGTGTTTCCACATTGATCAATTTATGGCGTTGCCATTGTGATTGATTACCTAGTGTAATTTTTGTGTCATATCGGACGAATGGCCGTCAAAACTGTTTGCACACTGCACAAATGAAGAGCTTCGAGTTGCTATAAAAATATTCATTGCCTACTTTGCGGACAGCAAAAAGGAGTTGCATCTGCAAGAGGAGCTTTTGCAGCGCAATTGGTTCTCATTGTGAGCTTTTCGATGGTCTCTAAAATCTCAGCATCACTATTGATATATACTGGGGGCTATTGATGCCTTTGACTGCCAGTTGCTCGGCATCGTTGGCGGCATTGTGACAGATTTCCTATTCTTAGCGCTCGCGAGCAAAAAACAAAAGCCAAAAGCACAAAACGAACAACAGCAACGGAAAAATGCCGAAGCCAAAGCCGAGACAAAACCGAATACGACGATGTCGAACACCGACGCAACGCCGACGCAGACGCCTCGGTTGGCAACTCGATAAAAGTGTGTGATAGATGACGTTACCGTTACCGGTCGCGACGCGTCGCTGTTACTGTCGCTGCTGCGGCTGCTGCTGCGGCTGCTGCTACTGCCTGCTGCTCACATTTGGATAATAAAACTGGCAACGAGCACTCGAGCAGCAAGTTAATTTGCAAACGCTGCTCATACGCTGCGGAGCAAGAAGCAAAGCCAAAAAAAAAAACACGTGTTCCCCCCTTACAGTTTACCCGTCGAGTTCACAAACCCACACACACACTCCGCACGCGATTCGCAGTGTGACCAAAGCGCGTGCGTGTGCTCAGCAGTCCAGTGTGTCTGCCTTATTTGCATTCACAGCCAACGCTATCCACATCCACATCGGCATTCAAAACAAACACGAGCAGAGCAGTCTTCATCTCGTTGCGCTCCTAGTAAGTCAATTATATTCCGTTCGCTGCCATCGCGCATTTTGGAATCGTGTCGCGATTTGCCGCAAGCTTTGCGATTAACGGTTATCATTCAACAAGTGCTAAAAATCACAATTATAATTATAATAATGAAAAATTAGGCTAATTATTTAATTAACGCCAGCATAATTGAGCACTTAAATTGTTTGTAAAGTGAAATATCGTTTTTGTACATTTTTTCGGCTGTTTATTATACGGTAAAAAGTAAGCAATCGAAAAAAATAAATAAATAATATTTATATGCATTTGTTAAGTATATATATATATCATATATATGAATTTGTAAACAAATTCCTGATAAATATGATATATTTTGGAAATTAAATGTATTTTTCGAGCATTATTTATAAATAAACACAAAACCACGCCACCGAAAAAATAAACACTGTGAAAACTTAGCCAGCAAATATGTGTGTGAAAAACTACTAAAATTAATAATTAATATAGCGGCGGTCGCTATTTTTACGAAAAACAGCTGTGAACAGCATGATTTTATCCAAAATAATAATAATAAAATATTCAGTGTTTACCAATAAACAAATGTGAAAGCTGTGTATAAATTAGAATTTCATTTCTAAAATATGTTTACTAATTTTGAGAAAAG
The DNA here is from genome assembly GCA_035042185.1 of Drosophila kambysellisi. Taxonomy (NCBI): domain Eukaryota; kingdom Metazoa; phylum Arthropoda; class Insecta; order Diptera; family Drosophilidae; genus Drosophila; species Drosophila kambysellisi. The sequence continues at coordinate 203,801 of JAWNLS010000855.1, forward strand.
CACAGAAGTCAGTCTATAAATAATTCTTTTCATAATTCAAAATCAGCTTATAAAATAAACAAGCTCAAATTGCGATCATAATGCAAATTAAGAAATTATCAAATTAATGAAGCAATACAATAAATAAATTGTTACGAGCTTGTTAGCTTTAACTTGTTGTTAAATACAAACTTTGATGACCTTACATTTTTTATGGGTAATGCAAATGAGTAAACAAAAATCCTCAACTGGTTTCAATTTGGCTTGCAGAACTCCAACCGAAATCGTCTCGATGATTGGATCCCCTGTCCCCAAACTAAAGACGAAAAGTGCGTCCCACAATTTTCCATTATAACGAATGCCCAACAAATACAAAAACAACAAGAGGAATCCAATATTATATCATAATAATGCCAAAAAGAGTAATTATGGATAACTCAGAAGCAGTGGGTGGCGAAAGTCCCTGGACCAAACTGCTCAACAGCGAGGACAAAAGCAAACAGGCTGTGATTGCTAAAGCGAACCGCGTCACTACGGACTCCAAGGATTCAGAACCACTAAATGTGGAACAACTCAGCGGTGAAGCACCAACCAAAACTGTTACAACGATTGCGGGCAGCTCGAGCGCAGATCCAATATCAGAGGCGAGTGCCAAACTGGAGCAATCGTACAATCGAAGCGCCACCTACGGATCGGGCATGAATAGTGCCGGCGGCGAATCCAGCAACAGTGGCACTCTCCTTTCCCGCAAGGAATCCTTCCTGGGCTCATGCCACAGGCAACTGAGGCGATCCATCAAAGCGGTCAGCGAGTCGCCGGGACCATTAACGAGGTGAGTCTGGTATATATAAAAGGTGTTCCTTAAATCGCAATGGTGTTTTTGTTAAACTAAAAGTAAAGAGCTTATGTAAAGAAATTAAAAACTAGTTCAAATTCCGGTAAAGATTCCGATATTTTTCTTAATCAGGTTATTTTTCATTGAGTCGGTTCTTTTTCTAAATGTCCATATATAAAGTTAAGTTTCCGTTTTGCCGCCTGAAGCTCACCACAATCAACTTTAACAACTCATAAAAAACTATGATATCAGCAAAATAAATTTCGAGAAACTGCTAAAATTCAGAGGGTATTTTTTGTTAATTCTATTTAATTTATTGTTTTTTCGATTATAAAAACTCAGTCATTTTGCATTTAGTTGTGCTTTAATATAGCATACTTTTTTGATAACGCAATTAGCGCATGCAACTTCAACGGTTTACAGGGTATATTGTTATTGTATATATAATATAAAATAAATAATATAAAATATATATATTTTTGTGGTGATTGAATATTGCGCATCCGACATGAATACACTGAAATGAGGCCAGGGCTTTTTGCCAAAGATCAGTGACAACATTGTTCACAGTGCCTGCTAAAATTTGCCAAACGCTTTTCTATAATTGTTCGATGGCTCTCAAACTTCTGTAACATCTCTTAGTTTTGGCTGGTTACTAAGAGGTACTAAATAAAGAGAGCGGGATAGAGAGAGAGAGAGAGCGATACACACCTTTCTGCTTACGATATTGATAGCGACGACTTATCTGCTTTGCATATGGGCAGCATTTGTGTATTTTTATTTAGTGTTCTATATTAGAATATATATTAGAGACTAGAATACCATGTGTGATAATGTAATCGGGTAGCAAAAGCGCCTTCTGATTCTGCCCTGATTTCGGCTGACTTTGTCAGTCAGCGTCAGCGTCATCGTCAGCGTCTGCGTCAACGTCAGCGTCAGCAATGCTGAAATCGCGACACGCGACAAAAGATAAAACTTTCAGTTGATTGGATGAATGGCAAAATTAAATTATATTTGATTTATGGCCGTCGGTGGGTGGATAATTAAATATGATTTCCGCTAGAAATGTAACGGAGCTTTTTCTCTATTCGACTGAGTGCAGCTTTAATTGGATTTAGCTTAGCGAAGGCTATCAAAGAATACGGAGCACTTTGAATGCTCGGCAACTTGAGCGCCCCTGACATTCATATGCAAATAATGTTGCTTATCATCCCCAAAACCAGCTAAAAATGTGTAAAATGGGTATGATGTGATAGGCATAAAAAAGCATCTCAGACACAATAAAGAATTCACCTTCTTAATCAGCATGAATAGTTGAGCCGATTTAGTTATATCTGTTTATTATATGAACGCGTTAATCTCAGCGACTATAAAAGTTTCTTCTCCTTAATCGATAATTTGCCACTTGATGAATATCGTAAAAATCAATTTTCGATGCAAAAAAATTAAAATTTTATAGATATACCAATTTTTATTGGTTATAAATATACAGTGAAATTATATTCATCATCTCTAGAAATGTAAACAAGATCGATGTAGAATCATGGAAGATATGTACCAAATTCATATAAATACACATATATACATATAAATATACATATACATATTTTATCAGAGTATTTGGTAGTCGGGTTCTCTTTAAGCTAGATCATTCTTACTCATTAGTTATTGTTTTTTGCTGTAGTCAAACTAGAGCATTCTTAAATATTTGTTTTTATTTTTGCCTATTTGCCTTTATCATCATTTAGGTTCAGAGTAATTGTAACTTCTGATGACTGCAAACAGTTTTCAGTTACACTTGATTATGCATGATAAACTGATAGTCAACAGCTCTTTGGCACCTTGGCATTAATTTGCATAAGTAAGTCAACATTTTGCCGTAAACACCAGCAGACTACCAGCAAATAGAAGCTGGCAACACTTATTGCGCATAATTTATTAATTTGTATATTTCTTGCATTTGTTTGCTCTTATAAGTATCAGTAAATTAAAAACATTTTCAACGCCCACACCGAGCCACATCCACACACACACACACACACACACACCTCGGCCTCAGCTTTATTTGGCCAAGTGCCAAGGGGATTTCCTCAAGTGGCTGTCAACTGCCAACAGCTGTTGCCGGGGCAACCATATTATGCTGCGTACCATAACAATGGGTATTAACATTTTGTTAAAAGCCTTAAGGCTATCAACAGTATACTCAAATTAAGATGCTACCAGTTGATTTCTGAAAGAGTATCCAAAGTTCGGCGATCGTTGTTTCATCTTGTCTTTGTTTTCTGATTAGGTCTTATATGCTGCGAATGCAAATTTCTCAGCACTAAATATAGACAACTAAATGCTCAAGCTTATAGTTGTTATGCCAAATATGAGTGCCCCAAAATAAGCATTAATATATATATATATTTTGCCAATTGGCTATCAATTTTTGGACAGACAGAAAAAATCTGCACTTTTTGATTGCTTTCTTTGTCAGTGGTTATTTTCGTCACACGCGCCGTATGATTAATATTCCGTTTAATTTTGTTTTGAAATCCGCGTTCGATTGCTCTATCTACAATTGCTCAAATTAATTATGGCCGAGTGGTTTATGATTAATAGGTTTCTATAAATATATTATTTTAAAAAAAAAAGAATCGTTTTCGACATTACAATTAGCATGAAACTGAAGCTGCAAATGCGATAAAACACAATTTCCCTACAACAAAATTTCTTAGTAATGATTCATTTTATCAAAAATATTTATGTTCTGAATTTGTTTTTATCGTGATTTATTCATTCTGTTTTGTTTTTGTTTTTGCTTTTCTGTGAACTCGTTTGTGATAACATAAATTCCATAACATTTTATTGTTTTTCATTGTTCCCAAAGACTTAACATTTTGAATTGCTGTTAAGGGTATCATTAAATGATTATGTCAAGTAGTAAGGATTAACCATCAATCTAGATTCTTATTGTAATCGAATGTCATGGGTATATCATGTGATTACAATACTTTGTACTATAGTCGCACCCTTGTATAATTTGTGCAAATATTGGTAGAGTATTTATTCTGGTATTTTTATTTAATTTTTGCTTTTTTCTGCTTGCTGCTGATAACTGCAAATTAAAAAGTATCAGACGGAAAGCTAGCTATAAATTTGAAAAAAATACAACAATATAAATTGCAAAATTTCGACTGCGACGTGGGAAATTTTGAACTGCGCACACTGTCTCGATATATACTATATAGAATGTCTGATTTATATATCGTTCGTGCATTTCAGACACAGAATAAGCCCGATTGTAAGCATCGCAATTGACAACAAGGTTCAGCTACTCCCCCCTCTCAATTGCCCACGCCTCCCTCAACAGTTGGGTAAAGCTTGCGGTCACTTAGCCATGGCTTAAACGTTTTGTCGCAACATTAACAATAAAAGCAAGCAACAGCAATGAATTTAATTGCTGCAACAGAGGCCGTTAACAGTTGCATAGCTTTTACAAATTTACATTTTTGCACACTGTTTACTGTGCATATTTGCATTCATGCATATTACGTATTCGCGACGTAAGCCAAAAATAACGACAACGTCGACTGCGACTGCGACAGTGAGTGCGTTAATTGCCTTGATTTAAGCGCGGCTGGATTCTTCACTAAAAGCTGCTGTCGAAAATTTTGATTTTTAGCTAATTTTTTTTGTTTGTCAATTCGCGTCAACGTCGCCGTTTGTTTGTTATTGTTGTTATCTTACTTTTGCTCTGTATTAAAAAACAACAACAATAACATATTAGTTATCAGCTGTTGTATTTCATTGTGCTTTATATTCTGATTTTTTGCCGTCTACGCATATTTCTTAACACATGCGGTTCTTACTTTTGTTGTAGCTGTTCTTGTGTTTGCATGTGTTTAGCAGCATGCTAAGGCAGCGCAGCGGCGTCTGCTGCTATCGGTTCTTCTTCTTGATATACTTGAAATTGAAATAAAAAGCAACAATGTCGTCAACTGAGCGTTTCAGTTTCATTTCAACCGTCTTCCCAGAAAGTGATTTCACCTGCGCTGCGAGTTGACGACGACGACGCTTCTGTTGCCGCTGCTGCTACTTCGCGCGCTCTCTTTTACACTATTCATTCACTCTCTTTACATCTGCTCTTTTACGTGTTTTATGCGCTCGTGGGCTCTCAGTTCGATGCACGATCGGCAGAGACGCTGTAAAGTTATTTAAACTCATTGGACATGCAACGTTGTCAGTTGCACATGAGACGCCGCTAAGCTAATTACAAAACGGAAAGCACAACTGTTAATAAAAATAAATTGTATAAGTCAAACAATTTTACCGTTAACGAAAAACCGTAAATAGTTTCGAACAACGCCGGCCGGAACAGACGCTGTGAAAATAATAATGCGCGTTTTTGTTTATTTCAAAATAAAAACCATATTCGCCTTTCCAACAACAAAAAGAACGCATTTCTGACAAAGAGCGAAAAGTTTAAAAACCGCAAAACGTATACGCTGTGATCAAAGAGAGAGTTGCCAAACAACAACAACAAAACAACAGCCTCAATAAGCAATATAACAACAAAACATCCGCTTCGTAAATTCCCACAGCCCTTATTTAGATCAACCAGCGATAACGTCATCCAGCGCATAACAGTATTATTCAAAAAAAAAAAAAAAAAACAACAAAAAAGTGCTCGAATCTATTGTTTCCAAACACAAATATCAATTTTTATAATTGTAATTCTCAGCTGTCGCATCGGCTTCAAGGTTGTAACAGGAGCAGAGAGCCAAAAAAAAAACATTTTTGTGTGTATGTGTTATTTTTTTTTTGCTAATCGCTCGACCGAAGAGGAGCTGTCATTTGTCAGAAAAAACACACACAGTACAAACATATTTTGCATTTGTTTGTAGTGCTGTTGTTGCTGCTGCTGCCGTCCGTTACATTTTAGTTGCTGTCGCGTCAGCGACGCTGCATGTTGTAGCCGACCTCAAAAAAACCAAAAAGACAAAACTAAACACAAACAAACAGTGTTGTATAACGGACGCGTGTGCATTGAATTCTAAAGCTTCTTCTTTAAATTTGCACGCATTTCTCTTTGAGCAACATGAAGCGTCTTATGACCTGGGAACGCGATCTTGTCGATGCTATGTACGAGTAAGTTACCAACACAAACAAACACAGCTGTTCAACAATCTCATGTATCTTATACGTAATTATTTATAAGTAGTTGTACAGGTTTTCAAGTGCATTGTTTTTGTCAAAAATGCGAAGCAGCATAACTTGTTGCCATCTTTCACATTGAACATTGAACTTGTCTCCAGTTGTGTACAGTTTACAGTAATTTATAATTCTTATGTTGGTGTTATGAGAATGCGCGCTGCCAAAAACATTGCATGGCAACAAAAAACATCGGAAGCAGCATTGGCAGCATCACTCTTATACTGCTGCAGCTGTTGTTGGTTTCGAAGAGTGCGCATGCATTTCTGCATTTTTTTTTGTTCAGTTGCGTGTGCCGGTCGCTCAGCATGCTGTACTCCACATGCACATTGCACTTGCTCTCGTTCCTGCACCCACGCCAACTTTGTACACACATTCGCTGTCGCTCTGTCTCTTTCGCTCTCTGAGAGTGCGATGGCCTCAGGAAGTATTTGACATTCGAATCGGTCGCACGCATTGATCGTAAAACAGTTTGGTCGCTGAGGTCGTTGGGAGAGGGTGGCGGTGCCGCTTGTGTGGAATTTAAATGCCTTTGCTTACCTTTATAAATAAATTAGAGGCCGATAACAAAAGCTACTCGGCTCACTTTGGCCACCAATTTCTGTGGCTTAATGAAAATCTAGGACAGCTGCACACTTTTATGTTTACTCAACTTTTCATATCTAAGTCCATGGCTATATAAAATTGCTATCCGCATTTGTACTAATGACTAAACAAATAGATAATATTTGCATAGCAAAGCTGTTAATTAAGGTGTATTTGGATATTTTCTTTTGCAAGAGGTATTTATTTGCCTCATGCAAAGTTAATTAAAATTAATGCAGCACTCGGCTATTTGCTTTATACTTATACATATGTATATAGGTGAATATATTGTCAAACAAGTCTGTAAATTATTGTCACCTGTGTAATGTAAAAAAGCCATTTGAGAGGCAACGAATGACAAACTGATAAATCAAGCTTTTGAGTTGACTGTACCTGTTTTAGATGCCTTTAAAAGTAACCGTTATTTCGCATGCAACAACAATGGAGTGCAATACTTTCAACTTGCAGTTATTTATTTTAAACATTGCAATTTTCCACATGTTGCACTTGCATATAAATTGAAAATCTATTATATACTATTATTACTTTTGTTATTTTTCCTTTTCGAGTGTTACAAGTTGTTTGAACTTTTGTGCAGACTGTACCGCTATTATTGTATTTTAATTTTGTTGCGCCACTCGCTTGTGGCTTATTTTGATGGTGTAGAAAGCGTGTAGTTATTAGCTTAACAAGCGGCGCATGTTGATGATCGTTTTAGTGGTAGCAGTAGTCGCTGTCTTTAGTGTTTCAACCAGCTGACGCGACGAGGCCCTGTCACATGCCCCAACAAAGAGCACACTTATTCATACTTACACTCGCAGCTGTTTACCCGGCTTATTTCAGTTTTATTTACAAGCATCCGCGAGACTGCGACATCTTTGTCAAACAGATAAAAATAAGAAAATGAGAAATAAAGCCGGTCATGACCAAATCATTGCTGTTGACAAGCACCCACCTCCCCTCCGCCAAACACGTCTCCCTATTGAAAATACATCTACATTGGATTTATTAGCACCTTTGCAGGAGAAGCTTTCCACCTTGTCCCAGACTCCGGGCATATTTGTTTTAACTGCGACTCTTTAAAAATGCCGCTCGAGCGACACGCTTATTGGGCGTGTCATGTTCCACTGTTGCAGATACAGATACAGATACAGCTGGAGATACAATAAATACTGAGAAATACTTTGCTTATTTGTTCAAGTCCTCTTTTGTTAATCGAGTTATTCGCGTTTAGCGTTCATGAGGAAAGTTTTAACATTGATAATTCCATATGTACACACACGGACTTATCCGTACGTTGTATTTTTAACCTTATTTAGCAATTGAGTCGTCACTTTTTGACATTTTCCAGTTCACACTCTGTGTGTGTGTGTGTGTGTGTGTGTGTGTGGAAAATAACCGGAGACAAGTTAAAATTGGATATCGAAGTCGTTGTTAATCGACTGGCAAATAACTTGGCTAATTATATGCTAAATTCATTAGGTTTTTGTTTTCCCATTTTGGCTCGCATGTTTTTGGCGTGACCAAAAAAAATTTGCATTAACGGCATTTAATTTTAGAACGGGGCGCTAACCAAAGGTAAAACTTGATTAAATAAAATACTATTAACGGCAGCAGGAAATAAAATGACCAGTCATAATCGTAATTATTTTATAGTCAAATATTTGGGTTAATTATTGAATTAATGGCGTTTTGGCTTATGCTTAGTTAGAAATTTAAGTTATACTCATAGTTAATGATCAAGAAATGTAAGCCACTAAAAAATATATATTGTATATTAATATTTTTAATCATTTTGATCAGGTGCCGTACTTAATTTGAACTTCTATTTTTTCAGCACATTTTGACACAGTCTTATAAATTAAATTTAAACCAGTTCAGCTGACTGTTCTTAAAAAACTAAAAGCAGGCGTTTACACAAAATTTAACGCGAGTTCTTTGAACTGTTGCTCACACACTTGCTGATTATTACAGACATCACAAGGCTAATTCTTATTATCTATGTGGAGCTTAGGTAGTTCCAAGAGTTCCCAAAAAAAAAAAAATGAGTTAAAATGCGGCAACAAAATGATTTGTTGTCTACAAGTTGGTCACATTTTAGACCTAATCATAGTTATTATTTTTGTTTTGATATGCCTCACATTGCAAAAGATGTGTCACTTCCTCTACGTCACCGATTGTATGATAAAAGTTAAGACTTTTTGTATTTTTAGTTGAGTAATTTCACTGTAAAATTAGTTATAGCATTACGACACTTGAGTCTTCCCTAATGCGGGATTACTTTTGTGGGGTGTTTTATTGCTGCAATTGTGTTTTGTTGTTGCACAATTCATTTGATTAGATACTCACTTTAAGAGTGCCTGTCGATGGGGAAAGAACACTTGGCAGTGGACAGGGTCCAAAGCATGGCAGCGGCGCCTTTGAATGTTGGCTTTTCTGATAGAGGTGTGATTTAATAAATCTAAAGACTCGGAAAAAACGCTATATTCATAACACAAATTTAGGAGTCTTATTCTCGCGATTATGATTTTCGATTTGATTTGATTTAAAAACCAAAATCTAATCAAATCTGTTTTCTTAGTGTATAAATATGCATTATATCAATGGCTAATGAACACTGTGAGATCTAAAGATTGATCGCATATGTAAACTTTCTCACACACAAGTTTATTCAACTTTAGCCCTGCAGCTATACAAAAATATATAAAATATTGTAGATATATTGTTCATTGTATATAGATCGATCAGGACACAAATAGCTGGCCTTTTTCTTATGATGGATGGCAACTGGGGCCAACTGGGTTATTTTTAAACGACATAAGACCAAAAATCTATAGATGGCGGCCGGCATAAACCGGTTCGAGTGTAAAGCGGCTTACATGATATACAAATATTAATATATATATATATTTCTATATATTTGTACAAACATACATACATATATTTATTTGAATGTGCCTTAGGCATGTATGGCAATTTTTCTGCGTTTCAAAATAATAAATTTGACAAAAGCATACCAAAACATTTGCACATATCTAGTATACGCATGTGGATATAGCCATATATATGTTTGTATGTTTATATGAATATGTAAATTTACGTTTTTACGTTACGTTCGACGTGAGATAAGTTCATGGCCCATTTAAGAGAGAGGTGACAAATATATAACACATGTGAAGTCATGAGTACCCATATGCATACCCTCACTTCCTAAGATAAGTTTACCATATCAAGTCAACCCCAACTTAAATATATATAAAATTAAATAATTATAAATCATAATTTCGAATAAATCTTTGAATTCTTGTAAATTATGATTATTTTATTTTAGTTATTTACTTTTACTGCATGTTAATTTAAAAAATATTTAAAGCCTTGTAGAAATTAAATTTTGAAATTCTTTTGCTGAACTCACGTTTTCACGTTTCTAACTTTTTAACACAATTAGCAAAATATATATATCCATGCATAAAATGAATGATTTGTCTATTAGAAATTATATATGTATGCATAAATAATGATATCATTGGTATTAGCACACTTCTGTATGGCAGGCCAACTCATTGCTGATAACTGCAAATTAGATATAGACGCGTCTAATAGGCCGATCGACAGACATGTCTTATGTGTAATTAGGTGGCAACAACGACGAAATGTTTTCTGTTTTATACTGAGTATTGAATGCTACTCATTTGCCTGCGTGAGTGAGTGAGTGTGTGTGTGTGTGAGAGATATCTGATGTGGATATATACGAATACATTTATAGGTATGTGGGCTAAGGGGTGGGTGGGATTGCGGGTCACAGTACCCACCTAGAATACATTTGTATTTGCTTGGGAGCGACGACGGCGACGACGACGATTTTCAATTTGCTGGCCTTTCTGCCAGCCAGTTGGTAAAATGTTGCTCGATCGCTCGGTTCGCATTCGAATAAATACAAGACAGAAATAGCCCTATAAATTGAAGCTATACCAAGCTGATCACACAGCTGTCATTACGAAGTTGCGCCCAAATAATAGTTATTAGTGTGATAAATAGTGTGTGTTCCAGTAAAAAATGATCAGTAATGAGTTAAATGAACTCTTGGGCTCGGGCTTCTCGGCTCGTTGTCGCCTGTTGCAAAAGCATTGTCTCGGTTTTATTTTTATCACAATGACAAATTAGAACAAGATACAAAAAAATACATTTCATTTGAGTTGGAAGAAAACCCCCAATAATCATTTTCTTGCGACTCAACAACGATAACAACAAATAACTTAAACAGTATTTGCACTCGACGAGTATTCCTTAATTGTACAGAAGTGTGACTGAAGTGTTTATTGATAGACTTAAGATGTCGGAGCTACGACGAAGTTTCAGTCGCTTATCGATGATCGTTTATCGGGCAACGCATTCCAGTGAACAGTCCTGGCGCGAGGAGCTGCTGAGGTAATTGTTATCGCCTATCGATTTCCAAGAATTGCCAATCGATCGGTTTCATTTTCTTTGAACAAGTGTTCCAGATGCGAGCATTGTATAAGTTAGTTATGTATGTTTATATTTACTATAGATCCGTCTGGATCGATGCTATGTACATTTAATGAACATCTTGTTTAATTAAATGCCGCCACAAATATTTGCATGCAAAACTGTTTACTGGCCATAGCTATAAATATAAATGGATACACATCATCGTATCACTGGAAAACATCTGCTTTTCAACACCCAAACAATGTCTACACAAACATTATCATTTAACCCACCTGAATAATGGTCAAAGGGTGGCAATTTTGCATATGACAAATCTACCCATATTTAAGTTATTCGTTGCATATGAATGTATTTTATTATATTTCTTTTTTTGACGACATTTGCCATTTGAATTTTTGGCACCAGCATTAATCGGTGTAGTCGCTTGCGAAAATATTTTGAACTGAGGATGAATTTTAATATAATATTAATATGAATTTATATGGTAAAATTCTAATTAATCTCATAAAATTAAAAGCATTCTCTCGAATATTAGACCTGTATCTTATGCAGAAATGCAGTTTCTAGCAAATGGGATTTTCGTCTATATCGTGTGTAAATTCCAAGTATTGTTAAGAAAATTACGTCAATTGTCTGAATTTGTGTGTTCGTCTCGATCGAAAATCACGACCTATATCAACATTATGAGGCCAGACAACATTTTGCTGCAGTGTAATTTATAATTTTGTTGGCTATCGGTCAAAAAACTTTTGAGGAGTGCATTTTACCGATTAGTCTAAGGTCAGTTTTATATTTTGTTGTATTGTTTTTCTCGTTTATTATTGTCATTGTTATTATTGTTATCTGGCCGCCAAAAACTTTTAACTGCTAGCTATTAACAAACTTTACTTATCTGATTGAAGCAATCACAAGTTTGTATAATACAAATTATTAGTTTCACGTCATTAATTTTGAGCATACAATTTTAAACGGGAGTCAGTTTTATTCTCAATCATTGTTAACTCAGTTCTTTGTTATCTAGAATTTTTTTCATTCAACTCTTTAACCTTGATTACAGTTGCTTATAAACTCTCTCAATGTCTCTGTGCAATTCCATTGAACTTGTTCGATTGCCGGTTGACAACCGCATAATGATCTACGGCGGAAGCTCTGTCAGTTTAGTCAGACAATTTAGGGTTTCGAAATGTAAGATTGCAGTTGGCAGAATAAAAAAAAAAAATAAAAAAAACATTTCTTAACCAACCGGTTTATTTTTATGTGGATACATTTTTTTTCAAATTTAATGGGAATTTCTACAAATCGTTTTTTGCATCGTTAGGAGTTATTTTGGCTGGTCCTTATAAATTATAAGAGCTCAACTATAATACTTATTTAGTGTTCAGTAGAACTGTCTTGAGCTCAATTCCTGTACTCAACGAAATGGTAAGCGTGAAAGAGATAGTACCACTGATCAAATGTCGGCTTCCCTTTTGAGAGCGCCTCTCTTGAGCGTGTGCTCTTTGCGACTTGAGCAAGCTTTGTGTTCTAACTCAAGAGTGCACAGAGTGTGAGCTTTGAGTGGGGACTTTTGCATATGTCGGCGGAATGACAGACAGAAGGGAACAGAGCGTGGCACGCTGATAAAGCGTGAATACACAATGGAATGGCGAAGAAAAATTAAACTGCAATAACAATAACAACAACAACAACAAATATTAGCTGTTGTTTTTGTCGTTGCTTCAAAATATATATGGGAAATGTGACAGTTCGCAGTTACACATTGTGATTACAGTAAAGTTGGTGAGCGCGACTTTAACTGGCTCGCAAAATAAATCTTCCTCGCAGTGTCATTTATACTCTTGATCCGTGATTGTGCGAGCTTTCAATATAGCATTTTGTATTAAGTGCAGGACAAAGCGCTGAAATCGCCGAATCAATTCTGTTTATTATTATTATCAGTCTATATTATTTTACAAAGTGATGCTCGTCTGAAAAGTGCACAAGTAATTTTCGGAGTGGTTCTTCTAATGTTCGACAAATTGCGACTCTTAATGCTTTTTCTTGTTGGATTTGTGTTTGTCTTGTTTTCAATTCAGACATTGAACTGGTAATTAACATAGTGAAAAAAAACTGAATACTGCAATGTTTAATGGAGATAACATTTGGTCTTGAACCAATCGGCCTTTTTTTGCTTAACAATAAAATGCAAATACAAACTTGCAATATGTACATATAAATGTTGATATCCGTGTTTCCTGTTTTGCAACTGTTTCTGATTTATCATAATAAAAATGGACAATCAGACGAAAAACATATGTTTTTAATTTAAAGAATTGATATTTATAAACTCCGCATATCGTAAACTTTGAAAGCTTATCTTTGTTTCTATTTTACTCCCATAAATGTGTAAGAATTTTATGCAAAGCTTTTATTTACGCTTCAGCAAGAAATTAATGTTCAAGGTTACCTGAGAATATGAAATATAAATTACAGTTCATTTCTGGCATAATTCCATGGAGTGAAATCAAAGTATGTTGGTTATTAAAAAAAAGACAGGCGATAAGAGAAATTTATGTGCATATAATGCATATTGTTAGTGGGTTATCAGTTATTATTGATAAGAATATGTTTGCATAAAGAGACAAAATAGTAAACAAAGAAATGTTTGAATAAGTGCGAGAACAACAGATAGGTATATTTAAAATTAGAAATACTCCAAATCGAAGCACACTTCTTATTTATGAGTGTTTTTTTTCGTTATTTTTGGTTCGTTTCTTGACTCTATAAAATAATTGACTCTCTTTTCTTTGGTTCTCTCTTCCACTCGCGCTTCGCTCTCTTCGAGTAGGTATCGGCAGACGCGGTTCAGCTCGCGTCGTGTGCGGAAACGTGTCGTCTTCAAGCATGGCGAGTGCAACGTGGTGCAAGGCAACGTGGCAAAGAGGCGTCGTCGCTATCTGCAGGTAAGCAGCTATATACAGTGGCTTGCAGCCCCAATCGCCCAGTGTCTAGCAACAATTTCAATTGGCTGCCATAAACTCATTATTCAATATTTTTCAAAAATTCCAAAGACCCATGGCAGGTACATTTATTGACCACCAAAATTAATATATGACCCTATTAAACTGTGGTTTTTCCACCTGCTAGGTAGGGTTATGTAAGAAAGTACCTCTTTTTAGGTATGCACGTCATTTCGCCCAGTTACTTTATGGACACCTGGGTGCCATAAAACCCGGATTTTTTTCGACAGATTGAATCTTTTCAGTTTTAATAGACCAATCCTCCATAGTCAGTTTAGTTTTTTCCTGCAATTCGGGTGCAACAAGCCAACAAGGACCATGGGCAAACTGACTACCATTGGGCAAAGGAAACTCATCCTGGAACACTTAAGAATCGGATATTCATATCGCCAAATAGCTAGAATGGTCAATCTAAACAACTCAACTGTATTCTTCATCATTTGGAGTTTCGTCGACGAAAATCGAACAGAGGACAAGGGCGCAACGGCACCAAATCCGTTTTTCACCGAGCAGGACGAGCCAAGGATCATCAAGATTTCAAGGGGAAATCTTAAGCTATCGGCTCAAAAACTGACTCAATAGGTGCAGGATGAAATAAGGAAAAAGTTCAGTATGGGAACTGTGCTCCAAGTTCTGCGCAACCATGACTTTGATGCCCGAGAACCACGAAAAAAGAAATTTATAAGCGCACAAAATAGAGGGTATAGGATGACGTTTGTCAAAATCCACTTGGGCAAGGATTTGGAGTTCTGGAACACAGTCATATGTGAATATGAGTACAAATTCAAACATTTTTACCCGGACGAATGGAATTAAGTGTGGCGACACTCCAATACTGAGCTAAATCCCAAACAATTGAAGGCAACAGTCAAGCACTGCGGAGGAAGTATCTTGCTATGGGCATCTATCTCGGCAGCCGGTGTCGGAAATTTTGTGATTTTGGAAACAACAATGGACAAGAATGTGTACTTTGATATACTAAAGGAAAATTTACTCCAAAGTGCCGAGAATCTGGAAACCGACGTACTTTCCGGATCTACCTGGACAACGACCCCAAGCATAAGGCCGGAATAGTACAGTCCTGGCTTAGATTGAACTGCCCCCACGTGATGATTCCACCGGCCTAGTCTCCAGACTTAAATGTTATTGAAAATTTGTGGGCTCTGCTGGAAAATAATATCCGGAACCACAACATATCCTGCAAACCGGATCTCAAATTGCTCTGCTGGAGGAGTGGAGCAGGATCAGTCCAGAAACTACCCGGAAGCTGGTACCTTCCATGAATAATAGATTAAGGGAAGTTGTTAAGGCTAAAGGATATCATACTTAGTATTAACATCCTTATTTAAGCTTTTATACGCCAAATATGTAACTTTTTTTAAGACTGGGCGAAATGAGCTGCATATGTAGTTTGGTTTATGTTTTCAGTTTTTGACTAATTTTAATTAATTAATTAATATTTAAATAAAAACTAAAGTTTGTTTTTCAAATGTGATATAACATTAAACAAATTGGCATTTAAACATTTTGAATTTGTTTCCTTGTTTAAACTTTATAGCACTTTAAATTTGTTGGTAGACACTGGGCGATTGGGGCTGCAAGCTACTGTATATATTTAGCCCTTCGTACGACTCACAACAAGCGAGACACATCCCTGCATATGCTGCAACATGTGCCGCTTATGCAAGGCGTGCAACATTTAATTTTAGATATGCTCCGCTCCATTTAGCTAAACCTCTCAAATGGAGCTTGAGTTATCGACAAATTCGAGCTAAAGAACTCAAAAGCAAAATGAACTCTGCAAAAGTGTATTTATTCAATAAACATTTAACCTTGTGCCGGTCACAATGAAAGCTAACTTTGAACAGTATTTGCTTGATTTTCAAAAATGTTGATTATATTGAATATCGTCAGCATAATATGATTCATCAGATTATATTTATTCGCTTGGCTCTAATTAGCATGTTGGCTTGCAGCTTGCTTGAAATGTAGCGATGTATTTTAAGAAACCGACCTGTATTGAGAGCCAACTAATTTGTCTAGCTTAACACGTACTAACAAGGTGCTATTTCAGGACATCTTCACAACCCTTGTGGACGCACAGTGGCGCTGGACGCTGCTCGTGTTTGCCGCCAGTTTCGTCATCTCATGGGCATTCTTTGGGTTTATCTGGTGGATAATAGCGTATGCGCACAACGATCTGGAGTATTTTAATCTGCAGGATACACAACCCGAACTGATTGTGAACATGACCCACACGGTGTGTGTGACGGAGGTGAAGGGTATTATGTCAGCGTTCCTTTACTCGGTGGAGACACAGACAACGATTGGCTATGGAAATCGTTATGTGACAGACGAATGCCCCGAGGCGATATTCACCATGTGCATACAGTGCATAACGGGTGTCTTCATCCAGGCCTTCATGGTGGGCATTGTGTTTGCCAAGCTCTCACGGCCCAAGAAGCGCGCCCAAACGCTGCTCTTCTCGAGAAATGCGGTCATCTGTCATCGCGATGGAACACCCTGCCTGATGTTCCGTGTGGGAGATATGCGCAAATCGCATATCATTGAGGCGCATGTGCGGGCCCAGGTTATCAGGAAGAAGGTGACCAAGGAGGGTGAGGTGCTGCCCTTCTATCAGCAGGAGCTGCACGTGGGCGCCGATGGTGGCGAGGATCGTCTCATGTTCATCTGGCCAACAACAATAGTGCACAAGATCGATAGGAACAGTCCGCTCTTCATGCTCTCCGCGTCCGATATGCTCAAGGAGCGCTTCGAGGTCGTTGTCATGCTGGGTAAGTAGCTGCTAATCACTTCTAACTGATGACCTACGACTAATATGCCCCATTTGTTATGCGTTTCTAGAGGGTGTCATTGAGTCCACTGGCATGACGACGCAGGCGAGAAGCAGCTATTTGCCCTCGGAGATTCTGTGGGGCCATCGCTTCGTCAACGTGGTGTCCTTTCGCAAGGAGACGGGCGAGTACGAGGTGGACTACACCCTGTTCAACAACACCTACGACGTCGATACGCCGCTCTGCAGCGCCAAACAGCTGGACGAGCTCAAGTCCGAGTGCACGAGAAGTGCCAAAAGCGGCATAGGTACATGGACAATGGCAATTAAATTCTCAAAAAAAAAAAATTAATAATTTTATCTTCTCTCTCTTTTACAGTTCCATTTGCGGATCGTACGGCTGTGTCTGTGGATCACTTGGATCCGGCGAGCGATGAGTCGCTGGACTCCGGCCGTTTGCAAATGCGCTCGAATTCCATACCGAACGGTGTGCTGGCCTCTGAGTTGGAGCCGCTGAACAACAACAACCACAATCAGAGCAACAACAACCACTTCCACAATCATGCCAAGCCAGGTGCGCTGTTCACGATGGGCGGCCATCATATCGCTATAACGACAACGGCGCCCAGCATACCCAACCTAACAAGTATTAATGAGAGAACCAACTCCGGTAATTCCATAAATAGCAGCAACTACAGCAACAGCACACTCAACGTTGGTTCTGGCAGCGGGAGCAGCGCAATAGTTCCCACCAACGGTGGCAATGGCAGCTCCCGCACAAAATCTCATCCTCGAAGATTGAGCATTAAACAGGATCAGCTGCCCATCGATTCCATGTGCTGATAATTATTAAATTTTGCCAGGCCAAATGAATTTGTTTTTCTTGTCGGCCCCCGATTTGATGTTGTATTCGTAGTGTAGGCTCCTAGACTTTTAATTAGAATAAGTGAATATAGTTTAAACAAAGCAGAGGGCGCCTCAAAACGCAGCTCTGTGATTAGCTGTGAAACTGAACTCTAGACCCCTTAATCTTGTCACCCCAAATACCAATATCGATTGATTCCTAATCCCTTGGATCGTTTCTAGTATGTAAGATTTAAATTGATGATTCGTTAGTGTTAGTTTTAATGAATTTATTATACATATGAACATTAAAAAATTGATATTAAAACCAATAACGATATGCAATTGAAAAAATATTGAAAACAAAATGCTGAAAATTCCTTGTTAATTCTAAAAATGATATTTAGTGCAATCATGCTGTTACATGAATTTTAAACTACCTTAAACAATGAGTGCTCAACATCTGAATTATTCAATAATTAAATATTTAAAGTAAAAATGAATAGGTACTCAAAATTTTAAAATATGCCACAAACACGGGCTGAAAAAAAATGAGCTTCAATTGTTACAAATATAATGTGTTGACAATAAACGGAATGAGCATGTGAATGTTTGTTTTATGTATTTACATATAAGTGTCATAAAGATTGTAAACATTAAAGACCGAGAATATATATTTAAACATACACTTGAAATAAATGTAATTTTTCATTATATTTTGGATTGTGATTCTAACGCACCTTATCCAAAAATCGAGCAATATCATAAATTCGGCCGTAACTTAGTTATCTTAAGGACTAACTGGATGTTCGCATACAAAGAACCGAGAAAAACAGATTTTTCTGTATATACGAAAATTGTCATATCTCGGCAGCATTCCTTTGTATCCTTGCAAGTCATGCCAAAAAACTCATACTAATGAGGGATACAGATGACCTTTTAACCTAGAAAGCCTATCCATAGAGTATTATCGGAACCCACCATGTCCTTCAATAATCTGTAAGGATACAGCCGAAATGGAGGTATTTGTTGGAAACACTGTCCTATCATTTTGACTCGACCTAAGAGTATGCTTAAAAATTCTAGCTTTTATCACAATAGTTCTCACCATGGATCTTAATGTTCAGCCCGTAAATATGCAACACTTTCCTAGACTTTCCCGAACAGTTTCCCACTGGTGATTTGATTTCTTACCCTAAAGATCTGCTGCATATTTGTATAAAAGACATAAAATAATGACGTTTTACATAAAGTAAATAAATTAGAATTAATATAATTAACAAAACACTTGACTTTACTTTTTTTTTTTGTAAGTTTCTCTCCTTTTATTTAGTTGCTTTTTTTGAGGAAAATTTTATCGTTTGTCAAGCATACAAGTTTCTCAGTTGAAATAAAAATACACGAATATAGAAACATTTATACAAGTATGTACTAGATTTATTTATGTTCGAAATTCAATTATTTCCTTCATTTGTTTGTCAAAAACTATTAAAATTAGTTGTTTGCATTATAGTATAACGATTTGTAATCTCGAAAAATCGATTAAGGAACTCTTAGGTAATCCTTATCAGCTGCTCTACTCTGGCGATGCGTTCCTAGAATGTTTCTACTGGACGTGACGCGTCGCTAAATGAAAGAAATGCTTGAAATATTTAGAACATAAGTACTTTTACTTTATATAAATTTTTGTTAATATTATATGTAAATGTATTTCATTACGTATGTAAGTGTGTGTGTTTTTGTAAATGTTTATAGACATAGTAAGTAAATATTTAGTACAATTTACAACAAATAATTTCGCATTTTGTGATTTGCTTGTATTTTTTGCGCACTTGGTTTAGTTTTCATTTTGCGATAATTACTTTGAGATGCGCGAAATTAATTGCAACAATTTAAATATACATATATGTAGATATATGCGTATATATATATATATATATATATATATATATGCATTAGGTGTATTTAACAATAGTTTTCTTTCCGTATTTTTTTCTTCTTCTTTTAGCTGATCTGTTTTAATATTTATAAATAAGTTCGTGTTTCTATGTAGTTAAACCATTTTTTAGACAATAGGATATTGCAAGAATATTAA
Organism: Drosophila kambysellisi; assembly: GCA_035042185.1. Lineage (NCBI taxonomy): Eukaryota > Metazoa > Arthropoda > Insecta > Diptera > Drosophilidae > Drosophila > Drosophila kambysellisi. Next base: position 223,597 of record JAWNLS010000855.1, read on the forward strand.
ATATTAATATTTCTCTTTTGTTTTCCACTTAATAAATGTATATGAACGAATCGGTTCATTAACCTCTTTTTTCCTTACGATTTAAGTAAAATTTACAATTAGCTCCGGCCTAGTGCTTGAGTGGATTACAGTGAATAAACACTAAGTAGTCTAAAATATTTTGTTTGTATTTACAGATTTGTTTTGTTTTATTTTTTTGTTTATCAGCTAACCTTAAAGTATTAGTAAATAATACGCTAAGTGTTATGTTTTTTATGGTTTACTTTGTGTGTGTGTGTGTGTGTGTCTTAATAGCGATTCTATAAAATGTCCAGCAATATATATATATATATTTTTCCAACCTTTACAAAAATTGTATCTAATAGCTATTTATACATGTGCTCATTTTTTGTTTATTTTACAAACTAATCTTAATTAAATGTAAATGGTTTTTTAGCATCATATTTCTGTTGGACGACGCGTTGATAGTATGTTTGTATGTGTGTGTGAGTGTGTGTGCGTATAAGGATTTTTTTTTAAATTTTATGTTATATTATTTTATTTTTTTTTTTTAGGTTTTTTTTTTAGAGGGTTTCACAAATTTATTTCCAATAATTTGTTGCTTGTCAGCAGCTGCTTTCTAACAAAATTATGTAGATTTCATAAAATTTAAAAAATTATTTATCACAAGGCATAAAAATGTTCGCTGTGGGTTTCATAATCAAACAGGAAGGAGTGCAAGAAAGGAGTATTTAAAAATTATATTAAAAAAAATGAGGGAATTCGTTTAAAAGAATTTACAAATAAATAACAAACTTCGTTGACTAAGTAAAACCATAAGAAAGTATGGAAAGCGGAAAGCGGATAGAGAGAGAGAGAAAAAGAGAGACGAGAAAGAAAGATGTGCACTAAGTTAATAATGAGTTGAATTCCACTGCAGAAATTCACGACGGCTTTGCCAGCAGAACTGTTTGCAACCAAATGTTGCCAGCAACACAATGCATATTAGCGACAAGCAACAACTTAATGTAAGAAGAATGTCCCAAACAGAAGCAGCAGCAAACGTGGCTCAGTAATAGAGGTAACTGTTGTTGTAAAAATCATAACGATAATCGTACGTTTGCTGTTGCTGATGCTGCTGAAATTGTTGTTGTTGCTGCTGATGCTGATGCTGCTGTTGCCGCTGCAATTGTTGTTGCTGCTGCTGGTGCTGCTGCTGAAGCTGCTGCTGCTGTTGTTGTTGAAAGTTCGACAACCAACCCGTTGTTGCGGCAATTCGCAGCAGATACTTTCATTCCTTGTGATGCTGATGCTGATGTGGCGCCTGCTGTTGTTGTTGCTGCTGCTGCTGTGGCAAAAGTTGATGATGCGTCGCTTGCTGCTGCTGATGCAAGTGTGGCGGCACGCGCGTTTGTTGTTGCTGCTGCTGCTGCTGCAATGGCGGCATTGGCTGTGCTGCCTGATGATGGCTCTGATGATTGTGCAGCGACGATTGCTGCTGCTGCGGCGCCTGTTGTTGCTGGCCATTAACGCTGCTGCTGGTGGCCGAAACGGCGCTGGCAGCAGCTGTTGCTGTCGTTCCGTTGTCGACCTTGTCTCGTGGCAGCAAGTAAACGGAACCATCAGCAGCCTGCTGCAAGCTGTAATCAGCTGGGGAGCAAGGGTTGCCTTCGGGATCGCGCAGATACTGAAATCCAAATTGAATCGAAATGTAAATTAAATAATTAAATGACACCCATAAAATCTGAGGACTCACCTGGAAAACATGGCGATGCAGCATGGAGAACTTGTTGGAGATACGTTTGCGTTCGCCCTCGAGATGATCGCGATCGTGATTCAATTGCGACTTGCGCTTCACCACCGTATTCACTTCATCCTCGAGCGTCAGGATCTGGTCGAGCTTGCGCTTGCGGCAATTCTGTGCGGCAACCTTGTTCTTGCCACGTCTACGTATGTCACGGATCAGGGACAACTGATTTTCGCTCAGATCGTATTTGGACAGACGCTCGTTGAACTCATCCATCGGCAGATTGATGATGTCGCCCACCGGAATGGGTATGTTTAAGGAACGTGCCCGCTTCTCATCCCTCGACAGATGCTCATCCTCGGTGAGGTTATCCTCCCCGGATTTCGATAAATGTTTGCTGCCTGAAACGAGCTTCTTATCCCGTGGATGCGGTCTGCTCAGCGATCCACTGCCCTGGGGCAGAGATCCGCCCGTTCCTTGGGGCAGCGCATACGTGTGATTGAGGTTCACAATACCCTGGGCTGGGCGTGGCATGCCATAGTCAGCGGTGAAAGCACTCGCCGCACTCATTCCATACGCCTGATGATAATCCTTGGCCAGAGCGGGCGCCATGGCAGCTGCCTCCCCAACGCTGAATGCCGCAGCAGCTCCTCCCTCATATTCATACTTAATGCTCTGTTGCACCTGTGGCGGCGGTGCCTGCTGCTGTTGTTGTTGCTGCTGCTGTTGCTGCACCACTGGTGGCTGCTGCGTTGCTCCGGTTGGTGTATGCTTGTGCAGATCCCTCTTGCCATACAATTGATGCTTCTTCTGTGCCACGGGCGGTTGGCGTGTGTTGGTGTTGTTGTTGTTGTTGTAACTAAAATCATAGGGACCGACATACTTGGCCTGATGATAATCCTGTGCCGAATCGCTGCCCTCGCCCCACTCCCCGTCGGAAAGCGATGGAACACGCTCGGATCCCATCGAACTAACGGCACTGTCACTGGACGCGTCCAAGCGATCCTGTGCGCCACCCTGGGCGCCAGCAGCAGCGTTGGACAATAGATCGCTGGTCATGCCACCAGTGGCACCAACGACACCAGCAGCAGCAGCTGCTGTTGCACCACTCATCGAGGTGATGCCACCTGCAACAATAGTACCGGGAACAGTGGCTACACTATTGGGATTCGCATGACTCCCGCCATTCAAAGTTGAGCTGCCTGCGTTGCTGACATGTCCACTGCTTGGCAGACCCAGCACCGATGAATTGTTGCTTGTGCTATTGTCCACCATGCGACAGAAACCTGTAACCAATCAAGACACACACATGGGTTAAACACAAATAAACAACTTTTGACATCATTTAAAATAATAATAAATAAAAAAAACGAAGAATGTCTGTTTGTACATTGTACTTAAATCTATAACAATATCTAATCGGTTTGATTATTCAGCATTATTTCTGGAGAATCGAGAGGCATAAAATATGAAAACGCTCACATTAAAAGTGTGCAATCATTTTACGTTTCTTATCAACTTATCAACGGGACTAGACTTATCACTAGAGGCTGTCCCCGTCATACTTTCCATTCCATTTGTATGTATATGTTATGTGTATATATAAGTGTCTGCCACATCGCAATATGTATACGTGCGAAAGATTTGTTCTAAATTTATTTTTTTTTAAATATTGCATTTATATTTAAAAAATCCGACTATTGAAAGGTTATAAAACACTAATTTGACAAGGTGGAAATAACAACAGGAAAGTCTATAAAATAAACATAAAGATGGATTAACAAATAATACACAACATTTAATGTTGCACATACATTTGAATGTACAACAGTCCAGAGATCGCTGGTGTGGAGCCGCTTTAATTTTCGTCGCGTCAACTTATGTTCTACATTTTTTTATTTATTTATTTTTTTTGTTTCTTGAATTACTATCTTATCGTTTTGTGCGCTGTAGCATGTGATCTTATATTTAATGCTTTAATTAGGTACATACAAAATATTACTCAATTTTGCCCATGATATTTTTAAATGTAGTTCAAGTTGTGAATGTTCGAATTATAATAATTTAGATTAATATAATTTTAAAATATAAAAAAAAGTTAATAAATTAAAAATAAATAACTGAATGTGAAAGTTAACATTTAATAAGCTAAAACATTCAATCAAAATGTAGTCCAATTTCTAAACTTTTATTGTACTAAGACTAATCTCAAATCTATTAAATTTCATTTTTTTTTTGTACGTCTGGCGCTTGCCTTCGGTTTCCGCAGTCAGCACGAATTTGTGCGGAGAATGTCGACAGCTCCATGTGCAAGCCCAACAAACTGATAAGACATGTGAAAATGGCTCCACTCTGCCACTGCCACAAGCATTATCACAAGAGTTGCGCTGCGTAATTAAAACCAATTCTCGCTTCATTATTTCAAATGTGAGCTGATTAAGCTAACCTGTTATAAGTACATACATACATACTTTGTATATACATACATATACAAATAGTATACACTGTCCATAAGTACGTCTGGTCTACCGGCATGGCGCAAGGTCAAGCCCATAAACATTGATGACTAGGCAAAATATTGTTCAAAATTGTAGGTCGAAGTTATCAGTGAGTAGACAAGAGAGTGAAATATATACATACATAAACTAATACATACATACATAAACTAATATATACATACATAAACTAATACATACATACAGTGGCGTCAAGCTTATTTCAGATGGTGTCTAGCAAAAATTTTTATTGCCTGCCATAAAATAATTATACATTATTTTTCAAAAATTCCAAAGACCCATGGCAGGTACATGTATTGACCACCGAAATGAATATATGACCCTAATAAACTGGGATTTCCCCACCCGTTAGGTCGGGTTATGTAAAAAAGTACCGCTATTTAAGATGAAAGGTTATTTCGGATGGTTACATTATGGACACCTGGGTGCCATAAAACCCGGATTTTTCTACCTAAAGTTGAATTTTTTCGGTATAAATAGACCAATCCTTCGTAGTCAAATTAGTTTTATCCTGCACCTCGGGTGCAACAAGCCAACAAGGACTATGGGCAAACGGACTACCATTGAGCAACGGGAACTCGTCCTGGAACACTTAAAAATTGGATATTCATATCGCCAAATAGCTGAAATGGTCAATCTAAGCACCTCAACTGTATTCTGCATCATTTGGAGTTTCGTCGACGAAAATCGGACAGAGGACAAGGGGGGAATGGCACCAAACACGATTTTCACCGAGCAGGACGAGCCGGGGATCATCAAGATTTCAAGGGGAAATCTTAAGCTATCGGCTCCAAAACTGACTCAATAGGTGCAGGATGAAATAAGGAAAAAGTTCTGTGTGGAAACTGTGCTCCAGATTTTGCGCAACTATGACTTGAAGGCCCGAGTACAACGGAAAACGAAATTTCCATGCGCAAAAAATACTGGGTATAGGATGACGTTCGTCAAAATCCACTTGCACAAGGATTTTGAGTTCTGGAACACAGTCATATTTGAATATGAGTACAAATTCAACATTTTTTGCCAGGACGGATGGAATTATATGTGGCGACAGTTCAATACTGAGGTGAAGCCCAAACACTTAGAGGCAACAGTCAAGCACGGCGGAAGAAATGTTTTGGTATGGGTATCTATCTCGGCAGCCGGTGTCAGAAATTTGGTGATAATTGAAACAAAAATGGACAGGAATGTGTACTTCGATATACAAAAGGAAAATTTACTCCAAAGTGCCGAGAGGCTGGAAACCGACGTACTTTCCGGATCTACCAGGACAAAAACCCCAAGCATATGTCCGGAATAGTACAGTCCTGGCTTATCTGGAACTGCGCCCACGTGATAATTCCACCGGCCCAGCCTCCAGACTTAAATGTTATTGAAAATTTGTTGGCTCTGCTGGAAAATAACATCCGGAAATACAAGATATCCAGCAAACAGGATCTCAAGACTGCTCTGCTGGAGGAGTGGAACAAGATCAGCCCAGAAACTACCCGGAAGCTGGTATCTTTCATGAAAAATAGGTTAAGCGAAGTTGTTAAGGCTAAAGGATATCATACTAAGTATTAACATCCTTATTTAAGTTTTTATACCCCAAATATGTAACTTTTTTTATGACCATCCGAATTAAGCTTTCATATGTATTTTGGATATGTTTTCAATTTTTGACTAATTTTAGTTAATTAATTAATGTTTTAATAAAAACTAAAGTTCCTTTTTCAAATGTGATATAACATTAAACAAATTGGCATTTAAACATTTTGCGTTTTTTTCCTTGTTTAAACTTTATAGTACTTTAAAATTTTTGCTAGGCATCATCTGAAATAAGCTTGTCATCACTGTACATAAACAAACACATAATTCATGTCTAGACAACGCCCTGGAACATGTCATACACAAAATTAGCAGAGAAATGTAAACTAATAACGAAAGTTTTATGTACATAAATGCGAAGATAACGGCGGTTAAAGCTTTTGCACGTTTTAAAAGAGCCACGACAGCGTACATCACTTATCTTTGACTAAGAGCGGAACGAGAACGTAAACACGTAACCAAATAACGTAATTCCTTATTGATTTCCTTCTTTTTTGCCATGGCGAATGCCAAAAATGCAATGACTACAGTAAGATTAAGACTAAGAGAAGGAAAGGTAAGTGGGGAACATGTGACAATTAGTACACAACACATGTATACATAATACATACAAATTTGTACATTGAGCGCGCTAGAATAAATCGAATAACGACTCAATGATATCGTGCAACCGTATTTTTGTGATATTGTGCTTTTAACGTTATTGCTCCGAACAGATGACTCAGCAGTTTAAAAATAGTAAACAGCGCAGCAGCAACAAAAACTTGCTGAGCGCGCATTAGAGAGTATAAGTACTTATGTATGTGTGTATGTATGGATGAGTGTGTATCGCTCACGAATGCGACATGAAAAAAACGAGAGAGCACGCGAGAGAGGGAGAGCACGCTTTAAGAACATTATCGTTGTCGTCGATAGTCCGCTCCGCGTAACTTTGCTGATATCAGCAGCAGCAGCAGCAGCAGCACCAGCAGTAGCCACCGCGGCAGCAGCAGAGCTGTTTGCGCAGCATGACTAATGAAAAATTTGTTACGCGGCAAATATTTAAATGGGTTTTCGGGCTTTCGATGCCCCTTCTTCTATTTATTTCGCTTGAGCATATAAAAATAAAACACGCTGCTGCGCTGGCGGCCACCACCCGCACACACACACACACACACTCTCTTACTCAGTAAGGAGGGGGCGCCGCCTTTAGCAGTACTATCAAATATTATATGCTGCTCATTTTCACACTCTCACCTGTTGATTCTCCTCTACTATTTATTCTGATCTGGGCAGCCGTTTTTGGGTCTGTTTCTCGTGTTCGTTGTTAATGTGCTCGATTATTTTAAGTTTGTTTCTCGAATTTTGTGTTTTTGTTTTTGTATTTTTGTTTCACACAAATACGTTATTCGCGCGTCATCAAATGTTCTAAATTCGTAATTTACCTATATGTATGTACATATAGATTTATATACAATTTGGTGTGATTTTGCTTAACTTTTCATTTATCAAAATTATTATTCATTAATTTATGTTAATTATACTAGTTTCAATTTGTAGCCCTCCATGTCACGTTTCTAGCACGTAATCGTTTTCCTTTTTTTTTTTAACTTTTGTTTAGTATTTTTTTTTTTTGTATTGTATTTATTATATTTTATGTATGTTTGTACATGTTTACTTCACTATCGTATTCGATTGTTCGTGTTCGACTGATTGACTCGGATTCGTTCGGCGTTCTTGTTGCTTTGCTTTTTTCATACTCATTGCCGTTTTTTTTTTTTCGCCTCAAATGAGCACGAAACACGAGCGGACGGAACGAGCCGATTGAGGCAACGATTGAGCTCGGGCTGCTGAGCAAGCTTTTTTCACTCAAATTTAAACTAATTTTACGAATTTTATGCTAATCAAAATACGGTAAGGCAGTGTAGAGAAGGCAAAGCCGAAACAGCCAAATATGCCAACAACAACAGAAACAGCGACAGTAAAAAAAAATTTGTGTACACTCATTCGTTGTGTTTGTGAGTGTTTATGTTGTTTTTGTTGCTTAGCTTACGCACGCTATTTTGTTGTTGTTGTTTTCTCAACTTGAGTGATGTTCTGGAGTAAAAGCTCTCGAGTTGAGCCAGCGGCGCATGTGGGTGAGATTCTGTTTTAACTGTTTTTAATTAATTGTCATTCGCTTTCTAATTATTTAACAATTTATGTGGACTTAGAAATGTAATGCCGCATGCTGCATATACATAATAATAATAATACTATAATTAATAATTAAGTGAATTAACTGTTGATAATTAATGAAATCAAATTAACACGGATAATACCAAGAACTGCAGAAAATATCAACTCTTAAAAAAAATGAATTTGCATATCTGGCAATTGATAACAGCACTTAAAGCTTTACGGTAATAGCTTTAAGCTTTCGAAGCTTGAATTGTACGTGTTAAAATGTGGTAATAAAAAATAAAAGAGTTATGAGTATTTTTCTTTGCTTTCAAAGAGAATAAAGCAGAAGTTTAGATAATGTTGGATACGTGGTTGAAGCCATTTGAGAAAATTCAAGTTAGTATTTAGAAAATAATTGATGTAGTATATTAAAAAGAGAAATAAAAACGTATTATTTATACATTAGATTCACTTTTGAAGCGGAAAGTTTAACGAAAAGCTGACGTCATTGCCAAAAATAGGCCTTACTTTTTAAGTACTTAATGTTAAAGATATGGTAAAAGACCTTTTGGATTTCAGACTGAACATCTAAAGTTCTTAATCAAAATTATTACGAAATCAGCAATTAGTTATCAAGTGATTAACTGATTGATTGCATGGGGAATTAATCATCACTTACTTTCCGTCATATCCATCAAGTGCAGATCCTCATCGTTAAAGAAGGAATTCATTAGGCCATCCGTGTGATTCATGTCCGAGGAGGTGTTCTGCAATCATAAATCGTAAACACGGCTCATGTAAATACCAATTTGTCTTCAATCAAATCCGATGATGATCACTTACCGCATAATACATCATCTCGTGTTCCATTTTGTAGTTGCTACTAGCTGCTGCAGCAGCGGCGGCAGCAGCAGAGGCAGCTGCATCAGCCTCATGGCTGGCGTTGGTCAAATGCATGCTGGATGAGACCGCAGAGCCGAGATTGTGGCCATAGTGCGGCTGGCTGGAGCAGAGATCGCCCAAAGTGGAATTCGCATGCAACAGTGCCGCATGGTGACCGTGACTATGTCCGTGACTGTGACTGTGATGCGGCGGCGGCGGTGGCGGCAATGATGGTGGTGCAACGGCTGCCTGTCCATATTGCTGGGCACTGGGTGGCATTCCTGGAGCAGCAGCCCCAGTTGGGCCCTGATACGAGTAGCCGGTGTAGTGGGATGCATACGGCGGCATATCGGAGACGCCACTGACCACGCCCATGCTCGGTATGGGGCTGAAATAGGTGGCCAGATCCATGGAGACGCTACGATTCAAGCGCTGCATGCGGCCCTGCAAAAAAAAAGTTGCGAGTAGAGTGAATATGATTAATATGTGATAAATAAATAAATAAAAATCTCCAAATTGTGTGTTGATGTATTAACAGGCAAAGAAGGGTTTACAAAGACGAAGAGGAAGAGAGATAGAGAGAGACTCGATTGGGAATTGAGAAATATACTAATAAATAAGCGATCAATCATGCAAGAGCCCCGTTTACGGAATTCTCTAGAAATAAACAACAATAAGCCGCAGACAAGGCACGAAATAAGTACAAAAAAAAAAAAAAACACACACAAAATAAACAAAAATAAAAAACTAAATTCAAATTGCGCTGCAAGTAAAAACTTGACTTGAATGCTGTCTGGGCCACGTTGGTAAGCCAAAAAAAAAAAATGTATAAAAAACGTGCACAATGTATCAATCTGGCGATTTTGGTGGACTCCAAAAGATCGATCAACATGGAATTGAAATAAAAATTCGTATCTGTTCGATTTTTGACAAGTGCCGCAGTCAGCGGTCGCTTGTGAATAAAGGTTTTTGGCCCGTATCTTTAAATATGTATTTGTATCTGTTTCTGGTATTTGGTGTCTGGTATCTGTTAACTTGTATCTCTTGCATCAATATATGATCGACAGTTCGTGCTGTGAGCGTATGACTTCATTAGTTTAGCTTTTGTTATTCTTAATTATGGCACTGGTTTATTTATTTGTACAACTAATTCCAGTGGATCTCTCTCTCCCTCTCTCTCTCTGTCTCTCTCTCTCCATCTCGAAGTAACCATTATTGCATACTGTGAGGCGTGGGCGCCAGGCAACTCAACACAAAAATATATGCACATACATTAACACACACACACACACACACAGAGAGAGAGAGAGCGAGAGAGAGAGAGAGAGAGAGCGAGAGAGAGAGAGGAATGAATTCTCAGAAGCAATTTGCCGCAATTAAGCGCTAAAAGCCGAGGCGTCAAACATTGCCCCAAAACGTGACGTTGATGCTGACGCTGATGCTGATGCACTCGACGGAGGATGCGGCTCGGCCTGGTCCCGGGGCCCGGTTCGGCATTGACATTGAGTCTGAGAGATTGAGTTGCAGATAAATATCAATAAACGTACCGATTTCCAACAAGTATAAAATAGTAGGTGCCAAATGAAACAAGAAACAAGAGACAAGCGACAAGAAAACGCGAGCGGGAACGGGAAACTGAACCGAAACCCAACTGAACCGGTGAACGTTGAGCGCTGACTGCGACTTTGACTCCTTGGCGCGTTGACGTTGACTTGTTGGGTGATGCTTTTGTTGTTGTTGCTGTTGTTGTTGTTTTCAACTGAGAGACAGCATTGACTGACAGGCAGCGCACAGATACAGATACAGATACAGATACATTTGCAGAGTTACAAATGCAAAGCGAATGCAGGCAAGAGAGAGAGAGAGGCTGCACAACCAAACTTATGCATGTGCGTGTGTGTGTTTGGTTGTAAATCTAATATATGCCTCAACACGGTCCTGAGCAACAAACAGGTAAAACAGCAATGCCAGACAACAGACAACAGGTAAACGGGGCGTTTACTTTTGTCCAGAGTTGCATGCACAACGATTGCTGCTGCTGTGTGTGTGTGTGTGTGTGTGTGAGTGAGGTGCAAGTGTATTTGTGTGTGTTGAGTGTGTGGTGTGTGTAATTTCAATTGTCACTGTGTTGTCATTAACTTCTGGTGTTAGCTTGGCCAGCCACTGGTCATTGTTTGTCTCGCGTTTCACACGCAAAGCAAATCAAACTACAGCGGCTTAGATACGGTAGCTACATACTTAAACAGATGCGCACACACTCACACTCACACACACACGCTCACACACACACACACTTAAGGCGTTACCAAATTCTTTCATAAAGAGTCGGTTTTTTATTGTGCCGTTATGGCTAGAACTAGAATTGTCAATGTACCGTTTTCAAGTTGGTTGCCTGAGAAAATTTCGAAACGTTAGAAGGGGTTTTTAAGGTTAAATATAGTAATTAACTAAGCGGGTTATCTATGAACATGACCAAAATCAAAAACCCATAGCTAAGTCTAGAATTAGTCAAATATATACATTTGTATTATTCTCGTTTTACAAAGTTAATCTTGGCCCAAACTGATACACAAGAAAAAGGTTACAAAATAATTGCTAATTTCTGTATATATATATTTTTTATCATGTAGAGAAATCAGCATTATATATCCATATATATATATCCATTAAATTTTATTGTATTGCTTAGCGTTTCAATGTGATTACCCCAAGTGTTATTGGCAATTACGTATCTCAATAATCGATCTTGATAAAATGTTTAACTAATTGGCCATGTTGGGACTACGGCAAAAGATTTATTTGATAAGTCGTTTCTTTTACAGTTCATAATATATTTTATGATGAAATTTAATAAATACCGCTAATTGAGGGAGAAATCGTCTAGGGGGAACCCTAATACCATCATAAGCAGCTAATATATCATCGAACTCTTGCATACTTTTGGCCAACTTCATTATAACCAGTTTTCCCATTTTGAACATTGATTGAACACTTTGAGAACTAAAATTGTTTATTGTTTATTGCAGGAAAACAACAATATTCAATATTATTATTATATTTAAATAGATAGCAATTAATGTTTATTTTAACAAATGCATTTAATTTTCTGGCTTTTCTGACTTTCTCCATTACTAGCCAAGTTCAGTGTTGAGTTTAGTGCAGTTTTACTGAAGTCTCTGGAGACTTTATCGCCTACAAATACCGATCGTAGTTGTTGTTGTTATTGTTATTGTTGTTGTTGTTGTTGCTCTTAGTTTTTCTTTTGTCATTAATTTGATTTATGTGTGCGCAAAACGAGTCTCATGACGACAGCGACAGCCATAAAATTGAATTAAAAACATACACAACGAGAAGAAATCTCAAGAGCGCACAACAAAAAACAAAACAACAACAAAAAAAGGGAAAAAAATCTCGAAGATGCTGTAAAATAATTAATAAAGTTTTTTGCGTTGTTTGTGTGTGTTTTTTGTTGTTGTTGTGTGTTTTTTTTTTTTTTTGCTTTTGCGCTAAGCTTTTTGTAAATATTTAAAATTCACATAATTAAAGTTGAGCGCGGCGATTAAGGCGCTAGCGAGGAGCGGAGGGATGGGCTCTGATGCATGGCATTAAAAGATACTTTTTTTTTTTTTTCAGCGCGCTTGCTAAATGGAGATTTAATTGCAGGAGCTACCGCGTCTGCAGTCGCCGTTGAAGTGCTGCAGGCCCAGAGCTGTAATCAAGACTTGGGTGGGGAGAAGCGCGGAGATCAGGGGGAGAGGGGGGGTGTGGCGCAGAGTGCCACCGAATTCAATAAACACTTTGCCACGCGGAAAAAGTCAAGTGGCGACAACAGCAACAACAACAACAACTGCAACAACAACAACAACAACTGCAACAAAAGCGACATTAATGAACGCGCAGCTAAGCCAACGTTTTTATTTGTTTTTTTTTGTGTTTTGTTTTTTGTTTTTTTTTGTTATTGTAATTGCAATTAGCAAAAGCAAAGGGGCTAAGGGCGGAGAGGTGGGGTGGGGTGGGGGAAGGGAAGATGGCTTATATGGCAGCTTGCACAAATGGCAAAATAAATGTTATCAGGAAGCTGACACTTTGCACATAGTACAATTACATAATCATAATCAAGATTGAAAAAAGAGTGACTATCAGCGAGATATGTCGCATAAAGCCGACGCCGCCGCCGTTGCCGCTGCCGCTGCCGCCGCCGTTTGCCTAATGACACTTTCTGGCCAACAGGCAAAGGAGGAGTTAGAAAGGGAGAGGAGAGGAGAGGATAGTGTGCAATGGAAATTCCATGACGGATTTGCAAGCGCTTCCTGCGAAAGTGGCAAAACAGATCATATGGCTCATTAAAGTGGCTTTATGGCAAGTGCAACACGAGTAGCCGACAGACAGACAACCTGTGGTGCATTCACAAAAACCAAACGGATACATCAAAGCAGGAATAGGAATAGAAATAGGAATAAGGATAGGTACCAAAGGGGCATATGAGGTACAACACACGGGTCGTCTCGTCTTTAATCCGTTTTTGTGGCTGACCACAGCGTGCACAGGCGGCAAGGACTTTAACCGTAATTGCCGCTGACTTCATGACTGCTTCTGCCTGTGTATCTTTGTATCTTTGTATCTGTTTGTCAACTAACAGTTTCTCGGGTATCTATTGAATACTTTGCTCATTGTCTGGCTTCATTAGATGCGTGCGCATGCGTTCGTTGGCCAAAACCAAAAAATCAGTCTTTTGTTGATCGTTTTGTGTCGTTTGATTCGTGCTGCACTTGTTTAGCTGGATTTGTGGCGGGATTAGGCCACCAGTCATTTTATGAGCTGTTAGCAGCCGCTTTAAGCCCAAATAAATAGCTCAAAAGTAGCTTATGCAGTTCATGTCTAATACATACTTTCAATATTCTATTAGATTTTAAATCCTTGTGAACTTTTAAACTGTTTAAGGATCAGTAAGCGAAACCATTTTTCATATTCACAATCTTCAGCTGATCGAAACTAGAAAGTGATATTCAAAAATGCTTTCTAATTTATGTAAAATCTGCGGTTTCAAGTTCCAATTAAAATGTTGTATAAAGAAACCTCAACAAAATGTATAAATGGATCATAGTTTAAATGGTATATAGAATATATATATACAGCAGTACAGTTGCTGCCTCAATTATATAAATGTGACTCACATTTTGCATGGCATCGAAATTGTATCAAGAGTGTGGCACAAGGGAATGGTGGAGGAGGGGAAGGGGGGAGGTTATCAGACTGGCTTGCAGCCACAGCTACGCAAACAAGGCACCACAGATCACAGACACAAATCGTGAGGGACGCGCAGCCTAAAAGAATCTTTACAAGACTTGAGCGCAGCTGAAGAGCAGCAGCTCCAGCAGCAACAACAACAACAATTCTGTAGGTAGCAAGCAAAGATGAGGCAACAACAATTGTATATTTTATATATAAATTGTTTTTTTTTTTTTTTTATATGTTTCCACATTGCTCGCCTCAATCTTTTTGATGAGGCAGTTACAACAAAAGCCAACAGCAGACAACAAGCAACAGATTGACGAACTTATGTGGCTGAAACGAAACGGAACGGATGAAGGCAGTCAGCGGATGACTGAAGAGGACAGGCCAAGGGGGGTGGGGGATTGGGGGAGAGAAGGGATTGGATATAGTGTACAACCAGATTTGAAGCTTTATACAAACAGACAAACAGCTAACGAAATGGAAAAAAATAAGAAATAAAAAGAATAACAACAATGTGGAGAGCAACATCAGAGCCCAAGATCAAGTGCTCGAGAACGGAGAGCACGTGAAAAAAGCCAGAAAGAATAAGGCAAAAAAGATGGATAAAAAAAAAAACACTCCAAAACGACGTGCAAATGATCCTTGAAATGCTCATTTATATATATGAATATATATATGCTATAAATCATATATATGAAAGTTGCACGGATGCGAGCACTTTAAGCTGCGCATCCGCCAGTTTGGCAGGATTAAGATGAAGGCACTCAGCAAAAAATATGGAGAATTTGCTGCTGGAATCAAAACCAATACAAACCTTGGCTAAAATCAAACAAGATAGAAAATCAAGGATCAAAAAACTATTTCCATTTGCAGAGTGTTTCCAGTTAAGTTACGTAGGGTTGTTCTTAACTGAAAACATTTACTGCAATTTTTTAAGGAATATATAAAAATGAATTTTGGTCAAAACTATTAGAATTCTGTACCGCTTAAGAAAGGGTATTTTTTTGGAGTGTAGTTGTTGTGGCTTACCTGATGATGGAATCCGGCTGGAGTTGGCGGCTGACGCTGAAAGGCGCTGCCGGTGGAGCTGCCCATGCTGGCATAGTTGGCGCTCGCCTGCACCGCCCGCTGATGGGCAACCACCGCTTGATGGTGGGCATGATGATGGGCGGCAGCATGGTGATGCGAGTGATGGGCATGGGGATGGGGAGCGTGATGGTATGGCGGTGCTGTGGATTGCAACATTTCATCTAATTCCTTTTTGGCGTCCTCATCTAAATCGAACAGATTCGAACCGACCGAATCCTGCAGATCCTCAAAATCACTCGACGAGAAACTGGCCTCGTTATCCTTGTCGCTGCACTCAAAATTCGGTTCCGATTCAAATGGTAGATCTTCACCAGTCTCCGAAACAATACGCGGCGCCGGTTCACTGTTCAAAGCGGCAGCAGCAGCGGCAGCAGCAGCCTGCGATGTGGATGCAACCAAACCGTCGACTAACTGAAGAGTTTAAAATATAAAAATTAAATAAAGTTTGTTGAAGCTTTGAAATTGTAAGATTAAAAAACTTACCTCCTCGTCTTCGAGTGGAAATTGTTGCAGCACGTCGTTGAGCAACTCATCCAACGGTAAGCGTATGTATTCACCTGTGGGTGGCAAGAACGAAGAAGAAGCATTAACGTCAAGTCATCTTGGCATAAAACAACTGAATAATACTATAAATGTGGCCAAGACTGACCCCTAGAGAGGCTCTGCACACAAATCCCCAAATGAGCGAAATACTTTCGCAACAAAGAACCATTTTGGTAAATATTCGAAAATATTTTGATCGTTAGAAAATGCAATAGTGAAACTCTCAAGAGTATCGACAATTTTCAGAGCTCCCAGGAGATTGACCCATTGCAGGATGAAAACAGTAGCCACTTCCCAGTGGAATAAAACAGATCTCAAAGCAATCATTAATCATAAATGTACACCAAAAAAAGATCGACTGACGGAAGCAGCTGAAAAATGGCCAAAAATGGTCAATGTAAAAATATATATATAAAAAAAGAGCAAAAAATGCCAATAAATAAATGTTTAATTTATGATGCGTTTTGACAGCTCTGAAATCGAGTGTTAAACTCAATCAAAATCGAAATCAAACTCAAATACCAATTCTGTATCGCTTACAATAGATTGATATTTAGACGAGAACTAAGCAAACAAATATTGACTGAAGTTAAATATTTGCATTTGGCCAAACAAAACGAAAAAGAAAAGAAAAAAAAATTGAGAAAAGAGCAGGGGATCAAGGGAAAGGGAACATTATCAGAAAATTACTACTTAACATCGCCCGAAAATTCCACGGAAAGGTAAACCAAAAGTGGTAGTAGCTCGAGCACCAGACTAAATAATAAATATGGCTCAGAGGAGTTGACCAAAAAAAAAATGGAAAACAAAAAAAAATACTCGTGGGCAACACACATCTAGATAAAAATATGTGGTGGAAACGAAAAAACAACAAGAACAAGCAGAACAAGAAGAAGAAATGAAATTTGTGGGCTCAAGTGCTGTGACGACGCTCACGACCTTTGGCCGGGCTCGGAGCCCACTTGAGTAGGGTCAGAAAATTAGAATAAACATGGCTGGAACAATTCTTTTTATTTTTCTTCTTTTTTTTTTTTTGGCCCGTTTTATATGTTATTCTTACGATTGGTTACAAAATACAGTCCGATTGCCCGATCCCGTTTGCGACCATTTTGTGGCTTAATACAATACGGCTGTGCGTGTGTTGGCCATGTTGTTTCTGGGTCTTAGCCCTGTTATTTTAGGCCAAGCATTTAATTTGCTCTTTCTTCCCAACTTTTTTTTTTTGGTAACAGTTTGTTGTGAGAGGCATAAAATGTTCAGCAAAACAACAGCGTCTAGTAATTTGATTGTGTGTGTGTGCGTGGTGTGTGTGTGTGTGTGTTAACTGTTTGCTTATCGCTTTTGGGCTTGTTGTTTGTCTCCTAGCAAATATGTTGCCTGCTGCATGTTTTGCTTGGCTTGGTCGCATTGTTGTAAAATGTCTATAAAAATATTATTCGATTTGTGTTTTCTTTATGTGTGTGTGGTGTGTGTGTGTGTCTGTGTGTGTGTCTACCGTCTGTCACCAGCAATTAAGCGACAACGGGCCCGAAAAAAGGTGTTGGACTTTTGTATGCGTTTAGGGCTTAATAACATATCCGTCATTTGTGGTCGAAAGGCGTTGATGGAACACACGTTTTTTTTTTTTTCCTGTCTTTGATATGTATTTTTAGTTACCTTTCAGGAAGTTTCATTCCGTGAACCCTTAAGTATTACTTGAATGTGGGGGCCAATCACAATATCAGATTCTATAGCAACTAAACTTGGTAAACAAACAAAACAAGATAATAGCTGTATAGCCAATAAATCATGCACGAAATTTAAATAAAAGTTGCAGTCAACTAAATTATTTGTAGAGTTCTTCATAGAATCTTTCACTGAAATAATCATTGAATGGTCAACTAAATACTAATGCAGATACTGATATAGCCAGAATTGATTGGCCAGAATAGCAGGTATTTGACCAATACACAAAGCTCATACATTTTATGTATTCATTGAATCCTATCCATAAGCCAAAGTCAAGCGTTCAATTCATCCTTGAATATATTAGGCATTTTTAATTTTAATATATATACATATATATATATATATATATATATATATATACCATCATAAATCAACAGATATTTTCACACAGCTCAACTACTTATTCCATATGTTGGCTCTCTTCTAATAATAATTAATATCGAGTGCAAATACGCTACTTTCTTTTATTGCAGTTGTCAACTTTTTTGGTCTTTAATTGTGGCCAACAGCGAACAAGTTAAACAAATTATTAAGCTATATATCCATTAAAAAAAGGTAGACAACAGCTAATTTGCATGCAGTTCTAGAGTAAACTTTTGCAAATACAACATGACTTTGATTATAAATATTTTGTTCTGCCGGAAACTAAACTTCTAATCGTCTTCCGACGGAAACTAAACTTCTAACCGTGAAATCCTTACCTTATAAAGTAGCCAAGTAATTGCATACAAACAAGGTTTTTATAGGATTTTAGCTTATAAATTCTTTTAGATTTTTGCGTTCTGATAAATTTCAGTGAAAACCGTTAGATCTAAAAACAGTTCATGATGAACAAAAAAAAACCTTTGCAGATTTGAATAATTAGGTAAACAAATTGTGACTAGCGCAATTTTTGAATTTTTTTGTTGTAATTTGAAAGGCTTAAATAAATAAACATGTAATGTCAAAACTAGCTCGACACTCGCAGCTAGCATAGCTGAAAAATGTGCATGTGCAACACGCCCAATATTTCTATATAAATTGGAGTTGCAAGAACAAAGCAAATGTCTCAGAATTAGCAGAGAAGAGAAAACAACTCGCAGTTGTTGCAGTCAGTTACAATATCTGTGCGCAACCCACGCAGAAGCAAATGTTGCAGACACAATTGACGGCAATGTTGTAAATCATGTGATGACAAAATCGAATCAAAATAATGCGGTCAAGTCAATAGATTTGTGGCAAATCGCTTGAATGGTGTGTGTGTGTTTGTGTGTGTGTGTGTGTGTGTGTTTGTGTGTGTGTGTGTACAAACCTTTTCTTCATGCAATATTGCAATATGAAATATTCGTTGTAATCCAAACAAAGGCAACAGCAGTCAAAAGTGTAAATCGGGGTTTTTTTTTTTTTTTTGTTTCCTTTGTTGTGCAGATTGAACACAAAATTGTTGCAATAAACGCGCTGATTGTTGGATTGTTGTTGTTGTTTTTGTTTTTGTTAGTTTTACGTATCTTTGACAATTATGTAATGTCGTTGCAGAATCAACAACAACTGTAACAACAAGTTTCCGCTTTATACTTTTTGCACAATTCGATTGTTCGATATTGAAAATGAAGTTGGTAATTTTTTGTATTTTTTTTTCTATTTGGTTTGATTTTGTTGTTTTTATTTTTGGTCGCGTCGTCGCTGAATTTTTTTTTAGAATCGCACAATGGACACTTCAGCGCTCGGCTTTGGTTTTGGTTTGTTAGCCGCTATTGTTGGTTGTAAGTTGCGCCCTGTTTAACAGTTTGAGTGACTTTGTGTGTTTTGCTTTTTGATCTGACTTTCACTTTTGTATTTCACACACGTTGTGGTTATGTGGTTGCATTAATTGTTGTGCACACTTGCATGTGTGCGAATTATATATGTATGGGTATTTTGTGGGACACAGTTTAAATGCAGTTAATTGCTTTTGGCCAAGAGCAAAATCCATTGACTTTCTGTGCTCAAAAAAAAGTCCTTCGTTTTTTTTTTTGGTTATGCAAGCTCACATTAGACACAGCACAAACGTGGCTTATTCTGCTTCTTCCTCTTTGAGCCAAAATTCTTTTACTTTTTTGTTTTTGGTGGTAGCAAAGCGCGCGCGTCAAGCGTTGAGCGTTTCTCGGGCGTTTATAAAAATTCAAATACGATTCTAAATGCCTTGACGGCGGCTTCAAGCCATGGCGGCCGCAGTCGCTGTCGACGTCAGCGACGACGCTTAAGCAAAAGAGAAATGGCGTTGCCATCGTCACAGGCGCAACGTGAACGCGTGCAAGCGAGACAACTCTATAGACTTCCTCTCCATGTGCATGTGTGAGTGTGCAAGCAGCAATCGAATGCTGCTGCTCTGCTGCTGCTGCGACGCTGCCTTTGTTCATGCGCACCAAAGCAGCAAATGTTTGCCTGAATGTGTGTGTGTGTGTGTATGTAGAGAGGCGGAGCTTAGCTCTATGTATTTTTGTAACTTTTGCTTTTGGCCCGCTTTGCTGCTGTTGCTGTTGCTGCTGGGGCTAACATGGACGCTGTTCGCTTCTTTAGAAGAAAATAAAAAAAAAAAAACTGAAAACTGGTTTTTGCTCTGTTCTATTTGACGCGTTTTCAGCTTTACAACTTTTTTTTCTCTTCATGTTGAGCGGATGGGGGCTTGAAAAAAACAACACACGATCTAATCAAGTAATTAAAGTTGCGAGTGTGCTCTAAAAAACAAGCGGCAGGATAAAGCGGCTTCTATAAATAGAGCGAAAGGCAACTTTTAATTGGTAACCTTTAATTGGCTAATGCAAATTCAGAAAAAGTAGAATTGTATTTAAAGCCGGAGAAGAAAGAGCTGCTGCAGAAAATATTCAATTTTGTATCTTTTACTAAAGCGCTTCAAAAAATAACATAAAAATATAGTTGGTAACAAATGAAGGCACATATTTAAATATAACACAATTAAAAAACAAATGCCTTTAACTATCGAAAGGAATATCTATTTTAAATTTTTAAAGTTCGTTTGCAAATTTATATTTTAAATAAACACATAAAATATATAGAAACAATAAAAATGCATAAACCCAACTCAAATAATAAAATTGCTACTAAATTGCTTTCATCAATTATTTGTTTCGACTCTCACTTCTTCTATATAGAACTCGATTCATTTTCTGCCAGGTAACGCTCCTTAAAGACCCGCAAACGTTGCGTTAACGCTGCGCCCCCCGTTTGCAGTTGCCTTAATTTAATTTGCCAGTTTTGAAGCGATTTCAATTGGTTTTCGAGTCCAGTCAACTCGTCGTTTAATTCCTGGCGACTCTGTTCCATTTGCACGTTGAGCTGTTGCACTGAGTGCGTCAGGTGTTGTTGCACCTGTTGTCCAAAACCAGTTGCCGTTTGTTGCACACTTTCGCGCAGGCGACGCTGCATGTGGCGCGTATATTGTGCCTTGTAACTGCGCTCCTGCGCCTGTGGCGTCCAACTAATCAGCTCGTAGGCGTAAAGGGAGCCACTGAGCAGACACACTCCCAGGAGCAAACGCCAGCCGAGCGAGCGTGCCAGGATTCCACTAAGCAGCAACATGGCGCCCAACGAGCCATCCGTATCCATGAGCCAGCAATCTGTGGCAGGTTTTGGTTTAAGCTGCTCCTGCCGCAAGCCATTTAATGACTTTGGCGGCGCCAGCATTGGCAGTGGCAGTGGCAGCTTTTCCTGTATATGCCTCAAAATGGCCGCAATGCCCCAGGAGAAACGAAATTGTAAATCTGCTTGAAAATCACACATTAATGTTTGACAATCGAGGGAGCAATAAAGTTGCTGTGGCACATCATCAGTTGCATGCTGCATAAGTTGCAGCAACTTCTGCTGCAGTTGCGACTCCATGGGCTCCAAGAGCAGTCGTTTTAAATGGACGCCAAGCAAAAGTTGATATTGTGGCTGCTGTGGGTGAAGGGGCAGGTGAAAGTGTTGCACAGCAGCTGGCAGACGCAAGATTTGCTCGTGCAACAACTGTGCGGCAAGCTTGTAAGTCTCCTCGCTGAGCCGTGCCACTTGCAGTTGAAGCTGCTGCTTTTGTTGCACGCTTTCCACTTGCCAGCTATCATATTTTTTGCAGATCTCAACTTTAGCTGCGCTTTGCTGCACGCCGAACTGTGCCAAGCTTGTGGCCAGCTGTTGCAGCAATTCGTGCAACTTGTGCAACATCTCTGTGGCACCCACGCAATGCTGCTCGAATTTAGTTTGCAATGCGCTTTGCGTAATGCATGCGGCAAACTCACGCTCAAAGCTACGGAACTCCTCGTAACGCTGCTGTGCACCTGGGGCATGAAAATGCGACGCCTGCTTTTCTCTGTGGCGCAACGCTTCCATGGCGGACACATGAAAGATGCGTCGCATGGCCAATTCCAGGTTGTCGTAAATGCCCAATTCATCAATCAGCAGTTGTAGACAACGCTGTGTGTGCTGTCGACGCACCAACTCCGCCAGCTCTGGCTCCAATGTGGCAGCCACATCCCAGCGATTGTTCAATATGAACAGATTGGGTCGCGATAACTGCTGTGCAACCAGCTCAAAGAATTGTCGCTCCACCCGCGACATGGTCGACTCGGCATTCAGGACAAGCACAAACACATCCGCATTCAGACAGTGTCTATCGATGCACTCGTCCAACTGGGCAGTGACATCCACACCAGGCGTATCCAGCAGCACCACATCGTGAGCGAGTAAGTCACAACTGCTGCTGGGAAAGCGCACATGGAGCAAACTGTGAGCACTCAGTGCTCCCGTTGAGTGAGCACTGGCCAAATCCCGCAGGCAATCGATGCTCAACTTGTCTCCTTCTCCATTCTCAATCACAACATGTGCCGGCTCGTCTCTTCCGCTTGCTTCCACTTGGCAGAAGCAGCTTGTCGTGTGTCCCATGGCACTTGGCAAAATTCTCTTGTGCAACATGGCATTGATAACGGCACTCTTGCCATTCGAGGTGCGTCCAAAGAATGCAACTTTCATGCGCTTTCGCTGCAACATGGGGCAAATGTCTTTGATCCTGTTTATGCAACTCGACAGTTCTTCCTGAATGCATCGTTCATTGAGGTGATTCTCTGTCCAACTGCTGGGCATTGCCTGCAGCTCCTCGAGCACTTGCTGCACATGTGTTTCCATATCCTCGTATATACTCAGCATGTCCATTTTGGCCTGGCCAAAATCGCCCAGCTTTGCACACATTTTTAGTGGATTTATTTTTAATAGAAAAATATAATATTTGGCTTTGACAAAAAATATATTTACTGAAATTATTAGTTTTTTATTTTAGCTTGATTTCAGTTTGAGCTAAATCTCTTAGCTGAAATAAAAAGTAAACCTGACTGAAATGTTTTCTTTTTGGTTTTTCATTTAGTATAAACTAAATTTGAACTCACTGTTGGAGTCAAGGATTTTCATAGTTTTTTTAATCTACTTATTAAAATAGCTGTTAAAATTCATAATAAAAAAAATATTAAAAAAATATGTAAATATGCATTTAAAACATTTAAAATCCGCCTGTTCACACCCAGCCAATTAGTGAGCCCAACAAACTGACCCAAAAAAAAACCGTACTCAACATTTTTACCCAATAAAAAAAACACAAATTTATTTGGACAAAAATTAACACAATTAACGCAATCAAATGGGCGCCTGTTGTTTTTTTTTTTATATTTTAACCAAAAAGGAAATAAAGAAAAAAAGAGCAGGCAATATATGCATTAGTGGGCCACTGAACTAATAGACAAGAGCGAGCAGCTGCCAATAATAATAATAATAATGACCAACTACTACTCTTGTTTCGATTTGGTAAACTTCGAAAAAAAAGGCGCGTAAAGTTGTTAAAAAAAAAAAAAAAATTAGCAGCATCATCAGCAATGCTCGAAAGACTCGCATATGTTCAAAGTTACACACAACACAACACACACACACAACAAATACACACCAGATGATGATATTGAACGAGACAAGCTCGAATATTGTTTGGATCGTCGTCGAGCGAGCGTTTTTCGAGTGCGCCATTACAACTTAATTAGTTTAAATTGTTTGCTGGCCCGATTGAAGCTCAAAGAGCTTGTGCCGCCATTGACTAAACCAAGATGTCTACAACTCAAACAGAGAGAGAGAGAGAGAGAGAGAGAGAGAGAAGGGAGCGAGATAGCTGTCGAATGGAGGTCGCTTCCGGTGAAAGAGATGTTGCACACAACATTACATTTGTGGCTACTTATTACGATTGCACTTGAATATTTAAGTGGCTGGCCAACACTGTTCGTTCACTGACTTTTCACTTTCGCACACTGTCTACCGACTACCGACTGTAGCGACTGCAAGTGTTGGTTCACGACATGAACTTGCATTTTGGGATTGCGACCATAACCTCAACAAAGATTTCGAACGCAACAATTATGACAGGACAGATCTGGCAACGGAACGATAGTGTCAACAATGAAATTGCTGAAAATACACTAAGCAACAAAACACAACACAACACAACAAAACACACAACACACAATCAGTGCAAGCTTTACTCTACTTCACTTCACTTTACATGAGTTGGCACGATAAATGAATGAATGAACTTTATGAATGAGTTAAATTAACCCATATCTGAATAATTAACGTATATATATGTGCATATATAAATATACAAGTTTTTTAAGTCCAATAGCCTCATCACACTTTGGGTCAATTGGCTAATTCAATTATCAAAGAAATTATGCAATTCTCAACTAGTTTTGGCAACGGCTGGCTTCGGCTCGTTCATCTTGTTAGTGCAACTTCTCAACTCCAGAACCATGAAGCACTTGAAAGCGATACGATTATGCAGCAAAATGTGTGCGTCTGACCGGTCTACAGTTACTCTCTCCCACATGCCCTCCGCCCTCACCGCTCCCCTCCATCCCTAACACACTTTTGGACTGCTGTCTGTTGGCCCTGTTGTTGTTTTGGTCGGCATGTAAAATTTTTTGTAAATTTGTAACGTAATGCTGACCAAGTAGAATTTTTGAACAATTTCTATGCAGACAGCCAGACCGACAGAGGGACAGACGACGTATGAATATAGCCAGCAGGGAAGCGGCACACACACACAGTGTGTTTCTGAATGTTGCATTGCAACAACGCAGCGAGACGGTGCGAGACGGGGGCGACAGGGAATGGTGGCGGCACCAGATGCATCCTCAAATAGGTGCGCCGTTCCCGCCAGCTGTTTTATAATAATAATTTTCATCAACTCATATTTTTTTTCTTTCAGTTGTGGGCGAGGTCGTTACAATAAGTGGAACTTGTCTGCACTATGAATGAGAAGTGAATATAGAACTAGAAAGAGAGAGAATGACTGAAAATACGGGTAATAGAAATTAAAATTTCATTTAAAATTGTAATTAGTTTATGACAAATATTCAGAATATTAACAATTAGAATAGAATTAAATGAGCGAAAAACAATTATTAAATGTGCAATGGAAAATTAAAGAAGTAACTTAAGAAAAACAAAGTCAACAAATAGATTATTGCAAAAGCTGCTTCATTTCCTTATTGCAATAACTAATTTCGACATTTTGCAACACTGCAGCAAAAGTAGCTGGCACAAAGCGAAAAAAACAGATTAAATTAAGTTGCTAATGAAACGCCCAACATTTTTTGTTGCAACTGTACTGTGCAGTGTTGTAAAATGTCATCAGACTTTGGAAGAACATTTTTGGATGTAACAAACATGTGGTGAATGGCCGTTAGCTGGTTTTGAGATACATATTTGAGCTGTGGTCAATAAACTTGCGTAGCTTGGCAGCCAAAACTGATTGCATAATGGAATTTAAGCTACCATATTTATGGCTATCTGTGTGTGTGTATCTGTGTGTATATAAGCGAAAGATCTATAACATAATTGAGAATAAGAGCATTTTTGTTGTTATTGACTGCTGCTCATTTCGGACACTGTCAAGTCATGCTCCAAAATGTTGTCAACTGTATTATTCTAAGAAGCAAAAAAAAAAAAAACAAAAAAAATACAATAAAATAAAAATAATAATAGTAATAATCAGACAAACTGGTTGAATTCCAACTGAATCAATGTAATCAGATTTATACGTATACATATATAAAAATAAGAACTGTACTAGAAAAATGGGAAAGAAAAAAAAAACTTAAGAAAAACAAACAGCATTGATTACGACAACAGCGAAAATACAAAAG
Source organism: Drosophila kambysellisi (assembly GCA_035042185.1). Classification (NCBI taxonomy): domain Eukaryota; kingdom Metazoa; phylum Arthropoda; class Insecta; order Diptera; family Drosophilidae; genus Drosophila; species Drosophila kambysellisi. Next base: position 249,234 of record JAWNLS010000855.1, read on the forward strand.
ACGGGACAAAATCTGGTAAATGGAAGATGCCGGTCTAGCAACTTAATTATGACAATGGATCTCGTCAAGACATATGGCCAATGACAGGGCGTTATGTGCCAGGACAATGGCTAAAACTACCGAAAACTACAACTACTGACAACAGCTTCATTAGTGACAGGATTCTGTCCAAAAATGAAAGGTGACATAAATTGTAAGTGTAAAATGCATGAAAAGTTGCTGAGTCTCTACTGAGAGATAAATAAAGATACCTGTAGTAAATGATCTACGCTACGTGATCGAAGGAACAGGCAGAATCAGCAGAAAACTAACTATAACTATAATATATATATATATATATATATCGATACTCGAATGTGTGCATGCCTGAGCATTCAATAGTTATGGGTGTAATTGAAGTGAAACAAAATTAAAGATACAAAAATGACTTTCATTTTAGTAGTAGCCGGGCCCAAAGCAAGGCACAAACAATAGATAATGCCGCATATCGGCGGCAGCAGCAGCAGCAGCAGAGGTTGGCGGCTTTTGGGCAAAGGGTCGCCGCTGCGAGAAATGTATAGATACGGATACGTATATTCGTCTATTCCATGGGGAATTTGGATACGCATTGGAACAAAAGCGTGTGAATGCGTGTCTCGAATGCGATATTAATCTCAGGGATACATAGAAACCCAACCAACCAACCCGGCCTCGACGCTGGGGCGCATCAATGGATTTTTAATAAATGCCCAGTTAAATACGAGTTGTAGTCGAAATGAGTAAAAATATTATTAATAACCAGAGGGAACAAGTAGGAATGCTCTACTCGGGAGTGCTCGACTTGCAGATACCCTAATCCCATCAATGTATCTTTAATAAATGCCCAGTTATAGTTCAGTGGATATGCTCGCCTAGAAGATACTCTAATTGCAGCTGTTGAATACATTGAATCGAATTTAAAATACACTAATAGAAGGCTATACAATGAGTGCTTTTGTTGCTATCGAAAATCTGTATATCGATAAAATAAAAATATATCGATAAGACATTATTTTAATTTGCGCGTGGTATACGACAACATATATTCCAAATTTGAAGTCTGTAGTGTATATAGTCTTTGAGATGGACTTGTTCAAACAGCAGCCAGATCGACTAGGATGTTGATCCTGATCAAGAACATATATGCTCTATGGGGTCAGAGATGCTTGCCTGACTCGTATTTTTACATAAAACTAGAGTATATCATTTTTTTATTCGAAGTTCAAAATTTGAAATGTAACTAAATGAAATAAATATTTCGATGCTTAGCTAGAAGCGGAAGTTGTCTCAGTGCGTTACAAGCTTCGTGATATGTCTAAAATACCCTCTAGAATGCAGCAGATAAATGCCAATGAATAGCTAACGATATATATATATATATATATAATACAAATACGGGCCACGTTTTACCTAAGACTAGCAGCTTATCTTTGCCGATGCTGGTGGTGGTTGTGGTGCTGCTGCTGTTGCTTATGGTGCTGTTGCTGCTGGTGGTGGTGGCTTTGGACATCCTACAAAATGGCTGCCAGGCTGTGCATAGGAGCAGGAGAAGAGTGTGCCGGGTTCACTCGATAAGCCTGATCCATAACAGGAAAACTGTGGGGCTGGCTTGGGTGGTTTTTAGCCCTCTAGGGCCTTATATACAGCTTATAGGCCAAAGTTGAAATACATCTTGTACAAACAAACACACGCACACCCTGGCTTTGCTATATACATACATATATACACAATATGTGTATATATTATTGCTGGGCGGTTATTTTTTGGCGAATCACGTTTCGTTCATTTTTCAAAAGAAAAATGTTGCATGCGACGGGCGGCAGCTACTTTTACTGCCACTGGCTGTGCCACTGCCACTGCCACTGCCACTGCCGCAGTCAGCACCCAGTTTCAGTTACAATTTCAATCCCAATCCCAGACCCAGTCCCAGTCCCAGTCCCAGCTCGAGTTCCGCAGGCCCGCGTCTTGGGCTGTTAATAATAAAAGTTCGTGTGCGTGTCAAAGTTTGTTTGAAAAGCAGCCGCTTCGATATGAAATTGGGCGCGGTGCCAAGCAGATTAGCAGCCCCAGCAGCAGTGGCAGCAACAAAGGCCGCCCCAAACAGCCAACAGCCAACAGCAGCAGCAGCAGCAGCAGCAGCGGCTTTATCGATATCAGACAAATGGAGCATGTGAAGGTGGAGAAATGTCGAGAAGGGCGCTGGAGGGAGGTAAGAGCCAGAAAACAAAATATAACAAGTAGAAATTAAGTAAACGGCATTTACAGACTGCACAATGCTCTGTTCTCACAGTTAACCATTTCTAGGGAAAACGCAACTTGTATTTAGAAACAACTTTTACTGAAAAATATCCTTTTTTTATAACGTTTTTTTTTTAATTGCTTTAATAAATATTTAAAATACCAATTACTAATAATTGAAATGGGGACTTCTTTAAAAGATTGCCTAAGCTCATTACAAAAGTGTTTAATTTATTGTGAAACCTATTCGAAATAATCTTATTCTTAATTTAAAAAATTCTCTACCAATTAAAAATCGATGACACATTTTGGTGACTCAAGATTCGATTTTTTTCTATTTACCAATAAACCTAAGTAAATATGAAAATACTTAAAATAGCCAAATAAAAAAAACAATTGAATAAAAGGGGACTTCCATGGAATATTGTGCTTAACAATGCTTAAGCTTATGGCTAAAATTGTCACATTATTCTGATCATCTTTTAAGATTTTATATATTTATATATTTTTATAATTTTAGATAACTTTTTTTTATGTTTTACGTATTTTGCATAAAAAGCATACACAACATTTTGCATTTAACAGTGTAGCAAAGCCCATTTTTCTTTTAATTTTCGTGGCTGTCAACTCAAAATGCCTACATTCATTTATAAAAACGTCCCAAAAACACACGCGTTACCACCCCCACCCCCAACGCCAACGCCCCCTTCCTCCCCTCGAATACAAAACTAGCTGCCTCCCCCTCCCCTTTGCTATATTACTTACTGAAGGATAATCCATTTACGTTGCTCTTAAAAGAGTGACGGCTGTTGGCAGCCATTTTGACAGGCTTTAGCAGCAAATCTTAGGATACTTTAAGAACTTTTCTTATATGTACATTTATGGGAACAATGATAAATCAGTCTGACCCAAAAACGTGTGAAACTCATAAAAGTTATTCAAATTGAAAAACATGTGAAAGCGTGTTACATTTTGCATAAAGATATAAGCCCAATTTTATGTATCTTGGATAAGATAAGAATCGTCTACAAATCACTGCCGTTGTTTGTGTGCAATAAATTATAAGAAACTTTCACACTCTTGTGGAATTGAAATAGTTGTTAACGATTGCCATATGCGACTCACCAGTTTCATTATCAATTGTAAAGGGAATTCCATTCCATTCATTCGAAATCTCATCCAGATCAGGCGACGGCTTCTTATCATCAAGCGTGTTCTGCAAGTGTTATTTAAGATTAATTATAATAATCATGGATAACATATTCTAGCCAAAAAGCTTGATTTCCAAATTTAACAATATTAGCAAGTTATTCCCAAGCGAAAAATATATCGATTAATGTTTAACGAAAGCATTCGCATTGATTATTAGATAAACTAAGGATTTACGTATTTATCGATAAGTTTTTCGATCAAAAACTGTACAAATAATTTAAAACCTTATCGAGTTGAAGCTTTTTCTTAATGCTGTAACATTGTGAAATTCATATGTAAGCTTTCCGTTATCTCTACTTGCCTCATCTTGCTGTAGATCAACCAACGCCTTTAGTTTCTCGGTATCATCATTATTGTCGGCATTCTTAGCGGTTTCCTCGTCGTTGTCATTCTTAGCCTCGTCCTTGGACGCATCCCTCTGCTTGGCGGCACTGTTACCGCTGGCAAAAGATGCATTGATAATCTGCTCCTGATCGAGACTAAAACCCAAATCGACATCCTGCTTGTAAAGCACTTCAGCGATTTCGCTCTCCTGTAAAACAACAATTAAATAATTAAGTATGATAATTTCTGTGTATTTGTGTTGGTAAATTGCGGGCACAACTTTTATATATATATATATTATTATTTACAAGACATACTCCATGGATAAAAACCATCATATTGCTGATTTATATTATTAGTTTTATGATTCACCGATTTCTGATAAATGGTTTGCACTTTGTTTTTTTTTATTTTTTAATGTTAACGAGTGGAGTTTTTTATACTCTTAAACCTCCGTCCAAATTCGACCGTTTCTAAAGAGAGACTGATTCCGTGCGTACTGCGAATGAGTGTCGAAATCCATAAAAAATAAACCACGTCTATTTGCTCTTACTATATATTTTTTAACTTTTATTGCTGATAAGTCGCTTGACGGAAGATAAAAATAATTTCGCGGCCGCACTTTTTACTGAAGTGTGCTCCTCGCATATCTAAGACTATTTATCAGTTTTGCAAAAAACAAAACTCAAAATGCTCTTTTTGAATAGTTTTGTTATTGCACAAAACGAAAGAGTGCCTTACATTTAATTGCTTATCAAGCTTTGCTCTCTTTTGTCACTGTCTTTTGCAAAACCTTATCAGCTTTATCAAAAGTTGAGTGCTCCACATTTAAGAGTGAAATAAAGAAGAGTAAAAATAGATTCAAGTAATACAAATAATAAGCCATTTCGGGGGCATGTGTCTAACGGCAGCAATAAAGTTAAAAATAAAAAGACGTACAAAATAATGGAAAACATTAAATTAAAAAAAAAAAATCTCGTTTCTAAATGCAAATGCAGCTCAATTTGTAAGTTCCACTACGAGAACTTCAACTTTATGTGTATTTATGGGTGAAATATTTCAAAAACAATTTTGTTTTTTTTTTGCAAAATCATGCGGTCAGCAGTTTGGGCCTCAAATTAAAGCGTTAATGATGCATTATTAACGCTGGCCGTAACCAGACTTGCCATTTTAATCCTTTCTGCAGTCAACTACGCTGAAGCAGAAAACTGGGCGTCTTAAGCCCAGCACAAAGTGCAACACGGAAATGTTGAGCAGGTAGAGTCAAAGTCAGAGTCAGAGTCATTTGTGTGTGGAGAGATAATCACAGGATAATGGTGTGCACATTAGTGAGCAACTTGCTGAAATGTTAAACGTTCGACAGATCGGACAGTTCTCAACGCCAATGACAATGACACAACACAAGTAAAATAAAAAAAATAAAAATAAAATATATAAAAAAAACTAATAAGAAGAAATTTTCTGACACGAATGACAAGAATGCTGCATTGATGGCTTAATTAAAATGTTTCAATATCTATTCGTGGTCGTAGTCGCAGTCGTATTCCTACTTCTATTCTATTTATTTCTTCTTTTCTTTTTTTGAATTTTCCAAGCGACATTTTTTTATATATATTTTTTTTTTAATTTGTGCCCTCTCCCCACTGCCATTGCTCTCATCAGTGAACGGGAACATTTTCTTTTAATGAAATTGTTTGTGAGGCTTTCTTGAACTTTTCTGCGCGTTCGTGAAACAAAAAGCAATCAATCATCGACTGTGCATGTGTGTGTGTGCGAGTGTATGTGTGTGTGTGTGGAACCACGCCTATCTCCTGGATTAGTCAGCATATATCCAAGCTTGGATGGCGGCGGCATCATTGGTCTTCACCCGGTCCACAAAAAAGAGAAGAAAAAAAGGGCCGCCGTCGACGCTGCTGCCGCAGTCGCTGCTGCTGCCGCTGCTTGGTGAGCCCAATCAATTGCTGCCGCGCAACGCTGACAGCGGCGCTGCCAGAGACGCGACTGCAGCACCCCTCCTGGTTAGGCTGAGAGAGTTGCTATATACAAACATATATATACGTATGTATATGTATTTGTGTGTGTGTGTGTGTGTGTGTGCGGGATTGGTGCCCTTTTTGGATGCGGTGCACATGCTGCGCCTTGCGCATGTTCGGTAAAAATGAGCAATTAAACGAGCGACAGAGAGAGCGAGACTGAGACAGAGATAGAGAGAGAGTGAAAGAGAAGAGGTGAGCAGCAATGTATGGGGTGGACTGCTGTAAGAAGGGGCAGCGGAGGGACGGGGTTTCATTTGATTACAAAAAGGAAATCAAGCTGCCCCGCTGCTAGCTACTGCTGCTTATTAGAGTCTATTGTCGATGGGCTCATCTACGAGTAGAGCAGGCGACATGGAGTAGCTGCTAATAGCAATCACAGGGTATACACTAAATGTAGGCGTATATATAAGATATGCATAGTGATAGCTATGAAGTAAACCCCGAGGGGGTGTATATATAGGATATGATTGTTAATACTTAAAAAATGAATATCTTTTAACTGTCATGTGATATTTAGTTGCTGCCAAATACCTAAACAAATCACCGGGAATTGAATTGAGGGAAGTATATTCGGGATATGTTTGCTAATATTTAAAAAACAAATAACTTTTCTCATGGCGATATGAAGTAACTACCAATAGATCTACAATTACAGGATATACCGAATTTATGCTTTACTTCTAGGTTATATTTGATAACAGCTGAAAGACTAGAACTATTTTCAATGCTTGAAAGTCAAATTCCCAATTGTTTAAGCTATTCAAATTTTGTTTAGAGATATTTTTAATGTGTTGGAAATTATGCAAAACTGGTTGAAGAAAGATTGATACTTAATAATTGTATACAAATAAATAATATTTAATCTAATTTTCAAAGACATATGCATACCATATTAAGAATATATGTATATAATATGTATATCATTAAATTTGGCTTTAATTGTCATAAGTTGTCTTTTTTTTTATCGATATTGGAATAAACGGAGCAACTTATCAATTAAATGAAATATACTAGATCAGCATTTGGGGAACGATTATATTTCAAATTTAGAGTCTCCAGCTCCGATATCCTTTGAGATGGACTTGCTTATATAAAGCGACAAATAGATAAATATTCTTGTCACATGTAATTTTGTAACTTTGATTAAAAATATGTTTTGATTTCGATGAATCCATCGCACATTTGGAATTCCCCCAAAAACCTGTCGCCTTATCAAAGCCAGGCACTTGAAAAAGCTGCGTGACTTTTGCAAATCTATTAATAAATTAAAGACTATATTGAGACAATTTATATGCAGTAAAAATCAACATTCGTTGCAACAATCAAAACATGAATCAAAGCCAGACAGATAGAAATGAAACCTTGCCCTTTTATTAAACAGTTTATACAGATATGGATCCCCAGCTATATCTTAGCAGTATTCATAATTAAAGAGAACTGACTTTTTGTCTTCTTAAAAATAATGTTGATAATTCTCTGTTTGGGTTTGTTGCTTTTATTGCAAAAACTATTTCACCATAAAGCAGTCTAGCGATAAGCGACTTGAAACTGATAAAACATATTTATTTTGAGATCAAAGCTAATGTGGAGGACATATATAATTATTTATATATACATATATATATATATATAAATTTATTAATTATAAAACAATTATGAAAATATTCATTCGGATGTGATTAAACTGTTCAAGACAATAGCAATTAAAAACAATAAATGGCTTAACATTAGTGTTAAGCTTTTTATTATTATTATTAATATTAAAATTTCCACGTATGACGAGCAACGTTTTATGCTTTTTTAACTCTAGTACACTCAGAGAAAATTGGGATTGCAAAGTAAAAAATTAAATTTAATTTCAAATTAAAATTTCAAAATACAGTTAAATAACTAAAAATCAATCTTTGTTTAACACTGGACTTATTAATTTTAACCAACGCTGTGGATATTAGTTATATGAAATTTTTGCGAGTGTAGTCATAAGTTGACATACATATTCATATGTAATTATAGTAGGGGCTGTCATCATTGATAAGGCAGCCTGGGCGGGAATCGATAAGACGACAACAGTAGAAGAAAAACAACAAATGCTGGCAACCCTTTTCTTCCTTTTTTTTTTGGTAGAGTTGGCAAGTTTTGTTTAGCTGTCGTTAATCAATCAATGTTTTTCTTTATTGTTGAGGGGGTGGGGGCATCAAAATATTGACACTTGCCGCATTTTGTAGCAACAATTAGTGGGCTATTAAAGTGACCACAAAAAATAAAAATCGGGCTCCGATTCGATGGCAAGATAAATGCATTTTTGATCCTCGGCTCTTAAATTCTAGGCTTCTTGGCGGCAAATCAAAAGTCGTCAAGTGAAAGCAAAGCGGCGGCAACAGTTGGTAGAAAGTGCAACAAAGGAAGAAGACGAGAAAGGAAAGGCTCAGTTAAAAATGACGAAAATGAAAAAAAAGGTTGCCAAACGTCATTAATAAAGCCTCGGCAAAGATTTCTGATGACACCTGAACTGACAGCCGCACGAACGAAACGAAAACTAAACGAAACGAAACTAAACGAAACGATGCCAGATCACTTCACACACACACATACACACACACACAGATGCAGACACAGACAAACTGCAAGTGTGGCGCATATTAATCATGTGCTCGTCAAGCCTTCAGTCAGTCAACCAGGCAGGCAGTCAGTTTATTTCTTGTTTTTTTTTTTTTTGCCCACCAACAAAGCAGCCAAACTCAAGTGGGCAAGTGTATCTGTATGAGCAAACACATATTGCACAAGTATCCTGCAACTATCTCTCTCTCTCTCTCTCTATCGTTCTCCCTTCCCTTCCCTTGCGGTTAGCTAGCAAAAAACGCCCTAAACTTTAATAACCGTTCATTTGTGTCATCAGTCGGCTTTGGCTTGCATTCAATTGTGCTTTCATTACTAACATTTGCACTCAAAGCTCAAAGCAAACGCACACATGCAGCTACGACGCCCGCCTCCATCAATCGATTTGACATCTGAACTTTTTGCTAACGCACACACGCACACCTACACTCTACACACATTAGCAGTAGTTGGATAGATGAGCGTCGCTTAGTTAGCTGCTGTTCGCCGACAGGGGGCAGCACATTAATGGTAAGTTTATGCACAGTAGTCCGTAATTAACGGTATTTAATTATGGAAATTAACCATTGAGCACTGTGAGAAAAAAAAGTCTGGGTTTTTTTTTTTTCGTTTGCATCTCCCCTTTGGCATATTATTTTATAATCGTTGATATTTTTTGCACTTTTTGCGCATTTGCACGTGGTAATTAGGTGGAAGTGCAGCGTAATTACAATCAAATGATTTTTCAATTTGCCAACGTTTCTTTTTTTTCGACTGAGCACCCAGCCATGTGAATAGAAAGTTTTAATTGTTTAAACACGAACCGCCAAATAAATGTGCATATATTTGTACTCCTCGTTGAGACACATCGTAATATTTTATTCGCTTCTGTTTTCGTCTCTATTCCCAAAATATTAATTGGCTTCCCGTTTTATTTTTGATTTTTTTCGTTTTTTAGCGACACGTTTTCAAATTGTGTTTTACACTCGCAATCGGCCATCAGCAGACTGAAATTTCTATTCGACTTATTGACATTGTTTGTTTTATTTTATTTTTTATGATTTTGATTTCTGTTGCCTGGTCTACGGCTGATAAGCGGAGAGCTCAATAAAAAATTTGATTATTTTAATTGATAAAGTTCTTATTATGTGCTCAGTTCGTGAATGTTTTGAAAAATAAGCGTCTAGAAACTGATAAGCATGTTTTTGCAATGATATGCACAATTTGAAATCCAATTTATTTATACTCAAGTTTTCAAACTTGTGTTTTCAAAAACAGAGTAACTGTTATTCCATGCTTTTATAAGATACACCAACAAAAAGCTCATTCAATTGCAAAAAGCTCAACAGCTTGCAAGTTACAAAGCAAGTGCGGTTGGTGTCCCGACTAAGTGCTTTCGTAGACAGCATGTTGCGTGATGGTGAAACAATAGGCAACAAATGTTGCCAACATGTCGCAGTTGCAGTGGTGGTGTGGTGAAGAGCATCTGCTGAGCTGCGAGAGCGCCCGAGCGAGAGAGCGCTGAATATGAAGAAAAACTTATAAAGAGTGGTGGGTAAAAATGCCGGTAAAACAGCTGTTTGCGTTATTTTGTTACGTTATCAAAAAATCAGCGCTGCCCAACAAACATGATCAAAAAGGGGCGCGACTGAGCAACAAATAGACAAACGCGGAAAATAAATAAATGTTAAGCTTTAGAAAAAAAAAATTGAGAAATTAATCACGCGTCTAAAAATAATCAGTAGTTAAATGCAAATACGTACTGTGCATGACTGATTCAGTAGCACAGCTTTCAAATTGTTGCTGTTACCTCAACAAGAAAAAATGGGGTGACGAGGTGGAAATAAAAAAAAAAAACCAAACACGAAGTTCAACGGAACCTTTGCTCTGCTGCGATTTGTTTTTTCTCTTGCCAAGTTTATTTATTCTGTCGAAAGATACCCAAAAAAAAAAGAACAGCAACACAAAAAAGCTGTCAATATATGCGAAAATGTCAAACAAAAGCTAAAGTAAAAAACGAGACGCATATTGTGTCTGTGTTTTTGTGTGTGTGTGTGTTTGTATTTTGTTTTTCTTTTTTGGTGTAAGATACGCTTACAATTAGCAAAGCTTTGCGAGAGATTCAACATAAGGTAGACGACATTTAATACAACAACAAGAACAGCGGCAACATGTATGAGGTGCATGTGTGTGCTTCAAAGTGTGTGACCTCATCTCAAGCACACACACACACACTCCCATATGCTAGTCTTCGCTTAACAGGTGCGCGAAATGTGAGAAAGAGAGAAAGAGACAATAATCTGGAGTTGATTAACGATCTCATCATCATCAACTGCTGCTTATGTATCTAATTAGAAGAGAATTTCTCATTTTCTGTGCTGTCCCATTTTCTCACTACTTGATTTACAATATGTTAAAATGATTTAAGTTGATCATCTTAGTAAATTTGAAAAATAAATTTCAAAAGAAAATACATTTGTTTTAAATTAACACAAGCTCCAAGGTAAAAAGATGAAAACACTCACACCACATATATATATAAGTATATATACATGATCCATAAAACTGTCGGACATGGAAGGACAATAATCAAAGCCAAACACGCATTGCAATTCGGAAAAGTGAGCGGAGAATGGAAACAAAAACAAAAAAAATATCAAACAAAAACACAAAAAAAAAATGTCAGCTAATTGACCCATTTGATATAGAAGCATATCTATTAATACAAAATGCATACACAAATATCTCGACACTATATATACTATATATATTGCATATGTTTAAATGCACATTTATCGCATCAGCGACAAAAATGGAAAACATTTCGTGACATGATCTACAAAATGGCAACAACAAAAAAACACGCAAAACCAAAATGCTAAAAAAAATTAGTCACCTCACACAATGATTGTATTTATGTATGTACGTATAAACAATTCAAAAGTATTTTAATTGCCATTTGCAATGCAAATCTTTTTTATTCACTGCAAAAAATATAAACATATTTTTTGTATAATTTGCAATTTAAAAATATTATAAATTCAATTTTCAAAAATAAATCATCGAATTTGGTGAAGGCTGTTTGATTTTTAATAATAATTAAAATAAAAATGCAACATTTGTTTATACATCACAAAACAAAAAAAAACACCTGCTTTTCGCTTGATTTGCAACATTAAAAAATGAAAATTTCGACATAAGTCTCAAATTTAGTAACCCCATTCACCTCCTCTTACAGGGTATAAGTAAAAAAAGCGCGTGTTTTGCACACAATTTATGAACATTTAAGTAAAAGTTTAAATTTATTTTTGCATTTTGCACAACGATTGTTTAAAATCAATTTATTCATAAATGCAATTTTGGGTCAAAATCCCCGTCAAGAAATACAAAAACAACAAATAAAAACGAAAACGAAGAAGACACAAATTTTTTCAATCGATTTTAAAATGACCCGATTAAAGCGGAAAGTTCGTCGAATATTTTTGTATAGAAAGTGGCATTAAATCAAGTTGATATAAGAAACAGAGAGATTTGACTTTATAATTAGCTGCTAGCTAGCTAGCAAAAAAAAAAAAAAAAAATAAAATAAAATAAATAAATAAAAACAGCTTTCCAGTTATTAACCATTAATCTGCCTTATAGCTTTATTTGCAGAAGTAAAACTTACTCTAATTTGAATTCAAAGCTAAACTAGACTAAAGCCAAAGCCTGCTCCGTCAACTGAATAGTCGAATGTTTATTTTAATGGAGCACTACAAACAGCAAATGCCTAAAATTAAAATGTGCATCTGTTGAACAAGTCAAGCGAAAGGTCAAAAACGCTTCATTAGCAAGTCAAAGTTGCAAGTACCTGACACTGTTTAAATACTGCAATCACAGACATAAAGGTGTTTGTGTGTGTGTGTGTGTTGAGAAATCGGGACTATATCTGAATATAATTTGAAAAAAATAGCTATCTTTCCCCAGCTACAGTTTAGTTTTAGAAACAAGAAAGAACCGATGTTTGAGGCAAACCGAAAAATAAATAAATGACAAAAAAAATAAATAAAACGAATTTAACTTCGCCGACAAACAAAATCAATTTATTGCTCATAAGCAAACAATATGATATAGTATTCTGATTTAGGTTGGATAACTTGTTAAAAAATAAAGGTATTTTTTATAAGAACTCAACCTTTGACCGATTTAACTCAATAGTTTTTGTTGTAAGAAGCATATACAATATGCTTATTTGGCAACTCATACAATAACTCGACAGATTTTTCCTATGGTACGAATCCCTCCGCTAGAACAGAAGGTTATATCGAAACGTCAAGTGATGCTGGATCAAGAATATATATGCTGTACAGCAAAGATACAAAGAACAATATAAATCGAGACAGCTTCGAAATGGGACTAAAAATATTCCTCATTGGAATATTCACCATCTCTAGTCAAAAGTTGTTGAATAAATATAAATGGGTTACCTCCTCGACGACTTCGACTTCGTTGATGATGCCGAAGGGTTCGTCGCTGGTGAGTCCTTCCACTTCGCAGGCATTCGCTGTTGTTTCGATATCCGAGTTATTCTCGCCAAAGAGCTGGCTCAGCAGCAGATCATCCTCATCGTCCTCATCCGCATCCGGTCCGAATTGTTGGACAGTCAAACTGCCCGCGTTGCTGGGATGAGGCGTGCTGTCGTTGAGTGCATTGGGCGCATCTGATGAGGGATGTGGCAGGCCATTGCCTGCGAAGCCGTGCAGGAAGGCAGCCAGGCTGAGGTCCAGCTGCTGGGTGTTATTGTTCTGGCCATCCTTGAGAGGGAGATGGGCATAGGGACTGCTGTACGGCAGATCACCATAATCATGCAAATCGGCAAGGTTTTGTTCCCAAATCGAACGCTGATCCTGCAGCAAGTCGGGCGATAGAAATATGTCCAATTCCGGCGATCCCAACCCCGGTGAACTGCTATTATTATTATTATTATGATGATGACTCGTGGTATCAATGTGAATTTCACCGAGTGCCGCAGCCGCTGCTGCTGCACCCGCCACATTGCCCGTAGAGGCGGCGGCAGCAACAGCGGCCCCAGCCGTCGAAGAGCCGGTGGCGCCACTGCCGGCACTACTCTGCATATCCTGCAAGGCAGCAGTTTGAACGCTGCTATTCCCAGTCGTATTGTGTAGATTCATGACAAAAGTGCTGGCATTGAAGCTGCCGGTGGGCAACTTGTATTCCTTGGCACTGGATGCGCCCGCTGCATCCACCAGATGCTGCAGTGCATCGTCGTAGCCCAGCAAATCGTCCAGCAGTGGTGGCGGCATCGTTAAACCCTTGCGATTGCCATATGGCTGTTGGGTCTCAATCATGGGCACGGTGCGCAACATTTCCAATTCCCAGCCGACGCCATGGGGCAGCTCAAGTTGGGCATCCCAGCGACGCAGGCGTATTATGCGCGTATAATCCGTGTCCACATGCAGCAGACTCAAGGCCAGTGCCAGCTGCAACATTTTCATCGCATACGTTTTCTTGTTTGAGATCATCTTTGTGACTGTGTGTTGACAGATCAAGATTGTGGGTGTGTTTGAGTATGTGTGTGTGTGTGTGTGGGCGGACAGTTGTCGGTCTCAGTTAATTATTGTTGTTGCTGCTTTTGTTGTTGTTGTTGTTATTGTTGTTGACCACCACCTCCTCCTCCGCCAACGAACGCCCGGCCAGCAGAACAAGCCCCGCCGCCTCCAGCTCCTCTGCTGGCTGCGCCGTCCGTCCGTGCGTTCAGTTCAATAACGTTTCCTTGCGGCGATTTCTGCTTTACTTGAGACCATATATGCTATACATATGTGATTATATATGTGTATGTGAATCAAGTTTTCTCTGTATGCTGCGCAAATTCACAAATTCACGTATTTGTTTAAATCGCAATTCTCCTCGCAGAACACAACAACAAAACAAACGATGGTCACTTTTGTTGTTGCCAATGAGCTTAAATAATTATTGAGTATCGTCCTCGTGTCTGTTATTCTCTGCAAGCAGATAGATAGAAAGATGGATGGTTAAAGGTTAAATATTAATAAGTTTATTAGTTATACCAGATATATATATAAATGTGTGTGTGTGGTGATGTGTTTGAAAGACCTCATCAAGGAAATGCATCAGGAAATACAAATGCAAATACGTAGATTAATACAACAAAAACGAACACCAAATGTTTCCGTAATAATAATAACAATAAACGTTGGCTAGAATGGCTTTTGTGACTATACCAAATAGTATAGAGCATTAATTATCTAAAAAGAAAAAAAAAACAAGACAAAACATTGCGGGCGTAACCGACTGTGAAATACTTTGATACTAAAATTAATACCAGCTGATAACAAGTAGCAAAGAACAGGGTTGGTGTAGCCAAGAAACACCGTCAAAGTTAGTCATTTAAATTGCGGTGGAAATTGGCTTCTTTGGTAGTGGGCGTGAATTAAAAAAAAAAAACTCTTAGAGAAGGTTTCTAGTAACCTTAATTCCAAGTTTGGTAACTGTAGCTCTTAAATTACGGGATATATGGGCATTAAAAGTTTTCAGGATAGTCGTGGCTTATAAAAAAACATTATAGTGAAGGTTCCTAGTTATGTTCCTTTCAAGCTTTGTAACTGTAGCTGTTAAATTGCCCGAGACATCGACTTTTTGAGGCGGGAGTGGGCGAGCCCAAAAAAATGCTGAAGGTTAAATAAATTTGATATCGTTTCTTAAAGACGACCAATAATATAGCTACCAAATTTGACAGTTCTAAAAAAAAATTAATATACTCTGTTACCTTCGGTATCAAAGTATACAAACAAAAAAAAACCGATTCGGAATGATATTAATATAATTACAGAATAATAGTTGATGCTTTAACTAATTAACATTATTATTGAAAATATTAGCATATATTAATTAGGCCTTGGTTGAATACCGTTGATTACCATTTTTATTTTATTTTGTTTCATTAAACTTTGATTTTGATTTGTTGTTGAGCAAGTAAATCTCTTACTTGTTTTATATTTATATGTATATCGTCTACCGTCACGTTAATGTCATGCGTATATCGATAAAAATTCAACTCTGCCTACAACTAAATCAGAAACAAAGCAAACTGTTAAGCATATAAAAATGCATGGCTGTGCAGGTGTTGTGTCTGGGGAAAGCTGCATGAATAAATATTATTAAAACACTGATTTCGGCTTGCACATTTTCCTTCCGATTATACTTTAAAATTTGATTTCAGAGGTGAGCCAAATGTTGACCTCTCCACGCCCGCCCACAAGGCTGACTGTTGCCCGAAAATATGTGAAGCATGCGACAGACAGGGATAGCGCTACAGAGGCTGCGTGAACTTGAACTTGTTCAAGGTCTCCCATAAAATTGATATGAATTTAAGGGGTTGGGGGAATGGGAGGTAGACAAGCCAAGAAATACCGTCAAAGTTAGCCACGCAGCGACGCACACAGAATAAAAATGAAAAAAAAAAATGGAAAAGCAAGTTCAAGGAGAGTCGAAGAGGTGCCATCAAAATATTTAGAGCTCAAAACAGATATAAACACTCTTTGTTCCAAGTAAAATTAAACAAATCTTATGGAACAAGTACAAAAACATGCACTATACACAATAAGCTGTTAACGAACAGTATTAATGAGCGAGAGTGAGATTGATGCATGTGTGTTTGAGTGTAGGGATGTATGTATGCGTATGTGTATGTATGTATTTTTTTGACAGTGCACTCACCTTTTCGGCTACAAGAAGCGCTGTTACCGCTGCTGCTTTGGCTGTATTTTCTGCTTCTTTCTCTTCTTTAACGGTAAAAACTGCGACGCAGTAAATGTTGTGCGTTATTATTGTTGCTGCAAAATGCTGTCGGGTGAATGATATTTTACCGTTTGCATTCAACGACAGCGCACGCCGTTGACGTTGACGTCGCTGCCGACGTTGGATGTTTCTGTTTTTCTCTTTTTCTCGTTGTCTGTTGCTCTGCTTTCAATTTTCAAATTTGCACGCGGCTGCTTCAAAAATTATTGTGCACTTTTATTTTCGTTATTTTGTTTGTTTTATTTGTATGTTTACTAAATCAACATTTGTTAGTAGCTGCAAAAACGTATTTGTTTATTTTTTTTTAATATTGATAATTAAAATTATAACAATTAATGATTTTTGCACGAATTGTGTTATTTTTTGCACAACGTCCTTGAACTTGGCCAATGGACTTTACTTCTATCACTTTCCAATGGCGGCGCTTTCCGCTCTCATTTGCGCACGATAAAAAGCTAAAATGTCTCACTCACACACACAGGCAGGTATGCACATGCATAAGTCTATATGTGTGCATTTTATTGTCATTGCATATGTCAATATTAACTGTTAAACAAAAGCTGTCCCTGTCAAACACATTCTTCTTACGCACTTTGTGTGTGTGTGGTTGTATGCGTGTTTTCTTCTTCTGTGGTGAAAGCGTTATTTGTTAAAAAAACGTTTTGTATTTATTGTTTTCTTGTTGCTGTTGTTTTTCTTTTTTCGTTTAGTCTATTTCGCAATGGCAATGCTTGTTATGCTTTACGCCTGCCCCTTGACGTTTATCTCATTGTTTGCTTTTATCGTCGATTTCTGCTTGCTTTTGACTGTTGGCCAGACTCTGTGACTCACACTGTTTTTTCGTCAGTTTGTCAGTTTCTTCATTCTCAACACAAACACACACACACACAAGCACGTATGTTTAAATGCATGACATCAATTAACTCATGCAAAATAATTAAACTCTTATGACAATCAAAGCACACACACACACACACACACAAGCATACAAGCCTTGCATACCAAGGCAAAAATAACAACAGACACGTCCAGCAACAGCAGCAACAGCCAAATCTGAAGAAGAGCGACACACAAACAAACTCACACACACAAAAATCACCTCATCTAAATTTTATAAAAAATGTGTATTTTGTCGCTTTGCGATGAACAAAAAAATAAAGAAGAAACTTCCAGAACAATATTTGTGTAATTTGCGCGCTTGAACTTTGCATCACAAATATTTAACTGAACGGCGATTTTATGCAGCTTGCAACATGTCAGCTGAGCGCAATGATACATGGAAGTGCGAGCGAGTGGATGAAAAGAGAGAGCGCATATTGCTGAATTGAGTGGCTTTTCTGGATCTGTTGCTAGCCTATTGTTGCTATTGATGTTCACCACACCACATCACAATGAGCTTGCACATTTATTTAGATTCGGCCTTATTGCAAACATGTCAATTTTATGAAAAAAACAGAAAACACGAGGTAATTATTCACAAAATGCTTCTCCGGCTAAAGACAAACACACACACATTGGTGCACACACACACATGCAGTCGCTCTTTTTTTGCACCTTTTACGCGGCTTCATTCGTTTATTATTGCGACTTTCTCTTTGCGTTGCGTATTCGTTAGCTTACACATAAAGCAAATGTGATAGTAGATACGTATTTGGTTTTCGTATGGTTTTTTTTATTATTTTCACAATTTGTTCACAACTCGGGGAACGCCTGGCAGACGTCTGCTCTCCGCGCTTTTAAAACAACAAATACGATTTATAGCAATTATGCTATAAAAGCACAGTTCTGTTAACCTTGCGTTAGCGATGTAACATTTTTATATCGCACTGAACTTTACTCAAAATGGCAATTTTAGCGCTCAAATGAGCTGATATTTTGCTGTTGTCACTCAAGTGATCTGTTAACTGGCTGTTATTGTTGGCAACATTTTTTAGCATTTGGTGAATAGAAATCTAGGTTGTGGTGAAAAGTTTGTGGAAAAAATCTTAGCCACTACGTGTTAAAACTAAATGCGCTGCGCACATGGGTGGTGTGATATTAAACTGAGCTTTCGTCGCGTGGCGATTTTACAGTGGAAGCTTTAGCAAGCCGCTGCTAAAAACAGGCTACTGTTAAGTTAACATGTGCCCGCAATTTCAATATATTTTACGTATATTACAAATAAATTTAAGGAATCAAAGTATAAATTGCATTTTAAAGCTTACCAGCGTATTGAAATTAAAACCACAGTAGAGCATATTTCGTTCAATTTTTGTCATTTCCACAGAGCTTTTTGGGGTTGTTGGTGTTATTGGCTTTATTGTTGTTGTTGTCAGTGTTGGTGTTGTTGATGTTGTTGGTGTTGTTGGTGTTGTTAATGTTGGCAATGTAGCCGGCTTGCTGGCCACAGTTGGCCTTATCAGCAGCTTCGGAATCGCTTTGAGCATCTTCTTCGGATTTAACTGGGTCACACTTGGATCGGGAGCATCGCAATCCATCAAAGGCGACAGCGATTGCATTCGGGGCAAATCCTCCAATTCGATCATGATGCACGATTAGATTACCTTCTACCGTTATGAGTCAACCAATAACTGCGAATACAAATTTGAAATCAACATTGCAATTATATTGAATACATACACACACATGTATGTGTGTATGTATTTGAATTTCGTTTATAAAATGCAAAATTTCAGTAAAGAGTGTTTCCACAAAAACAATATATACACTTGTGGTCATAATAATAGGTACATTATGTTTTACATTAAAGTGTTTTAAGTTTGAATAATAAATGTCATTTGTGTTCATAATAACTAGCAGCTTTAGATTTTATATTTCAGTTTGCATTTCCAATCATATGTCGATTTTCTTTTTATCGGATTAATCATAGTTTCGTAAAAACCAAACGAACTTACAATTGTGACCTTAATTGTAAGTGCGCAGTATGTACAAATGTGTACCGTTATCGGCCGTGCGTGCCATTTATTTAGCGGGGGGTCGGCATAATCCGCCTACTTACACGGGGTCTAAGCGAATCCTACCGCAAACCAACCTATCAGCCATATAAACACCCACATGCAAACAATATAATTATTTATGTTCATTTCTCGGTTATCTTTTGAAGTACTTAGTTACAAAAATAAATACGTACACTAAGAAAAATTGTATTTAACAAAAAAATCGAGAGAAAGGTACTTATTAACTTTTAATTAATGAAATCAATAAAACTAGTTGGACTTGTAATCGATTTGGAACTGATCGTCTGGAGTATAGTTATTTATACATGCCAAATAAAATTCGTACATCGATTAACATTTTCTCTGGGACATAACTATTTCAGTTCGTGGAAAATTTTTGTGGGTCTGATAGACAATCTTTTTTTTAAGGTACTTACATCTGAAGTGTTTACAAACATCATTTTTAATTTAAATACATCGATTATCAGGCTGAGATACATTGTAGTAAACACAATAAGATATGATAAGAGCAGATGCAAAAAATTAATAACGCTGTAGTCGAGAGAGCTCGACGAAAAAATACCTCTAATGTCTAACCGAACATGAAACAAGAAATATTCATATTCAAACTGAAAGATGTATCTCTAAAATGCTCGCTTTTATTATTTATTGCTATCGGAAATCGATTTTTATCGATAATGGGGAAATAGTTTATGCAGACAGCCAGATAGACAAATATATTCCTCTTGGGGCAATATATTCCTCATATATATTTCACAATTATCCATTTTCAATGGTTTCAGGGCATACCAATTGTGAATATTTCACAATTACATGAAAACCGAGCAACCCTCAGTGAAAACAATTTTGACCATAATCATTTTGTAAGCAAATGTGAGCGATAAGATCGTCGTTAAGTCGGAATATCGATAAGTGGCATGGCGATAGTTGTACATTTTTTTTGATTAGACATGGCATACATATCATACATATATATTTATATTTATAAATTAATTTGCTTGCAATTTTCATTTTGATGGCCAACTCGTTTGTATTAAGAACTATGCTACACCGAAATGAATCAAAGCCAAAATTCTTAATCAATTTTTTTTTATTTTGATTAAAAGTTGTAATGATTCACCTGAAACATTCTTATCATATTACTTAACAGTAAGAATCAGGAAAGTTAAATATTTCTTTGTTCTATTTTGTTTTAATATTGAAATTGCAACTTTTAAGAAAGCTCTATTGTTGTGATAATATTACTGTAATAATTAGATGAACGCCCTATTTCTTAATATGACAAGCTTAGCATTGATTTATTCGTTGTTTATAATAAAACCCTTTTTTTTTGGCTTCAAATTAATTATAAAAATAGAATTTGCATATTTTTAAAATTGTTTTGATTTTGTTTTGTATTTTGGGAAAACCAGTCTTATCAGGTTTGCTTCTTCTAGTCTTAGGTATCTTTAAGCATCTAATTTTTAAGGGAACGGCTTTAAACGTATGCCTGAAGATTTAGTTTAAAACAAGTTAAAATAAATAATTGGTTAACCTTTTCAATAGATAAGTGGCTATTATAATTAAGCTAAGTTAAACTCGTTTAATATTGCAATTTATTTTGTTAGGCGAGGCATTTTTTAGCAGCAAGCTCTCTTTTTAAGAGAGCAACTGACACTCAGATCATCCAATTAAAGTTATATCTAATGTTGCAGACGTTTATATGGTGAAGGCTTTTGGGAGCTTTCTGATTATTATGGCCGATATGACTGTAATGAAATTCGTCCGAAATCTTACATATTCACAAATTTAGCGTGCTCGAAGCTAAAACTCAAGAGCATTGTCAACAATGCAAATTAACTAAGCTTTCGGCGCAGGCAGAGAAACAGGTTTTTTATTATTATTTTTTTTATTATATTTTTTTTTGTTCAATATTTGAGACGTTTCTTTATTTAAGCTTAGTCCCGAGAATTACACAGTTAAGCAAGTGTAAGCAGGTAAAAACAGCACTCTATTATATTTGTTCAACTCGCAACCCTTCCCATGTTGATATAGCCTATTACAGCTTTAAGTACACATTGAGGCTTACGTGATTTTTTTTTATAAATACCTTTATTTAATGGAAATTCGTACAGTCGACGAGTTCAGAATACATTGGAAATTATCGTGCCAATAATATTAGCAATCTTCAATAGTAAACATATCGTTAGCTAATAATTATATGGGTATACTATATATGTAGACAATTATCGAAACGGAAATATTGAGTACACCTGTCTAGTAGTACAGTAGAGCACCAATTAAAGTGACAAACTGCTAAGCGTTGTAAGCTATGCTTGAGGGAACAGACAATCACTTATTAAATAGTGTAATACATGCAAGAGTCATTAGAGATATTGCTACGCAAAATTCTATAGAAAAACAAATGAAAACATTTGTTTATTTTTAGCTTGTACCCTGTAAATGGGTGAAAGTGGTGGGTAGCACGAGTTGTGCAATTCTGCAATTGTCTGACAAAGAGGTGGTTGTATCGTTTTCTCTAACAGAAAAGTATACAAATTATACTAGAGATTTCCTGTTTCTATTTTTCAGTATACTGATTATATGGAAATTTCAAGCTATATTAAATTTCAGTCACCAAACTGTCATCATTATCAAATCAGTAGAAAATGGGGTGCAAAGTGTAATTTATCATTTTAGAGCTGTGAGTTTCGATGAAAAGTTTTCGTATAACTTGTAATTTTTAAAAATTTAAAAGTGATTTTTTTTTGCATTTTTTTTTTAAGTCATTAACTATTTATTTTGCTTTTACTTAGTTTTTTTTTTTAATGTTGCAGGGTATCTGATAGCTGGCGCTTGTTGCCGTTTTGGCGGAGGTTAAGGGCGCTGCTGCAAAGTATCTAAACAGATACGATGACCACATGCCGGTAATTTATACTAATTCAATTTTATATTCTATGTAAGCATGCATGTTAACAGTGGCATCGTCTCTGTTCAAAATGCAAAGAGAAAACTATTTGCACAACTCAAATTCAACGCACACACACACACACACACACATGTATATTTGTCTATATCTGTATGTGTACAAATTGGTATTAATATGGCGATCACTGGGCAATCAATCTTGATGCTTTATTTTTCCACTGCACATAGGAACACACATACACGTAACACACACACACAACACAACACACACACACATACACTAAGAAAAAGGCGCGGTAAGTTTTGCTTTGATTGTAGAACAAGGGTGAGAATTGGGGGAGTAGAGAGGAGTGGCGGACTCCCCCGTTTTACATCGCACTTAACTTTAACGTCGCAATTTTTGGTCTAACGTATTTAATATTTTATTTGTATTTATTATAGTTTTATTTTTATTATGTTCACATAATCTCAACAATACATACATATGAAGATTTATTTAATTCCTGTTGTGTGGGTTTTGATATTTCAGGTTTGTTTGTCAATTGTTTTCACTTTTGATTTTGTTTGTTGAGGAGCTTTGTACGCAATTTGGTTTTAGTGTGTTTACGTCAGTTTCAAAACAACAACATTCCACAGGTGCGCGTGTATGAAGAAAAAGCTTAAGAGAGCAGCAGAGCGGCAGAGCAGTTTGTTGGCGTTTTACAGTACGGTTCACAATATACTGAGCGCTGATTGGGACGAGTGCCAAGGCGAATGCCGCTAATCGGTTCGGTCAGCTGGTCGTCGGTCGGTTCGGTCTGTCGGTTGTCGCGAGCTTCCCTCGGGCCCACAAAACAAACTACGGCACAAAAAGATAGCAGCACTATAAAAATAAACAACAACAACAACAACCATAAAATAAATAAGTGTTCTCTCTGCTGATATTCTTGATTGAAGAGCGAGACATAGAGAGAGAGAGAGAGTGCGTGCGTGTGTGTGTGTGTGTTGGTTGGTAAGTGACAGCATTAATTGAGCTGCTTGCGATAAATTTCCCGATTCTGTCAGATGTTTTAGCACAAAAAGTGACCAAGATAAGGATAGCGATTAAAGTAGGTAGACAGCCTAGATATCCTGTAAGAATAACAATAATGTTTTTATCTTGTTTTAAGGAGATCAGTCTATCTTATCTAGTATTTTTAGCAACAAATAGTTACCTTTATATCTTGATCTATAACTTATGTTCTTAACTATAAGATATAGCAACAGTCTTAGTTAGAATTTTAGGTAAACATGTGCAATACTCTTTTAATTTTTAGCTATCAATATTTTGACTTATTGGTCATTCAATATTCGACTTACCCAACTGGAATTATATGTTAATATTAAATAAACTACACATTTTCTGTTTTTTTTTTTTATTACATATTAGTTATCATTTTATTTATATGTATTCCCATTTGACTTAATATACATAAATATATATATATATATTTTCATACAATTAGATTTACGTCTTTAAAGTTGCTTTGCCTGCTTTCCATCAACGATTCTTCTACACAATTTTCTTATAAAAGGTAATACAATACAAAATATTCATATTAGGTTAGGCTTAGATCGAATCGCAAATAAATTTCATCTAATAAGATTAACTACAAATTTTCATTTAGCAAACTAAGTGGGTTAACTTATCGGGGATTTATTTAAATCAATCTGAATTGCGAACAAATACATACATATGTGGACGGATATGCGCAAGTATACAATTAGATGTAGGGTATGGGAGAGGCCATATGATTGAGATTGAAATTAAATCATATACGTAATAAATAATAAATATATATTTACATCGAACCCACAATTTGTTTCAATCGAGGAAAGGCTTTTCAACATTATTATGTTTTTCAAAAAATTTATTTTTTGACTATGTAGATGATTTTGTAAAACTTTCTAAATCTTGAATTTTAGTGTATGTTTGTATTCGGTATCCCGTTTATTTATACATTTCTCGAAAACAGTAAAATCGCTCCAAAACTTGTTGCTAAAGTTTGTTGCATTTGTTTTTGTCGTTATTTTTTTTTTGTGTGTGATTCTATTTTCTGCTATTTTCGTATATCATATTTATGTGTGTATGTAAATACGCGTATCTGAGCAGATTGTACGTGTACGAGTATCTTTGAGTTAGTCTTAATAGTTAGCAAAGATAAGCAACCAGCCACAAAATAAAAATACCCAAAGCAAAAAAGTCCAAATCAATAATGTGAAAAACATTTGCATACCAAATTAAAAAAAATATTGACTAATAAATCTATAAAACGAAGAGATAGAAAGAAGATCAGCTTCAGATTAAGTCAAGAATCAAGACAACTCACGATCCCGAGACACGGCACTGATAAACTTTGCACACAAACAAATATTTATATATACTAAATGTATATGTATGTTTGTGGCGACTATGTAATCGAGGCGGGCCAAGTGCTCAGCGGTTATCAGCGCTACTGTATTCCCTGAATAGCAAACTCTTCAAACTGAAGAGAGCAATAAGTCAAGATGTACCAGCCAAGTGCCACAGCTGTTGCTCAGATCTTATAAGGCCAATGCTCGACAGTCGCCAACGAGACTGGTCTGATTAAAATTACATTTAGTAAAAAAAAATAATCTTGTCCTACAATTTCGATCTAAAGATTGGGGTCTTTTTTTTCAAACTACAAATTTGATTATACTAAAAAAAAAACAGAAATAAACTTCAAATTAATATATGTTTGCTACATTCTGTTGACCTGGAACCAGCGAAATACATATTTAAATTATAAATAAATTTTTTTTATCAGTATTTAGGGACAGTTTTTATTTAAATACATTTTCACGAAAGCAATTTTCTAGCAATGTTAAAAAAATGTTGAAATTTCTGCCATAAAATTACTTCTGTAAAAAGAAAGTATTCTTGAAAATATTTATATATTTAGGATTGTCGTTTAAGGTGAAGCGTTTCTACTTTCAAAATGGAATTTCACAAAATTTTAAAATCGATTTTAATGAATTGGAAAGTGTGTCGAGTTTTAAGAATACCGGTCATATATTTTTTTAATTGTAGCCACTTTAAATATACACCTATTATTTTAGATTAACATAATAAACCAATAATTTATCTATTAAAATATTTAAATTTAAACATACATGGCACATTAAAATCTCCAATTTTTTGTACATAAATTAGGATTTTCAAAAGTAACCACTTTAAATATACACCTTTTTACTTTTGAAGGAAATAATTAACTGAAATTGCAACTATTAAAAATTGTAACTGCACTGCGACAATTTTAAATATACATAGCACATTAAAATCCGTTAATTTTTTTGTACAGAAAATAGCATTTTTTGTGAAATTACATTTTTTTGGGTGCATTAATTTAAAGCGACCACTGCTTAAAACTAAGCTCAAAGCACATTAAAAGAATGGAAAGAATTTAAATAAAGTACAGAAATGTTTGTAGTTATTAATAATAATATTATGTGCATAAATAAAGAGTGTCTGAGTTTTAGCAGAATGCTGATGCTCTACAATGCTTTAGTGTATGTACAATATGCATGTAGAGTGTATCTCTTTTTTATGGAGCTATATAATATCGTTTGTGTCCATTATAATGGAATTGTATTTTTGTTTTGTTTGTTGAATAAGGAAGAATTCTGTGATATATCAATGCGCACATATACATTTACATATACACACACAGCATACTGATTAATAAACGAGACTTATGCAACTAATATACTATATTCTATACATTTATCATAATTTGTATGTTTATGGATTTATATAGTTTTTTTTTCGGTTTCTTCTTTTTCGTTTTTTATATATATTTATTTATGTTTTTGAGTTTGTTTGAAAAAATATGTTTATCTGTTTGCCTTATTTTCTATATTACTTGGCTCTAAATATGCTTCTTGTTTTTCTTTTTATTTTCATTTTATTTTTTTTTGTAAAATATACATACATATACAATATAGATAAATATCCTTATGTTCAGTTGTAGATTATAGAAAAATGGCATCAGTAAGATTGCTGTTTCCTATATATGTATATATATATATATATATTTATATATATATGTATATATATATTTATGTGTATAAGTACTTTAGAGATTGGTGTGTTTTTCTTTGTTATATTTTCCCTTAATTTACAGTTGAATTTTGTGTCTGTTTGTAACTAAATCTCAAGTAGGAAGAATCAACCAAAAACACAACATACAACATAGTCTAATGGAGATCTCAAGACCCATGCGAATGGGTAATCGCAAAATGGCAAGTTTACGGTATGGTATGGCAATGATATGGTTATTATTATTTTATTTAATTAGTAATTAATCGTTTATGCTTAAAACTCCAGAAACTAGAAATACACGTTATGATTATTTTGTATGTGTTTTTTTGTGTTTGTTTGCAAGGAACATAATTACAAATGAGTTGGGAGTTGAATGCACTCCCAAGACCACAGAACATAATTAACTAAAATCGAATAGATATATATTTGTATATATATATATATGTTGCTTGTTTGATTCAAAATTAAATCCTCTATCGATGCGAATGCAAATTACTTTCCACCCATTTGTACAACGCTGTCTGTGATCTTGCCACCCATTCCACATTCGAGGCAACACTGCTCAGCGTCATGTTCAGCACAGACATTCCCTGGCCACGCCCGAATCGGTGTACCAAGGATTTCAGCTAGGGAAATATAATATTCACTTGATTATAGATATCGATAATCAAATAAAATATAATAATAATAATAATAAAATAGGTTTTATTGATTCTATACTCTGATATACTTGATATTTGTTTGTGCCGGCAAAAGACTTATTTTTCAAAAGGGTGTGCTACAAGGAAATCGATTAAAATCGATCATTTCGCAGGCAATTATCAACACACAAATCTTTAATATTACTCAGTTTGAAAGCTAGTCACCAAATTTTAGATGTAAACAGATTGAAAGTCTATAGATTAACAAGAGAGATTATTGGAGTCGGACGTAACCGACAGCGAAATGCTAGGATATCACAACATAAGTCAAAATTATAGTCCGAAAATCGGCATAGGTCGAACCTTCAAAATGCCATAACTTCGTCAAAACTCAACGGATTTTCAAAAACAAGGGATTTTTATTCATAGTTTGGGCTCTAGATCAATCGTACATTTAAAGTTTAAAACGTGATTTTGGGTCGGAACATAAGTCAAAATTATAGTCCGAAAACCGGCATATAGGCAACTTGTGTTCATACAGACGGTCAAACGGACAGACGGCCGGACGGACAGACAGCATGTCAGACATTGTACAAACCCAATATATTATTATAGATTCGGTATCATAGTATAAAAATAATCTGTATATTATATTGGTATCAGAGTATTTTGCAGTCGGTTAAGCCCGACTGCAATGTTTTTTCTCGTTGTTTGTGGCTTGGATCTTTCACTTACCTCATCGTAATCGAATTTCGTGGCGCCATATTGCGTTATGGCCGATATCACTTTGGCAAAGCTAATGGTGCCCGGTCCCAGGCGCTTCTCCAGCTCAAACCATTTGGCCTGCAAAAAGCGGCAAGCCATCGCACCGCCGGTGGGCGTGCCCGCAATGGCCTTGAGCACCTGCACCACCTCCTCGGTGGGCAGCATTGTGACATGGGAGAGCAGGCGATTCTGCAGCCAGGCATCCTTGGTCCGTCCCAAAGCCCGCAACAGTTGCATGCGCTCCACAAATGTCTCCGAGGTGCGCTGCAGCGTCACAAAGCGTTCCCAGCAGTGCTGCCAATAGATGTACTCACCGGATAATATGGAACCCGTGTAGACCACCTAAAAAGGAATGTTATTTTGAAAGGCGAATTCAACGCAACGAGATAATGCGGCTTACCTCTCGCAAGTTGGGCGATATGCCGGATCCATTGTAGTACAAATATTGATTCAACATATTCTTCGCCTTGGTGATGCTGTCAATGTCCTCCCACAGCACCGAAGACAGTAGCACCTCAGGACGCATGAGTCTATCGAGAAATTATAAAAAGATGTAAGTAATTTTTTTCATAATGTATAAATATGTATTTATTTCAACTCACCTAGTTGCCACATCGCCCTCATCGATCCAACCAACCTTTTCCATAACCGTGGATATTTTCATTTTGATAAACTCGCTGAGCATCAGGAAACACTCGGAATACTTGAGGATGCGACGCCACTTCTCCAAATGCCGCACAGCCAATGCCATGGGACCATAGTGCGTCTCACTTGGCAAATATTGAATCATGTTCATAGTGATCTCACAGGGCAACAGGTTGGCATGGCACAGAGTAAATGCATCCGAAAGCAGACCAAGACGATCCTGCAAGAAACACTTGGATTCGTCAAGAATTCAAAAATTAGTTGTTAAAATGTGTACAAACCTCGCTGGTGAAACGTTTGGGATTAATGGATAGCTCCTCGATGAGACCAGCCCAGTTGTCATCGTTGTAGACAACGCGATAATAGCCATTCTGTATGGCATTCACTTTGATCCACTTCACATTCTCCGGCACATTGAAAGTTACTGGAATTGAAGAAGTTGAAGAGAATGTGAGATTCGTGATTCGAGTTGAGTCAGTTTGTCTGTGCCTCCCACTCACCATCGACATTCTGCATCCAGAGGGTTTCACTGACATTATTGATGTCGGTCACATAGGTGACGGGGAATATCCACTTGAGATGTGGCACGTTCTTGTGCTTGCTAGCTTGTGTGGGTGCCACAGTGCTGGGCATATCGGTGGCATTCACCGTTGTCTTGTTGTAGTTGTTGCCATCGTATGAGTCATCGTGTATGGCCAGAAACTCAGCGGGCTTAAAGGGTCGCTGGGTTATGGAAATGCTGTTGCCCAATTTGGTAACGGTTAGCAGTGGAAAGCCCGGCTGATGTGTCCACAGTGTCATCATGTCTTTGATATTCTTCGAGCCATTCGCCTTCTTGGTGCATATGGTCCACAGATCCGTTGGCTCGGCGGTCTTAAAACGATTCAGCTTGAGGAACGTGCCCAAACAGCCACGAAAGCGATCCTCCCCAATAGCCGTGTGCAACATGGAGAAAATGGCAGCGGTTTTTTGCACAAAGAACTCCTCGTTGTTGCCATCGTGCCGGGTGCCGTTCATTATGCTATCCCAGCCCTGAATGGCATCGATATCCAATGCAGCTGTTGCCATCTTCAGCAGATACATCTCACGCAGTGGCCAACTATTTTGAAGGGGAGCCAGTGCATGGATGCCCAGATACTGGATGAGACCCTCCCACAACCACACGTCCTTGAGCACCTTCCTCGAGGTGATGCCGCCAAAGAACTGACGCACCATTGCCTCGGCAATGCGAAGAGCACTAAACTGATACTGCTCGGAGGTAATCGAATTGGGATCGGTGAGGAACGAGGTCTTCAGTGTGACCAAACCTAACGACGATATCATATTGCGATCCAGCGAAGGCAGTGCCACAAAATCCACCTTGGTCAACGGATAACTGATGTCCAGCCAATTCTGAAGATATTCCAAAACATCCCGCGATGTGTGAAGTATAAACGAGGAGCGTTGCAGTAAATCTCTGGGCGCATAGAAGGTATACGAGGGTGCTCTTTTAATCGACGAACCGGTCGACTGTGATAACGAGGTGAGATTGGAGGGTTTCCCATTGCCATTGATAATTAGGGGCAGTACTGTTGTCGTCGTGGCGCTAACATTCTGGAAGGGCGTCAGATTCACATTGAGCGAGTGCGTCAGGGCAGTGATATTCCGTACCGGCGGATTCTTGCTCTTCATTTGGCTGTAATTGCTTAGCTGGGATGGCTTCTTGCCACTGCCAGCGGTGGCTGGCGCCATTGTTGTTGGTATGTAGGCGGCAGAGGGTTGCAGCGACTCCCGCTGGAAATCGCTAACAACCCAGGCAACGGCATCGGCGGGCAGTGGGGGTGTCTCAATAAAGTCATCGCGTAGCTACGAAAAACGAATATCAAATAAATTATTAAACCGTTAAAAACGGGTCGTTTAATTAAGCTTATTGTTTTTCTTTTTGTTTGCCAATTGCATTTTCACTATCTCTTTAATCGTGCAGCTTTTAAATGAATAACAAAAAAATTATGGACTTAAAAATGTGTTGGGGAAGATAATAAAAACACTTTCCATAATTAATTATTAATTAAAGATAGTATTTTTTTAAATTATTTTTGTTTCTTTCCATGTTTTCAGCGACACAAGATATTTTGTTACATATTTTTTATAAGCTCTGTTTTTTGTTAACTTCATTTAATTAATTTTTAATTTAAATTCTGTTTCACTTTTGAAAGTTAACCAACATTTATTTTTAAGAGTATGGCACAAAATTTCTTACCAGTCCAGTGCCCATATAGAAGCCCACATCCTCTGTGGTATGCACAATGGAGTTGGAAAGACCTATGTGGAAGCGATCACGAAACACGGAGACACGAAATGGGGCACGAATGTGTGGCTCATCGAAACAGGGAAAAGCACGACGAGCACCATTCGGTCGAAAGACTGTGGCGGCCAGCAGGCTGTAAAGGGTTAACAATAGTTATTTAGGGTAAATAATACTTTCAGAGTTCGAATCTTACCGTTCCCTGCCATTGAAGCTCTCGTACTGATCCACATAGAAACCCTCCGGTTCGGGATTCAATTTGGAATACCAGCGCAAATTCAACGTATAATTTGATTTCTTCTTCAGCTTCTCCTTAACCTCAATGTACAATTGCTGGCGTGGCGGAAATTCCAATACCTTGACTATCTTCAAGGCGTATCCCTTGGGACCGGGCGTAACCAGTGCCTGTGCAAAGAAATGCAATTAGCTAAGAGTCCACTAATTGGAAGGGAACAAACTCACTTTTTCCGTCACATTCAGATCCTGGATGTGCAACACGATAAAATTGGTTTCCTTCTCGATGTACAGATCGATGGTTACTTGACCTAACGGAAAATTGCATTAGCCGATGCACTTGGGAATTCGGGTAGGATTTGATGTGATGTGATATGCCATACCTTTAACGTCCAGTGTTGTTAGATTGGGGTGTATTGTCACCATGTAGCGCATGGGTCTGGCACTGTTCGGTAGCGTCTTCTCCAGCCAGGGAAAGGGTTCCCCGTTCGTTGCAATCGGATTGAAGGGCTGTGTGTTGTTTTCTTCATCCGTTTCATAGTCAGTCGACGTTTTTGACGCACACGAACAGTCTGCAAAGGTCAAACACACAAATGCAACGTTGAAATACAGATTGGTTTGGGCTCTTGTTATGGGGCTCTGGGGGGATTCTGTGTCTAAGCACATTGATGCTGCTTTGTTAATCAACTGCGTTTTACACGATTAACAAAGAGAACGAAACTTAAAAGGTGGAGGGTATCAGGTAGAAACGCTAGGGGAAAAGCTCAAATTTTTATTTTATCTTTTAAAGGGTAGTAAATTATAAAAATGCCGGCATACAATCGGTAGACTGCGGAGTGGGATTGAATGTGGTTTTGTCTAGGGTCGCTAGCATATCTAAGGGGTAAAATCACACAGAAAAAAAAAAACACAAAACAATTGAGAACAAATAGATATTCAACTTTAAAAAGTATGAAATAGACTTAAACTAGTCTGGCGCATGAGTTGAGAGCAGATTTTGAATGCTTTTTCTAACCTTGTGACTAAAACTGAAAATGTTGTCGTATGATTAGAAAAACTATTTATCTATTAATTCCAATAATTATGCAATTTTATTTTTCTTAATTTAAAAACATTGAACTAATGAGAATTGGTTGGAATCCTTTGGACTAGGTTTTACACAATTTAAAACTGTTCCATTTTTTTTTTAAATTTTATGAAATATTTTTTGATCAATTTATAAACTAATTTTATCTGAAAAGAACCTATCCCTTAAAGGAATCGGAATGATTGGCATATTATATACGATTTAATTGAATTACTTTGTCATTATCATTTCATTTGCTTCGAATGTTTAATGAATTTAATGATATTAGTCGAAAGTAATGGTTCTTTAATAAATCTAATTCAAATAAGAATATCTCTAAAAGTATTTGAAAAACATTCTTAATATAGTTTTATAAACGTGGCAATCATTAAGTTGTTGTGTTCTCTTTTAAATATCTTAAATCTTAAGTGTATATATATTTCCATTGAGATCTATCTAAAATTTAAAAAATTGATTAACGATTTCACTGATCCAATAAGTAAAGTCAAAAGTTTTTAAAAAAGAAAGCACTACACATAAAACAAGCAAATGATGATAGCTTTAAGAACTATTTGAATTTGATATACATCAGAGAGAGAGAGAGAGAGAGAAAGGGAGAGGAAGAGAGAAAGAAAGGTTTTTAATTTAAAAATAAATGAAAGAATATTTAATTGAAAATTAAATGCACTAGGGAAATGGATTATTTAGAAATGGGGGTTTTTATTATAAGTACAACAAATGATTGACAGCAACATGCCGACAGATAATATTGTAAATATATATGGTATATATATATATAGATTTTTGAGTGTTATTTACCGGTTAGAAGAAGTGGGTTGGAAAATTTGTTACTCACATTTTTACCAATCAAACAAGCATTTAAGAGAAATTTGTTCATAAAATATGTTTATAATATTTTTGTTTTACAGAAAAAAACAAAGAAACAACAATATATAAAAAAAAGAAAAACAGTAAACAAATTATGTATACATATTTATATATATATATATATATATATTGCGTAGACTTAAGAGTAAGTATATACTAAATCGATTATGCAAAAAACATATGTTTATGGATATTTATGGATCAATTATGAATTGGCTGCGTATTAAAAGCATGGCCTTTTTGTAGCGTGTTGCAAGCAATCAATTAATGTAAGCAAAAGACATTAACTTGCCACACCAGTTTTATGTGGTGTGGCCACACAATGTGCTTTCTTACACACACACACACTCACACACATGTTCGGCTTTGGCTGCGTAATGCAATTAGCCTTCGATGCATCCAGCCCCATTAGGTATGCAACACTAAGTTGATGTGTATGTTTGTTCGCCGCATACATTCTGCAATGAAATATGCAGCAGCCCCGTTCCCCAAACCATGCCCCGACATGCAACTTGCCACAAAGGCACACCACCAGTCCAGTCAGCCAGCTGGTAAGCATATATGCCCAGACTATTATAATGGTATTTGGTTTGTGGTAATACTATTAAAAGCATATTACAACCAAAGGGCCCAAGTAGCATTGGATATGTTGAGGCCAGCTACTCTGTGTCTGAGTGTAACTATAACCTTCATCAACCTAATGCGATTATATATGATTTGAATATGTTTGTTATGCAGTTGCTTGCAGCAAGTAATTAAAGAATTGTTACTTTATTAAAAACATAAGGTTTTTCAATTTATGAATATATTTAGTGAGCAACAAGTGCATATGGCCTGCAGAGATTTGGAATCAATAATTCAATAACTCGTTAGTTTTTTAGGTTTATTGTGTATAGAAAAGTTAAGGGAAATCCCTCTAGTTAATCCCTCGGATAATTATTTAATTTGCATAAGTTTCTAGCAACTTGTTTTGCGGCAATCTTTATTAGTAATTAAATTTTTCATTTAAGAAAAAGAAACACTGTTTTTTTAAAAATCACAATCTTTCGTTTTAGAAATATATTTTCAGAATAATAAAGTGAGTCACCATTGATGTCATAAGTATGGCGATTTTTAAAAATATCCAGTGCGATTTTTGTTTTTTGTCAGCAGCATATTCAAAACTGTCGAATAAGTATATGCCACATGTATCCAAAAGCATGTCATAACTGTTAACCTGTGCTATGAACTTCAGAACATATCCGTCAACAGGAAGAACTGTGAGTAACATACAAAATTCGACTACCCCAAAGCCAAGTTGTCTTTGTTGTGGTGGCTATGAATTGAAACAACAACAAATAAAAAAGAAACAAAAAAATGGAAAAGCAAAGAATTGCAACCGAAATGCAAATAGACACAGTGCAACCTACCATTTTGCGGCCCAGCGTAGGCAATGATGATGGCCGTCAGCAGCAGGGATCCAAGGACGATGCCGGCAACGAGAAGGGCGCGTCTCTGCGAGCAGACAGCGACTCCTGTTCGCGTCTGGCGACCACCGCTCGACTCGCCACCTGGAAAATGTAATTAAAGTCACCGATAGGAGTGAGCCATGCCGGAGAACAGGAAGAGAACGAGAAAGACAAAAAGAGAGAGAGAGAGAGAGAGACAAATGGAGTGAGAAAAAAGTCATATTAAATTATGTAAATATTTCAATGTCAATTGTTTGTATTTGTCTCGCAACTGCAATTGAAGTGCACTCGCAAAAAATGAATAGAACTTCTGGCACTTGAATAAATTCGAAATCCTTAAAACTTAAAAATAAATTCATATTTTAAGAAATAAAATTTTAATATTACGTTAAGTTTTGATTACAGTGTAATTTTCATTGTTGCAAAACAACTGCTATTTTAAAACAGAGATATTTTGTATAATGAGTACAATTAAATAAATATATTCACATTTAAAATTTTTTAATAAATTAAGATTTTCCTGCTCTAGTTCTGATATCAACTTAAACTCAGCTCGGGATAAGAATTGAAGTATAGAGAATTAATATATTAAGGAATATAACTTTTTTTTACTTATTTTAAGTTACAAAACAATGTGGATATGTAATTGTAATAGGAATTTCTGTTAAGTATTAAGTATTATTGATTTAAACTACAGCAGAAATTTTAGGAATTTTCTTAAGTTTCTTTGTATCTGGAAACCTAACTAGATTTACCTGATAGAAATGCACAATCATCTAAATCCGGATCATTGGTCATTTCGATACGCTCGCGCCGCCAAATTTTCGAACCTTTTCGACCACCGCCAACGACCGAAATCTTAACGGGGCCGATATCTCTTTGTCTTCCGGCCAATACGTTAACTTGACTGCGTTGCTGAAACGCCGCGTTTTTTCAGTTATATATATAAACAAGGCTAATACGCAACATATGCCGCACCGTAGGTCGAGTAAATGCTCAGCTATTTTCGTTAAATTGGGTATTAGAAATGAAATCAGAATTTTATATGCGCCACACAACTGATTGCTGGACAATTTTGAACCCTTTTCCTCTGGTCCGTTCCAGCCAAGCCACGTGTGCGCCCTTATACATATTTTATGCACTAGCCACACTTATGAAGCCAACTTTCAATTTGTTAGCCTAAAACAGTCTGGATTCATACATTTTGCCGCAGTAGGTAAATAAATGGAAATTGACTGAGCCGAAAAACTCTCTCTATCTCTGTCTCTGTCTCTCTCTATCTCTCATCGAAGCGACGACTTGATAATCTGATGTGCAAAGAATCGTAATTTATGCCTACCCCACCTCCTCCCTCCCCCGACAAAATCATAAAGAAAGCAAAAATGATGAGAGCACAAAACTCTCCCTCAAGCGGATTCTTGATTTTTTTTTTTTTTTTTGGTTTCTTTTTTTTTGGGCCAGGCGCCAAAAGCTGCCGCCCTTCCGGTCTCGACATTGCCGCTGCTCACCAGCCGGCGTTTCGTCTAGTCATTTTCCATTTCCATTCGCATTTTCATGTCTGCGTCTGCAGTTTTTCGCTGCTCGCAATTTCAATGTCGCATTGAATTAGTGAAAAGCGCTTTCA
This sequence comes from Drosophila kambysellisi, assembly GCA_035042185.1. NCBI lineage: Eukaryota > Metazoa > Arthropoda > Insecta > Diptera > Drosophilidae > Drosophila > Drosophila kambysellisi. The sequence continues at coordinate 285,015 of JAWNLS010000855.1, forward strand.
ACGCCCAAAAATTCAACCCCCAAAAATTGTTGTGGATGCTTTGTCGGCTTTTATACCACCAGTCAGTGGGTGTATATTTGTGTGTGCTGTTGTGTGTGTGTGTGTCCGTGTCTGTGTCCGTGTCTGTGTCTGTGTCTGCTCTCGAGCAGCACTTCACGGTGAAGTTGAGTATCCTTAGCGAATTTCTTACGGTTAATAAACAAAATATGATATGCTTGATTCATTTTCGTTTTGGCTAAAAAAGAAAAGTAGGTTTTAAATCTTGAAAATGTAAATCTATTTTGGGTTGAACGTAATGCAAAAACATTACTCATATATTTTTTACTCTATCAAATGCACACTTTTCCTTATCTGCTGATAAGAGTTAAAGCAAGAAAATATAGTATATATAATATAGCACGAGCTCGATGAATTTTATGATAATTGATTAGATTCTACAGGTTGGCGGGCAACGAGAAAAAAGAAAATAAAAACCTGGGAATGCCCTTTTCTGGTTTAATGCTTTCGATTTTCTTAAGAGTAAGCTTTTTATTATTTGCAGCTATTTATATATCCATAGATATTTATATACATTATCTCATATCATTTGACTATTAATTAATATATGTTCTATTTATAACTGTACTTATCACATATCACCCATTTTCCTCTTGTAAACAATAGAAAGTATTTTTCCCTTTCTAAAGCCTGAAACCGTCATTTAATTCCTGACACTAACAATGTCTAACGTCATAACGTACATATGTAAATTTGTATAAAGATAGAGCCTTGTAATCATTGCAGGGTGTTCTCTGAGCTGAGCTGAGCACAAGATGGCAGAGGTAACAGTGCATGTTAATACATTAATAATAATTGTATTGTTTAGACGCGTTCTGCATTTGTTTACATTCTCATACATGTCATTAGCGAGGCATTGTTGTTGTGCATCAGCATCACAACTTTAGCGCCTACGCAGCGTGCGCTCTCTCGTAATGCAAGAGAGGCAGAATAGGAGAGTGAGAATGAGAGAGTAAGTGGACAACTGGAATGTAAGCAGAGAGCGAACGTAAGAGAGCGCACAAGAGAGACTGAGAGTGAGCGAGAGAGACTGCATTCGCTCGCGATTGGAATCTGTGTTTTGAAAATGTAAAGCTCAACAGCTCGCATTTCCTCACACACATGTGTGCGCTGTGTTTGTGTGTGTGAGTTCGGCGAGTGTATAAGTGAATTTCCTGTTTTGTCTTAGCTTTGATTATGCGGCGTTTCTTTCAGCGAGCAAAAAACGAGCGCGTTTCTGAGTGCTTTCTGAATGCGCGTATATATGTCAATAGTGCGCTTTCCAGTTCTATTCTTTTTATATTTGCCGTTGCTTTTGCCTTGTATTTTATGGGCTTTTTTCTTCAGCTGGCTTCCTTTTTTTTTTATTTTTCTTTTTTGCTTGCCACTTGACTGAATTGTGAGTGAGGGCTCAGTGCAGCAGCGGCTACTTTATTGGTTAGTTGCTGGACACTCTAAAAATGAATTTGGGCCGCCCAACTCCGGGGCCATTTACAGGCTATCGAGCATTTGTGCAGGCATTTGCTATGGCTTGTTGCTGGTGGCGGTGGCGGAAAGGTCAAAATATCAACAATTAATCAATGCAAGTGACGCGTCCATTAAACCAAAAGTCAAAGTCATTTATTTATATGGCTGGCATTTTGATTTGATTGGCCTTTGGCTTTGACCACGCGAACTTTGAGCTTCATATTTACTTTTCACTTGATTCACTTTAAGGTTGCGTTGAATATTTCACGTGCTCGAAACTCGAAAACCGAACTCGTTGCGAGCTTTTAGCAGCTAATTAGCTTCAATTAACAAAAAAGCCGAAAGAAATTGATTCGTTTGCTTTTGACTTTCTTTTCTTTTTCTTTTCGAATTTCGTTTTTTTTTTGTTTTTTTTTTTGGCAAACTCTATGCTCTTTTCGATATCGCAACGCACAGTGGGTAGGGGGCAGTGGACAAGGGCAGCACGCGACTCATTTGTACATGTGTGTGTATGTGTGTGTGTTTGTATATGTGGAGTTCTTGTTTTTTTTTGTCAACACGGGGATTCGTTTTCTACGTTGCTTTCGCTTGATACGCGCTTTCCGATGCGTTTGACTGCGCGTACATTTTCCAACTGGATGCTGTTGTGGCTCCGTGGCCATAGCGTCTCCGGCTGCGAAAACCATTTTTGCAGCAACCCCTCACAACAAAATAAATGAAATGTCCACTCAACACCCAAAACCATGCCAAACACAGCTGAGCAGCGCATGCTCACTCTCTCTTTCTCTCTTTCTCGCTCTCTCTGTCTCTCTCTTCGCAATTTTTCGACTCTCACCTGCAAAAATGAAAATGAAATTTCTGTGGGGCACTTTTAGCCGGGTTTCCTTTCGACAGAAACGGCATTAATAGTGGAGTGTTTTGGTGTTGCCAGGCACATCCGAATCGAAGCTGACAACCCTTAAGCACCGCACCGCACCACCTAACATCACCCCACATGGAAGCATTCCCTCCCCGCTCCTTAAAAATTGCATTCTGTTGTTGTTGTTGTTGCTCTTGTTTTCGGCTGCTGCTTCTTTATCATGTGTTAGTCAAAGGTTCAATCGGCAAACATTTTCCCACTGTTGCTGGTTGATTAAGGGATGGCTGCTGCCTTTGTATATGTATATATGTGTGTGTGTGTGTGTGTGTGTAGTTGCTATGACGCGCATTCCGCTTCAGATTTACGAGCGCACGTAATTCTAGCATTGATGCTTTGAAGCTGCTTTTTATTGCCTACTTTGAGGCGCCATTCGGCAAGCATCGACATAATCATTAGATTCTAATGGCAAGCTGCCAATCTCTCACATCGGCAGCAAAAACAAGTATTTTCTGAAAACTGAAACTAGCTACTAGTTAGTAACTGCATTCAATAAGTATATATCTATATATAAGTATTTATTTGTGAGCAATTAATGCTAAGGATTTTTCTTAAAAACGTTTCAAACGTTTGCTGATCGATATAAAAACAAATCAAGTATTTCTATATCCATATATATTCATATCTATAACACAATATATTGACAATATTTTATTATATAATATTATTATTATATAAATATGTAGAGTCCACAATTGTTAAAGTATATACGCATGAGTTGTGTCTGGGCTTAATTTGAACAGTCCTTTATAATAATTTAAATAATTAATATTCATTGTAGATATTTCTGATATTTGACTATAAGCAAGTATGTAGAAAACTCGGCAAATCTCTAAAAATTTAAATTTAAATTGTGTTCATCATGTAACCGTAAATATTTCTGATAACACTTGGCTTCAAATTATTCAAATTTATGTGACACAAGTTTCAGATTGAGGAGATACATTTAAAATATGTTTGAAACAGACTGAACGTAATCTGTGAATCTCTCCCTGAAGGCGAACTTGGAAGGGATCTTAAAAATATTGAAATAAAAATAAAATACACTTGACTGGGGATGGAAAAACCATTTATTTTAATTATTAAAAGAGGTCACCAAACAATAAATAAGGTGATAAATAATTACAGACAGACGGACATTATTACAGCGACTCAGATAGTAATACTGATCAAGAATATATATACCTTATGAATTCGAAGTCTCCTTCAATGAATTGAGAACTTGAAAATTAAATTATAATACTCTCTACAGGGGTATGAATAACGTGGTCATCTCAGTTACGATTTAAAAAGTATGTATATATATAAAATATATCTATATAAGAATATCCAGCTGTCTGGTACCACTTTAGGTTTGCCAAGTGTTACCACTAATTATAGCACCCTTTTTTGGGAGAGTGTTCTAATTTGATTTGGATAGTGCCCACCGCAAATAAAATGTGCCATTGCTATTTGCTTTTCTTTGTGCCACTCTTTTTTCTTTACTCGCTGAGGCAAGTTTGGAAAAAGTTAAGCGTAAACAAAGTACAAAAAAATGAAAATAAACCAAAAACAACAAAAACAAAAAAGTTTACAACGGATTGATGAAAAGGCAAAAGTTTTTGGGCGCAGCGCCAGGTCACGAAAACTTATTTGAAATAAAGGGTTGGTTGGGAAGGGCGTTGGGATTTTCATGTGCCAGACTCAACAGGGAGCTTAACTCAATGAAATCTTTGTCACGTCCCCATATTGCCAGATTACTCAGTTTAAACACAGGGAGCACAGGGTGTTTATTTAAAAAAAAAAACAAAAAAACAGCCCAGTTACAAGCCACAAATGTCAATTGCGAATTGCCAGCGAGGCAGTTTTTATCCAACTTGGACTACATAAGGTCTTAACTAAGTAACAATTCAATTGCTAGGGTTTTTTTTTTCAATTGTTTTGCGCCTCCACCACCCCCAGATCGTTGCGAATGTTATTTAACGCACTGCGTCGGTTTCGGTGTCGCCACCAATCAGCGTGTCCAGCACTTACTGAGTATTTGCTGTCGCATGGAAATTTACAGCCCCCGCAAAGCTTGTGAACTTGTGAAGAGCACACACACATACACACACACACACACGCACATGCACATGAATACCAAGTCTATCGCTATACTTGTGCGTGAAAGTGTATGTGTGTGCGTGCACTGAGAAAAACTATGTTTGTACAAATATTGTATTTTTTAAAACAAAAATTTAATTTGTAAATTTTTTTTGGCAAAAACATTTTCATTTTTAAATAATTTAAACAATTTTTTTTAAATTTTTTAATCCAATTTCCAAAGTCAAACATGCTTCAAATCGGCTTAGGATTGAAAAAGGCATCAGTTTTGAAAGCGAATAGCAGCCTGAAGACTTGAAATTGGTTTTGGACTTGGATCTTCTACAAGTCAATAGTGTAGTATAAATTGAAAAGCTAAAAACTAAAAAATAATTAATATTTTACAACCTAAGCTACACTCAGAAAATGTGGCAATTTTATAACCATTGCACAATTAATTCGTATATGGAGCATTTTGTTTGTACTTTCATTCTGGCTAACTTTATGAAACCTGTTCCTATTTTATGTGATATGAAAAGAAATTAAGTTACATAGACATAAACTAAAGCTTGATATTCAAATTAATTCAGTGGGTTAGGCTAGAGAGTACAGTTTTTCCCACAGTGTATGCTGTGTGCCCAGCTTTAAACCACGTCAAGGGCTTCGGGCCCTCGTTGTACATGGCCACAAGTGTCTGTAATGGAGAGTGGCGAGGGGAGGGTCGGGTTGGTCTGGGTGCGAAATCGAAATGTGGTGGTTAAATAATCGCTGTTTATGAAACAATCAATAAATTTAAGCTGCTGCTGCTGCTGCTGCTGCTGCTGTGGCAGTAACTGCGTCATGTGGCTGCTACAGTTGTAGCTGCCTCGAGGCACTAAATATATGTATAAATACTTGCTCGTGCAAGCAAAACTCTTGACTAGCCCAGCCAAGGGTTGAGGGGGCTGAGTGGAGTGGGGTGGGGGGGTGTGTGTGTGAGGGAGGGTGGGGGGTAGTACAAAAGTCTCGAAACTCGTAATTGGTTGATTGAGTGGTTGTTAATCTGAGTACTTCATTACAAGTAGATGAGCGGCACAAGTGCAAGAAACAGCAACAACCACAAAAGCAAATAATCAGAAATTGCATTAAAATTAGAATTCATTGATTTTCGTCGAGTGTCGAATAGAAATGAGTTTATATGGGCCATTAAAACATATTATATAGCCCAAGTTTTGTAAGTACTGTAAGTAGGCCAACTCAAGCACCAGTTAATGAGAATGTCTATGAAACTGTCACAAAAGGTATGTGAAGATAATTAGTGAACTATGTTGAATTTATTCACTGGTTTTGATGACTCACTTAATGTCTCTTCATATAAAGATACTGTACCGTTAATATTTTATTAGCCAACTTTGACACTTAATTGTATATACATATGTATATATTAATTAATTTGTATATATGTTTTTCTTATCGATGTATTTATGAGATGCCAAAATCTCATCAATAGCATGAAGAATAAACTTTTCAGAATCGGAATATAACAAACCTTACCTTTTATAATAAAGTAGTTGGAAATTGGTAATAGAGTTAATGCCAATAATTAAAGTTGGCTCTTTAGCCGCCACTTTCTGGATGAATAAGCGCAAATATGACTTGTGTTTGTGCTGTTCTCTTTGCACACTTGTGAATTCAATTTGTTGAATGTTCGAGGATTTAATTAATTGGCAACGCGTGCTGGAGCCGCACTCAATGCAATGCACTCCAGGAGCCAAGCACTGAGGCTCAATTGCAGGGAATTGATTGGGAACTTGATTGGAGCCAGTCATGAATGGCAATCCATGGAAGCCGCCCAAACACAACATAACCGCCAACTAATTGTGCAGAAATTGCAATTGGTTTCGGTCGGCAAATGTGCAAAGGAAATGCTTTCGAGCGCCACAAAAAGTGTAGACCGCAAATAGAGTTGCCTCTGAACATGGACGTTGTGCAGGGGGTCAAGGAGTGCAGTTGCCCTTGCACCCCCTATCCCACCCCACCTCACAATATCCCATTAAAGTTAGATTAAAGACTTTATTTGCTAAGCTATTCAAAAGAAGAACACCTTTCACACCTTATTTGATACCAAACTGAATTTGATTGTGGGACAAAAAGGAGCTGGCAAATTTGCAGTATAAAAGTTTAAATTGCTTTTACTGTGAACTAAATACAAACTAAAACTAATAAATAATTGCATTATTTTGTTTTTGGAGAATAAAGTATCATTTTGGGATATTGGTTTGCTTAAGTTTTTCAGATTTTGTAAAATTGAGGCCGATTTTTTCTGAGGTAATAAAGTAAACTATTTAAAAAAATATAGATAATTTTTTTTTGTGCTTATTCATATATATATATATATATAGATTTATATGCTATTTTCTAGATTTTACTACATCTGTCTATTTTATTTTTTTTGTTGTAGAAAACACAGGCGAAACTTAGCTTATCAAGTTTATTTTAAGTTTTGGACAAACATGATTATTATTTTTTGATGATCTACTTTGCATTACATGCGTTGTTTCTCCCTCGTTGAGATAATAACTACGTCCGTGCCCCTGCCCCCGCTTATGCCCCCGCCCCTCCCACTGTCACTGTGCTTGCTGTCATTGTAGTTTTTCCGGCTGACTGACAGGCAGACTGATGGACTGACAGACTTGCCAGACTCGCCTTTGCGACTCGCATTTTCCATTTTCCATTTAATTACTGCGGCCGGGGGAGAGAGGGCTCACCTTCTGCGCTTTGTATTTGCATTTAATTGTGTATATGTGTGTTAGAGAGTATCTTTGTGTGTGTGTGAGTGTGTTTATTTCGCTTGCGCCATTTTGCAACAATAATTTGTTGCACGGGCAGGCGCTGTGGCATTTTGCATCGGCTTCCGTTGACTTCCTGCCTGCAATGCTTCAAGTGGCCTGACCCAAAAACACATTTTATCCCTTTTTATATGTATATATATAAATATATAAATGTATGTATGTATATATGTCTTTACTTTCACTCAGTAACACACACAAACACACACACTTACACTCTCGAACCCGCTGCTTGTATTGTTACTGTTAGCCCCATTTCTTTTTTTTTTTTTTTTGTAGCTATTTTTAACCGGGATGCGCCGGGATTTCTTTATTTATGTCAAGTCGCCTCAAGTGTGTGTGTGTGTGTGTGTGAGAGAGTCCTTTCAGAATGCAATCAACATCAGCGCATCCTGCAATTATCAACATCAGCAGCAGCAGTGGCAGTAGCAGTAACAGCCTCAACATCGACAGCTGCCACATCTCAGATGTTGTTGCTGCCACCAACTCCTTCTGCATGCCCCTATGTGAGTGTGTAATGCCGGCTTGAAAGGTAAACATTCGTAGCTGCCTTTGAGTGGGCGTTGAGCGTTGAGTGCTTACTCCAGTTTATGCATTCTTAATTGCGACAGGCTGACAAGCGCAGCACGTCCTGCTCCCGTGACACTGATTTTGTTGCAAGCAGTGGGACGATGGCTGGGGAGCGGGCAGAAACCGCAAGAATCCATCTCGGTTTGCCGCTGTGCCTGTGGCACAATTAAAGCGTCGCCTTGACGCCTCTTGCCAACAGCGTGTAACGTGCAACGTGCACAAGGAGCCAAAGATTTGTTGCAACAGATAACAGCACAAATTGCCTTACACAGCCTGCCCCCGCTTATTGTGCGAAATGCAGTTACTTTTTGGTTTGCCACATTTCACAAATTTAAAAGTTGCATTTCGCATTTAATTCTTAACGGTGCAAATAGTTTGTTTGCTGGTTGCCACATGCCACACTTGTCTAGACACCGAAATCGATAATTAAAATAAATTATGTAGCCGTTTGATATGCTGCTGTGGGAGAAGCCATTAGCCGTTAACAAATATCGTTAGTATTTGTTTTGTCTTAACGGTCATTGACCTTCAGAATCTTAACTTTTACATTATAACTTATCTGCGGCTGAAGCGCAAACAAAAAGCCGTTAACAGCGTCTGTGCCACAGTTCTGCATTTGGCAGTCGACTGTGGAAATCAATAAGAATAGCTACACTGGAAAAACAGTCGCTTAACTAAAGTTCGTTAGGTGTTTCTTCATTTAGCTTTTAAGGCATTTTCCCAAGCAAATTTCATTTAAAATTTAATGAGTTAAAAATATTTTCCTTAAGGATTCAATTGTGATGTTGCATAGTCGTAAATCTCTGAAGCCACATTCATCTTTTTAGTGAACCATAAAATTAAATTAAAATTAACCGATCGCTTTCTCAACAAATGTTTCTTAACAATTACATAACATAAACTTTGATTAACTTATTGTTGAAGTTTATTTTTTCCATCTTATTCTGATATTCCATAATTTTTTTATTTGAACGAGAGTGTTTCTTTATTTTGTGAATAATTGACTTTACTTTCAATCTCTATAATTCATTATTGAGAATCCATTTTACATATCTCATTTATATTATTCTCTTTTCTGTGCTTCTGTAGAATTAAGCTATAGCAACTTACTAAAGCGATTCTCAGATTAGCACGCTTTTGTTTGATTAAATTTGCTGGTAATTTAGAGCCATTAGGAGTCGTTTCTAAAAATATCCTAAAACACACATAACATAATATAAAATTAATATCCCCCATGGCGCAATTTCTATATCCATCTAAGCTCACACACAAACACACAAACACACAAACACACACACACACACACCCATAAATAAATACAAGTGTGCATTTGAAATGAGGAAAAAAGTAAACCAAAAGCAAAAATGTAGAATTCCAAATGTCGGAAATCTGAACCGACTGAAGGCGTGCCTGGCCACTGAGAAACGTCCGTCCAGTGTCTGCGACTTGGTCCGCATGGCAAGGTTGTCAAAGGAAGGGAAGTACTTAGGGGTCTGAGGGCATCTTTGAAAGCAACATGCTGCAAATGCCGCCAAGTCGCCGCAGGCCAAACGAAAAATACAAAAATATGAAATATGAGCGAATTGTGGTTATAATAAAACAGCACAAAAAAATAAAAAAAAGGTAAAAAAAAGGTAAAAAAAATAAAAAAAGGCAGGCAAAGAAAACAGGACGAAATGGAGACATTGCTGACATTCATTATTTACTTGCGCCTGGCCGGGCTCCTCAGCTTCGTTCTCTGACTGTTTTTGGCCAACGGGGCGTATGAGCCATATGACTAACGGTTTCCTGCAGGATACAAAATTAACGCCACTACGCAGACAGCCGAAGACAGACACAGCCAGGAGCCGGTATTTTGTCTCGCTTGCATTTATAATGCTTTTGTTTTGCATTCGGCGTAATTAAGAAAACAACCTGATGCGGACGAGGACGAGGACGAGGACACGGAGTAACTGGTGGTGGAGGGTGAGCTGAGTTTAAATTGCGTGGAGCGTCAAATTATGCACAAGTGCAATTAAGCACTTTGCTGTTATTCATCATTGCGGGATGCGGGTGCAGCATTCTTTGATAATCTTAAGCAACTCTTTCTCTTATCCCTTTTTACCTCGGGGCAATCGCAATGCAAAAGGGAGGAAGGGGTGTGCCACTTACCAAAGGTGACGCCATTCGTTTGCTTTTCCTTGTCCTTTTCCTTATCGCTCTTTTCGCCGCCCAACGGCTCCAGCTCGATGCCATCTGTGGTGGCCACTTTGTAGTCCCGTTTCGACATGTTGCCACAACAGAAGCCACAACATAACATCTGACCAAATTTGTAGGCTTTTGGCTTTAGCGGCGCCGTCTTGAATGAAATACTTTCTGGCCAGTTGCGAAGGGGGCAGTAAATCGAATTACTCCAATCCTCAAACGATCAGAGTCGTCTACTCTCTTCAAGCGATATGTATGAGTGAGTGGGTGTGTGTGTGTGTGTTTGTGTGTGCGTGTGTGTGTGTGTGTATTCAAAAGAATATGACGTTGTAAAGTACGAGTGTGTATTAGAAGACTACGAGTCGGTGAGTAGAGTTTTGGATTGTTTGGTTTTGTATAATGTATTTTTTGTTGTTGTTGTTGTATAAATTGGTCCAGTTAACGATGTGAGAAAATATGTTTAATTCCTAATTGTAGAAGCTGAAATCAGAGAAAGACAGTCAGTGAGTGGGAGATTAAGATTATGTGAAGTTATATATAGATATATTTAGGCAATAAAATAAGTCAAAGTATGGAGCGATACTTTTCACTTTGTGTGTCCCAGAATAATATTTTTACATCCAAAAAATGGGTTCTTTAACATTTAACTTGAACAACATTCAACTCAAAATGAAATTTTTCTTTTCTCTTTTGAAGTAATAATATGATGCAGTCAAATCAGATACTTTGGTCTAGACAAATAACAGACAGTAGACAACAGACAATTTTGCGAGTCTAAACTTCTTTTTTACTTGGTGTATATATATATATATATATAGCTTATCTTTTGGATTCGTGACCAAACTTCAATATGTTCTGCGGATATATGAGAAAAGCAATAAGTCACGTTTAGTTTTGTTGCTGCAGCGGCAAGAGTGTGAGCTTAGATTAGAACCTGCTGTTGCATCAACTTTTATAATAATATATTTTATGTATGTATTTATGGCATAAAGCAGACGGCAAGTTTTCTAGACTGGGACAAAGAGCCGGCACTTTTAGCGACGTCGTCGTCGACAACATTGTTCGAAAGCAAACAAAACGAACTTTAATAAGAGCACTCAACACTCATGGGGCGGGGAGTGGAACTCCTTTGCCTGGCGGCAGGACTTGCATTTGTAGTCCAGCACTTATTGCTTGTCTTAGTTGTGGAGCACTCCACGCTGCTTTGTTTGGCAACACATAAAACAGCAAAAAGAAAAGAGCAATGACAATGTGCTCCATTCGATAGCCTTGGGGGCCAAACGTAAATGTAAAATGCAGAATTGAGAATGCTGAATGGAGAATGGGGAATGGTGGCTGGTAAACGGGGCGAGCCCGACAATAATTGCAAACTGAACTCACAAAGCGTCCAACGAGGCGCATACGTAATGCTCCAAGTATCGAATAGGTGCGCCGCACAGTTCAATGCACGCCCATTTAAATGGAGCACCGAGCAACAGCCGGAGTCCAAGACGTACACTCACATAGAAACTATATATCTTAGAAAATTAAAATACATAAGAAATAATTCACGAGTTTTCGTTTCCAACATCCTAAAGTCTTATAAGCAACCTGTCCAAATGTATATATTTTACTACTTTTTAATATTTGGTCTGATCTTTATTTTGAAATTTTTTTTGCTTAAATGAAAATGCATCAAAAATAAAATCGAACTTTTCGATATAAATTTCTTAACAATTTCAACATTTTTATACTATTATACCAGAATGGTAATAATAGTATATTGGTTTTGTGCAATGTCCGTCATGCTGTCTGTCCGTCTGTCCGTCTGTCCGTCTGTATGAACGCGCGTTCCTCCGACACCCTTAGAGATAGAGACTTGAAACTTGGAACGTATATTGGAAAGTACCCTCAAAAGTTAAAGTGTCTTGGGTTTGGACCTACGTCCACCAGGGAGCTAGAAAACCGCGATAATCGATTTTATCAAATCGATAAATCCACATATCTCTTACAATTTAATGGCTACAGTCACCAATTTTGGTTGGTAGGTTGTTGGCGAGGTCCTTGAAAGATTGGCATGTGCCACGCCCACCTCCGACGCCCCCATCACCTCCGCCCCTAAAATTTTCAAATGGCTATATCTTCCGCAGTTTTTGAGTAGGGAACGTCAAATTTGGTAGGTACATTACTGGTAGTCGCCTTTAAGAACCGATAACAAATTTGTGGTGCCACGCCCACACCTGCGCCTATAATCGACAATTCCGATTATTAATCGATAATTCCGTATATCTCCGAACTTTTTAAAGATAGAGTAACCAAACTTGGAAGGTAATTTGCTGGTAACCTCCTCCAAAGATTGGCATACCAATTTTTGGACCACTCCCACATCCGCCGCCCCCAGGAACTTCGTCCCTAAAAATTTAAAATGCGCATATCTGCCGTAATTTGCAAGCTAGAGTCGCAAAATTTTGCAGGTATGTTACTGGTAACACCCCCTAGGATCGATAAAAAAAATTGGATGGCCACGCCCACTCCACCTCCCTAAATCGATACACCTGTTGGTGCAAATCGATAAACCTATATATCTCACGCAATTTGAAAACTTAAGTCACCAAATTTTGAAAGGTATATTGCTAGTAACAACCTTCATAAATGTAGAAAACAAATTTTGGACCACGCCCACTCCCGCCCACAAAAAACGATAAATGCCTGTATCTCCCGCAATTTACTTAACAGAATACTTAACATATGCTGTTAATTTTGGCGCAATGCTGCTTATCTTGCAATTTGGTCACTCTTAATCGAGCGCGTCAAATTGTGCCACCTCTTTTTTTATAAAATTTCTCAATTTTGTATAAAATATTAATTCTAGTTTCTAGTAGTTCGATTGTTAAAATTCAAAACTAACGGCGATATTTTTTTAACGCGATAGTTTAATCGCATGCTCACAACAGCTCTACACGAGTCAAGTTAGCATCACAATAGAAACACGAGAATTTAGTCCGATTTATATAAATATAAATTTATAATTATTTAAATATATTTTATATTTCTAATATATATATATATATATATATATTAATATATTATATTTATAAATATTAAATTAATTTATGTAATGGTATAATAGTATTTCGCTGTCGGTTGCGTCCGACTGCAACGTTCTATCTTGTTTTCATTTAATTTTGCTTCTCAAAAATATTTATTATACTATTATACCAAAATGGTATAATAGTATATTGGTTTTGTGCAATGTCCGTCATGCTGTCTGTCCGTCTGTCCGTCTGTCCGTCCGTCCGTCTGTCCGTCTGTCCGTCTGTCCGTCTGTCCGTCTGTATGAACGCGCGTTCCTCCGACACCCTTAGAGATAGAGACTTGAAACTTGGAACGTATATTGGAAAGTACCCTCAAAAGTTAAAGTGTCTTGGGTTTGGACCTACGTCCACCAGGGAGCTAGAAAACCGCGATAATCGATTTTATCAAATCGATAAATCCACATATCTCTTACAATTTAATGGCTACAGTCACCAATTTTGGTTGGTAGGTTGTTGGCGAGGTCCTTGAAAGATTGGCATGTGCCACGCCCACCTCCGACGCCCCCATCACCCCCGCCCCTAAAATTTTCAAATGGCTATATCTTCCGCAGTTTTTGAGTAGGGAACGTCAAATTTGGTAGTTATATTACTGGTAGTCGCCTTAAAGAACCAATAACAAATTTGTGGTGCCACGCCCACATCTGCGCCTATAATCGGCAATTCCGATTGTAAATGGATAACTCCGTATATCTTCTAAAATTTTAAACATAGAGTAACCAAACTTGGAAGATAATTTGCTGGTAACCTCCTCCAAAGATTGGCATACCAATTTTTGGACCACGCCCACATCCGCCGCCCCCAGGAATTTCGTCCCTAGAAATTTAAAATGCGCATATCTGCCGTAATTTGCAAGCTAGAGTCGCAAAATTTTGCAGGTATGTTACTGGTAACTCCCCCAAAGATCGATAAAAAAATTGGATGGCCACGCCCACTCCACCTACCTAAACCGATACACCTCTTTGTGTAAATCGATAAACCCATATATCTCACGCAATTTGAAAACTTAAGTCACCAAATTTTAAAGGTATATTGATAGTAACCCCTTTCATAAATGTGTAAAAAAAATGTTGGACCTCGCCCACTCCCGCCCACAAAAAACGATAAATGCCTGTATCTCCCGCAATTTAAGTAAGTTAATTAAATAAATATAATTAATATAAATGAAATAAATAGTAAAGCGCTATTTTCTTAAAAATGTGTTAGTTATACAAATACATTATATCCTTATTTTTTCATGTATTGCATTTATGAATGCATTTATAATCAAATTCAAATAAAGTTGCCAGTACAAGTGAAATTTGTGACGCAAGTCCATTATTTCCAGCGTTGCCACTACATGCCAATTTAATTTTGGCGCAATGCTGCTTGTCTTGCAATTTGGTCACTCTGAATCGAGCGCGTCAAATTGTGCCACCTCCTTTTTTATAAAATTTCTCACTTTTGTATAAAATATTAAATCAAGTAGTTCGATTCAATTTAATTGAATGAAACATAACCGTATTGAACAACAATTGATTTGAATCGAACTACTAGATTTAATATTTCATACAAAATTAAGAAATATTATATTTATAAGAATTACATTAATTTATGTAATGGTATAATAGTATTTCGCTGTCGGTTGCGTCCGACTGCAACGTTCTATCTTGTTTTTATTTTATACTTATTTGAATTAATGAAAATGCCTTAGAAATAAATTCCAAGTTTTCGATATCAATTTATATTTTTATAATTGATTTTAAGTGTATTTAAAACTTTTTCGAAATACTATTTTTAAGAATCCGAGAAACATAAATTTAGTTTCACACTTATGCAAAAATGGTATTTAAATACACATCCATCCTAACAAAATGGAATGGCGAATTTAAACAGTTTTATTTGCATCGTTTTTTTTTCTCAGTGTAGTCTAGCGGGAAGCCCTGTACACTTCACACTCCATTGCGACGGTCGCCGGCACTCCATACAAAAACTCCATTCGTTGCAATTGTTTGTGCAGTTTGTTAAAACACAACCTCATAAAGCACTTGGCAGAAAGTATTGCCAGCGTACTGTTAACCGGGCTAACCCCGCACTATGTGGCTTACCAAACCAAAGCGTACAAAAAGCAAAATAACAAAGGACCACAGCCCAAATGAATCGAGCAAACAACGCAATGCTGCACTAAATACATAAGTCGAACCCTATATACGCTATCAAAACCAATAAAATGTTATGAATATGGATATAATTATAATCTTTATTTAAGTCAAATTATTATTACTATAAAAAAAATTATATACAACTATTTGAACACATATTTGAATAAAAACGCCCTACTAGATATTGAAATTAATAAATCTAATAAACCTAAATCACTGTATTTACAATAATTAAAAAATATATTCTTTTATTCGCAATATTTATTCAGAAAGAAAATATCTCTAGAATCCAAGAACAATATACCTATGTTAACGTACAGCCCTATATTTTTGTGTTTATTAGAGAAGTTACAGTTATTCAAAGAATTTTTTGCCTCCAATTTAAGCACTAAATATTACTTTTAATTGAAATAGTTCATCTAAAGTTGCAGGTACAGTTATGTCCAAAAGTTCAGCTGCACTGCACATGGCTTAACAAAATGCTTATGCCCTTTTTTCGTGCCGGCCATTTAAGCCGGCGCAAGTTTGTTTTGGCCTGTCCGTAAAGTGGCCAGAATTAATGGCAAAATGGCGTCAGCTTTTTTTGTTTTGCTTTGCTTTCCGTTTTTTTCTGCTTGTTGCGTTTGTTGCATACAAAAAAGTTTGTGGCATTGAGGGCCGACTCAGGAAACAGGCACAAAAGACAATGCAGCCAAAAATAGCCAGTATTGCATGGAAACAAGTGTGTGTGAGTTTGTGTGTGTGAGAGTTTGTGTGTGTGTGAGTTTGTGTGTGTGTGGTGTGTATGCGACACGTGCGCAAATTGTGCCCCAAAGTGTCATTTGTTATGTTACTTCCGGTCTGCCGCGGCAGAATAAATAAAGAGTTAAAACCAAGGATTGGCTTAAAGCTACCCTGTAACTAAGTTAAATTTTTTATAAAAAAAACATAATCATTGGGTTATTATATACATATAAAATATAAATATGTTTATTTATTTATTTAAAAAATTAAAAACCATTTAGCAAATGTAAAACGTTTAAGAATGGGGCACAATGGAATATGACAATTTAATAGTCTCTCGAGACAAATTTATTGATAAGCTGTGACATATGCTTGTATGTTTGCGTGTGTGTGTGCTTGTATGTGTCTGTTTGTGTGTGTGTGTGTGTGTGTTTCATATAGTTAGCAACAGATATTCGCTTCTTTATTCTTTGGTAGATTTATTTCACATAGGAAAAACCTCAAATAGAGGAACTTATGGAAGAAGCGCTGTTGTCATTCGGAAATTCAGAAAATTTAAATCTATTTAATGTGTTGAGTATTTTTCATACAATATGAAAAATTGCTGTTGGTTATTGGAAATCAAAAGAATTTAAAATATTGATAGTATGTATGTATAATTTTGGCTTAATGGTTAACATTGGGTTTTATGTTTATAATGACATAATATGCATAAATTGCTGCTGTGACGTGTTTTTTTGGCACTGATGTCAAGTGAACAATTTTGTACGATGTAAATTACTGTTGTTTAAATGTGATTATTAATTATGAATAAATTATATATTACTGTTGTTCGAACGAAATTAAAAAATGACTTGTGAAACGCAAGCCTGCTGGTTCTTCAGCAAGCTCTTTAATAATTAATACTTTGTTATTGAATATCGCTGGTAAATTAACGATGCACTTTTCGAGAAACGCTTTTATGCTAATTGAAAAATTGGATTGAACATTGCGAGCAATGAAATAGGCTCATCAGGTGTATGTCTGCGAAAGCTTTAGCACGAACAGAGCTTAATGGATACACAACTCAATTTTGAAGGCCATCAGGTGCATGTGCAGTGTTCTATGCACCTCTTCCTCCCCGCTCGTACCCGTCCACACCCAAAGTCGAAGGCCAATCGACACAAACTCGATGGCCCGAGCAATTAAAGTCAGTCCTCGGAGTATTATTTTGTGAGGAAATCCCTTAACTGAGTTGTGGACTCTCCCAGTTGCCATTAACTGTGGACCCAGACCGACTGGGAAAAAAGGGGGATATTGGAGTGACCTCTACTTGGACTCCTGCCTGGGGGATATTAACAACTACGCACTTAATCGCGCTGGACAATTTCCTTATTTTGATGTTTTTGTTTTTTTTGTTTTAGCAGGTGTCACGTTCTATTTTTAGGTGGTAATCAATCGGTGTGGGGCAGCGATGGGGCGTCTCTGATTGTGAGTAAATACGGTTTGATATGCATGCTTATGAGCAGAAACCTAACGGCACATACATTATAAAATATTAATGCCCAACAATCGTCATGAATTATTAAAGCACACAGACACAGTAAAGCCTGCGGTTAGGAGACAGAAGAGGCGACTCTGTTGTTTGACTGTGTGTGTGTGTGTTTTGGCTTCTATGACTGGGGCATGTCAAGCAACTTGTTCTCTTTTTAAAGCCAACATGATAAACACATTTGTCAATGCCGGGGCCAACTGACAAACAATACCAACAGTCAGTTTAAATATGTATGTATGTACAACAACGGAACAACAAACAACGCAACAATAATAAAAACAAAAACATGTGTAAGCAAATAAGCTTTTTACCACGTCCAAAAAATTGTGTGCGTTGAAAATCCTTCGGTTTCAGTTATTTTATTTGATTTTGCTTACAGTATTTGGGCGCCAAGTATGTTAAAATGATGCACACATATATAAATATATAGATATATATATTTATATTCTTATATAGATATCATTGGATATGGTTTGGGGAAGCTGTAGAATATTTGCATATTCTCTGTTGATATTTGTCGTTGAATTAATTTTGCACTTAAAATCACACAATAAACCGTGGCGAATATAACACAAACAACACAATTTTTATCCGTCTCTCTTCGTTTGTATTATTGACGACTGTTTAATATTATATTATTATTATTATTATTATTTCATTATAATGCACAAAGCGAACAAAATGCGACTAGTTAGCACGAAGGATAAACTCGTTCTGTTCACAGGAGTTGAGCAGCAATGGGCAGCTGACTAAATTTGGAGAGTGCTTTTTATTTTACTCTCTCTCTCTCTCTCTCTCTCGTTTGCTCTCTGGCGCGAAAGCTGCTCACGAGTTGGTCCTGTGTCAGAATTTGTGCAGTGAAATTCCAAGGGAAACTGCACATGGGAGAGGCAAAGAGAGAGAGAGAGCAGGAGAGAAAGGCCGCTAGTAGGAGTAAGCATGTTTCCCAAATCCCAACCACCCCAAAATACACCCCCAAAAAGCATCATCATCATCTGTTAAGACGCATATCAACAATAATTTTGTTTTGTTCCGGCCGCTGTGTGTGTGTTAAAATATAATGTTCTATGCAAGATAAACAAAATGTTAGGGGTGTGTAAAGAAATCTTAGGGTGTTGGTCTCTGATATATGTGCGCTACTTTATGGGATCTCTGTGATTTCAACAGCATCTTGACACAAATGTTAGCAACAATAATTACATTCTACATTAGAGTTTCTAGCACAATATCGTATGTATTTCACAAAACAAAAAATGGGTAAATAAAATAAAAAACTTAATATTGCTAAGCTAACATCTTGACAATTTTCACAACAATGATATATTATATATTTTCACTTAGTTAATATTTTTGCACAGCAATTGTAGAGCATTTAATTAATATAAGAAGAAACACACGCTAGAAACACATTACATTATTAACTTAATTAAATCGACTTAAATTTAAATTTAATAAACACTGGACAGTTGTCTCACTTTAATCGCAAATCAATCATTTCATTACCCTCCATATCTTGATTTTTCGGCGTATCATCTGGTTTCAGAAATTCACCATCAAAGCTACACAAATTGTATAGATGTATCAAAAAGTAATGTCAGTTTTAAAGAAATTTTAACTTACAATAATTTTAAATCGCTGACTTCACAATCCATTTCTTCAGCACATTTTATGTAGAGTATTTTAAATGTTTCAGTTTTTTTCAATTGAATTACCAATGGTTTTTTCCACTTATCGCCCTGTACTTTCAACTGGAATTTCTTTGGCTTAACCATAGTATTATCATCTTCCTTGTGTTTAGTCACATTTTTAGTCGATTTCATGGCGCGACCACCTAAAATAAATATTATGAAATAGATGTTGACCAATTTGAATTTGATATACTTACTCAAAATGTGATAGACCTTCAGCCCAACGTTTTGCGGCGAATCCGTTGGACTAATGAATACATCTTCCATGTTTATAACTATATCGTCTATGGGCACATTATTGCGCTGGGAAACTTCTTTAAACATGTGCGCGAACTTTTGATGTTGTCTTAGTTTATAAAATTGAATTTCACCAAACCTGAAAGAAAGGAGTTTGATAAAGGTGATTTATATATTGCGCAGTTTTTGGGTAAGGTTAAATACCAATTTAAATTTATATCAAGGATTTGATTATCAGCATCAAAATTACTTGCAGGAGTAGGCTCTTCTACCTGGGCCAACAATTGATCACTGTCATCATCCGAGTCTAGATTTATCTGCAATTCGATTAAAATCGTTGGGATTTCACACTAATAATTATAAAATAGATCTGCTTACAAAGCCTTCGACGCGTGGCATAACAGCAGACACCATATCAATGGATTCGATAATCTGTGCACGAGCAGCTCTCTCGCCTATACTTAAATGAGGGTCCATTGTACTTGCAGCCGGTGCTCCTTTCTTTCGCGCCCGAACGGTACGTTTCTTTGGCGGCGATGCTGAGGCAACAACACTGACAACTTCTGGTTCCTTCTGCTTGCCCATTGATGAACGCGTGCGACGAGCAACAGGCAACTGATTGATTTCGTTAGTCTGTCTCTCTTCCATTTCAAGGATCAATTTCGAGACGGGTGACAGCTCACGTTTCGTTGCAGGATTGGCTGTCGACAATGTTGTTGCTGCTGTTGCCGGTGCCTGCTGCTCAAGTCCAAGGTTGTCTGACTCTTCCTCATCCGCCTGATTTTTATTTTGTTGCCTGCCAGTCCTTTTCTGTGTTTTCTTTGGTTTAGAGACTTTTGCTGGTTTCTTAACGGCTATGCTTGTGTTGATAAAATTATAGTCGGTTTGGCTTAAGTCCTCTTCCGGCACGAACAGTTTTTTTGACACAGCTGCAAGCCGAATTTTTTTTAGCTATGATTTGATTCACCACATGAATAAACTACTTACCAATATCCTGTCTTGCGGGTAATTTAAAAATATCACATTCATCGTCGGACATGTTGAGATAATATTTATTTATTGGTCTTTCTTAGAATAACAAACAAATGCCGCCAAATAAAATGACGCCAAAAAACATACAGCTTGTGCGAATTGGCCTATCGATTATCGATAACTTTCCAGCTGTTCGCAACCACCAGTGTTCACACGCAAGGAAATTATTACGAAGCAGAAGATGCGCAATTTTAAAATTTATTTGAATTTAATAACAAAATTACATCGCTTGAGATTCTTAGATTTCTAATTTTTGCATTAAAGCATAAATACAGCTTATATTCAGGGTTTGAAAACTTCAACAGCGCCATCTTTGTATGGTATTGCCGGATCCAAACCGAAATTCATTTTTACAACATCACAAAATACAGATAGAAATATGAACGCATCCGCAAAATGATTGATTACAGAAAGAATTGCATGATCCCGTGACTTTTCGATGCTGACAAGGGTTTGAATAACTAGTATTATACCTGTAAGCACCTAAATATATAAAAAAAGATTTGTTATTTCTATTTTTTGCTACACAAGTTGTTTATTAATTTTACAAATCTTAGAACAGTTAAGTCATCATTACTTTTAATACTACTTAATTGTGAAATCTATTTGTCAATAATGCATAGATTTGTATTATCTATTTTATGGTACTTTAGCGTGCTGATCGATGAGTCTAAGCGGTTGGGATGAATACTCGATGCCGAAACCGGAAATTATAACATTCATCACCGATATTACAAAGATGACCACCAAAATGATATCGTTCAATATTATTGCCGCCGTCTGGTCTTGATGCTTGTTAATATTCAGACTGCCGATGGCCACAAACAGAATTCCAACCAATAGCTGTGTAAAATTAAAATTGAAATTTGAGTTAAGAATGCGACGAACTTCCCCAACCACATAAACAGTTTGTAACGGTACACTACTCATAACTTTATGTTGCCTCTAAGCAATTCTTAAATATAATTCTAATTCACATTGTTAAAAATTTCGCCCTGTGGCGGGGGCAGGCGACTATCAAATGCCGATATGAAAAGATTCAACATTGTTGTGAAAAAGGCGAAACCGGTGCGCACATGATTGATCACATTGGCCGATTGATGGAACTCTGGCTGGTGCAGTCGGCAATCCCGCAATAAACTGAGTGACAGGCTAAGTACGCCCGACAGTATCTAGTGTGGACAACATTGAAGAACCGTTATAGTCGTTACAGCCCCGCATAAGTCGCAGTAAATGCATACAGAAATTCACTTGTATTTACCTGCAACACTATCGACAAGCTAATTAAAATCAGCATCAACTTGTAGAACTGATGCTGTTCCCCAACTTGTAGTATATATTTCAACTGTGACGCATTTGCCGTTAGCAGCGCTATATCCAGCATACCCTGCGCAATAGTTTTCTTTGTCGCATAGCGATTCGCATCCATTGCTTTCATCTAGAAAATAAGAAATTGCATTTTATTAAAATTTAAATGTTTATATTTCCACTTTATACACACGGATGATGCCATTTTCAGTGCCGTCTCTTCGAGTCTTCAATTGGATGTGAAATAACTATACTGTTCTATTCGAAGTTTGTATCTTTTCTTATCTGTGCAATTGGTGCGATACATGATATTGTGTCTTGCTGATAAACTCAACTATCATCACTCAAACCAATTAGCTAAAAGTGCACATATTTTGTTCTGCTGTATTGGGAACGAGGATGTTTGCAGCATTGCATCAAAAATTCAAATGTTCGATTTACCTCACATTTTTAAATATTGATCACAATTTTTATTTACTATAAAATTTGAATTCTGAATTTTCATTATTTGTTTAACATTTCCTATAGATACTGATTTAGCGAATAAAGTAAACAAAGTAACATTTTTGTTTGTATGTTTTTGCGAAAATTGCTACAAGGTCGACTACATTTTCTTTAAGCTAGATTGTTAACTGCATTTTGTTTTATTTAATTAGAATAAATAGTTGTACAATGTTTGTAAAATAATATAAAAAGACATTTATTGTAATAGAAAATATAAGTAACTCTATATAATGAATTTTCCATATAATGTTGTGATTTATGATCCCTTATTTACTATAGTATATTTTGGGAAATCTGATATATTGAATTTAAAATTGAATTTAAAAACATAAGTTTATGTTGTCATTGGGAAATAATATACAAATACTTCTGCGGCAATTATTTAACTATATTTATTTCAGTTAGTTTGGATAGTTAAATGCTTTCTAAATCTCATACCTGCCATGCATACGTCACAGTTTTCTGCAATAAATAAGTAAGATATAAACTAAACTACAGTACTCCAATTATTGAATCATGTTTTATAATTATTAGGCAACATGTTGATATGCGTTAATTATAAGTAAGCAGTTAGAAACACACACAAATAAAACCAGAAAAGTATTCATCTGAATTTATTAAATTAAATCTGCAAAAATACACACACTAATTCCGTATGAATCACCATAAGCCTCTTCTTGTCTCTTTTATAATTGTTTTGTGAATTATAAAATCGATATGCTGACACACGACTGTTAATAATGAATATTTTATTCGGTTACTTTTGAATTCTATATTATATACATATATGTACATATGTATGGGCATATAGGAATGCATAAATACATATATATATATACACACACACATCCACATACACATCCACAAGGCAAACAGGGATCATTAAGGCAATTAAGGCAATAGTGAAAATAACACGGGAAGTGCATTGTTGATATGGGAAATATGTATTATATTTAAAGCTAGTTTGTAGTATATGTATTTTTTTTTTGTGTTGCTGAATAAGATGACTTACCTCATTTTCGTTCACCCGCTCTCCCGCCTGAGCCATTGTAAGGTTTTCAATACGGTTCCACGTCGTTGCTTTTAAAAATAAAAAACCAACAGCCAAAAAATTCAATTCAAGACTTTTTCGCTGACCGTCACAAAAATTGTAGCAAACAATTGTCGGTGGCTTCAAAATAGGAACTTGTGAATGGCCGTTGCCATAGAGATTGGGCGCTTGAGACACAACCAAACGATTAAGCAACCGAAAGCCAACTGAATCCAATTCGAGCCAAAGAGAGCGCAGTTGACCGATAAAGAGAGCAGTTAACTGAACAATTGAGCGAATGTCTCAGATACATATGGCATTAGGTATGACTAATGTGTTTGAGCATGTGTGTGTCGTTAAATCTGTCTATTAATCGCCCATTGTGAGATCTTAATGGGAAGCATCAATACTGTAATGTTTCCATTTAATAGTCAAATAATATAATACATTTTTTTTTAGATTTTAGTTTTTTATTTTCTATGCTGTGAAAAGCAATATATTCAATAAATAGCATTTTTAAATACTTTGCGCCTATTTATGCATATATTCAACATACATGCAATAATTGTTACGAAATTTGAGGATATTTTTGATGTTAGCTGACACATGGTTTCATTTGATACAGAATTTAATAAGCCTTTTACACATACGCGTTTAAATAAATAAACCAACTAAAAAGTCTTTCGGTGCACGGCACGCAAACCCTCCTCCTCGAACTCTCGCTTCGATACCCACATCTTCTTGAAAGTGTCGAGCGATGCCAGAATCGAGCCACCCATCCATGTGGAATATAGACGTTCCTGTGGTGCAGCAATCTGTTTGGATAAACACCCTTATTAGCAAATAACATATTTCTAGAGAATGAACTTTGCATTTACCCTTATTTTCAGATCCTTTGCCGAGTGTTTTCTCAGCTCGGACAGCAGACGATCGCCGAAACCTTTGAAAAGCGTTGAACCACCCGACAGCACAATGTTCTGATAGAGCATTTTCCTGAGATCCATATCCGACTTCTCAATCGAATACATGAGCACATCATGTATTCCCTCGCACTCCTCACCCAACAGATCGGGCCTGAAGAGCACCTCCGGCGCACGGAAGCGAGCCTGTCCAATCTCAAATGTTTTGCCATCGGGCAATTTGTAGGCAAACTTCTCAGTCTCTACAGCCTCTTCCTTTTGCGGATTGGTTGCCAAGTAGCACACCTTCTCTTTGATCGATCGCACAATCTCGAACTCGGCAGTCGAACGGAAATTAAAGCCCTCTCGCCGTATGAGTGTTTTCAGGTAGCGCGTCACGTCCCGTCCAGCGATGTCCACACGCATAATACTGTGTGGCATGGCGAAGCCTTCATAAATGGGCACAGCATGCGTCACACCGTCACCTGAGTCAAGCACAACGCCGGTTACACGACCAGTAGCGTAACTGAATAAAAATGTAATTTTTTGATATTTTAGTTGTGAATGGAGATATGAATTATGGTATTGAAGTTTTAAATGGTATTTATACCACTTTAATTAGGAAACATTTTTGTCTAGTAGTTTAAAAGTATCTTAAATTAAATTAAAAAATTCATAGAAAATGGATTAAAGGCTATGCAAAATGAATTCCCTACAAAGCTCGTCTCATATTGACAATAAAAATAAATTTGTTATTTTTACTTACAGACTGAGCACCGCCTGCATGGATACAAAGAGCGCTGGTGCATTGATGCCCTCAAAGAAGAATTCTGCTGCCTTTTCGCGATTACGACGGGGATTCAATGGCGCCTCTGTCAACAGAACAGGATGATCTTCCGTAAAGGTGGCTAATTGTTCCTGTCGCAAAAAAAGCAATTTGAAAACCTGTTGATTGTTGAATTTAGTGTTCTACCTACTTTACTATATATATAGCTCCAAATGCGCTCCATATCATTCCAGTCCGTCACTATACCGTGCTCCATGGGATAACGTATGCTTAGCAGGCCACGATGCTCCTCCGCCTTGGGACCGACAAATATGTCGCCCTCCAAGGCGCCAGCCATTACCCGCACATGCTTCGGTCTGCCAATGCTGTGGGAAATGCGTTTAAATTACTTAACTGGTTGTTTAATATAATAACTAGCAATACTTACTAATTGGGAAACCTGCACTTTGGAATGTGCTCGCCAGCAAAGCCGGCTTTGATCACACCGGAGCCCTGAGAAAGTATTCATTTTATACAGATCAGATTCATTAATTCATATTTACACACTATTAGCATTTTTGTTGTTGTTGAAAAAATAAAATTGACACATAATGGGTTCGAGATCTATTCCGCAGGCAGATATGTTGGCTGTTGTAAGGAGTTCACGTTTTCAGCGCAAGCCAATCTTAAAATTTGCACCACCCATCGGGCTTTCATGTGTGAACTATCGGATTATGAGCGAGGTCGATCAATTCTACTTGGACTGTCAGAACTACAGGGATTACTATCGCGATTCAGTTGATAAAGTGCATCGCCCGCAACGATTCGGTCTGCAGCATGGCAAATGTGGCATTTTGCAGGATCGCAACATTGAAATGCTAAAGGGACCCATAAACTGGGTGCGGGAGCGCCAACCCGTTGTCTATCCGGAAAAACATAATACTGGCATGCGACTGGATGGTGGCATAGGAATTGCTGCTCACTTTTGGACAAGATCTTCCCAGGCTTATAAACGTTAACAAATTGAATCTTTTATCTCATGGTTTTCGCAACGAAATTGAATTGTTATTGCCTTTGTTAATCTATCAAAATCTTCGAAATAAACTCCATCTATTGGCAATTAGTCATTCTCTTAAGCAGTTGAAATGATGGTTGAGAAAGTTTTTTGAACAAAGAGACGAGGAACGGGGTATCAGGGCAGCTTGGCTTATTATTCGTGTGTTGGTTTGGTGATGTCACTTGTCGTTTGCCAAGGGTTTGTGGGAGCGGCCGTTAGTGGTTCATCTTCAAAGATCCATGCAAAGTGGTACTTACGTTATCAATGACCACAGGCTGATTGACGACGACATCATAAGGCTCCATTTTGTGCGTTTATAAAAAAGTTTTGCAAATTTTTCTTATTAAATCGCGGTGTCGTGTTCAGTGTGACCGCGTCGTTTATTGCGAGAAATACCATTACGCTGTCCAGGTATGAAAAATACCATATTTGATAAAATGCCCTTTTGCTTAAATTTAATTATGTTTTGATCATTTTTTTTAAGTAGCTGTAAAGACTTTAAAAGCCAATTAATTGAATTAATACTAGAATACTTATGCTTGCTTATCGCTTCTATCGTATTACACATTGCATCGATGACTATCGATACCATTTATAGTGCAATCGATTGTTTTGCTTTATGTCTAATACAAACATTTATTGTTATGGCTGCATCACAAACAATTCCCGAAAAGAGTTCCGAGCTTAAGCCACCGCCTGGCCTAAAATCGCTAATTGATCATTTGATATCTGTTTATCCGGATCAGCCCAATCCACTGCAGGTGACGACACTGCTGAAATACTGGCTGGGTGGCTCCGATCCCCTGGACTACATCAGCATGTACAGCAATAAGGGTCAGGGCGAAGGGGAGGAGGAGAGGATACTTCCACATTGGCATTATGTTAGTTTTGGACTGAGCGACTTGCATGGCGATCAGCGGGTGCATCTGAAGGAGGAGCACACTACCCGCTCAGGCATGGGATTCGAGTTGACTTTTCGATTGGCCAAAACGGAGACAGAACTGCGCCAGCAACGCGAATGCCCAGATAAACCCATTAGACCACCCACCTGGCCAGCAAATCTATTACAATCCATTGCTCGCTATTGTTTTCAAACTGGGAATGGTTTATGCTTTGGCGATAATATTCCGTGGCGCAAGTGTTTAGATGGTGGGACAAATTCGCGGATGCAAAGTCTGCTTGTTGCGCAGGATCCTCAACTGTGCAGCATTGACACACCTTTTGGCACTGTGGACTTTTGCCAGATAGTCGGCGTCACCGAGGAGGAACTGGAGCAGGCCTCACGATGGAATGGGCGTGGTGTCCTCAATTTCCTCGCCAAGGATGTGCAGACTGGTGGTGATTGGCTGGTTACGAATATGCAGCGCACAATGAGCGTATTTGAATTATTTCCTGAAACGTTGCTCAATCTGCAAGATGATCTGGAGAAGCAGGGCTCCGATTTGGCCGGAGTGAATGCGGAATTTACGTTCAGGGAGCAGAAGCCAACCCAGATGATTAAGCAAGAGATTGACTTTCAGAGCCTGAACGAACGCTGCGCAAGCGATGAGAATAATCGACCACTGACAGACTCCCAGGTGAAACGCGAGGAACCGAGTTTTCCACAATCCATGTCGATGAGCAGCAGTTCCCTGCACAAATCCTGTCCACTGGACCATCAGCCTCAGGCGCCCGATTGCATATCGCTCGATGGCATTGAGATCACACTGGCGCCCTATGCTGCAAAGTATCTGCTACTGGCCATAAAAGTAAATCAATGATTTTAAACTTCTGTATATGGTTTACTTTATGTTAACATTTCTTTCCAGGATCGCATACGTCATGGTCGTCACTTCACATTTAAGGCCCAGCATTTGGCTTTAACCCTTGTCGCTGAGACGGTTACAGGAGCCGCGGTTAGCGTTAGTGAACCGTTTGGGGTACTTGGCTATTGGATTCAGGTGTTGATACCAAACGATTTGGTGCCACGCATGATGGAAGCATTTCGTAACGCACAACTGGATGGAAAGACGGAGCCGACAAAGCGTCTCGAATTCGATTGGCCCGATAAGAATTTTAAGCTAATTGTGGATCAACCGATTTGTGCGGCGCCGTTGCCCACAGCAATGTCCATTGAGGCGCCTATCAACTGAGCAGCTGTTAAGAAACGCTTATTTCATACTAGTATTATAAATTAACTAAAAAATGAATCTTCCACTAACACGTAAGTTTAATATATATTTATATTCAAATATACTCATATAAAAGTGCACATATATATTTTGCATTGTATAATTGCTGGCGCCAACAATAGTAATTCCACATATGACACTTAAACACCGTAGTCATGTCTGCTGAACACAAGATGTTTGATGCTAATTTGCTGTGTTTGGACACGAAACGGATACGGTCAATTTATAGTGGCATAAAATGCCGCCAGTTTTTGTTGAACTTCAGTTTCTAATTCTGGGAATTGGAATCAATTGACAATTATTATTTTTTGGTCGCACCAAATCCACGACAATTCATTGATGTGCCTGTCTGGCAATTGATCATGTGATTTCAGTAAAAAAAAAAACGGATGCATCTCAGTTTACACATCACTTTTAATTGTTAAGGGTCCACATCAATGGAATGCGTTCGCTTTTGTAGCTATTTGTTTTTGTAGCCATCTTCGTTGTGACCGTTGCGTTGCCAACGGTTACCGCCGACTTGGGCATTATTTTGTTTACCACAGAGAGAACGAACACTCAGACGACGGCTGGTCTCACGTTGTCAATTTGTGCTCCGATTAGGCGCCTCGTGAGTGACAAATTTCTTTCAGTTTTATTTGTTTTTTTTTTTTTTTGCTCGTGTAAAATAATTGAATTATATTTCATTCCGTTGCCGGCAACGCAAGCGTTCGGTCGTGTTTTTATCAGTACCCCCAGTTCGCAGCGACTTCGTCTTGCACTTATTCAGTGGCGTCGGAGCCCGCATCGCGATATTCCAACGGGATCGCCACAAAGTATAACAAATTATAGTGCATTTATAAATACGTCGATAAGGCGAAACACAAACTCTGCCATGTATGTGAACACATTTTTTTTTTTTGTAGTTTGTTTGCATTGCATAAGCGTCGCGAGGCTACCGTCGATTCTTGACTGTGACCCGAGTTCTCCCCCCTTGCATAGTAGCGACGCCTTCGTCAGAGAGACACGTGCACATTGATAATGTGTCTCACCTCAAACTCAAATAGTTGTGTTTGCAGACGGGCCGCAAACAGAAACATCAACAGATTTACAACATTAAAGTTGCTTCCGCTTTTTTTTTGCAGGGCTGTGCATAATTTCTTAAAAATGTTATCAATTTCGCTCGAGTTACAATAATATTATCGTAGACATGCAAAAACCCAAATTCTTTGCTGACAATATTTACGCATATATGTATATGACTTCTGGTTATTTGTTCAACTTACATATGTGTCTATATGTTTTTTGTAAATTTCATTGGTCATGACCACAAAACCTTGTTTTCTTTTTTAAATAAGTGCTTCGGCTGCACATTTTGTGCACTTGCACCAGTTATTTTGTGCCATGTTGATATTGAGTGTTCTTGAACTGCGCACTTATTTATTATTGAGAAAGTAAATACTTTGTTAAGCTTATAGCTGATGTTTGCCCCTGAACCAATATAAATTATCAATGTACATTTAATTACAAGAACGCCCACTGTTTGTGCCATTTATAAAAATAAAAAAACGTTTTTAATGGTTCTTTAAGATTAACTTTTCAACATTTCCCATACAAAATGTGTAGTATTTGTTTGACTGGAAATTGGTTCAAAATCATTGAATTTTATCGTATTTATTGCAAAAATATTATAAATTAACATGGCTACAAATTAGAATTGTAAATTTCAAATTTTTGACATTCTTTTCATTTTTTTTTTCGTTAGAAAAGCTAAGAAATTAAAAATGTTATATTTTCAAATACAAAAATTTAATTGTAAAATAGTAAATTAAATT
Organism: Drosophila kambysellisi; assembly: GCA_035042185.1. Lineage (NCBI taxonomy): Eukaryota > Metazoa > Arthropoda > Insecta > Diptera > Drosophilidae > Drosophila > Drosophila kambysellisi. Next base: position 315,052 of record JAWNLS010000855.1, read on the forward strand.
ATTTGCGTATCTTAAAAACTTGTGATCAAGGACATTTTATTTAATGATTAATTTAAAGTTAAAATCTCGAAAAAATATATTCGCTTTTAATGTGCAGTGATATATTTTCTGATTTGATATACATATAGAAACATCAGCTTTAAAATCAAGAACCACATCGGGTCTCTGAAATTACATTTGACTTAATTGCAGATAATTAGATACGTTTAGATTCGTTTACTGCATAAGTTGTAAACCGCATAGCCGCATATCAGTTAGTGTCAAGATAGACGACTTGTAATCAGTTTGAAATTTCAGAAACCACACGAAGCCATGGCCGAAAACGAACCGCTCGATGCAGCTGCCAGTCAACCCAACGGACGGATATTGAGCGCTGCGGAACGCTCAAATGGACACGCAAAGCATGTCAGCAACGGACATGGAAATGGCCAGTTGGTGCCCAAGGAGAAGACCGCAAATGGAAAGAAACATGAGAACGGCGTCCAGAAACAGCCGCATATCGAGGCGCCATGCTGTAGAGATATACACGGCAAGGAGCCGCCGGATGGCGGTGCTCGCGCCTGGCTGGTAATGATTAGCGCCTTTCTGTGCAACGGCGTCATCTTTGGCCTGATCAACACCTACGGCGTGCTGCACAAGCTCCTAACCGAACGACTAACGGCACAGGGCGATACGGAAGCCAATAGCAAAGCGGGTAAGCCTCACTCTTTAGCGGATTGATATCAATTGGTATGGGTGTGTGGTTGGGGTCGAACTGAACAGCTGTACACGGAGAAAAAAAATTGATTGATCAAGAAAAACTGATTTGAAATTTTATTAGTTTTTATAATTCGAATTCTAGATTCTGATTTAAATGTTGTGCCGCTCATCAATGTAAATATTTCGTAGCAAGTACGTTTTATCAGTTTTGCGAATATTTTCATTTTATTACTTTACTTTTCTCTCTGTGTACACAAGCAATTTGCGCACGTACTTAATCCCTTCAGAGCAGGGCCCAAGGCAAATTGATTCGGAATTCGTGACAATCCTCAATTGATTGTAATTATGCAGAAGGCAACACAGATTAAGTTTTGGGAACTGAACAGTTGTTTTGCACATCGATTGTGTATTAATTGATAGTACATTGATTTACGCGCAAAGTAATTATGTACATATGGCCTTGTTCACATACTTAATTATATACTTACATGATGTACATATAATATTTGCATGCGCGATAAGAGTTTTGAGCTTTAGGGGCAATTTCTGTACATTAAATGCTCTGTTTTTTTCTTATCAATATTGCGATTTTCTGAATGTGATTTACGTAGTTATAGTTACTATTTATTTTTACTTTAATTCATTAGTGGCCAGAGCCTTAATTAATTAGCACTGAAAAATAAAAATATCATTAAAATAAAATAGGGCATAATTTAGAATCTTACTCTCTGCATAAAGAAATCATAAAACAATTGAACAACTTTTTTCCAAACTAAATTTATTGAACTGATAAGAAGTGTTAAAAAAATTTGTCAGGTTGATGGAATTTGTAACTTAAGAATTGGACAGTTGCGGACACACGATCCCGCCAGATATATTGCTGTGTCGCTTGAGTTCAATAAAACTTAGCACATGTAAGAGTACCCATATACATATATATACATATATATATATACATATATATATATACATAGATATATATGTGTACATACATACATATGAGTCGCTGTGCAAGAGCAACATGTCGACGTCAAGTGAATTAAATTGCTGAAAGTTTATTGGATCACAAAACGTTATTCAACACGGCAATGACGATGTCAAGTCGCCGGAGTCGATGAGAGTTTGCAACTGAACTACTAAAAGCATACACCCTGCAAAAAATATCTCAAAAAGTGACAAAAATCTTTCTGTATACAAAAATATTTAAGTACTTAATTTTCTGCATAATATTTAAAAAAAAATGTATTAAAAGTTCATGCAGTAAAACTTTATTGTATATGCATTTCATCTCTGGAAAAGTATTTTCTTTTTTAAGTAACGTATATTTAAAAATAACAAAATAATTTTTAAAAATTTTCGGTGTTATAATCTAGAATTGCGAAAATGCCTATGGGTATTCTTTTAAATTCATTATCATATTTTTTCCGAGTGTAGTACAAATGCACGTTTTTGGTGTGAAGTGGTCTACGCCGGAAGAGGCTCGCAATATGTGAATCGCATCTATTGATAGAAAAAAAAAATATATATATACTGATGACGTCGTGTGTGAAAGCAAAGCAAAGTTCAATTGATTTAAAACTTGTTTGTCAAGGTTTGTTCTTTGGGGTTCGCTGACATTGTGCAATCGCCGCGGCTTTGGCGGCTTTTTGGCTTGGTAAATGGGGTGGGAGGTGAACGATGATTCAAAAGAATACCAGTTGCATTGAGGCAATAGACAGAAGACAAAAGCCGCTTCCAAAGACGCCACATAATGAGTGGCACAATTGCGCAGGCCGCATGCCACATGCCACTGACCCAGTTACTTGGTCGACTGGCATTTGGCAACGACTTGGAAACCCTTCAAGTGTGTCGACGCTTGACAGCGATCCTCCTGCATTGGGTCGCCAGCTACTCAACTGACCGGTTGAGTGGAATTAGTTCCGCTTTATGATTAAAGTTTCCCGTAATCCGAGTCCAATCCACCGTATTGCGAACTTTGCATTTTAACGTATTAATTGCAAGTCGTATTTCAAATATATCAGCACATATTTTATAGTAATCATGCGGCCAACTGATCTCACTTTAAATATACTAGTTTAGATTGGTTTACTTTAATCAAGAATGAAACTCATGAATTCAATTCATAAATACAATCTTCATCTAGAGTTTAAACGTTGAGTTCATGGGAATCGATCGAGTCGAGTATATATATATGTAAATAAGTTGTTGTTTTTGATTTTTCAAATGGATTATAGACGTCACAATTGTAATGAGTGAATGCCCTATAAATTTGTTGCTTGATTTGAATAGGGCTTTAGAGTTTAAGTTAAATTGTTGATGTTTAATTTGAAAGGTGTTTTCCAAATGTTTGACATTTTATCTATGTTTAAATTAACATACAAATATTTCAAATATGCTATTTTATTTAAAATTTATTTTCTTACTGATTCTGCGTTTTTTTTATGTACAATCATCGAATTTTCCCGTTAAAAGTTGATGCAATGTTTGTTGTGACTGCCGTCAGTTTGGTGTGTTGTTATTTTTATAGACCCTTGGCAATGTTTCAGGAAAGTATTATCTAATATGTGGCACTCACACACTGCCTCTCTCTCTCTCTCTCTCTCTTTATTCTAAGTTCGCTCAGGCAAGTATTAATGTGCACAATGCTATTAACTGCCGCCGCCTCTCCCTCTCTCTCTCTCGCTCGCTCTTGCTCTCTCTATCACTCTCTCCTTGGCTGCGGTTTGCCGGCTTTGGCTGCGTGGCATTGACATTGAAATGTGGCTGCTCTCGTTGTCGGGTTGCCGAAATTGCAAGAGTACTATATCCGGACGGAGCGTGTTTAGATGCATGTGCGAGATACGATGTGTGTGTGTGTGTGTGGTGAATATTTTTGAGGATATTGATTTCATTGGGGTGCTTGGCAATATGCGGACATGATTTGCATAGCCTTCAAGCGAATGTAGGTCAAGTCTAATTTTACGCTAACGTAAAATCTAAAAATAGAGAAAAATATAGATTTCTATATAAGATAAATACAATAGTTTTATATGGCTTTGTTCCGTCGATTTGACTACTATTTACAGCACTCTATATGAGCAACTAATCTATTGTTCTGTTCTTCTGTGAGCTGTCAGCGAACAGTTGTTGATCTTTTGAGCTAATTTTCTTAGATGGCAGCTGCTTCATTTGCATTTAGCGATACCGAACGTTGACAGTCTTGATTCCTACACATGCTGACTTATCACATTATACATTATCACGGCATTCGGTCATTTGCGAAGTGCTTATCAAAAATGGGTCGCCGATGCATGCATTGGACAAAGAGCTAACCCAAATCTGTCAGTTAGGTGTTATTCATGTTTTAAAACTACGTGCAAAAGTGTTGACTTTCCACGCATAGATTGCACACAAATGATGCAATGACAAAGTGCATTTTGCACTTGGAAACTGTCCCGAAAATTATTAAATACTTTTATGCATATTTCGAAATTAAAATATGACATTAATGTTCATTTGGAAAGTAAGTGAACAAAAATTTGGCAAAGTATTAAATAAATATTCCAGACTGTATTGCCAAATCAAGTCTATTGAAAACCTCATCCGCATGTATCCAATAGCAATCCCAGTTGAGTCACTCGATCGTGCAAGGCGTGCAAATTACATTGGACTTCAGTTATTCCGCAGCTTCAACTGTCGGCTGCAGAATATGGAAAAAACAGTTCATTTCACAATTAACCACAATTACGTGAGATTCGATATACAGTCGTATTTGTCTAAACAAAACCACAACTTAAAGACTTCAAGTCAAAGACGAAGAAATGCGTATTAAATTATTATTATTATTTGTAGACAACTGATTTAATTAATTTTTTTTTATAAATTATATAAACCAATCAAATCAATTTATTCATCTCTTGCAGCTCTTGTTGGTTCCTTGACCATAGGAACAACATTCTTTCTGTCGCCTGTGGCTGGTGTCCTGACCGACAAGATTGGTCTGCGACTGACGACCTTTTTGGGCGGCATGCTTGCTTCGGGTGGTTTGTTTCTTTCGTCATTTTGCTCTGATAATATAAGCGCCATGTATTTTACATATGGCATTATGTTTGGACTGGGCGGAGCATTGGCCTATACGCCCACGTTGGCCATTTTGGGACACTACTTTAAGCGGTATCTGGGCAAAGTGAGCGGTTTTGTTACGGCAGGTTCCAGTGTATTTACGGTAATACTGCCACCTGGCTTGGATAGTCTGCTGAGAGTCTATGGCCTAGAGACGACCTTGAGGGTGAGTAAACTCAACATGATTGAATGATTTCTAATTCGCTCCTCTCTTACAGCTGATGAGTCTCATGGCGGCATTTATTATAGTCTGTTCGTTTGTCTACAAGCCACTGCATCTGCCAGTGGATTTGCCCAAAAAGAAGAATGGACGTTCGCGCTTCAATGTGTTTCTACGGTCCATTGTCAACGTGGACATCTGGAAGCGAAAGCGTTATGTCATCTGGGCCTTGTGTGTACCACTTGCGCTCTTTGGCTATTTTGTGCCCTATGTGCACATGATGAAGTTTGTGGAGACTTCGTTTCCCGGCAACGATGTTAATCTGCCCGTCATGTGCATTGGCATTACGTCCGGCGTTGGTCGCTTAATCTTTGGTGTCATAGCTGATATGCCGGGAGTGAATCGAATGTATCTGCAGCAACTGTCGCTTGTTTGCATTGGTATGGTCACATTGCTGCTCCCTTTGACCAGTTCATATGTAGTGCTTGTGACATTCGCCTTGGTCATGGGCCTGTTTGATGGTTGCTTCATTTCGCTGCTGGGTCCGATTGCTTACGAGATTTGTGGACCCTCGGGTGCAACGCAAGCGATTGGCTTCCTGCTTGGCTTGTGCTCGCTGCCCTTGACTATTGGTCCACCTGTTGCCGGCTATATATTCGACAGCACCGGCTCGTATACGCTGCCACTGATATTGGCTGGACTGCCGCCCCTTGTTGGTTCCTCTCTGCTATTCCTCATGCGATGCGTTAAAGATGACTCGAGTAGTAGTAATACGAATGGAATTGCGGACTTACCAAATGGGGACATTGAAAACTCATCCAACGGGGATTACCGCTTGAGTGGTAAGCTTAGTCATATATAAATATGTTTTATATGGATGAGAAAACAGCTTTTTATATTATTCCATTTCAGGCGTTAAGTCTAGTGCACCTCTTATGGGCGAAAATGGAACCAATGGATCATTGTCTAATGGACACGTGGTCACTAATGGATTAGCAATTGGTTTGTACTAAATAAACATAAATATAAGATGTATTTATCAAGTTTTAAGATAAAGCTTTTGTTAAATAATTCTTCGAAGAGATCATTGAATTCCTTTAAACATCTATTAAATGATCTTTCAGCTGTGAAGTCCAGTGCACCGCTAATGGGTTCCACATCAAATTCGAATGAAGGCAATGGCCTAATGTCTAATGGACATGCGGATACGATTGACCCAACATATGGTTCGTACTCAGAATCTCTAAGACCATCGAGCAACGACCTCGGTCCACGCCCAACTAGTATTACTGCCTGCTGCTCTTCCGATATTTGCGTTCATCCCAGTAGTTCGACTAACAAGCACAATTCGTTACCCATCTCATCTCACACTGCTTTGGTTGAGCACAGTTTCAGATCTTTGACTACGCTAGAAGATACTAAGAAACGCCGTTATAAGTATTCCATCTATTAACCACCTATGTAGATGGTGTAAACAATATCTTTCGCATTCTATGGATTATGATTGATATTTAGATATGTATATATACACAAATTTTTAAATATTGTTTACAATCTCAAATTCTGGTTGAAGATACTTTCTTAAATATGACTTTCTAACAAATTTTAGTTGTATTAGGTAGGTAGTAATTTCAACCTATATAGTATTATTTGATTGGCATCTGGGTATAATTTTTTACTGCAACTAAATCCATTTGTGGGGCCAACTTATTTTCATATCCATCGCATCACATACATCAAATAATTAATACGCACCTGATGCTTCTGTATGTTTAAATAATACTTATCTAGTTTTAAATGCTTTTAAGTTGCACGGAAAACCTTTTGTAAAAATAATAAATGCTCACAATTTTGGATACGTATACTATATATATAAATGCTTAGTATACACATGTATACTATATGTAATTTACTGCCGTACATTGTATTAAATTAGACTTATACGTTTTTTTGGAAACTGCATGGAAATTCCAAAATTGTTTTGTAATAAATGACATAAGCTAACCATAACTATAATGTGAATCTTTCAGAGCCACTCACTGACAGGCCCGGATCCTAGATAAAGTCGCTGTCGTCTACTAACTCAAAATTCCACAAAACTTTTCCATTGAAACTTCTGCCATTTTAATCTGTTATCATATCGCTATCAACGTATCTAGCGCATAAAGAAAGGTGTTCATTTTGACTTTACTGTACATGAGATGAGAGGAGATAATGTGAATGTACAAATTACGAATAGACCTTCTGTTGGAGAGACTTGTGTACTTGATGTACATAAATTGTAATACTTATTTTTCATAAATGTATACTATAGGCTAAGAAATATTTCAAATGTAAAAAAAATGAAAATCAAAAAAATAAATAAATAAACCAATAAATATTATAATTAGAATAATTGCAATAACTTTGTCTTTATTAAAATTATTAGATTAATTCAGAAGTTTACTTTTGACCTAAATGTGAATTTGCGCTAAGCCAACAACTTTTCTGTTGTTGTTGTTGTTTTTTTTTTTAATTTGAAAAATATATCAACATTTTCTTGATAGCATCTTTTAACAAGCATTTGAAAACCGGACGCAACTTCCACAATCTGTGGAAGTAATGAACTGTTCGCGTTGTTAGCAAAAATTTATTAAGTATAAACAAATAAACAACAATATGATCGTCTCTATTAAATATGTGGCAACAAATAGTCAGGTGGCCGGGCTTATACAAGTAAGCTTATATATGTATGTACATTCGGACCTGACTGGAATTGCCCAATTTTTGACGTATGGGCCCAATTGGCATATCGAGAGAGAATGTGACTAGTTACTGCTACCCATTTGTACAAATTACGGCAATTTGTATGCAGTCGCTATCGATAAATCTAATAAAAAAAAAATAAAATGATTGTTGTTGGGGTTCATTGATGCGTACATCATCTGCACCCTAGGTGAATTCAAATTTGTAGTCAAAATTTAGAAGCACGCACGTCTCTCGGCGCGCATACGGCGTATAAAAAGTCGCTGCTAACAAAATCTAATAATTATAGTATTGACGCGCTTGCAAACGTTCAGTTCGATCGGTTTAATTCGGTCGGAAACAGTACTCAAGGCTACAAGTGGATATATTTTGACGCCTTCAATTATGTTGTCGTGGCATTTGTGGATTACGCTGATCGTCGTTTTGTGGTTATATTTCTTGTGGACGCGTCGCAGATTCTATTTATTAACGCTAAAGATACCGGGGCCGCTTGGATATCCAATACTTGGCATGGCCCATAAATTGTATCACAGGGAAAGTACGTTTGAAGTGATCAATTTTAACTGGCAACAATGAACAGTGTTTGTTTTTTTTCTTACTTTGATTGCGCAGATGTGTTGCGTGAATTTGGAATATATTTGGAAAAGCATGGATCAACTATATTTTCGTGGCTGGGTCCAATACCATTTATAATTGTCAGCGATCCTCAAGTCATCCAGGATATCTTCACTTCACCACATTGCCTTAACAAGGGCTTAATCTACAAGGCTGTGGATGATGGCGTCGGCTTGGGATTATTTAGCTTGCCAGGTATGCAAAGTGAAAGAGCTTAAATTAAATAAACCGTACAAAATAGTGTGAAATACCATAAAATTATGTATATCTATTAATTATAGACTACGTACATATAATTATGAGCACCAAAAGTTAAGAAACAGACTTTTTCTAATTTTTTGGTCCAGTGCAGAACCTCGCTGGAGCGTACATCGAAAGCTGCTGAATCCAGCATTCGGACACAAGGTGCTGCTCAGTTTTCTGCCCGTGTTTAACAATGAGACGGGATTTCTTTTAAAACAGATGAATATGATAGTTGGTGAAGGCGAAAAAGATATAATCCCCTTGCTGCAATTCATTACGCTGAGCATTGCAACTCGTGAGTTATGATTATAATATGAATATAATTTGATATAGTTTGTGTTCGCACAGAGAACTCTGAAAAATTGTTATTTGTTGTTTTATTGAAATACAGAAACTACAATGGGCAGTGATGTAAAGCTCGATGAGAACCTAAATAACAGCAAACTGTTGGAGGATTATCAATGGTGAGTCCTTTTGAACTTGACATAAATGAGTTTTGCTATTCGATAATAGTCTTTTGGAAACCATGACAGATATGTGCTTTTCCCCTTGGTTGATTAATAAATCGGTGCGACAATTGGTTGGCAAAGACGAACATTACTCGGTCGCCAAGAAAGAGATACGTGAATTTATCTTAAAGGTAACGATACCAGTATTATAGCCATTTGTGTGAAAACCTCAAAATCTGTTTGTTTTTTTTTTCAGATAATTGAAAAGAAAATGGCTAGAGATTCGGAGGAAGGCACTCAATCGCAAGATAAAAATAGTTTTCTTAACCTAGCTGTTGATTTGATGAGGCGTGGCATGTTCACCTCAAAAAATGTGGAAGATGAATCGAATTTGATTGTGTTTGGAGCATTTGAGACAACTGCTAACACGGTAGCCTACACATTGATTATGCTTTCCATGTTTCCCCAATATCAGGAGAAGGCATTTGAGGAGATTGTCGCCCTGTTTCCGGAATGCGGTGACTTTGAAGTGACCTATGCCGAATTACAGGAAATGGTATATTTGGACTTGATTATAAATGAGTCGATGAGAGTGATGCCGCCCGTTCCAGTCGTGTCGCGACAAACGTCCCAGGACTTGCTTCTTTCCAACGGAATTGTCGTTCCGAAGGGAGTTCAAATTGCCATTGATATTTTTCACTTGCATCGCAGTAAGAAAATTTGGGGCGAGGATGCGGAAATATTTAATCCAGATCATTTCCTGCCCCATTATTTTCAAGATAAGCATCCTTACGCTTATATACCCTTCACAAAGGGCTTACGAAATTGCATAGGTACATTAAAATTGAATACCCCACTTTTACTCAAGACTTACTTGAATTTTTATTTTCGTTATATTTTATTAAGGTTGGAAATATGCTTTAATGTCGATAAAGGTGACCCTGGCTAAATTGATTAGAAACTACAGATTTTCGACCAGCTTTAAATTTGAAGACCTTGTGTTTGTTGAGGATATAACCATTAAACTCGAAAAAGTGCCACGACTGGAAATACATCGGAGGTTTTGACATTTTATGTAATATTTTGTATTTATTAATTGCTTAATGTATTTATATGATATGATCTATTTTGTTATATAACTGTTCAACGGGAACATCAAATAAATTTGGAAAGTGTAAGACGTTGTTCATGTTACTATGAAAATCATATATCAATAAATAGTATTCCTACCATCCTACGAATAAAATTGTTTTAAATAATGTCGCACCTTATCGATATATTTCAGCCTTACCCAGCACTATTTTAAGCCATACTAGTTTTCATGTTATCGCAAAGCACGATATATCGATACATGTTGTCAGCTAGCGGTCTGTGAAATAATTGTATTTAGTGGCAATTGTGTCAAAATGTCGTCGCTCACAGATGTCTTGGATCTGAATAAAACGGAATTGTTTGCAAAAATACGCAATGGGCTACCGATTGTGCCAGAAACACAAAACCTGCTGGATTGCAAAGACGATCTGCTGTACGCATGGGACTCCAATGAATCTTGCCTGCTGGTCACAAATTGGCGCGCATCTTTACTGCAACAGGAACCGACAAAGCGTGCCAAAGTCAGCTTTCAGACGCTGGTTCCGTCGCACACAGTCGGCCTGCATGTGGAGCGTGTTAGCGCCTCCCATGAGAGTTCCCTGGTGGCATTAAGTGGACCGCGTGGCGTCTGCATCTTGGAGGTACCTCGCCGTTGTGGACCGGATGGCAATTTCATGAATGGCAAGCCTTCAATCACGTGCCGCACATATAATCTGGATGCGCAGCTCTTCAAGAGCAATCCGCAGCTGGAGGTGCGACAACTGCGCTGGCATCCAGATTCCGTTTCCGATTCGATACTTCTTGTTCTGCTCTCGAACAACACAATCCGGGTCTATAATCACGCAAAGCTGCGTCATGTGTGGAAGGTCGGACCGCACACAGCGAAAACAGCTGCAAATAGCTCTCTAACGGATTTTGGTGAAATGTCGGTTGATTTTGACATTGCACCCGCTGTTAAATCTCGCTCCTCAGATAAGACTAAAAAAGATGACAGCTTGGCCAACAGTTCAACGGCAACTGACAAAGCCAAAACGGAGAAGGTCGAGTGGCCAATTGTTGTATTGCGTGAGAATGGCAACATTTACATGTTGCTCGCTGGGATTGACTCTTCAATAACACGTCTCCAGGGGCCCATTACGATAACACCTCAGACAAGCGCCAATTATGGATTGGAGTCGTGTGCTCTGCAGATTATACCTTCATTGCCGCCAACTGTAATCGTAGCAGAGTCAACGGGCAAGTTGCATCATGCCTTACTGCTGGAGGCAGAATCTGCAGAGCTCTCGTTCAGCGAAGTGGATGATTTCTTGCTCATTGAGCCATCGGAATGGACACTGCACGTGACCGAAACCGTTGAGCTGGAATTGGGTCTCTCAGCGGCAACTGGCGATGCTTATAGCTGCCCCATACACTTAAAGCGGGATTACATCAATGAGATGCGTTATTTTGCCTACCACAATGCTGGATTGCATATCGTAACTGTGAACTTTATTGCTGAACTACAGCGATTCCTGGACAGCGAGGCAGAGGACAATCAACTTATTCTAACGACACCCTCGAGTGCCGAATACATTCTGTGCACCAAATTCGATTCCACTGAGCGCAAAAATCCAGTCCTTGGCATCGCAGTTTTGCAAATGCCCGCCGGACTTGTTCTATTGTTGAGCAGCGGACAGGTTATTAGCTTAAAGCTGGTCATTGATCCCCAACTGCTTGTTACAGTCCGGGAGCAGCTGCCGCATGCAGCTAATGATACTGCATTGGATCAGCAGGGTGGAACTCCATCATTCGTGGATGATATCAAAGCTCTGCTCCAACGTAGCGTAAGTCAGCCAATCCTTGCGGACAAGCTGGCAACACAATCCGCCCACGAGCGGTATGAGCTGCTCAATCAGGCGATCGAAGTGCTGCGTACTCAATATCTCACGCGACATCAACTGGTGCGCTCCGAGTTTGCCAAGCGCATCAATTGTATCAAGCTGCAGAGGAAACAGCAGCTAGACGAGATCAAGAGTTTGGAGAACGAGCGAGAGATTATCAGTGAGCGTGCCCACAAGCTCGCCGAGCGTTTCGAGGAGATTAGCGATAATCAGGAGGTGCTCGTGCGACGCTGCCAGAAGCTGATGCAGGATGCGAATGCCAAACTGCCCAACAGCATTCGCGCTGAACGTGAGTTTGGCTTGGAAGTGGCTCGAATCAATACGGACACCAAGTCCATGGCGGCCGCTTTGGACAAGGCCAAGAAGTTGTTGAGTAAACAGCGCTATCATATTGCCAAGTCACAGGAGACTGCCAAGACCGATGCCTATAAGCTGCCAGAGAAACCACATCGCACCATCACTGAAATCCTGACCCAGCTGTCTAGTGAGATCGAACGGCAGATAACTGATGCTAAGCGTATAAATAAGATTATGGGCGTATAAGTGAAGCCTAAATATGTATTAATTTCAAATAATGTATGTTACAAATTTAAACATTTTGATATTTCTATAATTAAAACTATAATGATATAATGATATATGGAATATTATTTTGTTAACAGAACCATCATTCTTTCAAAGCCAGCGCGTTGGACGTAATTTTGGATCACGCCTTATATCCAGATACATTTTTGTTCACAGTTGAAAGTTAAATATTTTCCCGAATGCTTATTATTATTATTTTGATTGTGCTGCACGTGTTTTGTGAATATAGATGGGACCGTAAACAAATCTAGTCGTAAATTGTAAACAACGGAGATAGACATGCTGACGATCCGTTAAATATAAAAACAACTTATTTGTCATAAATAAACGTCTCGACTTTAGATGATTGAAAACAAGACTTATAAATACGCACTACTTTATTTGTCTTTTGAGGTCTATTTTTGTTCAGATATTCCGTATGTGGAATATATGTATCCTTAACATATGTACATTTTTAAATACGTACAATTATAATATGACACAAAGTTCTGGTGTCATTCTACACTAGGAAAAATAGTTGTTTCGATTAATTAAAATTCTACAAAATAAGCCAAAAAAATGCAACTGCTTAGAAATAAATTTCATATGTCTATATTTGCTATGAACTAATTTCCATAACTAAAAATTAATTTTTTTTGACAAATTCAGTATCAAAGATCAATGACTTGACTAGGTTCTTAATATAATTGTAGTACATTTTATTGCATTGAAAAATAATAAATAAAATTTCCGCCGAACTCAATACGTAATCCGCTTGTAGAATAATAATATAAAATAGCTATTTGTGTATGTGTCTGTTGAACCTCCATCGAAATCGATTCAGAAAATTTAAATGTCTAATGTGTTGTAGGTGATTTGAAATTCCTATTTTGTTTTTATATTTTGCGTTTCAGTTACTCACAGCGCTGTCTGTCTGTCAACAGTTTGTAAGCGAACCTTTTGGAGTCGATGTCGTGTCCAATTGTGACTTGTGGAAATGACATCGGTAATTCTGCGCCGATTGGGTGTGATCTGTACACAGATGTCGAACTATATAAAAACTAATTCACCCTTTGTGATTGAGGCGCTAATGGTGTCACTGTGCTTTGGCGCCATTATAAGCCGATACATAATACTAATATAGTACCTGGAATCTACCATAATCTCATCATGTGAATAATAATAAAAATAACAAATCGACAACTTCCTCTAAATAGAACTAAATTTGTATTTGTATTTGTGTGCGTAAAAATACGAAAATTGTGCGTGGCAATACATATAATGTATGGAACTTAAACCTTAGTGGGCTTCTCAATCAGATGGATATAGAATGCGGGATTCTGCACAACATTCATTTCCTTAAAGTCACCAAAGAGTTTATGCTTGGATTGGCTGCCAAAGATTTCTCGCAGGATATCCGTGAAGCGTTTCAGCTCATGGGGATAATAGGAAAGACGGAACTCGCTGGCCAGCTTGTTACCCTCGATCTGATAGTCCATGGAGACCAGAGCTGGCTTGCCGCAATAGAACAGAACGGATGTTTTGATGTCCGCCGTATGGCTTGTCTATAAGATTTATAAGAAAACAAAATATATATATATATACAAATATGCAACTCATTCAGTGGGGCGATTAAACTTGATGATGTTGATGATGATGGTGCTGTTTTTGACAGTTTGCTCGTGCGAGCTTAGCTTTTGTCTATTTAAAGTGACTTCAAGTGAGTTATCAATGAAACGATGACTGGTCAAATTCAACACATGAAGTGAAATGTGTCGTTTAATATTTTTTAATTGGAAATTAAGAGTGAACGTGGCACGGGGATAGTGCGAAACTTACGTTATAGTAAATGCTCTTGGCGGGTGTGGCGCCTGTCTCCAGGATGTTGTCATAATTGCGATGATCTATCAGCAGAATGCCGCCGGGCTTTAGGCATTTCTCAAAGTTCTTGATGGCCTGCTTGTGTTCACGCTGATCACCAAAACTGTCGGTCAAATGGGCAAAGGAGTTGCCGAGGCAAATGACGGCATCGAAGCCAGCCTGACGATGCTCCCGAATGTCATCGTACAGGGTTAGCCAATTGGCCTCCTCAATGGCTATGGGATAAAGGTCAGTCCTGGGCAAATACTTGTAGAATTTTCCAACTTACTCCAATTGTCAAAAGCAGCTTCCTTGCGACGATTCCAGCGCTCCTTCAGCGCGTACTTCAGCATTTTATCGGAGGCATCAACGGAAGTCACCTCAAAGCCCTCTTCCAGCAGCATTATTGAGTCAACACTATATATATTTTATATATATATATACATGTTTTTACATATAGGTTTAGTCGGGTTTTTGTCTTACCCGGTGCCGCATGCTACATCCAGAATGCGCTTGCAGCCCTTCTGGCGCAACAAGTCGACCAAGAAGTTCTTGTAGTTGTCCGTGCGCGAGTTCTTGTCCCCGATGAAAATCTCCCAGACCTTGGCGGCTTTACCATCAGCATATTGATCGCGCACTCCTTCGGCGGAGATGCCATCCGACCGAGTGACGAACACACTATCAGCTGAGGTTGTCATCTTTTAAAACGATTCGACCTGGCCAGCAGTTCAAACTGAAATAAAATTTCAATTCGAAAGCACTTTCCATATAATCTCCGGCTGCTGAATTCCGAACACCAACAGCTGCCTCGCCATCGAATACACACACACTACTTACACACTACTTACAAATATATATATTTATATATATTCTATCGCAATCTTATCAGTCACCGTTAAAATTGACCCGAGCTGGCAACGGCAAAGTCGCGAGGTTCACAGCAACATCTGCTCGAAGCGCACACGCTTTGTTTTTTTTTTTTTTTTTTTGGTGACTTGGCTTTGACCTCGTTGTGTTTAGTCCAGATTAGCCTGACTCAACGTAATCGAAATTATTTTTTGACAACACTACGTCATGCCACAACAAAGAAGCTCCCAAAAGTAGTTGTAGTCTGTACAGGTTGTACTTTCAGCCTGCATATCGAAATACTTAAACTGATTTGACCATATCATTATGCTTTCGAAACGGTTAAAGAGGTTAATATACAAGTGCATGAATGGAAAAAAACACGCTAATATTTTTTACATAACTTTGATTCGCTTAATTAATCAAACTATTTAAAACTGTGTAACAACAATAAGTCTTATCTCATTTTGTTCGCCAAAAAAACAACCTTTTTGACCAATGCAGGGGGTAGAACAATATCGGAATAAAGTGTTGAAGCTGTTTTTTAGAAAATATACATATAATCTTGAAAGTAGCAATGTCTGTCTTGATGTAGGCTTTTCAAATCTATAATAAAACTTTGACTTTTCATTTATCATTATCATTTTTGTTTTCAGGCATTTTTTTTTTAAATACAGAGAAAGTTGAGGGAGTTTTCCAGAGAATGTTTTTTCAACAACAAAATCAATTATTGTGGATTGGGACTTGTCGTCGTGTAAAAATACAAACATTTTATACAAGCACTTCTTATGGGATACATTAAAACAATAGCATTATCCAAATGACTTGTTGGTAAAATTTTAAAAATAACTTCTTTTCACATCCAAAATCAATTGAAAAACCAAAAATGTTCATATAGACTCGATTTATTTTAGTAAACTTAATAAATATTGCACTGCGTTGATAATTAGGATTATTTATTGTTATATTTTATATGTTGTAATGGTATTCGTATTGCACGTCTTCGTTGTTTTTTGTTGTTGTTTTTTTTGTTTGTTTTGATTTCTTAATGCTTAATTTCACGAGTTCGTATAATTATATTTATAAATAGCATACAACTTTAATGATATCAAATAATGATTACGTTTCACAAGATAATTATTTAGAGTTTATAGGCCACAATTATCTTGGGAAACATAAGCGGTTTTTATAATAATATATAATAATATTACATAAATAAGTGTGTATGTGTGTGTGTGCGTCTGTGTATATGGTTTAGATAATTTAGCAACTAACTAAGGGATTTGAGTATTTATTGTATTCAAATTCTATGGCAAATACCCCAGCGAATCCTCCAGAGAGGCGCTCACGGCACGCATGGATTGATAGCTGGCCATGCGACTCCTGCTCACACTGCTTCGAATCGAGGCGGCCTTCTCCAATGCCTTGATATTGCTCAACAGATCGTCGGCACTGCACGATTTCTGAGATCCATTAATGTGCATCGGCAGGGATAGGGGTATGACCATGGGATTGACATTGCCATTGCCAAGTCGATCGCTGCTGAAGGATTCACGGGTGCGATAAAGGGATCGGCGCGAGACATTCGAATGGCAACTGCCGTTGCTGGACCGCATCGCTGGCTTCTGGTTGATCCTCGGTGGACAGAGACTCTTGATATCCGTCGTCTGACTTAGTTTCATGTCGGCAAACACAGCGGCAGCCTCCACACTCTTCTTCACACTGAGTGCCTCATGGGGCTGCACTGGCTTGTTATTGCCACCGATAGTAAAGAGCTCGTAGTCCAGGCCCAGTTTCTCGCTGGGTTTACCCTTCCTTGGAGCCGCCCGCGACTTGGGTCGCTGATTAAGTGAATCCTCGCTAACATTAGCTGCATTTGCATTTGCACGCTGCCGGAGATGGGAACGTTTGCAATAGCATTTGCTTGCACTCACACAGCTATCCGTATCGCACCAGGTCGTCGTGTCCGAGTGCGTATTGGCCGAGTCGTGCTCCAGTGTGCTATTCGGCTCCTCCTCCACCATGGAGCAATAACACTTGTCATCCGACTTGCACGAGATTAACGAATGCCGATTGCCACTAACGTTGCCAGTATTGCCAGTTGGCTTACGCGAATTGGCCATGGCCATATTTCTTTCATTCTTCTGGCGCAGCTTATGATTGAGATGCTCGGTGCGCAGGCTGCAGTAGCAGCGATCAGCGGAGGCACACGTACAAGATTCCGAGTCATAGCTGCACTCGGAACAAGAGACGTACCTATTGCGATGTGGTGTATTTTTATTATTACTTGTCATTCCAATATGTTTCTATATCTGATGTGGATTAGTTATTTGTGCTTACCCACTGCTGCTGTTTCGATTGAGTCCTTGCAGGGTATGCTCATTGCGCACCACGGATACATCGGATCCACTGGTTGCCACCCGATTGCGTTGATGCGGCTGCGAATGGCTTTGGCTAGTCGGCGGCCCAATGACGATTGGCGGCGTCAGGCGCCGCTTGTTGGACTCCTCTCTGATTGCCGGTGGCTCCTTGGTGCGTGGGGGCTTGGCCAATTTGCCGCGACAGGAGCGAAATTGTCCCAGCTGAAAAACCTTCTTCAGGCTTTTGGTGCCAAAAAACATGCTCTTCGGTTTCTTCTGAAATCGAGAAATAATCTAATTTCTTGATAGCTCTAATAATATCTAGTGGAATTGTTACCTGTGATCCATTTGCGCTTGTCTTGCGCTTCTGCTTCTTCTTCTTCTGGCGACGCATTATATTCTTGGATCGCTGAAAGAGCTCGTCCTGTGTAAGTGTAACGGCCAGTTTCAACAGGAACTCCTTATAAATGGGCTTCAGATCGTTGAAGGACATGCCATCGGCATCGATTATGGCATACAGAATATCGTCCAGCGAGTGGAGATTCTCATGGAGTCGAAATTCATTGAACAGTTCACTGAAACCAAGTGGGGAACTAGAAGCACAATTCAAACGATGCCAATCAACCAAACCAAACCTTGTCACCCAGGATGCAAACTAAGTTAAGGCCAAACCACTGGCCAGCGTCAGCTTCAGCTTCAGTTTACAGACAAGAGCTGACCCTGGCCCCGCTGGTTAGTATAAGTACTCACCCTCCACCACCACCGCCGCCAAGTTTGCCAGAATTTGTGCGCCGTGCCGCTCTCGACTTGTATCGCGTTAATCCACCCGTGTTGAGAAAGCTACCCGATCTCGGTATCGCCACACGTGTCAGTATATCCCCATCTCCAGCAGCTGCTGCAGCTGCACCGGCACCCACAAGGTCGCTCATCTTGCGGCCATTGGGCGTTGGTGTTGTGGGTCGCTTCACATGCCCGTTGTGCTGATGATGCAAACGATTCACATGTCCATTGCTGCACACAACGTTGTTGCTTGCGTTGTTGCCTTTGCTTCGCCCGGAACCACTCTTGTAGATTCCTGGAACATTTGGAGCCGGTACGGGTGGTGCACGTTTCGTCTTATGCGATTTGCGTTTACGTTCCTCCGTCGAGGTTTCGATCTCGGCTGCCTCATTGATCACATTACTGTTGGAGCTGAGCGAGCTGTTCGAGACGCGCTTCTTGCGCGTGGAACGCGACGGCGTCGATGCCCCAACGCCCATTAGCTTGGGACTCATGCCGGCCAGGCTGCTGGTGCCGGCACTACTGCGAAATGAGCTGCGACGACCATTGGGCACTATCTGTGATCGTGACAGATAGTTGGAGCTGGTCAGCGCTGAGCTGCTCGCAATGCTGATGCAACTAACTCCGTTCTGCTGTCGTGGCGTTCGTCGCTTTGTGCTCCGGTGCGAATTGGTGCTCACATGCGCCATCAGGCTCTGATACAGAGTGGCTGCTATGACAATCGCATCCTCGGTGCTCTTGCAAATGAAGCCGTGGCATTCCAGTACTTTTGGAGCGCTGGCCGAACGCATCACAACAGCAAAGATCGGAGCATGCATGTGCTCACTTTGCTCCACAGCCAGTTGCTCAATGCCGCTGGGAATAGAAATGGTTAACATATGGTTTAACTAAGAATCAAATAGGAAAAATAAAAATCTTGAGTAGTAAATACTCATCCAACACAATACTCAGAAAACAATCTCTTTCTATAAGTTAATTGCTTACCTCAGTGGCTGGAATAATGAAGTCTTGTCAATATTGTCTGGATCGGTAATGAGAGGCAAAAATGCCGCACCTCCATCCGTGTCGGATATGACAAATTTAACTGCCGACCACACAGCAATGTTGTGAAAAGGTGTAATATTGGAATCGAAGTCATCGTTGCTCGAAGATGACATGGCGCTGATTTTGATACGCAATCCTGTTGCACAAATATCCAAAGAACCCGATTTGAGCTTCTGCAAGAATTGATTTGAAAACATTTAGCAAAATTGAAACCTTTTTATTATTTATGCATTTTGCACCTTTTTCGTAACCTCGGCTAAATAGAGCTGACGCAGTGGCTCTTGTAAGCCTTGTAGACTGGTCACCTTATCCTTGAGCGGCAGACAGCCCAAGCAGGTGACATCGAAGCTATTCGTTGCATCTTTGGCCACATCGGTAAAGAGCTGCTCGATTTGCGCCTGTACGCTGTTGCTAATGCGCTGCACATCGTTCTTGGCCGCCTCGGCCAGCACCTTGGCCGACTCGCCCGTCTCCTGCAGGAAACTGCTCAGCGAGGGCGGCTTATCGCCCGAAGTGCTGGCCAGCTCACTACGTCCATACATAATGATGGAACGCGTGCGATGCGATCCCCTCGGATCGTCGAGGCGGTTGCTGCGCATTGATCTGCACACAGAAATGAAGGGATTAATAATACTTTTATAAATAATATTATTACAATTAATACTACTACTAATGTTATAATTTATTTATTAATAAATATTTTTATTAACGTACAGCTATACATTTGAATGTATTTTTGTGTGTGCATACAATTGCGCCAAAAACATGCTTGACACTTACCAACACTAATATCGCTATTAGTATCGTGAGTTAACATATCGTTTGGAAGAAGAACATACTTACTAAAACAAAACTAACAAACTCTTCAGCGCTTAAGGACCTAAATTTTTATCTCTACAAAAATCACCTAGTATGTACATTGACTGCTAAAAATTGCAATCTTAAAGTCATCGATAGTTTTACAACTTATCGATTAGCTGGTGTGGATAGGCTCATCACTATTATATTATACTTTTTCGCAAAAACAACCAATGCACGAAATGAGCGGCAAAACACCGCGTGCATCAATAGAAGAGGCTGCCGTTGAGCCAAATGCCAGTCTGAACATCAGTGGCTCCACTGAGGAGTCCGATGGCAATATAGCAGATGCGGAACAGTCGATGGATAAAAGTGTTACATTGAAACAAAGCGATGCAATTTCTGAAGCCAAAGTGACGCCGCGATCATCTGTTATGGACGAAGCACACAGCGTGGTGTCTGAAGATGAGATTGAGGAAGAGGATGAAAGCAGTTCAAGCAGCGACGAGCAAAGCGATTCGAGCATCTCGCATAACAGCGAAAGCGATGCCATCGAAAGGGAACACTCGCCCAACACGGTGGTGGATGTCAATGATGTTGCCGGCAATGAGGATATCAACTATACTGATTCCGTTGAGGCGGGAGCCAATCAAATATTAGCCGAGATCTTAGCGGAGACCTATCCGAAACCTGAGGAAGAAATAGACACAGAGTTGGAGGCTGAGCAGGAAGTTGAAGAAACTAAGGAAGATGCTGAGGAAGCAACTGAGGTGGACGCTGAACCAGATTATGAAGTGGAAGTGGAAGTGGAAAACGAGCCGGAAAATGAGTCAGAGATTCAATTGGAAGTGCCTGAATCAGTCGATGAGGTCCAAGAGACTGTCGAACTGATGTTACCCACCAACCGTTCTCCATCTGCCATTGATACGGAGGCGCAACAGCAGCCTGAACAAGTAGATAAGCGTAATACGCTAGCAATGACTCAATATGAGCGCATCTCTGGCAGCAGCATGGATGAGGTCAAGAGCGATGACAACGTTTACGAGGATAATGAGGATAATGATGACGATGATGACGATGAGGAGGATGATAACGATGACGGGGACGACGACGATGATGAGTATGACGAGGATGACGAAGATGATGACGATGACGATGACGAAGATGATGAGGATGAAGATGATATTGTCGAGAATGAGACCAACTCGATGAATAAGACAGCTGCAGCGGCAGATCGAAAAGGTGCTGATCACTGCAATTTGCCACTAAAGAAAATCGAGATCAGTGCGCATCCCGATAAGGTCTACTA
Source organism: Drosophila kambysellisi (assembly GCA_035042185.1). Lineage (NCBI taxonomy): Eukaryota > Metazoa > Arthropoda > Insecta > Diptera > Drosophilidae > Drosophila > Drosophila kambysellisi. The sequence goes on from JAWNLS010000855.1 coordinate 336,597, forward strand.
TATACGCCGTCATGATGGCACAGTTCATGCTGGTCACGTGCTGGAATCGCGCATTACAGATAACAGCAGTACGCCCAACGAGTATTATGTGCACTATTTGGGCCTCAATCGTCGTCTGGATGATTGGGTTGGCAGGCATCGTATTTCCGACAACGCAGACGATTTGGGTGGCATTACGGTGCCCAGCACAAGCACCGCGAGCAGCAGTGGACCCACCAGTCACAAGCGGCAGGGCAATAAAGATTATTATTTGTCCTCATGCGATAATCATGGCTACGATTACAGCGACAAGAAGATGACACGCTATCAGAAGCGGCGCAATGATGAGATCAATCACGTGCAGAAGAGCCATGCCGAGCTGACCGCCTCCATGGTGCAGCTGGAAAAGGAGCACGAGCAGATAACTAAAGTCAAGTATATTGATAAGCTCATCTTTGGCTGCTACCAGATAGACGCCTGGTACTTCAGCCCTTTTCCAGGGGAATACGGCAAGGCGCGTGTTCTCTATGTGTGCGAGTTTTGTCTGAAATATATGCGTCTGGAAAAGAGCTACAGCTTTCATTTGTATGATTGCAAGAAACGACATCCACCCGGACGTGAAATCTATCGCAAAGGCACCATAGCCATCTATGAGGTGAGTGGCAGGGAGCAACCGCTCTATTGTCAGCTGCTCTGTTTGACGGCCAAGCTGTTTCTGGATCACAAGGTGCTCTACTTTGACATGGATCCCTTCCTATTCTATATACTCTGCGAGATCGACAATGACGGCAGTCACTGTGTTGGCTACTTCTCCAAGGAGAGGACCTCACTCGATAATAACAATGTCGCTTGCATTCTGGTGCTGCCGCCGCATCAGCGCAAGGGCTATGGAAAACTACTGATTGCCTTCAGCTATGTGCTGTCCCGCAAGGAGGGCGTTATTGGCAGCCCGGAGAAACCGCTCTCGGATATGGGTCGTCTTAGTTATCGCAGCTATTGGGCCTACACACTGCTCGAACTGATGAGGGAACGTTGTTCCGAAAAGCAAACTACCGTTAAGGAGCTGAGCGAAGCTAGCGGCATCACCCAGGACGACATCATCTACACTCTACAGTCAATGAAGATGATCAAGTACTGGAAAGGTCTGAATACCATCTGTGTCACTCCCAAGACCATTAACGATCATCTCAAGTTGCCTCAGTTTAAGCGGCCCAAACTAACTATAGACTTAAGTTGCCTAAGATGGAAACCCATAAAATAAAATAATTTTCTCATATGACGCATACATCCCACAAAAGTAATATAATCAAATTATATTCATATTTAATACTATTAATAAACTTACAAAAAGTCTGAAAATTAATAAATAAAAATTACTCTTAAACTAAACTCAAGGTACTAGAATTTTGAAGAAAACTAGGTTGGGTTGCGGCAAGAGGGAAGATACTCGAAGAGATCCGATATAACTGTAAGGGAGGGACAATTGAAGCCGTTTCTCAATGGCCGGGAAGGGACAGAAGAAGTGTTGCACTTAGTCATCTTCTTTTTCATCAAATCAACTTTTACAGCAGTCATTATGAACAATGGACAACTTCTAATAACTATGATCAGATTGGTCATTGGACTTATGGAATTACAATTATTGTCACAGATTGCTTTAATAGGCTTTTTATTAATATTTGATTAATTGTTAAGTGCGTTTACAGCAATGAAATTGTAAATATTTTTGAGTTTTAAGAATTGCCTACCTATTTTATAAGAGATTTGAGCGGTTCTTTCGAATGCGCCACAAACTTTAAAAAATATTTGTGAAAGTTATGGGAAATATCAGCAATTTTGCAAGTTGATTTACGTATGTTTGTGTGTGTGTGTGTGTACACATCTTATAAGCATGCGTACTAACTAACTGCATAAGTATGGAAATTAATGGCAGCTTATGAATTTACAACTGGTCGTCGATTGGCCAGAACAACATCCTCTTGAAAGAGAAGTGAGCGAGCAGTAAACACAAAACGGGTCAAATGCTAAACAAATGGCACACTGACAACTAATCTGGCCGGGAGAATATACATATACAGTATTCTCAATAGAAACCATTCGCTTTACCGCTAGTTGACATCAAATCGGAAATGTTTCTTTCTTTTTTTTGTTTTTGTTTTTTTTTTTATTTTGAATATGAATGAAAAATGAAGAATGAAGATGTTGTTAGCTCTGCGTAAGTCTGACTATTATTTGATTGGAGTGTGGAGCGCGATCGGCATCGATTTCTATTTTAATCAATTAAGAAGTTCACGCGACGAATGTGTGTCAAAGCTATTGATGTATTTTTACATATAAACATTAGAGCAAGTGTCGCTTGAAACCAACTTGACTCATCTCTACCCATCTCACTCTTCAACTAACTCTCTCTCTCTCTCTCTATCTCTATCTTTCTGTGTGTGCGTTGGAAACTAACTGTTTATTTGTTGCCTATGGAAATGGGAAACGGTAAAATAAGCGCTGATGCGGCGGTTATTTATGAAATGTCTTCTTTGTGTGTGTGTGTGTGCGAGTGTGTGTGATTTTGTGTGTGTTGTATATTCGACTCGTTCAGTCTCGAGTGTTGTGCTCTCTGAAGTTTTGAGAACGAAAGTGTTTTCCGTTGAAAGTTGTTTGAAATAAAGCAAAAATTAACTCAAATTTTAACTACCTTGTGCTAATTTGAGACCTGTGAAAAATTACACTAATTTAAATGTAGAGATGTGGAAAAAATATCTGTTCATAAAATAATTTAGTCAGTTTGTTCCTTAAATTGTAAGCGTTGTAAATTATTAGATAGGGTTGGTCAAGTCGGTCAAGTAAGGAACGTTTCCGGACTATGAAATAGGCCCTGTTTAACAGTTAACAACTAACTATTTTTGTATAATTTACAGTACAATTCATGTGTGTTCATTTTAGTTTTCTATGATATTCAGTTGTTACCAAGTTGAGAAAAAACTTTCGACTCGCACTCACCTGGAATCGTCAAACATTAGATCGATCTTAAGTTTGTATATCGAATTTCGACTGACACTCGAATTGTTCTCGAGCTGATCGCCGTCCAGTAGCCGGAATCCAGATGAGTTGCTATTACTGCTGGCGGGCTTACGGATGCGCACCGAATTCATTTTTGGCACTGCCACAACTGATTGCGAATCCAACTTGCAGGAGGTTACCATCATCGAGATCGATAGTAGGTGATAATAAGCACACGCGAAATGCAGCAGCTGCAACAGTGGCAGGCTTTAATGTGTGGTAGCAGTGGCACTAACTGCGGCGCATGCCACTTTAGCTATTTCTCTTCTGGTTTGCAGTTCCTTTTTTTTTTGTTTTCTTTTTCTATTTGGGTTTTGTTTATTTGCCTTTTGTGTTGTGCTGTTTGTTTGCCTGTAATTTGTGTGCAATTAGTTGGCAAATGTATTTTAATTATGCACATTGAATGTTAATTTTCCACAATTTTTAACAAAATAATTGCTGCTATTACACAAGCGCACACATACACACACACATACACACACACACACATAGATATACCCATTTGCACTGCACGAAATTTATGTTTTAGCACTTTGCATTGGCCGAGTCGAGAGAGAAGAAGAAGAGTTCACGTCGCCTCCTGAGGTGTTTGCCTGGCGTGTTGTGTTGGCTTATTAATTAACTGCTGGCTAAAAGCTAAAAACACCGACACAATGAAAAAAGCCAAAAACAAAACAACATATTACAATCGGTTTAAAGCCTACGTACATAAATTGTGTTTATATCGTGTTTGAGGGTGGCGTTTTTCCTATATGAAAAACTATTGAAAATGTTTACTGGTTGCTTTTCTGCTGTTGATGTTTTCGAATTATGTTTTTTATTTAGCGCTGGTTTTGGTTGTTCGGTGTTCGTTGTTTCGCTGATAAATTGCCCCATAAAATGCAATTGTTGTACTGGAAAACTGTTAACAATTTGCGGCGAGCTGCTTAACGCACACCACACCAGTTGCAGTTGCAGTTGCAGATACAAAACACAAATAACAAATATAAAACAAACACGCTCAAGTGTGTGACGCGTCTTAGGCTGCATCTATTAGATACTTTCACTATAGTGAGAGATATTTGCTATAATTAGCAAATGCCGTCTGCACCACACAAAACACAAACACACACACACACGTCATACACACACAACACACACATAAAGCACACACTCACTCACACAGATACACGTGTAGTCCATTTGGCACTGACATTTACTTTTGCCTTATTGGAACTCCATTTGGAAACACTCAATGAACTGCACTGACGCACTAAATTCATCGGCAGCTGTAGACCCGGTCAAGCTCAATTCTCAATACTCCCAATACGGATCTATAAGCTCGGCATCTGGGCTCGTTGGATGCCACTCAGCGACTGCGCGAACGCGTACGTTCAAATGTCGATGAGCGTCAAACAAAAAAACAGAAAAACAAAAGGCACCAAACACAAAACTTTACTTTGAGCCAACTTCGCCGACCATTTCGAACGAGCCGGCTTACGAACGCCGAACGAAGTGAAGTGGCCAAAAGAAATGGCCAAGCTTGCTGGCCAAACAAACGTAACGGCGGCGGTAACTCCAACATATTTGTGTGTAAGTGTGTATATGTATGTATATATATATGTGTGTGTGTTTGTGAGTGTGAGTGTGTGTGTGTGTGTGCACAATAACAATAACAATATTATCTCTGGCGTAAGTGGGTAGCGCGCCTCAGCTCACCTCTTCATATGCTCTTACATATCTTTCTACACTCATCCACACACTACACAATGTATGTACACTTAGCAAAATACATGACCTAGTTTTTTTTTTTTGCTAACGTTGTAACAGCTGTGGAAGTATTGTATAGAAACCAAAACAAAGGATATTTTAGTAAAATAATTCCGTTAGAAATTTGTAGTTGAAAACATTTATTTCTATCTGTGTTTAGATATTTCCATAATTTATGCAGAATTTTTGTTGTTCATATTTTATATAAATAAAAGTTAATGTTGAATTAAAATAAATTATAATAATTGCAATATATAGTTATAGCTTTTTGAAGGCTACCATAAAAATAGGTTATAAACAACTGCCACTCAATAGATAAGGTAGCAGCTACGAGGAGCAAAAGAGCAAAACAATAATATGCGATTGCTATGCTTTCGATCTGCTCTCGTGCTTGATATCTTTTTGCTGTTACTACTGCTATTGCTCTTGCAATTACGGAGCAAAACAGACCGAAAGATCGAGATATATTTCAGTTTTCGGATATACTCTCAGCTATTTCTTTGATAAAGTAACAAAACGTAGCATTTTCAATCACTGCTTGCAAGGGCATCTATTTTTCTGAGTGTATTTACATACATAGTATATGTAGGGGCAACAATTTTTGCGCTGCTGATCGCTGGCAGTTACAACCTCAGCAGCTCTAATATGTGGCTGCTGTTGCTGATGAAGACGAACGAGTCCACTTGGATTTTCAACATCAACAATCACTTGGCAGATGCTGAATGGGTGCTTTATGTGGCCGTAACTCCATTATATACCCAACAATGTTGGCATTATTCACACTTGCTCGTGTTTTGGCAGTCAACAACAAACACACAAACACACAACACGATTGCTGCAGCGATTTGCATAGATCAATGGCTGGGCATTTACGCAAAAGATTTTTGAGCAATGCCCTCAGTTCAGGCACCTGACTGCTGTCCAGTCCCAATGTCAATAACAATTCGTAGATTTGGGTTTGGCGACGTCAACCAGTGGATTTGGAGTCATGTGCCCAGTTTTGGTAGTTGCCATTTGCGCAAACTCAAATATCTGTGACGGCGGAGTCGCAGTCGGCATTTTCGAAATCAATGACCGTGGTCAAGTTTATACAATAATTGCCCTGGCTGTGGACCCGTTTCTGGACTTGCTTCACTATGCAATCTCATCAACTGCATTTCATTTTTTTGTATATATTTTTTTTAATCTGTAACATTAGTTGAGTGCACTCTAGCATAGAAATGCACCTTAGAAGAATATGGGAATATATGATTGAAGCTATCAGGTAATAAGTACACATCTACTTGGGGGGGAGCACAGGTATTGCATGTGCTCATGGCGATTATGTTGTTTAAGGGGCTTATTAAAAAATTAATTAACAATATTGTTATGCATCTAGAAACTGAAACTAATTGAGGTAGCCTATAATCAAATATAATTTAATATTATTGAATTTTACCACGATATGATGAGGTATTAATAATAAACTAAATGGTAGAGTAATCATTATTCGTCTATTCGTCATTTATTGTATGCAAAAATCTGTATTTTACTGACGAAACTTTCATCTTAAATTTCTTAGTTTTCTAGTAAATTATCTTGATAATCAATTCGTATTGCAATCCCATATAATTGTCAATAATACTTGTACGTGTTTCTTTAAAAAATGGAAAATTTACCAGCAAATAGTAACAATATTAAAACTTTCCATTACATGAATATTTACCTACAGATTTATGTATATTTTGTATACTTGATTTGCATATTTAAGCAATATACAAATTATATTTTAATTTGCCAATAATTTTTTTGGTACATTTTTTTTAAATGTTTTTACGTAATTTAATTTGACGCTTTTGTTTTGCAATTGATCGGTTTGTGATGCAGCTGAAAATTGTCATGTGTGTTGTGTGTTTCATGAGATAACAGTTAATGACAAAGTTACGACTAATTAAATAGTGTCTACATACTAAAACAAACGGCTAATAGCCGACTATTGTGTGACTGCCTTAATAAACTCTTACTTTTAAGCCGGATGGCAACGGAGACGAATGCGGAGACGGATAAGTTGGGGTTGACTGAGGGCCCGAGGGCACGAGGGCTTCATCTGCTGTGTGCAACTATGTGTGTGCACAACACACAACATGTGTATGGTGTATGCCGCTTTTCTTTTCGTTTTGATTAGCCGAGTGAAACAGTAAGCAAGATGCCAACGTGCCTGATTGAAAAAAAACCTGTATCTCGGTTTTACTGTACAAGAAGGGCACAAGACACTGTCATTTTAACGGTTTTTTGTTTGAATTTATTTACAGGTAGAACTGTCAAATGGCTTTTACTTTTCATAAATTCGTTTCTCGTGTCAATATAGGTTTGTAACAGATTCTTTATGGAATGTATTTCTTTATTTGCCTTAGAATTTAATTCGTTAATTTGTTAACTGTCTTTATTGAATATATTTCTCTATTTTGTTGTACAATTTAATTTTAGCTTAAATGCTATCTTTTGTTTTGTTGTATTTATATATTTTCCTATATGTTTATCTCTATGTGTATATCTATGGGTAATACTTATTTACGACTCGGTGTCAATTTTGTGATGTGCTCAACATGCATGCATTTTACTCTTGACTGTTGGGCGCCACTAATGTGACTTAACTAACAAATATCATATTTGTGTTTCTCACTTTCTCTGTCTAATTCTGTGTGGCTTGTCTGTATTTAATTGTTTTTGGGTTTGTTTTATTTAATCGCAGTTGCAAGCAAAACAATTTTAAAATTAGTCATACAATATACTCTGGCGAATGCAAGCATGCTTGAAGATACAGATACAGATACAGCTACAGCTACAGCAACACACATCTTCAGATACAAACGCACAAGTGTGTAAGAGTACATAAGAGTATGTATACATATACATATATAAATATATAAATATACATACACTTACAGTGTTACAGCCCCCCCTTGGACTGTGTTGGATACGGTTGATTCCTTTAGCTTGGCTCTTGTGACTAGCATTGCGTATCTGAAATGTGCTTTAAGCGCAGATTAAAACAAAGCGATTCAATAGAGGTGCGATTATTTCAGATTTCTTTGACTACGACACAGACAACGTTTCCCATTTTATTTTATATAGTATTTCAAATATTTTATTGAATTACTTTTGGCGGGGCGAATCCCCAGTTGACGCGACACGCAACCAGCTCTGCTGGGTAGAGGCATCAAAGCGCTTTAATATAGCGTTAAATTTGTGAATTTAGAAACTTTGCTATTAGCTATGCTGTTATATATATTATACAACAGAAATAAGTAAGACAAGATAGTAAGTAGTTGTACCTAGAGAACATGGCAGCCGTATAGACTAACAACTTCAATCAAATTGCAATAATGAGCTGAGTTTAATATCATATTTGACAAAATCTGAGGCACCCAACGATGATGACAGTTATTCTCCTTATCACGATTTGGCTTTCTCAGTACCTAAATTTGGGTTATATTCAGAGTATGAAACTATGAAATTCAAATTACGTCACGAGTTTTGGGAGAAAGATACAAAAATGCTCCACAACAATTGTCGCATTGTACTCGTTACGGCATTTCACAATTACTCCTTCATTTTCTTCTTCTTTGTCACCTTCCTCTTCTTCTTCATCTTTATTATTTTTATTTTTTTTAACACGTTTCCACTATTTAACAATAACAATACAAAACATTCGTGCAATCCGTGCAACATGGCGACAGAGTTGCGCATATTAAGAAAAATTAAATTCGTGTGTTTTATTATTTTACAACTCGCGAAAACAGTTTTATAATTAGGTTTTAATAGCGTGTGCCAAAAAAAAAAATTAAAGACTATTCATGACTATTCAGTTTGTAAATAGTGAAACTTAAATGGGAAGATAATGAAGTGGTGAACAAAATGCGACTTGAAAATTGTCTATAAATGGTACCTTTTGTATTTATTTATTTTTATTACAATTGAATTGCAATGCCAAATTTAAGATTGTAACATTGTTTTAATTTTGAACTGTGTTTTCCAGTTTTTATTCGTGCCAAGTATTTGTCTGAGTGTAGAATTTGTAAGGTGAAATATCTAGAGTAGTTTTGTGTCATTTTTCTATTAAACTTCTCTAACTCAAGCAAATCGTCGTCAACTCAAAATAGTTTTTGCAAACATACATGGTAATAGCTGGAAAATATAGAAAATTTACCAAAACCTACATACACACATATACATCTACATACATCTACTCTCAATTTAAATAGTTAGTAAGGTTTGGCGAACAATGCACCCATAAGGTGAGCATTACGGCGTAGATAATGAAATCCAACAAAGAAATTGCTCAAAAAAGCGTGACGCTTGGCGCTGCTGATGAACTCTGCGCCATAAATTGCCAAGAGCCTACATATACATATACATATACATTATATATGCATATATATATGCATATCTGTTGGCCATAAGGTCCATCTAATTGCAAACCCTAGCGGTATCCAGATATCTAGACACAAAAATTCTTATGTTAATTCATTTTGGCCTGAACGTGTTTTATTGCCATAATTGCCTGTTGAATGAAGTTTTTTTTTGGTATTTCCATCACAGTAGCTCCATCTGGTTGTAATCCAGCAATTTTCTTTCTTTTCGGGTGCTAAGCGACTTTCATTTATTTCGGTCAGCTGAGTTCAAATGGCGCGTGTTTTGTGGGTCAGTGGTGGTGCCAATGCAGCCCACGTCCATCCACTTAGTCTACAATACACTCACTCCTCATCCATTGGAGGCGGCACTCGCTACCAGCAAAAGCGGAAAATTATAGGAGTCGGAGTTTGGAGTTGCTCATTGACACCATCAGATTGCCGCTAACTGTTCTCTTATTGTGTTGGCTCTTTGTGCCGTTGTCGGTGGCCAAGTTGCTGTTAGATACGATCATCATTCATCTGCTTCTGCTTCTGCTTCTGCTTGTGAAGTGTGTATCGTTTATCACACACAGTTCAGGGAAAGTTCTGCACCCGCACTCGATAATTAACATACTTCTCAAAATAGTCGAAAATTGTTGTCGAACTCAAATTAGGTTTATGATATTTTTGGCAAACATAAGCTAGTTGAATTTAAAATTAGCTTACAGATGGAATTATATTTGATTAGAAATTGTAACAATAGAAATGACCAATGATAACAGCTATCATCAGTTTTGATTAAGATTTAAGTTTTTGAATTGTATCATGAATCTAGCATCAATGCATTTTGTGTCTGTTTGTTCGGATGTCAAGTAATTCTATAGAAATGTTCTTAAACTACATTGCTGATCCACATGCGATCCACGCATTCGAAAAGCAGGATTTTTGCTTAGCTAATTAATTGTGACCGTTATACATGTTATACATATACATATACATACATAGTAGCAGATGGGAGTGCGATTGTATCTGCTTTATTAGCACATTCGTATAAGTAGCTTGATCAAAATACAGTTAAGTTGCAGTGATTGGAAATACCTCGCCTTGTCTGCAAAACTCGTATAGAGTGTGTGTGTGTGTGTGAGTGTGTGTGTGAGTGTGTGTGTGAGTGTGTGTGTGAGTGTGTGTCGATATGCGTTCTAACTGCCACAGGCGATTAGTTATGGCTGTGACCTACCTTTAGAACTGGAAGCCAGCGAGCGGCCAAACACAAGTTGCACTTGCAACAGCTGCCGCAAACGGCGCATCGATGCTCCAGTTTCAAAACCATAGACCTGTCACGCAGCCACAGCAGCAGCCACAGCAGCCACAGCATCCACAGTGTGTTGAGGAGAAAATCGGAAAATAATTGCATTAAAAGTCGAGATCCCTCCTTGAAAGAAGCGCGAACAGCAAATGCGGCCAACGAACAGTCTAAAGGCGGCAAGCGGCATGCAGCACACAGCAGGAGGCCGCAAGTGGCAAGTGGCAAGCTGAACTCGTTCAGCAGGAAAATGGCCTGTCTATCTTAATACACGTACAATTGGATTGAGGAACAGTAGCGTAAGAAATACCGCTAATTGAATGATTGTGTGTTGTGGATTGCAGTTGTTTCTGCTATCAAATATGGACAAAGTACAGTTAAAATGTGCTCACAACAATTATGTTCTTCCATCTAGTGACAATGTCTAATTAATGAAGACTCAAGCCTTGTCTAATTAATGCTGACTAAAGTAGACAATTATTGACTTGCCACAATTATTTTGATTAGTGTTACCATTATTACAAATACAATTATTTTGATTCATTTTCATTGTGGGTCAAGTTCAATAAACAAATTTGTGACAGTTGCCATCTAAACAAAAACCACAACACGTGCTTAATAATCAAGATCGACTTAATATATTGAATTTGAATTTAAATTTATCTTAACAACATCAATAAGCAGTCAAAAAGCCGTTTGATGAATATTAATTGTGATCGCTTATCTTCAGCTTATTTTGGAATTAATTAAATTTGAATTGATTCTTTGTTTATTCAACAAATCAAATCGAAATAAACTCACCTAATTTGCATCCTTATATCACATGCCAATATTTATTTTACGAATATGCATTTGGTAGATCCAATGGCAACCAAAAATTCTCATGAACAATGATGAACAGAAAATGCTAGTTTCCTTTGTGGGAATAATTGACTTCACTTGTAGTTCTTGGCGTTTAACACACGCTCCAAAACACACTCGGGGCCAGTCAGCATTTCCCAAAGCGAAACAACTGCAACCGATTCAGCGACCGAAGCGCGTGAGGCCAATAACGAGACTAACTGCTCGAGAGCAATTTAACAGCGTCCAGAGCGTCCATCGAGGCGACAAAGCGTCGTCAGTTGGCCAAAGAGCCAGCGAGTTTTGCATCCCAGCTCAGCTGAATGTGCAGCAGAGAAGACATTGCTTGTGGCATAGTCTTCGGGTGATGTGCAAGTCACTTACTCGTAAACTGATCGGGCTGGGGGCATGATCTGTCAAGGTGGTGACAGCTGACGGGGATTAGCTAAATTTCGTGGCTTATGCCCATAATACAGACAGTAATAGCAACAATTTGTACTTCTTATGTCAATGTTATAATTGAATTAACTTACTGAGTGGAGAGCTTTAAAATTATCTTAAATTAAGTATACGCAATTAGACTAAGCCTTTTCGATGTCATACATATAAGAACTATTTACTCAAAATGAGTACAAAAAGTTAAATTGCTAACAGTATCTTTGCATATAACTATTTTGGTTTAATTGGAGCAGGTCAGCATAGCCAGATTGTCACTATTCCTGTCCACCTTGACCAACGGTCCCAATTTTAAAAATTTCCTGTTGCCGAAAAGTGGACAAACTCGCGTGGGTACTGCCCCCAATTGGCGTGTGCCCATTTGGGAGAACAGTCAGCCAGGAGTAGTGCGAGAGTAGAGTTGACCAATATTTGAGCGAACCGTTAGACAGCGGCGTTTGCAGCTCAAGATGGCCAGCCTGGTCATATTCATTTGAGTCTGCTGCAGACTGGGAAACAGGTTCGCTACGCGTCTTCGTCTCGAAATGGGTCAATCTTTAAGAATGCTGCCTGTCAGAATCTTTGGCAACTACAGTTTCAAGCAAGTGATGGTCTTCGCTGCAGACCCACAAAAGATAGGCGGGCTCCTGTTCAGCTATTCTGATATATATTTATTTTTTTTTTTAGTCTCAGTTGTGCGCGCGGTAACTGTGTCAGTCGATCGAGGTTTCTTTGTAGGATTAGTTGCCCGACCAAAGAATCTTGTCAGGTTTTCTTAATTGGGTCACTGAGCAATATTTATGGTAAATGCAATCGCCATAGCAAAATCAATGCTAAGAGCTTGGTAAATTCAATTCGGTTTAATGAATGCATGCCTGATGGGTGCATTAAAAAATTTAAGCTTAAGTCTGTATTTAATTGTCTTAATGCGAAATTAATCTTAGAAAGCATTGCTGAACCACTCGGGACTTTGGATCAATCAGAATTAAAATGTGTAGTTTAACTTCTGATATATAGCAAAAACACATTTGCTAATCCGATTTAATTTAAAAATAAATAAATAAATTGTAGGAAAAATAATAGATGCAATTTAAAAGTATATCAAATGATTGTAGTTTTGTCTTTAAACTTGCAAGAAAAATTATGTGCAGTAAGGGTATTCCAGGATATGAGAAAAAAATGGATCAAAAATATACAATATAATGCAGGAAAAACAAATATATCAAAAATCATTGTTAACTTTGATGTTTTAAAGACCATAAAAGAACAGATTGAAACAGTGCCTGCCAGTTTATATAAAGTAAATAAGGCAAGTTCTTTAAACAACTGAAGTAAGACTAATTTTTTCATCCTCCTGAAAGTATGCCGCATTTATTGCTTTTCGGCAATCTATCCAATGCAGAAACCAAGTTTGTGTTAGGTGAGAGCAGCCTGCCAATAAATGTTTTAAGGTGACCATATTTGTGTGTTCCTAAAAGTATATCGTATTTTTCGAGGTGCGTGCTGCTGCTTACACTTCCCTGTTCAGCAACCTGCACATGAAACATAATAAACTGACCTCAAGTGATAAACCAACTGCTTTTACATTTGTAACTTGATTTAAGTGGACTACAAATTGTATGAGTAGAAGGCACTTTTCCACATTTACTTCTTTTATATTAAGCATTGTGTTCGCTGAGTTGACTACTACTATTCTATTAAAGTATGTATAGGAAAATCACCATTTGCTTTTCAAACTACACCAAAAATATAATCAAAATCAACAATTGCAGACACATTGCGTATGGTGCCGCAAGCAGTGCATACTCTATGAACGGTAAAGCAGTGATTTTTTCCCATATTAAATTACAGCCTGTAGGTATGCAACAAGTTTTATAATAAAAAACACTCGAAACGTGTCGCAAACGCAGCTGCTTCAACTAATTTGTTTTAGAAAATATCGAATTTTTGTTTCATTTGTGGAATGCAAAATACATTTTATTTACTTCATAATTGGCGGTTGTAACAAGGGCTATACAAATATTGTTGTGTCTGCATAAATATGTACTATTTACAAAAGCATATCACACCAAGATCCAGATACATAATTTAATCGCTTTCATCGTCCAAATCGCATATGGCCGTAGTCATCAAACTTTTCTTCTCCGTTCCGTTTGCCAAATCGCATGTGTCCATAGTCGTCAAACCGTTTCGGTCGATCAACTTCGTCGTTCTCCACCAGCATTTCCAATTCGATGGGTATCTTGGAGCGTGTAAATGGGAAAAACTTATGCCCGAAGCCGATGGATCTTAGATTGCGCCTGCCGTTGCCGAAATGGACAAGCGAGGGTTCTGGCCTATGCCCAGATTCCAGCTCCAACTTGGGCTCCAGCTGTAGCTCCTCCTTGGATAACTCCACACTGCCAGCTTGGGATAGAGTTGGCACAACCAGGAAAATGTAGACTGTAATCCCGAGCAGCAAAAAGGCGCCAGAATTGCACATCTTTACAGTTCTCCAACTGTTGAATGAGTACCCATTCACCACAAATGGCCTCAGCTTTTATAGCCTGCACTGCTCCTTCTTGGCATCCTTTGACTTGACTTTGATGAAAACAAAACAAAGCGAACATTTGCCTTTTTTAATATTCCGCGAACATGCTCAAGAGCAATAAGCTCTCAATTCACCTAGCGTAGTCATAATGTGACAGTTGATTGACGTGATTGGATCAACAGAACAAATCCCACACAGCTTCGCTGATAATTACATTTAAACACGCTGCGTTCCGAGCAGTAGCAGATGTTGAGCAAATAATGTAGTCTTAAGCTGTTGATGCATTTGCGATTGCGTTCAGTTAAATGAGCATAGCTTTATTAAATCTGATTAAGAATCACTATTTGTTGGAATTTACATGAGAATATTGATGAGTATTGTATTGTAATAGCTATTTAGCTATTGTTCGTACTTTGAGATTGAGTTGGGGGTTATTTAAAATGCATTTCCCTATAATGTAAATAAGGAAAAATGATATTGTAATACAGTTATTCCCATCATACAAAATACAATCCCTCTGTGAACGTAAATAAATTACCGTCATTTTGAATCAAGGGAAATGTTTTAATCTGTTTGTCAAATTCCAATTAGTTGCTTAAATTTTGTTTCAAGGTCCAAAAAGCTTATTTTTTTCTCAACACAAACAACAAAGAAAAATATATCAAGCATATGCATAATTTAAGATACATCTACATAAATCATTTGATTTGTCTTTCAACTCTAAACCGCATTCTTAAGTACCCTCCAACAAACCATTTCTTAACAGATCAATTACAATGTTGTTGTTGTTGTTGTTGTTGTTGGAGGCGTCGCAAAGACACGACTCTTGGCCCTTTTGTGAGTTCATTGATGACGGCTTTAATTAAATGTGTGCCGTCAGAGGCACTTCACTAATGGCCAAGCTGCATGGCCAGGCAGTTCCAAGTTGAGCAAGTTGCTCGAGACTGGCGTGTCAAGTGTTGACTCCCTCCAATTGACCGCGTTGAGACGCCGTTTTGCTCAGTGTGTCTCTGTCTCTGCCACTGTCTCTGTCTTTGTCTTTGTCTCTGTGGTTGTGTTAAAGAATTCCATTTGCTGACCGGATTGTCCGCATTCCAAAGATTCAATCGAATAGTATACACACACACACACACTCACACACACAAATGCTCAATCGCACACACACTCTCAGAGGTACATAAAAGACCAAATTAACAGCTATAGAGAAAAGTATCTACGAGTTTATCAATAAACAAACCGCAATCCAAAGCCATTGCCTCAGCCGCAGCCGCAGCCGCAGCCGCAGCCCAATGCAGCGGCTTTGTAGACTTGGACACAACACACACATTCACAACACTCTCTAGTTGTCAATACTCCATACAACCAGTCGCAGAGCAATGATTGCGACCCAGAGAGTCTCAACTCAAAACTACTCTGTGCAAAAACAAAACACACATACACACACCCAACACACACACACACACACACACAGAAAAATTGGTGTGTACACAACAAAAGCCTATGGCCAAGACAAGCATTAGAAACAAGACAAAATCCACAAGCAGCAGCAACAACAATTTTGTGGGCCGCAGCCGGCACATTTGAGTCTATGGCTAATGGCCAAGCTGGAGAGCAGTTAGCCGTTTCGGACAACACCAACACCACCACCACCAGCACTATCAGTGGTGCTTTTGCTGTTACTGTGGTGACGAGGTTGTTTTCTTGAGACCTAACACTTGCAGGTGTTTCGAGGTCTCTCTTTAGATAGCTATTCAACGGAGTTGTTCTTCGGATCGAGCTTATCCGATTTTTAAGTGGCGACACCATCGAGCCAACACACATGCCACAGAAATAAGGAAATTCATTCAGCAATTACGAAATTAAACCCATCTAATATCTAAAGTATGAGATATGAACCCTATCTCAGTTATACTCGTATAGTTCTTCCCTGTGTTTATCATGTATAAAATTCAATTTAAAATTAACTGATATTCGTAGGTATTTTAAAAGTAAATCTTGTAAAAATATTCATTTTATTTTCTAAACATTTATCTCAAAGTTTGCATCACGTTTGCTTTCTTGTTGCAACTTATCGTTTAGCTATGCATTCAGGTGTCGCAAACGTGAGATACGTTGAAATTGTTTATCCACTGTACATTATACGATAAAACAAGTTTACTTTTTGTTTAAAAGCGAGATATGTATTTAGCAATAAACAAAATCTAGAGCAGCGTTTTGTAGCTAAGCTATGATTAAATCTAATCTGGTTTAAATGGTCTTAGTGGTAAATTGTCTTAAATGCATGTTCTCTTTTTTTACATAAGTTTTTTTTTTTAAATTTAGTGATAATTATTTGATGTACCGGAAAGAAATAGATTGAAATTGTAAGTAAAAAATGTTGAAGACTTATTTACTATTTTTATATATTCACAGTCGACACAAGAACAAGAATACATTTGAAATTAAAAAGTATTTAAGTCAAGTCAGTTATTTGATTTTTCTGGAGTTATTAAAATTCTAAAGTGACACAAAAATTGATAGTTTAGATATGGTAATACTATATATCATGATATGGTAATTAAAGACTCCAAGGTGTTCATGCCCCACTCGGAGTGGGCTCATCCACATTGGGGCTGGATAGGCTGGACTGCACCATACCAGATCCACTATATATGTATATATATATACATATATAAGAAAACTTATGGTGGAACGAGTGTTCAGCAATTTGCCTGCTTGACCAGCTGCCCAAGTCGGCGTTGTGGTATTCCAGTAAAACTGGAAATGGAAAACGTTTTCTTGCCGCATTTTCACATTGCATAAATGTGGAATTTCCATAAAGCCAACAACGACGACGACGACGACGACGTCGACTGTGCCGCTGACACACAGAGAGTGCGATCACCAGAGCTCCTTGTCACAAGTCATCATCCACATTCACATCCACATCCACATCCACAACTCCAAGTCCACATGCCACATGTGCCGTGCATAACTCGTCAGCATGAGCGCCGGCTCGGAGTGGCTTTTAATTGAAAATCTCTTACGCAATGCCGCAGCAACGGAGCGACCATTGAGAGTCATTAAATTTTTGGGTAAGGGAACTGGAACTGCCAATATTGATTTATATGCGACAAGCGGCTGGAAAATATATGTATATACATATATATATATATAGATATATATATATATATATATGCGTTTAACGCCTGCCGGCAATTAGGTAATACGCACATAAAGGTAAATGGCTATGGGTGCATGTAAGCATGTAAGTAATAGGCATAAAGCATCTACCTGTAATTACTTATTGTGGCCAGCAACGAGGACAAACTCCGGCGACTGATGCAACTTGCCTTTTTACAACTTTTATGTTGTTGTTGTTGTTGTATGTTGTTATAAACTGCTTAAAAATTAACCTGTTCAACTGAATTGCAGCCCGGTATGTCTGTATCTGTATCTTTTAATATACGACTCACATGTGCCCCTTTTCGAAGTGGAAGTTAAAGTTGAAGCTGAATTGCGATGATCTTTGCTTTCGGCATTATAAGTAAGTAGCGTCAAGCAAAAAAAAACCACGAAAAAATGAATATAAAAAAAACACAGACACAAAACTGGAAGTGAAATCGGAATCGCCAGCTTTCAACTTTAAAGCGACTTGCCGAAATTCTCGACACTCACTCACTGCGATTTCATCACTCAAAATTCGAATATGTTGAATGATACTTTCGCTTGTTTTTGAATCAATGTGTTGCATTTGCAAATGCCACAAAGCAACCTTCGTACCTCAGCGTACTTGCAGCCCATGCAAAATGCACATATTCTGTCAAAATATGCATGGAATTTGCATGCAAATTCATTTATGCATCGAGCTCGAGACTCGAGTCTACTTTTAGAGCTGCACCAGCCCCAACTAAGATTCAGTTAAGTTGTGCTGTTGTGGGAGTTCAAGCCTGTCTGTCACATAGTTTTACCACGTCCCTTTTTGGTTACCCCCTCAAACCGCAGTGCCAATCAGTCTTACGCTGACTGACATAGGTATCTATAAATGTAAATGCAACATGCAACGCATATTTATTCCTGCTGTGGCTGCGCCTGCTAATTGACTTTAAGGTGTGGCAAGACCTACGCAACAAAATATCTATTAGTTGTCGCTAAAGTCACATACCACACTTTTTTTAAAAATAGCTGTTGGCTTATGGAATTTGTTATAAGAATCTAAATAACATTCGTTCAGAAAATTATTTATCTTTTTGAATCACTATTTGATTTGCTCCAAATAATTCATTTTGAAATATTGAGCAAGGATTCTAATTATTGATTTTTAGACAATTGCTATAAGTATAAAGTAGTTTTGAAAATGCTAAACTTATTTTTGAATTTTATGGTTTTCATTTTTCTGTTAAATACACACATCTTGTTAACATTTTATTTATATTTATTGTACATATTTATGTCATTACGATTATAGACACATTTGTATTTCAGTTACATTTGCGCTTTAAGTTACTAATATGGACAGAATGAAAGATATGTATGTTTATTTAGGTAGTTGTATGTATGTCTACTCATAGGTGCATTTATTCATTAGATCTCTATTCATTCTATTCATTCATTCGAAAAATATTTATATTTTACATTTGTGCTCGAAAAATAATATGTCTACTGTGAAATCATATATATTTTTTTTTGTTTGTATTTTTAGAATTTATATAACTTGTTACGCAGTTTTGTCAAGTGTAGTGTATTATATTATTCTACATTATGTATTATAAATCGGTTATATGTTTTGTTTCTTGTCTTTACTTTTACTTTTGACACCCACATCTGGTTACAAATTTATTTGATTCATATTTTGTTTTGTTTTCTTTTTTTTTAATATATACTTAGAGTATAAACATAATAAGGCACACATATTCATTGTTGTAAATTGATTGTCAACTCGATTTCAATGTATCGATATCGATATCGATAACGTTTCCTAATTTCGTTTAACCAATTATTGTTCGAGTCTGTCTTGGTCGCTTTTTAAGTTTTGCAATTGTTGATTCGATTCCATTTCTAAATTGACCAGCATCGCTATAATGTTGTGTAATTCTATATAAAGTTCAAATCGGGCTTGAACTATAATTGGATGCCTGCGTTTCTCCTTTCGGAATGCAGCTGTTTATCTGCGTGGTTTGCCGAAACTGCTAGCGGGTCCCAGGGGGCCATAAATCGCATGCGGATGCTGCGGATGGCCATGATGCTGATGGGCTGGATGGCCTGGAGGACCTGCTGTCCCATTCGACATGGCCGCCTGTTTGCGTTGCAGTGTCGCCGGACCTGGCGCCATCTGGCGGCGATCGCCATCGTTCAAGTCCAGTCCGGCGACCATTTGAGCAATCTCACGCTCCTTCTTCATGTCCGGCGGATTGAACTGCAGGCTGGCCAGCGACCCGTGACTGCGACTGCGATGCTCCTGTCGGATGGAGTAGCTGAAGGCACGCTCATTAAGGTGGCCCTTGCGGCGATAGATGCCAGTGCCACCAGGGGACGGAGACTCAGCACCCGAGGCACCCGAATCATCCAAGCCATTGCCCATCGACGCGGCCATTTTGCGGCTGGACATGCTCAGCGGTCGCGGTTCGCCAATCAGTGACTGTGCCATTGGGGGCGGGGGCACGCCACCCATGGCGAGCTGCTGCTGCTGCTGCTGCTGATGGTATGCGTAAATGGGCGGTACAATGGGCATGCCGACGGGAACGCCACCACTGCCGCCGTTCTTCTTGTCCTTCTTCTTTTTCTTGCTGGTGGAACGCGATGGCTGCAGCGTCGCATATTGTTGTGGCATCATCATTGGTATCTGCAGCGGGGGCATGCCAGCCAAATGCTGTGCATGATGCAGCTGCATCATGTGATGATGGTGTGCCTGCTGATGTGGATGCTGTTGGATATGCTGATGGGGAAGCTGATGCGGATGCGCATGATGTGGCGGCGGTCCTGGTGGAAAACCGCGATGACTAATTGTGTGATATTGGCGTGCAGCATGTGGTCCTGATACCGGACCATAGATGACGCTGGCTGGACCAGGTGCTGGTCCAGCGTGCACTGGTGAACGATGCAACCCCGCCGCCGGATGCATGGGCTTTGGTCTGATCAGTGTGCCCGACAAGCTCTGGCTGCCAGTGGACTTTGATGACTTCTTGTCCCGCTTCGTTTTGCGCTCCTCCTTAACTGGAGGCGGTGGCACATCAATTGGCGTACTTATCTGGCGCGCTCGCAACGGTCTGCCCAGAGTCGAGGTGTTGCCCGAAAACAGCTCGTACGGACTCTCCACGGCACCTATGCTATCCAGTTGATCCTGTGAGCCGCTCCACACCTTGTGATTCTCATCGCCATTGTACACTGAAGCCTCCCCATCATCCACGGTGACATTCAGATCGGCGCTGCTCCCGTAAACTGTAAGTAAACAAGCAAACATAGAATTTTAGTTTTCGGATTATTTTTGAGATTTGCAAAATGGAACGCAAAACTTGGCATATTCAAGTTTAACTAAATATTTAGATTGGTTGGGACATATGTATATATAAGTAGTAATAGCTCAAATTTAATATATTGCCGATTTTTAAATTGTCTATAAACTGACGATACAAATTCTCTTTCATAAAGAAGTATTGACTTGGAATGTCGTATATGATAATTTGTACTCTAGATACGCATATATATATATATGTATATCTACATGCGACAGATACACAGAGACAGACACACATAAACTATGCAATATGAAGAAAAAAAAAGCACAAAGTTAAGAACCAGTTAAAAAAACATAAGATATCATGCAATCGAGTGAACTGGAATGCAGGTCTGTCTTAAGTTACAGTCGATAGCTAGTTGACCTTCGCGGCCAATGGATGCTGTCCGCTAAACTATTAATGTCCCCCAAGTGGCGGTGGTGGGGCAAGTGGACGGGGACGGATGACGGCAACGGCGATGGGCATGGAGACGGGTAGGTGGTGGGTATAGGTGGGGTGCAATATCCATGGCCGCACTTGTCTCACATTACTGCAGGGGCTATCATTGTGGCTGGCTGTTAGTTAAAGCGCTGATTCACGCCAAGTGAAGAGGGGCGCTGGGCAAAGCCAAAAGCCAAAAAGGCAAATGGCATTTACATTAACCAAAATGGCTAGAAATTTGCCGAGCGCGTCTAATCTTACAAAATGAAATACACAAAAAGACTGTCGAAAAATGGGCCAAGACCGTCAAGTGCTGACGTTGGCCGCATTCAAATGAATCGATTGTGAGGCAATTGAATGTGTTCGTTCGATTTGACTTTGACGACTCTTTAACCGTTCCCATCGCACACACAGTGTGTGACTTGGTCAGTTAGCCAATGCAAAAGTCACAAACAGATACAGATACAGATACAAAGTATATAGTGGAGACACAAGCATGTGCGAAGCCGTTACTATTGCCTTTGTCGCCATCGCCATCGCCATCGCCATCGCCATCGCCATCGCCGTTGCCGTTGGCAATGAAGGTTGGCGCGATTCTGTAGCGCATTTGGGCCATGGAAGCAATGGCAACGGCAACGGTTTTGTAATAAATAACGGTAATTTAATAACTTGAGCGCTGCGGCTACACCTGCAACCTCCCCTCAGTTCCTGCCACACACAAAACTTAACAACAACAACAACAACGACAAAAAACCAGCCCAACCCAGTCCCAGCCCAAGTCGCAGTCGCAGTCGCAGTCTGAGCCCCGTCCGGCAGACGACAACAAAGCGACGAGTCAGTTATATTTTGCATACTCTTACAGTGGGTATTATCATTTTGCTGGCAAGTATGTAACTCCCTAGCACAGACTTATCTTATTTCTGAGTCTTTTGCTAATACAGCGATTGTGGTATCGATCAGTTAATCAGATCGAAACACTATAAAGCTGCCATCTGCCAGACTTTTTTGTATGTTGATAATTAAATTTAGCTGTGAGAGTATCTAAGATTCGGTGTACCGCAGACAGCTGTTCATTCTTGTTTTTCTTTCGTTGTTTTTTTGTTTATGTGTCTCTTCAGTAGTCGTTTTTGTACCTTTGCTTCTTAGCCATGCCATAATTTGGTTTGGTTCCAACGTTTTTTTGCTATTCTACTGCTTTGTGGCTTTGTCGCTGCTTAAAGCATAAGAAATCGGCGACTAGCTGAGGAGTCTGAGGAGTCTATTGACCCCCGAGACGCTGGCTAACGTGTGCTCGACTGACTAACGTAGAAAATGAGAGCGAACTTTTTGTATTTTTTCTTTTTTTTCTTTTTGGCAACAGAGCAGCTCCCATTTGCCCTCAGCACCAAAAAAAAAAAATAAAAATAAAAGAAATAATGTATGTAAATGTATGATGTTAAGCGGCAAAAAAAATACTTTTGTTGTGAGAACCGCTCAGCCGTTTCAAGCGTGGCTTAATTAGCGTGTTTTTCACATGGCCAAATGTCAAATGCATTTTATATATACGTATTAATGCCCAAAAGAGTTGGTCGCCCCATTTCGCCAGTTCTCATATAACTTCTGCTGTTTTTTTTGTCTTATATATTTTATATATAGATCTGTATCTTGGCAAACTTTCATTTTTGGTATCAAGCTCAGCGTCGATATTTGAAAGTGAATTTTAATGGGTTTGTGTTGTAGCTGAAAATATGTATCAGTTCTGCGGGTTGCAACTCAACTTAAAATGGATAAAATATATATGTATATATATTCACATAAGCACATATTTCCGCAATTCCAATTTTTTTTTACTAAGAACCGTAAACTAATTTTTGCTGCGAAATCGAAAATAATTGTTAAATGGTAATTGAAGAAAGAAAGACAAATTAAATTGAAAAATTGCCAATGTAATAATAAAAGGTATAATACTACCACTGATCTACACTATCTTGTCCGAGGCGTCACTCTATTTAATCTGGTGAAACTCAGTGCACGATTTCACTTTGAAATGGTGTTTAAACAATCGATTTGTTGCTTTTACCTCTCCACAAGCATAATCTGCGTAAATGCTTTGCGGAAGTCAATCAAATTCCTCAACAATGCTGAACAGTGGCCGAGCTGGGCCACTTGGACTTGATTTTAAACGTTTTGGAAAAAGAAAAAAAAAAATGCAAAAATGTATCTCGTAATTACACTTCCAGTTGCAATTTACGCTAATTTTGCTTTGAGCGTGGAAGTTGGATTTATAATTTTTAATTGTTTTCGCATTTCGCTGGCCGCGATTATTACATGAAATTGTTGCAAGTGGCCAACGAAGGCCTCCTTCTGCTGCTTCTTGCTCCCTGCCATTTACCCCTCTTCCTCTGTGTTGCTTATGTCATAAGAAATGTGCATTTTTCAATTCACTCGACGGCACTCACGAAAAGTAAAATGAATACTCTCACTTAATGTGGCGAGTCGACTCGGCGCATGCGTGCGTGAAAATTGTATTTCCCCGTTTTGCTGGGCAGCAGTTGGCGGGCCACGTTAGTCGTCGATGAGTCACTCAGGCGGACAGCTTTGGCTCAATCCGAGGCAGAACTCAAGCCCAAATTCAATGCAGCTTAAGTAGGAAAAAACAAAAGGAAAAAAAACAAAACACAAGCTGTTGGCATTTAAACAGTGTTTTCCAATGCAAGATTCCGAGCGGAAAGGGGAGTGCCAGAAGCTGAAAACAGCGCCTTTTTGTGTTTACCTCGACTGATGCAAAGAAAAAAAAAAAAACTGAGTCGAAATGTGGCTTGGAATTTATTAGCTGTTTTTTTTTTGTTTGTTTTTTTTTTTGCATTGTTGGTTTTTGCCATTTCGTTTTCCGCTGGCACGCTTGCCAGCGGATGGTTGCCCCAATGCTCCAAACCAGCAACCACTAACCACCATTGACTCCAGCTGCTGCAGCTGCAGAGCTAGAGCTGAACTGGGACGACGCCAACGTATGTCTGTATGAACGTCTGTTGTGTATTGTAGAATGCCAGACGAATGAGTGGTGGAAGCACCTTCGAGACCATAAATAGCTAGCCATTATATATGTATGCGCAATATTGATATGCATTGGGGTCTGGAGTTGGACTTAAGTGCGGCCACGGGCACATCCGACGTGAGAGACAAGACAATAAAGATTCAAAAGTTATTTTTGAAAGATTTCACTGAGAAATCTGTCACCAGACGTGCCTAAGACCCAAAGCACAAAACATATAATAAATAAAAAAGCATATAGACAAAAGTGCACAATAATAAAAATAAAATAAATAAATATATATAAATATGGAATTAAGTTCGATTTCTAATAGTAAAGTCCGTTAAAAATGGCAATAGTAGTTTAATTTCAATTTGAATAATTACAATAAACATTCATTCATTATAGACACTCATTCAAATAATAACTCTATTAAGTAAAATGACTATCAATTCCAAAAATAACAGCACTAAAAGATCAAGTAACGAAGAGAGTGTGTGTGTGTGTGTGTGTGTGTATGTTTATGTGTGTGAGTGAAAGAGAGAGGGAATGTGGGTCAAAAGCTGGAATTCGCTTAAGTTTGATGGAAGCATTTTCCGTGCCACAAAAACTTGCTTGCAATCATTGAAAATAATCAAAATCAAATTTCCGTAATCGAGCCATGCTCAAATGCAATTCAACATGGCAACAGCAAGCAAGCAACAGCAACAAAAAATGTTGCAAGTCAACAAGAAATTTTTACCGATTGACTGCAAAATGCAACATGCAATGGAGCCCAAGTCATTCAACTGCAACTGGATTTCGGTTAATGTGCCTGCCAGTCTCTGCTAGATCTGCATAGCTTCTCTCTCGCTCTTTCTCCTCCCGTTCCCCTCATCCCGCTCTCTCTTTCTCTATCTATGTAGCCATCTATATACTATTTCACGCTCAGTCTCTTGCCAGCTTCTTTGCATAATAATAATGCAACCAGCCAGCCAGCCAGCCAGCGATGCAACAACAACAACAACAACAACATCAACTACAAATCGTTGGCATCGCGGATGCAAACGATGCTCGTAATAGCAGTGCAAATGTTGAACCGCTCCTCAACGGAAGTTGAAGCCGGTTGCTACTATTACTACTTCTTCTTCTTCTTCTACTGCTCCCAACTCTGTTCAATATTTCAGTCATGGTCAAGTGGTCATCCTGTAGCTGCATATTTGCATAATGACCACCAACATGTTTCCCCAAATATATTTACATTTATTAGTCCATTTTGAGCAATTTCCTTCATAATTTCAATTGATTTTCAATTTGAATTTTCTTCAGTCACTTATATAATATCTAGCCAAAAACAAGATTTTTGAGCTTTTTCCTCGCTATGTAGGTCAAATTGTGTCTTTCAGTTGAAAACTGGAATCTGGTCTTGAACAATATGCAACGTGTTTCGGTTTTTATTTTATTTTTTTTTTCGGTTGTTTTTGCCATTTAAATGGAACCACAAATGTGTCGACAAAGCCACCTGCAAATGACTTGGATCAACAGACCTAAGGCGCGGCCAACGGATATGCTCAAGTGTAGAGACTCGATTCTGTTGGCCATGCTGTTTATCAATGGACCCACGACGTACGCTAACAAACTTGGCCAACAAACGAGCCATTGGTAGTTGAGGTCGTGGCAAAGAGTTAAGCTGTTAAATAAATGTTATTCATTTAGCACACTTTTCAGCCATTAAAACGCAATTGAAATTAGTTTATTTAATTACAATTAAACTTCGAGAGAGTGAGCATGTGTGAGAGAGAGAAAAGCAATTAGCCAGCTGACAGAAGAACGTTAGAGATTTCCCATCTTGATGCCGACACACAGCACACGGCGACATCAACCTCAATTCAAAGTGTGGCAAATCGAGAGAAGAAACAATGAGCGGCAGCAACAATAAACTCGAAACCGTCCACAAACAAATTAACAATGTTAATTAATAGAAAATCTACGACTTGGCCACACAAAACAAACATACACACACACACACATATATATATATATATATATATATAGACACACGTGTATGTGATTTTATCACATGTCTGAATAAAGTTTCACTTGCTCACACGCTCAAATTTTAAGAATTCCTCCCCGTTCGCCACTTAGTCACGGATTGCGCTCTGGGTCTGGGTCTACTTCCACTCAATTTCACACTTCCCAGCCAACTCTATACATATGTATATACATGTATGTGTATGTGTATGTTACTTCCCACCACCACCACCATTCTCAAAGACAATCCACTGAAACAAGAAAGTGGCGAGCTGGGCAATAACCAAGCCGAGCCAACTCCAAGACCAAGAGCACAACCAAAAACCTGCCAAATGGAAAACAGTCATAACAACATAAACCCTAACCCAAAATTTTCTCACGCGTTCATCTCAATTTATGTACTCACTGGGCGCACACACATATGTCCATGCCATGCGATCATATATATAAATGTATATTTGTATATATAAATATATATATTTGCTCATGTGTGCCATGCCCCCAACTGGCACTCTAAATGAAGCTGCAGCTGAAGCTGAAGCCGAAGCTTTTGCGTTGGCGGCGCCGACGTCGCTAATCTGCACGCGACCACAGTTCCTGTCGAGTCACAACCGTACAATTATTAAGTTATTCAACCCGTACATGTGTGTGTGTGAGTGTGTGTGTGTGAAATCAGAGTGTAGACTAAGCAACTGCACTTGAGAATGACAACTACTGTCCAGCGGAGACCGACAGGGTGCCGCAGTGTCAAAGAATGGACTGTGTGAATCCAGCAAAATGAATGGCAACATAATTAATTATGCAAATGCATTCAGATACACTCAGAAAAAAATTTATCATAGTATTTGAGTTTACAAAATCCCTAAAAGACGACAAATAGTGTTCTCATTTTCAAAAGTTTGAATATTTCAGATACCACCATCGGAACAAAAGTAATTTAGTGTAGATGAAAGTTTTTAAGAAAATTTTAAGAAAAATCACTTAAGAAATTTTAATAAACTTATTTTGAAAATTTTGCAGCTTATGGCAGTAAATGAAAACTAAAAAATTATCTGATTGTTCCTATGAAAGCTATATGATAAAATAGTCCGCAAATTATGATGTTTTGTTATGAGCATATTGATAAAGATTTGGTTCGGATACCTGCTTAATTAAGAGAGTGTTTAATACAAATACTCATCTTTCGATCAATTGTGAGCTATATGATATAGCAGTGTGGATCTCGACGACCTTTGATCCAAATTTGAGAAGGGTATTCATCTATTTAAGAGGTGTATTCGGTTCGGATTTCTTGAAAAACTAAAATCTTGCTGGCTCATCTTTTAACCGATAGTTCCTATGGAATCTATCTTGTAGCTAAAGACTTATATATAAGACAATTTTAAATACTGACAGATCGACTCGTTTTGTGATGCTGATCAAGAATATATATACTTAATATGGGCGGAGACGTCTCCTTACACCTCGATACACAATAGAAAATTACAATACATTCTACAAGTATTTCCGGTTTCTAGGTCGACATTTCAAGTTATATGTGCATTTTTTCTCTGAGTGTACGATGGGACGAACTTTATTAATTAGCCGGAGAGTACGGTTTGCAAGTCACTTGATTTGCATACTTAGTTGCGATGATAAGGCAAAGAAGACACTTTAGTAGCAGCAGGAGTGCAGCCAGTAAGCAATTTACTTTCATGCATTAATTCATGACAATTACAAACAAATTGGTATCTGGTTGGCCACTTTCTTTCAGAAAAATTATAGTACAAGTAGCCAAGTTTTTGAGTCGCATTTCAACTTATTAAGCATGCAGACATTTGTGGCCAGGGAGGAGTTGGCAGGTCGAAAGCGAAATGCGGCTAATTTGAATGGCATGACTACAGATCGTTTTTTTTTTTTTAAATAAAGTTAACTCGACGTGGCTGCTGTTGCTGCTGCTTTAGCTGCTTTCCTCAACTCTAGCAATTTACATGCTAATTATCATTAGTTTGCTGTATAGCCGAAGCAGCGACAACTTTAACTTCAACTTCAAAGTCAGACATTGACCAGGCCAACAACGAAGACATTAAGCTGCGATTTTTGTGTGTGGCTCTGTCGACGAAATTTAAATAAGTGGAAAGTATTTAAAACTCTGCGAGTCAGCGAACAGTGTTTCTCTGTTACCAGACACCACCACCAGCCAAGTAATCGGCAAACGGTTTTGACGTTCCGTTCATGCCTGCCACTTGCCGAGCCCTCCATCAGTCATCAAACTCGGCTCGGCACAGCCGTCATGCGAGGAACGTGCATAAATATTGTCAATAACAATAACAATAACAACAATAAAATACCTGTACTGCACCCAAATACTTTCGTCGGCTCTGACAACATTTTCTATTTTTCAACAATGCCAGCGGCGTGTTGAAATGCTTTTTTCTTTGCACATATTGTTAGCTGGCAAGTATATGCGTACATCTCTATATATATATACACATACATATACATATATATATAAATACATGTATTTGAGTGCTTTTGTGTGTATTTCAAGGTGAGGCTCATCTTTTGTAGCTACCTAAATGATAAACAATAAAACTTCAACTCTGCTGCTGTTTGCATAAAAGCTTGATTCTTATTTTTTTGAAATTGCGCATTTAAGTAACTAAATAAAAGTCCAGCAATAACAAAAAAAGTGATTGCCAAGTTATAGAAGATACAAATCATTAACAGACTTTGCTTAATTTGCTTTTATAGCTGTAGGTACAACTTTGTTATGTAATCTTAATTAAGATCTTTTCAACAAATTGTGCATTTTGCTTCGCTAACTAAAAACTATTGCAAACAACAAAATGTGTGCTTGGATTTGTGTCAATTAATCTATAAAAAGATAATTTTTTTTTTTTTTTCTTAACAATCGCTAAGTGATTTTGTTCACTCGGTGCCATTATGTGCACAGCAGCATTAACTTCTCAGATTAGATTGCTTGAAAGATTCCCTTAGCAAGGGTATATAAAGAGATCATTGCTAAGATGTTAGACAAAGGCAGTTTGCGTTTTGACTGGAAATGGTTCTAGCCGTGATGGAAGGCTTCGTGCCGGTCACATGCAGCTAATTAGATGACATGCGAGCTATACTTACTTATAACTGTACCTGCACCTATCGCCGTGAGTACATCAGTATGATGACTGATGCTGACTGTTCTCAGGGAATCAGAACGAAAGACTTAGGCAACGAACTTAAAGGTGTTGGTACTCACAATTTTTGACTGATGTGTAACCCTCGGCGTTGCTGCCAGTGCTGCCACCGTTCATGCCATTGAGAACATGTCCATTCGAGGTGCGTCCCAAACTATTTAGCGTTGTGGTGCTGCCCGCTCGCGATCTCCAGCCGCCCTGTCCGGCCAGATGATGATGATGGTGACCGTTACCATGCCCGTTGGCAAGACCAACGCTGGTGAGGTCGCCATTCGATTTGCTGCCGGCGCCGGCGCTCTTCAAGGTGCCATAGACGCTGCTGCCGCCGCCGCCGCCGGTGCTGCCCGTCTCCAACTGCCTAGCATACGAGTTATCGGCATAGGCATGGAAACAGCATCTGACTAGAGCGTTAGCGGCCGCCTCCCGCTTGCAAATGAATACGTGGCACTCGAGCACCTTAATTCCCGTGGTGCGACGCAATATGGCTGCAAAGATGGGCGGGTGCTGGGCACGCGGCATGCGCGCAAATGGCGAATCCAACGGCAGAAACTTTGGCTCCGGATGAGCATTGCCCCGCTCCGGTATCAGCACTTGACGCACTGCGGCACAATAGTGCAACGATTCGATGGGAAAGAAGCGTGTGATTTGCTTCAAATTCTCATCGACATTCTCGAGCAGTATGCCATTGGACCAAACGCTCAGCCAGCTATCGATGCCCTTGGCACCGACAGCGCCCTCTGACGGATAGAGGCTGCGCAACGGCTCCTGTATGCCCTGGAGACCGTCCTTGCTCTGACGCGGCACGGCGCTGCCCAGATAGAGCACACGGCAGCGGCAAATGGGCGTCGAGTCGCCCATTCTCAGTTAAAACAACAACAACAACAGCAGCAACAGCAAGAACAACAAAAGATGAAGAAAAACAAAAGCGTCTTACGTTGAGTGTCGCGTTCTTTACGTAGCGTAACGGCAACGTAGGCGCGAACCGAGACCGAGCAATGTGGATTTTCTGGTTTTGCTTTATATGTTAGCCACGTACAAACACACACAGGTACATGTATATATGCCAATGTGTGTGTGTTTGTGTGTGTTTATTTATTGTGAGCTGTATTCGAGTGTGTGGTTCTTAAGCCGTCACGAGAGAATTTTAGTTCGCTTAGGTAAGCGGATATTTCTTACACTGCCAGTCACTGCATTCACTAACAACACACACATACACATGCATCATCACTCACACACATACTAACAGGCAACAGTAAAAAGCAAAAAAACACGCGCTTCACACACAACTTTTTTCTATATTTTTCTTTTTCTTTTTAGAATTTATTTTTCGTGTTTTGTTTCACTCTTTTTGGATATGAATTGTAAATTTGCTTCTCACAGAATCGTTACGTTTCCGCCATGGAGATTATTCTCGATTTGGGAACACACTCTACACGAACACGGGTTGAAAAACAAATATGGCGTCATGGGATTCTCTTAGTTTTGTGGTCTCCCGTTTTGAACATTCCGTTCTGATCGTATATATTTATACGAATACATATATAATACAATTATTGTGGACACGACCAACTACGCAATTATGTTTGTTGATTAAAAGTCGCTTTATTTGGGCCTGGCTTTTGATAAAGCTCTGCCTCTGCTCAAATTATTTATGAGTCTTATGAATATTCGGTCCGCTCGAGACTTGCGATCGCGACGGCGTCTCACTGTGAAATGAATTACAATAACGTGAGCGGCACGGCGCCTACGTGGTATTTTCAAGACATACATTTATACATAGAGTCTTCGATTCGAGCAGTCTTCTCAAGCCGCTCAGCTGCGCTCACTCAGGTAGACAAATGAGAGAGATACTGTCAGAGAGAGAGAGAGGGAGAGAGAGAGAGAGCCCAGAAAAGTACCTGTGTTGCCCACCAGCTGCTGGAAGGTGCTGCTGCACAGGTAGGTAGAGGTAGAGGTAGAAAGCCGGTTGTGGATTGCATTGTGAGCCCAAGAGATTACAGTAGGTCTGCGACTCTCCCAGCTGAATAAATTCAATAGTGAAAAATGTCTTTGTAGCTCTGTGTTAGATTACCGGTTTATCAGCTTTGCAGCGGCGATTGCGACGATTTTTTTTGTCTGTCTCGCATAGCGAACTCAATCAGCCGGCTGAGTTCTTTTTGCTGATTATGATTTTACATACATACATGTATATTAATAGGTGTTGGACAACATTCTTTGAGAAGAACCTGACACAACGTTCGTCTATTATAATTTAAATGAATGCAGTCAAGGGTCTAATAATCTTAGGAGTGGGCCTTATCTTTTTCAAGACGTTGGAATAATAATAATATTATTAATAATATAATACACTGTGCTCTTCATAGCACAATTAAAATTAATAAGCAGCATATAGTGTTTTAAATCTTGGATTTAACAATGACCAATTTTAGGGAAATATTTTGACCAACCTCAAGGCAAAAACCCGTTAGTCAAAGCTTTTGTCGTTTTGTTTTTGTCTGTGCTAAAAGTTGTCAGAGATCGCTTTGGGTTCGTGTCTTCGATATTCCATGTACGTTTTGACATGAGAAAAGTTAAATAATTATTTGCAATACATTACATTATTTAAGCAGTTAAGGTAAAACTTTGAAATATAATATTTTTAGTCTCAAAATTCCAAAGTAAACGGGATAATACTAATGATAATAGCCAACCTAACCTTGTTAAATTTAGTCTTATATAATAGGATTGCCACGATCTCATTATTCTGCCAAAACGCTTTATGGGCTTTATGGGAAAGTATCTAAACTATTTTAAAGCTATGAACAGTTTTAAATTTTCAGTCATTTCTGATAATTTGCGTCAGATGTGAATATATAATGTATTTAATGCTGAGAGTGTACTGAACAATTTAAGTTTTCTGCTCCTAAATGTGGATTCAGTACGTGTGTGTGTCGCCGGACTTTGAAATGACATTATGCAGGCTCTTTGCTGAATGGCCAAAATTCCACAAGTGTACTCCACGTTGTTTTGCTCCCCAATAGCCCTTGAAAATTAATTCCAAAGTTCTTATGATGGTGCACGCCTGAAATCACCATCAAACATTTGCATATATACATATTCATAGATACATACACATATTTATTCATATATACATACATACTGCAGACAGGGGCGCTGCAAAATACTCATAAACATATTTACTCTTAATAAAGTGCCTCTGCCTTTAAATTGTGACTTTTATTGCTATCGGAAATCGAAATATGTCGATATTCGTAAAACCGATGCAGTTATCGATTAAATTAAATAAACTTGATCTGCGCGTGGTATACAAGAAAATATGATGTCTCTAGCTCGTATAGTCTGTGAGATCCGCAAAGACGGACAAACAGATGGTGATTATGATGAGGAATAATAACACTTTATGCTTCGTTCTACCTGTGACATATTTTTGCATTTTATTAATCAATTTTCAATTGGTTCCGGGTATTAAAAGCTCAGAAATATGTACATTTTATAATTATTACATAACTTATTGTAATTGAATATTAGCGACTTACTACCTATGAAAACACTTGGAATTAATATAGCCATTAACGAATAGGTTATTGGCTTGTTTATAATAATTGTTTTGTAATATTCTACGCATTACACAATTGCCAGAATTTGTGAGTAACATCACTGGAAAGATGGGGCCCCCTTTTAATAATAGCACAAGCAATTAAAAATGTTGCGGTTAGAATACAACTTTGATTTATTGTATCGCTTTATCTAAATAGTCATAAGCTGATTTGTATTTAGATATCGAGAACACAACATAAATATTCTTACCTGCGTCATACACACTCAGAAAAAATAAAGAATTTTGTTTTTTAAATGTTCTTGTAAAAAACGGGACGTGAAATTAGTTTTTAATGTAGAATATAACATTTTACTTGGTTCAATAATTTAATAACGCAAAAGTAACGTTCGATATTAAAATCGGGTTAGACAGAAAATCTTACGAGTGTGAGTACATCAATTAAAAAATTTTATTTTTCTGTCTGTAGAGAAAAAAAAACAATGTATCCATATGTATGTTTTCATAAACATTTTCGGGGATTTCAAAAAGCAAACAAGCTAATTTAAAGTGAACATGTGATTGACATTTCATTACCCAAGATTGTCCGCTCTTTTGGATTACCCAGTGATGGGAATTCCATGAACCATCGCTACAGGAAGTCTTGGGCAACCCACGCTCGGCTGTAGCAAGGGTGTGTCCAATCACAGATGAAACCTGTAATAATAATGCAAAAAAATGTACATAAATCTGGCTAAATAAAAAAGTACCCGAAGTGTCGAACTTACCTAGCACCAAATAGAAAATGTTGTGCGAAAAATGGGGGCTTTCCTGGTATTTATTAGTATATCTCAATCGATCACTACAGCGTCTATGTGCACATCTAGTTTAACAGGTGTAATGGCGAATCCACACGATCGGTTTACCCTGTTGTGGGTAAAAACATGACAAAGATCGCTGCTGGTTTGAGCTGTTGCAGCGCACGTGCTGCAATGACGCTAGCCTTAAACCTGTTCTTGGTCAGTGTTGAATTTGTAAAAAAAAAAAAAAAAAAAATAATAATAAAATAAACATGATCTGTAATGGCTCTGGGTAAATTATAATTTATGCATTTCAATAAGCCGCGCACGCGAACTTAAGCTACAAAAACGCGGCACACGACGACTTGCGTCTCATTCTCAGTTCAGCGCGCGATCCGAGTTGAGGGCTTAAGATCAACAACCGATCTGTACATCAAACACCGGTTTTATTTGCGAAGATACTTTTACGTCTATAGTTTGAGACTTGGACAGGATGCAGCTATTTATAGGCGTATTCGGCCTAGTGCTATTGGGCATTCCGTCGCTTGTTTTGACTCGTAAGTAGCTCGATTTTAAAGCCATGTATTAACTGAGTCACAACAAATATTAGCAAAACGAACAAATATTATGTGTAATATATGTGTGTACTGTGTGCGCATTCGAACAGTTGAAACCAGTTAAGCGAGACAAGCGTTAATCAATAAATTTATCAAGTCGATAATTTAAACAAATGATATTTATTCTCTATTTTAGAGACAGATAACAGTTGTTATACTCCCGTTGGAGCGAGCGGATTTTGTGTTCCGTCGCAGCAATGTCAATTTGTGAAAGATCTGCGAGCCACATATGGACGCGATGTGCCTGCCATTATAATTAATCAGTTAAGACAGATGGCCTGCAATGGTCCACAGCGATGGGTAATTATTGATAATAAATTGTATAGGCCTGATAAATGCTAAAAAAAATCATCTTCTTTACAGGTATTTCATTTGTGCTGCCCAAGCGCTGCAGTGATCAGGCCCCAGAGCGATGGCAATGTCAATCTTGATACACAACAAAAATCGACGGTTGAGCCACGTCAGTCATCTGGAGATCTCAAGCGCATCGATGAAAATGGCATGAAGCTACTCAACTCGGTCACCCAGTGCGGCAAAAATACGAATACAAAAGTATCCGGTGGAGAAAATACAAGAATTGGCGAATTCCCTTGGCTGGTGCTGCTAAAGTATGAGACATCCGGAAGACCTTTTCTGTGCGGGGGTACCTTGATTAGCGATCAATTTGTCCTGACAGCCGCTCACTGTGTGCAACAAGCTGCTAAGCTGTAAGTCCACACTTGTCAATGACACAAATCCTTTCTTTTCTCATTGCAAACTTCTTTATATGCAGCATTGCCGTGCGCATGGGAGATCACAATCTAAACACAACAGAGGATTGTGAAATTTTGGGCAATCGTCGCAAGGACTGCCTCCCACCGTACGAGGAGTTTGGTATTGAGTCTATACGTTCGCATCCAAACTACAACTCCATTAACAATGACATTGCGCTCATCAAACTTGACCGCCGCGTTGAGTTCAAACGGCACATCAAACCCATTTGCCTGCCGATCGATAAGATGTCCCAGAATGTACCCTACGATCAGAGCTTTTACGTTTCGGGCTGGGGTCGTACAGAACACAAAACAGAATCTAGTATACTGTTGAAGACACTGGTCAAGCGACAGGATCTGGATGTTTGCCGCAACTTCTACAGTAATGCGCCGGTTAACGAGAATCACATCTGCGCCGTAGGAGACGCCGATAAGCATACCTGCGCCGGCGATTCCGGTGGACCGCTTTTCTTCCTCAATCACTTCAAAACCTTCATTCGCTATGTGCAATATGGAATAGTGTCACATGGAGGATTGATGTGCGGCAGACGACAAAATCAGCCCGGAGTATTTGCCTCTGTAGTGGACCTGTTACCATGGATTACGCAGAATCTTTATTGATGTCCCCCGAAACAGACTTTTGTACTTATATATTATAATCGTTATTATTTATTCTTTTCTTTAGTTCCCAATGCCATTGTAATAGTCACATTAAGATATTAATGGTTTTAGTTCGTAGTTTTTAAAAATATATATATTATTTGCAGTACGAAAATGAACTATTCAACGGTTGTAGTTAATTGATTGGAAAGTGGTAAACAAAATGTACAAAGAAGGAACATTCCTTCAGTGGATGTTCAGAGATTGCTTACAATTTTGTATCTGATTAACCTTTTATATGCTTATGATATCAGTCTCTCCTAGCAGTATTATATCGACATCATGTTTATGTAAATTGACTGAAAAAACAGCTATTCTAATCATGGATCCATAAATAAGTTAATACACCCCAACCTCTCTTTACGGCCTAGATGCGCTCCACGAAACTTGGCCGCAACTACGGCCACGAAAAAAGCCGTATAAGCAATCAATTATTCTAATACAAATTCAATGGATCCATTTCCAAATTAGTTAAATATGTAAGATAGTTTATCATTCAAAATCTTTTTATTTCATATAAATCAAAAATACATATATAACAAGTACATACATTTGTACATGAAATAGCAGACTCCAAAAACCAACAATAATCTACATATATACAAAATTTAAGGAACTTCACGTTACATAAAATATGTGTATGTACATACATACTTTTTTTAAAATGGCTTTAATCTGAAGACGATGAAGAAATGGAAAACTGCAGAACTTTGCTCGTAAGAATGGGCCTGGCTTAAAAAAGTTGTCCAATGTTGTTTGTCTTGCCTCGGTCAAATCTTCAAAGCCGAGATCTTGGGCTAGATCCAAAATAACTTCTGCTTCAGTCCTTTTTACATTGACATCGAAAAAAGCTTTTTTTGCCGTTCTAGCGAAACATTTTATTTTTTTTTATTCCTTAATCGAAAACGTGCCTTACTTGAAGAAGGCCGTTATAGCGAAATTCCGTATAAAGAGCGGCCGTATAGCGAGGTATTGCTGTATTATAAAAACTCGATAAATAAGTATGGCTATCATATATAAAGTTTATAGAGATTAGAATATTAAATGGATTCAGATTGTAGATACAATTTTATGATATAAAAATAAATATTAAATAAAATATATATATATAACATAAATTCATTTATTTAAGGTAAATTTGCTTACTTATTTTATTGGTTTCGTGATCTTAAGTGTATTTTTATGCATGCACATTTTTCAAAACTTCAATCTAAGCCACGTTTTGTACATTATAATTACATTATTATATGCTTTCAATTTTTTTGGACAACCGTATGCATCTTTGTAAATTAGTTATGTATATAAACACACAAGAGACCATACTAAGTTGATTTTTCCCAGATACCCGATTAGCATTATGAATCACTCGCCAACCAGATTATTTCGTAATAATTCTGATTACTAAGTTCAGCTCACTTATGAGAAGTTTGATTCACTTGAAAATTTCGCAGAACTTAACTGTTTTTGCTTAACGCTTTCCGGTGACCGGTAGGTGCAATTAAATCATTTGACAATTAACAGCTTCTTACATTTATTGGCGTCTCGGAACCGAAACTGGTTCAATAAATATGCATGTCAATGATATTGATATCTGAGTTCAACAATGAACGATCTAGCATTATATAGTCGAATGTTTACTCACTCATAGTGTTAATTTATTTATTTAGATTCAATTTGATGAGGGGCTTTACCGCCAATATTTCAGAAAATTTTTCGTGTATAGACCATTGTTATGCTAGTATTAGCTCGAATGATTGCCAATACTAACAAAGCTCCTCACACACCTTTCTACTGAAGGCACCTGCTTGTGACTTTTCAGTCTGGTTAAGGTTGTATTTAATTGCAATATCGTAGTCACAACTTTGGTATCCCACAAATTGCAATTCATTGTTTTGTATGTGGTATCATGCCCAGAGAGTAAACTGATCAATTGCATATATTTAGCTGGGCAATTAATCTTAGAAAGCTCAATTCAATGCGAAAACCTGGGACGATAAATATTATTACATTCATTTTGTACTGGGAGATGCCCACAATGGCATCGGATCAATAATTTATTTTCTCAGGACTCTATTTTAGTCCGATGCATTATACCCTGCACTACTGGAACGGGCTCATGTTTATCAATTTAGTTCAGCTTGCATAGCCAAGCGATTTTTCTTATGGCAAAAGAATTCTATATATTTAAGCAAATCACGAATGTTACCTTCAATATGACAAAATTCAAATACCCTTCGTGTAAAAATAAAGAGTGTTGACTGGCGAGGGACTAAATTGATTTGAAATTGGAACAATGAATTGATATAATCTAAACGAAAAACGTTCCTTGTGTTCAGTGCTCAACCACTAAAAATGCCTGAAAGCGTCGTCCTGCGCAGCAGAAGAGTTTTGGCTTTGGTTGCGAACAGTTTATGGACAATGAACTGGATACGTAATTTGTCGCTGGCGCTGAAATGGTAAATTAAGGACACGTTATGTAATATACATTTGCGTATTAACCATTTAAGAATACAAATAGGTCACTCCATTTGGGAACGTTCTACATGACGATACCGTTTATAGGCACTGTCTCCAAATCGCTGATTGAGAGTTACATTTCCTCTTCGGTGTCTTTTAACTTGGATACAATTTAGTATGTAATTGAGATCATTTAAATGAGAGTTCAACTAATGTGAAATTGCAGCCTCAATTGGAATACTTCGTTTCCGGCCGTAACCGTTTGTGAATTATATAATTCTGAAAAAATTTGGGATGTAAGCGATGTGCACTTTGGACAAGAACACGATTTCCGTTTCGATGATTTTATCAGCGAAATTGCATTCTTTCGAGGCATTTGCATTAGCTGCGACAATTGTAATGAACTGAACTGTCCGGATAACTTTACTCTGCTGCTAGATGTGGTAGTTTTGGAGTGCAATAGTACAACCTGAAAAATTGTGCGCTAGATTAAAAATTTAAATTAAGCACGATGTATTAAAAATATGCGTCGAGCTAATTTTACAATTGAAGGCATACATTTTTCCGAGTGTATTCCAAGTTCTCATAACTGATCTATAAACTTATATAGATATTTTTAGTTTCGCAGCAAATGTCATGAGCTGATTATGGAGTGTCGCTTCCTGAATAAGCTATTCGACTGCTGCGATCAGTTTCTGCCCATATTAACCGAGTACGGCGTCTGTTACTCCTTCAACTCCCATCAGGCGACAAAAGTAGCACAAGTGCAGTACAAGAACAATCGCATAACGGGAGCGGGACATCTGAAATTCCATGCAACGGCTGATGTTCAGGTGAATGTGCATGCACCCATCGATGTGCCTTTTCACTTCTCGGAGGGTATGATCCGGGAGACTGTTCTGCTAGGTAACAACAAGGAGCTCATCTTAAATGTCATCGAAGTGTACAATCACGAGAATGTCGTGGAGCTGAGCAACGAGCAACGCCGTTGCCGTTTCAGTCATGAGCATGTCGAGCAACGGATCGGAATCTATGAGTTCTACAGCTACTCCGGTTGCATTGTGGAGTGCACGGTTGCCCTACATCTGCTCTACTGCAATTGCACCAGCCACTTTATGGCAGTGCCCAGCAAGAACTCGTTGCCCGTCTGCGACTTTCGTGGCCTGATCTGTTTAACAAACATTCACGAAAGATTGATGGCTGAGCGCAAGTCCTGCGACTGCATGAGCTCATGCGAGGAGCCCGAATATAACATTATCTACAGCACGCTAGACGAGTAAGTAGCCGATAAATAATAATATAATATAAATAATATTCTCTTAGTCTAATGTTGACAAGTTTGAAGTTGTTATTATTAACTTATTCTTGCTAAAACTCATTTTTCAACCGATTGCTATAGGATGTAGT
Source organism: Drosophila kambysellisi (assembly GCA_035042185.1). NCBI lineage: Eukaryota > Metazoa > Arthropoda > Insecta > Diptera > Drosophilidae > Drosophila > Drosophila kambysellisi. Next base: position 376,198 of record JAWNLS010000855.1, read on the forward strand.
AGATCGATGTTAATAATATTTTGCTTAAATGTTGCGGGTCTACCAGGATGCTCGCAATTGGCGAGTAGGTTAAAGATATCTCGAAATAAATAAAAAAAAATATAATATATACAAAATGTTCGACCGATTTCATATTTTGACTCCATGCAGATAACAAAGAGATTTCAACAAGTTTTATCAAATCTGCTTAGAAAAAAAATGACTAATATATTCAGGCACATCGGTTGATGCTTACCAAATTCAAATGTAGAAATTTCGACGACTTGAAAGACAAAATTGTTGATTGACAATTGTTGCTAATAATCATTCGTACATGTGTCCTATTTCTTGCACGTTTGCAGCAAGCAGGAAGTCGTTAAGGATATCTCCGACATACATGTGGCACTGGTGGAGCTGCCCACACAGCGCTATGTGCGTCGCGTTGCAAAAACGCCCCTGGACTTATTGAGTGAGTCACAGTTGTCAGCTCTGTATACATTTACTATATATATGTATGTGTACTTTACATTTCAGTTTCATTTGGTGGCTTGATAAGCCTCTTTTTCAACGTCTCCGCGCTAAGCACCGTAGAGAGCATATTTATATTCTTGGAATATAGAAAAGAGATCTTCAACTGGGCAAATAGATTCTACATTGGCACATTAAAATATTTACAAATTTTGATACAGTTAAAGTAAATCACAAAATGTTTTCAATAAATTCTAGCTGTCTTCCCATTGCTCAAGTGAATGCACACTCGTATCGATGTGCATTTTGTTTTAAGTGCATTGAAGAGTCACCAAAGTGTTAGAAACTGCTCATTCTTTGGGGCACATATGAGGAATCTGTCGATGGACGTAACCAAGTTTTTGGTGTTATCACTTGCAGCAGCGTATCCATATAACTGGGCAAGTAGACAAAGCTTGAGAATATCAAAAGTACAAACATAATCAAGACAAAACCATCTGCAAAACAAAATTACTTTTTGTTATTATTGTGTTTTAACAATCTGTCAATTCTTACTTATTAGTTTCTTTTCCCATGGCTCGAACATATTGATGCAAGTAATCAGCTCATATTGACGATATAAATGGCCCGCAGTATTTTTTAAGTTCCACATATTAACTTGGTTTCCTTTTCGTTATCAAACAATTGAAGTACAAAACTAAATGATTTTTTTTAGCGTTAATTAATAAATTTTTGCAACCTTAAAAAATAATTATATTCAATATACGGCAACAAAAATTTTATTGTTTTCGTTTGCAGAAACAGCTGTTTGAAGTGTGACCAATTTATTTTTTAAGTGTTGGTTAATGTGCTGCATAACAAAGTATGATAGCAGTCAGCTTCTGTCAGTTGTCAGAATTAGTGGGTTGGCGCCAGTGTATGAGTATTTAAATGATATTATTCGTGCAGTAAATTTAATATTATTATAATATTATACCTTAATATGATGCTTAAAAAGTTTATTAATTGTGATTTATAGAGCGACACAAGTGCGTGTCTATAAATATGGCAAAAATAATATTTGTGGTAGTAAATTCCAATTTCTCCACCTTATCTGTAAACATATCAGCTAAAGATAAAAGTATGCACGTGAATGCTAAACTTGATCCAGGCCAATTTAATGTGTTCTAAGTCAATGTCTGTCTAAACTAACCAGATATTTAATCGATCTTAGCTTGGCAATTAAATGCCGTTGAGATATGTCGAATTGAGCATTTATAGCAACGTTTCTAATTAGTTGTAATGGATTGTGTCCAATTTAAGTGAAATTTTCTGCCAATTTCCGTTGACCCACAACTACATAAACAATGATCCATGTCTTTTTTTCTCACTCAAAAGTCTAGACTCTAGAGTCTAGACCATTTGCCTCTCATCGAATGCGTATGTGTGTGGGGCTTAAAGAGCATCAAAATCGAAACAGGATTTAAGACCATTGCGCCATAATTTGCACAGGGGCGAAGGTATTACACTGCTGGCCAGCCAGCTGTGCTTGTGCTTTTTGGTCGAGCGCAAGTGCTCCCAGAGAGGACGACGACGACGACGACGCTATCGATTGACAGGCGAGCTTGTGGCTTGATTTATGCGCGCAGCAAAGGAATGTGGCAAAGTGTAAAAAATGTGTTTAAAACACAGCGACACCCAGTCTCCAGTCGCAAGTCTCCAGCCCAAGTCTCAAGTCTCGAGTGCAGAGTCGCTTTAAGTCACGCATATGCAGCGACAACTAATTCAATTTCCCACTTGCCATGCCACAAGGTGGCGGCTGTTTAGCCAAGTGTGCACGCCTAATTGGTAATGCGATCGGCTTTATTGAGGCGCAGGCGCAGGCGCAGGCGCTGTTGCTTTTGCTGTTGATGTTGGTGGTGCTGTAACTGAATCTATAGACGGAGACGTTGTCGCTCGGCTATATCGCTGTCGCTCAGCGTAAATCCCATTACGTGCAATCCGTTTCGAGCCATAAACATGTTGCCGCAGCTGCAACAACCAGCCAACTAAACCCCCAACGCCTCCTCCTTCTTCTTTTTCTCCTTCCCCTCCTCTTCCATCTCCTCCTTCACCTGTTTTGGGCCACGTTGGCTATCCTGGCATCCAGCAGCGCAACTTGTCGCTCGAACTTAATTGCCTTGGCTGCGCTTATGACTTTCGTGTGCAATGCATCCACATCCACATCCACATCCACATCAGCAGCTCATCGCTGTTGTTGTTGTTGTTGCTGTTTTCTTTGCTGCATTATTAGAAAGTAACTTGCGAAAAAGCTATCAGCATCAGAGCTTCATATCGTCATCATCCTTATGGCTGCTCGCCTCAGTTGTTGGCACTATTTTCGACACCGCTTTGGCCTGCCATAAATTGCCAAATGCCAGCGTCACGGGGCCCTGAAATGCACTCGTCGCGCTCTCTCAGCCGCTAAATTAGAAAAAAGTCGATTTACTAATTTACGGAGCTGCTTCTCAGCAAGCATCTGCCTACCTTTGCCAGCCTGCTTGCTCGCCAGCCTGCCTACCCGAAAGTCCATTTTCCATTTTGTACGGTTTTCAATTAAAGCAACTGAAACAACATGCGACCTCGCGCGCTCCCAAAGTTCACGCTAAAACTGCAGCCACAGCGTGTACTCGTATCTCTGCATTTACACCCAGAAAAAAAGTGACCCAGAAAATGTTCTTAGCCTGAGTTCAAAGGACAGCTGTCAGAAAATATGAAATAACGGTTTTTTTTTTTAGTTTCCGCAGCTCTACCAAAAATATATTACTATTATATATTTTAATACTTTTTTTATTTATATTTATTCGTTTTCAATTTTAATGAATTAATTCATTTTAATTCTATTTAATTTAATTAAGCAAAACTGCAGGGTTAGATTTTAGCCAAATGTTTGGGCAAATACACAAGCTTTTCAAGTCCATTTTAAGAAAGCGATTTCCTTATTTTAGTAGCATAATTTTTCCGAGTGTATATGTGCCTTTGTCTCTGCCAGTCCCGTGCAACTAATTCCGCAACACGGCTGCGACGATGGCAGCATCCGATAGCATTTTTCCAGGAATAAAGTGCACTTGCCATGTGGAGAGAGAGAGAGAGAGATAATCAAATGTTTTTTGGGTGCTAAAACGGACCGCAGTTTGCATTATTGTTCTGAGAAATTGTTATTAATTGAGTTGTATACGAGTATATTGAAGAGTGGCCAGTAGAGACCAAAAAGAGACCTCAGTGGGTGGTCCTAATGGCCTAATGTAAATATTGGTCGAAATCCATTTGCTCAATTTAATTTGGTTTGGCCATTAATAAAGCAAATGGCTCGAATCGAGCACGGAACCGAAGATCGCGCTTCATTTGCATGCGCTTAATTTATGCCCATCAATTAGCTGATTAATTTATTTGGCGTGAGACGCTAGGCTAAGCGACTTGGGCTTAAAACGGTTGTCTAATTAGATAAATGCGCTACATTAATGTCGCCTCTGACATTTATAAAGCGTTGCTCCTAAGCTATGGCTAATTTTTTGTTTTGATGTTCATTACAATTAATTTTGCGAAAAGTTAAACTAAAGAAAACATGGTTTAAGCTAAGTCATAAAATTGGTGTCCGAGTCCGATTGTCTTTCTTCGCAGCATCAGATCTATGTATGCCAATCAATTCCCATCCCAAATTAGCTTTTAATACTGTTTATAAATGCCACCTGTCCAACAACACGGACATGGTTCGATCTCAATCCGGCTCCTGGCCTGCCAACTCTCAAGAGCTTTGTCTGCCAGGGAAATGGAAAATATTTTAATTAAAATACAAACTAAACGTTTACTGTAAGCGATGTTATCCGCTGCAACGGCAAAGCTGCAACTAGCAACAAGGCGAGTCACAGCCCCAAGAGTCAACGATTGGAGTTGGAGAGCTACCGGCTGCGTGTCTGGCGCTACAAATGCAGCAATTGCTGCATGCAACAACATTCAACATGTGTCGCACAGCGCCTATTTGAATATATATCAAATCAGTTTAAGATAATTTTCTATAACAGCTACTAGCGACACAGCAAATCGCGAACATTTCTATTGCTTGGCAAGTTCGTTGCCTAAGTCTTTCGTTTTTGCTGAATCTTTGGCAGTGCATATTTTACGCGCTGCTTGACATTGTTGTTGCCAACGTTTGCCAGGCTCGAAATTAAGTTGTTTTGCATAAAAGCACCATAAAAAGGCCGCATGGCAAACGCACACAGCCCAAAGTAGGAACAAGGAGGCCAAAGGAGGCTAAAGGAGGCAGCAGCAGCAGCAGCAGCAATTGTGATTAGAACGACACGACAGGCACGACATGAGCGCAGGGCACACAAGACATATGACGCTGTTTGCTCCTTACGAATATGGACAACAATTGCCTCAGCAACAACAGCAACAAATACAACAACAACAAGAATAACAGCAACAAAAAATAAGCAGTAACAACGACAGCCAAGACAGCGACGAAAATTGCCAAGTCAACACGAGCGACGTATGTCAACAAATGGCACTGCCATTAGCGGCCAATCCAAATCGTCTACACCGTAAAAAAAATTAAATAAATCAAAAATACAGTAAAGCCGAATTTTGAAAGTCTGGTACTCTTATCAATCCGGGTTTATTTTAACTTATTCGTATAATAAACAGAGAGAGGGACAGAATTTAATTTATTCACTTGATCGCTTTTAAACTTATTTGTTTCGTTAGCTTATTTTAAGGTTTTCTTAATGCTTACCAGGATATTAATGCATATATTACGGAATACATAAATTACACATTCTATATTTTACGGGAAAAATTATTACAGATTTTTTTGTGCAAAACTTAATATTTTTATGCTCAATTCAAATACTTTAGCCATATTTCAAGAATTCCCTAAGCTGAAAATTAAAAACGACCACGAAATGAGCATAAATTTATTAGGCTCCCTTAGTTAAATTTTTTTTTTCTGTGTACATGGGATTTTGGCTTCCTGTAGCTGGTAAGCAAATGCTAGGATAGCTATTCGAGCTGCTGATCACCAACGGCAGCAAACAGCAACAGCGGAGCGGCAGCCGCTTGTTGCAACTATTATCAATTTAAGTTGGCTAATTGGTTTCAAATTTATGGACCTGTATTTGATATTTATGTCGTCTGCTGAGAAGCGAGCGGGCAACTTCAGGCTGTTGCCCCGTTCGCCCGTTCGTCTGGGGCATCGTCGCCATTTGGCCGTGGCATGCTGCAAACAACGTAATTGGCTTTCAATTTGCAGCAAATTGTTGCAACAGCCACGACAACAACGCAAAAGCAGCGCTATACAGCGAAACATATTTAGATTATAGACGGATAAAGTTTATGTACGTTCTGCTCTGTTCGGCTCTGTTCGGCTCTGTTCAGTTCTGTTCTGTTCTGGTCTCAGACAAGTTTCGATGGCTGAATCGCTGACTTGCTGCCTCGATGCCTGGGTGCCCGAGACTTGGGGTGGACGTTTCTACTTCTTCTTTTTGCCAATTCTCCGCGTCTCCTACCATAATTCCAATGAGTTATGTGCCCATCATGTGCACTCGGGGACCCTTCAAAAGTTGAAAACGTAGTGCGCGTTAATTAAAAAACCAACAACAAAAGCGCCAAAAATGTTGCTAAATTTTCGCTCCTCTCTCTCGGTCCACACACAAAAAAAGGACGGCCCAGTGCTGTTTTAGCTGTGTTTGACTGTTCCCTCCGACGGTTTAGCTGTTCAATAACTAAATAAAACACTCAAGCCGGCAAGCTGGCCAAAAGCCGAAGCCGCTTCGTCGATCGTTGCCACAATCAAGCGAAAATTCCTGGCATTTTCTGCTTCATTAACAACGCACAACGCGGCCATTTCGTTTTGTTCACGAAATTTACGCACACACAACTCACACTCGCATACACACTCGCACACACTTGAGCACACACACACACACACACACACACATATACACCGACGAGCAACGATCAAGGTACGAAAGTCGCCACGTTTTGCGACTCGATCAGCAATTGAGCTTAGTTTTGTTTTCGGCTTTTTGGTATTTTAATTAGAAACCAAACAACGCAAAATGCATTGCTTTCTGGCCATTTCGCTTTCCTCTCGCCGGCCTTTTAGCCAGGTCGCTGTTCCATTGCCTTGTTGCTTGACTTGTCCTGTAGTTCCAGCCAGTGATTCGTTTTCACATTCAATTAGCGCATATTTCAAATGCGGTCGCTGCAAACCCGGCTGTGAATATTTCAGTTATGCCAGGCAAAACGCACAGGAAATGGCATCGATACGACCAAAGATCAAACAACACTTAAATTGTGAATATCGAAGTAAAGTTGATGTTAGCTGTATATATATATATATATATATATAGGATAAGTCTAACAACTCATCAATTCATTTTCAGAGCCCTTTGTTTCGTTGGACTAAACTGTGTTGCGTGTTATTTTTTTTTAATAACGCATTCGAAAAATTTGTATCTATTTAAAAAAAAATTTCAAAATCGCTCTATTTGAAATATCTCCACTATTGAATTGGATTAATTAGTCTCATCATTATAAATATTAATTTCAAGCATTTCTAGAATCAAACAATATAAAAAATAATATAAAAAAATTTAAATACAAATCTGTTTCTTGCATTGTTTTTATATTTAAACAATTTGGCGAGTCCTTGAAAATGTGCAAAGCTTGTCAGTTGAAAGGAAGTTGCAAAATACTTACAATTATGGCCAACACTTCTTTGTGATCTGCATTTGAAAATTTCGAATTGATTTCAATTGTTAATATGTTTTACTATCATAATTGATATTGCTTTATTGCTTCTAGATCAAAAGTAACTGCTTACAGAGTGCACTGGCGCTACATAAAAATAATAATAAATAAATATTACTATGTTTAGTTAAATACATACAGTATGTGGAATTAATTTGTTTTACTTTATACTTAAATACACAGCTATTTAGTTTATGGGCAATCGATTGATTATTGCAAACGACATAAACAATTTGTTTTGTTCGTTGTTGTTGTTTGTTGTTTTTCTTTTTAAGTCCTAACTGTTGCGGCTTAAGTTTATCTCTCGATATGTAGACAAAATACAATTACGGTAACTACAATTTTACAATTCGTATGTACAACTTAAGAACTGGTTGCTTATTGGTTAATTACACATTATCTCTCTGCACCGAGAGAGAGAGAGAGAGAGAGAGAGAGCGAGAGAGCTATGCTATTATGTACAGGCTCCTGTGCGTGGGGCCACAAAGGATATACATATTGGTTATATACGAGGATATGCGCGTCCTGGTTTATACTACTAAATATCACACTGTGTAGGATGTTGCTTAGCGATGGAGAGAACTTTTTGAAATTACACTAACAAAGAATGCAACACAAAATGCTAACTACGCAGCCACAACTAACTAACTAACCAACTAACTAGCTTAACTATATAACTAACTCGATCGCTAACTAACTTATACACTAATTAAATACTCTACTAATGCACTTGGAAAACGCGCCCGTGCTGTGGCAATGGCTGGCTGCATCATCATCATCATCATCAACATCATCATCATCGAAAACGGAAACGGAAATGCCATGCTAAATGCCAGGAACTTTTAAGCGGAAATGAGCCGAGGGCTGTTGGGTCGTGAGATCGCTGCCCATTCATATGTGGCCCCCTCCCCCTCCTTAGACCACAACGGTGGTGAGGACATCGACGCTATCATCGCTCGCTGTCGGAGGCAGCGATTTACAATTGATGGATCGCTTTCCAAAATCCTTGCGCGGACTCTCCAGCGAGCCGACGGTGTTCTTCTTCATATCGGAGTTCTGCGTCTTGTGCAGCAGTATCTGTGAGCTGCGCTTGTGCGCCTGCTTCAGTCCCGTGCTCACGTCCAGCTCTCGCTCAAAATCGCAGGGCGGGAACAAAGGCTGGGAGCGATGAAGCGCTGAGCTGCTGGCCGCTGTTGCCGCCAGCTCTGGCGCCGGATTCAGGCTCAGTTCCATGCCGGTGCCGGCACGCAGCGATGTGGTGCTGCCCTTGAGTGGATTCGTATAGCGTCGCAAGTTCTCCTCGTTTTGCAGATTATTGGACTTCTCCTCCTCATGACGCAGTGCGTCGATCGGGGGTGTCAGATTCATGCCCGAGCTGCTGCGATACGCCAGTCGCTGCTTCCAGTAAAGGCTTATGAATATGGAGAAGCCCACCAGCACAATAAAAATGCCACAGAGGATGCCAATGAGCAGACTGTGACTATTGCCATCAGCCACTCGAGCCGTCTCCAGTTTGACCTCCAGTATGGAAGTGAGCGCTGCCAGCTTCGCATGCTGCACCTGCAGTTCATTGCGTCGCTGGATTCCGTTCAGTTGGCGCGAACTAAGGAGTTCACCCAACAAGGCCACCGCCACAGGCAGCTGCTGATCATTGAGCTGGCTGGAGGACTGTAAGGAGAAGAGATGATATATTGAAGAGTTGTACCTGTATTGAATTTACTTTAGCTTTAGCTAAATTCGAAATATGCTTATTTCAAATTATTCTTGTTTTGTACTTTATTTCGACTTACCACTGTCAGTTCGATGGTGTCATTGGTGCCCGTCTTCAGATCGCACAGCACCATAAGCATGCCCTGCTCCTGTGCTGGACTCGCCGGCGGCACCATCGGCTGCTTAATCAGTCTGGCTGCAAGCAGAACTCGCACCAGCGAACACAGACCCTCCACAGTGGCACCCTTGCCCACACGCTCCAGATCCAGGAGTATGGTTAGTCGGGCACAGTTCTCGTTCACGAGCGCCTGATTGGGCCAACAGCTGGCCTTGGCCGGCAGACGAGGGGGTGCCACACGCCTCGATGGCTCCAGGGCGCGACAATCACCACGCACGCTGCACGGTGGCGCCAGGCATGTTTCCCCCAAAGCTGGCACGCACACTTCATGCTGCTTGCAGACGCCGGAGAGATTCGAGGACTTGGACAGGGAATCGAGCTTAAAACAATTGGGCAGCCCACACCAGAGATTCGTGCAGCGAGACGTGCCATTCTCACAGACACAGGCATTGCAGTGCTCATCCTCATCACTGCGCCCGGTGAGTGCAGTGTCCAGCCAATTCTGGCTCTGATTCAGGGCGGCATAAGGCGAAATGGTGTTGCTGGCATTCAAGCAGGCAGACTTCGGATCGGAGAGTACTATTAAGAGAGGGCAAAATATTTAGATTGTTAGAAAAGCCTTGACTCAGACGCTAGGAGGTTAATAATTTGAGACAGTCGCACATTAATTTGCACCACGAGGGGTCCGACAAGATTTACATGCTTCAATAAATGTTTGAGCTTTTTTTAATAAACAAAAAACCAAATAACTGTTTTTTATAATTTTATAAATTTAAAAAAAACGTAAAGTGCTGAAAATTTGCTTTAAGCTGAAAATCTAAAATGTAAATCATATTTTTCAACAATGGAAGCGGATTTCCCAAAGAAAGTAAAACATAATTTTCACGTATTATTTATGTGCATACTTGAAGCAGTTTTAAGACATTAAAAAAACTGTAAATAGATCAGTTAAGTTTTTCAATGTGTTGATTACCCATCGGCAGTCAGCAATTAAGATTAGTTCCATGCTCTACTTACATATCTCACAGCGCAGACCATGTCGTCCTGGGGGGCAGATGCATGAGTAGCCGCCAATGCCGTCGATGCAAGTGGCGCCACCTTGACAAGGCTGGGGCGAGCACTCGTTCACGTTGATGCGACAATCGGGTCCCGAAAAGCCCTGAGCGCACAAACAGCGAAACCAGCCGGCGCCCGATTCGCAGGTGCCGCCATTGTGGCAAGGCTGTCCCCTGCACTGGTCGATGGCCTCCGCGCAGAAGAGGCCCGTCCAGCCAGGTGCACAGCGGCAGTGCGGCTGCAGCGCCTTGTCCGGCGCTCCGGGCATGCAGGTGCCACCGTTCTGGCACTGACCCGCATAGCAGACTGTGGCCCGTTCCGAGCAACGTTTGCCTATTGAAACAAAAACAAAAGACTTAGGCAACGAACTTGAGCGAAAATCAAATAAAATTAAAAGCAGTGACAGGATGTTGACTATGCACAGGCCAAGGCTAAATTACGGCTGCAACTAATTGAAATTGAAATTGAAAAGTAAAAGTGAGCTGACATAGATCGATGTAGCTGTATCTCTATCTGCACTAATGTATCTGTTTCTTTCAGTCATGTATCTGTGACAAAAAAAGCGAAACGCGTGAAATATGCAAATCGCACAAATCGAAAACAAACATAAATCATGCGAAGTTTGTGACTGGTTGGATGTGCATAACACCCGACACACAGATGAAATGCGCCACTGCCCCGCGGCTCAAGTGCCACATGTGGCAAACTGAGACCAATGCGCAGATTATTGCCGCTCACAGTTTGCCGCATTCGCCACAAATTGAGGCTGTAATGACTGCCGACTTTCAATGTTCAAATAAATGCGACCGACAATTTGAGTGACTGTGTGAATGTGAGCTAGGCGTGTGTGTGTGCTTGAGTGTGTGTGTGTGTGTGTGTGTGTGTGTGTGTGTGTGTGTGTGTGTAGCTCACTTAACGTGCTCAGCTCTCGTCTCGCACTCATTTAAAGCTTCCAAAGCGTTTATAATGCGCCTGTGAGGCAGTCGGCTTACAGCAGGTTTTTATACTCTCACCAAAAGCATTTCAGCTATGCGAATTGGCATGAAACATTAAAATCATTAATATTTTGCTCATTAAATTTTATCTTGGAAATTAATTTATAATTTTCAAATTGTCTGAAATATGCATCATTTAATTTTAATGAATCAAACTAACTATTTCGATTTCATCTCTTATCTGACTATTCAAGCTATCTTTCTATTATAATTTCAGCAATTACTTATCCGTCTATCTATTAAATTTTCATCTTATATCTATCCTTAATATCCATTTCGATTTGAACTGTTGAAAAATGTATTCCCAGGTTGTCAACATGTTTAGAGCAAGTTAGAGCAATCAAGTCTCGTTGTGCTCAGCTGCAAATTGTTGTTGGCTGCACTTGTTGCGCTCGGCTTTTGACATTCACTTAAGCCAGCCAGCAGCAACTGCAAAGACTGCAAAGACTGACTGCATCGACTCACCTGTCCAGCCGGACATGCACTCGCATGTAAAGTCGCCGTCACCGTCGAGGCAGATTCCAGCGTTTCGACAAGGATTCGGCGAGCATTCGTTGAGATCTGCAGAAAGTTAATGAGTTTGCTGTTTGTTGTTTCTGTTTCGATTGCTGTTTGTGCATTTGTGTGTGTGTGTGTGTGTGTGTTTGTGTGTGTGTGTGTTTGTGTGTTTGTGTGTGTAGATTACTCACTGTGCTCGCAAAAGGTGCCGGTGTGGCCCACATGACATTTGCAGAAGGTGCCCACGTCGCTCATCTCGCAGCTGCCATGACCGCTGCAGGGCTGTCCACTGGGCGTTGTCATCGTCGTCATTTTAGTCGGAGTCTTTGTCATCGCTGTTGCTGTTGCTGTTGTTGTTGTCGCTTTTGCTGCTGTTGCTGTTGTTGTCGCTGTCACATTGACAAAGCAGCCCTCTGTTGGTTGACAGACAGTAGTGGATTAGGCATATGATTATTTTTGGCGGTTCTTATTAAATTGCGGTCAGCTCACCATTGCACGGTGGCTGCGAGCAAAGTGGACGCAGCTGCTCGCAGTGTTTGCCGGCACGATCCGGCGGACAGTGGCAATAGTAGCTGCCGGGCGTATTGAGGCAACGGCCCTGCAGGCATGGCGATGGCGTGCAATGATCCTTGGCCTCCTCGCACAGGGTGCCCGAGTAGCCAAGCGGGCAAATGCAATTGAATTTGCCAACCATGTCAACACATTCGCCACCATTGCGGCACGGCGATGTGGCGCACTCATCGATGTCCGTCTCGCAGTCGCGGCCCGTGTAGCCGACGGCGCAGGCGCACCGATAATCATTGACCAGATCAATGCAACTGGCGCCATTCTTACACTGGCCCACACAATCATCCAAATTCTCGGCACATGTGGCGCCGCCCCAACCCTCGAGGCACAAACAGGAAAACGACCCGGGCAGATTCAAGCATTCGCGCGCATTGATGCAAGGACCATTTGCCGCAGCATTATTTGAGGCGGCAACGGCACTTGTCAAAGCGGCCAACAGAGCTGCCGAGCTGCTCAGATTACTGCCAATGATGGCGCTGGCGGTGGTTGTCAGCAGCGTTGTTGCAGCGGGCAGGGATGCCGCATAGGTTGCCTCGCATTCGTTCACGTCCACCTGACAGACATCGCCGTGCCACTCGGGCGGACATTCGCAGCGAAAGCCGCCGATTAGATCTACACAAGTGCCACCATGCTCGCAGGGACCTCCAGCGCACTCATCAATATCTAAACGAGAGACAGACAAACAGACAGAGAGAGAGAGAGAGATAGAGAGAGAGAGAGAGATGGAAAGGGGGGAGAGTTAGTAAGTGGCAGCCGCAACTCAAGTGCAAATGTGTTGATTTTGTTGTTGAGCGAGCGCAACTTCAACTCAAGCCAGGCCCTTGTCCAGCAGCAGGTGGCCTTAAACGCAGCCAAAAGTCATTGAACTGCTGCCAAATTCACGTGCAGATTGGTAGCTGGGTACATTGCTTATCACTTGCCTGAAATCAGGTGGCTCGGCTCGGCTCGGCTCACGCAACTCATTTGTTTGTTTGCTGATAAAAGCGCTAACGGAAACCCTCGGAAATTGTGTTAATCTGACCCTTGGCCTGCCTGTGTGCCGTAATGAATAAGGTCAGCATTCTTCTCCCATGATATTTTTTTTGTTTCTTCCTACATTGCTTCAGCTGACATACTCGTATGTATGTATGTATATATGTGTGTATCTATATACTTGTACAAATTTCTTATTTTTTTTTAGTTAAAATTTAAAAAAATGACTTTTTTTTGTATTTTTTGTGACGACTGATTTTAGTCGCCATTAAGTAAATAAATAATTACTCTGTCTACCAATTCGCCTCTCTGTTGATTTAAATATTTATCTATTTGAATGTAGACTCTATACAAATTTAAAAAGCATTAACAAAACAAAAATTCAAAATTAAATTACGTTGAATTGATGGTCGGCAAGTTTGTTTCCTAAGTCGTTTGATATTAGAGCGGCAAACTTAATTAGCTTATGGCTTATTGCAATGCCTATCAAAAATGATTTGAAACGAGTGGTGAATGTCTTGTTTCGGTCGTGCTCTAATTGGAATGCAAAATCAAATTTGCCAGACCACCGTGGCAACAACACACACAAATCCAAACACCAACAACAACAGCAACAACAACAACAACAAGAGGAAAAAAGTATTTGGCTCTGCGTGCGTGCTACGTTTCATTTCATTTCGCTACAGTCAAATGCGTTTGTGCTCAATTGCATGATCGAGTGGCAGCAACAACATCAACAACAACAACAAGGAAAACATCAACAACAAGTTGTTGTTATTTAAGCACTGGCTGTGGCTAATCGCGTGCTGCAGCAAATGCGAAAAATTAAATCAAAACTCACTTATTTCACATGTTGATCCCGTCCAGCCGGCAGCACAGCCGCAAGTAAACTCGGCCGACAGCGGCGGCAGCTGTTGGGAGGCGCCTCCATTGCTGCTGCTGCCGCCGCTGGCTCCACTGCTGCCACTCGCATTGTGCGCCTCCTGCAGCAAGCCGGCAAGGCTGCGTATTGAATTGCGACGGCTTATCGGTTTGCCCATGGAGGAGCTCATGCCACGCATGACGCGATATGTTGTCGGCCGCGTTGCATTCGTTAGCTGCAGAGTAGTGGATGCAATGAATAGTTTGTAGTTTTTAGTTTGTAGTTGGCTCTTTTGTTTGCAGCATGTCGAAATTATTTTATGGCACCGCGAGAAAATGTCCATAAATTGAGGGCTTACCTTGAGGGTGCATGTGCCGCCGTTGCGGCAGGGCTGTGTGGCGCATGGATGCTCCACAATTTCGCACTGCTCACCCGACAATCCTTCGGCGCATGTGCAGCGATACTGATCCGGTGCGGTGTTCTCGCAGGTGCCGCCATGCTTGCAGGGTTCATGGGTGCCACAGTAATTTAAATCTGTGTGCGAACGAAACGAAACCAATACTTTCAAATATGCCACACAACATCGATATTATCATGATGATGTCGTTCGCCATGCACCATCCACCATGCAGCATACACCATTTACCAGGTGTTGCCTTTAGCAGGTAATTGCCAAGGCTCCACTTGGGTCGCTTACCTTGATCGCATAATATGCCACCCCAATTCGTATCGCAGACGCATTTCCAGGCGCTGCCATTGCAGGAACCATGCTTGCAACCGGGATAGACCATGCACTCGTTGCACAACGGACCACGCCAGCCCGGTCGACACCTGGTTGTAATGATTATGGCAAAAGAAAATCATGTGATTAGTTTTCAAGGTAAGCACTGCAGGTAATCCACTTTTTAATCCATAATCTAGCATACAAATCAGCACCTAAGTGATTTTCTGCCCCATCAGGATTGGTCTTACTGGGGAGTTAAAATTTAAATCGTATCGGTTTTCAAAAATAGTACAGAAATACAAATTTATAAATTTTAAAATATATAATTTCTTTTTCTTCTGAGCAATGCATAAAAACGTAAACAAAATCGAATTTGAATAATTTTGTTTACAAAAATTAAATGAAAGAAATCTAATTCAAATAAAATATTAAATGTTTTTAGCTTAAAAGCTAGATTGGTTTATTTCATGGAATAAGTCCAAGGCAATATGTCAATTTGCATGGGAACGCATGTCAAAGTCTTCTAATCAGTGAATTGGGTCACTTTGAACTTTAGCCTTGGGCCCGCAACCAACCGGCAAATGCAGGATGGGGGCATGGGGAAAATGGTAATTTCCAGTAACCGAATGGATTTGTGTCTTTTTTTTTTTTGGCCGTTGATGCTGCGATTTTATCGCCGCAACACGCTAAAGTGCAGGGATCAAAGTTAAATTGCCTGGCCATCGAGTTATCGACGCCAGCCGCCAGTTGCCGGCCGCCAGCCGCCAGTTGAGGTGCTAACTCTACAAGCTGGGCATGACGTTCAAGGAGATAGCCGGAACGGAACGGAACGGATCGGATCGTTCGATGCCCAGTCGCTCGGTACTGTCTAGTGGTGCAGGAGAGACGATGTGACGTTGTTCGATGTCTATAATTTATGATTTCATTAAAACAGCAGCCTGTTGTTATCTGTAAATGAATCTATTGCAAGCGGCATTCGCGGCGAGCGCAAATGGGCCAGCAACGTGCAAACAGCAAAGTAATTTTTCTTCTTGGTTATAATTGTTGTTGCTGCTTTTGCTGCTCTTGGCTAAAAAGAGGCTGTGCGAAAAATCTGTGAACGACGAACGACGGAATTGGAGTTGCCGCTGCAAGCTAGTTGCAACATTTGACTGGTTTTTTTTCTTGTTCTTCATTTTGATTTGATGGTTTCTAGGCCACGCTAATTATTGCTATTTAGAATCAGTGCGCCAGGATCCAATGCCAAGGCAAGCGTATATAGCAGGGGTGGGCAGGGAGGTCGGAACAGGCCAACAGAGGGGCAGACAGTTGCTGTGGCTGCTGCTGCTGCTGCTGCTGCTGTTGCTGACTGACTGACGGGTGAATCTGTGGTTGTTGCCTCTGAGAAATGCAATCATGGCCGCTGGCTCACGTATTCTGTGTTACGCTCAAACATTTACAACAGCAACAACAACAGCAACAACAACAGTAACAACAACAACAACCACAGTAACAATTCCACAAAACCACAAACGTTTTTTCGTGCTGTTGCCGCCTGCGGCTTCAGCTACTCCTCCTCCTCCTCCCTGCCTCCTCTTCCTCTTGCCGCATAGTCATCCTTTCGCATCGCAGGCAACCGTTCATGTTGTGTTCTGGCAGCGGGCATGACCATTCACTTGGCGGTTGGCGGTCGGAGTTGGAGTTGGATTTGGAGTTGAAGTTGGAGCATTGCAATGCCGCCTAGCGTTTGGGCATCGTGCGGGTGTTTGATTAGCAGAGCCAAGAGCTAAGTGCCTCCTGATCGGAGACCGAGACCGAGAGAATTGCCTAGCGAATTGTGAATTGCACTGTGGAAAGTGCAACATCGATGGCTGTTGATTGCAGATTGCAGCTGCTTACAACTTCATAGCGATAGCACAGAAGATTTTATTATGGACCGCGGCTAGGCCGAATACCTTGTGGGGAATTTCAAAATGTTTCTCTCCCTTTGCCCTAAGTTGAATCATGTTTAAGATGTCAATAAGTTGATGACTGCTCTTTTCTTTGTTATTTGTTATCAATAATAATATTAATGATATGTCAACGCTTATAATCCATATTGATTATGTTTAAGATTAAGTCGATATTGGCTACCAACAACTCAATATTGATTGGTCATTTCTTTTGTATGATCTGAACTGATTTTTAAAGGAATTAAAGTTAATGATCGTATTAGGTTTTGTTTCCCATGGCATTATTGCGAAAAATTGATGCCTAGTGGCACACGAAAGAAACTTTCCCAACTAACTATGAATGTGGTGCATTGAGCTTGACAACTCTGTACACATCCGCTGGGAGTATTATGATTGTTGTTGTTGGCAAGCAGCAAAAAGCATAAAAGCCACCCAAAGAACCCCATTTCTCTATGATGTGCTTAATTGTGCTACAAAAAGCATAGCAGCCATTATAACTGTGTCTGTGTTCGAGTCGCTGTCGATGCCTGGTCAACATGGCCAGCAATCTGCCCCAAGGGGGCCAGGCTAGGCCATGCCATTAAGCGCACAAATGTTGTACGACACATGCGGCAGTGGCAATAAAAAAAAAGTGTCATAATCACATCGTTAAGGGGATAGATGAGGCGAGGGGAGAGGGGGGTGGGGGGCGAGTGGAATAATGATAATTATAGTTTACTTACTCGCATTCACCGGGTCGATCACACTTGCCGTGAATGGGATCACAGCCGGGCTTGCAAATGGCCTCCTCACAGTTGACGCCCTGCCAGCCATTCAAGCAGAGCTTCTGACCCTCCGAACCGCAAGCGTAGTGACCGAACTGATCGTCCCGCGGTCGGCAAAAGGTCGTGCAGGTCGTGTTGTAGTAGGTAACGGCGCATTGCACCCGGACGCGATAGGTGATGCGCGCGTTGCGACCGATGTGGTCCAGTGTCTTCCACTCCGGCGACGGCAGTATCACGCCCGAGTATGATGTTTCTTCAATTAACCTTTCCGCATCTGCATTTTGGCATTGTCGTCGTCGTCGGCGTCGTCGTCGTCGTTTTTGTGATTGTGGTTGTTGTAGGTTTTGCATCCCAATGACAATTGTTGGACAGCAGCAGCAGCATCAGCAGCAGAGTCAACGATGGTGGCATCAACGTTGGCGTTCCATACAAAAAGTTGTCAAGAATTTGGATAGATTTTTGGGGTGGAGAGAGAAAGGCAATGTTTTAGACATGGCTGACAACATTTTGCGCTCAATTGTCTGGCAACAGTTGTTGTTGTTGCTGTTGCTGTTGCTGTTGTCTCTTATTGTTATGGGCTGCGTTTGCTGTGCTAATTAAGCCAAATGCTTCGCTCAACAACACACGATCAGCAGCAGCAACAACATCGGCAAAAACAACATGTTGCATTTGCAATTGCCACCGCACTTACCTGGATAGGATGTGTTGTACATGTCCAACGCCTGGAGTATCAGCGTAAACGACTTCTGTAATTGAACGTTGCAGCAGCCAAAAAGAAAAAAAAAAAAGACACGAAGCAGAGGAGGTTAGTGAGTGTTCAAAAGGGGATAAGCGCATGGACGTAGCCACGAGGGGTAAACGAAACAGTGCAAAAATAAAATAAAATAAGAAATAAAATAATATATTAATTATAAAAATCACTTTTATAAAAATATGTCAGCTGAAATAAGTTTGGAGCCAAAGAGAATAAATATATAGAATATAGAATATATATATATATATAGAATATATTAAAGACAATTAAATATATAGAGCATATAGAATATGTATTATAGTTAATTCCCTTTGGTTTCATACATGTCTAGAAAGTATTTTTTATTTAATATATAAATCATACATATATAAGTATTCTTGAGTAGATTACCGTTCTTGTTTAAATCTCTACAGATTTTATGCATATGCAGTAAATTGTTAGATCGGATGAGTTACGCCCCCATTCGCGGAGATTCTAGCTACGCCCATGGCAGGAGAGGTACGAGGCAACATTTTGGCATTCGTCTCTCGTCGCAGTGTTGACGCTAATGGACAGTTTAATCTGAAGTTGGCTTTTCGGCACTAGCAGCAAATGATGCAAATGAAGACAACGGACCACAAACCGAATAACGAACTACAAACAAACAAACAAACAGCAAACAAACAACAGACAGAGACACTGACAAAGACAAACCCAAATGCACACAACAAACACTTTAATTTCACGCAAAAGCGAAAACAAAGCATCAAAAAACTTTCTAAACATTGCCAGGGAGTGGATTCCCATTTGGATTCCCGTCCAAAGCATCCAAAGCTGCAATTGGCCCCGCAAAACAAATTTCTGTTTCTTTTTTTTCTGTTTTGGTTTTGTTCTGTGAATGTGCGCATAAAAATTGAAGACTCGCTGTTTTCTTGCTGTTTTTGTTGTTCTTGTTGTAATTGCCAACTGAGCAGAAGATTTCTCGTGGCACAAAAAGCAATTAAACGTCCACTACGACTTCGACGACGACGACGACGACGACGTTGTCGTCTGCGCCGCTGGATGCCAGGAAATGCTCATTTAGCAATTTGCAGGCGCGGAATCAGCGAGGAGGTGAATTGCATCTCTGCTGGGCTGCCGGCCTGTTGGCTTGTTCCCAAGTAATTGGCCTGGCGACGCGACACTAAATCAGTCCAAAGCAGACATTGCCTAATTACAAACAGTTCAACTCTGGCCGCTTCTTGCAACTTGACACAGTTTATCAAATCCATCCAGCAATTGTTATTTGTTGTTGTTCTTGTTGTTGTTGTTGTTTGTGTTGCTGCCCACTGCTCGAATTTCCATTCAATTTCCCGCTGTCATAATTTGAGTTCTCTCAACGCTCTTCGCTCTTCCGGGCGGGCGCATGCTAAAAAAATCTTGACTCGCCTCGATGACAGCGGAAGTTTTTTAATTGAAAATGGCGTTGAATTGGTTTCGGATTTCAATATTCATGTCCAGACAACAGACACGCGCCACTGGGAGCAACTGTCACTAATCGCGACGAGGCAATTAAATGGCCGTTAGAAGTGATGTAAGCATAAAAAAACAGGGTTTTTGCCAATTAAAAAAATATAATGATAGACATGTAGTTTTCCCTATTAGACAATGTTTTATCAGTTGTTATTAAGAGGAGCTGAATTTTTAAATATTTATAATCAGGCGATGCTTTCCATTTTCACTTTTATAGCAGTCGTGTGGATGCCCCAATTTGCGAAAAAAGGAAAACTATTTATTTTCAAAAAGAACGCCATTTAAAAGCCAACTAGCTAGTAAATATATTTTTAATTATTAAGCTGATTAATCGAAATATTAATTTATTCAACTAAAGTCAGTCGACACAAAAAATATAAAAATTAAAAATTTTAATGAAATTAATTTAAAATAAAATTTAAAAAACAATGTATGATGCCATTTTGCAATCGATTGTGAATTTGATCATCTTCAGATTTTACGTGTGATTAAAGATTATTGTTATACGCAGGAAATTCAAGAGAAATATAAATAATAATATAAAAAATAATATCTATAAATAGCTAGATATTTTGCTCTGTTCAAATCATTTGAATACTGGCTAAAATCAAGTAGCAATCAAGATACAATCGTTGAGCTTTCAATTGGCCACTAAAATGTTTACAAACTGTCAAGAACTTGACCATACTTGGCATTCATTCGGCACATCTGCAGCAACAACAACAACAGCAACAACAACAACAGCAACAACAGCAACAACAACAACAACAACTTTGTTGGACAAATAACCTACCCACTTTCATCCAAATTTTATCAATGACAGTCAACTATTTGCGTGCTATAAGCGAAAGCTTTCGAACATTTAAACATCTTCTCTATATATATATATATGTATTTGTACTGTCTATATATGTATATATGTGTATATATTATTAAGGAGGCAACTCCAAATACGGCTTCATGTGGGGGCAATTCAGCTGAAAATGGAATCTATGCAACTATGGGAATGCCATTCATCTGGCCTAAGCGCACATATACATATATAAACTTATATATATGTATGTATATGTATGTTTAGATGTATTTGTCTAAAAGTGGAGCAAGTGCTACAAATTCCACTTGAGAATCTTGTGGATGATTGCGCACGCGCACTCCAACCAAACAGTTGAAAATATTGTCAAGTGAAATTCATATTTGGTTATTTAATTTTTTTTTTGGTTTTTTGTATTTTATGTTTTTTGAATTGTTCGATGGGGACTGTTGGAGTTTGTGTTTGACAGTTACATTGAAGATGCTGCTGCTGCTGATGATGATGTTGTTGCTGTTGTTGTTGCTGTTGCTGTTGCTGATGCTTCAACTTGTTTTAAGTGTTTGAAGTATTTCATAAGTCATGTTTATAAGTTTTAACGTGCCATTCACTCAATCAACTCAGTCGAAGCCGCAGAAGAAGAAGTTGAGTTCAAAAAAAAGTCATTCAATAAAAAGTGGGACAATTGCGACGCATCAGCAGCAACAACCAGAGACAACAACAACAACAACAACAGCAGCAACAAAAGTAACAACTCGCTTATACATATATCGGCAGCTTGATTTTTGAAGATATCGTGATTTTGTGAAAGGCTTCTTGAGATGGAGCAAATATTGCCTCGTTCGTATGCAGAATTTGCCAATGCCGACGCCAGCTCAAACATTTGCCAGGTTTCATTTGGTGCCAGGCATAAGGCACACAAACACACACACACACATACGAGTACATGTGTGAGAGTTGCAGGCAGCCAGGCAGTCAGGGTAAGATTAAAGCGAAACCATAGCGAAGCGTAACATAACGTATCGCCATCGGGCCAAGCGATCCAAGTGAGCCAAGTGAGCCAAGCGAGCGAGCGAGCGACAAGCGCGACAAGGTAATGTTCCCACGAAACAGGTTGTCCGCACTTCAGGCCACGACCACGACACTGCGCCCGCCGCAGACTTAGATTCAGACTCAGACTCGTACTCGGACTCCGACTCCAACTCGAACCCAGAACACAGACACACTGTGGCCCAAGCCTAACACTCGAAAAAATAATCAAAGAAATTGGTAATTTCACATTTCCCAAATGCAAATCTGGGATAATTCGAAACTTGTTAACAACTTTAACTAAAAACACATTAGTTTGAATGAAGATGTTAATAAACTGGAGAATTTCGACTTTATCCAAATCATAATTATGAGGGAATATTCAGAAATGAGTGTTGGTTAATTTCGTGAAATTCAAACATAAGTTTTCTCCAAGTGCAGAGTCGGCTTTCTGACGCATGCGCGCCGGCTTCCCAGACTTGGCCATAAGCAACTTTGGCGAGTCAGTCGCTTAATGTAAACGACGGCGCATGCGCATGCCGACGTCGCTGTCGCAGTCGCTGTCAGCGTCGGCGTCGCTGTCAACGTCTGGCTTATGACCATCAGCAGAGAATTAGTTGGCAGTGTCGACGAAGGCGTGTAATTGTTAACCAAGTTAGTTTGGTGCTTGTACATTACCAAAACATTGCCGTTTTCAGAGAGAAAAAAATAACTACAACAACAAAAAAAAACTAACAAATATAAAAAAAATAAAACAAGAGTTAAATTCAACTGGCAGCTACGCCCAGGCCAAGTTACATTTAGTGGCAGCAACACAACACAGAAACAGCAGCAGCAGCAGCTGTGGCAATGCTTTATAGCGCGACGGAACGAGAACAGTCGAAATATGCCACGTTTTAGCAGTCATAAGCCCGCATTATGCCCACTTAATTAATGCCCCGGCCCCGGCCCCGGCCCCGGACCAGAACCAGGCCCAGGCCCCAGAATGCTTGAGTCGAGGGTGAGCCGAGGCCGAGCCGAAAGAGGCTTACCACTAAAAAATGAAAAATAAAACATAATTTTTAATTGCTTTTTATATTCGGCTACCGCAGCGAGTAAGCGGCTTTTTTCCAGTGGCAGCCAGCCGTGATTTATTTTCCCCATATAGTTGTACAAGTATAGGTACATAAGTATATACATACGGTATATATGGTATTTTCCAAGGGTTTAGGACGACGCATCATGAGTCAACAATTATGTTCCGTTTCAGGCAGATCTATGATCCGCCAAGAGTCACAACTTATATTCTGTTGCCAATGTCTTGTATACCCTGCACATATTAGAAGTGGGTATATTTGTGGACCACAGCCAGTAGAAGATATCCACGAACCCAATAACAACCGAGTCGCTATAACTCATTCAAAACTTAAGATATCGGGAAACTTAAGAGGCGAAGTAAAAAAGAGCTATGTATGATCCGCTTACATTTGTAAGTAATTCATTCAAAACTAAGAAAATCGATATTTATCGAATTATAGAAGAGCTATAAGCATATACCTATATATACCTATAAATATATGTATATCGTACACAGGTCAATAATATTTCCCTTTTCGGTTAGATGTCCTTCAATCTCCAAAACTGACTACAGAATATCTTTTTCGAGAATGACACTTTTAACTAAAGAACTCTTCCTTTCTTTTCTTATTTCTTTCCTTTAATAAGACGATTGTAGACAAAACAAAAATATTTCACTTTTCGGCTAGCTGTTCTTCTTCTTCTTGAAAAGTTAAAATTATCGGAAAATATCTACATACATATGCGATAAGATACAAAATATTTTGCAAACTGCTCTTCATTTCCAGAAATTGAATACAGAGTATCTTTTGGAATGCTACTCTCTGTCAGATAACTTTTGATTTCATTTTTTTTTGCTCTGTTTTTTGTTTTTTTGGGGTATTTTTTATTTATTTATTTTTTGAGTTGACCGGAAACCGTCTCTAGATAGATCGCCAGAGCAATAGACTACTAAGCAGCTACTGCCCCAGTGCTTATCACGGCTGCACTTGCGGCAAATTGTTGCCGGCAGCGGCACAGCGTGTTTATCGCACAGAAATTCCACGATGACGCCGTCGTCAGCCACATCAGCCACAGTGGAGCTCCATGCGGAACAGTCCATGCTATCAATGCGGCGTCAGCTCGTGCCAAAAGTGTGCGTTTTTTCTTAATAATTATTAGTGTTAGTCTTGGGAGTTGCATGGGTCTCTGCAAAGGCAGCGAGGGGCATTTTGGTTTCGTTTGGTTCCGTCTCGTTTCGTTTGGTTAACCACAACAACAACAACAATGGGAAGTGCAACTTACCGTCCAACGAAATGTGAAGGGCAAGACAATGGCACCCACGCCCGGATCGCTGAGCACAAAGCTGGAGCCGCCGAGTATCTTCGTTGTGGAGTTGCCAAATGAGCAGCCCGTTGATATGCTGGCGCCTTGTTCCGTCGTCTGATACTCCTTCAAACACAGCCGGAATGCCGTTGTGCACGGCGAGCAGCCTGCAAAATATCCAACAACAAAAAAAAAGGAGAAAACAAAAAAAAAGACATTTAAAACGTTAAATTGAAAACTTTGTTTGATTATGTTGAAAAATTGGTTAGAGCACTTAAGCATTAAGATTAATACAAATGGTTGAATCGTCCGCATGGAATTGAGTTTATTTTTTTTATAATATTATTGTGGCTTAATCATAATTTATGATTATTTCTTCTTCTCTATTTTCTTTCTTACATCTTTGCGTTGCTTTCATTTGCCCCAATTCACAGATAAACCCTTGCCTTAAATTTGTTTTTTAATCATGGAATACAAAACTATATTTAAAGTAGATTGCTCGAAATTTATGTATAGTTGTTGACCCTTTTCTGAAAAAAATAATTTATACATATTTATTTCCTATGTTTACCAAAATCCCCATTCTTTCATTTTATATTTAATATTTTTTACATTTCTCAGTTTAAGAATGATGAATGAAAAAATGTTAAATCTTAAAAAATAGTAATTGTAAAAAAATGTCACTAAACTCGCAAATTACTGACAGTAGCTCGGAAGTGATAGCCCCAAGTCTTTCTGATAATAAATCGTTTGTATATATAGTGACCTTGAGCACAATGAAACTTGTGAGCGATAAGTGAATTATTGTTATTCCACGAAATGTGTGTCAAATTCGAATGTGTGTCAGTTATGCAAAGACTTGATATGTAAATATATAAATATACAATGATAATTACACACATATATATATATATATATATATATATGTTTATTTTAGAGATAGGCGTAACTTACCCGTCGTCTTGGTGGCTCGTAGTTCTGGTGGTACACCGCAGCAGTAGCCGCTTAGTAGATGGCTATTGGTATTTGAGATTTCTAATATTTCCAGCTCGAAGTTACCAGCTGCGGATATCTGTAAAAATCGAAAGGTACATCATCAGCAATAAGCCGCAACCAAAACATAACAAAACAACAACAACAAAAAACATGTAAACACAAATTTCGAATCGTTCAAATCAATCATGGCCCATAACGAAGCCATAAGCTGAATAAGCGTACAAAAAACAAAAAAAAAAAAACAAAACAAAAACCAATTCTCCCCATCTCCCGCTGCTGCCCGGAATTCTTAAGCGTACCAATATCAAATAATATGCTCAACACCGCCGTTCAATCTTGGTTCGCAGAGTTCGTTCGCTTGTTGTAAAAACTAATAAGCCACCTACGGCGCTCTGATTGGGCTACGGTAGAGGTTTTAATTAAAAAACACGAGAAAGAAATTCAAAATGGATGAATTTATTTGTTGTTGTTTGTTGATGCTGTGGGATTTCGTAGGCAAATGAAAGGAGCGCCAGTTGGAGATTGGACTTGGAGTTTGGAGTTTAGAGTTTGAGACTGGGCTGCTGTCTTGATAAATCTAGCGGCAAATGAAACATGAAAATAATGAGAATTATTTCCAAAAAAAAAAAAAAACACAAAAGCATTTTAACTGTACACACACACACACACACACACACACAGATTGTTCGATTTGTGGTTCAGCTCACTTAATCAAA
This sequence comes from Drosophila kambysellisi, assembly GCA_035042185.1. Taxonomy (NCBI): domain Eukaryota; kingdom Metazoa; phylum Arthropoda; class Insecta; order Diptera; family Drosophilidae; genus Drosophila; species Drosophila kambysellisi. Next base: position 401,765 of record JAWNLS010000855.1, read on the forward strand.
CGAGATATCCAACTGCTTGTATAATTTAGAATGCCTTTGTTGGCCAAAAGCCAGCTGGAGTTGCCACTTGCCAAGCAAATCCCAAAAAAGAAAAAAAGAGCCTATCGTTAAGCGAATTTGCCATAAAATTAATAACACATTAGATCGCCACTCCGCTAAGTGGAGTGAGGAAGCGATCGAGGGAAGAAATTGCACATAAAGTTAAACTATTTCTCCATAATGGTTGCACATAAATTGGCTCCAAGTGCAGCATCGCCACCACTGCCACCTCCTCAACCACTCTGCCTGCCCCGTGGTCATCAACTTTGTAGTTTAGGGTTCATTACAAGTCCGGCTTAAAAGCCAGGCGACTGCAGCAGAAAATATGCTAATGAAAACTCTTAGAGTTGTCTAGCAACTTTAATAGTTTCATATTTCACTAAATTTATTGTCAAAGTCGGCAGTTTTTAGTGGTAGTTGGTTGTTGGTTGGTTGGTTGGTTGGTTGGTTGGCTTTTGGTCGTTGGGCCGCCGTTTGGTAGCTGGCAGCGTTGATAAGTTTATTAGAAATAAATTGCAATTTAGCCTTAAGCCTGTCGCTGACTGCTTCGGCCTGTAGCAGGCTGTGGACCAGCCCGCGTATCTGGCTAACGGCAGTTGCCAGTTTTTGCCAGTTCTGCAGACGCACTTCTTGGCCAACTGCACCTGTGCAACGCCAACAACAAAAGGCTCAACAAAAAACAACGACAACAAAAACTGAGAATTTTAACATTGTGAGTTGAAGTTGTCGTGGCGGTTGTTGCTTGGTTTTGGTAAGGGTGTCTTAAGTTTGTCCTCAACTTGAAGAAGACATCTCCGAACCCATAAAGAATTTAATACAGAAGTATTAAAAAAGCGAGTCGCTTTCTTGCATGTGTTCGGATCGGATGACTATATCGTGTTGGCACAAGTCAAATTTTAAATGAAAATCATATTTGTCATAGTTTAATTTTACAACAACAACAAAATCTTTAGAGTTTAGCGAAGGGAATCATCTATCTAAAAGAAGAATCACATTTATCATCTGGTTAAGTGTATGCCAACTTCGGTGTGCCAAAGATACCTTTATATATATATCTGATATTCAAGTTAAAGTTGTCTTCGAGCCGCATGCATCGTTGATCATGCCATAGATCAATCAATGCAGTCAGTGCTTGCCACTTGCCGCACTCCTGACGTGATTCGGTTGAGTTTCAGTTTGAGTTGAAGTTCGAGTTCGAGTTCTGTTTGTGCCTTTTGTTTGCCGCAGCGTTGCGCTGCACATTTGGTCAGTGCCCCAGCGGCAAGTTGATTGGATTCTTGATCGGTCGCGTCTCACAAACCGGTTTGCCAGCATACATACATTGATTGTATGCCTGCTTACTATTTATTTATCACATTTCTTTTGGGTTCCCGCTTTTCATTCATGAGATCCCCGACGTCGACGAGTCGCCGACTCGGGGAACAAGTGCAGCTGCTGCTGCGGCTGCTGCGTCTGCTGCTGCTGCTGCGTCTACTGCTGCTGCTGTTGCTGCCTCTTTTTGAGATTCTCGCAATCAAGCGCTAATATTCGAGACAAACTTTGACGTAATCAATTCGATTAGATAATGCCCATGAAATGCGCCCAAACAAGTGACTGGCCGCATCAATTAGTATTGCGGCGCCAATGGAAACAAAACCAACTGCTTAAATATTTGTTTGACGGAATTTTGACGAAATGCCACAAATTTAATGGCAACATTGTTTAGAAACTACATTCTATGCCCCAACAAAAGTTGTTTGCAATTGCACAAGTGAATTTTATAGGTTTCAAATGAATATCGGCCGTTGTGAAACACGATGAGATTACACATATTTTGGAGCATATCAACATAAAAATAAAAAACTAATCTAAGGCCAGCAAAAGCCCTATTTAAATTACAACAACTGAGAACGTTGCAACCGACTACAAAATGCTCTGATACCAATGTAATGACTGCTGCTTTGAGGTGGCAAGGCGAACCCAGGACAGCTGAAAAAGGTTGCCAGTAAGCCACCTTTCAAGTTTGAGATGGCTTAAGATTGTGGGAGATATGCGATTTTCACGCTTTACAATTATCGATTTTTATCGATTTCCTAGTGACCATTGCTTGCCAAACACTTAACAAATAAGTTTATATGCAATCATAATTTCGATCATGTGCTACTTATTTGCTCACCTTTTATATTATTTTTTTTTTAAATTTGTTTAATTGATATTTAAGCCTTGCGTTTAATATAAAAAAACATGCTGAAACGCTTTAAATGAAGTTAAATGCATATTTATGTGAAATTACATTAAGTGTGTTTAAATTTTCAACAACTGGCGCCAGTTACAATAATAAGTTGTGCCCTAATGAGCGACAATTGCAGTGCGGAACGTTTTGTTGATGCTTTAATGCTTTTGCGATAAATACCAGCAACAACAAACAGTAACAACAAACAGCAACAACAACAACAACAAATAAAACGATCATGGGAGCCGATTGCTAACCGCGTGAGATTCGCCAACTCATTTCGTTGACTTTCGAAAAGGCAAAAAAAAAAAAAAAAAAAAAAAAAAATTTAAAATCTTTATAAATATGAGTTTCAGTTGTTGCCGCCGCTTTAAATGATGCTGCCTCCGCTGTTGCTGCTGCTGCTGCCAGTTTAATACGCAGCTTATGATCAATAAATGTCAGGCCTTATGAGGGGATTTAGCTTTTTACGCATGTCAGACTGCGATATGGTTCCTGGCCCAGTTAACTGGGTTAAATTCAATGACACTCGGCATTGAGCGAAGCCAGCGGTAATCACTGAAGCAGTCAGTTTCAATCAGATCTTGCGTTTCTTGGAAGCGCTCCATAAATCTGTGGTTGGCCACAACACAAAAAATATTTAAGTTTTATTTGCTTAATTAACAACTAAATAGTTGCAATGGGTCTCTAAGCCCAAACCAAGTGGAATGCCCATTTAGGCGCTCATTTCTCATTTGCCGCTCGACTTTTATCGCCAGCCTTAACCGAAATCAATGCACTCAACTTCTGTTGCTGTTGTTGTTGTTGTTGTTTTAGTTGTTGTTGCTGTTGTTGTTGTTGTTGTTGTTGTTGCTGTTGCCGCGGGGACTCGGATAAATGTGTGTAATCAATTTGATAGCCGCTGCGTTGGGTTTTTAGGCTTGGGCATATTCTAATGCCTTGTTTGCCGGCCCGGGAGTCGTATTAATCAAATTGTTGTTTGTGTTTATATATATTCATGATCGCAGGCACAGCGATTAATTTTATGTATCTTTGACCGTTGGTTGGTTGGTTGTTGTTGTTGTTGCTGTTGCTGTTTAATTGCCTCGCAGGCATCCGCTGGCATCTCAATACATGTTTAGGCACTTTGTATAACACTTTATGATGTCTACGCCCCAACTACCGTTGCTGATGTTGTTGTTGTGGTTGCTGCTGTTACCAACTTTTGGGTTCCCACAGCTCAGCCAGCGGCAAGGTTACAATAATATATATATATATTTTTTTTTTCTTGGTCCAAACGATGCCTTGATTGATACTTTGCAGTCGTTTAAATAGTTTTCCCATATTGTAAATGAGTCTATAAAGTATATAGAGATAGTGTAATACACTTTCCCGATTTGCATGATCAGTAGTCTCGACCAGTAGGAGAAATCAAGCTTATATGTTCTTCATTGGAAGTTAGAGATCTATTCAACTTTATGACTTTATGATTGTAGTAAAATTAATTGCAACCAAACGCGTTTTAGAAACCTTAAATGGGTTTCAACTTGATACACATTGTGTGAAATTAACACTGTTTCTAAATTATTTGTTATGGAGAATTAGGTAATTTTAACAAATTGATTGGCAAAATAGAAAGTTAGAAACCTAAGAATTGTGGCCAGGAATTTAGCTTGTGAAAACTTATCCGAAAGTGGCAAATTCCAAATGAATTTTCATACTTTGATTAAAAATATAAAGTTCTTGAATTTGTGCCAAGGATTCAAGATGGTGACTAACTTCAAACACATCCAATCTTTAAAAAAAAAAAATGAACCAGTTTAACATCTTTGCTCCCGTATTATTTCATTTACTATTTTTTAGATACTGTTTTTTTTTTTAACTTAACTAAAACCAACAATTAACTGCAATAACTATTAGAATAATATATTTTCACTTATTTTACTTGGAAACTTAGTTTTTGCTCGTCAATTTAATTTGTGCAATTCTACAATTTAGAGCACCCTCATCGATCCGTCGATCCACACACCAGCAACTTTTACATTTACCTAGATATGTTGCGGATGTTGCCTTGGGCCAAAACTTCACAAAAGTTTAATCAACTCGTATTTGGCTAACGGGTAGGCAACAAAAACAACAACAATAAAAGAGCGAAACCAGCTAACACCCGCATATTTAGACTTAAGATTGGTATTTCTACCTCATTTTTTTTTTTTTTGCATGTGAACTGAACTGGTGAATTCTCTGGGTTCAGTTTGAATTTGAATTTGAATTTGAGTTTCAGTTTGAGTTTGAGTTTTGCTTACCTTATGGACTAACAATATTAAAATTAAAGCAATTAAGTTGCAGGCAGACTTTAATGATCGACAATCGTCGATCAGCGATCGCAGCCGTTGTCGTTGCCTTTGCCTCGTTGCAGACATTCTCAGGCTGCCTGTTGTTGTTGTTGTTGTTGCTGTTGCTGTTGTTGCTGTCGCTGTTGTTGCTGTTGCTGTTGTTGCTGTCGCTGTTGTTGCTGTCGTTGTTGCTATTGCTGTTGATGTTGCTGTTGTTGTTGTATTGCCTTTTGTTGATTTTCGGCGAAAATGTTTTCTAAACATTTTGTACATTCTGTGCGCGTTTTTTAACGTTTTTGCTGTAGACGATGCTGGTCCGCAGTTTAGTTCCTGCTGCTGGCAATTGTGGTTGTTGTTTTTCTTATTGCTGTAGTTGTTGTTGTTGTTGTTGATTTACCCACAACTTTTGGGCACAAGTAACGCACACAAAGTGGCCATTAATTAGCCCATGCCCAGTTAACTATTTGTTTAATTTGACTTGTTTTGTCAGGGCATTTTTTTGTTGTTGTTGTTGGTGTTGTTGCTGATGCTTTGTTTTTTGTTATTAATGTTGTTGCCACGCACTTTTATTATTGCTATTATTACTAGTGTTGTGCTTTGTACATGTATTTTTTTTATTTATTTCTCATTCGTTGTACACTTCCACTTGATATGCCGTTGTTGCTGTTGTTGTTGCTGTTATTGATATTGCTGTGGGGTATTGTTGTTATTGTTGTTGTTGTTGTTGTTGAAGCAATTGTCAAACAAAATGGAATCGAAACGCACTGAGACAAGTGTCTGTAAAATCCATTTCTCATTGCCTTTAAGCACGCATCATCAACGCTAATTGACACGCATTTGTTACTGTTGCTGCTGCTGCTACTGCAGTTGTTGCAGCAACAAGTGCCTGCAGTCAACCGCAGCAACAACCGCAAAGCGGCGCAACGTGCAGCAAATGCAAATGCAATTCAATTTATGTTAATTTAACGCTGCTGCTGATGCTTCAGCATCTGTTGCAGTGGCAAGTTGCTTCTGCTGCTGCTGCTGCTTCTGATGCTGCCGTGTCTTTGGCCACAAGCAATTTGCATCTTGTGCGCATATTAATTTACAGATATTTTCACTCTTGCCCACATTATTTATGCTACCTACCCTTCCCCTTCCCTACACTCTCTACCACTTACTCTACACTTGTTGTGGTTGTCTTAAGTTGGCCTGTGCCATTTTCCTTATGTCCCTTGCGGCACAAATTGTTGATCGGGTGTTAATTGTCCATTTAATTAAGTAATTTGCTTCGCTTCCTCTAGCTGCCCCCTCCCTCACTCCCACCCCTCTCAACGGAAGTCGTTGACTTTGAGTCAAATTTGTGCATATATTTATGTATGCTTGGCTTGGCTGCTGCAGCAAACTGTGGCAAACTGTCTGCGTGTGTGTGTGAGAGCTGTTGCATGCACTACCGGAAGTGGACCAAAGGGTGCACTTGACAATTGGCGCAATTGAAGTTGCAATGAGAAATGAAAAATGAGAAATGAGAGGGAAATGCAATATGACAACTGAAACATTTCACATTATATCAAATAAAAGATTGCCAATTAGTGGAACTTTAACACCTTGAGCGACTTTTTGGCATAATTTTACATAATTTTTGCTCGAATTTTACATAATTTGAATACATTTCCTGCTTAAGTAAACAAATACAAACAGATTAAGAATTGATGTTGTTGCCAGAAAAAGTTTGCCGCTGGATTTAAATAACAATGAAATATTTTTTGCCTATTGATTTAATTAAAGTGCTACTAAATTGTATATATTTGACAAAAAAAACCAACTATAACGACATAAAAATAAAAACAAAATGTATCATTTTGCCACCCAAGAGATTTTACAAAATTCTCTTATTCTCGTTATTGCAGTGTTTCTTCTCTGCTATTTTGTGGCAGCATCCATCAGCTGATTGCCGCAGCAAATGTCGCTGCCTGCTTTATTATCAGATTATTTTGCAAGCAGAGCCTGGCAAAGCATTTAGCATTTATTTAAGTATAAAAAGCTCTCGCGCTCTATCTCCTGCACTTCTCATTCACTCTATCTCTATCTCTCTCTCTCTATCTTAGTGTGCTTAGTGTAGTATATGTAAGCATTGCCCTCGATCTCTGTTCCATTATCACTGAATTGCTGTTGTTGTTGTTGTTGTTATCAAGCATTATGCGCTATTTAAACAAATACATGTGTATTTATTGTGCTGCTATTTGCTTTGCTTTCTTTCACTCGATCTGTGTTTCAATTCCATTTCGTTTTGTTGTTTTCTTGTGCGTGTGGGTGTGTGTGTGGGTGAGTCTGCGTTATCAATGAAACCGCACTGGACTATTGTGGATTCTCTCTCTATGTGTGTGTGTGTGTGTGTTTGTATATGTCGTGGCACAAGATTCACAATCGCATTCACATTCACATTCGCATTCACATTGTTTGCACTTTTACTTTATAGCTTTTATTAACAAATTTATTGTACTATGTGGTCGGAGCCTGTATGAGTGTATATATATGTATATATGTATGTGTGTAGTAATTGAGCGCTATTTCCGTTATTTTGCATCACACGCATTGCCGGATTGCTGGAGAGAATCTCACGCTGTGTCGAAGATTTCGTAGATTTTCGACGTATTTTTGATTTATGTTAAGTTAAATCGACAGATGAAAAAAAACAACAAATAGATAATCATATAAATAACACATTCACAATATGGGCAGCTGTCGATTGTGTTGTTGTTGTTGTTGTTGCTGTAGTATTTTTTGTTGCTATTGTTATTATGATGATTACTTATTGGGCTTTCTGCTTTGCCATCATTTGTTGTAATCAGCAAGCAATTCAATTTAATTGTAACACATTTAACACTTTCACATCCCAATCACATTTTCATTGATTATCATAATTATTGTTGTTGTTTGTATTTACACACACACACACACACAAACACACATTCTCACACACTTGATATCGCACATAATCCAATTGGCATTTTAACCGTTTACCGTTTTGCTCATCACTGCTCGAAGCACAGCATTCGACTAAGCACCGCGTGTTGCACACATTAAAATCGAGTCCTGCGGCGCTTTTTACCCTGCAGCCTGCCACCACAACGACCACCACACGGGGCGGAGCAACTTACGCGACAGATTGAGAGTGCGAGAGAGAGCGAGAACGAGTCACTACGAACCGGCAATAGTTCGAGTTCGAATTCGAATTCGAATATCGTGATCGTCGTAAGGCTTCCGCTTGCTGCTTGCGTGCGCTTCAGGCGTCAAGTTGCGACTGATTGGGAACTACCGATTCGGCTGGGCATTGCCGCTGGGCACATTCACTCGCGTCTCTCTCACAAATGCTCGCTCTTAGCATTTTGAACCGGTTTAACACGGTGGCTCGCTCTCTCCCTCTCTTCACTTGGGCACTCTTTAGCCAGACGCTGATTGGTCGATCGCCTGCAGCCTACGACTTGTTGTTAATGGAGTTGCCCCGTTCCGAAGTGCCGTTCGTTCGACTGCTGTCGGCTGTCGGCCCGATCGGCTGCTGCTGCTGTTGCTGCTGCTGCTGCTGCTGCCTACACACGACGCATGCGTGTGTTTGTCTTGAGGCGCTTTTTTATGATTTCAACTTAATTATGTTTATAAGCGTTGTTGTTGTTATTGTTGTTGCTCTAGATCTAGTTAAAATGCCGCAGCAGACGCGTCTGCAATTGCGTTCAGGCGTTTCATTAGCGTTTTATGGCCAGATCGTGGCCAGCGCGCGACTTGTTGACAACAACAACAACAACAAATACAGGAGCAACAGTAGCAACGGTTGCATTGCTGCAGGCGCACAGTTAACACCTGAAATTACATATGGAGCAAAAAGAGAGAGAGAAAAAGAGAAAGAGACCTTCTCACAATCAAATATGATTTGATTATTCTTCAGCTGCTCAATTCGGACAGCCAATTATTACCATTGCTGCTGCTGCCACACACAAGCACACACACACACACAGACACATACAGAGAGAGAGACTCTGCTGTCTTTTTGCCCAATTATATGCAATGAGAGTGTGTATAAATCAAATTTGAATGCAATACTCTTTGCCTATCGATGTCCGCAAAACAAAAGACTTAAGCAACAAACTTGGCAATTACATGCCAGCCAAAAGGCACAACAACGCGGCAGCATCTTTGTGTTGTTATTGCTATTGTTGTTGTTGCTGTGTGTTGTTAGCGGCTCATATTTCTTAGCGCGCATATCTAAATATCGAATCATGTCGCTGATTTGCTGTGCAGCACCATTGTTGCTTCAACTATAGCAACTGCAACAACTACCAACAACAACAACAGCACACACTAAATCTCATTGTGCCGTTGTGACATGACTCTTGTTCGACAATAGATAAAACAAATTGACTTGGTGTGTGCCCAAAATGTCTTCTCTAGCCATACGATTCACCAAGTTGTAAGTTCCTAACTTGCCAGTTGCCACACTCGAAGAAATTGAAAACAATATGCTACTTAAATCTAGTTAAAAATCGTTGATTGTGTAAAGTTTAAAAAATGTATTTTATTTTCCAAAAATTGTTAAATCTTAGTTAGATTAGTTTATTACGTTTGAATTAATTTTAATAATTTTAAATTCTTAAAACACTCTCAAATACTTTTGTTTCTTATTTTGGTTACGAAATTTATTATATCAATGCTGATAATATTTATTATATACTGCAATAGTTTTCGCTGAGTGTAGTTTGCCGCATCTGCGGTGGGCGTACGAACAATTTGAAACGCTGGCAGCCGCTGCAGCATTGGTTCCTTTTGTCATCTTTGGCAGTGAGAAAACTGCACCACAATGCCCATTATCAACAACATATCTACGAAATCCCAGAGCGACAATTGTACAACCAACAAGCAACAGCCAACAAACAGCAACAACAACAACAGCAACAAAGTGAGAAGAAGAAAAAAAGCGCGCTGTCCAAATATGTTGCAAGTTGGTGTTATTCTTCACACGGCATCATAAATTTCACGTATAATTGACGCTTTCAGTTATATCAAAATTGGCTAAAAGGCGACGACCAACAACAGCAACAGCAACAACAACGGCCACTTTTGCGTTGGTGGCTCTCGTTGTGACCACAGACTCCAGGGATTACTTTTGCACCGAGTTGTGTGATTGTTGTTGTTGTTGGTGTTGTTCTCTTGTAGCCGTTGCTGTTTGCTGACTGTGGCTTACATTGTGTTTTGGCTTACAGCTAATAATAGCCAGTTGGACGTACTGAGTCAGTGAGTGAGTCAGTCAACAACTACTTGCTGTCTACAGGTGTCTGTGGGGCCAATTTTGTTTTTATTTTCCGTTGGACGCGCTTTAATGCCACATCTTTGTTGAAATTAGCTTTCATTTTTGTTTACCTACTTTACATATTTTGTTTACTTTTTTTGTGACCACATGCACTGTTTTTCCAGTGCAGTTGACAGCTGTACAAGTGCCACTCGAAAGATTTGGCAGCACACGCCATAAATCCCGAAATCAAACATATTGAGTAATCAAGAAAAATGCGACCAACGTACAATTAAACGCGCCCTACATATTTTTGCAGCTCAAGCACAACCACCACAACCACCACCACCGACACTCACCCACCCACCCCCCGAAAAACACTGTACAGATAGTGGCTACATTTTTGAGTTTATTTTCATACCACCCTCCCCCGGCGGGTTGGGCTCATTAGGCAAACAGTCAAATATGTTGGCAATTTTCAGCAGTTGTTGGTTTTACACCAAATCCAAATTTTATGACAGATTTTTCAAGTGTTTTGCAGTTACAGTGGTTTGTGTACCCTATATCTTTGGTAGAGTGGGTATACTGAAAGATTGACAGAGATTTCTAACGAACCTTTAATGAAATAATAATAATAGTTTATAACTGAAAATTTTCGATTTATACACAAGAATGTATGAAGTTCAAAATAAAAGTCTCTTATATAAATCATCATATATCAAATATAGAAAATATTATTTTAAAAAACCGAAAAGCTTCAAAAAATAAATTTAAAAATGGTGGAAATATTTATTAAAAAGATTTAATAAAAACTTAAGCCGTAATTAAATTTTCCCAATATTAAATTTTATATAGCAGGACAATCAAATTTTTTAATATTTGATAAATATATATCTTAAGTATCATTTGTACTTTTATATAATAAGATAGGATATGTAGTAGTCAAGCTTCTGATACTTCTGTTGCTTATTGTTGCTTCTGTGGCAGTTGCAGGCGTTTAACTGTGTGGTTAAGCCAGAAGGCAGACAGATAGGCAAAGTGGGAAGTGGAGAGGCAGTCCAGAAGCGGGCCAGTAAAAGAAAAACATTGCCTGAGGTTAGTTGTTTATGAACCTTTTTATTGCCTTCTGTTGGCCTTACAGATTTATGAGCCATATTTTATATTTCGCTAAGAATTTTGTGTGGTTTTTTGACATTAACAAACTGTTTGGAAAATCTACAGATGATTGAAAGCTATTGCAAAACTTTGAGATTTTGACAAACTCTAGACAGATGTTTATATGTATGTATGTATATAAAAAATTCGTATTTAAAATAAATTTTTAAAATTTTAAAAGCATTGAAAAATAATGTTTTATTTTTGGTACTGCTAATATTAATTCAAATTTAAAAAAAAAATGTCTGCTTTGTTATGCTGAATAAAATAATTCATAAAAATTAAAAATCAGTTAATTTACATTAGAAACTGCTTGGGAAATTGATATTGATGCTGAAATAAATTTAATTCATAGTAGTAAGCATTATATTAGTTAAAAATAAATTTAAAAATTATTCAAACATTTGATTTGAAATTAATGGCGCCACTAAATTAATACAAAAATTTGTGATGCACCCTAACAAAATTCATGTAGACAACATCAACCACCTGATCCACCTCAGAGTTGTGTGGCCCGCACTTGCGATGAGTCTGTGAATGTGGCACATGTTTCAGGCAATACAAAAGGCGACACAGAGAACTATCATATCGGACACAGGCAAGTTCATCAGGACGATCAGCGAACGCCTCATTTAACCCACTCCACCTTGCACCACGACAGGAGAACCGCCCCTAAAGTCTATATACGATTGTAATGGCAAATCAGTAAGGCAAACATGTTTCGTACGCATCAAATTATAACACGAACAAAGGCGATTAATTAGCGATAGGTCCCGTCCTCAGAAAAGGGGGTTGGACTCGACTCCGCAGTGTGGTTTCTGTGGTTGTGGACTGGACTGCGCCGATGCATTGTAATCGAAACCGCCTCAGGAAGGGAGTCGGATTTATCTGCGCGTGCTCGTGTTGCCAATCGCTGATGCAACTTGGCAAGCGTGAACATGTGCAACTGCAACCGAGTAAGAGTACGAGCATTATGAATATGTGCAAGTTTGTTCAAGTCTCAGTGCACTCAGAAAAAACTATAAAGCAAACGATGTAATCATTTTATGATCTGATTTAATTACTTGGAAAAACTTATATATAATTTTAATAACTAATAATAGTTAATTCTATTATTTGGAAATATTTTCTTTATTGAAAACTTAGAATTTTTCTGAAGATTAAAAATAAACTCAATATTTTTAGAATAGTTATTTCATGGCACTAATTAGAATACATTTTATCATTTTAAAATCTAATTGAATTTAATTTTAATAAATAAATTACATTCATCGACTTTAGTTAAAAAAGGGTCGGTCAAATTTTTGGCTGAGATTTTGAATAAAATTTGGCTCTTTGAATTTTAATCCAACAATTTTTTTAGAGTGTATTTGTATGCGTGATATGCTAAGTTGTCTTTAGGCCCACAAACACCCCAAAAATACAAAAAGTGCTCCATTGCACACGTGCATATGTCATTTTTATGGCGCTGTTCGTGTTGCCATAAATCCATAACAATATGACAAGTACAAGTACTTTAGCGGCAGCTTCTCTCATGTGCAACATGTTTGCACGTTCACGCCAAAGACGCCCTGTCCCGAACCTGGAACCTGGAACCTGGAACCTGGACTCTGGCTGTGCCTATGGTTGTTGTTGGGGATTTGGCTATGGCATTGGCTACCTTTACCTGATTGCGATCAGCAGCCGCCTGTGTTTCGCCAGGATGCTCATTTGTGAGCGGTGGCTGATGCTGCTGTTGTCTACTTCTCTCATTTGGAGTGGCTACAAAATATTTTGCGCCACTCGACGGCTTGACATGATTTACATGATGCACATGGAAGACGCACGTTTTTATTACATTTTCGTGGCTGTAATGTTGCGCCCAGGCCAACCCCACCACCAACGACACCAAACGACAGCGGCTCGACTTTGATTTCTAAAATGTTACGCATCGACTACGGAAAACCCAACAGCTGTGCGGGACGACAAGGGGTTAAGTGCGCATAATCATTTATCATTTTTCCCATTCCATTTTCTTTTCTACTTTTTTTTTTTGTTACCATTTTTCAAGTGCATCATCACCCAACCAAAAAACAACTTCTACCCAACGCCCACTTGTTTGCAATTAAACAAAACAATAAAAATTGTGGCAAGTTCTATTTTTTTTTTTTATGCGTTGTTGATGAACCGCACTCGGTTTCAGTTTTGTGGTGGTGGTGGTGGTGGTGGTTTTGGTGGTTGGTGATTCTGACATACACATACACAGTTGTCACTGTCCGGATGAGTGTCGTTTATTTCTGTGCGGCTTAAGTCGACAGTTTAATTTAGCTTTGGAAATTGAATTAAATGCTCCAAAGTAAAGATCATAATCGTAATCCCTATATGGTAAATGTAGTTTTATAAAATGCGTAATCACATCATTTATTGGATTTCCGAGCTTATTTGGCTTCATTAGGTTTTTTATCGAATTTAAAGATCAAACATAGAAAATGGTTGGTTTTCTGTGGCTGTTGATGACGATCGTTAGAAGTCAAGAGTTATGTTTTAGTTGGGTTTTTTGTCTTTGGTGGTCCCCCGTAAATTGGGTTTCTCTGCTCTCATCTCTCTGCTTTGTGTGTGAGTGTCTTTAGAATTTTAACTAATTAAAATAACTATAAGCCCATGCATGTCGAGTCCTGCAGTTGGCAGCATTTTCAGCATTTCATTGGAAATTTTAGTGGATAAGCAACACGCTAACCCGAATACTCTCCACCACGGGGCAACAAATGACTGTCAGACCAGTTTCAGTTTCGAAGGCCTTCGAACGGCAAAAGATGAATGGTTTGCTTTAGGCTTTGGGTTTTGGGCGTTGTTGTAGCCTGGCTTACTGACTGCCCGACTTCTACTCCCGCCGCGGACTCATCGTCGTCGCCGTCGTCGTCGTTGTCGTCGTCCATGTCCGGTGAACCTCAACTGACAGCCACCAGCAGCAGAACACCAGAATCGACAGCCGAGTTTGGTTTTTTTTTTTTGTTTTTTTGGTTTTTTTTACTACTACAATAAGAGCCGAAAAAAAAAATAAAACAAGAACTACAACAAAATAAAACCAAAACAAAACAGACCAGAAAAAAAAGAAGAAAAACTGAACCGAAGATCAGCTTGTACTGAAATTGCTGCAGCGCATCAGACACTGGTCGAAATGGACAGCTGAAAAGGAGGCTGGAATTTTCGGTTTGGCTGGAAGCTTAAAACTTTAGCATTTTTAATTAGCGCGTTCTTTGTTTTCGTTTCGTTATTCGTTGCGTTTCACACACACACCAACAACAACAATAACAACAACAACAAAAATAAAATAAATAAATCGATGCGATTCGAAATGTGTATGTTTTTTTATTTATTTTTTTTTTATTATATTTGATTTTTCGCTTGCATGCTAATTCTAGCTGTGTGTAGATAGAAGAATGCAAAGCATGCACTAAATTCCAAGAGTTGCAGTTTTGGTATTTATTTTAAATTTTGTAAACTATAGCTAAGTATGTAAGCTGACTGAAAAAAAATATTTGATTTTTGTGGTCAATAGAAAAAGTATTATTTATCTCTCAAAGTGTGTTGCACTAAACAAGCCATATAATATTTTTTTTTTATTTTTTCTTATGTAGCAATTATATTTAAACATTAATCAACCTATTTAAAGGCTATAAAAGATTGATTTGTAAAAGTATGAAAGAGGCAGTGAATTTATAATCTATAATATAAACATACAAATGGTTTTACCTGATAATACATAACATTGACTATAACATTTAAAGCACATTTATTTAAAGGCCAACAGTCCAGAGGTCGCTGGTGTGGAGGCGCTTCAACATCCTGCTTGAAAATATAATATAATATAATATAACAATAAAATTTGGGCCAATTTACCGTTTAGCTGCCAAGCAATAGTTTTGGAATTTTCAGTTTGTTAAGACGTCTGCTAAAATCGCTTTAGATTTGATTTTGTAACAAATTTTATAACAATCATAATAACTGATTGAAACCATATAAATATCTGATGTATTTTAGGTATTTTTATATTTACACAGAGACTGCTACCAAATAAGTTCTTAGGAGGCAAAGCTGCTGAATGTGGCAGTAGTGCGTCTGTCTGTCTGTCTTTTGGTCTGTCTGTCGCATGCTTTGGACAACGATTTATAGCGAAATAGGCAACCAATTACGCAGGCATGTCTTCGTTTTAGCTGTAGTGCAGTTCTATCCACTGTCAGCTAACTGTTTGGCATCCAGCAACTGCAACTGCAACAGCAGCAGCAGCAGCAACGGCAGCAATGGGAGACGGCAGCATCATCGTAAAAGATTACAAACATAAATATCAATTACAGGTCCATAAATTTGAAACCAATTAGCCAAGTGAAATTGATAAGAGTCGCTTTTCGAATGCAGCAATTTACAACAATTTTGCCATCAAATAGTTGGTGCCTGACAATGCACATCAAGTAAAACCGGGTAATCGGGTAACCACGGAACACAGACAACCATTTCAATCCACTCTTTGGGCCGGGGCCAATGGACGTTTATGCAAACGGAATAAATGGCTAACAACTTAATACAAATTGAAAGCTCAAAAGCCAAATGTTTGGTTCTCACATTAAACGGGAAAACAGCAGCCGGAATGAGACTTGCAGATGAGCCACACTCTTAAGCCGGAGGGAGACAGCGACAGCGACAGCGAGCACTACTTAACTTTTCGACACCCAATGAAATTTTCGCACATTACTGCCAAAAGTATCTAGATGCGAATGAAAAAAATATCTGGTCGAGCCGTTTGCCACTTTGCATGCAACTGCAACGCCGACTGCCTACTGCCTGCTGCCTGCTGCCTGCCTACTGCCTGCCTCATATCTGCATCTGCTGGTAGGCAAATGCAATTTATTATACGTCTGAGACGGGCCAGACTCGAATCCGAGGAGAGACCACAACCAACGTGGAGATCGAACCCAGCCATCGTTCCCTCCTCACACACGCAATCCTTTTGCCGTTTTCTTATTAATACATTTTTATACCCTTGAAATAAAACCCAAATATATGAGGCATAATATGGTTTGTGGGAGTGTGCGAAAATATAATTTAAGAAGCTTAAAACAATATTCCTATATATAAGGTATTATTCTATAGGTGAAGTTCTTACATTATATAAAACTATCTGAAATTGATTTCCTGATTTTTTCTAGACTATTTTATTTCTAACGAAAAGAATCAGTCTAATATAAAATTGTATTTTGTTTGTAAAAAATTATGTATTTTTGAATTCTTTAAACTTAGCTTCGATATATAAAAAATATTATTCTAGAAATAAATAAAAAAAATTTTACATTTTTAAAAAATGGTTTAAGATAATTTTTCAATCGATTTTGCCATTTTGCACACATATTAAAATATAAATTAAAATTTAGTAATAAATTTCATTACGAATTCTTATTACAGGGTATGTTTTAGTCAAACACCGCCACACTGGAGCATTCCCACTTGTTAGTCTTGGTGGCGGTGGCGGTGGTGTTGGCGGCGTGGTTGGCGTTGCAATTGGTAAAGTTAGCAGGCAGACATAGGGATCAGCAACGGCAGCCACAAAAATCAGATAAAAAATGCTTCGCACACGATTAGGAATTTTTAATTAAAATATTTTGTACTGCTGTTTGTAGTTAATTTTGTACAACAACAGGCACACAAAGTGGCAGCAGCAAGGACAGAGGGATGATGTGGCAGGAAGCGGGTAGCGGTAGCAACAAACTGCAGCATAAGCACCTGCATTTTATTGTTGTTGTTGTTGTTGTTATTGTTGTTGTTGTTGTTGTTTGTTGTATGCGTGTAGAACAGCAGAAAGTACGAGATCCGATTTCAATGCCGCAAAGGGTGCCGAGACTCTTGGAGAGTCCAGGCAAATGCTGCGACTCTGGATGTTGCTGATTTTCGCTTTCGTGCCCAGTGCCGTCTGCGGAGTGGACTCCCTTCGGGGAGCAACATTTCAACCTGCCACTGCGGTGGCAGCATTGATGGGCGTATACATGCGATTCTTTCCGTGCCTTCCACTTTTTGTTGCTGCTGCTGCTGATGCTGCTGCTGCGTCGTTTAGCTTAACTCAACATATTTTTAAGTCGCAATCTCAGCAGAGTCTGAGAGGGTGAAACTGAGATAGAAAGAGACAGAGAGAGAGAGAGAGCGAGAGTGCGGTGGCGGGGGCGCATCGATGATATATTTAGTGGCAGGCAAAACGAAAGACTTAAGCAACGAACTTTGCGATTATGACACAGCATGGCGCACACATGACTATTTGGCTGCTGCATCGATTCGTAGCTGCTATCATAAGTATATATATAGATGTACACATATATATAGTAAATATATTGCATATGTATATAGCTGAGGCAATTGCTGGCGCGACTCCACCCGATGCCGATCGTCGCACGACTTTTGTCTGGCCTTTTTATACCCTGTATGCATTCAAAGTAGCCAAGCAAGAGTTTAACGAATTTGTATAAATATATGTCACAGCCAGAGAATACTTGAACATATTTTTGATTAGCTCCAACATTATACATTATACATCAGATTATCCGTTTATCTCAGTATGTTTTTTTGTGTACATTGTGTACATTTGTGTCTATTTATGTAATTGCAAAACTGTTTATTGTGTAGCCACCTTTCTAATTATGATATATGTATATATCAAAAGATTGTTATATGTTTTCTAAAGGGTTGTAAGTTTATAGATCATGAAAGTATACCCAGTAATTTTATTTGAGATGATTTGTAGAGTTAAAGATAAGTATATAAGACAATGTATATTCACAAATTTGCCTACAATCTGAATGAGTAACGCACGATAAACACATAAGTTATCTTACAGGAACAGGGTATCTCCTGGTCGTGTACTCTCAACTTTGCACACATGTGTACCTGTTGTTTTTGTGTGCCTGCTTGGTTGTGTTATGTGTTGGCTTCACTACCATTTACCCTGCACTCCCTCATCCCTCCGCGTTCGCATTGCATTTTGCGCCGCAAATTGAAGATCGTGTTAAACGCTTAAGTCGTTTTTTGCAAGCAGCCGCAAAAAATAAAAAACAACAACAACAGCCAAACACATGCAGCACAATGCATCATTAGCGCTTGTGGCAAATATGTTTGCCGTGCACTCACACACACACATACACACTGGTGCAACATCACATTTGGTGCAACAAGTGCAGAAATCTGCAAAAATTGAGTTCATTGCCTCCATCGCATTGATTATTGAGCTTCGTAAGTTATGACTAATTGATATACAAATTCGAAAAACAGGATTTGCCACAAGACTGGGCAACTGGCAAAGTGAAACGCAGCGTTGCAAGCCAGTTGCCAAACAAATCAGCAACACGTTCAAAAAACACGCACGCGATTTTGGCCAATAAATTTGTCTGTTTGTCTACCCCAGACGATGCTTGTCAACGTGCCACCTTTTGTGCGGCACTTATGACAAATCTGTGGCAACTGCAACACAATCGATACGCTCAACGCACACGTGCACAGCATCCACAAAAGGCTGCTCAATTCCAATTTGAAGTCTCGTCTCATTTGTGTATTGGTGTCTTTTTTCTCTCTCTGTATTTACACAACAAATAAACGCGGCAAACACTTTGCGGCAATTGTAAATATTTAAAATGCAAAATGTGTCAAATAAGAAAACAGTTTTTCAGACCTTTAAGCTGCCTTTAGTTTCTCTTTATCTTCTTCTTTGGCTGTCCGACTGTCCGCCTGTCCGTCTGTCTGTCTGTCTGTCTGTTTGTCCGTCGCCTAAGTAGAAGAAAAATGAGCCTCATATAAAGGGTAAATAAAATAAATTTAAGTTTTGCGTGGCGTGAAAAAATGCGCACGCACAGATTTTGTAAATGAAGTCGAAATGAGAAGACAACAAAATCGAGGGTGTACCAAAAAAAAAACATATATCAGGTAGTGAGGAAAGTTGGGAATCGGTTGCGGGGGGGTTGGTATCGGCTGAAACAAGGCAGTATTCGTAACATGTACGCATTTAAGCATTTACTACTAAGCTTAAGTTACGAGGCCGGTTCGCGATGCTCCACTCACATTAATTGTGACACGAAATTTCGCAGTATTCCATGCACAGAAAAAAATTTCGTCATATAAAGGAGTGAAAGGAAAAATGATGGATATTATACATATATTTCCATTATTTAAAAAATATCAATTTTGGAATTAAGAAGCAAAAGACTCTGATTTTAACTTTCTGAATAATTAGAAAAATTACCCTTTTCGCCAAAAGGTATGGTGATATTCTAAGAATTCAAGCAGTTTTTCTGAGTGTATAAAATGTATTTTAAAGAATCACTTTGTTTAAAACCGCCTATGAAGCCCTTTAATGCATTTTTTAAATTTAGTACAACACTATTTAATTTTCTTCCTAGAGCAGTAAAATTTTAAGCTTAGGAGCTTCCGTTTTTGTCTGAGACTTACTCCAAACTTGCACAAAATTAAAAATTAAAAAAAACTAAACATTTAGTACTCCAAGCTCGCAAAAAATTAAAAAATGTTACAATCCAAACATTTATTATATATTATTAAATTGAAGTCAATGGCAAAGACTCCAAGCAACATGGTCAATTATTACCTTGAGCCGTCGTCATTCTTGCCAGCTCTTTTAAGACAACTGGTCAGCTTATGCTTAATGTTTATAAATATATGTGTATATAGATATATCAAAGTGTTAAGTTAAATGTGTGCAACCGACGCCTATAAACTGTGTACTAGTTTATTTCCATATAACTGACAAATAAAACCAGCAGCCGCAACTGGGCAAACGTTGTAAACATTTCAACTTGTTTTTGTCTAAACCAATTTCCATTTTTTAAACATTTTTTTTTTTTTTTTTTTGTTTTTTTTAACATGCATGTCGAGTACGCGACGACAAAAAGTGGAGCAGCCGCATTTTTAACTACTTGCTACCACTAAAAAGACACACAAAATAAGACTGTTGAAAACGAAACCAAAGTCTGTGGCACTAAGCAGCCGGCCCAAGTCGTGTCTTTAATTGTGTATTATTTTCATTTCAATTTTAATTGCAAATTTGTGTGTGTGGTATGGGTGCAAGCCGGTTTTGTAGTGTAGTTGACCAAGCGATTCGGTCTGGTCAAGAAAAATGATTAAAAATGCAAAGCAAATACACTTCATTATGGGCCATTTTTGCCGAGCTGATGTCAGTCATAGTGGCCACATAATTCACTCAAGCTGAGCCGCATGCAAAGCAGCCCCGATGACGTTGTAGGAGTCAGCAGGAGATCTGTGTGTGTTTGTGTGTGTGTGTGTGTGTGTGTGTGTATGTTTGTGCCTAAATTACAAGTGCAACGCATTCCCAGGCCGATTTCATCAAAATGATAAAGAGAAGACGAAGCCAAAACGCCGCCGCCGCCGCCAACTAACTGACTGGTCGAGCTGACTGGACTGACTTGGCTTGACTGACAGGCCCAGTGTGTCCAGTGTGTCCAGTGTGCCTACTGTTTGTAGTGGCTTTTGGCCCTGCCCCTGGTCAGGGACAACAACAATGGTCGAAGAAACATTTAAGCACTTTACGCTACGCTCCACTTGAGCTGCGTTACGTTTCACATTCGAGTGCAAAATCAACACACAACACAAACAGCATATTACTCAGAGTAGAGATTTAAATGCCTATCGCAGCGACACATCGACAATCGTATCCATCCCCAACCGCCGTCACCATCGCCATCGCCATCGCCATCGCCATAGCCATGATCAACATGATCGCCATTGGCATCGAAGGGCTGGCCGTGCTCTGTGGGCTGTGTTGGGCTTCTTTTGCCAGACGGTGGCACTTGTATTTTGGTATTGATCTAATCTATCCACGTTCAGCGCATGTACATTGCATGTTCCCTGTCGCTGTTTCTTTCTCTCTCTCTCTCTCTCTGTCTCTCTATCGTTGTTGTAGTCTCGGCGGTGGTCTGCATAATGACTGGCCATGGTCAAACCCGACAACTTGGACTTGGTCACAGTGAGCAAGAACAAGATGATTGCTGCCCACGCAGCAGCAACAACAGCTCCTTGACTGCCTTTTTTTTATATTCTTTTTTTGGTTCTTTATTGAGAAATTACAGTCAGCCATAGAGAATGAGGTGTCAAATTTAAGTTGTGCTTGTCTATGCATAACTTTGCGACAAGTTCGTTGCCTAAGTCTTTTGTTTGCCACAACATATTTACGATGACAAATATGGCCATTGAGGGAGAGAGCGCATTCTGAGCACCATGCAGGCCAAAGCTGGACAAACAGCAATCACGACGGGCACCCAATCGACACCTTTGGCAAACAAAGCCTTAATGAAGTGCGTGAACGCCAACCAAATGGAGAGTGTATGTGTGTGTGTGTGTGTGTAAATTATATGGTAAAATAAATATCAATATAAATACATAAAAGAATTCCACAACCGATTTATGCTGGCTTAAAGACCTACGTTCTAACTCAAATTAAAAGCAATTCGAACACCAGCAAAGCTGAAAGAAAATGCCAAAATATCAAGGCAAGAGAGAGGCATACAAATCGAAACGTAACAATATACAATATATATATATGTATATATATATATATATGTATATATAAAGCCCAGCTCAACGACAGTTTGCTCCAAATTAAAAATGTATAAAACCATAAAGACGACAATAATGACAGCGTGTTGACGCTGACAACGACCATCGTTTGTTTGCCGTTGTTGATGACGATGATGATGATGATGAGGATTGGGATTGGACTTGGGCTTGGAATTGGAATTGAACGGGGCTGGTATGGCTGGCTATGGGATGGGGCACGCACACACGCTGCACGATGACACAGGCAAATGTCTTTCTTTTCGGACAGCCCAACGAGGCGGTCTCCAGAAGTTCTGTGGGAAAGTTGAGATATTATATATGATATGATCTAGTTTATAATGTTGCAAATTGTAGTAATGAACAAACATTTTTCCAATCATATTTTTATCTGATTGCAGAGTTTGTTATATAAATTAATCATAGTTCAAACTTTTCCATTTAACATAATTTTTGTTTTTAAGTTTATTTTGGTATTTGTTAATTTTTTTTATCTTTTTAACTTAGCTGCTATCTTTCCAGCTATACATCTATATTCTATATCTTTTGAGCTATATATTAACTGATTTTTTTGCTTATCACATTCTACGAAGATGAGTGAATATAATATTAGGAAATATTGAGACAGATTAGAAGACAACATCAATAAGTTTTAAGCAACCCTCGTCGCATAGCTTGGTCACTTGGCTGTTATTTTATTTTTTGTCTCCAAACCTAATAATCCTCATGACTCGCATATCAAATGACAACAAATTTACTCCAGACGCTGGCCGCGACTTAAGCGATTGCACGAGGGTTTGGGTTGGGGAGGGGATGCGGGAGGGGGAGGGCGAGATTGGTGAGATGATGCCGTAGTCGCAGTGTCAAATTGAGCGACAATGGGCGACAAAAAAGCAGGGCACAGTGGGACAGTGGCAGTCGGAGCAACTGTAACGTTTTGTTGCCTTTAGCAGTAACCTTTGTTCGTCTCTTCCCCGTTCCCCTCCCTTTTGCCCATGGTCAATATACTGTCATGTGTGTGTGTGTGTGTGTGTTTGCGTGTGTGTTGTGCATTTGCCGCTTTAATACCTTTTAACACTAATCGCATCGAGCGCAACGCAATCAGTTGTGATGAGAATATAAATAAAAAAGTAAAAAAAAAAAAGGAAAAACACAAAAAGCCATCGGACTACAACAAAAAAGAATCTGGCTATACATATATCGTCGCCCTAGTCGCCATCGTTGTCGCTGAACAAGAAATAAAAATCGTTCAAGTTCTTTGCCGAGGCTGAAAACGGTAGAGACCAGGGCCCAGAGCCCGGAACCTGAAAAAAAACAGAGTCTTCACTTCGAGCCACAGTCGAGCGTCCGAGTTGGTCTTTTTTCGGGTGAGATTTTCTCACGTGTTGTTTGCATTGCTTTATTTTTTTATTTTTTTTTTTTACTTTTTTTTTATTTACCGATTTCGATTTTGTTTTGCTGTTGTTGTTGCTGCCGCTGCTGCTGCTGGTGCGTCAGTCGCGTTTGAAACTGGAGCTCTCCTCATCAGCATGAAACGAAGATTTTTATGAACGCAGTGAATTTTTATGTTTCCATGATGAACTGTGCACACGATCCCAGTTTCCAGCCACTGGGCGGCAACATGACTCAGTCTCCAGTCTTTAGTCTTTAGTCTTTAGTCTTCAGTCCTCAGTCTCTTCGACTCCAATTCTGTCTCTGACTTTGACTCTAACTTGATTTTGGAGTTTAGCAAAAGGTTTCTGTTCATCTGTTTCCCATGTTTTTGGCGTTGACGGTATTAAAAATCATCGAACAGGAAATTGCTACAAATTCTTTATGAGATTTACTATGTGTATTTTTCGGCCTTAATGATTTCTATTTGATTTCATTATACACCATCAATATATGTATTTGTAAATGTATCTGCATGCCACTTCTGTATCTGTATCTGTGTATATATGTACATTTCGCCCCACTGATTTCGCTAGCCTCACAGCACAGTACGTGGCCATGGCCAGGTGATGCGAGGCAAAGGCTACAAGTTCAGATTTAGCCACAGCAGAAACAACAACAGCAACAACAACAACAACAGCCACAGCAACAGCAACAGTCTCATCCACAGGCAGTTGAGTTCACTTTTTGCTGGAATTCCCGTGCAACACATGCGAAATCAGTAGATCACGAAATGAATAGCCATAAATACAATGCCAGGCAGCGTTGCTCGATTGAATGGATGGGCCAACGGACAGGAGCAGCAGGCACACATAGACAATCAGACAAAACAGACTAGCAAACTTAGCAGACAATCACACACATATAGACATATAGACACATAGACATATAGACATATAGACGTATGGGTAACATTTTGCCATTTAGCTCGATTGCAGTTGCAAACATGCGATTTTGAAGAGGTTCGATTGGCCTCAAGAGTCAACAGCAGCACTCAGCTCCCAGCTCCCAGCTTCCAGCATTCGGATCACAGCGTGCGTGTAAATGTCTGGATTCCAGTTGGGTACTTTGAAATTGCATTGCTGAGAAATAGAATCTGGCAAGTTGCAGGGTCCAACCAATGCTGCTCTATGCAAATGTAGCCATGTAATAAAATAATTACACTTTGATTCCTTGATTTGCAAAACATTAAATTGATGATATAACATAAGTAGAGGCAGACGAGCAAGCTAAAATCTTTAGCAGTCGAGGCTTACTTGCTCTTAACCCTTTGAGGAACATCGGGCAACATTCTTATCTCATGACGCAACAACAATTGCGATATTTGTTTTTATACCCTTAATCATTAAAAATGGATAAAAAGGGTATAATGGTTTTGTGCAAATGTATGTAACAGCCAGAAGGAAGCATCTCCGACCCCATAAAGTATATATATTCTTGATTAGGATCAACAGCCGAGTCGATATAGCACTGTCCGTCTGTCCGTCCGTCCGTCTGTCCGTCCGTCTGTCCGTCCGCCTGTCCGTGCGCCTGTATGAACACGCGGATCTCAGAGACTATAAGAGCTAGCGACTTCAAATTTGGAATATAAGTTCACAAGGCGCAGATCAAGTTTGCTTTATTTTATCGATAACGGCATCAGTTTCTGAATTATCGATACATTTCGATTTCCGATAGCAATAAATTTCACAATTTAAGAGGCAGAGGCTTCTAATTTATACATAATATGCATATACATAGTATTGATCAATTTCATTAAGATCGGATAAGAAACACCAAAGTTATAGTCGAAAATATATTCTCATATTGATCTCATTTCTATCAACAGCCGCAAGCATTTTCTGTATGCATATAAATAGGCGAGCGCATGTGTGAGAAAGAGATGACATGATAATCGAGGCTAGCGTCAATATATTTGTGTGTACTCTGCAGAGCACCGATAAGTAATGTTTATTTTTGGAAATAATTATATTTGAAATATTTTTAATACTTTTAATTAAAAGAAACAAATTTTAAGTGCAAGTATATGTCTTTATAATAATAATAATTCGAAAATAGAAAACCTTATTTAGATAACATAGAATAATAAATAGTCATCAACTTATAAGATTTTTCAGCGATGAATTAAATAAATTTCAGCCAATTCTTATTTAATTGATATGCAGTTTCAATTGGTAATCTTAAAAACAAATCGGCTCAGTTTCCAGTGATTTATGGAAGTCGATCAAGCATTTCCTTGATTTAAATAACCGAAAGCAAAAGCGCATGGAACCAACTTCAGAGTTGCAATTATAGTTATAATAGCTTTAAAGTAAAACTGAATTGTGTGTTTTAGCTAACCTTGGGAACTAAACCGACTGTTGAAAAGTATCTCATAACGAGGAACTATTTAATTTTAGTGTCGAGTATCAAAGCATCGTGTAACATTTAATTGAACGTATGTCAAATATATGGCTGCAAAATGAATGTTTGTGTTTTATGAGCATCAAACAAAATAGTTTCATAGCCCGGCCGTAAAGAGGCCGTTTGTTTGAGTGCAACCAATGACGAGGCTTTAATTTCGAGCTAACGATGATCGCTCGTTGCAAGTGAAAAGCCAACGCGTTGCAGTGCTTACTTTAGCATTCGAGCAATTGGCTGTGGCAATGGCCAAATGGTATTGGCAATGGCAGCCATAAACTGCAATTTCTCAGCCCTGATGACACCCGCTGTTAGCCTGCAACAGCAACACAGCAGCCGCTCGCCGTAAAAACGCTGAAAATTAATTAATCTTCACATGCAACTAAATTAACGCATGATTGCCGGTCAGCAGCAGAACCCGGAGGCCACAGAACACTCAAAAAAATAAATATGTATGTCCTAGAATTTCGTAAACAGCTCCAACAAAAATATTTTAATTTGTATTACTATTAAAAAAATAAAAAATTTCAAAATTTTCCTTCTTAAAATTAGGAAAGGAAAACTATTTTCTGCAGATTAGTATTTATTTTGGAGTTTAATAATTTTACATTTATATCACGCTTTAAATTTTGAAATGATCGACCCAATTTTTGGAGAGGGAAATGTCTGAGAAAAAGACGAGTCCTGTTTGATTTTGCCAAGTGTAGTGAAACAGGAGACGCTTGCCCCAAGGCCTCCACTTCCAGTTCGAGCTGTGAGCTGAAGTTCAACGTCTGGTGGATTTATTGCATTTATCGGCCAATCGAATTGCGTTGCCAGTTTAAGATTTATACAAGGATATTTATTATTTTTTTTGGCGGTGGCCCATGCGGAAGTTAAAGTTGGCGCTAGACAGCGCTGCTCTTACCAGAGAAGCTAATTAAACGTCTCGTCGCCAGCGACGCAGCCTCAATTTATTTGACTCGTTGTGGTCTTGTGACATTAATGAACACGGCGTTGACATGTTCACAGGCAGAGGCACAGGCTGAGGCAGAGGCACAGGAAGAGGCAGAGGCGGAGGCACAGGCTGAGGCAGAGGCACAGGAAGAGGCAGTGGCGGAGGCAGAGGTAGAGGCACAGGTAAAGGCAAACTTAGAGGCAGAGAACCACGACAACGATGACACCTTTGGCCACGTCGCGACGTCTGACAATGGGGAATCATCAATTAAATTAGTTAAAGTTGTTTGCAGAACATTTGCAACGACTGCCACACTGGCAGTAAATGCAACCCATTTGTTTTGCTATTTGGATTTCGAATTTCGAATGCAATTGTGGCATGACGGGACTCATTTGCATTTTGTGCTCAGCTCAGCTCAGCTCAGCTCAGCTCTCTGTCTGATGTCGGGCTATGGTGATATCTGCCTCATTTAAGTGTTAAAAATGGCAGTAACATGCGCTGCAAAATGTTACTTTTTCGTGCCTCTTTTTGCCGTTGCCGTTGCAGTTGCAGTTGCTGTTGCTGTTGCTGTTGCCGTTTGCTGTTGCCGTTTCTGTTATGTGTTGTCGCTTGTAAATGATTGCGGCCACGTTTGTAGCCCCTGTCTTTTGTTTTAAATATTAAACGGGTCTACAAATCGTTGCCAGCTGCTGCTTCGGCTGCTCCGAATGCTCCGGCAGCGGCTGCGCTGAAAATTTGTCATTTTTCCCGCGGTTTGGCGGCTCATTAGTCAGCAGTCTGTCGCACATTTTCCGTGGAAGCCTTTGCGCCTGGCCCCTGGAACAGAAAGCTGCCACACGATGACAACTCCGATTAGACAGACCAGGCCACAGAGCCAGCAGCAGCAGCAGCAGCAGCACTCATGCCAACACTCTGTCCCAGCCAAAAGAGTCGACCCACTAAATGTGTCGACCACTAAGGGCTTGACACTTTCTGTGGCGATTTTAATTAGAAACAAAACGATTTTTTGCTTCTTTTTTTGTTGTGGGGATGCCCTATGGCCTTTACAAGTGGGTAAAAACTGTAAACCAGAGCGAGACATTTTTGATTCAATAGTGTATATATATTTCTGATCAGCAGCAAAAGCCAAGTCCAGCAATGGCTGTCGCTCCATTTTCCTTTTTTATATGCCTCATATTTGGAATACATTTTAATGCACAATAAGTTTGTTTTGTTTGTCAATAAATTTACACTCTTTAAAAAAATATTAATCAATTTTCTCTATTCCATTTCGCTGCAATAATGAACTCTTAATGATAAATACTTAAATTGCATCTTATCTTTTTAATGAACAGGACGTTCTACGTTGATTTTCGCTCATCTTTCAAAATCCACAAAAAGGTAGTCTTTGGCAACAACATTTAATTCCAATCGAGACCAATTAAAATTACTAATCTAAGCAGCAGAATGTGTTGCAAATAATATATTGCGCCATGCATGCTTCCTTTGGTGTGTTTACATACAGGGTATTTACAAGTCTAACATACTCGACTGCAGCATTCTTTTTGCGTCATTTTTGTTGCCTTCTGGCCGTTTTGTTGCGGTCGCTTAAGGTGAGGCGGCGCAACAGTTGATGCCGCGTGGTTCGCACGCCTCTCCCTCGTTGTCAATACGCAAGTTTGCCTGGCTTGTGGGCAAGTTGGCCTAATGTGTTGGGCAAATATGCAGTTGGCCACTTACCACTCGAGAGTCAAATTATAATTTCATGGCTTATAAAACTCATATTTGTGTTGCGTTTGATGGAATTTAAGCGTGTGTTTGTGTTCTGGTGTGTGTGTGTGTGTGTTTGTGTGCTTGTGTGTGTTTATGTGCTTGTGTGTGTTATTGTGTGTTAAACAAAACGTAACTAAAAACATTTTTCACGCTTCTTTGTGTCGTTGCCTTTCGACAGTTTGGTGTGTTTTCTATTTACATGCTCTCGTCGACGCCGTTGCTGGGTAAACAGTTTTTAACGCTTAAATGCTAAAAATCATTGGCAATGAAAGAGGATGCACTCAGAAAAATAATATAATAATAATAATAATAATAATAATAATAATAGTAATAATAATAATAATAATAATAATAATAATAATAATAATAATAATAATAATAATAATAATAATAATAATAATAATAATGATAATAATGATAATAATAATAATAATTGGAAAAATTCACCTCTTTCAGAAAGCAAATCTGCAAAACAAACATTGTGTGTTTTTAAAAATAAAATAAGAATATTTTACAAATTTTTAAAAATAATATATTTATTTAAGCAATTTAATTTCATATTTTAAGCACAATTTTTTCCTTAATTCTGTTGCACAAATTTATTCCAAGTGTAACGGAGGCTCCACTGGGTGAGTTGTTGTTGTTCACTGGCAGCTGCGGGCAGCTCGCACAGAACGAAGCGTAAAGAATTTCTAATTAGAAGTAAGACTCCAATCGGCTCGCAGCCAGTGCGGGCCCCAAGATCTTTGACTGCCTCTTGCAGGCTGCCACAAATTGCAAAGGAAAACAAAGGCTAAGATGTTGACCGTACAAACAGCGCATCGTTTGTGTTGTTTGCGCAAACAGTTGGCACTCAACGCACTCGCTGCGCAAATGAAATAATAACAACAATAACAACAACAACAGCAACCACAACAACAACAACAACAATTACAACAAAAACGGAATCAATCCGATCCCAGTTCACCCAAACCAAAAACAAACCAATGCCCAAACAGAAAAGGGGCGTGCATTAAAACACAATTAAAATTTAATGACGAAAAGGCGGAAAAACGTTAAAAGCCGCATTACAAATGTGTCGATCTGTGCCCCAAACTGCCACAGCATGCCCCAAAATGAATTATGCACATACAGCTCATGAAGCCACACAAAAATGCCGAATTTGGTTTCTCCTAATAACTACAACGCAGCCGCCAAACTGGCCAAATACTAGCTACCGATTGCAACATGTGAGATGATGTCCAGCTACAACAACAACAACAACAATAACAATAACAACAACAACTACTTCTAGGACTGCAAACACAGGTCCACAATGGCGATGGCAGCGGCTGACAGTAAATTCGATTAAACCGCAAATAGGTTTGGCCAAAGAGCGATCAGCTGGCCTATGACTTGTCCAGTCAACGATATCACAATGATGCGAACAGTGGGATTAATATATCTAAACATATATCATTATTACTAACTCGTTTTTGATCAAAGTGTGTAGCATTAATGCATATCAGATATAGTAAAGGATGTGAAATGAAACTAGGAGCCCCTGTTGAAATGAAGAAATATAGCTCGTTTATAAGGGAAGGCCACAAAGAACCCACTGCACAAATCTTAACAATAATTTTATTATATAAAACTTAAGGTATAACAATAAAATACTTGAAATAAATATCTTGATGAAATATTATGAGAGGAGGAATCGCATGACGATAAGGAGGAATCCTTAAAACACATCATATAGGATTATGTCTTCTTAGCAAGAAGAAGCTATAGTATCCCAGGGAAAAATGTCTTAAGCTCGGAAGACGTAGGACACCACAAGCAAAAAAAATCCATGACTACATGCAAAAGCAGGATAGAGAGCTATAGGCTCAGATGAGGTACAATAGATCTAACTAGATTACAATATTAATAATAATATAAATATCGTTTCATCACAATTAGTAACCTCTTCAAGTACGAATAAAATAAAAAAACAAAATACATATTTTTTATTATATTTATAAATTTGACAATGCAGATCACTTTAGCTTGAAGCTTAAACATGTAACGTACCCTCTCTCTCTCTCTTTCTCTCGCTCTCTCTCTCTCTCTCTCTGACTCTATCTTGTCCTTGTTTTCTTTTTCTATCTCAGTGCAATTTTAAAAAGTTGATTTTATATCGTTACTCTTATTAAATGTTTGCCGCATTAGTTTACGCCTCAAAATATCAAAGCAGTTTAAAGATGCTTAGGTCTATATATTGCATATATCCAATTATTACTTACTGATAAGGTATAGTTTAAATATGTGGTAAACATTGATTTAATCTAAAAGGCCCACTGTGCTTAGGTATTGGCTAAAAGGTGCGCAATGGCAGCAAAATTTATGATTTCATTAAAACAGAAAATTTAATCGAATGAATCTGAGCTTGAAATGTGATCGACAGACAGGCCAATAAAGGCTTTGCTGCTTCCTTTTGCCGGGCCGAGCAACTACAGCATCAACAACAACAACAACAACCACAACTGTTATTCAAAGGCCCATCCCAAAAGCCATCGGTATAGGCCAATCTATCTATCGATCCACTGGCCACAATAAGTGGCACAATCGTGCGCACTGTGGACGCTTTTTGATTGAGCAATGATCTCGTTGGGGGCCCGTTAGTTGTTTTTTTTTTTATTGGGTGGGGGGGGGTGGGTGGGAGATTTGTTTCTATTTCTGCTCAGTTGGAGAATGGGAGCAAGGCTTTGAATCGGCCGAAATTACCAGCTTGCTATAAAAATAGCGAGCGTTTGGAGTTTGCCATAAAATGAGTAAGTAAATCGCCGCCCAGCTCACGTTCCGAGCGAAATAAAATAAAATTGAAAAGCGCAAAAGTATTTTTCTTTTTTTTGTTTGGGTGCATAAAAATAATATCGGCAACAGCGACCGATCCCCCAATGGATCGTTGGATGTACAGGAGGGGGTCCATTGTAGGGAATCGACTCACGTATTTTGTGTTACACTTTTGTTGTTGTTGTTGTTGTTGCTGTTTGAGCCGAAGCTCACTTCGTGCGATCAGCGCTATATATATATATATATACTATATATACAAATATATATATATATATACATTTACATATATTTCTTTTTTGTATGACTGCGGCGATGATGGCGTCCATGTTGGCGCTCCACTCCACCTACCAGAAGAGTGGCCAACAATAACAGCGACGACAATCAATAGACAAACTTTTGGCTTGTTGTTGTTGTTGTTTTTGTTGTTGGTGTTGTTTTCTCTGTTGCATTGTAAATCAAACGGAACTGAGCAAAACAAGCGAAACGGTATTGTTTCCAATTGGCAAAAGCCAGCAACAGCCAGGCACAACAGGGGAGGAGCTCACTGCCCCTCTTACACCAGTCCCCCAACGCCCCACTCCGGCAGCCTGATGACTTTAGCAGATGGCCCCGGCGTTGGTTCAAGTTGCCACTGCTGGCGCTGACAAGCAGCAAGCATGTCGACCATAGGCTACAGTGCACGCCCGCTAAAGAGTCTCATGCTCTCGCACTGTCTCCCTCTATGTGTGTACGTGAGTGTGTGTGTGTGTGTTAACCCTTTGACCTTTTTATGTTGTGCTCAAATCAAATCGAGACTTTTTCCCCGGGTGTCCGCGCTTCTTGGGCGATGCTCGCATCACGCCCGCTCGCTGATGTCTCCTCAATTAACCTCCTTTTTTTTGTGTGGTTACGTTTTCCTGGCTTCGGGATCGGGGCGTATGCGCATTTGTCGCCATTACATGGCTGCAGCTGCTGCTGCTCCAGGCCGGAGTCACTTTACACATTGCTGTCTCTTTCAATTGGACAACAAGAAAAAACAATAGTAAAATTGTTACGTTGCCAATTGGAAATAGAAATTTTTCGCAACGACAAAAACTTGACTCTACTTAAATTGAAATGGCTCTGGGTAAACAGTTAAATAAACTGTTAACTGTTAAATGCAAAGTGGATGGAAATGGAAAAAAAAAAAAAAATGTGCTAAAAGTTTCACTAGTAGTCTTCACAGTTTACCAACTGTGTTGCCAAACTCTGTTGGGTGGAGGACAATGGTTATAAAACGTGTATTTTTTAATTCCTATAAAAATCAGAGCATATAATTTTCTGCATTAAATACATAATATTGATTTTATAAAAATTTGTAATATTATACATAATTTACAATTTAAAAACTTGCTGTGCCAAACATGGTTCAAACAAACAAATTAATATGGTCTTAAATTCCGTATACTATATTTAGTCCCTATTGAATAAGTATATATTTATACAGAAAATAAGAGAGTTGCTCTTTTTAATTCATAAGATTAAACATTGATTTGTCATTATCGTTATTATTAATGCGAAAAAATTAACAACTCATCTAAAAAAGAAACCACAATATGTAAAAATGTTTGTCATTAATGGCTAGTCCATTAAAGGTGCGGAGTTTTTATTATGATAATCATGAGATTTTTTTATTAATAAAACCTAAATAGTTTCAATTAATTAGCTTAAGGCTTTGAAATACGATCTGAGATTTATTTCATTTGCTATATTCGGAAAATAATCGAACTGAAGATCGCCATACTTTTGACGTCAATTGTAACTCACCTTATTATTCAGAAATTATATATCCAAAGCAAAAGAATAGTCTATAAAAAAAACAAAACTCTAGTTTCCATGGGTTTTGTTTATTCATATGTGTACACAAAATTCTTACTATGTTTTTATATAAACATAATTTGAAAATAATGGTTTGTACTTTAACTTATAGAGACATTTTCTATAAGTAGAAAAAAAAATATTTTTTATTTTAAGAAATTAGTTGTGTATTTTTAAGTTATTTCTTACACTTTGAAAGCAGTTCAGTGAAACATCATTTGGCAAAATTGATTCAAATGGCAATTTCGAGTAGCAAATGTGAGTTGCAAATTGCAATTAAGCAAAATCAAACCAAGCCCACTTGCTGCCCACCGTGCAGAGACCCCACACATAGACGATTAATTAAGCCCCTCCCCCAACTTCTCCCCACTCCTCGCATAGAAACAACAGCTACTGGTATTTTGGGCTGCTTCCCTGGGGACAAAGAGGCGTTGGGGCTGGGGTTAAGTGAGGTTATGTTATTTGTCAATTTGTTTCTTCTTAAGTAGCGACAAGCGCTTGTAGTTGTTGTTGTTGTTGTTGTTGTTGTTGCTGTTGCTGTCTCTCTCGTCTGTGCAGCATGCAACAAGGTTATTAGGGTTAAGCCACAGCGCCGCCCTCACTCAATAGCCCCAAAAAAATTAAAAAAAAAAACCAAACACCAAAAAAATCCAAGAGAATTTATGTGACGTTCAGGCCCATAAACAACACCAAAGTACAGCTTTGTTGAAACCGTCTTACCCGATGCCATAATTTTTAATCACATTAACTATGCACAAAACAAGTGGAAAGGGGTGGGGGGGAAAAAACGAGCGAAAAAACATGTAGCACTTGTCAGCACAGCCGACAGACAATAAAAATCAATACGAGAAACCATTTTCAAAATTAACCATTTGTAATAAAGATCAATAAAAAATTGTTGTTTGATTTTCGACGCTTTTGTTTTTTGGCTGTTGTTGGACAAAACTTTTTATTAATTTAACAATAAAACTGTTTATGCAAATTGTCGGTGCGTAAATCTTTTGGCCTTAGCCGTTTGCTTTAGCGCGCCCTGCTCGAATTATAATCAAAAAGCAATTATAATAAAATTCAAAAGCTAAATTATGGACCTGCCACAAACTGCAGAGGTGGACAGGGCAGAAGGGGGGAAAGAGGGCGACTCACATGCGACAAGCGGCTAATGAAATTATAAAACAAATGTGCCTCATTATTGGACACTAAACGCCATTAGGAATTCAAATATTGCCAAATGCTTATAAATTTTGCGCAGCTTCTACACAAAAAAAAAAAAACAAAAAACAAAACAAACAAAGAAAAAAAACTGCTAAAAAATAACATTTTGCGCATTTATTAATTATGCAGCTGCTTAGATGATATGTTTTAATGAAATTTATGTGGCAGTTGAAACTGGAAAACAAGCAACAAATGTCGCCCAAAGTGGCTCATGAATTATGTCAAATGAGGAAATCAGCTCTTGGCCAATAACTAGCTAAATGAAAGTAGCTTTCTAGATCGAACTACACACATATGTATGTATATAATATATGTTTATATATTTAAATATATACTAGCACCCTAAGCGTTCGAAATGTAGAGCCAATAAAGTCAGTAACTTAACGGCAATTTTATGGCCGATATACGACAAACTGTCAAATGGTCAACAAGCCGGACAACAACTCATCGCATTTGGTATTTATGTCTATTTGCATAAATGGATTTTAATTTGAATATACGAGCTGAAGGCGCTGTCCAATGCCGCTGCCGCCGCCGCCGCCGCCGACGCTGCCACCATTCAAATAATTCACACCTCATTCAGATGCAGCACAGCGGGTGTTCCGTATACCCTCTCTCCCCAATCCCCCCATCCAAAGAACACTTTAGTTTATCCGCGTGCGGTCTTAAATGTCAAATATGTGTCCGATTCGAGAATTTCTCACGCTCATATTCCAGACACTCAGAAAATAATTCAAATGCGCAGAAAAAAAATACATAAAAAGCGACAAACTAGTTGCAAGAATTGCCAACAAATTATTATTGCTATTATTATTTTTTTCTTACTTTCTTTATGGCAAATTAGGCGCGCCAATAAAATGCCAAGTATATCCATGAAATCATATGCGTATCTATATATATATGTATATATATATATATATATGGGTATGTGTGTGGAGCAAAATAGTGTAATAAATAATAGAAATGCTGAATGCCACTCAGGGGCGTAGCGAGGAGGTGAAAGTTATCAATTGCAAAAAACATATATAATTAATTTAAAATAAAATTAAAGTGTGAAATTCTTGAAATACATACGTATCTCAAACAAATAAAAACTTAAAAGACAAAATTAAGTGTGTAATTTCTCTTTCATCAAAAGAATTTATTCACTTCATTCATTAAGTGCTTCATTAAATGAGATTCTCGCTGGGTTAGTGGTGTAGGAGGCAGGTTGTTCGATTAACCCCCCCTGGCTACGCCCATGTTGCAATGCAAATAACGCAACGGGCGTAATATAAGTTTCTATGCCACCTCTCGCAGCCTGCTCCGGTTGGACAGTTGGCGTTGTCGGCCGCGGTGGATAGTCTGGAAAATCGTTGATATTATTTATTGCCGACGATATTTTTATGTTTCGCCGAAGTCGTGACTTGGCCAGGTCGCACAGCCGCAGTTGCCAATGGACGTCAACGTCGTCGTTGACTTTACTTGCTGGCCGGCTAGACAGGCAGCAATCGGTAGGAGTGTTTCTGACCACCGACTGCTGCTGCTGCTTCTGCTGCTGCTTCTGCTGCTAAGCAACTGTTGCACACTTGAGAAGCACACTTCTTGGAACGCTTTTGAAACAACGCGTTAACTACCAAAACGTTTGAATCGATTGATCGAGCGAACAACGACATCGACATCAACATCGACAACGTTTCGATCCACCGGAAGTTGCTGTCGCTGCCTGCCATTCAAAATAGTCGCCAACGATAACAAAAAGCGAACGGACGGGTTTACAACAGCTGAGCCCCGTTGCCTTTTTTTATTAGACTGGTCACAACTTGTAATCAGCTTGTTAACTGTTCAAAGATGATACACTCTGTCAGCCATGGACATCAGTGTGTCACTAATTATTCAGATACACAGATACAAAATGCACAAACGTATCTGCTCATTTATATGCGATGACATGCCCCATGAGCCGGGAGTCAGTTCCTGTTGACTAATGCGTTCAGTCGCGGATAGGATAGCAGAGTCAGAACCAGTGGTTCACTTTGTTCAAAATATATATATTTGATAGATACTTAATACCATTAATGGTACTTAAATTATACTTTATAGCGGACATATGCCACAAAAAGCTCGATTGCTTTTCCAAGTAAAACGCTTTCGAAGATGTGTGCGAATTTTACTGATTAATATTACAAAAAAAAAACACTCAATAGAACTATAAAACTTATCAAATTTTTAAAAGATATTTACCGATCAAAATTGTTGAGTATATTAAATTTAAATATGAAAAAATTTTCCACCTTAAATCAAATTATCAAAAGATATTTCTTAAACTAAGGAAAACTCTCGTTTATGTTCAATTCCCTTGTTAAACAGCTAGTTTGTTATGTAATATGTGGCTTAATGTGCTTGTAATAAACAAACTCTTTTCCTGCAATCATACTTGAAATAAATGATCTCAATTTTTGGGTGGGAGACATAGGAAAAAACGCGTTTTAGTTGCGACATTTTGATGTCATTTAGGTTGCGATTGGTTCGATTTGCTGGACACGATCGAGGCAAAGTCGCTTACTTTCGCTTGGTCATGAATATTAAAGACATTAAGTAGGAACAATAACATGCGGGTAAACACAGCAAAGGCGACATGACTGGCCAAAACTGAGAACAGGAACGGGAACTGGGAATGGGAATGGGAACTGGGAACAGGGCGAACCCCAAAAAAAAAAAAAAAAAACTTTAAGAGACTGTTTTGCCGGTTGGGCTGCACTTGATGCTCCTTGGCTTTGTGGGCTTGTGAAAATATCTGCGCATGTCAAAAGCAAATAGAAGGGGCAGAGGCATGGGGCAGGGGCAGGGACAGGACAGAGCAGGGCAGGGCAGCCAAGCGGGCAGCAGCAGACAACAACAACAACAAAGACAAGTACGAGTTGTAGTTGAAGGCGAATGTTGAAAGGATATCGTGTCGTTTTGTCATCGCATGTTTTCGCTGGCGGGGCAAATGAAAACGTGAGCCGTACTTTTAGCATTTGCTGCTTATAAATATGCATTTCTCGATACAATTTGGATTTTGTTTTTTTTTTTGTTTTCCTTCTGTCTTTCATTTTTCTGCCGTTTTTTTTTTTTTTGTCTGTACATATAATTTAAGCAACGAAACTCTATAAACAATGCCGAAGAGTCAGTCAGGCAGACAGTTCGACAAACAACAGGCAACTGAAGTTGCAATTTTGTTGTCAACAAAACGCCAAAGAGACGCGCCAAGTTGTGCCGGCAATCAGGCAGAGAGAGACAGACACCCAGTCAGCCAGTCAGAGAGTCAGACAGTTGCCATCAAATACTTGAGAGTTGTGTGTATGATGCGGATTTTCAGATGCGAAGGGGGCACACATCATCATTTTGATTTAAGCTTTCATCGGCTAAGCACTCCATCGATGCCATGCCGCCGACTGTGTCAAGTGTGTTTTGGTGTCCGATTCCCATTCAGGGCCCGTTGCTTTGCTACATTTAAATCATTTATTAAAATTGAAGAAGGAGGAAAAGGAGATGAAAAACGTTTAGTTTGAATTTTATACATATTTTACATACGATTAACAAATTTCCCGATCATTAAACCCAATTGCCTGGGCCCTAAACGACTTTGGGCCCATTGTCTGTGGGCCTCTTTTTCAGTTCGATTATTAATGATTTCCGTTCAATTTTTCATATAGATGAATGTATAGTGCAAGGTCATCAAAAGACGTGTTGATTGCCAACAACAATAATAACAACAATAAATTAATAGCAGACGAAACGAGCAATGAGATGGACAACCCGCGGTTAACAAAAAACTAAAAAGGTGTTTTTTTTTATTTCAAATACCCTTACCCTTAAGGTGTAAAAAATGAGCATGACTTGTTGGAAGATTGTAGAGAGCAGTTAGGATATTTTCAATATTACGAAC
Source organism: Drosophila kambysellisi (assembly GCA_035042185.1). Lineage (NCBI taxonomy): Eukaryota > Metazoa > Arthropoda > Insecta > Diptera > Drosophilidae > Drosophila > Drosophila kambysellisi. Next base: position 439,631 of record JAWNLS010000855.1, read on the forward strand.
TATGATTCAAGGAGGAGTAGAATAAAATATAAATTTATACGTTTTTTATATAAAATGTATAGATATCGCAATGATTTCTTTCCAATACTCCGACTTATGAATAGGTTTTATTTTTAACCTATCTAAAAGACATTGAGAGAGAACATTCTTCACCAATTCTACAACTTACTTATGAAGAGGTGTTGGTCTTACATTGAGATTGTAAATCAAAGACAATACGCATTTCCTAACCCAACAATTCTGAATAATTTATATAATAAATAATTTACCAATGTCAAAACATTATAATGCATCTGTGGATCGGGTATATTTGTGTCGTTACCAGCAGATACTTTGCATCTTTGATGGATTGCGTGTGTGCGCTTTGTGTAGACAAATCTATTTTCCATGTATACACTTTACATACACAATTTTAGAGGTACTCAGTTGATTTATAACAATTTAAAAGCATTAAATTGCACTGTAATTCATATTTGTCGATTCATCGAGCATTCATTTCACAAACTTGAATGATGAAAATTGAGATTGCGATAAAAAAGATACAGATTTCGTGTAAATCATTTGCTGTTGAAAAGTTTAGGCCAAATATGAACGCTGAACGCTGATCGATGAGGTAATTGATACCACTTAAAAGAATAGATTTAACGCTTGCTGAAGCATGCAACACATTTATCAAGCTTAGATTTCCTGTGAAAAACGTTGTTCCAAAATTTAAATCTTGCCATTAAGATACAAAACGTTGCAGTTGCAGTTGCAGTTGCATTTGACTGGGCTTATGCCAATGAGTGGCAAATGTAATACAACACTAATTGGCCGCTCATGAGGCGTCTAATGCCAAATGCAGCAACGGGCGGCTGACAGCTGCCTCAGACAATGGCCACAGCCAGAGTCACTGCCAGAGGCTGAGGCTGAGGCAGAGGCAGCACTGTGCCTTCAAATGAAACTCGTTAAATATTTATGAGGAGCACGAGGTGCATGCATACCACACACACACACACACACACAAACACACACACACACACACACATACACACACACATATATAGACACAGAATGTTGTCCAGATGTGTAGGCCATAATTGTGCACAGATTTTGATTTGGAGTTGCTGCTGCTGCTGCCGATGCCGATGCCGCTGCAAGTAGTAGCCCAGAGTGCGCACAGTGCAACACCGCTGTCTTGCCTTGCCCCTGGCCACATCAGCGCACAACATACATAGCTGTAAAACAAGTAAGAATGTTATTGAAAGGGCTGCCCGACTGGATGATAATCTGTACGCGTTGGAGACAAAATAATTAGATGATCAGGAAAAACAAAAACAAGACGGCTCACAAATTTCCTTAGATCAAACAATATGTTTCCAAAAGTTGTTTTATGGAGTATTTATTTTTTAAACTCAAATTAATCGATATATTTATCGTTTTACGTGTTTCTTTGCTTACTTTTGATCCGATTGTTCTTTTATCCATTTTCCAAATCCTTGCAATTATTTTCGCATTTAATTCCCCCAGTTTTGCAATATTTTTTTTTTATTTGTTTAATTTAAAATTTTTAATGTAAACTTTATTTTAATTAATTTGTAAACTTAATTTAAGCTATAAAAAAATTCTTTTGATGTGATTCTGTTGTCAACTTTTATTTTAATAGTTTATTTCCTCAGACTTGTGGATTGCTTTTAAGCCAGTTTTAAAATATTTATTATAAATCTAAAAAAAATCTAAAAATAAATGTAACCAGTGGGATTTGAAACCCATATTTGAAATCATTAACTTATTATCATTTTAAGTTGTACATCAATTTAACTTCTATTCAACTCCGCCTGAAGATAGACATTATGTGTTTTGAGAGCCCATCTTTTGTTGGTGGCATGTGCACAAAGTCATCATGCCCTTTTGCAACTCACAGTAATGGGTATAAAGCCAAAGTGTAGAGTACCTGGCCCATAGCTCTCGGCCATGCACGAAGGCGCAACACTTAAGCGTTGCACGGGCTGCAGGACTGCTGCAACAGCAACAGCAAGAGCCACAGCTACAGCAGCGGCAGCGGCAGCAACAACCTGTTTCGTGGGAACATTGCCTACTCTGGGCTTAACTCCACCTCTGACTCCGACATCGACTCAGACTGTGGCACGGCGAGCTCGAGCTGCGGCTCGCGCTCAACGCTGCCAAATGTTCGCCTGACCATTGGGACTCTCTCTACGTCTTTGACTCTGACTGTGGCCAGACTGGCAAACTGCCAAACTGACTGGCTGACTGACGAACTGGCCAAGCTTGAACCCGCTGCTGCTGCTGCTGCTGCTCATAAATGAAACCTGTTAAATGAATGAAATAAAGTGTTATTTGCTCGGCTCACAAATGTTTCTTTGCCCATCGAGTTTTTTTTTTTTTTTTTATTTATTTTTGTTTGGTGCTCGGCTGCTTGGATTATGCGAGCTACAATCTTCGCTCCAACTAAGTGTGTGTGTTACACGCATGTGTGTGTGTGAGTGTGTGTGTGTGTGTGTGTGTGTGTGTGTGTGTGTTTGTGTGTGTTTTATGTGCTTGCTGTGCTCCGGTTGTTGGACTTTGCAAGCTTTGGAACGCAGCCTCAGCCTCAACATGCCGCAATCTGTACGAAGTTTAATTTGATTTCTTATGACCAGCCCTGCTCCTGCATACAAGAACACAGTTACAGAGAGAGAAAACTCAAGTACATATCTAATTATTTATAAGCTTAAATTTAAATAAGTAAAGAGAATGATTTTCAACTTTCTTCTATATAAATTTTGGCAATAGAATTGAAAACGATTTGATTTAAGCCCAAGAATAGAACTCATCAACTCAGCAAGTTTCAAGTTAACGACAAATTTAATATACTTCATTCCAGAACATTTTTAAAAACATTTTTCGCTCAGTGTATGTGCGGACATGTGTATTTACAAATCTGTGTGAGTGACTTGTAAATTTTTGATTCTGTTCGCTTTTATTGTTTTTGTTGCTGCTGCTGACGGACTTTTTTGTGTGTATGTGTGTGTGTGCGTGTGTGTGTGCGTGTGTGTGTGCTTGTGTGCGTGTGTGTGTGTGTTTTGTTTTTGTTTACCTACAGTAGTTGTAGCTGCATGTTTTTGTAGTCTTTCAAGTTGGTCTTCAACTTGAGTTTTATTTTTAACTTAATTTCTTGGCCGGCCAGCCGTCACTCGGCCATGCGTAATTCATATTTTACTTAAGCCAAACCCAGTTCTGAAGGCACATAATTCGCAACTTTTGGATCCCTACCCTACCATATAATTTGTGGCAACAACAAATTGTGTTCGTGTTGATCTCCCTCCCAAAAATAAAAAAAAATAAAAGACGTAGCAAAAAGTTGGAAACAAAAATAAAGCCACGGCGTAATTGCCATTGCCCGGCTTTAGTCCAATAAATGCGGGCTTTACATCATTTAGAGTCACTCCGCAGTCGTTTATTATTTCATTCGTCTCAGGGAACTGATGCGCGGATTTACATTTTATTGTGTATGTTTTAATTTAAAATTGTACTTAAATATTTCACTTCCACTTCGCGCTCAATCTGTCTCTCTCTCTCTCTCTCTCTCTCTCTCTCTTTTTTTTCATCTGTTGGCCAGCTGTTAAAATGTTGGCTTAATTCGACAATTTAATTTGGGCTTTTGCCCACTAAATACAAACCCAATCTTGAGCAGAAGCAAGGGTAATTCGTTGGGCTTATGTGAAATGAGGAAGCTGCTCCAAATGGGGGGCGTGTTCGCATCTCGCATCTTGCATCTCGTGTACAGCAATTTTTTGTTGGTGAAACTTTGTATTCGGGAATTTTTTGCAAAATAAATTGGTAAGGGAATTTTGTGATTAAAAACCCAAGCAGATTAAAAACCGGATCATACTTAATATTCAATATAAACACAATAAAAACAGGGGCTTTTTTTATTTGAATTCTAAAATTAGCGATAAGAGTTTGCCAATCGTAATTCTCTGCTATATTTAATCTATAAAGAAACAGAATTTATTTTAAAATCCATGAGTCGTTGTTCAGTCGTCTCAGCAAAATGTTTAAATCGGCAACTGTTTTAATCGCGGTTTTGCTTGGATTATTGGCAGGCAGCATTTATTGCTCGCTTTCAGGTGAGTTTGATAATCCGATGCTGGGCAGCGAAAGTGATGTGATGTGATGTGAGAAATATTATGTTATTACAGTGACCTGTCAGAACGACCAGCAACAGGCATATGTTAAGATTGGCCAAAAGTACTACTTCATATGGCACACGAAAGTGTCCTGGTTTGAGGCCGCACACATATGCCGGCGTTTTGGCGGAGATTTGGCTTTAATCGAATCGGCCGAGGAGCTGGAATCGGTATCCAACTATCTGATCAATCATGGATATGATCATACCGCCTGGCTTTGGACATCGGGCAACGATCTGGTCACGAATCGTCAATTTATGTCCATCAATAACGGAATGCCATTGCCATATACTAATTGGTCAGCCGGGCAGCCGGACAATGCCGGTGGCATTGAACACTGCGTCCATTTGTGGGTTGCCGATCGTCAGTCTTTTAAAATGAACGACCGGTCATGCACTGATAAAGCACAAGTCATTTGTCAGAACCAGAATCATTCCCGCTGCCACGCGTCTTATCACTTCGAGTCTCACTGCCCCTGATAACCTATATATAAATAAGTATAGATTAAAGTACCACTTTTGGTAAGGGAATTTTGCGATTAAAAACCCGATCGGATTAAAAACCGGATCAATTTAACAAAACTGACATATTAAACAACTATTTAGATAAATAACTAAAGAAAAATTATGAAATTTCATTGAATTTATGTATTGTGGCACCATGAATTTATTCAGAACTCAATAAAATTATTCACTTGAGCGCTTTTTGAGATAAACCTATTAATTGTTTATCAATCTTTTTGTATTTATTCCGAAGTCATGATTTTTTTCCTCCCGATGGTATTTTATCATTAAAAGAATTCCTTGCTTTATAAATTTATAGTTCATTATAATTTAAGCAATATGACACTTAACTCTTCATAAAAATATTTATGATTTCGAAAATTATACCCTCCCTCTATTACAATTATATTTGTAGCTTACCAGCATTTTTTATTTAAATTTAATTCTAATACTTAAATATTAGAATCATCAACAGCTATAAAACCATAAGCAAAACAGAATTTAATTAATTTAACTAATCGCAGTCAAAATATTCGGTTTGTCCTTTGTCAATCCACAGTGCAAATAAATTGAAACAACATTCTGTTCTGAATATTTAAGTATTTGAAATGAGCACAGATCACACAAGACTGAAGAAACTGAGCTGATAGCTGTTGAATTTATAGGCAGCTTTCAGCTTGCTTCTAGTTATAGTACATATGTATATAATTACTATATAATATATAATATTTTAATATTTTTCCAAGAAACACAAATTGTTGAAGTGTATCGGTGGGCGTGGCCATCCAATTTTTTATCGATATTTGGGGGAGTTTATAGGGACGAAGTTCCTGGGGGCGGCGGTTGTAAGCGTGGTCCAAAAATTGATATGCCAATTCTTGGTGAGGTTACCAGCAAATTACCTTCCAAGTTTGGTTACTCTATCTTTAAAATTTTCGGAGATATACGGAGTTATCGATTTACACTTTCCGCAATATCGGCATTGTAGATTATGGGCGCAGGTGTGGGCGTGGCAACACAAATTTGTTATCGATTCTTAAAGGCGACTTTCAGTAATATACCTACCAAATTTGACGTTCCCTACTCAAAAACCGCTGAAGATATATACATTTCAAAATTTTAGGGGCGGGGGGATGAGGGCATCGAAGGTTGGCGTGGCACATGCCGATCTTTAAAGGACTTCGCCAACAACCTACCAACCAAAATTGGTGACTGTATCCATTAAATTGTGAGAGATATGTAGATTTATCGATTTGCGAAAATCGAATTTAGCGGTTTCCTAGCGCCCTAGTGGACGTAGGACCAAATCCTTGACACTTTAACTTTTGAGGGTACTTTCCAGTATATGTTCTAATTTTCAAGTCTCGATCTCTAAGGGCGTCGAAGAATCGCGCGATCATACAGACGGACAGACGGACGGACAGCATTGAACAAAACCAATATACTATTATACCTTTTTGGTATAATAGTATAATCATTAAGTCGGGAGCTGTTTTGGTAGCAGATTTGTGCTGATTATTGTCGAGTGAATTTCATTGTTCATGGATGGCATTATTCGGTAAATTACTCAACTATGTAGATTTCCAATTTCATAGTTAACTAAATCACATTAAAATAAAAATAAATTTATATGCCTTGGTATGGGTTGGGAGCCACCTCGACCTCTTTTGACCGAAGCGCAACAAATTTTTGTTGAATCTTATAAATAAAGATCTTTGGCCGCAGCTGATATTAATCAAGCTACAAAATGAGCGTTACTTTTTTATGTCTTCCACTTATTTTTTTTCTAATCAAAAATATGCGGAGCGGTAGCAAAAGATTCAGATTCGGTTCCACATTTCCTATTGCGATTGAAGCCTTGTGTTCTCTTTCTCTTATACTGAAAGAAAAGTTTGTATTGTAAATAAAGCAATAATGTAAAAGGTACATTTTTGAATTTCTAGAGCTTATATTTCTTAGAGTGTTGGGGTGGGAAAGGCACGCAGCCAGGGCGCCAAACATTTTAGTTCCACTTTAGGTACGCAGACAAGGCCACACTTGGAAATCTGAAAAACTGTCTGTTTTCTCAAAAAAAAAAAATAAAAACAAAAAAAAAAAAAACAAAGATGATGACTAACGGATTCGTTTACATTTTACGTTCCCATGAAAAAAAAAAACAAAATTTAATTTGATTGCCGTTTTTATGTCTTCATTAGCAAAATGCTACAAAAGTAATAAATTAGAGATTGCGGCCGCTCGAGAACTGTTAAAGGTATGTAAGTGTGTGTGTGAGTGCGTGTGTGTGTGTGAGTGTGTGTGTTCGTATATGTGTGTGCATGTAGACCACTGTAAAAGATTAACGCTTTATTAATGAGCTCGATTATTCATAATAAGTATATATGTATGCAAGTTTTTTTTTATAATCATATTTTCGCGCTATTCCCTCGCGCTATCTCTCTCATGCTCTCTCTCTCTATATCTACTTTTCTCTCTCTTTCACTCTCTGTCTATTATAATTGAAAAATTTTGCGGTTGCATTCAATGCTAATTCGACTTCATGCAATTCGATTTTAAGATCATTAAGAGCGAGCACAACATGAACATGGAACATGTGGACATCTTAACATGCGCTTCCTTCTGCTGCTATTATTGATGAAGCATCATCAACAACCAACTGAGTGTCTGTGTGTGTTTATGTGTGTGTGTGTGTGTGTGTTTGTGACTTTGTCTGCACATTTGTTGCACGCAGCTCGTCAATCAATTGACCAAAGCCAGGCTGCAACCGGTTTGTGCTCCACTTGCAACGCACTCTTCATTTCTTTTTAATTTTAGTATACCCTTTAAATGGCTGGTATACTTAACTCAAGGATGCATCTTCCTTTCTGGACGCCCGTAAAAATCCAAACCCAAAGTGGTTAAAAAAAAGGTGAGGCAGATGCAAAACTAAAGGAAGAAGAAATGAATTTAAATGTGTTAAATATATTTCACTTATTTAAGCTGTAAATACTTTTGCTTCCTTAATTAAATTAAGTTGATGGGATTTAATCGTCATCATTAATCTGTTATATATACATTAATAAATATATTTTTTTTTTCTGTGGTCTTATCTCATACTAAATAATCAATAGCAATACAATACAAATGCCGAGTTTTTTATTTAAATTATAAAAATAGCGATAAGAGTTTGCCAATCGTAATTCTCTGCTATATTTAATCTATAAAGAAACAGAATTTATTTTAAAATCCATCAGACGTTGTTCAGTAGTTTCAGCAAAATGTTTAAATCGGCAACTGTTTTAATCGCGGTTTTGCTTGGATTATTGGCAGGCAGCATTTATTGCTCGCTTTCAGGTGAGTTTGATGATCCGATGCTGGGCAGCGAAAGTGATGTGATGTGATGTGATGTGAGAAATATTATGTTATTACAGTGACCTGTCAGAACGACCAGCAACAGGCATATGTTAAGATTGGCCAAAAGTACTACTTCATATGGCACACGAAAGTGTCCTGGTTTGAGGCCGCACACATATGCCGGCGTTTTGGCGGAGATTTGGCTTTAATCGAATCGGCCGAGGAGCTGGAATCGGTTTCCAACTATCTGATCAATCATGGATATGATCATACAGCTTGGCTTTGGACATCGGGTAACGATCTGGTCACGAATCGTCAATTTTTGTCCATCAATAACGGAATGCCATTGCCATATACTAATTGGTCAGCCGGGCAACCGGACAACGCCGGTGGCAATGAACACTGCGTCCATTTGTGGTTCGCCGATCGTCAGTCTTTCAAAATGAACGACTGGATATGCACTGAAAAAGCACAAGCCATTTGTCAGAACCAGAATTGTACCCGCTGCGACGCGCCTTATCAGTTCGACTTAAGACTGTCTAATCAATATAAATAAGTATAGATTAAAATACCACTTTTCTTGTCAAAAGCAAAAAAAAAAAAAAAATTATAGCTTGCATTGCATTTTTGTAATTATTAATATTACAATTAATTGTTTAATCGACTTCAAATTTGTAATGTAAGTTCTCGTTTACCACATGCAAATAAGGTTTACTTAATTATAACGAAAAGTTAAATCCGATAAATCCCGATTTCCGATAGCAATAAAAGTCACAATTTCAACTGTATTTCGCCTTCCAATTGAGTTCGGCTATACCTCAACTTATAAGTCATCAATTGTAGAAATTTGGTCAAGATCTGAATGGAAACACAAACCATATGTTTAGCTGAGAAGCGAGCAATATGATAAGCGAAGCGAGCAGAAATATATATGTATATTTATTGATAGAGTAGATTTGGGTATGAAAAGGTGTTTCAATTGAGAGCATCGCCTAGTCGATATCTGTTGCGACAACCTCGTTTTTTTTTTTTTTGTTTTGCGATATTATTATCTAAGCATGTGTTGATTTTTCCTGCTCAGCGTTGCTTTTCCAACTGTTAACGATGGCGCAGAGACGTCAAATGATTCGCAGATTCTGTTTGACAGTCGATCCGGTTTTTCATTAATGAACATGAGAGAGGCTGCAGAACACACGCACTGAAAGCGACAGCCCGACAACGGCTGTGGCCATTTGATTTATAGGCATATGGGGCTAGTTAAGGGGTTGCACAAGATACTGAAGAAATCCACACAAACATATGTATATATGTATATAAATATATTTATATATATGAATGTATATTGGGCTTAGTCAGTCAGTTGGCCAGTTGGACTCAACAGTTGGGCTCCAAGGCGCCCTAATGAAGATAATTTATTATGCGATGCCGTTTAATTAAAATCAGATAAATGAAGATCGTTCGCTTGTGCTCAACTCGACTCAACTCGACTAAACTCGACTCCTTCCAAGACGTATGTAAGACGATCCATTTGGGCTGCTGATCTTCAACCGTTTCAACCGTTTCGGCAATAACAGACATTGTCTTCTTCTTGTCTTAACATTCCCGGGACTGGCCAGAAGCGCTGAAGAAATGCTGACATTTGCTACACTACAAAAAAAACTATCGTTAATATCTTTAACTAAAAATGTCAAAAAAATAACATTTTTTTAACTAACTAGTAAACAATAAAAACAAAGTCAATATGCCGAAAAACTAAAGTTAAAAACAACATTAAGGGTGGAGTGAAAAATAGGTTCAAATTTTACGAAAAAAATTATGTATGGTGACTAAAAAAATAAACACTAAAAAACTTTATTCGGTAACAACAATTTTTTTTTTTACAAATTTTTATTAACAAAATTTTCTTTTATTTCCAATAAGCCATAAACTCTAACTCTAAGCAAGAAACTTACTTAAGCAATTGGGTCCAATTGTGACCATCGAATTCCATTTCCCTTTTAATTGTAGACTATTTTCGTTTTTCTGGGTGTGGTTCTTGTTGATGTTCTCACTGTAGTTGTTGTTGGTATTGTTAATTTCCCAGGCGCAGGGCAACAAGATTTCGCGTTAAGTTCAACAACTTAAGCAACAAAACTGTTGCCGGTCGTCTTCTTCTTCTTCTTCAGCGTCTTCTTCTTCGTCTTATTCAACGTCGTCGGTGGCAGCTGCGACTGCCCCTTTTTTTTGTCGATTGCCATACATGATTGCCATTGGTTCCTTATCAGGATCTTGTTTGGGCCATCTCGACTCTTTGACTTTTAATGCCGGCCTTCATTATCAACGTGGCCGGGCTATATGCAAATGATTTTTAATTGTGTGGCTCGCTTGTTAAGCCTGCGGAAATCTCTATTTAAACGCTTGTCGTAACCTCAGTAACGACTAAATGACGTCTTAAGTATCTGGACCACACACAGTGAGCAGCGCGAGCACATTTTGATCGGCACATGAGTCACAATGTGCCCACAAAAGTGTTCTTGGCCATATTCAAGCAGTACACTCAGCGAAAAAGCGCTTAAGTTAACAAAAAAGTGTTCATTTAATAATCTGCGATCCTTTGCATGTATTAATCATTCCGTTTTTTGTATATTGATCATTTTTAATTCGTAAATGAAAACAAAAATATGAAAAAAAGTGTAGGAAGTCTTAACTAATTCTTAACTTAGATTTCATTGAATTTTATTAAATTTAATTACTTGAACTGCTAATCTAAATATCTTTCTCAAGTTTTAAGAAATAGCTGGCAAAGCAATTTCTCTCTATTTTGCCATTTTCTGAGTGTAACGAACACATCATAAATATTAATTAAACCATGGTGCAAATTTGTAAGCGCCCATTTTTGGCACTTTCTTGCAATTTACATAGACAAAGCGCTCGAGGCGATTTCCATTGAACGAGCTCCGCTCAAATGTTCACTTCCACTTCAGCTTCAGTTAGGAGGCGGAGCATCTACTACAATGTGTGTGTTAGCATTTGTCTAGCGGCCATTTAAGAGCGGACAAACTGTAAAGACGAAGAGAGCAGCAAGAGTTGCTCTTCAGCCACAAGACTCAAGCTTGGGCGCTTTGGCTTTTATGGAAAAAGAGAGAGAGAGGCAGAGAGAGAGAGACAGAGAGAGAGTGCGCTCGCATAATTAAACTCGCTTTGCAAATGCAGCTCTAAAATCAATCACAGGTGCACCAGCAGTTGACGATCACAGTTGGCGAGTCACTGGGAATGGCAACAAGTTTCCTTGCATGGCCGAATATGTCATAAATCAAGAGACGGCAAGAGTGTGAAATTTTTTAGCAGCCAACTTTATGTGTGTCGGGCGCATTTTTAGCCATTTATGACTTAATTTCAATTACACGTATTTGGCCAAATTATTTGTTGACACTTTGGGGCCAATTAAAATGGTAACACGTGCAAACAACACGTCCAAAAGATGCTAACGGCCTTTAATTAAATCGTGTGCAAAAGCAGCAATAGCAACATTGTGACAAAGGCTTAATATCAATCGATATTATCGCTAACGAGATCCATTTTTTGAGTTTGATATAAAAAATGTGAACTTACTGTCTGAACTTATTACAGTTCGAATAATAAAAAAATCTTGACTTGCAAAAATTCAAAAAAAAAAAAAAACAAATTTTTCTTTATACAATTTGACCAGTGATGCTGAAATTATTGTAATTTTCTTGATATTGACAAACATTAATAAACTGATAACCTAAGCTATATTTTATATTATTTTATTCATTATATTATTATCTTCATTATTAAAATTTTTTAAACTTAAAATAGTTTTTGCTTTTGATTGTTTTTACGTTATTTTACAAAGTATCCAGTTTGTGCCTCGTTTAAAATAAACAACCAATTTATTAATTGGTAAAAGGTTAATATTATTGTGCTGAAAATAGTTATAAAATTATTTATATGAGTTAAGGCATAGTTTTGTTTATTATAATTTAAAGCTCCCTTCTAGTTACTAATACTAAGTGATTATTTTGTTGAAGTGTATATCTTAATTTATTACTATCTATTGTCTTATGCAATATTTTAAATAGTCGCCAGTTTAAAATTTTGTCAAATTGCCGCCGCTTTAACCAAATTGGTTCTTGTGTATTTTTATGGTGGCACACCTTGCGTTTGGCTGCTGCACAGTGCAGAATGTGCAAGGTGCAGCAGAGATGGGGTCCACTTGCGGCGGACAACGCCCCTCACAGCCCTCAAAGCTAAGCCCAGCAAAACGGAGGCATCGATTTTAGAAAGTCTGTGCAAGAAATTCAATCGCTGCGCTTAAAACGGTAAAGCCGAAAATGAAGCCAAAGCCTTTTCCTTTTGCGGCAACAGGAGCGGAAAACCAAAGTCGCTAAATCTTATATATACACATAAATGTGTACATATATATATGTATATATATATATATATATATATAGGTATATAACTTATTGCAGACATTTGGCCTTTTATTAATTGTTTGACGGCGCCCGTGCCCATGAAGCTGCCACTCTCCCAGAACCCCACCGCGACCGCATCGCGCACTTAGTTTTTTTTTTTTTTTTGTACTTTTTGTGCTCACTTCTGTGGCTCAGTGTCTGGGGCGTGATGAGAAATTTAATATTGGCAAACGGATAAAACCGCCAGATAATTATACATTTTGAGTGGCCCAAGCAGCAGCCCCGCAAAGGGGCTATGTATTTGGCCGACTGGCGCTGGCTTACTGGCCACCAGTTTTGCAGTTGCCAGTTGCCAGTTGCCCGCTGCCAGTTTGCAGTTTGCAGTTCATGCGGCTCATGATAGTATAAGATTTCATTTCATTAAAGTGCATCACGACGGACGACAGACGGCTGGCGGAATCAATGAGCGGACCGCTACATAGTTCAGATGCTGCAGCCATTGCGGACCCCTGAACCCTCTTGCTACCACCTTGCCTACACTTGAAAATAAGGACATAATTTCAAAATATTAAAATGTATATAAAATAAATAAAATACAATAAATAAATCTATTTTAAAACCAATCTTATTATTAATTTGTTAATACCTATTTGTACGATTTTGGACTTACCAAAAAGCAGAAATATTCAAGATTTTCCAAAATTATAACTTTAATTTTTCAAGCATAATTTTGGAGTCAAGTTTCCAACGATTCCTATAGCATCTTTTTCTGTAAGTGTAGCCAAAAGCAGCTACCAAGCAAGCTAAACCGAAACCTTCCTTACTTTTCTTCTTATTGGCAGATTACGGCAGCGGGGTGGCCAGTCCGAGCCAACTTATAATCAAATCCGATAAAAAATTTCATTATTGCTCCACAGCAGCCGCAGCAGCAGCAGCAGCAACAACAACAACAACAGCAGCAGCAGCAGCAGCAGCAGCGCCCATAACTGTTTTGCAGGTAATCTTTGTAGTTGCTGTTGTTGTTATGATTGTTGCTGGCTGCACTTAATTTTCGCATGCGCACTCCGCAACTCATGATCGCGATTTCTTCGTTCCGTTCCCTTTCCGTTCCAGCAGCTGCAGCAGCAGCAGCAGCGACCGACGCCATTTTGAGCTTTAGTTCTCAGCGACTGCCACAGTCTGTAGTCTGGGGTCAGGAATAGAAAGAAGCTTTGATTTGAAATAGCTGTTGCCATTGTTGTTGCTGTTATTGTTGTTGTTGCTGTTGTTGTTGTTGCTGTTGTTGCTGTTATTGCTCTAGCAACATAAATTGGGACGTGATTATGAAATAATTGCAGATCTCATTGTAGCTTTGTACTCTGGACTTGCGCAATATATTCCAAACAAATTGTAAAAGCCAATCAGTCGCCAGTTGATTTAAGATCAGCTGGCTCATCATGATGAGAACGCACCAGGCCAACAACGAACGCAACACCTTGGGGACCTTGACACGAACAGGAGCAATGACAGGCGACAGTCAATTTGATGCCATTGACAGCCATATCACAGCTGCAGCAACAGCAGGAAGAGTCGCTGTGGGAGAACACAAAATGAATAAAAAGGTAACATCGATTCTTCATTCACAATAGTTTTCCGTATTTTGTGTACAGTTTTACCGGATGTGAAAACGGACTCAAAGCCCGTCGTGGTAACCAGCTAACATAAAATTTAAAAAAACACTTGATCAAAATATAAAGGAGCAACATAAATGATAATACAAAGAATTATAATACTTTGGTCTTTCAGAATAAGATTTGCAGACAAATCAATAACTTAGAAACTAGAATTTCGGGTTAAAGAATCGTCTAGTGCACCGTTTTGCTTAAACGCACGTAGGACATACAATTAATACTTATAGAATACCTATATATATAATTATAATAATTATAATGATTGGATTCATACCACAGTTTCTTTTAGCGCAATTTTAGCAGCGCCTTAAAAAACGGATATACCAAGCATATTAAAGTCCAGTCTGCTCAAGATACAACACCTGATCAAGATGAGAATTCAAGAAGAGTAGCGGCGACTCCTACAAGAAATTTGCATCTGGCTGCCGGCTCGAAGACTGTGCGTCATATTGGATTATGGGTGATCTGGATGAGTGAGATTCACGTTTTCGACTCATCTTCGATCGGCTACTGCTCGTTTGTCCACACACATATGCAAATGAAATATAATTTCAACACTCGCATTTCTGTTGATTTCGCCTTTTTTGCTGGTACATTCAATAATTTACATGGGGTTAACACGCAACAAACTCAACACAGGCGGCAGACTGGCCTTGATTATCTCGCCGTAAATCGAATGCACGCACACAGTGCAACAACAACAATTGTTGCAACAACAGGAGCAGCAGCAGCAGCAGCAGCAGACACAAAATAAACAACGCATCAACTTTTGTAAAGGTACAGAGAGAGAAAAAAAAAAAGAAATTCTATTGCGCCGTTGAATGTTGAAATATAGCCAAATCATGGCTTCGAAGTAAATAAATTTCCACGCCACCGCTCGCCGTGACCGCTGAACTTCTGACGAGGGCTTAGAGTGGGGCACAGGAGCAGGAGCAGCATCTGAAGCTGATGCTGATGCTGAAGCGGCAGCCCAAAAAAAAAAAAAATACCTGGGCCCGTGTATAAATAAGTAACCTGAGCTGCGCAACACGTTGCCTGACAGCCCAAAAACGGCACACGGCTCTCGGGCTGTGGGCTCTCGGTTCGTTTCGCTTCGGATCGGATTGGAACTTGTTTAGATGCCGCTTCAGAAGCTGCCTGCCCCCTTTTGCTGCAGATTGCAAGCCGTTCGCGTGTCCGCCTTGCGGCTTTTTGATTTATTTGCGATTTATGCACTTGGCTGCCGCTGTCAGTTTCAGCCCAGCTGCCGACTCCGTATCAAATTGGTGGTGCAGCTAGGGCTGGGAATGGGGGTGGGGTGGAGATGGAGGTGGAGGTGGGGATGGAGAGTTGCCACATTTGCGCATCCACTTGACCGATTTCCATGCCAAGCCAGAGACTGCATGTCGCAGGCAGTCGTTGTCAACTCCACTTTTATTTCACGTCTTATCGGACGTTTTTAAAATATGCATTAAATGTAGCCATTTATTGCACGGAAAACCACAAAAAAAAAAATA
Source organism: Drosophila kambysellisi (assembly GCA_035042185.1). Taxonomy (NCBI): domain Eukaryota; kingdom Metazoa; phylum Arthropoda; class Insecta; order Diptera; family Drosophilidae; genus Drosophila; species Drosophila kambysellisi. The sequence goes on from JAWNLS010000855.1 coordinate 455,214, forward strand.
TTAAGCAATTAAATTTTTGTCATGACCATTAAAAATACTTTTCCATCTACATACTTGAGTTTATTTTCAAATGTACATATTTCTACATATTTTTTTCATTGTAAACAGATGATTTTCGAATCTGTTTTCATTAAAAATATAACTGATAAATGATAAGATAACAATCAGCAACAATTTTGCTTATTGCTTACACAATTCTCGGCGTAAAACTTGTTAAATATTGTTTGCAGCTGGACTCAAATTTTTGTCTGCAGTTTATTCTCAAACAAGCATAAATACTATAGACTCAGGATGCACACAGGCAATCAAAATACATAATTATATGCATGATGCATTTACTAAAGTTTAGACTCGAAAGGCATTGAAAGTTTGATAACGCTACGCGTTTTTTAACTGGTGTTTTTTTGTGTGGGTGTGTTGGAAAGCATTTGAAGTTGTGTCTAAGTGTGTGTGCACAGATTATCGCTGTCGGGTGACTTTGAGCCTGATAAGACGAGAGAAAGGGCTAAGCGCTTTTGGGGGCCTTGTTAGCAAAGAACCACATCAGTCCCATCAGGCAGCTGGGCGGACTGTTGTTCACGGCGCCCTGCTGCACCATCTGCCTGCCCTCGTCCAAGGAGAGTTCGACCACCTCAATCAATTCATCCTCGACGCCGCCGCCGCTGTTAGCCTTATCGTCATCCGTCACCTCGCAATAGTACATGGCCTGCTTGGCACCCGATGAGCCAACGCCAGATCTGCAAATCAGATGGTAAGAATTGTACGTTTGGCATTTGATAGAACGTACCTATAGACCATGACTTGCTCAATACGCTCCACGGGCACATCGTAGCCGCATTCCTCGACCACCTCTTCGCGTGCGATTTCCGCCCAGCTCTTTGACTTATCCACAATGCCGGCGCACAGTTCCAAGGTTACGCCAATGGCTGGGGGAAAGGCCGCCAGATCGACCTTGTCAAAGGTGCCCTGTTCGCTGGTTATCACACCATGGTAGACAGCCGGTCGGAATTGACGGACAAGCACCAGTTTCTGTCGGCTGGTGTTGTACAACACTATTGCGACGCTGTCGTGCACTTTCAGCAGATCCCAGTTTTTTTCGACGCCATTCTGCACGTAATACATGCGAAATGGCTTCACGTAGGGCGAATCCTCGGGCAGTTTACCGACCCAGATTTTTGTAATGTTTTCCATCTCCGAGCAAATCAGACTGTCAACTACAGCTGTTGACGGCAAGAAGCACAACTGACAGCCAATGCTTTATTTGAGATTTGGCAGCTAACTACTATATGGTCACATTGAACATTTGAACATATGATTTTTAGGCCAAAAACTAAAGAATAACTCTTGCGTGTGTCTATTGAAGCTCTCTTAATTTGTATTTATTTTATGTATTTTAATTTAAAAACAATCTAACAGTTGATTATGACAAGAAAAACAATTCCGTTTTTCTTGGCGCTTATGGTTACGTTGGAAACTTAAATATTTATATTTTGTTGCACAAAAACCAAAATGTAGCTACAAGAGTGCTTGGGCCAGAATTGATTGCTGAGCCTGTTTGGACTAATCTTCTAGCATCATCGATTGACAGCTCCACAACCTGTATAACTTCATCCTCAATTCCACCGCCTTCGGACACTTTTTGCGCATCACAAACTTCACAGTAGAACATTGTCATTTTGCTGCTCAAGGCACCAACACCGGATCTGAACTTCATGACGAACTCCAGGCAGTCAGTGGGAACATCATAGCCACTTTCCTCGCACACCTCCTCTCGTGCGATGTCAGCCAAGCTTTTATCCTTGTCAACTACTCCAGCAATCGGCTCCAAAGTGATGCCCAATTCAGGTGGAAATTTGAGCAAATCAACATCTTCATTGGATATTTGAAGGCTGTTACTCGTTATTATGGAATGATACACTGCCGGCCTGAATTGACGCACATAAATGAGCTTCTTTCGCGAAACATTATGCACAATTACCAAAACACTATCGAGAATTTTAAAAATATCTCGACTCTTCCTGCGTCCGTTTTCAATGTAGTGCATCTGGTATGGTTTAATCCATTTTGAGGTCTTTAGCAATGGAGTAAGCCAAACCTTCGTTATATCACTCAACCTGTAATTAAAAAAATTAGCTTAGTTAAAAAAGAAATTAATAGGAATCGCCTCAACTGTTTTCCAAAACAAAATCTTGAATTCGAGCAGCGAAAGCGTCTCAGAATCAGGGCGGCAGAACATTTGAACATTATCAATTCGACGACAAGAGTAGAACTGTATGGTCACTCTCAATCTGCTCGATTTGGTTGGTGTGTGTGTGTGTTGGTAAGAATAGTGTTGTAAAGCATGCGAAATATTCTGACATTTTATTGGGGGCGAAAAGACGTCGGTGTGTATTAAAATTTGTTTTTAGTTTTATTAGGTAATGACAAAATTTGAAACACGATCTTTACAATAGAAACAGCAAACGAAACATAAAACCGTCGAAACAATTAAGTTAAAATGCTGCGCTCCAAACTAACACAAGCTGCTTGCACTGCCAAGCGTGCACTTTCCACGACCCCCAAAATGCTGGCCGCCAAGCAGATGACCGTCCGAGACGGCCTCAACAGCGCCCTGGACGATGAGCTGGCACGCGATGAGCGAGTCTTTCTGCTGGGCGAAGAGGTCGCCCAATACGATGGTGCCTACAAGGTGAGTGCAACATTTGACATTGCCACTTGCCACTCGGCGATTACGTAAACGAACCTGTCCGGTCAACTGACAGTTCGCAACGTTAGCAAAATGACAGCTGATACTCTCGACAGGGGTGTTGAGTGGGAGGCAGTAAACAGTTTTTGTTGCAATTGTGGCTGCTGATGCTGATTACAATGTGAGTGGAGTCTTCCCGCAGTTTGTTATTGGAAAGGTCACACAACTTGTTGTTGTTTGACTAAATGAATAACCGATAACGCATGCGGATCGATAATTGCATACAATCGATTTGCCCTGCTTAGTTTACACCCCTCCCCTCCCCATCAAGTGTTTGAAAATGTCGGCAGGTATTTAAAATGTGTCCATTTTTCCAGGTGTCGCGTGGACTGTGGAAGAAGTATGGAGACAAGCGCATTATCGACACACCCATCACAGAAATGGGATTCGCGGGCATTGCAGTCGGCGCTGCTATGGCCGGTCTGCGTCCTATTTGCGAGTTCATGACTTTTAACTTCTCAATGCAGGCCATCGACCATGTGAGTAGAACTATCCCATACTCTCTTTTTCTATATATATGTAGATGCACCCACACACACCCCTACAAAGACACACACCCCTACGCACACACACCCCTACACATACATACACCCACACTTACACGCACAAGCAGTAGCTTAACTACTCATATTATCTCATGAACAACTTTAAACAATGTGTGTCCAGCTGAATATCAATTCAAGTTTGTCGCAAAACCAGCTTCATTCAGACGTAATGGGATAATATGGGTTGTTTCAAGTTAAGCTGCTGATCTACCCGATTGAAAAGATTGATGATTGCTGTCTAATTCCACCCATATTATCCAATTATGTGCAGGCGAACACACTTAAATCCGCCAGACAACACAACAACCTGGTCCTGATTCAGCGACAACCAATTGGGGATTTGCAACAGTATCACCAGAAGATAATCGAAAGTCCACGCTCCAGCTGGATAACGGAGATCAATGACACGCTCCGAAGAGATCGCATTGGCGAGATAATTGCTCCGCCGTTGGACCGAAGCAAACCGGATAAAATGGAAGCCGCTCGCCTCATTGTCATCCGGCGGCGCAAGATGAAGAAGCACAAGCTGAAGAAGCTGCGCCGCAAGATGAAATTCGAGTGGGCCAAAGTACGGCAACGACGCGAAATGCGCAAGGAGAAGGCATTCCAGGGCCAGCTATTGGCACAGATCAAGCAAGCGGAGAGCTTCAGTGCCGAGCAGCATGTCGCCGAGATTCTGCGGCAGGCCAACGAGGTGCCTCTGCCACGCTATTGGAAGGGACGTCGCCTGCCTGCATTTATCATTAAGCAGAAACTAGGCATTAAGTAAAAAAGTGAATACAATAAAATGTGCGACAAAAACAAACTTGAATTGATATCCAGTTGAACTTAATACTACTCCACCTCTAAATTTAGTAAGCTTGATCAAGTAAAAACTATAATTGGATTTCATACGTAAATTTTAGTTGAACAAATTTCGATAAATTTGCGGAAAAAATTCCTTAATGGACTTTTTAAGACTAGTCCTGGCACATTAAAATATTAAATTGAATCCCGTTTGTAGGTCATCAACTCAGCCGCAAAGACATTTTATATGTCTGCAGGTGCCGTAAATGTGCCAATCGTCTTCCGTGGCCCCAATGGCGCATCTGCTGGTGTTGCGGCCCAGCATTCGCAATGTTTTGCCGCCTGGTATGCTCATTGTCCCGGACTGAAAGTGGTTTCGCCATACGACACGGAAGATGCACGTGGTCTGCTCAAGTCGGCCATTAGGGATCCCGATCCGGTCGTGGTACTAGAGAACGAACTGATGTATGGCGTTGCATTCCCCGTCGACGATAAAGTGACAGATGTGGATTTCTTGGTACCTATTGGCAAGGCAAAAATCATGAAGGCAGGCAAAGACATCACAATTGTGGCGCATTCCAAGGCTGTGGAAACGTCTCTGCTTGCTGCCGCTGAACTGGCCAAGAAGGGCAAGTTAACCAAGTCAATCCTAACAAGCAGAATAAATAAAATCTTTCATTTTGCAGGCATTGAAGCTGAAGTCATCAACCTGCGTTCCATTCGCCCCTTGGACATGGAAACAATATTCGCTTCAGTTCGTAAAACCCACCATTTGATCACCGTTGAAAACGGCTGGCCCCAACATGGTAAGTCTCAGATTGATCATAAGATTGCCTTTAAATTCTTATATTTGTTTTCTATAAACAGGCGTTGGTGCGGAAATCTGCGCTCGCTTTATGGAGGACCAGCACTTCTTCGAATTGGACGCACCTGTTTGGCGCTGCTGTGGTGTTGATGTTCCCACGCCATATGCGAAGACATTGGAAATGAATGCCATTCCCCAAGTGCATGATGTTTCAGCCGCTGCCCTCAAGGTGCTCGGAAGTAAAGCGGGCAAAAAGTAGACAAAAAAAAACACGATAGTAGATCAACATTTGCGTAGCAGGCACAGGCTGCACCTTAAATATTAATGAACAGTCCTAAATCAAATCCAAACCGATGCGCATGTGTTGTCCCCAAATTTTACAAATAGCGCAACGAAATCGAAACGTGAATTTATTATTGGGAATGCAACATTTGTTCCCTGTTTTCATTTAGATGGATTCTTATTTGGTTATAGAAATCTCTGCTTTAAAATAAAACTTACATCATGTCATAAATGGAAAATTAGAATTGTTAATAAATTCGCATCATACATTTTTATTTTAAATTACAATTAGGCTCCAAAATATAGCAAATTTTACATTATATTATTTTCGTATAGAAAAATCAAATTTACATATTCGTAATTATTTTGATAGTCATTAGTTTAAAAATCTAAATTCGCGCTTAGTGTAGTTGGTGCAGCCCTGGTATGTGGAAAGCAATTTTACAACACTGCCAGCCATCGGGTTTCGCTACACAGCACTCTTGTTGAACGGGGGCGAAAAAGTATCAATAACAAAAACAATTACCAAATGAAAATCGACAACGCATATTAATTGCAATGATTTGACTGTAATGGCAAACAGCTCCAGCTCCGATGAAAGCTCTAAAGCACCAGAAAACTTTCAATTATCGAGCGCCTCCACAAACGAAGACGACGACAACGATGCTGAAATCTGCTCTGACGGCATCAATTTTAATACAAAGAAACAACCCAACTGCGATGTGCGCGTAAAGCTAACAGCTGCTGCTGCTTCAGCTGCCGCTGCTGCTGCAAAGGCAACCGCTGCAGCTGGAGGCGATGCCTGCAACGGACTGCGCTGTCCGCTTTGCTGCAAGCATCAGCGGCGACTGCATTGTCGAACTTGTGTTAAGAATGGTAACATTACTCACAGTGCAGCCGAACAAAGCGAAAGGTTACTCATCCAACAACAGCAACAACTATAACAAAAATATGTTAAATATATCTCTTTCTTTTAGTCTGACGGAGAAGCAGCAAAAGTACATTAATCTACAGGCTGGCTTGAAGACGTACAGCAATCGCTATGAGCATCTGATACAACAGCACAAGTCTAATGAGAATCGCTTGATTGCGATACGTGCGAAACGGGAGCAGCTGCAGCTCCTCCAACAGCTGATCGACAGCACGAGGCAACGTCTGCAAATGCTCGGCGAGCAGCGGGATGAGCTGCGCCAGGCGAATTCGAAAAAGAGCGAAAATCTGCCGAAGTATCCCACCAAGGTAAAAATGCTCGAGGATTATGTGATTGATCGCTCAATGCGCATCGATAAGTTGCGCCAGGAGAATCAGACTCTTTTGGACAGCATCAAGCAGACGGCACGCAGGGATATACAACAGCTGGTCACCTTTATATTCCCCATCTCGGAAGTGGTGCTACGCGACGAACAGCGCAAGGTGTGCGCAGAGCGCAGTGAGGATGCGGAAACAATTGCAGCTCTGGCGGATGCAAAGAACACCTCGTATATACGCGGCAAGTGGGTATTTCATGGCAGTGGCATCAGTGAGGTGCAGTATCGCATTGTGGGCCCCTCGTTGCCCGCCAATGGCGACTACTCCGCGTATCTGGACTGGCTATCCGATAACAAGGACGATGTGCCCAAGGCGACGGCCAATGAGATAACGCCCAGTCGTTTGGAGGCGTATCGCATTGTGGGCGCCCTCACGTACACGGCACAGCTGACGCAGTTGCTCAGCTTCTATTTGAATGTGCGGCTACCGCATAAGTTGGCCTACGGCGACTTCTGTCGCAAACTGCTCAACGAGGAGCAGTTCCACCGCAAGGTGTGCCGCGTCAACAACAACATCATGTATCTGGCCTACACGCAACAGGTGAAACTGCGCTCCCTCAACGAGCAGCACACGCTGGAGAACATCCTGGCCATTCTCGACTTGGATCGCAGCGATCTGGGCAGATTCGGGCATTTGGATGTGACAAATGCACCGCTCGCCAAGTCGGTGGACTCACTTCTCATTGGCATTGAGACGGCAACGGAATCGGAATCTGAAGGTTTGTATTTGGCACAATTGTAACTCAAGTTGTGATCAATTGAGATATTTAATGCTTGCAGATGAGGGCTCGTTGCGGCTTGATTGGGAGGCGGTGCCCAGCGTCAGTGTGTCGCAGCCGGAGTTGACCGAGTCCATATCGATACCAGCGGTGGCCCAACAATCCACCATTGCAATGGCAGCTAATCGGATCACATCCATGCTGCGCTGGATCAAATGAAAACCAATTTACCTGTCTATGTGTGTTAAATTCTACAAATTAGGTTAGGCAAGAACGATGAGGATGAGGAGACGATGATGGATGACTGAGCGATGATTTGACAACCATCTGGGTGTGTTATTTACGGCTTCTATATTGATGTGTATAGAGATTGGAAGGAATGTGAAGACTATGCGTTTTTGTTTAGTTTTTTTTATTATATAACTTATTTTTTCTTTTTATTTAATAAATTTGATTCACTATAAATACCTAGATACAACTCGCGCGATTCTAAATCATTTTTCTTCTTTCATTCAAAATACATACTTTAAATTGGTGGACTTGGGTTTTCATGATCAAACTGAGCAACGAACAAAAATCGATTTTACACAATAAGGAAAACAATACGGAAGGGAACCGCACATCCGGCGGACAACGAGCATACCCTCTCCGATTCTCCGAACTCTTAACTTACATTAAGTGAGGCTTAATTCGTGGCAGTGATACAGACGCACAATATACAAATTTACATAGTTATCATATCGATTTGAATGCCAATGTAGTTATGGAAACGGAACTAAAAACGCATATCCTTATGAAACCTACAAACTAAACTTCCTAGTTCACCCCTCAACTGCAGCGTGGTATCGCTTTTGGGGGTGTGCAAAATCTATGAATAGAAACTATATGAATTTTGTAGGCAGTGGCGTCGCCGTCGCCGCCGCTGCTGCTGTCTCGCTGATCCCATCCAGGGCGACGACTGCTGGTGGCGGGGAGGGCTTCAGAAATACTTGTGGCAGTGTTGTTGTTTTTGTTGTTGATCCCATTCCCGTTCCAGTTGCAGTTCCTATTTGAGATGAGGCACTTGCCACATGGGCGGCCGTAATGGAGCCACCGTTTAAGATACCCAGCTGCGCTTCGTATGCATCGTAGCGTCCGGATGCACTCATCGAGGAGAGCACCAGGGCCGCAGCGACTGCGTGCTCATGATTGTAGAATGCCGACACCGACACCGATTGGGGCATTGCGGGTGTGGCATTCACCGTATGTCATTGATGAGTGGTGGTGCCAGTGCTGGCACTCGCTCCGACTCCGGTGCCTTCTCCTGCTCCCACTCCCACTCCAGCAGACGCACCTGGACTAGCACCCTTAAAGAGCGAGCAATGTGACAGTTTCATTTGCTTCTCCAATGCAGATATTTCCGATAGTTTTTTCAGGATCTGCGGATTGTGGCTGAGATCGTAGCCAAGGGGAGACGGTGTCACTGGCGATGTAATCGAGCGAATTACGCCCTGAGTCGTCTTGCTTGGAGTCGTCTTGCTTGTTACGTTTGCTTTATTATTTTTGTAGATGTACCTGTTGTCCATGTAGAAGCCGAGCCCATTATTGAGTCCATTGGGTTCGGGGACCATTTTGCTGATAACCGATGTCGCTTTGCTCTCGACGATGGTAGACTGTTTGGTCACCGCCGCTGGAAACACGCCCACGATCTCTACGCCATCGGATTCGCTGCTGTCATCACAATCCATCACAGAATCGGGCACGGGCAGTGCCGGCGGCGTCGCTTGCGTCGGCGGCGTTGCATGGACGGGCTGCCATTTGTTTGCAGCTAGCTGCTGAGATGTTTGCAGTATATCGCTGGGACTCTTGTAATCATCCAGATTGATAATGTGTGGCACCGGTCTCGTTGCTCCTCCTCCCAACACGTTCGTCGTGGAATGTAATGCACCAATTTGCTGACTAAGCGCCGAACTCTTGCAAGAGACCACCGCCGGAGAACTGGCAGCTGTGGCAGCTAACACAGCAGTTGTTGGTGTTATCATAGTGTGAATGCTGGGATCGCTCGTCTTGGTGGGTGAGGCCAGTTCCAGCATGCTTGCGGCTGCAGCCACAGCTGCTGCATTTAATGCCGCTGCCTGCGCAGAAGTGCACGGCTGCGACATCAGCGTATCCAGCTGAATCGTCTGTGCTGGCTGTTGCAATGGCGATGGCGGTGTCTGTAGTTTCTTCTTTTTGGCCGGCTTGCTGCTCGGCTTTGGCTGAACGACCGTGCCGGCTGAATGAATGGATGGTTTCTCCAGTTTGCGCTTGATGCTCGTCGCCGGGACACTTGTAGCGGAATCTGTATCGGAATTGGCACACGAGCGACTCTGCAACGCCGTCACACTAAGGTCATTGAATTGCTTCAGGTAATTGTTGACAGCGGGCAGTGACATTGGTTCCATGACCCCTTGTGAATACGGCGCGTGCGGCACCTGCGACATCTGTGCAAGCGTGGCCGCCAATTGTTTTTGGAGATTGATTTTGGGCGGCTTGACGCTCGGCTTCGGATTATTCTGCTGTGTTGGGGCTGCGCCCGTTGCGGGCAGTGAAAGCTTACGCATGACGCTATTTGATGAGGCACTTGTAGCTGAATCCGTATCGGAATTGGCACGCGATCGACTCTGTTCGATGGGCGTCAGCTCATCGAGTTGCTTCAGGTAATTATTGGCAGTTGCTGCGATTGCTGTGTTTCCTCCACTTGTTAACGATGTCTTCTTTGCTTTCTCCTTCAGTTTTTTGCTGGCGCTCTTGTACCGTTCGATCTCGCGCTGCAGATCCTCGTAGCGCATCCAGCCGGTGGCCCACAAATCCAATACTTTGTCTTTTAGATAGCCATTGATGAACTGCTCGAGCGAATCCTTACGACGGCCCAGCACAGCATAGGACGTCCAGCGTGCCTGGTAGACCTCGTAAAGACGCTCGCGCAGCTCACTGCTAAACTGAAACTTTTTCCGCGGCATCTTTGGCGGATGCTCTGCGTTGACATCTGCAGCACTGTGAACACACAAAAAAATAAAAAGAATTATACTTGAGAAATGAATAACAGTTTGGCAAATATGATCTTCATCTTACGCAAGCTCTGCAAACTTATGCAACTCGATCTCGTAGTTGGCTATCGCCTTGGGCATAACCTCGGCGACCGCCTTGCGCAGGCGCTCCAAAGCAATGGTCGTCTTGTTCTTCTCCTCGCGGGCACGCACGGCCTTCGCCTTGCGCAATATAAAGTACTTGGGCAGCTGCAGCTGATACTCCAGATGTGCAAACACCATGTTTCGCTCGTTGCGCTCCGTGCACAGCAACGCCTCGTAAATCCTTGATGAGAGTTAATTAAGTGTATTTTAAATAAAATATGGCAAAATATTTAAATATATTTGTTGCAACTCACTTGAGCAGAAGCGCCGTCAGTTTGCTATCGAGGGGGAACCTTTTGCCACACAAGTCTCTGCTCCTGACCAGCTCCTTAAAGTTGTTGATGCTGCCAAGTATGTCCTTATCGAGTGTTGCAGGCAAAATGGTATCCGCAGTGCGTAGATCTAAAACAAATGTTAAATATAAGTAAGTCTTTTCAGATCAGTTTAAGCGATTAGTTTGCCCTACTGTCGTTTTCTCTGTCCCTGCCCTTATTGAGCTTCTCGGATTTGCCTTGTTCGCTGGCTGAATCGGTGTCGCCATTATCGGTGCTGGATTCCACATTCATCGAGGCGACGCACTTGAGTTCGCCGTTAACCAGCTGGCCTTGAGATTTGAGGAAGCTATCTCTTTTGGCCTTCAGCATATCCTTGACGGTCGTTGTCTTCACCACCTTCTTGAATGCTTGAGCCTGAGCCTGAGCCTGCCGCTCCTCCGTGTCCGAAACATCTATGGCATTCGGACGTGGCGAGTTCGAGGAGGAGGATGTAGGCACATTTAGCTTATTGCTTGGCTTTTTGCTGTTAACACTGTTGATCCTCTGCTTGGCAGCCTCACTTGTTTTTTTTGGACGCTTCAGCGAGCTCTGTTTGAACTTGTTGTTGGAATTCGTGGGATTCGTGGATGAGCCGCTAACGCCATCGTCCAGACTTTCGCTGTCACTGTCTGATTCATCGATGCTCTCACTGTCACTGTCCGAATCATCATCATCATCATCGTCGTCATCATCTTCGTCATCATCTTCCTCACCATCGTCATCATCATCACCATCATCTGCAGCATCATCCTCATTGTTATTGTTATTATTGTAAACCTTATTATTAACGGCTTCCTTCTGCTCGGTTTCACTGGATGAGTTCGTCGATGATTCATCCGACGAATCATCCGAGCTGCTGGACACGACTCGTTTGCGCGAACGCTCTGGCATCTTGATGATGGCATCGGTACGCCTTGTGCTCGATTTTTTCCTTAAGTTCTTAAATACCAATGCACCGCAATTGATGTAAAAGCCGCCCTGCAGTGTTTCCACCTCTTCGGGCAGGATTTCGTCGTACTAAATGAGAACGAGAAGATATATCAAACTGATCATGATCATGATCGTGTGTATTTGTGTGGGTATAATGCTTACCGCCTCTGTGTTGTCTATGAAGGAATCGGTCTCATCGTATCCCATGCCAATGTCACAGAACTCATTCTTTTTGCGCCTGCCACGGCCCAGGGCATAGGCATTACCATACTTGGCCTCCAGCTCCTTGGCAATGCGGGCCACATCATCATCATTATCGCCAAACGGATCACTACTGCCATTTTTGGCCTTCAGCATTTTAGCCTTTTTCTAACGTAATGAATCAGATTGAGTAAGCAACCTCAGCTAGCTAGCTAAATGAGTGCATTTACCTTCTCCAGATGCAAGAGCTTTGAGTAGTTGAATTCGGGATATCTGAAGGTGTCCGTATCGAACATATCCATCTGTAATCGCACAGTTTTATTCGCGGATCGACTGGTCTTGCTCGACTGGCCGCCGGCATCCGGATCGAGGAGATCAACTCCGAAGCGCGAGAAGCCCGCCTCATGGCTATGGAAAATGCTGCGCTGGCTGCTGCTGCTGATTGTGGTAAGGGACACACGCTTGTGCTCGCCCAGCTTCGACATTGCCGCCGCCGCCCCCCAATCGTGAAGCTGAATTCAAAAACACAACACAAGCACAAATCACAAAAAAAAATGAAAGAAAATGAAAAAAAAAAAAACGAATGCTTTACGAAAAAAAAAAAATAAAAATTCGGACACGATACCGTTTAAGGTTTTTTTAATTTTGCATTCCCGCCCTTTTGGTAAGCGGCACGCCGCGTGGTGTTTTCTATGCCAAACAAAAACAATGGCAAACAAGCTGCTGCAGCAGCAACGACGACGACAGCGACGGCAACGGCGACTGCGACGTCGGGCCCCACCTCCTGCTGGCTAATGGTTAATGGCTGTGGCTGTGTCACAGCAGCGATGTCTGTTTTCTGCTTGCTGCGTTTTGCTCACGTACACCACACACACAGCACACCACACACCAGTTCCTTGTTGGCCTGTTTTCACTTTTTACGAAAATGTGTCCAGCACTAAAAACATAAACAAATGCACTGGCATCCACATTTAAATTGTTTGCATGCCTTTAATTTTTGCTTGAAATTCATTCACTTTTGGCTAATTACAGGCCAGCAACAACACTGCAAACATTTAACACTAGGTTTTTTTTTTTGCTGTGAATTGAAAATAAATTTGTAATTTTTTGGCGTCCAGCCGGCTCGAACAACACAAAGTCAAATTAGCAAGATATACAACGGATAAAGCACGCGAATGGCTTACTTGTTTTGTGACTGGCTTAAATTAAATTTAAGCGTAAAGGTTTTGCACATTTACAAGAAGTTTTGTAATTTGTTTCTTAATCAAATCTTGTGCCGTCTTCAACGCTAAACATTTTCACTGCACTCATGCCGCCGACCCCGCAATTAATTATTCGTGGCGCTTTGCAGCACTGGTTGCCTAATTCGCAATATGGCTGTCTCGCTCTCCGCTGGCATGTTTACACTTGGCGCTCGAAACTGTTGCGCAGCGTTATTTGATGTAAGCTTTTGAGAGAAATTCGAGTGATCAGTTTGCAGTTCGCATTATTTAAAAACAACTTCAAGTATAATAGTAAATTTATAATACGCCCGCACCTCTGCTTACCAATCTTAACGCATTAATGTTTGGAATAAATTAGAATAATTTTAAATTCCATGAGCAGAATCAGATTTGCATTGTTTACTTTTATGTTTTACTTTTTTATATTCGTATGAATATGAATATGCATTCCAGTTTTTGTTTATCAATAAATACATATGGTGTTTTTCTCGAAAGATGTGATCTTTACAAATAACTTAAGTGAATGAACATATTAAACGTATTGCTTATACGATATATTTGCAAGCAGCTGCAGACCCGGCGCTAATGCGTGTCAGTGTGACTATCATGTTATCTTTGTTTTGACTGCCAGTTTTGCGCGTTGTCCAGCACTGCTTGCAACAGCTGTGGGGCAAAAGGCGAGCTGCTTGTGGTGGCGCTCTCAGTGTTATTGTGTGCTTCGAAGCTGAGTGCTTCGTAAAACGCCAAGTGAGTGTTAACAAATAATTATTAATAAAATTGTTTTAATAGCAAATGCGTTGTTTGCGTGCGTGTGTGTTTGTGTGAGTCTGTGTGCATGAATTTCCGTATGTATTCACTCCAGAAATAAAGTTGCATGCATAGCAATTTGTACCAAAAAGTGCAAGAAATAAAATTATTGGGCCCATAAACCTTATCAGAAAATAATGGGCAATAAAAAAAGTGAGAATGTATGCCATGCATTACAACTGGCACTTAGGAACCAGTTTAACGAGACCCTTATGCTGTGCGGTGTTGTATACTTATGTATGTTGTGTCCCTATGCTTGCAGCACCCACCCGTCCATCCCCTTTTACATCGAGTGACCGCCGTTCAAAGAGCAACGAACGCGACTCCGACACAAAGGCAGCCACTTTATTCGTTTACTGACTTTCGCCTGAGATACACAAACCAAGTAGCCGAGCAGGAATCGCATTTACAGTAAACAAAGCGATTGACTCACACCATCCACACACCATACCTGGATCTTCCTATAGCTAGCTATGTGGTACCTTGGGCACAGCACGTAGCCACGACAATAAAAGAGTTCGCCTTGTTTATTGTTACAATTGTATCGGAAGGGGAAACTTAATACAAACACACTCAGCTCTGGTCTTGACAACGGTAAGCAATATTCATATGCAATATGTACACATGCACACAAATAGGCTCCATTAGTAATTAAAGTGGTCTCGTTGTATTTGCCATTTGTTTTGTTAAAACAAATAGACGCATATGTCGCACAGACAACACTACCCTTATCGATAAGGATCCACAACAGCACCAGCAGCAACGACACTTGCAGTCTTATCTATTTGCCATTTGTGGATACTTAGTTATTTTTTTTTTGTGATTACAAAGATACCAATAAAAAAATATAGATAAAAAGAGAAAACTTTAACAGTTTATTGTCTTTGGTCGAGTGACGAAGACTTGCGAAACAATATAGTTATACATACAAATCATAATTTTTACTGTTCTTGGATGCAATATATGAATGTATGTATATCTGCATATAGCAATTTATTGCGCTGTTCCTTTGTGCCTTTTAAATTAAAGAAAAAAACCCATGATTCATATTGTGTTCAGATGCTGATAAGAGATCACCAACAAAAATTAAAATGACCTGACGGCAGCACGCGATCCCGTTACGTGGCTTGAAACATGCGTCTTCCGTTTTGATTTATCACTTCGTTTTCAAACTAGGCTTCCAGTTTACTAAAAATATATGTTGATAAAAATTATTAAGAAACTAGGCTCCCAGTTTACTAAAAATATATGTTGATAAAAATTATTAAGAAAGTTTTCATGGTTTCCTCGGATCACTTGTAATGTTGTGAAACAACATTTATCCCATTCACTGTCGGTTGTTGCTGTGCCGGGCGCCAAACAACAAAAACAATACAACGAATTATTGTTGCGGAACCAACAACATTTTGCCTGAAAGCCATGGGTTTCTTATTGCAGATTTAATCTTTAAGTATAGTGTTGGAATTAAATCCCTGGATTTTAGTCTGGTGGTCATATTTACTCTTATCTACATTCAAAAATAATACTCCGACCTAGTTTTGCTTTATAAACAACTAAATAAATAAATAACAAATAATAATATAGTACAAAATTTAATTATGTTTTATTTTATTTATTTAATATCATCTAAAGTCAGTGGACACAAAGTATACATAAGTAAATAGAAATTAAAAGTTAAATGAAAACAAAATTTATTATTTAATATTTATTTAAATTAAAAAATATGACGAATTTTTATACGAGTTATAAAATAATATTCCATATCCATTCATATATATAAAACATAGCAAGGGTATACAATTTCATGCTTTCTGCTCTGTGTTTACTATTTTGTTTTATTGTAACTTGCTTGTGGCAGGTGTTTGGACGCAAGTTGCGGTAAGTGACCTTGAAAGTGTCGCCGTTTTCGTTGCGGTCGCCTTGTCATCCAAATTTGATTTACAAATTTCATTTTCAATGGAAAGCGAATTACATACATTTTTCAATGATAGTACTACACGGAATATAGACATACAGACAGACACACAAATACGCTGACGCCCGGTTTGGGCCCCCAACCGGTTTTTATTTATTTTTGGTCAAACAGTGGCAAGGCGAACAACAAAGACGAAACAAAATACAATCATACAACTAGCAACAAGTTGCGCATTAATTCAATTTAATTTGCTTTTAATTCGCTATTATTGTCCACATGCACAATTTCTTGTTTTATTTTTTTTTAAATAGTTTGCTCTTGTTGCTCTTGTTGTCGCCGGCTGCTTGTTCACGTTTATTATCAGAGGGAAGCCGCATCAAAAGTCAATATACACTTTTCTATGTACACATTTAATATAAACAAAACACAAAAGCATAGGCCAATACACATGCATATGTATGTACGTATGTATATGTATGATTATGCAAACAATAAACACGTGTGACACAAATGCTTTCGTTGAGCACCGAACACGAAATACTCTTGCTTAAAATATCTTCCAGCTGAAATGTTTTTATTATATTGTCTTGTGTCATTTGCATCATACGCATATGTAAACAGTCTATACATACAATTTATTTACTGAGCAGATAACACTTATTTAAATCATAAGACAATTTCATTGTTTGTTTGTGACATATTTTCATACCTCTGAAGATACTATGTTTAGCTCTGCAAAACCATAAAAACTAAAAATACACAGTTTACGACTACGTCCCAGAAATACGGTTGCTAGAAACCAAAAAAAGTTTCTCAAATCAAAGAATTTATTAAATTTTAGTTTTTCGAAAGATCACAAGTAACATGTTCTCACTAATAAGTTTCAATCCACTAAAATAAGTTATCGGCACTCTTAACATTTTGGAAAATTTTATGTTATACAAAATTATATAATACTTTTATTTTATATACTTCAAAAAGTAAGAGCATTAAAAGTGAGTTTTTTATTGTGGCTGCAACGAGAATGTAGTGTGCGCTGCTATCTGTTGTGGCTTTTCATTTGAAGCGATGACGAATGTGCTGAAATAAAATAATGAAATATGTTTATATATAGTATATAGAAATGTTAGTGCTTTAAAAAAAAAAAACCAATAGCGCAAATAGAACACTTTGTAAAGAATGTTTTTTACAAGGTTTTCTATAATTGCCTGAAAAAATAAGAAAATTATGAGAATTCTTTTAAGAACTTAATTCAGTTAATTGCTTAATTTAATTTCGATTGTACGAGTACTGAAAACATATAAAACAAACTTGTAGATAGGAACGAAAGTACATTATTGAAGGTGATAATGATTTCTATTCCATTCTAATGACAGCATCTCAATTCTATATTTGACTCCAGACAGTGAATGCGAAGCTAAGATGGCGGAGAACGTGGAGATGGTGGATAGTAAATATGGTGAACCGTTGCGTTATGATCGTAATTTTCAGGGACCGCGACAACGGAATCGCAGCTGCACAGATGTACCGTGCCTGATCTTATTTGCGCTCTTCCTGGGTGGTTGGGTATTTATCGCCCGTTATGCCATTAACAATGGTGATCTCGACAAGCTTATGGTGCCGACAGATACGTTCAACCAGAAATGCGGCATCGATTCCAATGTGCTAAACAAGAAGTATTTGTTCTTTTTCAATCTGGAAGAATGCATTGATCCGCTGGTGCCAATTACGGGCTGTAAAACGCCGCAGGTAACTAAATTGGAAAAAAAAAGACCATCATCATTAATTAACACTTTATTACTGTCTTTTGCAGATTTGCGTAGAAAGTTGTCCTACCCAGACGTTCGATTGGGAGACCATGAACAAGAATGGGATGACCATTGCGCAGCTAAAGATTCCCCTTATCTGCAAAACGGATAAGGACAAGGCAGCCCTTCACTCCAGGGCTGACATCGAAAATGCTATAAGAGATGGTCGCTGTGCCCGCCACTATATCAAGAGTCAACCGATCTTCAAACGCTGCATGTTCGAGATCTCTGATCAGCTGTGCAGAATATCACCCAGCTTCCGCACGCGTCGAGATTCGGAGCAGCTGCGGTTGCCAGGAAATGTCAGTCAATCCAAGGAGCTGGTGATGCCTGCAATGGCGCTGACTATGCAATCTGAGGCACAAGCGCGAGTGGCGGTTTCCCCATCCCAGACAGCGCCGGTAGTTGATATGGGTGACCAGTGTCGTCAGCAGCAGCACGATGGCGAAGTCATCCAGAAGAAGATGTTGCAAACAAATACCCAACTGGCTAAGATGGTGGGCAATCTGGTGACGCGCTTCTACAATGGCACGGCAGATGTCCAGCGACTGGGCGAAGAGATTGTCGATGATCTGGTCAACTCCCTCTCCGTTGTGATAGTTGCTGTATGCATCACTCTAATCTCTTCGCTGGTGTTTATCACACTGATGCGCTGGCTAGCGGCGCCCATAGTCTGGATCTCTATCATTGGCGTCCTCATCGGCCTATTGGTGGGGATCTACTACAGCTTTAAACTGTATACCTATTGGAACAATACGCCAACGGTGCCGCAGCATGACATGAATCTGTTTAAGCAAATCGAGAATCTACTGCAGAATCCTACATTTTGGCTATGCTTGTTCATTGCATTGTGCATCTTCTTTCTGACCATCTTTCTGCTGGTGATTGTGCTACGCAAACGCATCCAAATTGCCATCTCACTAATCAAGGAAGGCAGCAAGGCTGTCAGCACGGTTATTAGCACCGTCTTCTTTCCCATATTTTCCTGGGTGCTGCTCATCGCTGCCATTGGTTTTGCCGTTGTCGTTGGCCTTTATCTGGGCTCCATTGGAACGTTAAAGTTTCGCATGGTGCGACGCTTAGACAATGCCTTCGAACTGAACAACGAAAATTGCGTTTGTCAAGGACTTGCTATTAACTATACCGTTGGCAACGCATGTGAACCGCAGATATTCCACGACTATTGCCACACTAGCAGCGGACCCTGCGTTGACACCTCATGCAGCTTCCTGAAGCTCGATAACCCCACGTATATCCATTGGGCCATAGCATATAATGTGTTTGGCTTCTTCTGGCTGAGCTTCTTTATAACCGCCTTCAGTGACATGGTGTTGGCGGCCACCTTTGCCCGATGGTATTGGACCTTTAAAAAGCGAGATGTGCCCTATTTTACGCTGACGCACGCTTTTGTCCAAACGGCCTTCTATCACATGGGCACCTTGGCTTTTGGCTCACTGATCTTGGCAATTTGCAGGATGATTCGACTGGTGCTGGAATACATCGATAGGAAGCTGAAGAAGTACGATAATGCTGTGACACGAGCTATTCTGTGCTGCATGCGTTGTTTCTTCTGGCTGCTGGAGTCCTTCCTCAGGTTCCTGAATAAAAATGCGTATATTATGTGCGCCATACACGGCAAGAATTTCTGCACGAGTGCCAAGGATGCGTTCAGTCTGCTCATGCGCAATTGCCTGCGCGTCGTCGCACTGGACAAGGTCACTGACTTTTTATTCTTTCTTTCGAAGCTCCTGCTCACCGGTGGTGCCGGAGTGGCCACATACTATTTTCTGGCCAACAATCCGCATGTTATACAGCTGAACCACAAGGCTGTGCCGACTACGGTTGTGGTAATTGCCGCTTTTCTGATTACCAGCGTATTCTTTGGCGTTTACTCGATGGCCGTAGACACGCTGTTCCTGTGCTTCTTGGAGGATTGCGAGCGGAACGATGGCACACCCGAGAAGCCATACTTCATGTCCAAGCAGCTAATGAAAATTTTGGGCAAAAAGAATAAATTGCCGCCGCGTCAGCGTCGTGGCAAATAAGGAAACCACAAAAGCAATATCCGAATTCCCTAAAGATAATTGTAAAAGTAGTTTGTTTACAATGGAAAGACATACATACGTGCACATTTATATATATATATATATTTATATACAAATCATGGGCCACCGGTTGTGCGCTATTTTTGCTCATGCTTCAATTCGATTAGTTAGCGACTTGCGACTGGGCCCAGTTGCAATAAGCATTACATTTAATGTAATCAACTCATGTGCTCCACATATTTCATATTCTTGAAATGTATATAATACAAAAATGAATTTCACATATATATAGATATATATATAGTATTGTATACATATTTATACAAATCTTTGTGGCTCAGCGAAGATCAACGAGGTGCTCAATATAAGTGTTGTGATAGCCGCTGAGACATGAAAAAACAAACATTAAAGACAAACCAAAAACATGTTCAAATTAAAAAAAAAAATATATATCTTTTGCATACTCTTAATTAAGTAAATACAACAGATAATTAACTTTGAAGTAAACCTTAATTTAGAAATGATTAAACTGAAAAAACTAACAATAAGGTATTTATTTTTGTGTTTTTTTTTTCTATGAATGCACATTTGTAATTTATTGTATTTTGATTTTGTTTGTAAACATATTTTTGGAATTTAATAAAATTGAATTCAGCATGAATTACATCCATCCTCAAATTGTGTGAGTTTTAACATTTTAATGACAGCTCAAAAACAAAACCCGTAATACAAATATTTGAGTAGCTAAGTAAGTTAATCGAATATCAAATACTAAAATAAACATTGAATTAATGAAAACTAAATGGAAATATCCTTGAGCACAGTGTCGCTTATGTTTTGCAAGTCCTCAATGTCTGCACAATCGCTTAAATCGAGACAAAACTTGGGTGGAAGTGTATTCAATTGATTTACATCATTCTCCTTGCTGCTGAACAACTTTGAATCCTGTTAAGAAAGTGGATCAGTTAGAAAATGGGTTCAATTAGTGATTATTTTATATGTATTTACGTTTATTGTTCGATCGTTGAGCTGCAAGTGGGGTATGATTATCTGCTCGGGCAAGGGACCGGTCACCAGTGCATCCAGCCGTCCCGACGGTGATGTGCTGAGATTCTGTACGTTAAGCGAGGCATCCAGCACTTTCATCACGGCAGCGCTCTTCTTGGAATAAAGCGAACTGTTTATTGAATCATCGGCCGGAGGCAGTCGCTCGATGCGTGTGCGATCGTTACTGGTAAGCGGCGTGAACGGAGATTGCGTGCAGGCAGTGTTGGACTTGGGCGAGCTGCCCAGCCCCGCTGTCACTTCATCAAGGCTAAACGAGGTTTGCATGCGCTTCCACTTGCTACCCATGGAGGAGAGATTTAGTTGCGTATTGGTCGACGTATTCGAGCTTTTTGTAATGGTGCGCAGCAATTGCATGGGATCAACAATTCTAGACCGATTCATGGTCGTGTCTAACTTGCGCACTGAACGTGATGGAGCGGGTGCGGGTGCGGGCCGGGGTGCTAAAAATAGGCAAATGGTTAGTTGAATCAAAGGGCAATTAAACAGATATTATGCCGTCTTACCTAGCAAACTATTCTCAAACTGTTTGGCATTGAAGTCATCCTGGAGAGGCAAACGCACATGCACATTGCGAACACCGCTGGCCATTTCCGGTCTAATGGGCGGCGTCGAAACAAACTTCATGAACAGGGGATGGTCAACGGCACAAGATGCTGTTCCTTGCGGCCATGTGTCTAGTGTGCGAAGTGGCGTGCTTGGCACCGCCAATTGCGAACTGTGCTGGATCTGTGACACATTTTCAGTGATACTATTGCCGCTTGTGGTCCTCTTGGCATGTACGTTCAAATTCTTTTGCACCTCGCTCAATTGCTGGTCAATATGCTCGAGCTCACCACGCAATGTCTTCAGATCGGCAGTGACAAACTCATTGCACTCACTGTAGCGATCGTTGTCATCCAATTGCTCGGCAATTGTCTTACTAATACTATTGAAACCGGAAAGCAATGTGTTCATTCTGACAGCGTTCGCTGTAAGTAAAAAAAAAACAAGATTGGAAATGAATATTAAGGTGAAAACCGTGAAATAAAAGATATTGCTTTGGAATATCGGTTCAGTGTTAAAGAATCAATTTCTTGTGATCGAATTTCTGTCAAGCTCAACTAACCTGTTGTTAAATTGCATGTTTCGTTGCCAAACAATTTCTGAATGTAAGCGATTGCTTCGTCGGCTGCTTCATTGTTGTGCTTGTGCTCGGCGCGCTTATTTTGAAACTGATCCATAGTCTCCTTCTGGGCACAGAGTGGTGCCTCTAGCTTCGCAATCTTCGCGATGGGCAGTGTTATTTTCTGTTCGCAACTGTGGCGGTTATGGGCTTCGAGTTCCATCAGAAATGCGTCTTCCTGGATGAGCGACTCGCTTACGCCTGTTATGGCAGCCAACTCTGTAAGCTTATGCCTGATTTTCTGGGTACAAGCGCGTAGTACAGACCCATTTTCCGCGAGCTCCTCAATGTAAGCTGACGCAAATTCCTTCGTAAAGGCAGATGTCTCTAACATCCATTGTACACTACAATTCCGAATGTTGATAGGATCCGTTTCCGCTGTCAATACGTGTTCGCGTTGCCTAATCAGCTCCTGGACAACGAAGCCAACAAGGTCCAAAAGGAACTTGATAAATTTCATTCCACCAGGCATGACAACCAGATACGATTTGATGTTCGTCCAATGCAGATTATTTTTTTCGTTTAAATGCTTCAGGTAGTCAATGGTGCTGGATCGAAAATTCGCTTCCGATCTCTTGTCCGTAATGGGCCAGAAGAAGCGGCGTTTGAACTCAACTGGATCCAGTATGCGAAAGAGATAGTGCATTATTTGAAAAAATGCTGGCTGATTGGGCTTGAGGAACATGTCCCACGAGAGCAGCTTGACCATTTCATCGTTCATGGGATGCAACAGAGATAGGCCTTGCAGTCTCTTATATAGTTTTTCACTCTGCTCTTTTTCTTCAGCTTTCCAAGGAGCTATTATTGTACGGTCCATATTCTTAAGTTTTTTTAATTATTGCATATGGCGATTCTGCCGCTCTCTGTTCAAGAAGACAAGCTTTCGAGTACATATGCAAGGTATCGATAACCGTCAACAACAATTGTTGTTTTTAATATAATGAGTTCAGCTGCTTAACTTTATTTAGACTCAACTAATTCAAATACAGAAAGCGGTATGGTAAACAAAAAGCAATTTAATTATGAAAAAAATTGAGTATATTTTCAAATCATTATTACACGATTGGGGTCACACTGACATAGTATCGATGCTTCTATCTATCTATAGGTTATATTTATTTAAAATGCTTACAAATTATTGAATGTTTTGCTTAGGGTCGTGAATTTAATTTTCAACCACATATATATGATATATACGATCTTAGCCATAACAACAATTTGTCATATATATTTACGAACAATCGAAACTGATTAAGAATCATAATTGCTTGGACTATCGAAAGTATCGGCATTCTTTTTGCAGCTCTACATGCAAATTCAGCGAAGAAAAAAAGTAAAAACGTATAAAAACCATTAAGTGCACATTAAGCAATCGAGTAATTAGTGGAAAGCATTCCACTCCATCAAAATGGATGCTGACACTGCCCTGAAGCAAGGCACCGACAAGCGAATGGGCACTTCGCTGGATGACGGGCCACCCGGTGTAGATGGCAACGATGCGAGTGAAAAAAACGAGGAGGCAACCGCCGCCTCAGCGTCCTGCAAAAATAGCAAAACCAAATCGACATCTCGTCGTCGCTCAACATCACGACGCCGTTCGAATTCACCGCCACCAATACGCCGGCGGCGCTCTCATTCGCGCTCACCAACGCCACCGCCGCCTCGAGGACGGGGTCGCTACGATTCTCCGGAATATGGCCGATATCCACGACGTCGCTTTGATCGCCGACGTTCACCGGATCGTGATCGCGATCGTCGGCGCTCACCGCCGCGTCGTGGCCGACGCGATCGCTACGGCAGATCCAGATCGCGTTCTCGCAGTGGCGGATCACCGCCCAGGCGTGGAGGCGGCGGCGGACGTGGCACAAGTCCATCGTCGTCTCGCTGGTCACCCAAGAAGAAGCCGGCCTCACCGCCCCTGCCAGCACAATCGACACACGTGGGCCAGCAACAACTGCCGCATCCCGGCCAGACCTCAGGCTACGGTGTCATGCCGGCGCCCATGTATGCCCAAGTACCGTATGGTGCACCCGACGTATATGGTCATCAGTACGGCATGGCGCCGCCCAATGCATTCCCACCCCAGGGACCACCACCTGGCTACGGCATGCAGGTGCCACAAGCAACGCAGGCAGCCGCCTTCAACACGGGCTACGGCGCATGGGGCGTAAATGGTAAATTATATTCAAATACTTACTTTTTTCACCAAATATATCGAATACGTGACATAACAAAATCTTTCATGTCTTATGCATTTTGATATGATTTGAAATATTATCAAGATTAGATTGAAGATATATAGATCCATACGTTTTATTACCGATAATTATCACCAATGTTTTTATCAGGTTTTTAGTTTACTCTTATATATATTATAGGTGGGAAGTTAGTTATTTTAATTTCGTAGCTCGCCTGACTCTCGTCTAAAAACATCAGACAAAGTTGTCAAAGTGTCAACTGGTTATTCTTTTACTTGAGAATATTTTAGGAGATGTTTGTGAGCTTCTCAGATAAAATTGTTTTAAATTTGATTAGCTTGGATCTTTCTGTGGAAATGCGCATAATCAGTTTAAGTAAAGCATAATACTTTAGCACAGCAATACTCATAGATCTAATTATTGTGTTGCAGAATATGGACAACAAGTGTGGCTGCCACAGCCGATGGCCAGTGTGCCGCCGCCAGTTGTACCAGAATCACTGGTCACACAGCAGCAGCAGCAGCAGGCAGTCGGACAACAGCAGCAGCAACATCTGTCGCCGGCTGTCATTGAGGATCAGGGAGCTGCGGCGCTTGAGAGCGCAGGTTTGCCGCCACAAGACGGTAAGTGTGGAAATCAATTTTGCCTTTGCTATTTACGACAATTCACATGCAAACCTCTCACATTATATTTTATTGTTGTCATGATTACGCGCTCCCAAAAACTTGTATGTAAAATTATATTATGCCAATTGTAAATTACAAAATATGCGTTGAACGCCACGTTAACAACGAACTACTATTTAAAATGCATTGTAAAGACATTCAGAATCTAGATATTAAATCGCAGCGAGAGGTTAAGCTGACCCGGATCCGGTCGCGGACCCGGTCTCCTCAAATATTTAAATCGATTGTTTTTGCGTGTGTTTGTGTCTAAGAGGAAAAACTTCTCATCTTTGGGGGGAGAGAGCGGCACGGCACACACAGTCAGCACAGTCACAGTTACGTCGGCACCGTCAACTATCCCAACAAACCACGCACTACAAATACAACAAACCAACGAGGACAGCAGAACAGAAAGCAGTCAGACCCGATAAGCTCCGATCCGATCTGATCCAAACCGAACCGATTCGTTCCGGCAAACGCATCCGTTGGTCTCTATTGCCCAACAGTCTGTGTGTAACAAAGCCGTGAAATGCACTCGAGACTGCATTTTGTAAATGAAATTTGAACTTTAAATCAGTTAACCACAAAATGTGTACTAATTAATTTCTCTCTCTCTACCCCCAAAAAACTGTCGTCATATATGCCAGCCGTCGCCCAGGAGGCAGAGAATCAGAAGGACGAGCTCAAAAAGCAACGCACCAACTATGTGAAAAAGGTTTCGCTTCTCAAGAGGGAAATGAAAGTGCTTAAGGAGCAACGTAACGATCTGACAGCGGGTGATGCACCACCATCGCCGACCACAAAGAATTTCATCGAGGAAAACGATCGTCTGCAGGTCTGTGTTGTATAACAAAAATAAATTAAATGATCCCAACAAAAGCTGAAATTCCTAGTTATAATAATTATAAATTATAAGCACAATTGCTAACTTCATTTTACTATTCCAAATTACAGGT
This sequence comes from Drosophila kambysellisi, assembly GCA_035042185.1. Taxonomy (NCBI): domain Eukaryota; kingdom Metazoa; phylum Arthropoda; class Insecta; order Diptera; family Drosophilidae; genus Drosophila; species Drosophila kambysellisi. Next base: position 480,848 of record JAWNLS010000855.1, read on the forward strand.
GCAAATTAAAAAGAAAGTGGATACCATTGAGAATGTCATAGATATGTTGAATGGCATCATTGGCGACGAGGATGCCGACGAGGAGCTCGATCTAACGCCAAAGGATCCAGAGCCAACTATTAACAAAGCAGTTACACCAACTGTTGCTTCTGCTGCGGCTGCTGCGTCGACGTCGACAACAAGCGATAGCTCGGACAGCTCCGGTTCTAGCTCGTCCTCGAGCAGTTCCTCAGAGTCATCAACAGATGATGAGGGCGATGAGGAGAACGGCACGGGTGACGGTAGTCCCACAAATCGTCTCAAGAATCGGGCCATGAAAACAATGAAAGCTAAACAGCGACAGACTGTATCAGCTGCTCCAACAAAACCATCTGTGCCCCCAGCTCAAAACTACAATTATGTGTTCTTCGATCCCGAGCAGCATTGGTGTGAGAGCTGCAGTGTCTTTCCAAAGACGGCACGTGACTATCTCAAGCATTTACATGGTGAGGAGCACATGAACCGGGAGATAATGGAGACGCCCTGGCATGTGGGCATCGATCATGATCCCTTTCCCACACACGACAAGGCGCCCGTTAAACGTGTCCCAGTGCGTGGACTACAATTCCTGGTGCCCGCCAGTGCTTGGTACTGTAAATTGTGCAGCGTTTGGATTGGGGATCTTCACTGTGCCTCAGCGCATCTGAAATCCCGACTGCATGCCAACAGATATGATGTAAGTAACCAAAATGTGAACAATTTGAAATTGTTGTCAACATAAGCTTTGTATTTCAATTTAAATGCAGTCGTTTCTGAAGAAGCAGCCCAACTATGAGAGCGAGTGGGTGGGCAAAAGGGAACGGGCACAGCAGGAGCAAAAGGAGAGCGAGGAGGCCAAGCTCAAGAAGGCCAAGAAGGATGAGGACAAAACCTCAAAGAAGCGCAAAAAAAAGAGGTCAGTATTCAATCTGAAATGAAAATGACAGACGAGAATACTTCTGATAAATACAGCTTTGATCCTTATACATTTTTCAACACAGCAGCGAGAAGAAGAAAAAGAAGCGCAGCAAGCATAGCAAGAAAAACAAGCGTGATTCGAATGCTGCTCACAGTACATCCTCATCGACGGACAGCTCGTCGTCGGACGAGGCGGCGGATGAGGTGGAGCAGCAACCAAAAAAGATGCATGTCTCCACAACGGATGTGGCAGCACCAATTGCGCCAGTTAATGCCGCCTCGATTCGAGTCACAATGCGTAAACAGGATGCGCAAGTTGCGCCGCCGCCACCGCCTTTCATTAAGGATGCACTCGCCACAGTTGAGCGCGGAAAATGGACGCAGGCGGCGGGCAACGATGTCAAAGAGAAGGAGGATCAGAAGAAACGCGACGATGTCATGCTGCAGCAGTGGAACACAGTGCAACCGGTGATAAGCGAGAGCGAGAAGAAGTTGCTGGAGCAGCTCAAGGGTAAGCTGAAGGGCAAATCGTCGCGTTCAACGGATGATAGCAAGAATTCAACGGCAGCCACTGCTGATGATAAGTCACGACGTCCCACTTCCCAGCGACGCAGTCCTTCGCCACGGGATCGAGATCGGGATCGAGATCGTGATCGTGATCGTCGTGACAGAGATCGCGATCGTGATCGTGATCGCGATCGTGGCCGTGATCGAGAAAGGGAACGCGAACGGGACCGGGATCGTGATCGGCGTCGCTCACGCACTCGCTCAAGAAGTCGCGCCCGAAGACGCAACTCACGCTCACCAGTGCGCGCTGGTCGACGCAGTCGCTCGAGGGATGCCCGCTGGCGTCGCAGCCATTCGGAGGAGCGTGTCGAAAGGCCGGTGATCAAGCATTCCGAGTTTCGCCCACGTCAGCTGCCCGAACGCAAGCAGTCGGATGCAAAGCGGGACAAAAAGGAGTCGGCCGCCAAGCTAAAGTCGTCCACGAAGAGCAGCTCGAGCACCGCTGCCGTAGCGGCCAATGCAGGCAAAAAGTTGCCCTTCATTGGCAAGATGCCTGTACTTAAAAAGCAGCCGCCAACGGCGCCGCCTCCTGCCTTCAATAGTGATCCCGGCGTATACACAAATGGCGGCACCATGGATGGTATATCGGTGGGTCCACCACCACCGCCGCCATCCATGGGCATGGCACCGGCTGCTGCAGTGCGTCAGACGGCGCCGACAGCGGCCCAAATCCAAATGGCCATGATGGAAGATGCCTTTGGCAATGCGCCACCTTTTCATCCCGATGCCGGCATGATGATGGACTATGATGAGCTAATGCCCGATCCCGTGCAGTTTGCCAATTTAATGACCCATTGTCCGCCCCCACCACCACCTGGCGAGAGTACAAATGCCGATGGCAGCGAGTCCCACAACAATGCGGATCAGTTGGACATCGAGGACAATGGTGAGGAGGATGTGCTGCCTCCGGGCATTGATGAGGCCGATTCGGATCTGGTGCCGCAGGCGTTGGTTGCTGCGACCCCACCACGCGATGGTGAACTGCCCCAGGATCTGGCCGATGCGCTCAATATCATATTCCCAGCGAATCGACCAGGCGATGTGGCATCTAATGGTGATGCTGCCAGTCAAGTGGCGAACATACCGCAAACAATAACCACAATTGTGGAAGATGAGCCGGTGCTGGACGAGCACAATCTACAGGATCTGGCCAATCAGGGCATACATTTGGTTTCAATCGAGGAGACCAGTTCCAGTTCAATGGCTGCCAATGAAGAGGCCACAAAATCTATCGATTCACCAATGCAAATCAGTGCAGATGAGGCATCCCGAGGTGCTGCCGCCTATCCGCCAATGGCAAACGGCAATGGCAATGGCAGTGGCAAAACCGAAAACGCTTTTAGCCCCAAACAGATGACGGCTCAAGACATACCCATGCCCTTTTCGCCAGTCGCAGCTGTCGCTTCCATTGAGGAAATCAAATCAAATCAAAAAATCGATGAACTTTTCAATGTGGCAGACATACCGCAACCGCCACCTTCGCCCACGGGTAGTGAGAAGATGCGACGACAGGCGGAGCTGGATGAGTTGGCTATGCTGGGCATCGATAGCAGCGACATGGCGGCACAATGTATGTACTGAGCACCTGCATCCAAAAATCACACACACATACACACACAGACACAGATATATTTTACACTCATCCTCTTTCAATTATTGCAATTTGTGCATTTTTATCTAAATATTGTGTATCTCCTTAGATGCGTTATAAGATTTGATTTAACTTGGCTACACACACTACAAACAGGGGGCGTCACTAGCTGGTGCAATCGGAGTCAATTACATGAAGCGCGAGCTGGCAGCAATGACGGCATCCAAATTAAATTCATTTTTTTAGTTTTAATTTTATTCCTATGTATGATTGTGTGTATATGTGACGAGAATGTTATCAATAAATGCACATATATGTATATATATATATGTATGATTAAATCAGAACTCCTCTCTCGAGACTATAATCGAAACAAATTGTATTTTACATAAATGAAATAAATAAATTTAAACGGGAAATCACTGAGTAATATATTTTTTTATGCCAATTAAATTGCAATCAAGAAATTCCGTTTAACATTGAAAACAAGCAGAAATGTGTGTATAATTTTCTTTTTATTTTTTTTGTTTATATCAAATGGCACCTAAATCTGTTTTAATGTAAGTTAATAAAAAATAGTGATTAATTCTACGACACTGCACAACAACATTGATGAACGTACGTATATAGTTATTTAATCCCTTAACAAAACCATTACAAGTGTCTCTAAATTAGTTTTGATTTTTGTTCGCCTTGTTTTTGTTTTTTGTTATATAAGTAAATAAGTTTTCTTTTTTAATATGTATGTATGTATGTATGTTTAAATGTAGGTACTCGATTTTCGCTATTAGTTACAGAGTTAATAATAGCTTTACGCATTTAGGTATGTATGTTTATGTAGTTTGTTTTAGTAACAATTCGTAGAGTGGACTGGAGCTTTGTGCGGTCAGAGGGATTGGATAGATTCTCGAAAATTCTCAATACGGGATATTCGATTTTGGCTTAGGGATACAATCTTTAACAATCTTTTGGCTTAGGTGTGTGTGTGTGTGTATTTGTGTGTGGTTCCTATGCAAATGTCAATGAGTTATAAATAATTTTGAAACGAAAGGTGTGCAGTCGCCGCTGCTGCCGGTTGTTGCCCCGATTTGGATTTGGTGCCTGCTATAAATGGGTGACACGCAAACTGGCCGTCTTCTCTGTGGTTGAACACTTGTGGCCAGGCGCGTAAGTGGATGCGGATGTGGGGACGTCGGCGCAGCCGGTTAGCTAGAACTATAAGTCCGTAATGGGTCCGCCGGCGACGCTGAGTTTGTTGGCCGCTGCTGCGCTCGCCGTAAAGTTATCCAAATTCCAATTTGATTGGCCGGCCACCACCTGGGCGCTTAGGTCTCTAACCAATTTTTCGAGTCTAAATTCATAATGCCATACAACAAAAAAAAAAAAAAACCAGGAGAGCGTAGAAAGAGAAGAGCAGAAATGCAAAAACAAAAATACTATAAGTGATTTTGGCTGTGGGTTTAAGTCACCGGATATGCTAAAAAAATTTAAATTTTTATGGATTTGGTTATCATTGGTGGCGGTGATTAATGAAAAGAAGTGTTTGCATGCAAAATGAAATGGTGCAGATTTAAGTTGAGTGGAATGAGTCGAGTGGAATGGAGTGAAGTGTAGTTAGCACAGCATATATACAACAGATGCAACAGATACAGCAGATACATAGGTAAAAAACAACCATATAGAGCATAGACTACACCCACGCAATGATACGCTGATTGGCCTCCTTACGTGCGCTCGTCGCTTCGCTGAGCTCGCGTTTCAGCTGCGCATGCTCCTTTTTGCGGGGCAACAGGGGCGGTGGCGTTCCCACCTGCTCCCCAATCAATGCAAATTTTGGCGGACTTTGAATGGACTGCTGCTGTTGTTGTTGCTGCTGCTGCTGTTGTTGCTGTTGTGGTGTGGTCGTGGTCAGGCCATTGGTGCGAGATTCATTGCTGGAACTCGATAGCCGCTTATTGCTAGCTACGCTCAGCGCCAGCTCCTCACTCTCATCCTCGGCGTTGAGGTCCACCTCATCGTCCTCGTCCAGCAGTTGGGTGGCCTGCGCCGGCGCCTGGTGCACAGTGCCATAGTGCAGATTCAAAGAGTGCGCCCGACGTGCCCCACCCTTGGGAAAGGGAAACGGCGCCTTAACACCACGCGCTCCACGGGCTCGATCATTCTCATAGATAATGTCGTTAAACGCCTGCCGTTGATTGTACAAACTGGCCAGTGCCTGGCGCAGATATTTGTTCTCCGCCTCAAGATGGGACAGCCGCTTGTTCGTATCCTTGCGCTCCACGCGCAACTGCATCACATGGGACTGCAAAATGCACATAGTTATCAAGATGTCGGTATGTTACTTAGTCGATATTTAAATTGTACACTGGACTACCTTTAGCTCATCGATGTCGCGCAAAATGCGCACATTTCCCTCGCTCATCGACCACTGGCGCTCCTCAACCATCGACTTGACGCTGCGTATAACAAATATGGTTTCAATTAAGCTCTGAGAGAATATGCGACGAGTGGCACTCACCGATTGAGCAGCGCATCCTCGCGTACACGTGCCGCCTCCTTGACCTCTCGTACAACATCCGTCATCATGCCGGGAGTGTAGACGCCTAAAAAATAGCCAAGAGCATTGTTTAATTTTCGGTCTTTTTGAAGCGTCTTTTTTTGTGTTACTTTGTTTATTATGTCTATATAGAATAAGATATGTATATATATACCTGAATGAAAGGTGGGCGCTGGACTGAGTGTGCCACCGAATCCGCCGCCGCCAAATACCAATGGTTGACTTTGTGTGCTTAATCCGCTCAAGCTATCTCTACGGTGCCGCATGCCCCCGCCTCCAGCCCAAGGCTGGCCACTGGGAGCGTGCTTCAAAGCTTCGATATCGACTGTGTGTGTGTGTGTGTGTGTGTGTATATATTTACGTGTGCAGTGTGTGTGTAAAAGATAGTAGGCGAAAAACAGATGAAAAGAAAATACACAACAAATAATAATAACAGATAGACAATAAATTACATAATCGAGAAGAGCGTGTAAAGTTAAGACAACAATAATTGCAAACAACGAGATCCAAAAGAGAGCCGAAGGAAAATTCAAGATTTTACAATACAGAATTTGATTTACGATATTACGGAAGGATTTCGATATACGTATCTATATGTACAGATCAGATATAAACAATGTATATAGGCACCTTTAGTCTCGTGCAAGTTGCGACAGATCTTGGAGTTCGTTTCGTGCAATATGTTAATCTGTTCCATTAGTGCGGCAAAGAATTTGTTCTGCTGCTCCAATTCGCTGCTGCTGCCATTTGCCGTCGCTGCTGCTCCCCCATTGCCATTGCGACACTCCGGCGTATTGTGTCCACTCAGCTTGGAATCATTATCCGAAGGATTCAGCAGACAGGGATCGCTAAAGCGAAAGCTGCAAACCAAAAGAAATCAGTTTAGTAATGTTTTTGTCCTATGAATTGTGTTAAAAAGTTTACCCTCGACTCATGTTTGGATTGCTGCCGCTACCATCGTGGACATCTGTGGAGTTCTGATCGTGCTCGGGACTGGCGCCAAAGCCGCCCAGCATATTTACCAGCGGCGGCAGGCTGGCAAAATCCTGTGCCCCATCGCCGTGCAACGCTGGCAGTCCAAAGCCCAAGCCGTAGCCACCGTTGTGCGGCTGGGGCGGAAACAGCATCGGATGGCGATAACTCAGCGGCTGCGAGTGCTGTGCAATTACAATAATAAAAAAAAATAACAAACAACAATTAGCAATCGGTCGTTAACAGTTAACAGTTGCTGGCTCAAATGGCAATCACTCACGCGTTGTATGCCCAAACTAAAGGGCGTGGCAGCGCCAATGCCATACGGCTGCGAATGCGAACGCATGAGAAATTGTTGCTGCTGCTGATGTTGTTGTTGTTGTTGTTGCTGCTGCTGCTGCTGCTGCTGCTGCTGCTGCAGTTGTTGCTGCTGTTGTTGTTGTTGTGCTGCTGCTGCTTGCGTTGCAAACAGCGTTTTGTTCGCCGCTGCTGTTGTTGGATTAAAGTCAAGGAATTCGGATGAAGATGAGAGTTGTGCATTTGTTGCATCCCTCAGGCAGTTCTCCAGCCAGGCATCTAGATGATCCTTGGAATACTGATCTCGCACACTGCCATTGCTGCTGCTGCTTTTGTTTTTATTGTTGCTGCCCAGTTGAGCAGCGGTTGCTGCTGTTGTCGCTGTCGATGTTGCCGTTGTTGTCGATGTTGCTGTTGCTGTTGCAACACTGCGCGATTTCAGTTTCTTGCGTTTGCTGACATCAGCAGCTGAAAAACCAAAATGAAATCATTATGCTTAGTTTGGCTTGAGTTATTTGCTGTCGCGTAATTCAATTAAAACTAAACTAAGCTCCTTTGTGACCGGTTTGAATTGTACAAAAACAAAAAACAAAAAAACAAAACAATAGTCAATCATCGACTGCAGTTGCGCATTGCTAAAACACAAATGACTCAGAGCCAATTTGGCAGCTAGCCAGGCTTCAAATGCTCTCCCTCTCTCTTGCCGTCTCTCTCTCTCTCTTTCTCTCTATGTGAATAACGCGCTTTGCGGTATTTTGAGCCCACAAAAATGTCGCCAACCGCAATCTGAAAACGAGTTTCGAAAAGCTCTCGCAATTGATATTCGCTTTTATCTGTTTGTATACCCTGCCCAGCGGTGTTCAACACTGTATTCATTTGGTATGTAACACTGTCTCTTCGCATTCATACATTTAGAGTGTGTTGAGTTCGACTTGCCAAAGCTAACTGTTCTTTTGCTTGTTTTTGTTTAGTTCGTTTTCCGTTTTGTTTTGGTTTCAGCTAACCAAATATTTGAATTTGAGCGTGGTAACATTTTCTCTCTGGTGCCTTTGTCAGCTGCGTCATTTGGTGCGTTACAGTTTCCAATTGCAAACCGGTAATTTTGTGCGCCAACATGTGGGAGGTGAGTATGTCCCCCCCCCCCCCCCCCCCACCATCCACCATCCACCACCACCTACAGTTGCTCTAAATTGCAATGCATAATTGAATAGCGAAAAGTAGCGACTTCAACTGGAATCCATATGCCATTCCACGTTCCACATTCCAGGCACATGCGCAAGCCACTTCCACAGATGACTTCCCCCTACCCCCCGCCAGAGGGTTAAGCACAATCCGTTTAAATTTAGCAAAAGAGCTGAATTCTTTGTTGTTGTTGTTCGTAAGATTGTGATCATGGCAAGGGCAAGGGCAACATGGGGGCGTGTGCAGGGAAGGCTCAGGGTAGCCATGAGGGTGCTATAAATAGCATGCGAACGAGCTATTAAAGCGGATGTGGTGCAAAAACAAGGAGCAGCCAGGAGGAATGAAGTACATAAATGGTATGCTATTGGAATGGGTAATGTTGGTGGTGGCTTACAAACTCAGCTCTAATCATTCACATTGAAAACGATACTTTCCAAGAAACAGACACATACATATACATATGTATGTAAGTATGTATGTATCTTAAGTGCAGTCTTAATTTGGAATTTTTATAGCCATTCCGCACACTCAAGTCGCATACTTTGAAAATTCGTTTCAGTTGCTCAATTCCGAAACAGGAAATTGAAAACTGTCAGCAATCATCTAGAATTTCATTTCAAATATGTATAAATTTAGTTTAAGATATATACATACATATATGTACATATTATGTACAAAAATTTCCATATGCATATGATGGAAACGAAAAACTAAGGAACAGTTTTATACGTTCATCTCGATTTGTTCCGATTTAGGTTAGTTTGATCTTATGAGAAATTCAAATGTATATTTATGAATTGTTAATTTAAATAGAAAAATAATTTAAGAGTTTATTTTTATGTGCACTCAAATATAAGGCTTCCCACATTTATATAATTATTATATATTATTATAACTATTATATAATTGTTAGGTTTTTTAAATGTATTGTCAAATTTATAAGACAACAAATTTGTTTTTCTTTTCGGTTTCTTCAAGAACTAACTAAAAATCTGAACTCGTAACTCAAGCAGATTTTTAATTTACTACTTGAATATAGTTAGAATAGTGATTATATTAAGACCTAAGCTAATTACTTGAAAATGATATATAAAAGTTTTTCATTACAGTTAATGGCAGTCATTGTCTCAATTTTAAACTTCCGCCCATGAACATCATCATTACGGGTAGGCAACAAAAAATAATGCCTAAGCCCACTTGCCCCAACCCGCAGACTATGCTTAATTAGCCAACATTTAGTACATTGTTCCAAATTCGAATCGCATTCGAATCGCTTACCCAATTTCAATGTCAGATCGCGTGTATAGATTTCATAACAGTCCCACAACCCAAAATTAAATCAATCACTGACCGTGAACTTAGCCCACAAGCAAATACACACACATACATATATATATATATATACATATATGTATATACATATACATATACATATATGTATATATACATAGTTATGTATATATATATAGATACATATAACTAGACAAATTGGGGAACTGCAAGTCAGCAGCTGGCACGACATGCAACCAAATGATGCAGTCCGTTCCAGCAGATGCTCCAAGGGGGGTTGGGGGGATGGCGACTTAATCACACCAATTAGCGACAAGGGGTAAACAACTCGTCGGACACAACTTTAGTTTTTTTTTATTAAATGTTGCGCAACGCAATTTGCAATCATTAAAAGACTTTGGAAATACACTGGAAGTAAATAAAATAAAAAAAAAGGGGAGAAAAGGAAAAGATGCCAATCGCCAGTGTTGAGGAAATTGAAAAAGAGAAAACATTCAAACAGCGAGACAAACTAACTGAAAATCAAAATACAAAAGTGCAAAATATGCAAATTGGTCTGCCAAAGATAGCAGCAGATATCCGAAAAGGGCATGGGAAATCTTTTATGTAAATCTATTAGAGAGGCGGTCGCCAGCTGACTTTGCCACAAATAAATGTATGTGTGAATTGCCACATTGTGTGGCAATGGGAAACCAAGAGCGACTTAAAATTGAAATTAATTAAATGAGTCATAAATCAAAAGAGCTGAAACTTTTATGCGCTAGACCTATAAAAAGATGAACTTGAGTAAGCCCAGTTGGGCTCACATAAGGGAAAGTCATCTCGGCCCAGACAAGTTAGCTACGAGATAACATCTCAAAATACTCGGGAAAAATACGAAGTGACAGATTGTAAGAGAAATTATTTTGTCAGCTTTATTTACTATTTATGAACATGTAATTCTGCAAATTGGGTCAGGTGTTTCAGGTAACAAGTGACAAGGAGATAACTTGAATCTAAACCGACTTTTGCACAACTTTATTAACATTTTTAATGAGTTCAGGGTGTCTACACAAAAAAGCGGGTAATATTTAAAGAGTGCACAATTTGTGCTTAATTCTATTACCAGGAATCATATTGAATCCAGTCAACATTTTTATATACACGCAAGTTTATTGGTACAAAAGATAAGACCATATAAATATGTAAAATATGTGGAAAATGTGCATTTGTCAGGAATGCATCCAATTTCTGTTTCATTGATTGTATAAGTAATTGATACCCTATAACCACAGGCGGTCCTTAAGAATGACTACATCCATGTAAGACTAGTTTAAGTAGTTATTAATGAGTTATTACTCAGAATACAATAAATAACTTGCGCTTTTTATAAAGAGCTCCTCTTACAAACTTCCCCTTTTATATTCATATATATATATATATATATATATATCGTTATACTTGTGTGGGTGTTTATAAGCAATTATTTTGTTAACTCATTGATGAGTTAAGCACCTGCTCTGCCACCGGAAATTGCGTGTGGCATTTTGTCATCAACAAGACAAACGGCAACGTTGTTTAAGTGATGCATTAATCTTGTTGCATTCGGAAGCTAAACCACATCGCGTGTGTGGCACAAGAAGTGTGGTGCAAAAATTAACAGCATTTAGCTAAAGTCTTTGCTGCCATTCCTTGGCCTCGAGCCACTCGAGCGTATCCACAGAGCACAAAAAATCTACCAAGTTCTCGTCGAAACCACAACTTCTGGTATGAAAAATAAAATTATATCCAAATCGAGGAATGACAAAGATTCTCACAAATCAGGGCTTATGGGGCACAATATCTCTAATCTAAGCCACCCAATAATAATAATAATATTATTCAGCAATTTAATGTTTCTAAACTCCAAAAGCTGAAAATATATCGCTAGAAAAATGTTGTCAGCTGAATGGAAATTCAGGATTTTAAATTAAGATAAGTTTATCGCACTTTTACTTGATTTAAGACCAGTTGTTCTTCCTAAATAAATCATGCCTGACTTAGCGAACTCAACTTTGGTTTGACTTATTTTTCTCTGTGTATACCTCTTTGTGTGCTTGCCACGCCCACGCCGCTTGGATTCTTGGACACTGGATTGAGTTTGCCCAGCCCCGGACTCGCTGTGCCGTTGCTCGAGTTTAGGTTGGAACTGGTTGCAGTTGTCGTCATTGTGGTCATGGCGTTGGTTTCCAAGCTGCCGTTGCCGTTGCCATTTCCATTTCCATTTGTGTTGATCTCCACCTGCGTTCTGGTTGTCATTTCTATGCAAAATCAGTGGCTCGTCTGCAAACAACAAAAGTGTAAAGAATATGTTTTTATATTGTTGTGTGTATTTAACAAAAGTTCTTCTGTCTCTCAACTGCGTCTGGTTCGTCTTTATTTCAAGGCTTGTCCGTCTTGCTGTCTGTTGTTTGCCTGTCAGTTTCTTTGCGGCACGTTGGCGTTCGACCGTGAAAAACTTGCCAAACAGAAGAGGTACAAGTTCAATGCTCGAGTCAAAAGTACTCGACTAGCAAATATCCTTTGGGCAGAATAGAAATTCATAAGACATACATACAAATATTATTAACTATGTCAGGCACTCCCTGAAGTCTAACTAATTAATTACTTTATCTTTATTCAATCGAAAAATCTCCCTTTTACATTTTTTATGCTTCTCAACATTTAACTACCATAAATAGTACTGAAGGTAATAAAACAGTTGAAGCTAAAGTATCAAACATTATTTTAATAAAATTACTGTTGATTTGAAATTTGTATATTTAATTATTATGAGGCAAATAAAAGATAACAAATTCATAGCTAAACCTATTCAAGCTTGGTCAACGTTTACAGGGTATCAAAACAGTGTGGTAACTAAGTAACTGCAGTTGGTGGCTAAGAATGAAGAAATAAGACTGATATGAAAATGCCGAAACTGACGGCAAGAAAACTCAGGCCGCCTTCGTATGTCGAGCCGGAAAACACCTGTCTATTTTCTTTAGCTTGCAGCAACGTGGCTGTTGTTGCCAGTTGTTGTTGTTAGTTGATTGTGTAGCCGTGGCATTGCACAAACATTTTATTGATGAAAAGTAAACAAGCATTTTATCGAAACGCTAACCGTGGCGAGCAAACACAGATACACACACACACACACACACACACACACACACACACGAGAAATGCTTGTTGTAACCTGGAGACAGACAGATAGCGGACAATAGCTTTGAACAGTTGCTCGAAAGGGTGGCAGCTACGCCTAAGCTCAAGTGCCTCTTGGTGCATACGTGGTGAGTGGAGGAGGGGCACACACAGGTTGTGATCTTAAGATAATGAAGTAGGTACTACAGGTATGCAATTTGCATTTGGTGGGTTTCAGCGGCAGCTGTTGGCAACCATTTTAGCCATTTGTCTGCCAACTCCGTTCACAATAGATCAAGATAGTGTTAACATTTAGCATTAGGCCATATTTAAATATGTAAAGTTAGTTACAAGACAAGCTACAATCATGGGAAACAACTTGAAAATATTCTAAAAAAAAATATATTCACTATGATAAAAATGTTGCAAGTATATAGTGTATAATATTCCCTATAACAAAAATAAATAATAAGAGGCAGAACAGAACAGATCAGAACGATGATTACTTTACATAAAAAATAATTATTCTTTTTATGTTCCGCTGTTAAGGATCAAGTTGTAAGGAAATTATAAATATATCTATATATAAGAGTTTGCCTGCCCTCGAGGCTGAGATGCTGTTAACATTGGAAAATTATCCGACTAACTTACATCAATGTATAAATGTATATATGGTTACTGTATCATTAGTCTAATGGTTTAACTGCATCGTTTTTACTGTGTTTTAATGTATGAGAAAGTTGTTGGTAACAAAATAACATTTACATGCCATTAAGAGCAGCTACACACACACACATGCAAAACTTAAATGCTTGGCTTGTTTTAATGTAGCAGCTTCTCCTCATTTATGACAGCATAATTGCCAAGCCGTTAGCTCTAAAGAAATTAACATGCACACATCTCTGCATATAAATATATATATACACATATATATGTGTGTGTACATATGTATGTGCACTGCCAGCTGGAGTTCTGTAACAGAGAATTAACAGAGCGCTGCTATGCTTTAACGCTTCGCTAGCGTCAATTATGCGGCAAGCAGAATGCAATCCACATTTGTAACTGCTGCTGCTGCTGCTACTGCCTATATATGCATGCATGTATGTGTGTGTGTATGTGTTTGCACATACTTTTGTGTAACATTGTGAAAAGAAGTGCCAAAAACTGGTCTGGTCCTTAAGCCTAATTCACAAAGTGCCAAACTAGGCGCGACGAAAGTCGAGTGACGCTTTGTATTCGCCACGCTCATTAAAGAAACCGAAAAGATATAGATAAAAAGATACTGCAAAGATACTGGAAATACAAAACTGCACACGGACAACGAGTTGTATGTGTATCCGTGTGTGTGTATGTGTGAGTGTGGGTGCCAATGCCAAAAATCTGTGCAAGCAAAAAAAAAAAAAACAAATTAAAAGCGAACTAAGAAAAAAACAGGCAACCCAGAAAGAGAAAGAGAGAGGGATAGAGAAACACAGATAGACAGAGAAAGAGAGGGAGAGATTTGTGAGATGAAAAACAGCATTGGCACGTTTACCTATTAAGTACAACTAGTATCTACAATATGTATCTACAATGGTGGCTACATAATTAGGGACACCTATTAAAAATGTCGAAAAAGTGATTAATGAAATTATCAACTAAATAGTAAACATTAACTTGGATCTGTTTACAAAGAATAGTTAAGCTATTATTAGATATTTCAACGTATTAACCGATATGATAAATCGATAAAACACTAAATATAAAGATAATATATTTAATGCATAATATATCTAAATATTTAAGTGTCAATAATTTTCTTTAAAAAAGCGCACATAAATTCAAATGAATGCATTTTATTTTTAAAATTTGCAAGATATCATTTTCCCTATAACATCAAAAATCTGTCTATCTGCCTGTGAGACTGTAATCGTTGGAGTTTATTTTAATCAATAACTCTATGTCTCGAAAACCCGACTACAAATCAATTACTAACTAAGAAAACCATAATTTTAAAGATCTAACTTTCTAATTTCCATCAAGATCGCATAAAAAACAGTAACTTACAAAATACACAGCCAAAATGTAGCATTTAAAGTATAGTTCTTCGATTTTGTAGGCTGCACCTAATTATATGTCCACCACTGTTAGTAAATATACACATACACATGTACCCGATCTGTACAAGCGCTAACAACAAGCGAAAAAGTTGACTTTGCTGTGAATAAAGTGGATGTTGGTGTTGCTTTTGCCATTTTATATAAGCGTGTCGGCAAAAGGCCTTGCCACTTTATAATCAAGTTGAAAGTGAATTAAGTTTTTGCTTTTCTTTGGTGCTTCGCCAGCGAAAGGCAACAACAACAACAAACACCAATGAAAACATGCTACAACAACACACACTCATCAACACAACAACATTGGCAAACCTGGTGGTTAATTAAATTATTGATAGCGTAAAAATGTTAAATACCCATTAAAAGATAAACACAACCTTTTTTATATATACATGGAAAGTACGCCTAAAGTTAAAAATAAAATGAACAAAGTTCAAATATATTTAAGCGAAAAGCAATACATCATCATCAAGAAACTACTATTATAATCAGCTATAAAATTTGTATTTTTTTTTGTTTTGTTAATTTCTTCAGTTGTATCTCAAAAAATGATTAACATTTGTTGGTAGAATGAACATGTTTAACACTTTGTGTTCAAAATTATTTACCTTTTTTTAGGTGTTAAAATTAACATAAATACAAAGAAGATAAACTTAAGAGAAATTATTATTTACAATAAATAAAGTTTAAATTGTGTATATAAAATATGAACAAGAAAGCCATTCTCTCGCAGAACCGTTTTGTGGCATAGGAAGAATCACAATACGGCTGCAACTTAGGAACAAAGAAAGGCCGAGGCGACATCGGAGGTGGACAGAGGCAGCAGGCCTCCGTCAAGCCAAATGACTTTTGAGGGGCTATAATCATAAACGATTTAAGCCCGTAATTGCCACGGTGAAGAATAGGCTTAGGATACTCACCGGTCTATAGACTAAGAAGTCACCCATCTAAGATGGGTATTTATAGTAGCAAACTATGCAGGAGGAATCCTCAAGCACATCCTGTGTTGCATTAGCTAGGAAAATATGTAGTATCTTAGGAACGAATGTTCTTAGCTCTAACGACATAATAAGCCTCAACCCAAAAACGATTCTTGCATTCGTGCAACATCTTGGGTAAATGGAAGAGCTATAGGCTTAGAAGCAGCACATTAGATCTAACATAATAATAATAATCTAAATATCATTGTTTATTTAATCGGCTTACTTTTGAGAAAGTTATGGCAATAGAAAGTATTTGATTTATTAATCTACAATTTAGTATTTAATTTATTGTAAAATATATGAATATTTACATACACATACAAATATTTATTGAAGCTTTTTAGCATAAGCATAGAATGATGTGGTGCATGTTTATAATTACAGTTGATTTTTGTTTTTGCTAATCTAATCTTGCAAGCGCAATTAACGGAACAATAAATTAAGGCAGTAAGGGACAGTATCGAGGTGCTATCTATGACTCTTCTTCCAAATTAGCACCAATGACAACGAAGCACTAAACCTAAGCAACAAAAAAAGCAGCGTTTTGAAGCTTGAAGTTTTTATTTGGTTTTGCAGTGTTTTTGTTAGTTCTCGACTTGGCCCTGATTAGCTAGCTGGCCACAAGGTGAGAACCGAACCGGCAAAAGCAACTCCAACAAAGAACAAAAAACCAAACACATTCATTACTAGCAAATACTTATTTTGGTGTTTTGCTTTTTTCGTTTCGCTCAAGTTCTGGGTTTTTGACAATGTGCCAAGAAAAAAGCGAATGTCGCCAAAAAAAAAAACAAGCAGGCGAAGATGAATATCTCTGGTGAGAAAGAAAAATCAAACGTCGACCACCTAATGAAGTTTGAATGTGCAAAAAATGTTTGTAAATAAAAAAAGAACCGGTTCTATCTAATGGTCCACAATGGTAAGTCAAACAAGCGGCCAGAAACAGCCTCAATAGCGATGACAAACAAAAAAAAAAGCTAGTTCCGATTAAGTAAAATATATTTTTTTATTTTACATACAGCAAGGTTTTTTATCGAAGTCCAAATGCTTTTAAGAAATTAAAACGGCAAAATGGCAACACTGATGGAAGCGCGATTGACCTTTCACGTAAAAAAAAAACAACAACAAAAACAAATATTAATGACACCAATAAAAACGAAGCAAAAGTGAGTGAACAGCCAAAGTTTATTCCACTAACAACAAATCACCGGACGCGATCAATGGCTAAATATATGTATGTATGTATGTATGTATGTGTGTATGTGTGCATAGAAGAGACACAAATACAAGCACAAAGAAAAACACACAGAGTAGCTATCATTTGGTTTGTTGACCCAAGCGTAGAGCATTCAATAAATTGAAGAAAATGAATGAAAGGCGCAACAAAAGCGGAGACGGGAAAAATCGTAAAAGCAGCAATGACCAAGCAAAAGCGCCCAAGGAGTAGTTAAACACACACACACACACACGCACATAAAGGCAGAGAGACAAACACTCGCACTCACACAAGCACACATGGGTGAAGAGACAACTATCGGCTTTGTTCGTTTCTCATCCCCCCACCCCCAACACAACAACAACAACAACAAAGAGACGCGACAAACATAAAATGAAAAGTGACGTCGTCGTTACCAACGTCGTCGCTGGCGTAGGCGTCGCTGCCTCTGTCACTGTCACCGCCTCTGCCACTGTCTGCTGCAGCTGTGCTGTTGGAATGGAAATGGGCTTTTGTTTTTATGCTGGCACTTTAGCTCACATTCCAAACAAATTTCTCAAGGTTCCGGCACACATACAATCAAATATTTATTGCTAATTATTTAAATTACCTATGCGTTGCAATTGGAGCAGCTGTTTTTAAACCCGGTCCCGCTTCAGGTATTTTATATGCGCACTCTTTTTTAAAGAAATGCTAATTTAATAACTGCCATACAAATATATATATACATATGTATATATAGATATAATACAAAAAACTAGCTGCTTCTTTGCTTAGCCATATTCAATTTTGCACTCACACACACAGACGCTCGCGTCAAACGTCAACTTAAAATTCTTCGCACACGATTTTGTTATTGAATTTTTTCAATGGATTTTGCGGCAGTTATTGTTGTTGTTGCTGCTGCTGCTGCGACCGACCGACTTTCAAGTAGTTTTCATTCGCAATTAGTTAGGGCAACAAACACCCGCAATGCGTACCCAGCAGATATGGCCAACAAAAAAACACGACGCGTCCGCTCTCGACAAGTGTTGCTCGACAACAGCCGTGAAACGACGAAATGAAACACCAGCTGAACGACGCACTGAATGCCAAAAGATAAACTAAACGAAACTTGACGAACGACAGTGCTGGAAAGCGACGCATTGCACGAAGAATTCAAATTTAAATGTGAATTTAAACGTCATTTTAAAAATCGTTTGTAATGAAAGTTATTTTTAATTTCTGTTATTGATGCCGCATTTCAAATATAATTAGTTTATTTTCTAAAAAGAAAAGTCCGCTTGAATTTATCTTCAAATACATTGTGTATATTTTATTCTCGCATTGCATGTGAAAATCGTTTGCTTAATTTTTTTTTTGTTTGTTGTAGACAATAAAAATGTACAATAGCACACACAACAATATTGTGCTTAAAATAAATAAACATACGAATACATATACATTTATATATAAAAAACAATTACAGCTAGAATTACGAATACGTGTTTTGGATGTCTCAACATTAAAATACATAATTCGATAGATACAGATACATGTACAGATAAAGATACATTCACACATATAGCAAAACATTAAGCGCTCAACAACAATTTAACTATTTATTGCATATGTATAGGAAGACGCCGCCGTTGCACGTGCAATCTCTGTTCAATAACTAATCCTAGTTCCTTAAATACAAACAGCGAACTAATATTCTACACTCCAATCGAGCTCATCATCGTACTCCTCCTCCTCCTCGTTCTCCTCGTCCTATTTTTCCTGTTCGCGATGCTCCCGCTTGAAGCTCCACTCAACAATGACGAAGGCAACGGTGCCAATGGTGCCCGTTATCACCAGAATGGCCAACTGGACATACAGCCCAAAGTGCGCCGAGTAGAAGAAACTAATTGCCGCCGCCACGGATTGGGTGAATTTGAAGAGGGCGAAAGCACCAACAGGATTATTGACGAACTCGCCACCCAGCATTGAGTACACCTGAGTATTGAAGCAGGCATCGCCCAGGCCCAAAAGGAAGGCACAGACGAGAGCGATCGCTGGACTCGGTGGATCCAAATACGAAATATCGGTGGTATCCTTGAAAGGTGCACTATTCGGCAGATTGAGGAATGTCAACAGATAGGCAACCATATGCATAACATAGCCAGCAATGACAATTGGATCCCGGCCAAAACGCGTCGTCTTCGAAGCCAGGATGCCAAAGAAGCCACCGCCAAAGACCTCGCCAACGCCAATGCAAATCCCGACGAGGCCAACAATCTCCTTCGGCGTTGCAGCGATCTTCATGGTGAAGCCAATGGACGAACCAAAGACGCCGCTAAAGAACGATAGCTCCAATCCTGTAAACAGCACAAAAAGTAAATTAGTAATACATATGAAAAAAGTTACAATTTAGAGAAGCTGAAGATTAAATATTAAAAATATTCGATTGATCAATTATAAAAACAAAGATTCTAATAACAAACATAGCTTCTGACTTGAATTTTAAAACTGAATAGGAATATATATTGCTTATATAACATTGCTTTGCAAGATGATAAAATAAACATTGATCCGCACCTGTATAAAAGAAGGCCAAACTGAGCAGCAGCATTCGCTTGGTGCAGAAGAGTTTGCCCGCCAATTTGAGGGCATACAGAGCCTGGCCACATCCCGTGTGCTGTTGCTCCAGTTCGTTATCCTGCTCCGCATTGCTAGCCATGAAGCGCAGGGCAGCGAGGAACACAATGCCCAAAACGGCCACCACTGTGAGCACACCAATGACCAGATTACGCGTCTCCTTGTCGATGTGCGTCTTGTCCTGAAACTGATAGTACACGAAGAGATTGCCAAAGAACATGCTGCACTGCAGCAGCGCCCAAAAGATGCCCGAATTCCTTGAAATCGTATCCGAATTGCTGCACCTCGCCAAATACGTGCCTTGACCCGTCCAGGTGATGGACGCACCCAGTCCGAGCAGTGCACTCGCCACATACAGCAGCCACGTGGATGGAAACAGAAATGTGATCATGAAGGCGCTGCAAGCATAATTAATTATTTAATTATAATTGTTGTTTACTGATTCTTCAATTATTCGCCTTACGTGTAAGTTGCGGCTCCCGCAACCATTGCCACCCTTGGTCCGGTAAAGGAGATGAAGGACGGCGCCAGCCAGTTGGACAGCGAGAAGCATAGATAGAGTATGGCCAGGCTTGTGTAGCCATCGCCCTTGAAGCTCTCATCCTCCTGCGAAATGCTGTCCAATATTGTTTTCTGTGTAGTACAAAAGTATGCAAAATTTACATTTAATTTAGTTCTTTTTAATTTGTATACAAAAAAAGTTGACGATTTCAAAGCAAGCAAGCCAATAAAGTCAATAAACGAATTTGTCAGTTGAAAACGATAAAATTTGCAAACATTTGCTATAAATGTCACGCACGGAACGTGTTTCAGCTTTATATGCATATATATAATATATATAGTATATATTTTTATGTATAAACACTTCCATTTCTAGCCCAAGCATTTCCTATGCGGATGCGGTAGTGGGCGTTGCTTTTAATTTAGGCCCGGATTTTATCTATATAAAATGCATACATAAATTTGTCGCTTATATATATATATATGTTTATATATATATATATATTTTTTTCTTTTTTAATCAATTCTTGGCTCAGCTGTAAACGGGTTTACTGTTGCAAATTCAAGTGCAATGACAGCCACAAAAACAACAACTGAAAATTCTTGTGTAGCTGCCTTTTAGCCACATTTCGCATTAATTAATTGCTTAACTTAGACGAAACGTGTTTTTATGCGCAAAATTTTCCACTCTTAAGGATTGTAACAAGAAAAAGAAAAAAAATAATAAATAAGTAAAAAATTGATATCGTTATCTCGTCAGTTTGACTCTGACCGCAATTTGATTTGCATTGAGTGCTTTTTGCACTAATTACAACTGGCTTAGCTTAATCCTTGGGCCCATTCAAGATCCAAGTTGTCAACCAACAATTGACAATTGACAGTTATCAGCAGCACTCCATGACCTAAGATTACTGCCCTTTATCTGTATGGAAAGCTGCAAGAGGTACAAGATATTGTAATAGTAAAAATAATTTTATTTTCTTCGAATGCAACAATTGATCTAAACAAATGTTTAATAAAATCTATCTACTAAAAAAAGCAGAAAAAACTATTGATTAAAGTTAAATATTATATATTTTTAGCTGAAGAGCTTTTTAGTAACTTTTTTAATATTTTCTTATGAATAAATTAATACTTTATTGCAGAATACAGAATTTAAATTTTGTGTTTGAGAAATCAAAGACTTTTAGAAATTATAACTTGGCAGTTTGGAAAATATTTTGATGGCAACAATAAATTGATTTTTTTTAAAAGCTGCTTTCCCAAATTGTTAATACCTGTTATCTGGGCCATAAGAATCTATTCTTATATTATTGGTGTCAAGTAAGAATTCAATCATTGAGTGAAACGACAACAATAAACTGATAAGAGAGCTTGGGTTGTAATCAGTTTAAAGATGTTTGTGGAGCACATGTTGAATGAGCAATTCAAAAATAAGGAGTTGCAGTTAAAAAGTCACAAAAACTGGGTTAAGTTTTAAGTAAACATTTGAAATTCATGCAACTCTGCTTCTTATTCATCTCAATAAAACAAATCAAATATATGCGACAATGTGAAAGTCAATGATCAGACATATAATAACTGTAAGCCGGAATTAAAAACACAAATCAAATACTATTGCAGAGATCTGTTATTTACTCATGTATGCCTATGCGCGCGCGTGTGTGTGTGTGTGTGTGTGTGTGTGGTACATGTTACGCAAAATTCAACTGGTGCGACAACTCTCAATACGAACAATACGAAATGGAGGACTGGAAAAAATGCAGAAACTAGTTTTATTTTGTATTGGAATTTTTTATTTTTCTTTGGCTACCACTTTTAACAGAGGGGAGTTGTGGTGGATGTGGCGGCATTGTGGGCTCGTCTATTGGCGCACTCGCTTTCTGGTTGGGTAATGACGTTGCATTTTGGCGCCTAACGGTTTTTATGTTAAGCCATTGGGACAGGCGTATTTTATTGTTTGCCATACACACATACATATAAAATTATACATATGTATTTGTATATAAATGCATACAAATGCTGGTCAGCTTAACCTTGAGTGTATGCGTTTGTGTGAGTGAGTGTGTGCGGTGTGTGGAACTTGCAATTGCATTGACATTGAAAGAGTTTTGATGCGTTTACAACCTAAATTATATGCAACAATTTGTATTTGATTGTGCAATCATGTGGAAAAAGTTTAAAACAGTTTATTGTACATGCCAGAATAAATTGCGTTAAATTATCAATTGGGCTGCGGCGCACCTATAAATATTCGGTTAATTTAGCCACTATTGTTAAAAGTTGAACTGTTTTTTGTTGGTTTTGCAAATCCCATTTGTCTTGGTTAACTGATCTGTTTTGTTGATGGGCAGCACTGGTGCGTAAAGAAACTAAACGGATCTTCAACAGCTGGACGTATGATTAACAGTTGGGACGTGAGGTTAACAGCCGTATGAACGCTGTTTGCTAACATTGCTTATACATTTATAAATATGTACAAGATAAAACCAAGCAATCATATATTATTTATGAGAGCGCATTTTCGCTCAATATTTGATGCTTTGTTCTCTATCGTCTCGACCACAACTCGAAACTAATAATTAGGTCATTTATTAGAAACTTGTGCTGGACTATTGATTGGATTGGAGAAGGCAGCAGTAGTGAATGTTAGGCGCATAGCTGTGGTTTGATTACGCCATAAACCAAAGCCTTTTGCACACTAAATTGCTCTCTAACACACACACATATAAACTTGCATTTGTAGTATAAGTATATGTATTAAATTGCTACGTTTTTACGCTCGATTGTTTTATATTTGTGTATACACTTTGGTAAGCGACTTGGAGAACGCTAAGCTTGAAATTCCAGCTAACTTCGATTCGATTTAAGGCGTAGTAAATTGTCTAACAAAAAAATAACTTGAGGGCAAATTCGCATAACTTAAAAATGAGCGTGTTATGTGATTTATATATATATGTATGTACATATATACATAATATAATTTATGTATACTTGTGTAACTGCCAAAAAAAAAACAGAAGAGACAGTAAGCAACAAATAAATTCAACACTCAAATCTATGTCATAACGGTTTTTGTTTAAACATTTTCAGGGTTCATTAAAGTTTCGGGTACTTTTACAGAATATTAATGATTTGTCTTCAACTTAATAATAAAAACAAATGCCGCCAGTTGTAGATCGCTTTCCAAAGAGCGAGAGATATACAAAATAATTAGCATATTCAATTAAACAAAAAACAAAAACCTGAAATTTCAACAAATCAAAGTTGAGAAAATAAAATTGTTTTTTTTTAGCACCTAACAGTTGAAATACTCTTGCAATTCAAATTATAAAACGGGGATATTTTCAGCTGTTATCAGTTGTATATTTCTCTTTCAGATCTATTAATCTCAGTTGAGTTTTGTGAAATGCGTTTGCCAAGAAACGTGCAACTGATAACAGTTCAAAATTTGACTTTTTTGTTTCGAGATTTCATGGTGTGCTGATAACAAAACACAGAAACAATTCATACACCAAACAAGTCCGAGTTTTAATTTAAATGAAATTTTTGACGAGTTACAAAACTAATGAGCAATAAATAAATAATATATAAGACAAAAGTCCTGTGTAAAGCTCTCAAATAATTCACAACTTGCAACACAATACAGTTCTATATTTATGTCAGAAACGACCTTCATTTGAACACTAAGGATAAGGGCGTAAATAAACCGTTATAACTGACAAGTGAATTGACGCATTAGCAAAGCAATAGCTTCATCATACACACACACAAGCACAGACACATACATACAAATCTAAGCCAACAAGCTTTCTATGTGCTTCACAAGCAATGAGTCTTTGTAATTACACATTCTTGATTTTTAATAGCAGCAGTCTAAAAGCAAACACAGACACAGACAGATTCGTATCTGAGAATATTTAAGCCCATTCTAACAGACAAAAATTAGCCTTTAAAAAGTATTGAAAAAAGGTTTTAAATGTAAAACTCTTGGTTATAAGTATGCATTTTTATTAGTAATACAAATATTTAAAGCCAACGATTACAAACAAATGATTTAGATTCTTGTCTGCATTTCTCTCAGTGCAGAGTACATCAATTGTTGTGGGCGTTTGCTTGCCATCAAAGACAGCATTTCCCTTTCCATTTTCTTGTCATTAAAAATCCCACGCCAGTTAACAGACATCTTTGCCCTTTGACAAAGGGAGTTGACTCTCTTGCAATGTGAGTTGACTTTTGAGCTCATCAAGTGCACTAATCAAATTGATCTCAGTTATGTGTGTGGTGTTTGCAATAAAATGTTATCAGCTGGAATGTGTTATCATATACAGTTGTTATTAGATGCTGTTATGATATATGGTGGTGTCCCCAAAAGAGATTACAATAATAACATGACAGAGCAATCTGTTAATTTACACAAAAACATAAATCAGTATAATTTACTCAAATGGTATTGAATGAAGAGCTTTCTTTGTTCACAGCAGCTAATATGCACACTTAAACACACACACATACATATATATATATATATACATGCATATGCAAGTAATATGAGCAGATATGTATCGTAATGTGGGCGGGCACGTGTGTATGTGCACGCGTAAGTGTGGGAGGGTGGGTGGTAAAAGCGACTGACAAACGACGACGACACGTATGCCAAGGCTACTACAACGTCTATTGGCAAGGACAAGGACGAAAATAACCCTATGTGTAAAGCGGAGGGTTGTCAACACAACGCCAACGCATACATACACTCACTCACACACACACACTTACACGACACACACACACTCGGAACTCACCTCGATGTTACACATTGTTTGAAATGCCGTAAAGACAAACATAAATCCAAAGCCGAGTATTATTATCATGACGAATTGCATATCCATTTTGAAGGGTTTTTTTAATTTGTTTGTTTGTTTGTACTTAAGCGATTGTGTTTATTTATTTCTTTTTGTGCATATCAAACGCAACGTACTTGACGTCACAACAGGAAGAAGAAGACGGAAGGGAACGAGACGGAACGTGAAGAGCGACTGTTAGTTTAGATAATGTTGAGCGCGGGTAAAAATCAAAACAAACAACTTATTAATTTACACGAGCATAGTTTAAAAACACCTGCTTATTCACTGTGTAGAATATATATATAAAAAGCAATGCAAATAAGTTTCACGGAAAATTAAAACCGAAAAACACCAAAATGTTTGGCGCTGGGTCAATGTGTATGCGATGAGGTTTGAGAGTGGATTGAAACCAAAAAGAGAAAATGCCAAGTGTAAATATACACAATGTTATTTAAAATGCAAAGTAAGTTATACTCAAAATGGCACTGTTAATTTCAACTGTCGGTAAATCCGCCGACCTCCACACCTTAGTATTTTTCCTATCGATTTTTATAGTGCGGTTGAATATGGTGAATTCGATTTGAATAAATGGGGAACCACATATAATGAACAGCAAGATGGTAAATGATTATGGCAACTGTGATAACAATGGATTTATCTATAAATAGAATAAATTATTAAACAAAAATTATTATATTTACAACATTATTCTTCATTTGTATTTATCGATCTATCGTTTGAAAAGTAAAATAGATTTGAATTTTCGTAATGCAATTTATTTAATGTTGAAACCATGCAAGAAAAATAAATTCTAACAGTTCTTATCACTTTCGTTCAGCATGGGACTAATCAACTCAATTTTAGTATATTCTTTGAACAGCTTCGAATACACCGAGTTGCATTCTTGCAATATTACTTTGTTCTGTGCTCTTTTGATCGACATTTCTTTGAATTGAACTTTAATCGGCTGCGGCTGCGTGTGTTCAGAATGTGCCATATCACATACTCTTGGGAGCCGATGCATTCAAGGATGCCCAGTTTCGTCATATTATGTAGCGATTTATTTATGAATTCATTCAGACGAGGATTGTTACCGGATTTCTTGCTCAATTGCTTCTTCACGGACTTGGTGATTTCGTTGACGGACGCAAAACCACATTCCGAGGATTGTATTTCGGCGATAGCATTGAAAACCTGACGATTGATAATCTTTGGCACGTAAAACTGATCCATTCCAAATCGTTGGAATAATTTTGCTTTTAGGAAAACTTATTGATTTATTTTATTATTTTATTTAGTTATATACCGTTTTGCATGAAATTGTTTGTAATATGTTTTGAAATTTTTTTGAACTAGTACCGGCTGAACTGAGTAAGTAAAATGTCAAGTTGACTTGGATTTAAAAGCTAAAACGAAGAGATTTTCGATTTTATTGATAACATTTCTGCGATCTTTAAAAGTGTGTTTAAAGCATTTAAATTCTCTTATAGTTGGTTTTTTCTAATATAAATCGTTTATTATATTGTAAACATATTATTTATAATGATTTCTTGAGTGTATGTGTGTGCTTGTGTTATGTCCTTTTTGGTTTACTATAAACACTAAAATCTATTCTTCGTAGGTGTTGCAGGTATGTAGTATCGTAAGTTAACTGAAAAGTTATATAATCATTTTCACTCATTGAACTCAAAAAGCTCTTTGCTTGTGCCGAACGCTGGAACTGTGGGGACGCTTCATTGAACCACAATTGCTATTTGTATATAATATGTAGTATGAAATGTTTTTTGCAAGTATGTATATATATAGTATATATATATATATATTTATAGTATAAGTATGTATATGAATTTGCTATTATATTCCGGTTGCTGCTTGGGTACTCCGTACCCAGACGGCCGCACCCGTAACGGCGTCTCCAAATGAGTCTCCAAATAGCAAATTAAATGTGGAGCGACAAAACATTTCCAGAGCTGGTTTAACACAGACGGTACACAGTTATCGATAAACAACAGATATTCATCATTAACATTATCGTTTCTTAAAATTATTTAAAGGGTTCTCTTTCATCTTTCAGTAACATTTTTGCTGCTTTTTGAATATTTCTTTAGCTGGCATACGTATAAAATGGAATTTCTTTTTCTTTTAATGTATTTTAGTTTAGTTTTTCAGTTTCTGATTTCTTTCAAATTTCTTTCAATTTATCAAATCAACTTGGCTATAGCTCTTGAACTTAGTTCATAATTTATTCGCTCTTTTTGTGTGTTATGAGTGCATCATCAATCTCCTCCTTCAGCAGATCCTTGTCGCCCCAACCCCAGGTGGCATGGGTGCCATCGCCGGTGCGCTTAACACGCTTCTTAATGATGTCCGGAGACACGCTCTTAAGATCGTATGCCCATCCAATCTTGGCAAAGAAGTCAATGAAAGCAGTGGTCATATTCAGCGAATAATTGCCAAATTCAGCGGTCTTGTAATCCCAGGGGAACACATGATGATAGTTATGCCATCCCTCGCCTAAAGCAAACAACGCTACCGAAATATTCTCCGATGGATTAATGAATCTATAAGCAAATCAAAATCAGTTAAAAAACCAATGCAATTTAGAATTTCAACAACTCTCAACACTCACTTGTCATAGGGACGGCCACCGAATTTGTGGGCTGCACTATTCACCAGCCAGGTCACATTCAGAATGAAGCACCAACGGAACATGGTGGCCACAAACCAGGCATTCATTAAACTCTCATTCCAGAAATACATGGGAGCCACAGTTGGCAAGATGAAGCAGGCCAGAGGCATCAGAAGCATGTAGTGTCTATGCAATAAGTTGAGCGAATATTAGTTATATAATACACGATACACTCATATGACAATTGTACCTCTTCTGGAACATCAGGACGGGATCGGCACGCAGATCGGATAGGTCGACACCCTTGCCCTTGGCCTTAACCTCGGGATGCTTCTTGCACAGCAGCCAGCCAATGTGCGAGAAGAAGAAGCCGCGCGTGGCATTATGGGGATCAGCATCCGTTTCCGAGTACTTGTGATGCACACGATGATCACGGGCCCAATGGAAGGCGGCATCCTGGAAGGCGATCGTGTTGAAGATCACCAACATTACGCGCAGCGGCCATTTAGCCTTGTAGGAACGATGGGCCCACAGACGATGAGCGCCAGCCGTTATACCCAGGGCAGAGGCCACATAAAGACCGAAAGCTATACAAATATAAAGTTATAGTCAAATTAAATACTTATGGTATATAATATATATATAATTATTAATATGGGTGGATGATAATGCTTGAATTTATCGTAAACAACGGGGAATTTCGACAATTGCAAATGGTTAACTATTCTTTTTCACTTCATCATGGAGATTATGGCGATGATCCTCTATGGTACGCAGGGCATAGGATTCGTTATTGTCGTCGCTGGCAGTGAGTAGACCGAGAAGCGTCAAGTTATGCAACGATTGCTTGATGTAGTCATCTAAACAATGCACAGGATTCAAGTTGCGCATCGAATGCTCCACAGCCAATTTTATATCGGAGAATGGGGCGTAGACAACGCAATCCGATTCGGTAATATACTGAATGGCTTTCAGCACATGTCGATTCACCTTGCGGGGCACTTGAAATTCATCCATTTTGCATACGTGTCTGTCATATATTGTATAGGTGTGCAAGTATTAATGTATAACAATAAACTATCGGATATTATATTTCACGTACATAATTCACGTTGACAGCACTATTTGAAACTAATGTGTTTTTTGTAGTCATATATTTTTTTTTATGAAGTACAGCCTCATATAATATATTTAATGTTAATATAGTTATTTCCGGCTTGATGGGTTCGATTCCCGCTGGAGTCATGGTTATTTGTTGTTTGTCTAGTTCAGTAGTAGTCTTTTCTGCCACCTTTTCTTTCTTCTATTAACCTTTCTGACTAAATCTCTATCCACACGGCACCACAACGGACCAAATATTGCAAATAAGGTAAATAATAATATTCGATACAGACATTTGAATTTAATTTAAAATATGGGTACTTAAATATATGTACCGATATTATAAATTTAAATATATATGAATATAAATATCATGCTCATTTCGATCTAGGTGGAATATAAGTACGTTTGTCTCAATGTTATCAGTGCGTCCAAATTTGAAAACAACGCTGATAACCTCGCAATTATGTAAATGCATGGAACGCGCTATGAAATTAAATGAAATTCAATTATTTAAAAAAGGCAATCTTCGCTTACCCAGTGCAACTGTCTGCCATTTGGCCGAGGTAATCAACAGCCAGGCGCCATAGAGTGCGGCCAAGTGCAAATAGGCAAAAAGGATGATATTACGCCAGACGAGTTTCAGTTTACGCCTGTCGGCCTTTTTCATGGACACGATGTCCTTGACGAGGCCACCATCGATGGTCTCTGCATCCTGCTCGAAGAGAACACCGGTCGAGTCCTGTTGCAACTTCGTTGGATTCTGCTCCGATTCGGCAGCTGCGGCGGCTGCGGCCGAGATCAGCGAGTCGGTTATCGACTGACCTCCAGCGGTGGCGTTTGGCGGCATTCTGTTGTACCAGCTGCTTAAAAAAGGCAACAATAAAAACAACAAACACTTTTAGTTTTCAAGTTAATTGAGAGACAAGACACTTAACTAAGTAAATTGGCTAAGTTAAACTTGACACGCTTTTTCTTCTAGGCAGCCAGCCAGCGTTAACGCCCAGCAGTTGTTTTGAGCTCGCCTTACATTTATGGGAAAAAAAAACAAAAAAAAAAACAAAAAAAAAACAAAAAAAAAAACTGTTTCTGCGTGTAGTATAAAATTTTAAATTGAATACAATTAACTAATAAGTGAAAATTACTGCTAGTAAAGACTGTACGTGTCCTTGCTGAAGGATAACTGTTAATACAGTTAATAATAATTAAAGTGCCGGCAACAGAGCAGTCGCACCAACACTAACACACTCAAACATCTTCCCATACACGCACACACAAGAATAGAGAGAGCTAACTGCAATTCACACCCAAATATGTATACCTGTGTATGTGTTCACATACACATGTGGGTCACTGGGCGCCTAGTGCGAAGGCCACGCTATTAGGTTGTTGGTGTACGTGCCTGACCGTGGAAAATTTTTCAAACAAATTTATTGATACACATACACTCACACTCACACTCACAAGTAAACGTAAAGAATTATTAAATTTTTGCTTAAAATTTGCACAGCAAAAG
This sequence comes from Drosophila kambysellisi, assembly GCA_035042185.1. Classification (NCBI taxonomy): domain Eukaryota; kingdom Metazoa; phylum Arthropoda; class Insecta; order Diptera; family Drosophilidae; genus Drosophila; species Drosophila kambysellisi. The sequence continues at coordinate 510,877 of JAWNLS010000855.1, forward strand.
CTAAATGCCCTGTTGTCTGTGGATATGTATTTGTATGTGTTAATTCAATTGTGCAATGGAATCACTACTTTACCGTTTCTACGTTAAACAAGCGCCTCTTTGACAACCTGCCAATTGGGGGTTAAGTTTAAAACTGTTGAGTCGAGAATTCGCGTAAGAGCAAGCAGCTGCTGTAAGCAGAAATGATGAGAAGCTTTTGCTTTTGCAAGCTTCTCTTGAAACACTTGGTTAGATGAGCCGGCAACAGAGCTTTTTACAGGTGTGCAGACCGATTAGAAAAAATAAGACACAATCGTACGATTGTTAAACATAATTCAGGGTCAGGGTTTTATTTTTATATTCTGCCGATAACCGTGCACATTTTTAATCAATGATATTTAAAGCTATTCAACGGTCTAATAGCCATCTGTTAAATTAGTCATAAATCTGATGAAATTTTTATTTTAACTGCCATAATTTTAATAATAATATGGCTTCTTAGCTAGAAATTGCGGTGCAAGCTCTTACTAAACTTACACACACATATATATGTTCACGTATACAACATTAAGAAACGTGTATATGTATGTATAAGTGAGTTGTATATGAAAACATTGAAAACGAATGCTAAAAATCATACGATGTCTGCGAAATATACAAGCTGCTGATTGAGAGAAAGAGGCAGAATGAAGGCAACAACGTGAAACTTAGATGAATTTGTTTATGTGTACACACACACACACTTTCAACATATAGATAAATACAAAGAATATTTAGAAAAATGAGAGCTTTTCTAATATGGCGCCCAAAACGAGAGCATGCAGAGTTCACAGGCTCTCTCGCTCTCTCTGTCTATGTCTGCCTCAGCCATGTCAGACAAACAGCTGTTTATTCTTGAGGCGAGAGTTGCACGACAAAATGAACCAAAAAAAAAAAAACAAACGCCGGCAAAGCCTATACCGGCGCAATAAACTTTTAACTTTGTGTATGTTGGCTAAAATGGCCGCACCCCGCATTCGTTAAGGCCGTATGCTTTTTGATATTGAACTTGAATTTTGTATGTAGAAGCAGCCCTGCTGGCGACAATGCGCTCAGCGTGGGTAATAACAAGAGAGAGAGAGAAAGAGAGAGAGAGAGTAGTGGTATAAAAGCTCATTGCTCTGACCGGCATGTCACGTTGCAACAGCGTGATTTGTTCTACTCTCAACGCGGAAATAGAAGCCGACTATTTATGCTTTATTATTTTAGCCCAAATAGGCAGAGGTAGATTTGTCGACCTCCAGTTAAATGTGACAAATACCACTAAGTGTGTTACATTTAATTAAACTCATGAATGTTTATAAATGCAAATATAAAAACAATGCTCATTTTAATCGTTCAATTAAGTAAGAACTTATTTCACTATTTAATTGCATCATTTGCGATTCAGTGAAGTAAAAGTATATGCAGTCCTAGGGCGAAGACCTTTTCGTGGGGGGCAGCTAAATTATATATTTACATATAATTGTCGTCAAGTTTGTTATTTGTTGCAAGCGCCTTTGTAATGTGTATACATATTTATTTGTATACAAAAAATTAACATACATTCGGAATAAGAATGACTTATCATTGTATTAATGTATTTTTCATGGACTGAATAGTTTCGACTCATAGCAGTTAAATACAGGGTCGATTAGCTAAAGGCCCCAAGCTAACTTTGCAAGACCTGCTCCGCTCAGCAATGCTGTGCTTTGCTGTGTGTGCCTAGGTCTTTAACCTTCAGCTTCAACAAGCAACTTGTGGTAGATGTTGCTTTGACCGTTAAAGTACAGCCTTCATAACTTAAGACAAAACTTAACTTACCACAACAACAAAAAGCTTTGAAATTTGGTTATTGGCTTGTTTCTGAAGATCGATGCTTTGGCTCGCTAAGCCAACTAAACAATAATGAATATACATATACATAAATACTTTTTTTTTTTGTGGCACAGTCTTTTTCGTTTTATTAATGCTTTACGTAAACACTTGCAAATCCTGTCGCAATGAAAACTGCTACTAACCTGTTTGGTTGACAACGCTGCTAATAAACTTTGGTTTTCGCGATATTCCTTTTAGGATATAATGCACAAATTGTAATTTGTCACTGATTTTGCACAGCTCAACGTCGATCGGCACGTCCGCAAGCTCTGCGATTTCAACTTAAACTGAGAGCAACTTACGCAGTGTGGTTAATATTTAAACATTTACTTTTTTCGCTCGCGAAAGTTTCAACGCTGGCAGCGATGCAAAACTTTTACTGCTTTTACGGCTGGCGTATACATATGTATACATATAAATATGTGTGTGTGCACATACAAACATACATTTGGCACGCATACATTAATTCAGGTGTACTTAGAAGACGAGTAATCAGATTTGCATGTATGCATTGCATATATAGACAATCGCAAAAAATTACTGTTTCTATTTGCTTGCCACTGTACACTACTTAAGTATATTAAGCTCTAATACGATCATTTACAATTGTAATTGACCAAATGCAACCAAATGCATAATTTGGTAATAGCGCAAATCAACTCAAATTCTATTTTAATGACTCCTGAACTATGAACTGATACTACCAAAATGAGCAAATTCGATCGTTAATATGATTACAATTTGCTAATCATTCACGTGTGCTTTGTAAAGAACAACAATCCTATTAATATCCCATTGATAATCAATTCTAGCCAGCCACAAATGTCTGCACTTTTGTACTTTGGACAATTTAAAAGTATTTAATCAACAATTACAAAAGTCTGAGTAAGAGCTCTTGACTAATTGAATTATTACGATTGTGTTTTAATGATCTGAATGATAATGAGCATGTGAATGTTAATTTAACTAGTTGGGATGGGGGGTGGGGAAAGGGGTGTCACCCCTGCATAGTGATACAATATTGTGTTATTGGGGAAGGAGCACAAGCGATATGATGCCCAGCTGTTGCTGTAACAGTTTAGATATCGTAAACGATATTCTGCCGCTGTCAGCTGTTCATGCAGATGCATTAACTGCGAATTCTGCATAAAAAATAACTGCGCAGTGTGGAAAATTCTGAGGCAGAGGAACTCTTAAAGTCAAACAGATTAATAGTGATTATAATCGTTCTAGTGTCAATCGTCGATCGACGCAACATTATCACAAACTGTATAACAATTTATATATTCCATATACAATAGAGATTTTTTAGATTTTCAAATCAATCACGTGATTAAGGCAACGTACGAGGGTAATTTTCCTGTTTAACCTTCCGTCATTGAATGCAAAGTGATGTCACTTTGATACTGTGATGCGCATCGTTTGGTGAAAACAATGTTCTAATCAGATCACCATTTCTAAGGAGCAGCGCATTTGCTTTTGTCTTTACTGTTGTTGTTTTAATCGGTGCTGTGAGCAACACATGCTTCAGATGTTTTTTGCAAATTATGACAAATATTTGTTTTATACAAGAGTGAATATAAAAACAAAAACTTACTTGATAAACTCTTATAACAATTTAGCGGCTAAATCCGAGAATATGATTATAAATTACGAAATGTTTTTGCTGGTGATGGTTTTCTGTCACTTGATAGAAAAGGCAAATATCGGTTTTACAGAAAATTTATCGGGTATCTATCCTATAAAGCCCAACTGGGTAAAATATGCATCGATAATAATTAGTGATATTTGAAAAGGTATGTTGAAATGTAATATACTTGGACTTGATTTTACAACATTATATCGGTGTTTTTTTAGTCTGAATTTCAACAACACCCAAATTATTATTTGAGAAAAACTTTAAAATAAACATAACATTCATCGATATCTGTTTTGTGGCAAGCTAACCTATCGTTGCTTATATTAACGCATATCCACTGACGTCACAAGATGTCACAACAAGAGAACGATGAAGTTGAGCAGCCAAATGAAGATTGTAAAAATTGCATTAGTGAAGATGCTGCCGTTGGGAAACCGTCGAAAAAGGACGACGAGATGGCTGACAGTGTAATAAACAAATCGGCAGAGCTTCGCATTGCAATTTATGGCATGTCCTCGCTAATCAATACGCGTCTGTCCAGTGAGGCCCTGCAAACATGTCTGGCACTCATCGAGGCCGGAGTGCACCCAAAGGCTCTGGCTGACATTGTCTTGCACATAATGGATGATAATGCCAAAAGACAGGAAGTGATGCAAGACAACATAAAGCCATAAACTAATTGGTCTTTTCATTTCAATGCCAGACAGCACTAAATATAACCCGCTTATCAGCAGTGCCACCTGCAGACTTTGAAGCATAAACAAAGTGCCATCGATTGCGAAATAATTATTAATCAAGTTGCTTACACATACGAATATATATTAATAATACATACTATAGAAAACTTTAACCCACGTATTATGTTTGCCTTAAGGTAGATAAGCGAGTTAAGTGATTAAATATTGCACTTCAACTGATATAACTATTTGGCTTTCTTGTCCGACACATCCGGCACACCCTTGCCATCCTCTGTAGTTAGATGCTTGTCGCCCCAGCCCCACAGCACGTGGCTTCCATTGCCGATGCGACGCACTCGACGGACTTGAGATCATAGGCCCATCGGAGCGCAGATCAGGCAAATCCATGCTCTTGCTCTTGGTCACGATATTGGGATGCTTCTTGCAGACATCGCGTGATGCGTGACATTATGCGTATCGGTATACATTTTGGAGAACTTTTGAGGGTCCGCGTATAAGGCGGACACATGGAGTATGCAAAGAGCGCAAAATTACGCCATACCAACTTTAAATTGCGTTTCTCGGCGTTCTTGAATTGTGTAATATCCAGAGCCAAGGCTACGTCCTCGGTATCCATATTGGCCTCGAACAACACCCCGGTGTGCTTAGATGCACCTGCTCCGCCGGACTGGCTGACCACACCTAACACCTGGTCTCCGGGGCAGGTGGGCAACGCATCTCGCGGCGAGCTGATTGCATTTGGTGGCATCTTTAAAGTCTGTAATTAACTGTATTTTTTTTTATTTTTATTCTACACTGATATAAATGAATTTCAAAAATGTTTGATCTTGAGAACATCATCTGATTTTTGCAAATCGCTTAAGTGCGCTATCAGCAATGAATGTATATGTATGTACATCAAAATACACATACATACGTGTGCTCATTGAGTATACGAATTTATTATATATATTATAACCATTCACAGATGGATTAATCTGTCTATCTGTCTGTCTAGCCATTTCAACTGTGCTGATCTCAATTAATTTTTGGCTTTAGACATAATAATCAATAAACATAAGTGGTTTATTTTTTGTGAATTCAGCAAGTCAGCAAACTCGAGAACAAAAAAACACTTAATAGAGTCAACACTCGTATGTAAGAACTTTCATTAGAATTTTCCATACATTAGCTGTAATTAATTTATTTTCTCTACTTGTCTTCCTATTTTAGGCACTATGAACTTTTACCCAGACTTTACAGGCTAGATTTTATTTCATGCTTTAATTTCCGCAGCATTTTATCGAAATCAAAGCTAACACGCTCTGAAATAAAAACTAGAATTTATTAAGATTATAAATAAACTAGAAATTATTAAATTTTTTCTTTTACTAACTTCCTGTCCTGACTTACTTGTACCAAAGAAATTTTAATTATAACTGAACTAAATGCTTACCTATTACATTTATTTAAATGTCAGCATTCGTCTTGTTTTTGGAATAACAACAAAAACACCAAAAGAGAAAGAAAACACTTTAAACAATTACTCTTTAGTTAATTAAAGAATAAAAGCATATTTGTTCAGCCCTCGCTGTTGCGGACAGCGAATTCGACTCTTGTGTTTTGATTTTTGCTTATCTTTCGATTTGGAGAACTGAGTTTAATATATTTTTGAAAGCCACACTATTCTTAAATATAAGAATGGTTTTGAAATGTAATGTGGATTGCCTGCAGTATTTATACAAAAGGCCATCTTCGACAGTCATTAAAAGATCTCAATAAAGACTGCAATTTAATTGAATTTCATCAAAGAACACATTGCTGTGGACAGAAACTCTTGTAGGGGGTGCCTGAAATATATGTTTGAAAATGCAAACAAATATTGCTCAATCTGATGCGATTTTAGCCGGATTTCGTTTGGGATTCATAATTGAGATCAACTCGCTATTGATAAAAAGAGCACCACCTACACGCAGTGTTTAATATAGCCTTCAAATTAAGCGCTCATTTTACAATATTCAATTTTATGCTTTAACATAGATAACAAAATGATAAATTTTGTGATTTTTATGGATTTCAATAAATAAGCAGTTCATAACTGGCTAGATGTATTCTTCTATATACACAGCATTTTAAATTCAAGATATATTTCATTTATCTTTTGGCTTTTCAGCTGAATCGGTTTGTTCGCTTGGCTTTTCGCTCTTCTCATCGGCGGTTTTCTTGGATTTCTTGAGCGCCGCCTTCTCGATCTGTTTCTGTTTCTCTGCCTCCACGATGGCTGCCTCCTCCTCCTGCTTTTTGGTCTCCTTCTGAGCAGCGGCAGCCGCAACATCCTCATCATCCCAATCGGCCATGGAGCGATCTCGCTTTAGCCACGAGTGCGTCGTGTCTGCCTTAAAGGCTGGAAAGCAAACACGGATTTAATTTGAATTGAAATGTGATGCAAACATTGAAAGGAGTATCCACTACTTACTGTGATTGAACCACTTGATGCCATTCTGCATGTCCTCAATGATCTCACGGGACGTGTACATGACCTCGTTCTGCACCGCTTGGTGGAACGTCGACGTCTCAAAGGCGGCCGAGTAGACGGAGTTGCGATCATGATTTAAAGCGCGCTGCGGAAACTTTGCCAAGCAATTCGCCAACTCCATGGCATGGCCCAGGGCTGTGCCCGTGGGCACAATTCGATTAACCAGTCCAATATCGTGTGCCTCCTGGGAGCCCACTGGTCGTCCCGTCAATATTAAATCCAGGGCACGCGACAATCCAATCATCGCCGGCAAACGGACAGTGCCGCCATCCAGCATGGGAACACCGAAGCGACGATTGAAGAAGCCCAACACAGCGGACTCCTCCATCACGCGCAAGTCACACATCAGCGCCAATTCCAGGCCATTAGCTATGCAATAGCCGTTGATGCCGCACACAACTGGCTTCTTGATCTGGCGACGTGTTGGTCCAACGGAGCCCTCGGGTCGCATCAGAATATCAACGCTAATCTCCTCCTTCTCGTCGGTGCTGATCTCGAGAATGTCGAAGCCGGAACAGAACGAACCACCCACACCGTACAGCACCGCCACCGGCGACGTGTCATCCGCCTCGAAGGCGGAGAAGGCGTCGCACAACTGTGAAGCGGTGTTCGAATCAATGGCATTGCGCTGCTGCGGACGATTGATGCCGATCAGTGTGATATTCTTCTCTTTATCAATGAGTATACTCTTTGCCGGCTGCTCGTGATCCTGCTCCGTGTCCGCCTTAGCCGAGGCATCTGCAATAGCAATAATTGTATTTTCCATCGATTGTTAAACATTATGTCACGTTGTGTTTACCTTTGTCCAATCTATTTGTCGTTGCCAGTGTGCGGCGTGTAGCTGTCAAACGAACTTGCCGGCTTAACTGCTGGCCCAGCTGCCATCCAAGTTTGAGGAACATGTTTTTGTGGAAGCTCTCAAATTGTTTGTTCCTTTAATTTGAGTTAGAAGCACGCTTTAATCTTTGATAATTCAAAGATGTGCAATTGCAATTTGCAGCCACAATTTATGAATGTTGTAAAAGAGGGTTGCCACCTGCTTTCGTTGCTCGCTTACAGGGTTGGTGTTCGACTGTGAATAGTTATCGATAGTAATTTTAGAGACGTTGCCATAGTAGTGTTTTAATTATTCACTTTGCACTTCACTTTTAAATTACAAGTAAGCTGCTACTGTACTTGTTTATTTTCGCACATCGAAATAATCGATAGGTAGTAATCTAATGGCTCAGTTACGTTATTTGGGATATCCAGATAAGAGCCTTACCTAAAATTCAAATGCACTTTTGATGTTTTATAGAGGCTGGTACAATTTATTTTCTTAAAACAATAACTTATTAAAACTAAATATTCTTCGCAAACAAAATATCAACCAACGGCATTTAGTTTTCGCTGTTAATAACATTTGTGTAACTGTTATGGGTATTAAAGTGCCCAGAGTACGTTTTGTGCTGTTTTGAATGAGCGAAAGCTTTCCAGTTGTGGGAGCTTGCCGCAATGTGCCCAGTTTGGAGCGGCGTCGAGAAGTGAGAGGTTGTGCATTAGCCCAGTGGAATCAACAGAAAGTTGAGGAGCAGTCCCGAACAGTTTTAGATTTTGAATTTTTGATTGTGTGTGCGTAGTATATAGAAAAAGGCATGTATCACCTGAAGAGTTTGGCCCGCCAGGGTGCCATGCGTCAGCAGGAGCTGACGGCATTGGCCAAGGCTTTGCCTACGGCAGTGCTTCAGACGCGCAACTATCAGATTCCTGATCGTCTAAAGGATGTGCCAACCGCTAAGGATCCGCGTTTCTTTGACATGGTCGAGTATTTCTTCCATCGCGGCTGCCAAATCTCCGAAGATCGTCTAATCGATGATATGAAGGGCAAACTGTCGCTGGACGAGAAGAAGCAGAAGGTGAAGGGCATTTTAATGCTTATGCAACCCTGCGATCATATTATCGAGATCGCATTTCCCCTGCGCCGCGATGCTGGCAACTACGAGATGATTACCGGCTATCGTGCACAGCACAGCACACACAGGGTCCCCACCAAAGGAGGTAATTGACCAAAATACACACCCTTTTTTCTCTCTATTATTCTTCATCTCCTTGCTACCTGAATCATTCTCCGCATTCGACCGGCAACTGTGCGTGGTAAAATCAAAAAATCGATTTTTCAACATAGTTTTTGCATTTCTTTCTCTTGCCTTTACCAAATTATGTAACAGTGCTGCTGCAGCTGCTAACAAAATACGTATTTACCACTCTTCGCTCTCTCTCTCTCTCTCTCTCACTGTTTGTCTCTTTCTCTCGCGCGCACACTCCAATTTGTTTACATTGGCTGGCTGCTGCTATCCGGGCCACAACATATGTATTCTGACTGTGCCATTTCTTTACCGTTACACCTACCCCCAAATTGCATAAGCCACTGGACTATTTTCCACGTGTTGCCATTTGATTTCCAAACCCTTCAAGTGCCCAGTATAAATTTTCTCTCGATAAATATTCATACAATTTTTTCACCTTTCGCTTTGGCAAAAAATTAGAATCTTATGCTTTCTAGCTTGAGTTCTATTCTATTTTTAATAATACTGTTTTTGCTTTGCTTTTTGTTTTGTTTTTGTTTTCATATTGGAACTAGCACAGCAAAGAATATAGTGCACAGTGTGTCGAATATAGCTGAAACGCCCTCTTTTCCAGTACAGTAAAAACTTATTTTGACTAAAACTAAGTTTCGTTTACTAATATTGTTCCTTATCTGACCTTGGTTGGACGAAAATAAAAGTTTTGTCAAAAACAAGAATTTGTACATAGTATCAGTGACAAAAACATCTAAATATGTTGTGCTAGTTTGTTTTTGCTTATTGACTGGTTGTTGTTGCTACTGAGGTTTTTGATTGTCGGCGCCCTCGTATGCTCAGGAGCATAAATAAAATAATAATTTATTTTATGAATTTATTGTTGATTTGATAGTGATTGAAACTGGCTGTAAACAAGTGTGACTTTTTTGCTGTTGCCAACCAACATGAGCTTGTTAATTATGCCTTTAAATATAATACGATATTTTTGTAGTTAGAGCTGCAAAATTCAAACATAGTTATAGGTGCTAAATTGATTTCAATAATTTTTTGAATAGACATTTTATAAATGTGTATTTTAAGTTGGCCTGTTTTCATCGACTTCAATATTGCTCTAATTAATGTTAATTGCTTTGTCTGATTGTTTGTGCTCAAATGACGTCATGACAGGGCTCTAATTCGGGTAAATACATTTTGCGTCCTATTCACAGACACAAAAATTTATTAAATGAAATTAGAGACGAAAACAAAAACGAGAGAGAGTTCATCGACGGGTTTTATTTACTGTTCACGTAATGCTCATTTTGTGTGAAAATCGTTAGTCACATGTTTGTCAGTTCCAGATACACTGTGCAGCAGCAAACTGTAAATCTATCGAGTGCTTAATTTCTTTACACACCAAGTTCTCTATGTCGTTGAACTGCTCACTCACAGTTGGTTTCATTTTATTCTTTTTCGCGTATATGAATACATATGTATGTATATATGTATTTGTGTATGCATGTGTTTTATAATGGATTGACAAACAAACAAAACATTCATCAAATGCGATAATTGTAGAACTTAAAACTACACTACAAAAAAAATATTCTAATTGTCGAATTGGTTAAAAATTTTTTTTTATATTTTTAGGAATGTATATTCTATTTGTAAAAATTAAAGCGTTTTTCTATTTTGATTTTAAACCAAATCGCAATCCAATATTTCTGCTGTACATGTTACAGCGAATGCACTCAAAAATTGCAGTGCATGTTGACATACAATGTAGCTTATCAAAACAGAAACTCGTAATTCGAACTGATTATGGGAGCAATGCTAACAATATTGTAAATATTTATAACATTTGTTGACATGCACAAGTTGCAACTTGTATGCAAATAAATTGAGTAAACATTTAACATAGCTTGCATTCGTGTATTGCTCAAGTGGCAAGAATACTTTAGATAAAAACTGCAAGGCTACGTCCCTGATTTTGTTTACGAAAGGAGTTTTCTATAATTTTTTGTTAGCCACTTGTCGAGATGCTCTATCAGAAAATAAAACAAATTTTAAAAATGAATGTTTAATTTTGGCAGTTGACTACAGTCCATTTGCTCAGGTCTATCTCCACTCATATCTTATCCATTTCGAGTGTACATGTACCAAAGAAAATAGAAAACATAAGAGATGCCGCTGTCAGCCCACGTTAAAAAAAAAAAAAAATATCACTAGTCAGCTGACTTTTGGTTTACTTGGCTCTGCATCATAAGGGGCAACCGGTATATGCTCTATGTAGAGATTTGCAAGCGTTTTGCTAGAGATTTCCGATTGCCGCCTGTTGCCAACTCACACCAATACCAATACCAATTGGCTGTGAATACATATAAAGCGTAACGTGGCAATATACGTATTTATATGTATTTATGTATGTGTTGTACATTCTACACGCCTCATGCGATCGAGCCCCCAAAAACGCAGAAGAGCTTATCGCGCGTATAAGCAACGCATACATTTATATAAATACTTAAATATACATACATATGTATATAATATATGTATACGTGTGTATACATATTTAAAAATAATAGCTGGCTTCTACGCGTTAATAGATTTCTACGTTGGTCAAAATATACACGTAATATCGCAAATAAAATAAAGTCATGCGTTTGCTTGTTTTTAACCACAAAAATAGCAACAACAACAAATACTGGCCTAACGACACCTAATTTGCTCTCTATGCTGATAAAGCCGGTTGTGTTGGCAATAAACAACAACAGCATTGAAAACACTCATAAATAGAACGAAGAACAAATAGTCGAGTTGAGTTCGAGGTCTTTTTGCCAAAATGTTATACGCTGTTGTTATGCGCTGCCATACATCAACTTACATGTATGCATGTGTGTATATACAGCGTATATATAATACACTAATACATTTGAAAGAATCATTTGACGAAAGAGTAGGCAGAGAAGAACTCAAAAAGAAGAGACGCAAAGAAAAAAATCAGTTGAGAGAACTGACGAATTTAGTTTGTTTCTTTTTTTTTTTTGTTTATTTTGGTGCCTAGCGGAGCCGGTAATTAAAGCTTGAAATGCGAGCTTGAAGAGCGGAGCTTTTTAATGCACTTATTCCTATGAAATGCATAAGCGTAAAGATGTGTCGATACAAAACCTAAAGCTCCATATTATTTCGCATTAGTAGCACTTTAATCTTTTCAAGATATAAATAATTAGTTGCAGCAATGGAATTTGGCGAACCAAAGTTCGCCGGATTCATTAAGATCAACGTTCGCGGCCGTATTTCATTATATTATTACATATTTTTTTATGGGGGATTGTCCAATGAGAAACTGAAAACAATTTTTATCGTAAGGTGCATCATAAAATTTAATGAATTTATGGATAACAATTTATCAAAATTATTAATATGGCTTGCATCGTAAAATTTAAACAAATAAACCTAATAAGCAAGGAAGTTGCTTATCTAATCGCCAAGACAATTTACCGCTCCTAAAGATATAAAGATAAATACGGCAGCAACAAACAAGATAAGTAAAAAAAGAAATACTTGCCCACTCGATGGATTAATACACTAAGAAAAAATAAATTGATTTGAATAGTTTTTGAGCTTGCAGAAATTTTAATTAAATTTTTTTCTATGAATTACATTGTAACATTAAATGGATGACAGTTTTTTTCTGTGTTTTTGACCCACATTGGCACTTGTTCTGACAGGTGAATTCACGTGAGAGCAGATCTTGCAAATCAACTTTTGCTTTCAGCAGAATCGAAAGAAACCCGATGTAGTTTTTACGTATTTTTAGCCATTTTGTGCAATTGGATTTGATCCAAAAACAAAAGTACAAATAACGACGAGCTGCCCTGACAGACAGACACAGCAGGAATGAACTTTTTCTAAAATATATAAATAACTAAGTTCATGTATATAGTGTTCTGCGTACTTTCAAGGTTGCTCTTCTGCAGAGACACCCACCTGGCCCCGTCGCATACGTAACGTGTTTAATTAATTGTTATGCAATTTGGTTTGGTTTTTTTTTTTGCTCAGGCATCCGTTTCTCTTTGGATGTGTCACGCGATGAAGTCAAAGCCCTGTCCGCTCTGATGACCTTCAAGTGCGCCTGCGTCGATGTGCCCTTCGGCGGTGCCAAGGCCGGTCTGAAGATCAATCCCAAGGAGTACTCCGAACATGAGCTGGAGAAGATCACGCGTCGCTTCACCCTGGAGTTGGCCAAGAAGGGTTTCATTGGCCCCGGCGTTGATGTGCCCGCACCCGATATGGGCACTGGCGAGCGTGAGATGTCCTGGATTGCCGATACCTATGCCAAGACCATCGGCCATTTGGACATCAATGCACATGCCTGCGTTACCGGCAAACCAATCAACCAGGGCGGCATTCACGGACGTGTTTCGGCCACCGGACGCGGCGTCTTCCACGGCCTGGAGAACTTCATCAATGAGGCCAACTACATGAGCATGATTGGTGAGTTAATTTGGAATTTACATATGGATTCAATTGCTGCTACAATCAAATCCCTTCCACACACAGGCACCACTCCCGGCTGGGGCGGCAAGACTTTCATTGTGCAGGGCTTCGGTAATGTGGGTCTGCACACCACCCGCTATCTGACCCGTGCTGGAGCCACCTGTGTCGGTGTGATTGAGCACGACGGTACTTTGTACAACCCAGAGGGCATTGATCCCAAACTGCTGGAGGACTACAAGAACGAGCACGGCACCATTGTTGGCTATCCCAATGCCAAGCCTTACGAGGGCGAGAACCTCATGTTTGAGCCATGCGACATCTTCATTCCAGCTGCCATCGAGAAGGTCATCAACAGCGATAATGCCAGCAGAATCCAATGCAAAGTAAGTGGGAATTAAGATTTTGACTAATAGGGATTTTAAGCAATTTGTCCTGTCTTGTTAGAGCCTATGGAACATTATTTCTAAAATGTATAGAGATTTTAATCTGTCAGTATAATTTGAATAGGACAACAATTTATTTATAAGAAATTCTGACTATTTTAAGATTATTTCTCAATTTTGGCAATATTTTAACTGTTCGATTTGATCCATTTTAGATCATTGCCGAGGCTGCCAACGGACCCACTACTCCTGCTGCCGATAAAATACTGATTGATCGCAACATTTTGGTCATCCCCGATCTGTATATTAATGCTGGTGGTGTCACCGTCTCCTTCTTCGAGTGGCTCAAGAACCTGAACCATGTCTCATACGGTCGCCTGACCTTCAAGTATGAACGCGAGTCCAACTATCATTTGCTCGGTAAGTTTGATTTTATAAATATTAACCTATCTATATTAATTATCTATAAATATATAAATGGTATACATCTCTGGCTTGTACTATCAATCATGCCACATCATTTAAAATTCGCTTAATAAGGGTATATGGTTTCAAAATTATTTAATGGTTATTTATCAGTTGCAACAGAAAAACCCTTACAGAAAAGCGGTTGCTCTTAAGCATTTGCTCTTCCGGTTTGGTTTCTCCTTCAAAACGTATATAAAAACATTATTTAATATTTATTTGGCTCGAATCATTAAAATGCTCCTATTTCAAACAATTGTACGATTATCAAAAAAAAAATCAAACAAACATCTCAAAAACCGTAATTTAATTATAATGCCATCTTAGTAATTCGTTGTATATTCTATTTCTTCTTTTTTTCCGTTTCTCTATCACCAATGTAGACTCAGTCCAACAGTCAATTGAAAGAATTATTAACGACGGTACATTATTATTAATTCTCTTGTTTTCTACCTCCTTTTATCTATCTATCCCCCACAAACCAAACAAAGCCTTTTACTGTTACTCATGTAATTGAACACACAAACACAACAAATTCGCCTTGCATTGGTTCTTGTTTATCCCGTTTAAATCTTAAAAAACCCCTTTTGTTCTGTAGCTTTTGGAATTTTCCTTTAAAGTATTATTTTATGTTTTGGTTTTATTTCTTTTTTTTTTTTGTAAGCTTTTTATCCCTTCCATTCTTGCATTGATCGAGCTTGAATTTGTTTAGAGCAAATACACATACACAAACATAGATACATATGTATATCATATACCACATTCCAAAGTAAATGTTTTAACTGTGCTTCCATTTGGTGCTCTCTAATCTAACACTCTCTATATGTAGTATTATGTTTATGGCTTTTTATCGAACCCATTGAATCCAGCATGTGGCTTATTAATTAATTAATGGCTTTGCCTGTTTTTGTATCTCTCTCTCCCTGGCTTGGTCAAATTTTAGAATCGGTTCAAGAGTCGTTGGAGCGTCGCTTTGGACGTGTCGGCGGTCGCATTCCCGTCACAGCCTCTGAGTCGTTCCAGAAGCGCATCTCTGGTGCCTCCGAGAAGGATATCGTTCACTCCGGTCTGGATTATACCATGGAGCGTTCGGCCCGTGCCATCATGAAGACAGCCATGAAATACAACTTGGGCTTGGACCTGAGAACCGCTGCCTATGTCAACTCCATTGAGAAGATCTTCACCACATACCGTGACGCCGGTTTGGCCTTCTAAGCGGATCGCAATCCAACAAAAACTTAACTAGTTTCTTAATCATCCACACTCGAAGCAAGCAAAGCAATTTCAATGCATCCGCGCACCGCCGTTTTTTAGCAAAAAGCAAGGAAAAAAGTCACAAAGCAAATTAATTGATGTAAGGCAAAAAACTATAATTTTAGCTGATGAAACGATTTGTTCAACGTTTTTAACTTCATTTGTCTGTGTTTTGTATTAAGATGTACAACAAAAGAGAGCGAGCTTAAATTGCTTTTACAATGATTATTGTTGATTTTATGTAAGTTTTCTTTTAGTTTAATGAGCGTAAAAGTTAAGCAATTGCATTTTATCAATTATGTATCGTATGTCTGTCGTACGAAACGCTCCGTTTGCCGCAACTATTAAAGTAATCAAATATACACATAAATTATAAACATTATTAAAATGCATTTGTTTTAATTGTCAATTGTCGATTGGCCACTAAAATTATCACAATTGGGTAATTTCAGTTAAAAATTACGTATACATTTGCATATTGTAATTGATTGGAATGCATGCAGACTACGTAAGACATATATATATATAAAAAAATATTGGGTCTATAATACTATAAGTACACTTTAAAAATGCAGGACAATAAACCTGCTATAAAAATTGGAAGATTGCTTGATCTTAATACAAATTCAATATCAAAACTTTCTACTAAATGAATTAAAATGTGCTTATTAACTGTGTGCTTTGATCATCGCATCGATATCCGATATCCTTATATATCCTCCTCACTTAGATCACCAAGGACTTGGGGAACAACTGCTGTTTCACATAGTCATCGATCATTTCCATTAGCAGGGTGCGCGTGATTCGTGGTTCCAGCAGCTCATAGCCAAAGTCCTTCAGTTTCGTGTTGTCCAGATAGAGGTGCTTATGATGCAGCTGCTCCTCGTCCAAATACGGCGTCAGTGGTGTATTATCAATGCCATTGTTTTGACAAATCTCTGCCCAGGGCGCCATGTGCTTGTCATTAATTTCACCAACCGTATCGCTTGGATAGAGCTTAATTTAGCGACGAATAATAAACTTATTAAGTGACGACGAAATATGTGATGAGTCATAGAAAATATTACCTTGGTCAAGTTGGACATAACAATGCCGAAATATTCCACATTGATTTGAAAAATATCAACGAGCATATCGCTGATGCTGCCTTGCGTAGACGCTGAGTCATCCACAATATTGTAGACCTGTCCAGCCGTTTTTGGACTCTGGGCTAATTGCCAAATCGCGGCACATACATCGCTTATGTGCACCGTATTCAGGCGCATGGCATCGTTCCACAGAAGTTTCATTGTTTCCCCAAGGTATTTGTAAATGGCAGCGATTATAATGCGTGGCACTGTGATATTGTTGGTTGCATATGGTTTACATACACAAATTATCGGTTATCAGTTGTTGTACATGGTGTCCATAATTCTACTCACTTAAGTAGCGCTTATCGCCAACGCCGTAAACAATGGGCAATCGCACCACCGTGTAGCTGAGATTGTTAATACGTGCCAGTTCCTTCTCCACTCGTAGCTTTTGTTTGGCCACACCCGTCCATGGCTCCAGTTTGCAGTCCTCCTTCAGTGGCGTCTTCTCGCTGCTGTTCACACAGCCCGAACTGAGTTCCACATAGCGTTTGGTCTGCTCCTGATTGGCGGCTTCATTAGCACAGTTAATGCTCAGCTTGTAGATGCCCTCCTTGTAGACGGCATCGTCTTGATTGGCACGCGTCTCAGCAGCACAATTAATGACCACATCCCAGCCCCGGTTCGTTGTTGGGTGTGGTGCATAAGCCAGATTGCATGAGGCTGTATTTCCAGCAGCAACAACATAAAGGACACACAAAAAACCAGTTTTAGCCTTTGTGCGTGTGTGAGTGGGTTGATTATTTTTTTTTGTACATACCGGCATTGATCAGATTTGCGCTGCAAAACTCGACTTTATCATTGGCAAAGGCCTCGGCTTGTTGCTCATTCAGCCAAGCCATCTGTGGCGGCGTCTTATCAACAATACGTATTTCCTGCGTCAGTTCATTCTTCAGCAAGTAAGTCAGCAAGTTGCGTCCAATGAATCCACAGCCTGTCCACCACATAAATATTTAAAGATACACAGGCCAGATAATTTGGAGCGTTATCGCATTTGTGTTATTTGACTTGTATTCGTACACACTTACCGCCCAAAATTAATACGGTCGGTTTATCAGACATGACTGCAACGACAACGCCAAGCAACGACTGCGGCAAATGACTAGACTTTTGCTGCTGTGCCGTTCCAAAATCGTTTAAATTATATATGTAAACGGGACGCGAATCATATACAAAGACTAAGAAGCATCAGGGCTGAAGCGGTTCGTAGTCGTTCAGTTCATTTCAGTGAACCAATTCAAGATGCAACTGCAATCGAACAAGTGTCATCGATAGCTCAACAAGTGGTTGATACTTTTTTAGAGATGACACTTGCTGAGTGAAAATTTTTAAATGATCCAATTAAAATGCAAGCCAGGAAAAAGAGTCACCAAATTGTTTGAAATAAATTCATCATATAATATTTAAGATTTTTACAGATTTCAGACATTTTATTACTTAACAATGACACGTTCTTAGTTATGAAAAGATTTCAATTATTACAAGTATTAGGTGGACCACAAGTTGAATGTGGGAGGCCTAAATCCTCTAACTATAACATCGGTCTGCCACCAGCCACTTAAGAGCTCAGTGTCCTCAATGCACACTTTCTTGCTTGGCTTGGTGGGATCCAGATTTAAAAATGCCTTATCTTCGTATATGGTCAATTCTTTGAAGCATTGCAATTCTTCATCTTGCTTCGCATGCAACAAATGCAAATGTACATTTTTACAACTTCTGGGCAATTGACTTATGACATCTTTGGGAAAAAGTTTCCAAGACTCGCTCTGTTCCTCTTTATTCGCATGGGTCAACAACTCCAATTCGAGAAACACATTGGTGGCTTTCAGCTCTTTTGACCAGAGCGCATAGAGCTCCTCGCAGGTGAGCAAGCTAAGAAGTGTTCGATTCATTTGTCCTTCCGGAATGCCATGAATATCGCTATGATATTTCGATATGGACGTGTGTGGTATATGTATTGTGTATGACTCTGTTGGCATAAATGTATTGCTTCCAAATAAAAATCGCAAACTCTTGACGGCTTTGTTACTTCTGAACGCACTTCGTATTAGCTAAAATACAAAATATTTCTGTTCAGCTTTTATTCCATTTAAATGTTTTTTTTTGAATTGTTACTCACTTCTCGCATATTGCTTATGGCTTCCTTGGTCTCTTTGGCCAGGGAACGTTGCTTTTGCAATTGATAGTGTCCAAAGGATGCTTCAGTCTTCTTTGCCTCATCGGTCTCGTCCCATTTCTCCACATAATATTTGTATGTTTTATATACGAAAGGAATTTGACTGCGATGGAATAGAAGGAATTCAAGAATGCCATTTACAACCTCAGCGGCCACTCCCGCTGTTAAAACATCGATGTCTAGCAGCTGAATCTCAATGTTTTTATGATTTTGTGCCATTTATATCGATTCTAAACAATTTCGCGCCTTTTATTTTCAACAAACAAACAAACTTGAGTTGTTTGTGTTTGTCATCAAATAATGCATTGGATTCGTGTTGTTCAGCTATAAACTAGTTCATTGGTGCTGAGAAAAAAATCGATTTATGAATACAAATCAAAAACCGTTTATCGATGTTAAACGCAAAATTTGTTATTTAAATTAATCTTCATGCGACATTATCATATATATAATTGTATATACTATTTATTAAAAATGACAATAAAATGCTTAACTTTTTGTTTCTTAAGAATTTTAATTTAATATACTTGCATATTGCTAAAATATCAAGTGTTGTTAATCACTTAGTATTGAATAAAAATTTATATTTGTAGATAAAGTAATAATTTGCTAAAATTCATATATTATTCTACTTATATTTAGTTGTTGAAAATTATTTTCTTGTAGTCAATACGAGCTCGAAACATTTGGCAGGTAAAGCTAAACTGGCCGGATTAATATTCATATGTGATAAATCGGGACTGCTTACATTATAGCGGAGTAAAATATTAGATAACAAGATAAAACCAAAACCACGGACCAAATTCTGTCCAATGCATGTACGTTTTCCTATACTGAAAGGTAAGAAATGTGGAAGATTTTTTTTCAGTTGAAACTTGAGTGGTTCACAAATTTCGTTGTTGCCTGTTACAGTTTTCATGTTTGTATTTTTTAAATGTGAAATAAGCTCGTTTTCTTGTTCAAAGTCTATACCTGAATCAGAACCTTCAGAGATTTTTCTCTTGTCAGTAGTCAATGGTTTCTTAGAATTATTTTTACATTTTTTTTCTAAAAAACGTTCTGGGCAAAATTGATCAGGATTTCTCCAATATTCTTGGCTCATATTAAGCACGTAATTATTTATGAACACAATTGTTCCCTTAGTTACGCCAAATCCTGAAACCACACTATCCTCAGTGGCCACATGAGGTACAATCGGGGACGAGGAGTAGCGCAGAACTTCATATATTGTTGCCATGGTATAGGACATTTCCTCCATATCTTCCAATGTTATAAACCGTTCTCCATTACTCGATATCGCATCAATTTCTTTTTGAATATTTCTCGCAACAACTGGATCCTTGGCGATATAGGCTAAAGCGAGCATTATTAGATTCCCAACCGCTGAATGGCCACCAATAAAGTCTTCCAGCATGAATATAATCGTATTACGGCACATATTCTCGTTCTCTATTAAACTCTTCAAGAGGGCATCTGTGAAATCCGTATCGGGCTCGTCCACATCGATATTCAATTGTCTTTGATCAATAATACGTTCGAGAATAAATTTGCGTATTGTTGTTGACCAATATGCAATGCGTGTTGTGTGTTTTTTGTAGAACGGTGAAAGCCATGGTAAGAAGTCCAATGGATGTCCTTGGTTAATTTCCCAAAAAATTTCATCGAAAAAGTGGACGATTTGTTGGAATTCATTGTCTTCATAATCAAAACGAATCGAACACATATACTGGCTAAACATATTTGCACATGCTGCGTTTAAAATAGGCTTCAGATCGATCGGTTGACCAGACACAATTACATTTTGCAGTCGTTCCATTAAAATGCCGATCTCATCACAACCAATGCAAGACATTTTTGTGAAATATGATGACGATTCACGCGGGGAGCAATGCCGACGGGCTAAATTTCGACGTTTTTGTTGTAGATGCGACCAATCGCACAGGGCCAGAGAATTATTGCGATCACCCCCAAATAGTTTGTGATAACGCAGAAAATCCGGGCGACCACCAAAAAATTTCCCATTTTTGTTGAGAACCTCGCGTATTAATTCCAAATTATTGACGACCAAGCATCGTGTGTGGCCAAAACTCAAGGAGTAAATATTGCCATATTTCTCAGCCAAGTCTTCAAATCCCTTGAAGGGATTGGCGAATCGCCCAATTATATCCAAGTTTCCAATTATGGGCCAAGGATTTGGACTAGGTGCTTGAGCAAATTCACATTTCACTTTTTCGCCGTTTGAAAGTGTCGTTTCCACAATTGCTTTTCGCTTGCAGTTAACAATTATTAAGATATACGAAGTGCCGATCACTACTAATAAAATTGCGACGAATAAATAAACAACTTCGAATATCATTATTTAAATCGATCAAACGAATTACAGATTAAAATGAAATTTGAGTTAATTCTCTCTCTGGTGCTCGAATAATCCACAGACTGCTTCTGTTGGCACCTGTAAGCAACTAACAGAAAAAAAAAATTACAGGCTGCCGAAGCGCAGGTGTAACCAACAACTGCAATAACAACTTACGTGTATATGTGTGTGTTTCTGTTCACAAACGTATAACAGAATGTTGATCGTTAATAAATGTAAACGTTCTTTTTCCAAAACTTCCTTCACTTTTACAGCTCCTTTATTTTTGTCAAATCTCCATAATGGTTATTTTTTTAGTTTGTCAGCGTTTTCTAGATTTACCTACAATGTATCTAACATTGATCTATCTGTTCGCATTGTCCTTGTCAGCATGGTGAATATGTTGAGTTTAATTACATTTCTGTAATATGATGCCATGTTAAAAGTGAAGCCATGTTAAAACTGCATCATTCAAGAATCAATGCCCTTCGACGGGTCCTAGTTACGTTAATATCATATTTCAAGAAAATTTCAGTCGTATTACAATTGAAAATTATATAATGAAAATATATCATTAATCAAATATTAATTAGCGTAACTAAAATAACAAAATTAAATTAATTTCGAAACTATATTTTTAATAACTAATATGAAAATCATTAAACAACTTTTGTATTTTTAAGAATCTAAAATTTAAATTAAGAGAACGCGCAATTAATATTTTTAATTTAAATAGCAACCCTGCTTGATACAATATGTACACACTGACAAAGCAGCCGCAGCCAACTTCGCGTTGGTTATGACTGGTAAAAATCTGTTTGTGTTGCCGACTACATAAATTAGTTTCTATCTGGAAATATCAAACTAAAATCGCAAAATGGTAAATTGCCAAGCTTATGCTTTGTTACCTTTGTAATTATTGTGTGCTTGTGCTTTGCAGGGCCAAAACCAATCGGGTCAAGGGGGAGCTGGGGATAAGAAGGATGACAAAGATAAAAAGAAGAAATACGAACCACCAATTCCGACTCGCGTTGGCAAAAAGAAGCGACGCGCAAAGGGTCCAGATGCGGCCATGAAGCTGCCTCAAGTGACGCCCCATACACGCTGTCGTCTTAAGCTGCTCAAGTTGGAACGGATAAAGGATTATCTGATGATGGAGGATGAGTTCATACGCAACCAGGAGCGCCTCAAGCCACAAGACGAGAAGAACGAGGAGGAACGATCCAAGGTGGATGACTTGCGTGGCACACCAATGTCTGTGGGCAACTTGGAGGAGATTATTGATGACAATCATGCCATTGTGTCGACATCCGTCGGTTCCGAGCACTACGTCAGCATTCTGTCGTTTGTCGACAAGGATCAACTAGAGCCTGGTTGCTCGGTGCTCTTGAATCACAAGGTTCACGCTGTGGTCGGTGTTCTCAGCGACGACACTGATCCCATGGTCACGGTCATGAAGCTGGAGAAGGCGCCACAAGAAACCTACGCCGACATTGGTGGCCTGGACACACAAATTCAGGAGATCAAAGAGTCTGTTGAGCTTCCCCTAACGCATCCCGAATACTACGAGGAAATGGGCATCAAGCCACCAAAGGGTGTCATTCTCTATGGTCCTCCTGGCACAGGGAAGACCCTTCTCGCCAAGGCCGTCGCCAATCAAACCTCAGCGACTTTCCTGCGTGTCGTTGGCTCCGAACTCATACAGAAGTATTTGGGCGATGGCCCCAAACTGGTGCGAGAGCTGTTTCGTGTGGCCGAGGAGCATGCTCCATCCATTGTGTTTATTGACGAGATTGACGCTGTTGGCACCAAGCGATACGATTCCAATTCAGGTGGTGAGCGTGAAATTCAGCGCACCATGTTAGAGCTGCTCAATCAGCTAGATGGTTTCGATTCGCGTGGCGATGTCAAAGTCATAATGGCAACGAATCGCATTGAGACACTTGATCCGGCGCTAATACGTCCGGGGCGTATCGATCGTAAAA
Organism: Drosophila kambysellisi; assembly: GCA_035042185.1. Lineage (NCBI taxonomy): Eukaryota > Metazoa > Arthropoda > Insecta > Diptera > Drosophilidae > Drosophila > Drosophila kambysellisi. The sequence goes on from JAWNLS010000855.1 coordinate 533,889, forward strand.
TCGAGTTTCCACTGCCCGATGAGAAGACAAAGCGACGCATCTTCACCATACACACATCGCGTATGACTCTCGCCGAGGATGTGAATCTGAATGAACTGATTATGGCCAAAGATGATCTGTCGGGCGCTGACATCAAGGCCATTTGTACCGAGGCGGGTTTGATGGCGCTCCGCGAGCGTCGCATGAAGGTCACCAACGAGGACTTCAAGAAGTCGAAGGAGAGCGTCTTGTACCGAAAGAAGGAGGGCACGCCCGAGGGACTCTATTTATAAGCGAATCAAGTTTTCAGTTAACACATATTGTAATTCCTAATCACAGAAACACGCATTAAAAACCAGGTTAATAATTAAATCATTTTGTTTATGATCTGAATAAATTTGTTGTTGTGTGCAGTGCTCCGGAAAAGTTTTCCATTGTCTCATCTATATACAACTTTTGTTTTTCGGAAACAATCCCCAAAGGTTCACTTTGATAATCTAAATATTTAAAGTGCGTTTTATCTGTAGCATCGGCCATTTTCATCTCCTGGTAGACAACTTGTTCTCTTGCCAAATTATCATCAACATCAGTGCCACTTAATGCATCGTAGAATGCCTTGAATTTTGCTATCTCTATGCCAGTCCTCAAGCCATCGGCATATCCACGATCAAAGCTCAACTGAAAGACCTTTTCGCGTCCATCCACGACTCCATCGGCATAATTGATCTGTAGGGAACAAAAATTGTTGATTGCTTACATATTCTACAGTCAGTGCTAAAACAGCTGATTATAGCTAACAGACAATGTACAGAATTACTCCAAGCTTAACAGTTTGGTGAACAAATTTTACAGACGCCGTTTTAGGCAAGCAGGCAAACAATTCGGTTCTTTTCTTTAGTATACTTCTCGCATACCTTTGCTACTTTTTCCTGAATTCGCTGCTGATTTGTTGTGTTAACAGCCTTGAAATCCGCTTCGTCATCTGAGCTGTGTGTTTGTGACATTGTTAGTATCGTGACTGCGCTAAGTTAATGTAACTATGTAGCAGCCACATGTAAATTCCATATATTAACAACAAAACCATTCTCGTGTTTACGTGAGCAGTCGCTTAACAGTCGATTGCCGCACTTTTATATCTGCTCCACACTGAATTTTCCAATTGCAGATCACAGAATGGCAGCCGCCGAAATTGCTGAGCTGCTGCTCGCCGTAATCCAGGGAGTTCCAGGGGGGGCTACAAACGATGATCTGACTAAAGCACTCTCCGATATGCCCGCTGCCTCGCGGGTTGAGGGTCTCAATGTTTTGTTGAAGCAGGGCGGCATAGAGGTGTTGAAGAAGGGCGAAAAACTGATTTATCGTGCCAAGGATCCGCAAAAGAAGAGTGCCCTGCCCAAGGATGCAGATAACGAAGAGAAAATCGTATACAGTATTGTGGAAGAGGGCGGCAACAAAGGCATTTGGATACGTGATATACGCATTAAATCCAATTTGAACATGACGCAATTAAACAAAATCCTCAAGAACTTGGAAACAAAGAAACTCATCAAGGCCGTTAAATCCGTAAATGTAAGTATTGTATCCAATCCATAGCAGATTTCCAATTGACACAATCTATAATTTGTGCAAATTAGGCTAGCAAAAAAAAAGTCTATATGCTGTACAATATGGAGGCAGATCGATCTGTAACAGGCGGTGCCTGGTATCAGGATCAGGACTTTGAGGTCGAGTTCGTGGATGTTCTCAATCAGCAATGTCTGCGCTTTCTGCAGTTGAAACGTGAGGGTGCCGAGAAAAAACGCGATGGTCCCTTGGCCTTCAAGCAAATGTCCTGTTGCACTGTAAAAGAGGTGCACAAATTTATTTCAGACCTGGGCATAAGCAAAGTCAATCTGGATGAAGATGACTTGGAGACCATTCTGAAAACAGTCGTCTATGATGGCAATGCCGAACGCATTCTACAATCTGATGGCACATACGTTTATCGTGCGGTTAACCTACCCCTCCCAGCACCTGGACTGGTTCAAATGCCCTGTGGCATATGTCCTGTGATCAAGAATTGCTCCAATTGCGGCGATGTAACCGCTATTAATTGTCAATATATGAATGATTGGTTAGATTAAAAATAACTACTTCTATTAAATGTTGTTTTTTCTAACGATTTCTGCTTACTTCTTACATATTCGTATTAAAGATGAATTTTAACAAACTATAAAATTAAATAGAAAGCTACACGCATAGTTATAACAAAAATTTAAATTTTCTTGCTGATCCAATACGATTTTATCACGACATAAATGATTTATCGATTAATCGCAAATCCGATAAGAATTTTTTTCGCTGCATACAGTATAAATACGTGGCTGACGATATTGTGATTGTCTCCACAAAGAATTCCGACAAAAGCTAAGCACAAAAACTGAAATTAATACATACTCACACGAAATATGCGATAATTGTTAGTACCGCCCATGAGAAAAACGACTGCTGCAACAGCAAAAGCGAATTAAACAAAGAAAGACAATGGGTCTTTGCAAGTGTCCAAAGCGATTGGTAACAAACCAATTCTGCTTTGAGCATCGAGTCAATGTCTGTGAGCACTGCATGGTCCAGAGCCATCCCAAGGTGAGTAATAAATCGGATTCCGAAATTGATGTTTATTAATCAGTTTATGTTTTTAGTGCATAGTGCAATCGTATCTGCAATGGCTACGTGATAGCGACTATATTTCCAATTGTACGCTGTGCGGCACAACTCTGGAGCAGGGTGAATGCGTTCGCCTCGTCTGCTACCGTAAGTGAAATATATGAACTGCACCAAGAGGCGCCACCTTAACATTGGTTTTCACACTCCAGATGTTTATCATTGGGACTGCTTGAATGCACGTCAAGCCGGATTGCCTACCAACACAGCGCCCAGTGGCCACCAATGCCCCAGTTGCAGCGTGGAAATATTTCCCACCTCAAATCTGGTCTCCCCGGTGGCCGATGCACTCAAAAACTATCTGGCTGAAGTGAACTGGGGTCGCAACGGACTGGGGCTTGCTTTGGTAAAATACTCTTGATACTCCCACCATTAAATTGTTTTAATTTAATTTTGTTTTTTTTTCAGCTGACGGATGAACAAAACAATAGCTTGAAGGCGAAAGCTGCTAGTAGCCAGGCTGCAGTTAGCAATATTACCAAAGTGCATCATCATTCCGCTGGCGAACGTGAGCGTATGAAACCGAATGGAGGCGTTGACAGCCAGTCCAGTCCACATTCCGTTCTACTAATGGACGCATTTAATCCGCCCAGTTCGGGCGATTTACATGGTAACATTTGATGATATTTATATGTGTATTTTTGTTGTAATAGAATTTTACTTTATTTAGGCACCAGCAGCCGGCGTCCGTTGTTGCCACGCCAGTCGCCCATTGGTGGCACGGATCGTGATGATAATAAATACCAGCGCCGAACACCGGCTGAGCTTTTCTCGCGTTGGACGCGACGTTTCTATGCACCATCGTCGCGTCCTCCTTGGCGTCGCACCTGGTTTCTGGTACTCAGCGGCATTTTTGCCTTTATCATGTTCGTCTATTTGATGGCACTGCTGGGTCGGGGCAGCGGCAACGATGGATTGGATGACAGCTGGAACAATCCAAATCCCAACCAGAATCATTACGAATAAGAAGTGTGTGTGTATTGTATTGTATTGTATGCCACAAAGCCCTTCCTTCTGTTAAAATCAAAACTAATTTATGTAACCAAAACATTGTAAACAAAAATGTAACACAAATTATTTTCAAGCGCTTTTTAATCCACATGTGGCTTAAGATTCTGCACGCTGCTCACTTTTGGTGATTCAGGCTTTTTGCGTTTGGGTGCATCCATAACCTCGTCATACTCGTGCAGCTTCTTGGCCAGGAAGTACATCTCGGCCAGTGCTATGATCAGCGCCACAATGACACCAAGCAGTATGCGAAACCCAAAAGGCAGTGGGCCAACCATCAAGTTGACACCAAAGAAACCAAATGTAAATCCAGCTGCCACCGAGAAGATGAACTGGGCAACGGCAATGATTTGCTTATTGAGACTTTTCACTGTAATATAGTAAGGATTTAGCAGTTAACAGCTGAAGTAATGATGCCACTTACATTGATAGGCGATGGTATCCTCGGGTACATTTTTGAGGGTCGCATCCACGTTCTTGGTCATCTTGTGGTATTCACGATTGTCTTGCTCATTGCGCAAGCGTTGACAACGTGCCTCCAGCTCAGGATTGCGAGGCATAAACTCATTCTCCGGTAAGATGAGCTCACAACTCTCAAGGAGCTCATAAAGGAATAGATTAGTTTTATTCTTCTGACGCAGATTGTCTAAAGTATCCCGCAGCCAGTGTATATCGTTTAGGTATAAAAAGTTGCCTTTCACTATCTGCTCCTGCTGATCATCCGCATCCTCCGCATTCGCAATGTCTTCTACCTGTGATTTGAGAGGCACTTCGGGAATATCTGCAGTCAGTTCCGTTAGTAGTTTAGTATCAATTGTGGGTCGCTTATAGACTAGCTCGTTTTCCTTTAATACTTTTGTACTTGTAGGCAGACTGTAACCGTTATCCTTGAGAGCTTTGGCCACATTATCTGGCACCTCCTCAAAATGTTCTTTTTGTGCATCCAGCAACGCCAGCAATTTCTTTGATGGTCGCACACGTACTCGAGTGTCGACAATTGTTGATTTTAGCATGTTGAGGATGGTTTATTTATTGTTTATTTGGTAATATTTAGCTTCAGCTGTAGATCTGAGTAGAGTTCAGCGATCTCCTCTTCCTTTTCTTGAAATGAATTGTCCAAACGTTGATAGCCGTGCTGTAAGTTGTTCACAAACTCCGCCTTGCGTTGCTCACGTGCACGTCGAGCGTCTTGCAATTCGGCGCTGGGCTGTTTACCAAATATAAAGTATTTGAATTAAGTAATTCTTATTAGAATTAGTAATTAATATAGACCTACCTTTCGGTCAACCTTTGCTTGTTCTAGAAGCGATTCAACGCCGCTTAACAATTCGTTAACACTGGTCGCTAGTTGGGTGAGCTTATCGTTACCTAATGCCACACAGCGCTCGGATAAATCGTATTTGAGCGAACCCACAATTTCGGTGACCTGAAAAAGTTTCTCGACTTCGCTATCGTTTCGCTTCACTTCGAAATTGTCGAGAAATGATTCGATTTCACCGTTGACAAATACACGATGGTCTAAAATGCGATGCGGCACTTTGTAAAGCTCTGAAATAGACGAGTATATAGTTTGTATACGATTTTCAAAGAATTGTTCTTCAAAACGTACCCTGTCCAAATTGGCTTATCATTATTTTTCTACACAAACACCTTCTTTTTCGCTCCTGTCACATGAGTGAAGTTACCGATAACGCAATATGCTATCGATAAGCATATTAGTGATTGTTGCTGTCGGGGAGAATTCAAAATTCATGAATTCTTACAAGATTAGCATTTACATTGGCAACGAATGTAAAAAAAATTGCCAGACTGCCAAATCTACGAATATGTGTAAAATGTATGAAAAATGTTAGGCTGAAAATGTCTTCCTAAATACATTAAGTTCAAAAACTCCACACATTATTATTAATTATTTTATAGGAATTAAAAGTCAATTAATTATTTAGGTCAATTTGCAGTGCGTATTTTAAAAATATTGAAATGAAAAATGCTGTTAAAAGGAAAACCATGGCACACTGATAACAGGTAAATATTATCGATGATAAAAAATTACGTATAATCAACTCTGTGTGTAAGCGATTAATTAAGGCAATATTTGCAACTCATCGATATTTACTCACGAGACGACGTGCAGAAAGTCACAAACTTATTTAATTGCCAATTCCCTTTAATTTATTTAACTTTCTGACAATGAGCGAAGAATTTAAATTGCCAAAACGATCACGAAAGCGCACACGCGATGTGAAGCGCAAGGCCCGTCCGGAATTGGACGAGGAGAGCGCATGGGTTGCAATGCGCTATTTTGAGAAATTTGAGACATTCTGGGACTTTACAGACAACCTGGAGAGGATCGACAATGCAACAGTAACATGTGATGAATTTATTGAACGCTTCGAGCGTCCCTATTTGCCCGTGATAATAACTGGCTGTGCCGATGGCTGGCTGGCTCAGGAGAAGTGGACGATGTCACGTTTGGCCAAGAAATATCGCAACCAAAAGTTCAAGTGTGGCGAGGATAACGAGGGCTACAGCGTCAAGATGAAAATGAAATACTATGTGGAGTACATGCAGGGGACACGCGACGACAGTCCGCTCTATATATTCGACAGCAGCTTTGGCGAGCATCATCGTCGGCGCAAGCTGCTTGAGGATTACATGGTGCCCAAATATTTTCGCGATGATCTCTTCAAGTACTGCGGTGAGGAGCGTCGACCACCGTATCGCTGGTTTGTAATGGGCCCGTCACGTTCTGGCACCGGTATTCACATAGATCCATTGGGTACCAGTGCTTGGAATACGTTGATACGCGGCCACAAGCGCTGGTGCTTGTTTCCCACGCACACACCTAAGGATCTGCTGAAGGTGACAAGCGCGATGGGCGGGAAGCAGCGTGATGAGGCCATCACCTGGTTCAGCACCATCTATCCGCGCACTCAACTGCCATCGTGGCCGCAAGAATACAAACCCATCGAGGTGCTTCAGTGTGCCGGCGAGACGGTCTTTGTGCCGGGCGGATGGTGGCATGTGGTGCTCAATTTGGATGATACCATTGCCATTACGCAGAATTTTAGCAGCTTTACCAACTTTCCATGCGTGTGGCACAAGACTGTGCGCGGTCGTCCCAAATTGTCGCGCAAATGGCTGCGGGTGCTGCGGGAGCAGCGTCCCGAGTTGGCCCAAATAGCAGAAAGTATTAATATCAATGAGAGCACTGGCTTCGCCTCCGATAGCTCGAGCAATTCCAGCTCATCGTCGTCGTCCAGCAGTTCCTCATCTTCGGAGAGCGAAGCTGACGCCGATTCCAATACGGACAGTGGCCAAGAGAGTCTCACCGCCAAGAAGAAGAAGAAGCGACGCATGGGCGGAGGAGGAGGCAGTGGCAGTGTTGACGGTGCCACTGGCTCCACACGTTCCTGATGCCGGCGCAAAGCCAAACGGAATGGCCTGCTTCTGCTCAGGCTGTTCCACCGTCAACTGTTGTTCTGTCGCCGAATGCCGCGACGGATGCGTCCGTGTAATCGCACCCAGCGCAAATCCTGATCCTGCTTATTTTGTGCATGTTTAGTAATATTTTTCTACATAGACAAGTAATTAATGTTGCTGTAAAAATATTAATATGAAACTTATAATTATCCCTAGCAGGACGCACGCTTGGTCGACCTTTGATTAATTTGCATTAGTATTTCAAGTTGATCCGCTAAGGATAATTAATAGTTTCGCAACATAAATAAATTCAATATGTTTGTAAAATCGCATTTTGAATTTTGATTAGGATATGGGCACAAAACTGAAGTGTAGCAAATATCAACTTCTTTATTTGACCTTCTTCTGACTGATCTTTAGGTATAAATTCTTTAAAAATGCTTTCAACTTGTTCTTATACAAAAATTTATATTTTTATTTTGAATCTGCGTTTTTATAAATTGTTTTTTTTTTTTGCTAATGCAACTTAAAAGGAAATGTAGCAACAAAAAGAGTAATTAAATTGCTCATGAGTCCAAAATTAAAAATTTGACATACAATTAAAAATGTTTAAATAATAAAATTTATTTACGGAACACAAGCAAGCACATGTCCTTAAAAAAATCACCTTTAATTTGCTACAATTTATTATTCATACATAATTATTGTTTAAAAGCTTTACCCACGCGTTCCTTAAGTTTTCCCGTTTTATTGTTGTTGTCTACGTTGAAGTTTTATCAGAGATTTTGCACTTTTATCTTTGTGTCCTTTTTATATTTAAAAATATTGATTTTATTTAATTAAGCTGATGTGTTTTCATTGATTTTTATTGTTTATCATTGTGTATAAATTGGAAATTGCGCTCGCAGCTTCATTTTGCTTACTGTCGGTTTCTATTTTGTTTTTGTTTGTCCATTCTGAATTTGTTTTAGCCAAGTTGGGTGTTGTGGTTTGTTGTTGTTGTTGAATTATGTTTGTTATGTGTTAATCATGACTTAATCAATATACTGCGCTAACCAACGGAAACCCTCGCCATAACCCTGTCGCTTCAGCACGGAGCACATAAACAGTTCCAATGGGCGACCTGGCAAGTCGGAGCGTGCAACTTTGCCCTGTAGTTACAAAAATACAATTAATTAAATATAGGATTACAATTCAAAAAGTCAGAATTGACATACCTTTCCGGTTGTTAACTGATACAGTCCAAACATATTTCTCAGCTCATCTTCGCTGGCCGCACCGGGTTTATCAATTTTGTTGCCCAATATGAGCACGGGACAGTTGGAGAGCGCCTCATCTGTGAGCAGGGAATCTAGTTCGTTTTTGCTCTCCTGGAAGCGGCCGCGATCCCAGGCGTCTATCAAGAAGACGATGGCATCCACAGCTGGGAAGTAATCCTTCCAGACACGACGTGCTGCAAATACGCATCAGTTAGCTTTGTTTATCAATAATCAACAATAGACAACGACGACATATCTAAATAACCAATTTACATGAATTAATCACGCCCAAGCATGCCGCAACTTTCTTATCAGAAACGACTTTGATATCATGACAATGACGTGCCTCACTGAAACACTGCTCTGCTCGGAAGTCGAGCGTAACGCTGACAAAGCTACTTAGGCTATTTTTTTCGTTTTACGTATCATATACGTGAGCTCGCTTATCAATACAAATACATACATACATATTTCTGTATGCATTCCAATATATTTACATATTTGCACAATCTAATAAATTTATATACAAACGTAGACGGTTTTCCGCAACCTCACATCTTACATACACTACTCATATACGTAGATGTAATTGCATATGTGTGCGTATTAATTTGTTGTTGATCTTGAGCAGTTACGTTTTTTCCTGTTGTTTCTAAATACACGGTGCATTTATTAAATGCACAGTGGTTATGAACTGATTGAAGTACACAAGATTAAATAGCACTGAATTGTTGATTAAGCTACCAATTAACTATATTAGGATTTGCAAAAAGGATTCAAAAAATTTAAAAGTTACGACTTGTTTGCATAGATTTAATAAATATGTATTTGAATATGATTATTATATTCATCAAAGACCACTGCAAATGTGGTTGCTGCTTTTACATTAAAGAGTGAAGGCAACAAATGACAAAAATTACAACGCGCTTTCATTGCAAGTGGCTGGCACATTTAAGGGGTACGGGTATGGGTATGTCGTATGTTGTATGGGTGACCCCCTGTGCTATATTTTACGCTGATTGTCGCTATTTTGTTGCTATTTGTCTTGTTTTCTTTGTGCTTTTGTGCGCTATATTTAGATGGAGACCAGCACGTTTCGGCATGCGCAATATTTATGATATTAATAAGAGCACTTTGCACAGAGTACAGATTATTGAACATTTTAAGCATTTTCCGATTGTACAAAAATATAGTAAATGTATAACACTTACCCTGAGTGTGTCCACCCAAGTCGAATGTAGTGAAACGCATATTACCGATGGACAGCTCCTCGGATGCTAATGTAAAAATGTTAATTAACATGAATGCAGAAGAGATTTATATGAGTCTGAATCGCTTTCACTCACTTGGATGCAGTGTTGGCACATGCTGTGCTAGCTTATCATCTTTGAGCATATGCAATAATGTGGTTTTACCAGCATTATCCAAGCCAAGGAACAATAGTTTGCCGGACTTTTTCCATAGACCTGTACAAGGAAATAATAAATAATTTATGAAATATAATCATTAATACAAATCAACAGAAATGATCGCTCGACTCGCAGCGTTTGCCAGTAGTCAATGCCAAATGTTTTGAGGTCAGTTCCGACTTGACTAAAAATCGTCATTAATTAAAAATTCAAGATCTCATTTTCTCTTGTTGTTCGGCGTCTTCTTCTTTTGGCTATTGTTGGCAAACGCTCAAGAAATGCGCTGCTCATTGTGAGCAATGTCAAATCCCATTTTACCTAAGTATCCGAGAACACCCGTAAACCAATCCCAAATGAACATCTTGGCTTGTGCTGTGCTTTATTTCCTGCGGGCGTCAATATCAAATAGCAAAGGCTGGCTGCGTCTCTGTGTCTGCCTGTGTGTGTGTGGGGGGAAAAAGAGTGTGGTGCTTTGCTGTAGGCAGAGAGAAAAACAGAAGAAAAAATAAAGAGAGAGAGAGAGACAGACAGCCATGAGAAAAGGAAATGATAATTTCTGTAACAAGTTCAATGTTCACACGTCGCGCGGCTCTGTTTTGTTATTGATAATCAATTTTGTCAACGGACCAAACAGCCTTGACATGAATAATAATTGTAAAAGGAAGTCAAGTTTTTTTGAGCGCATCTAATTAGGTTAAAAACCAGTTTTTAATTCTTTGTCAAACAACACTTTCTTTCTATGCGTGCATGTGTGAGTACGGCTTTTGTGTGCGTGTGTGTGTGTACGTGGTTAACACGCATAATACTTTTCGAATTTTCATTAAATTTTGGTCGAGTTTCGTAATGTTGCACTTTGGAGCTCAGCTAGGCACTTGACAGCCTATGCGCCAAACAAACAATAATTTTGAATTAGTTTGACAACCAGCCGCACCCTTGGCGCGCCACTTATTGGAGGGGGTTAATGTTAATTTTGATGTGCGATAAAAAAAACAGCAGACATGACAATCTGATTTTGCACTACGTGGACACACACACATTTCTGTTTGGCCCTTTTTATGTATTTGAATTACAAGCTGCTCTGTTTAATGGTTTACAGCTTGTTGGGTTGTGGATCGAAGCACATTGTGTGTAACACTGTGTATATTTGCATTAAATGCTCTTTTTTCGTTTATTATATTTGCGAGTTATTATTATTTATTACTTTTTCTGCACACGTTGTATCGAATCGTTCGGAATAAGTTCAATCGAACGACTCACTAAACTGAACGAACGTTTGTTGTTCATGTAGTTCGATAGCCATATGAAATTAAGAAACTTTACAGTTTGTCGTGCTGTTATTAACAGCGTGATGCAGTTACATTTTTTAAAACGCAATTTACTTTGTTATTTTGGAAGCCAAACAGTGCTATTTTTTCTCTTTGCTCGTAGCTTATTATTATCACATATATTTTATCTATTAGGCGGAATTTTTATTCGGCTTACTTACAATTGAATCTATCGATGTGCTTGCTTATCGATATGTTTAAAAGTCAACAATGTGAAATCAAGCAAGGTTGGCTGCGGTTCATCAATGAACGTACAGCGGAGCTAGTGAAACTTTTGTGTTACACTTTACAGCACTGTTGAAGGGCGCCCAAATTGACTTGTTTAAACCAGCTCTAGCTTACGTTTAACATACATTCTGGTGAAAATAAGCTTTCGTAATATTACACTTTATTACATTTTGCTAACTTTATAGATATCCTTAGGAAAATGCTGTAAATATATATTTATTTTCGTAGGATACATGATGGAATATATGAAAATATAAAGTAAACATTGCACATTTAAAATGGTTTCAATATTCGACGGACCTCAGTCAAATATTCGCAACTTCTGCAAAATAATATCTTCTACCTGGACGCCATCGGGCGTGTCGAGGGCATAGAGAACTGCCTTGGCCACATCGTCTGCCTGCAGTTTGGGCAATTCATCGACAGCCTGTGAGTAAACATTGAGAAAATCGGTGTCCACCAAGCCTGGACAGATGCTCTGCGATGCGGGTCGAAAACACAAAATAAAAAAAGAAGACGCGTCACAATTGTTTGCATTTCGCGAGGTGTGGATCCCTAACCAGACCAGCAACCCCATGCTTGGGTGCAATGTATGCATTGCATTTAACTTACCGTTAATTTAATATTTAATTTCAGAAAATGTATTTCCTGGCGCACCGTCTGGCAAAGTGCTGTAATTGCATGCTTCGTGGCCGGATAAACGCTGAATAAGGGCACCGGCACTTCCGGTATGCGATGTCCAAGCACGCTAAGTGATAAGAGAAGAAGGTAGAGATGGGGTAGAGCGTAAAGTACGCATGAGGTTGGGTAAACAAATAAAGTCAGTTGATGTTGCTACGCAATGTAAGCCCACTGGAAAAACAACAGCAAACGTTGCAAAAAAGATAAAGGAAAAAGATGATGGTCAACATCTGTCGTTGCGTTTGCTGCGTGTGAAGAAAAACAGGCTCTGCTCCTCACCAGACAGGCGGACAGGACCTCATCCTGCTGAGAGCAGCGCTGAACTGTCGTTGTGCATTTTATGCAAACATTGCGTAAACTTCTTTTAATTTGACAGTGCGTCTGAGGCAGTTGCCAGATGAAAGTTGGGTGGGGGGCATTAAGTGCAAACAGCGGTTCGTCGCAGTGGAAGTATCCTCCGAGCACTTCCTCTAGCACTTTTAATTAATGAAGTCTTAATATTATTGCATTGACATTAAGCGAAATCCGTATTGATTGTCCATGCCACGCCCATACGCCCGTTCATTGGCAACGCCCAATCGCATGTGGGCCATCTTCTGTCGCATTTTCATTGTTTGTTAACGTCGCTAGCCGAATTATATGATTTTTCTCATTAATTAACGTTGCATCTGGCCAGTTCTTCTGTTGTCCTGCATTTCGCAATTTCTGATTTTCACATTTGCTGAATTGTATTTGATTACTTACGATGGGCATTCTCGATATGCTTACTTTCTGCAGCTTTCGTTGCTCATTAAAATTGAATAATTAAATTCGTAGGCAAACAATGCAAACGCTCTGCTCCACAAAAGATATCCAGTTAGTCTATCTACCTTTAACAATAATTATTCATACGAATTATAGTTCTTGAGTTATGTCTTTGACCTGAATTCATGTTTATCCTATGCAAATTGCTCTACACAATTGCAAAAAGGCATAAAAAGGCATTTACAATAATATATTACACTGTGCAAGAGAAAAGTGTTAGATGTAAGAAAATGGATTGTAATAGAAAATGCTGCTTTCAGTTTAGCTATTATTTTTCATGTTGAAGTTTATTTTAAGTTTCTGTGCAAAATTTAGATATGTATTGTTGTTCATTTGCTATAGGTGGAAAAATTTTCAGTTTTAAATTTTATAATATTTAATACTAAAATTTGATATTATCGAATTGCAAAAACAATGTTCGGCAATAAGATAATAAGTCAGATATTCAAAATATATTCAACTTTAAAACTAGCTGTACAGTGTAATTGTGTATGGTTAGGCAGATGGAATACCCATACGATATAAATAATTACACTCGAGTTGAATCTTTTGATTGCAACGAGCTGCTTTCGCTTTGAGTATATTTAATTCAATAATTTGCATAATATTCAGCTTGAATTGCTTGACAGAGTTTTGCATTTGCTTGCAGTAAATGTTCAATTTGGCAATTGGGCTCACATTGCGTATACGCAATTATTTAATATACATATTGTGGGTGTTGTGCATTTGTTTGCTTTCACAAGTAATTTGCATTTAAACGAAATCAATGCAATTTTCAATTAAAGCCAAAACGCGAATCAAACGATGCGAATTAATGCGCAACATTTTGATTTTAAATGCATTGCGCATTGGTATTAATGAAATCAACAATACACAAATGGGTGTATGTGTGTGTGTGTGTGTGATTGTGGAATGCAGCTCAATGCAAAATACTTAATTATGTTGAATAATTGAGTTCTTGTTGCTGTTTGCGCAAACACTTTGGCCATGCAAATGCAAAGCTTTTAATGCACACGACAACCGCAAAACAACAGCAACAAGAGAAAGCATCTCTGCGGGAGTTTCAACATTTAAATATCAATAAATGCTTTGTTTGTGCGATGGCTTTTAATTTAATTTAAATAACGTCCAAATGGTTTCTCCTCACCCACACACACTCGCACACACACTCAAGCACACACACTCACGCACACGATGCCAAAGTGAATATGATGAAAAATTCATGCAGTGAACAACACTGGCAGTCGCACTATTTGCACTTTCATTAGGGGCCCTTACACGAGCAGACGTAAGCACATAATTTTGGCAAATATTTTGCCACTCAAGGCAACATTCAATCAGTTGTTTGCCCATTGTAAGCAACTGCTATAAAGCAAATGCTCATGCAAATCACTTGTGTGAGTGCATTGTGCTCATGAATGACCACCAATTTAAGCCTAGCCCCAGTTTTGATATTTTAGCTGCACAAACATCACTTACAAAACGATAACAAACTTTGTCTCTCTCTCTCTCTCTGTCCTTCTATCGGTTGGGCGATAATTGCGCTAATGCTCTAATGCAGTCAGGCCTATTTGGAAGCAAATTTATTGTTTAGTCAAGTCTATTGGTTTTGTGAGATTGCAGCATTTCAATAGCATTATGACCTACTTAATTATCAAAACCTAATTTACAAGCCCAACAAACGGGCTGACAATTCCATTCAAATAATTTCAATTTACATTGAGCATTGTACAGCACTATAAAACGATATATTGAATTTGAATTTTGCATTAATAACGAAGTGTTTAGTTAAAAATTTACTATTAATAATTTTCTTCAACAAATTTAGATTCTAACCAAATTTTTTTTTTAATAAAAAAGAAGGTTATGTTTTTGAAAAGACATAAATAAAATTAAAGAAAATATAATTAAGGTGTCATTCTGCCGCGTACGAAAATCTGACCATTAATAGAAATAAAGATGATTAATATAAATTGTTATATTTACCTGTTAATTACCACAATGTGGCAGCGCACCTTGCTAGAAGCCATATGCTTTAGGGTCTCCCTTAAACAACTTGCCGTGGCGACTACATTCAAATCGAACAGTTCCTTAATATCCTTGGTGGGTGATTCTAATAGAATGGCGGCAGTGAATTTGAATACCCTTCTGTTTACACTAATCGATTTTACCACTTAGGAAGTTGGCTTTCAATATGCCCGCATTGCAGATGAGCACATGAATGCAGTGAAAGTTCTCCAATATCCAAAGAAAACTGCTGATCAGCTGCTCGTCATCGCTCAGATCACATTGGCGCCCAAAGATCTTACCCTCGCCAGTCACTTGAGCGTTGAGGGCCTATCACGACAATACTTAAGATCTTTTTTAAGACTCCAATTGACTGCTCACCTCGATGAGTTCTGCACGTCTGGCGAGGCCCACCACAACCATGCCGGCATTGGCCAAGGCAATCGCTGTGCTTGCCCCAATGCCCATCGAAGCGCCAGTGATGACGGCCACCTTGTTGCGCCAGTAGAACTTCTCCATGCCGACCAAAACTGATACTTAGATATACAGGTAGATGGCTAATAAATTGGCATATCCCACTCTCAACCGAGATGATCCGACAGCTTCGTGTGCTTGCCGCAAACTGATCTCTGCGAAGGCGTTTTCCATCGCCGGCAGCTGCGATTGCCACTCAATTGCGGCAGCTCTGTCGGCTTTGCTTTGCCCATTCGTTGCGATTGACTTTGTGGACTTGCAGTTATCGCATTTAATTATTCGCAATTTACTTCAGTCATATTGTGATGCACTTTAAATCGGATCGCCCTTTCCCCCTGAATTTCCATCAGAGCGTTGCACTCGAGGCATTGGCAAAGTTGTAGCAGTTACCCTACCTAAAATACCCAGTAAATTAAAATATTTTAAGTTAAGAGAAGTTAAATATGTCTTTATTGAACATGAACTAACAACCTTCCAAATAAAGTTTTTATGCATTTAAAAGTGAATAATTTAAATTAAAATTTGAAAAAAATTAATTAATGCATATAAACTATTTTGGACTAATATAATGTAAAATAGTCCTACATTCATTGAAAGGGTTGGGGAATCCCATAAAAACACCAAATCAGTTCAAAAGTTTTGAAGTTGAGTTTAGTTATATGGGAAATAAAACATTAAGAAGGAAGAGAGAGAGTGAATCACATAGAAATTAAAGTGAATGTTGGTAAGATTGGTAAGTCTGTGGAACTTACAATCAATTACCAAGCATATATTATGATCTAACTTTAAAATTTGAAATGATCAATGATTTAGACATTGCTTTAGTACTCCTTATCATACATGCACCGTTCTTAAATATATTCTTTTGACATGAATATATATTAAATACTATGTTTTTTTAGAATAATGCACTAAATAAAAAAGTTAATAATTTTAATATATTCATACCTTAACTAAATGCAAGGTATTTTCTAGCCAGACCCTCTTGAGTTAGTTACCTGTTTTATCTAACTTTTCCCTAGCAGCTTTTGTTCACTAGAAATTTAATATAATCAGCTAATATTTCATTTTGTGGCTTTCGATACCTTTTTGTCTCCAATCTCTCTCGTGTGATAGCTTTTGCTTTTCTTAATATATCATGTTTATTTCAAACGACGACTACCAATTATATTTGGACACTTTTAAGCCAATTGTTTTTTAGTTGTATATTGCTGCTTTAGTGTCCACTGTAGCCAGAACAATTATTTACCCGTAAACAAGTGTACGTTGTGTAAAAGTATTCACAAAGTTGTTGATAGTGTCATCAGCCTGAAACATCTTGAAACGGTTGCATTCATGCGTTAAACCTTATCATATTTTTGTATATTACTCAACAGCAGCTTCGGTTTCAGCTGCCTATCGCATTCTTATGGCTTCCCAGCAACAACTTAACAGAACAGCACTTCTTGCCACGCCCGGTTGCATCCAGAGCAGAGCAAACTTGTTCTGCTGTCAAGCAAATCAAAATTTATATTTATCAACGTGCCACACAAAAAAACCTTTAAATTATGTGAGACATTTAGATACTTTATTTTAAAGAAATTGTACTAAATGTTAACAATAATATATAAAATTTAAAAATGCAGTTTAATGTTAATTTATATATATTAAACAAACTTAAAATGAAAAGCTTTAAATTGCACAAAATTATCATGATTTAAGTAATTTTTACTTCAATTGTGGAAAATCTTTTTCAATCTTTAAGTGGAATAAGGATTTGCTTTGGATATTCCTGCGATTTGTATTTGACGAAATAAGCTAAAATTAGACTGTATATTTGGATATGCGCCTGGCATAATATACCCATTAGCAAAAAAAATGTAATGGGTATCAATTGTGTGCAACAAGAAAGTTAAGCGGCAATCATAAAATGCAAAATACAATTCAAAAATGAATCTAAACTTGGATTGCTGTCAATGATGCAGCGTTGCAGATGACAGCAATAAAATGCAGGTGCTGCATTGTCACAAGCCAATCTCATATCTGAGCCAAGTGGCCCTTTGTGTTGCTGTTCCATGCTGTTCAGTTTGAGTCCAGTACAGTTGACCAGGCTGTTAACGAATAAAATCTATACAACTACAATATTGGCCTGGTCGTAAAAGTAACTTTTATTCTGCGACAAATGAAAAGAATACTGGGGGGCAATAAAAAGTCGCCGCTTGGTATTCAATTTCGTGGTTGTGGCTTGGGGCAACAAAGTTAAGTGACACTGCACCACCACCACACCGCACCACAGTCATCAAAGTGGCAGGCATTTAAGCCATACAAAAGCCCAGTTGCAAACATTTTGAATGCGCTGCATTTTCCCTTTCTCCGCTCCTCATCCCTTTTTGCCCGACGAAATTGATAGAAAATTGGCAGGCAAAGTGTTTTTAGTTTTGCCACAATTTAGTTTTATTTTTTTTTATTACTTTGCTTTTTTTTTTATTTAGTGGGTCGCTTTCGGTGACGCCAAATAAAACACATAAATGGGCAAAAGGCGCACATCGTGCTGAAATTTATTGTTGCATACTTTTCGGCTCAGCACTCTGGCATGCAAAAATAAAATTGTGTTGCCACATGTTGGGGCACGCTATTGGATGCTGTTGGTATTATTTATTTTTCGGTTAAACCCAAATATGCATTTTTCATGGACCCGCCGAGCTTTTTCTGTTGCAGCCCCATCCGCAGATGTTGTTTCTGTTGCATTCCCTTTTAATTGTAATAACATTTGTTGCGCACCCGATTCAAATTGCATTTATGTTTGCCAATTGGCTCTCAGATGTGAGCTGCTGCTGGCTTGGCTTTTTATATTTTCGCTTTCACAATCTAACAAAAAGCTCGCTCCCTGTCACAAAATAAATGTAAACAATCCCAGAACAGAACAGAACAGAATAGAACAAAACAAACGAACTCTGCTCGCAGTGTGTCGAAACGGGGCCAAATTAAATTACAAACTTTTCTTTTAAGCAAGCAGTTTAATTGAATTGCTTCATTCCGCACTGCGAACAGAGAGAACTCATATATATATATATATATATATCTATATATATGTATATATCCATGGAACAATTGTACTAGTGGTTTTTTTTATTGCATTTCAATGAGCGTAGATAAATATAAGTTTTGACATGCATAACAATTAGCGACAGAGCAGAAAGTTTTCAAATATAAGCTATATAATTATTAGATTATTGTTGATAAATGAGAACAAAAATTTTTAATATAAGCAGCTCAAAACAAGAGAGAACTTTGCAGTCGGACGTAACCGACAGCGAAATACTCTGATACCATAGTATAATACCATATATATATATATAAACAAATACTGTCCAAGTTTGCCTTTTAGATAGTAATCCTTCTTCGAAGTTGGGCAACTCTTAAATTACGGAAAATATGAGCTTTTATCGGAGGCGGAGTGGGCGTGTTTAAAAAAAAATTAAAGGTAAGGTTCCTAAATAATGTTCCTTTCAAGTTTGTTAACTGTAGCTCTTAAATTGCGGGAGATATGGGCATTTATCGATTTTTGGTGGCGGGAGTGGGCGTTGTGCGAAATTTATTTTTTCCTTCGTACATTTAAAGTTGAAAACGTGATTTTTGGTCGGAACATAAGTCAAAATTCTAGTCCGTAAATAGCATATGGGCAGATTTTAGATTGATGTCGCCAACAATCCAATGATACCTTCGGTACCATAGTGTAAAAATAATGAAAATTAAACGTGAAGATGGCACAGAGAAAGAGAGACATAAAGTAAGTGGGAAATTTGATTTAAGCAAGAGAGAGAGAGAGAGAAAGAAAGGGAGACAGAGAGGCATTCTAAGATTAATATATATTCTTAATCATCAGTACTCTGTATGTCTTTTGGTTTTTAAAATTGACAAGAATACTCGTAAATGCATTTATGTTTGAAATGTTGTAATTACATTTACGTAAAAGTTAAGTCTCATAAAGAATAATTTTGCAACTAACAATTAATCAAACGTGATTGTAAGAATTTAATTAAGTGGCACGCCCAATGTTAGACAATTGCATAATTGACACGTAGACAATAGACGACGCTAAGGTGATTATTTGAGGCACGCGTGTGCCACAAAACTATATATATATATGTATATATATACATATATAAAATACATAGACAAAGGATCTGCCAGCTTTGAGGAATGTGCCGAGGAAGCAACCTAAAACTATGCCAACAATTTTAATGTTAAGTGCCAGCCGGTGTTAGTGGTTATTGTTGTTGTTTTGTGATGTTTTTGTTGTTGTTGTTGTTGCTTGTGTTGTTTGCTATTGTTTTTATGTAGAGACAACTTTTGATTAAATTAAAATTTATTTTAATTAAACAAGCGTCGCAAATGTCTCATTTACGCTTCGATGATGCGACAGGCAACTGACGGACAGAGGGACAGACGGGCGTGCCAAGCATATTTCATTGCGTGTATCTCTGTGTGTCTGTGTGCGTATCTGTGTGTGTGTGGGTGTGTGTGTGGCTGCAACAAAGTTGCTTTATTGCTCGCATGTTTTGCGGTCTGTTGACAATTTGCGCCACCCACAAAATTGTTGGCAGCATTTTTTTGAATTCCAGCATTCTATAGAAAGTTTTGCACCTTTCCTTGGTAGATTTTTAAAATAATTATAAATATCAATTGTTTTTTAATCGTAATAAAATATAAAAAACAATCAACTTTAATTTAATATAATTACAGCTACAAGCAAATGGCTGTTGAATATTATTTAATTTGGAAAAGTCAAAGGGAAAGTCTGGCGGATGAACAACTCCAAAGAATTCGAATCGCTGTACAATCGTAAGTTTTATATGAATATACCAAATACTAATATTAAACAGTGCTGCAATTAACAAAAAATTATTGTAATAGTTCTGCGAATCATTTTAATTGGAATTTATTATTAACTTGAAAATAGTTAAGATGCAATGTCGCAAATGGCCAGTTCATAGGTCCATGTCCATTGTTTGAAAACCAAAACAAGAACATAATTTTTCAGCTAAAGTTAAAGTTGGGCAATTAAGTATATAGTATTTAGTTTTAGTTTAAAGTTAGTTAGTTTAGTTTTAGTTTAAAGTTAGTTTATTTAGTTTAAGAACTAGCTCTCTTCTTGGTACAAAGTTGGCAACAATGTTCACAACAGTTTAAGGCGGACTTGTCCTAAAAAAGCATGTTTACAGACAAAAAACCAAATGACGCAGCATGTGTCGTAGGAGGTGGGAGGTAAATAAGTGGCAGCTAAAATGTCCAGAATCCCCCTCCTGCACTTAAGTGCAACTAATTAGCCTAGATTTTCGGAGTAAGTCCACGTACACCTGCTAAAGCCTGCAATAACATGTTAGTGTTGTTTTCTGTTGTTATTGTTGCTTGTTAATTGCTCTAAGCGAAAGCAGTGCACCACAAAAACTTTTTGGCATTTGCCACGCGAAACTTAACCCTCCCTCAGCAATCCCGCTTTCCTTTCCCCCTTCCGCCCACAACATTACCCTGACAAACCAGCTCCATAAACTCCCTCCGGCTTGTTGCGGCACTTTATTAGCTGCTCTGCGGCTTGGCTATTATTTGATGTTATTTATGACTAACAGACGCTTAGCGAACGCATTTGAGGCTGCTGCAACTGCGGCACCTGCAGCTGCAACGCCATAAGGTGTGCAATCTTATTTTCATTACCAGCTAGAACAGTATGAGAAAACTTTGAGTTTACTTTTTGGCAGAAAACAGCTCGTTTCAAGTGTTTGGCAATTAGATGCAAGTATTTCGAGCATTCCCGTATTCATTAGAAGTTTTGTGTGGAAAGCTATGCTAACGCACCTTCCTCCCAGAAATACAAAACGTAGGAAAACTACACTCGGCGAAAATATTTAATAATTTCTAAGTTTATCTAGAAATTGTTTTATAAAAAATAAATGCTTACCCTTAAACTTCCATTATCCCATTTTATGTGACTAAATCTTAATATTTATAAAAAATATTTTATATTTTTAGAAATTTTGTATCTCATTTTTCTTTTTGTCATTTTGCTCTGAAGGACCTTTAATGGCACTTTGTGATTAGTAATAAATTATTGTTTTATGTTTAACAAATCAGTAAATAGTAAAACAGTTTTGTATATCTTTAAAAAGTATGTTAAAAAAATTCTTATCCGAACTTATCCGAATCGCAGAGAAAACTAGAAATAAGCATACTAAAAACAAGTAATTAATTCTTAAAAAAAAAATTAAAAGATTTATTTCTAGATTAAAAATTATAAAATGCAATTAAATACAAGTGTTTCACAATATCTTGTGGTTTTTTGTTATTTTATTAATATGTATAAACGATATTTTTTCTTAAAAAAGTTAACTTGCAGGTATTTGCGGTTCTAGTTGATAATTTTTCTTAGTGTACGCTGAGCATTAGGCGACCAAGCAAACAATGTTGGTTGCAAGTTTTTAGTGCCGCAAGCGAGCGTTCGTGCATGTCGCCGGTCTGCGCTGGACTGCCGGGTCTGGAGTTGCAGGACTCTCGGGAAACGGGGGTGGGGGGGGGGGGGGGAGTGAGAAGGACTGCAGGCATAAATCACGTGCGGCGCACAAGAAACTTTTGATTTGTGAAATCAGAAGCTATTTGCTGCGCTGCAATCAGCACAAACATTGTGTATACAAATGCGTTTCGACGTCCACTTGCAGCCGGAAGGCAAAACTTTTGCTTTTTGGCATTCGTCAGATATGCAGCAGCCAAATCCAAATCCAAAGCCAAATCCAAACCAAAAGCAAAGTCCAAAATCCAAGTCCATATCCAAGTTCTGGGCTCTGTCTGCAACTTTTTCTCTCTTGTTGTAAAGTTTTTAATAGTTTGTTGGCGCTTTCGCTGATTTGCTGTTGCAAAACTTTGCCGCTTTGTTGTTTCTGTATCCTTTTCTTTTTATTTTTCACGTTACATGTATTTATTTATTTATATTTTTTGGCTTAAAGCAGAAAACAGTCAGTTTAAATGCATTACTAAATTTCAATGGAGCGGCTAATGAAGAGCTTCAAGTAGGCTGGACGCTTAGCTGTTTAAATTTTTTTCTCTTTGCCTGCCTATTTAATCCACTCTCTACTTATTTCGGTTGCATGTGGCACGTGTCCACTATAATTTGGCTTTAGCCGCACTGCGCTACGTCACAGCACAAAAAAGAACTATGCTAAAAGAAACTAAAAGTGTGTCAGGCTCTAAGCGTGGCCAACAGCATTTATCATTTAAGCCAGAGAGACACTAAAATTTGTCACATTTCTAGGCTGCAGCGCAACCATAAAACACAAGATGTGGACGAGGACTAAAGAACAAAAAGTGGAAAATAATCAAGTAGAACTAGGTGCAGCAACGGAACCACCGGCAACTGCGACAAAGTGTGGTGCATACACAAAATGAAGAAAGTTACCATATATATATATTGTATACCTTCCTTTCTCTGTCCTTTAACATATCTCTATCCTTGTCATTTAGTGTGTGTGTTTTTTGTATAGTGTCTAAATTTAAAATGCTTGTGCAACAGCAAAAATTGTCGATACCATAAATCGAAATATCACATAAATTTAAGCTGATATGAATAAAAAAACCATAAAATCTAAGTCCAATACTCCTTATCATAGCTGATTGAAGGGTATCTCCTTGGGGTTTACACTTTCTCTCTTGAACATTCTTCTACTTGTCTAGTTTTTAAGCCTCGGCTGCATTACGAAAAACTCATAGAAAAGTAGTTAAACTTCAACTTTTAGCTGACATAATTTCACTGTGCGCGTCTTTGGATGACATATACTAAATGCGGTAATAAATTTTGCACAAAGTATACAAAAAGTTTTCAGCGAGGAGTGACGTCACGCACACACACATAAAACTATATACATATAAATATGTATATATGCATGTGTGGCAGGAAAAGCGGGTTGCAAGTCCACTAAGTGACGTATGCGGCGTATGCGTGTTAATGTGAGACTCTAAATTAGTTTAGTTAACATTTAAAATAAAACAGGTCAGTTCTTGAGTATTCTTAAAGCAAAATATAATAATTAATAATAATTCAAATTAATGGATTTTCTTAGATTTTAAAAAATATTATGATTAAAAGTGCTCGAAGTCATTTTTTTGCAGTTGAGCGAAACAGAAAATATTTAAATATTTTTTACTTTTCTTGCAAAATTTTGGTAAATTAATCGATGCAAAAATATTTGTGTTATTGCAAATAATCATTATTCTTTTTGTTGGATATAAATTATATAAAATTCTTTAATACAAACTTGAATTTATGTTGAATTTTGAATGTTGAATTTCAGGATAAATTGTATCTCAACTGTATCCTCAATTGTATCTAACTTATCCATTACTTATCATAACTTTCCAAAAAGACGTGTTTTTTCAGCAAGTAGGAAAATACATTTAAAATACATATTCAAACTCGAAGTTCAAGAATTTAAACTGCAAATAATAACTTTTTAATTTACGTAATAAATATAATATATTTTATTTGTAGTCTGTTTTTAAAGCATTAATTTTGACTTTTAAAAATTATTATGATTTTCAATGCTTATTTACTTGCATTTAAGCCACAAATTGCTTAGCATTGTTTGTTGGCGTTAGCGAAGGGGTTCCCTTTTATTTTGGCCAAGTTCATGGCATGATGGCTGACGTCTCAGCACGTGCTGCCCAGATTCATCTCAGTCAGTGGCAGTCAGCGAACAATTTCTCCATTTAAATGAGAAAAAATTGTGGAAAATTTGTAACTGAGGCATTTTGTTGTTGTTTCTGGGCACGAGCTTTTTCTTGTTTGTTTTTTTTTTTTGTTTTTGTTTTTGTTTTTGTTTTCGTTGTTGTTTTTATTTTTGCTTTGGCTTTGCCCGTCAAGTCAAGTAAACATGACGTGCAATGTCTAATTTTTTTTTTTTATATTTTACTCTTTCTGTTTTGTTTTTTTATTTTATTCGCTCTCTTGCCAGTCGTTGACTCCGTGTGGCCGCCTGCCCTGGCTCGTTCTCACTCTCTCTCTCTCTCTCTCTCTGTCTCTCTCTCTTTCAATGTCTCGCACTCTCGAGCGCAATATTTTACATTTTCATGCATGACGCGTTTAATCACGTGATGCATATGATTTTCAGGCTTTCCGGGCAGAGACGCAGGCAGGCGGATGGACTGGCGGTTGGTCGGTCTCGGTGTGGGTGGTCGGACGGAGCGGAGCGGGTCGGGCAACGCTTACTTCCCATTTTCTCATCCTTATATGTATGCATACAGTTCCATCAGCATGAATTATGCCTTGCATACTTTTAGCTGCTTGCCTTGCGAGTGTGTGTGTGTGTGTGTGTGTGTGTTTGTGTGTGTGTGTGTATCTGTTGTTGTTGTTGTTGCTGCTGTTGAGCTTAGGTCCTTGGCGCTGTCTGCTTGTCTGCTGTGGTTTTCTGTTTGGTGGCCCTCTGGCGCCTTTACGAAATGTCGCCTTTTATGTTAGACTTTATTTGGTGGTGTCGAGTTTGGTTTTCATTTTTGTGCAGCCCACTCAAAAGTTGTGGATCAGAGCGTGTAATTTAACTAAAAAGAGCACTCTTCACATACGACGCGTCGGAAGTGTTTTTCCCGGGCAATGTGCTTTTAATTTCTCTCTCATTCTATTCCTTACTCCCTCACCACTCGGTCTCTCTCTCTCTCTTGGTCGACTTTTTGGACCAGTGCGAAATTCCCACGTAATTTATGTGCTTAACTTTCACAGTCCGCTGGCAGCAGTCACAAAAAATAGTCATAAAAATGCTCGACATTTTCACACTTTTGCGCCTTTTGGCCAAAAACTGAAAATGAAAGCGACCACACAGCCAACCGGCCAAAAATAAGAACAACAACAACAACAACAAGAACAGCCCAAAATATATTCAAGTGAATATTTATGAGCGACAAAAGTAGCATTTGTGCTTTGCATTTTGCTTTCCAAAATGGCGAGAGAATTGCTGTTGTTGGTTGTTGTTGTTGTTGGTGATATTATCCCTACGTTATAGCTGTAAGCAACAGTCGGCCAAAATGCGATGGGCAAACGTTAACAGACTCGCTTTAGCTTTTGGCCAGTTTTGTTGTGGTTATTGTTGTTGTTATTGTGTTCTCGTTGTCAGCATTTCCGACGCTGATGAGTTTATGCTTTTGGGCTATATTACTTTATTCCCCATAGCTATGTGTGCCTATCTTTGGGTAAGTGTGTGTTTGTGTGTTTGTGTGTGTGTGTGGGTGTGTGATTGTGGTTATGCGTCACACACAAACGACCATTCACGGCTGTCATGAGTTTTCCGCAATTGATGGTCTAATTATGCCGCCAACACTAAATTTCATGACTTTGGTGGTCGAGTCGAGTTGTCCCTGGATATGTATGTGTGTGTGTGTGTGTTTGACAGACAGGACGTATGTAATTTAATGGAAAAACATTTGCTACACACTCACACACATACACACAACCACAAACTATGACTAAGGGCTATGCATTCAAAGTGTGAAAGATCCCCATCAGCGATTGCCCTTTAACAGATTGACAGCCGTCTCGTCGTCCTAAAGGATGACCAGTCCTTGAACTCACAGGACTCATATATGCCGCATTACAAGCATTATCTGTAAAGTACGACTAAGTGACAGTTTGAATGGAGATAATGATTTCTATAGAAGCTTTGCTGTCTTACCATTTAAATATTAAATTATTTTAGTACAGAAATTTCGAAGAATTCAGAAGCATTATATGTCAATTATCTAAAGGGCAAAATAATTAATTTCTTAATTATATTGGACATATTTGAAAGTCGATATATACAATATTTATTTATTTTGCATTGGAATTGAATTAATTCAATACCGAGAAGGACAGTTAAGTGGGATTGTCTCTGTTACTCATCGTGAACATCAAATGATACAAAAAGATATTAAGTCGTAAAATCGTGACGATAAATGCTGCTATTGAATGCCTGTTTTGTACTTAAATTTAATGAGCTATTCAAAAAAAATGTATAATATTTTCATGGAAACTCAATAAAAATAAATATTTCAGAATTAGGTGAGTCATAAAAACCCAATACATAAAAACTGTCACATAGTTTCTCTAAAACCGGAACTTTCAACAAAGTTAATTTAACTTGTTACAAAAAAAAATATAGCAAAAATTTGCATTATTACAGGATTGATTCAATAAAATAGCAAAATTATTAGCCACTTTAAACAATATCACTTTAATGATTTTTTCTAGCGGCTATTTTTTGTGTCAGACCTTCCTCAAAAATATGCTAATTAGATTGTTCGCACTTAATAATTATTCTATGCATATTTATGAGCAAATATGCTTATGTATAATCATGTACAAACAATATGTTATTTACTCATTCAAATGAATGACAAATTAACAAAAAAATATGATAATTTAATGCAGAACCTATTTTAATATTATCAACGACAAGTTTTGTAAAGAATCGGATCGAATGGCACAGGTTTCTACAGCACATAACTCGATAATTTGTGTAGTTTGGTTTTAGTAAACATCTGGGCTCCAAAGTGGTAGGTTCTCCTCACCAAATATGTCTTTCAATTGGCAAACACTGCTGCTAACTGTGCTAAGCAGTAATCTACTATGTTGCTGGAACACTCTCGGAGTCGGGGCACAGTTGTTTGGACAGCCGGCGACAAAGTAGGTCGCCGACAGGCTTATCTAAAAAGCAGGTCAATCTATTGAGTAGCTATTTACTTGCAGTGTTGCTTACACAACCTATATACGACGTTCCGGCAATGGTGCTCCTAATGGCGGAGATGGTGGAGCCATCCAGATGCCAAATCAAGTGAACGCAATACAAATTACTAAAGCAACGGAGCTGAAAGAAATCAAGGATAGCGGTGCATTGGCGCCATTGTTGCAGCAGTTGTTGGACCAAACTATGCCAAATTGGCGGCAACCACAACAGCAACCAGAACAGCAGCAGCAGCAACAGCAGCAGCAGCAGCAGCAGGAGCAAATGCGATTCCAAACACAGCGCCTACCATTTCAGAGGGAACAGCCAAAACAACAACAACAACAACAACAAACAAACTTTTTTGTTTATGAAACCTCAGAGCCTGTGAGGTTGGCAAGTCAACAACCTCAACTGCTGCAGGGGTTCAATGGCGTCAATGTACGCCAGCAACAACAACAGCAATCAACATCTACGCAATACCAACAACAACAACAACAACAATTTACTCAGCTGCCAATTCAGATGCAACAAAAACAACATCAGTACATCCATTATTTACAAACAGCGCCAAAAATTGCATTGGCGCCAATGCCTGAAGCGGCAGCAGCAGCAACAACAACAACAACTGGAGCATCAACAGCAACTTGGCCGCCAGCAGCTGGTTTTGTGGCGCCAATTGGAAGTTTGGGCAATAGTTTTCAGCCTACGTAAGCAAAACAACTATCGAGCATAATACTTTTATTACTCTGCACCCACTACTAACAAAGATTTATATATGTTATCTGTCAGACAAAAGGAAGTGTGTATTTTCCTATTCAACAGCCGAGTCGATATAGGCATGTCTATCCGTGTATCTATATGTGTCTATATCGTGCGATATAGTCGAAAAAAAGCCTAAACTGTACAGTGATAATTTTAACCAATTTCCGATTCACTGTTTTTAAACAAATCAAAGATTTATAAGATCTCAAAATTTATAGTTTATTTTATCGTACAGCTTATGAGTTTCAAGAATATTCCACTTATCCTATTTTAATGGAATATTCTTGCATCACATAAAAATATGACTTTTTTCCATTATTTAGAAAGAAGTTGCACATTTATTGGCAACAGAGTGTCTACTAGTCAGGCACTCTCGACTAGAGATATATTGACAATTATTGTTTGCTCTTGTTTTTGTTGCTGTCATTTAAACAATGCATTTTAATTAGCTCACCTCAACGAACGAAAGAGTGGTGCGAACGCTGCTGCAAGGAGAAGGGGGAGGAGGTCACGACCTGTTCGTGCTGCAACACGAAGCCGCTGCTCAGTGCAAAGCTGCTCAAGGCGACATCTGGCTAGTATCTTTTAATTAAAAATTGCTCGACCTGATTAAATAAATAAATACAAGAAATAAAAAAGTGTTGCATATATTCGTGCAGCTCGTGTGTGGGTGGTTGAATGCAGCAGTTGTCACATGTGTGTGTGTGTGTGTATGCAGCAGAAAGTTTTTACAATATGTGTCTTATCTGTCATCGACGATGCCACGCCTCTAGATAACTCCATTTGATGTTGCCACTGCTGCTGCTGCTGCTGATGCTGCCATGTTGTTCAACTTGAAAAACAAAAGCGACTCATTCAACTAAAAACAATTTCTAAAAATATAAAAACACGCCATTCAGAAGAAAAAAAACCGCAACACTTCATGTTGAGTGCGACGTTGCAAATTGTTTGCCACTGTTTGTATGTGTTTCTGCTGCGTTGTCAGCAAGAAAATAATAAATAAAAATTCACAAAAAGTATGCTGCGACTGCTGCTGTTCGAGTGTGTGTGTGTTTGTGTGTGTGTGCAAGTGTTTCAGCTGAAAAATGAAAGTGCTGAAGTGTTTTTCATTGTTTTGCGTCAACGCTAAGCGCAATCGCCAGACGACAGTTACAAACAATGACAACAACCAAAACTAAGTAAAACGAAGACACGATGCGGCTGACGACACCACAAACGGTGGCAACATGATTTGTTCTATCTTCTAAATGATTATATATATAAATCTGGCTTAAATTGATGATCTCAAACTAAATACAACTTTGCATTCTTGGCTTAAAACATGATGGATTGGATTATAATTGCTTACTGGAAATGTATGTGCCGATCTTAGAATTATATTTGACTATTATATTATTTTATATTCTAAAAAATAAAATAATATATACTTAATTTTGTATATATTATTTTATTTTTTTTTCCAGCAAAAAACAGTTAAATAATAAAATGAGGTCACCAAACAATAAACAATTTCTATAGAGAATTTCACTTTGGATCAGTGGCTGAATTTTTCATAAATTTTCTATGCATTCAATGAATTTTCATTGGGATTTCAATTTTTATTTCTGCACATTACACATTGTTAAAAGTTTTTTTTTACAGCTTTGCAGTATTTCGATTATTTATTCATTTAGCTTACATTTAGAAAATATAATGAAAATAAAATTGTGAAATAAATATTCATGCATACATAAAATACCTTTAATAAATGGGCTGGCAAAGTGGGATTGAACCAAACCGTTAAGCCTGATACTTCAAAGACGCCTCAAAGAGGTTAATAAAAATGCTGTGTCATGTCATGTTTTGTAGCTTGTATTTTTGTGTGTTTGTGTGTTTGTGAGGAGGCAACTGTAATTTCATGCTCGCTGCTTAAAATGGACCATAATCGGGGTGCGTGGCTAATTAAATTCTAAGCATTTGCCAGCAGCTACCCGAGTACAAACACTAAAAAATGTTTTATACGACAACAGTGTAGCAGTAGCAAAATCCAGCAATAAACTGACAGCAAGTCTAACCCTAACCCCTAACCCATAACCCAAGCTTATAACCCGACTCCCATCCACTGTTCGCAATGACAATTTCAATTGCAGATCCTGGACCCACACACGCCCCTATGCAAATGGCAAAGCCGAGTTCTCATTGTGCTCCTGCCTGTTTCTCAGCTTGTGCTGACAGCTTTTGAACTGCCTTCATTTGCTGTTGTTATTGTTGTTGTTGTTGTTCTTGTCGTTGTCGTTGTCATTGCCGTCTAAATTAACCGTTTCGTTACATCAGCGCACTCCTTGTCTATCTTTGTGCGTTACCAGTTGGCAGCTGCCCCCAGATGCGACGACGTCTCTAACTGTACACTTGCTATCCCAGGTATTATAATTATCCTATGAAGTGAGTAACCAACCAATTTATCCATCTGTCTATATTGCAATAAAATATATCGATAATTATATAGATTTTTCAATTAATTATTAATAATTATTTAATTAATTAATTTAGTTCCTCATTTGAGGTTCAATTCATCAACTCAAAAATATCTAAGCTCTCCCATCTAATAATATTACAGAGAATATTCTTCTCGTGAATTTCTTAAAATAACATTAGTCACCAGCTGAACTATGATCTTCAAGGGTATATAAAATTCGGTGTGCTGCCGGTGGCAGCATTTTCTTGTTTAGTTTCAAGTTTGTATGAGGCAGTCGTGCGTGGCACGGGCGCTTGCCAATTGGCGCAATCAGGCAGCGACTTTAGAGACAACGCCACTGCCACTCGACTCGACTCAACAGAATTGGCTTTGTCTTCGTAGACGTGCCCGGGTGTGGATCTGGTTCTGGATCCGGGCCATGGTCCTGTGCCTGGTCTGGGATCCGCCCTGATTGGCATTTACAATTAGCGCGCGGGTAAACAATAAAATCGCATGGCCTTAAAAGCCTTTGCTTTCTCTAATGAACAGAGCCCTCCCCTCAAAATACACATGCAGCCTAACACCCTTCACACACCCCCGCCTCGCACACACACACACACACATCTTATCCATATACATGTGCTCGGAAGTATGAAATTGGAATAATGTAGTCGTAATTAGATATTTGATTAATGAGCCGTGTACGCGTTCGACTTTGACTCATCACACGTGCTGATTTATCGCTGTCAACGGGCGGTCCCATATCATAAACAAACACATACACATACACACACTCACTCACCCACACACACACTCACCCACACACACACTCACCCACACACACACAACAAACGGGGAATGCATTTCAATTATGAACAATCGCTTAATCATTTTCGCGATTAGCTGACCATTTCACAAAACAAAACAGCAAATTCGAATTTGATTGAATTTTGAATTTGAATAGGAATATTGAATTCGATTTTGATTTTGATTTCGAGTTGAATTTTGATTTGGATATTGTTCTGTTCGATTTTAATGCGACGATTTGCGATTATGTCAGCTGTCACTCGCATTGACATTAAGTCCCCTTAATGTTGCAAGTTGTTCTGTGAAAATTTGCAGATAATTATGCATCAATAGAGCGGACATTGTCGTTGATGTTGTTATTGTTGCCGCTCACCTTTTCAGGTCAGCAAGCTTCGTGCTGCAAGCATGCAGATTAAGTAAGAGTCATCGATGAAATAAATGTAATTAATGGCAATTAAGTGGGCGTGGCCAACAACTGCCAATGGGGCCCAAATAGCCAACTCGGCGCTAATGACCCATATTATGGCTGCCTGTGTGTGTGTATGTATGTGTGTGTGTGAGTGTGTGTGTGTTTGAGTGGTGTGTGCGTGTTGCAAGTGCGCTTTCATTGTACATGAAATAATTGCAAAAGCTTAAAGTTGTCAGTGGAAGATGCTGTTAATTGGGTCAACAAGCTGTTGTAAGAGTTGAACAAAAAAAAAAAACATTACTTCATTCACTTCATAAATTTTCTGAATAAATCGGTTAACTCATTTACTTGAGCCGATAATTCATTATTTTTGCTGCGAGTCGAGCGAAAATTGTTGTAATAAAGTCGTGAATATTTTTAAAAGGAGCAGCATTTAAGTCACATTTTAACTCGTTAATTTCTCGGTTTGAACGCGCTTAAACTTAATGATAATCATATGATTAAATCTGGATGGATAACTTAATGAGCAAAAAATGCATATAAATAATTAATAAGTAATTCTAATAATAAGATCAGAAAACTAATAAAAAATGTAATAAGTAAATAAAAAATAAGTAAAATAAAAAAAGCTTAAGCAATAATATACATAAATTATATTTATATATTTTTTTTATTTTAATGTTATGCAATTTATACTTACTCTGCAGTGTTTACCTAATATAAATACTCAAAAGTCTTGTATAATTAT
Source organism: Drosophila kambysellisi (assembly GCA_035042185.1). Classification (NCBI taxonomy): domain Eukaryota; kingdom Metazoa; phylum Arthropoda; class Insecta; order Diptera; family Drosophilidae; genus Drosophila; species Drosophila kambysellisi. The sequence continues at coordinate 566,066 of JAWNLS010000855.1, forward strand.
TTTAAAAGCAATACTTTAGGGTTAAAGCAAACTCGACTTATAAAGATAGTCATTAAATTGAATGAACTAAGACTATAAGACAATATCTGGTAATCTGTTGTAATTAAACTTATTATAAATGTTGAGGCTTTTGGTTAAACATTTAGTTTCCCGGCTGACCATTGGCCAAAGTCTGCGATTAAATCGTGTTTGAATGAGTCGTTCAAATTATGTGCATAGTTTGTTGTGGTTGAATTGCATATTAAATCTAATTTGATTTGCATTTGGTTGCATGCACCACCATTGAATGGATAATGATTTACAGCATGGGTTGACGCTTGAATTGCATTGAGGATTGAGACTTGAGGTTTTGCGAGCTTTATTTAGGTGCAGGGCAGAACACTGTGAGGTGGGGCAGGAACCGCAGGAAGTGCCTTCTAGATGGGCACTGTTGCAGCTTCGTCAAGCTGATGTAATGTTGTGGTTGAGTTTTGGGGCACGTCGCTTTGAGGCTTTTGCCCAGTTTGGTTGCATGTGCTCAACAAATAGTTTAAGCCAGACAAATATTGGAGACTGCTTTGAATTTTGCTGAATCTCTTCAAATAATTGGAAATGTTGTAATTAACATTTCAAAGCAATAAGCAAGAATTAAAATTAAAATTCCTTATGTTTGTTTTATTGCATTGTTTTATTTTGGGTGCTGCTGACCAGTTTTTTTTTTTATTATTATTTTTGTTCTGGCGTAAATTCCCAACAAAACATTTTTACATATTTTTTTACTCACTTTCAAAAGCATGTCTTTGATCTCAAATATGTTCGGCATTGGGGGTTGTGGCCCTGCAGCAACAAAAACAATAAAAGTTTTGTTAAACACAAACAACAAATCCGCTCAGCAATTCATATACAACTCACACACACACATTCATGTTAAATACCATTTACACAAAAAATAAAAAATAAAAAAAAAATAAATAAAATATACAAATACGCGAATAATGTAAGTGAAAAACAAGTAAGAAGGCTGTAGTCGAGTGAGCTCGACTACCATATACCCTGAACCAAGCTTTAAATGCATTATAGGTTTATCGTTTTTGGGGGCTGGAGTGGGCGTGGCCCCGATCTTAGTAATATACCTTCTAAGTTTGGTAACTGTAGCTCTTGAATTGCGGGAGATACAGGCATTTATCGTTTTTTGTGGGCGGGAGTGGGCGTGGTCCAAAATTTGTTTTCCACATTTATGAAGGATGTTACTAGCAATATACCTTTAAAATTTGGTGACTTAAGTTTTCAAATTGCGTGAGATATATGGGTTTATCGATTTACACCAACAGGTGTATCGGTTTAGGTAGGTGGAGTGGGCGTGGCCATCCAATTTTTTTATCGGTCTTTGGGGGAGTTACCAGTAACATACCTGCAAAATTTTGCGACTCTAGCTTTCAAATTACGGCAGATATGCGCATTTTAAATTTCTAGGGACGATGTTCCTGGGGGCGGCGGATGTGGGCGTGGTCAAAAAATTGGTATGCCAATCTTCGGAGGAGGTTACCAGCAAATTACCTTCCAAGTTTGGTTACTCTATCTTTAAAGTTTTCGGAGATATACGGAGTTATCGATTTACAATCGGAATTGTCGATTATAGGCGCAGGTGTGGGCGTGGCACCACAAATTTGTTATCGGTTCTTAAAGGCAACTAATCAGTAATATAACTACAAAATTTGACGTTCCCTACTCAAAAACTGCGGAAGATATAGCCATTTGAAAATTTTTGGGTCGGGGGTGATGGGGGCGTCGGAAGTGGGCGTGGCACATGCCGATTTTTCAAGGACCTCACCAACAACCTACCAACCAAAATTGGTGACTGTATCCATTAAATTGTGAGAGATATCTGCAATTTACTGCTATCAGAAATCTAAATGTATCGATAATTCAGAAACTGAGGCAGTTATCGAAAAAATAACGCGAACTTGATCTGCGCCTGGTATACGAGATCTTATATTCCAAATTTGAAGTCTCTAGCTCTTATAGTCTCTGAGATCCGCGTGTTCATACAGACGGACAGACGGACAGACGGACAGACAGACGGACAGGGCTAGATCGACTCGGCTATTGATCCTGATCAAGAATATATATACTTTATGGGGTCGGAGATGCTTCCTTCTGCCTGTTACATACATTTGCACAAAACCATTATACCCTTTTTTCCCATTTTTAATGGGTTCAGGGTATAATAAGCTTCAGAGTGTGACGCCGCCGTTTGGGGGAATTTATTTGCGGAATTCATTATTTTTTTTTGATGCAACAATGCCAGGCAGAGTGTCTCCCAAATGTGATGTAAATAAAGTCATCAGTTGCGGGGTGTTCGGAATGAAGGGTTAGTTTTGTTTTGCAAAATACAAAAGTTTCTTGAAGCTTTTCATATATAAAAAAAATAAATGCTCTTATTTATAACATATCACATAAATATTTAGAAGAGAGAAAGAGACTTTTATTGAAAGTCATTGCATTGTTTGCGATATTTATGAAATTGTCCATATTTAAAAACATTTTGTAGATGTGATATTTTAGCTATGCATTATTACATTATTTTTTGAGGAATTTTGTTCTTTCTGTTATGAAATTTTAACTTTAAACTTTAGTAAGTAAGTATTTAATTTCATTTCCACATGCCTCTAGTCACTTACACTATTTTTGCTTTGTAATCCAAAAATTAATATATAAAGATTTGTTATGTATTTTAAAAGTATTATTTTATTTAAAATCATTGTTTTTGGGACAATCTTTCAACATCCTTTTTCCTCCTGCGCTCACCCAAATATGATGCTCAATTTAGAAAATAAAATACTCCAAATTTGCATACTTCTCTAGTATGTTTCCTAATGACACCATTTAATTGGTATCATAATTTAATTTCATACAATGCATATATAAAATAAGGAAAGACAACGCACAGCAGATCCGCAATTAAATAACATTATTAAATTGACACATTATAAATCATTTTAATTGTTGTACCAATTTTTATGACTGCGTATGTTGTGTATGAGTGCGTGTGTTTAATATATATAATATATATTAATATTAAAAAAAAATGCAACAACTGAGCAAAAAGGTCAGTGGTACACAAATCGTGTGTAATTAATTTTTTTTTAAATTTATCTTTTAAGATTGTGTTTATTAATTTGCCCTTAAATTAATTGCTAGCAATGAGTAAAAAGACAGTTAAACAAAGGCAAAGTTAAAATGCCCAACATTAATAAATGAATGTGTGCCACATGAAGATGCAGCCAACTTTATCAATTTGCCGCAGGTGCATTTACATTGCATTTGTATTTGTGCTCAATGAACTTGACATGCAACTCGCCGCATGACGCATCCCGTCACTTGCAACCTGACCTGCACTGACGTCTTCTGCGTGTGTCAGTCACTCCGCTCCGGCAGAGCAGCCAAATTGTCGCTCACAGTTGGAAATCGATGATTTCGAACCGGATTTACTCAAAAACACAAATAAAAGAGAAAGAAATAAAAACAAACGCAGTAAATGCTTTTTTTTGGTTATCGAACTTGGGGTCTGCCTTAAATATAAAAACACACAGCGATCAGAACATTAGACGTGTTTGAGAGCTCGACTTAAATGTATCTGGACGTGATACAGAATTTATAAAAATTGCAAATCATTTCAATAAGCGTAAATTAAATATTTGTACACTTAAATACAAATTAGCAGGTTGAATAGTAAGACAAAATCAATCCTTAAGAAACATATCAGTGCAAAGTGAATACTCGAAAAATGGCTGTTAAAAATTATAAAAATATGGTAAATATTAACTATATACCTTATATAATCAAACATGTTTTAATAACTATTTCTATGCCCAAATTTTAGTTGCTGCTTGTCTGCTGTTTGGGCCTAACACTGAGCACAAGTCAAGCGGCACCTCGCTACAGTGAAAACTCGCTGAAGAGACCCTTCGATCTTCGTGGCAGCAGCAGCGAAACAATATTGGCTTATGCATCTCGGCCACAGCCACCGATGGCATTGACTGGCAACTATAATTTAATCATGCCCGATTATTTTGATCATCATCCGGAGGAGTCGATGAAGTTGCAGAACTTTGCCAATTTCAATGAGTTAGAAATGAGTTCCGACAACGATCTGGGCATGGATGAGTCCCAGTTCCTAACGAAGACACTAGTACGTGCTCCACAGGCTGTCAACGCTGAGGAGCAACGTGTTCGCCAGGAATTATCACCAGTGGACATCAGTTGGGATAAGAGGGCACAGCAGAAACTGAAGAAGGGCAACACCCAGCCTAAGGGTTCAGATTATGCGGAATGGGATCAATTTGATTACGATCTTTATAGCGTCAATCCGGGCGAGAATACGCAATACAATGATTTCTAAATACGTCAAACGTGGGCAACTTTCTAGTTCGAGATAATCCCGTTATTGCATTTTTTTGTTTGTTTGTTAAGCACTGAAATAAATTATTTATTTATTATACAATTCGTTGCGCAATTGAATGAAATGTGATTCTAAAAGCATTTTTTGCTGATGGCATCTCGCGCCATAAATCAGTTTATTTATTTTTTGTTTTACCTTTTTGTTAAACACTTTGCCTAATTTGTTTAATTGCGCTTGTCATTAGCATTTAGCCCGTTTGGCTGTTGGCTTTAATTATAGACAGAAATTCCAGCGTAGAGAAAAAAATGATTATAAATATTGCGTAATTCTTGACATGCTCTTCAGCTTTTCCCTACCTATCTCCGGCATGGAGTTCAAGTGATTGTGTTCCGAGGAGCGGAACTCAGCTGTCCAGAGCATCCGCAGCGGAAGCTACATCATAATCGTGATGACACTTGTGTGTACATTGACACTTTGTTTACCATTGGTGGCGCTACAGCGTTGCACAGTGACGTGGTTGCTCATACATTCCGCTGTTAGGGAATCTGAAGCATTTTGCGTCAGAGAGTAAAACGTGTTTTGGTCTTTCAAACTGAATACTAAATAAGTAGTTACTAAAATGGAGCTGTTTCTGCTGGGCACATCTCAGTCATATGTTAAACTCATGACTAAGCCAAGAAGAGCAGGTTTCGATTTGTTTGGCTTTAACACGAATCAGATGATAAATATTTCCAAATTAAGTATGGAATGAAGAATGGAAGAAATTAATTTGAGTTCTGCTAGATGCGTTTTATAAATAAGAGAGTCATCCGGGTTCAAATATAAGCCATGAAAATGAATGATGGTTATCTTAGCCAATGGCTATCTATTGTGGGTTATTTACTAGTTTGGTTTATAGTTAATGACTGCTGTCACTATTCGTGATAATAAAAAATCAAAATAAAGTGAAAGAGAAACAAAATTTTAAGGGAATAATAAAATAATTATCTTTTTTTTATTTTTATTTTTAGCTTAACTTAATACATTTAAAAAAAATGTAGCATGTATGTAAGTGTTTATAGTTATTTTATTGTATATGTAAAAATAAAAAATGAAATTATAAAATACTTGTTAAGAACATTTTTATCTTTATTTATAAATAATAATACTGAAGTCGAGTGAGGTGATACACATACATATGTAAATATAAAATTTTATATGGTATCATAAAACATTGTGGCTTTTATTGCTATCGGAAAATTATCAGAAATGTTGTTGATTAATTGTTGCCAGAGACTCAACAAGTTTGGAAAGATACCAGAAATCAAACAACAAACAACAAAATGTTGCCAGAGTTTAGTGAACAAAACAATGCATACTTTTGGGGCTTGCCAATAAAACAATTTTATTATAATTAAAAATTAAATAATAATCATATTTAAATAGAAAGTAAATAACAAAATTAAGAAAAAATTAATAAAATAATAAATTATACATTTTTTATGTAGAGAACATCTGTTGCCTTATAAGTTTTAAGCGAAGGTTTATTTCCTGGCATCGAATATAAAAGTTTTTGTAAACAAAAATTAAACATTACATTTTATGTTAATTTAAAACACAAATTAACAACTTTGTATTGTTGTTGTTCAGAATTGATTTATACTCTTATAAATTCGTTATATTTATCAAGAATGGAACTAACACTTACTACTAATAAATTCGATGTTGAAGTGCATCTAGTTATAAGGATATCTGGCCACCTGCTCCTGGACATTTGCATGGAGTCGTCTATCCTTTGGACGTAGTTGCCCCTGAGCATTTGGCTGAGCACCTGGTGGCACATAGTTTTCTTTTTGGCAACCTTTAGCCGGTTGCGTTTGCGCACGCGCCGCTTGCAACACCTTGTGATGATCAATGTCAATTTGGCCAGGATTGAGATTCAGCTGCTGACACTGTCCATTGGGCATGCAGTTAGCCACTTGGCGCTGATAGTTGCGCGTATCACCAGGTATCGATTGTTTGTAGTCGTAGGTGTCCAGCGCTGAGCTCGGCGACTGAGCGTTGTAGTCACCGATACGTGGAGGCGCCGCGGGGTATCCGCCAGCCTCAGCTGGGGGTGGACCGGAACCATGGCCGCCATCCTGAACGCGTTGGCCGTGTGGCAGCGTGACAATGGCATATGGCTGTGGGTTGCTATTGTGCGGCTGTCGCTGTTGTTGCTGCAGTTGCTGATGTTGCTGCTGTTGCTGATGTTGCTGCAGCTGCTGATGCTGTTCAGGTGGACCATAGTTGGACGCTGGCTGTGCAACTGTCAAAGCCTGTGGTTGGCTATAGTAACTGTCAACTGACTGCTGCAACTGAATCGGTGCCGGTGCCTGTATCTGTGGCTGACTGTAGTAGCTGTTGGGCGGTGGTGGTGCGGCTAAGCCCGTTGACACTTGTGGGTAGCTGTTGGTGTTGACCAGCAGCGGATTTTTGTACAGCGAACTGGAGGGGAATTGCTGCTGCTGCTGCTGCGGTTGCTGCACCTGATGTGCAATCTGGTGATGATACTGCTGCTGATGGTGCTGCTGAGTGCCCGGCACCAAATGTGTTTCATGTGATACATAAATTGGTGGCGAGAAGTGCGTTTGTAGCTCATAGGTGCGTCCATGTGGTCCAAATGTTTGAACTGTATACTTGGCGGATGCACGCTGTGGCGTCACTTGGAATGGAGTATTGGGACGCGGATAATGGTACTGTTGCGACTGAGCACAACTCATTAGCGCCATCTGTAGTGAACGGATGTATTTGATGATATTAATATTAATAATAATTAAGTTATTAAATCAGTATTGACCCGCATTTAGGGATCTACTCACCGTCAAGACTAGCAGCAACATGTTGGCCATCAAATTATTAGTTTTATTTCGTTGATTAGAGCTGTGTGTTTTTTTGTGTTGTTCACGGCTTGCCGACTGGCAAATGATTGAGCTCGTTGCTGCTGCGATAACATGGCTAACACTTCTTCAGGAGAGGAATCGCCAGCGGAGCAGCAGCAGCGACATCGAACACAAACTGGTTTGACTATATTGAGTTGTAATTGTGGCAACCGCAACATCGTTTGCCTTTTTGTGGTTGTTATTTGATTTGTTGTATTAGTTAAAAATTTCATCACTTTTTTTTTGTGCATAATTTGTTTATGTTTTTTTTGTGTTTCTATTTTTTCTTTTGCCACTTCAACGTTTGTTTTCTCGTGGCATAATTTTTCTATCACTCATGTCATGTTTTGTCATCGTTAAAGAGCCAACTGTAGCTTTGGCCCATTCGGATAAATCGTTTGGAGAGGGCCGTGAACATTTTCCGCTTATTTTAACCTTTCCGCTCTTAATCACTTCGCGGTAGTTTCTGTTTAATTTACCATCTTACCATCTTGCAACTATTGTTGCACATACATACTGTTACTTTTGCCTATTGACTTATGTCCACGATCATGTTGATCCATCAAAAGTAAAAGTGCGACTCCGCAGTTGCCGCCGGCGGTACAAATACTGATCTTTCTTTTATTGTTGTCTTAAGCATCTACATTTGTGTTGATGGTGAAGATATTTTTCAGTTTTTGGTTTGCTTCTCAGTTATATGAGATGGTCTTGTGAATTCGATACAATGAAAATTAATATATTTTTAATCTAGGCGTGTCAGCGTTTTTGATTAATGTATATCAAATTAACTTTATATTCAACGAACATTGGAAAACCATTTCAAAATAATTTAATTTAAATATTCCAATGTCTTAAGTGGGCTTATGGGCCAGGTCAATGATTAATGTACCTATAAATTAACAAAACTTGTTGTGACAAATCAAAAGCAAACCTGGTCTATATACACAATCAAAATGTTAATTTGATATAGTTTCGCAAATGTGCACAAATAATCGGGTAGCTCTGATCTGCATAAATTAATCGTTTGCTTTCGATATATATCATTTTAGATAAATATAAGGTTTGCTCTCGATAAATCGTTATTTATACTTTTGATGGTAAAGAATTACTATGTGTGTTTGTAGGCATTTTCTCAGCCTGGAAATCATTATGTCCATTTTGGTAAATGTAAATAACACGTTTGAATTAATTATTTGCATTTGTTTATTTTTTCAGTTAAGAGCCATATGGCAAATAACAGAACAACGATCTTGTCGCCTTGGCCTTCAAAAAGTTAACACTATATTAGTAAATGAATCAAAGTTAATAGTAATCTAAACATTAAGAACCTATGAGAGTATAATTTATTCGACTTAGCTTTAAAACTGAAGCATTAAGACGCTTAACAAATAGTTAAGAGACTTTGAACAATAGTTTTTTTTATAGTGTATAAATTAACAATCGTCATAACCGGTCTTAACTTTCGGTTGTTGTCTTTTTTTTTTAATGTGGCTTAGAGATCGTAAGGTCAGCAAATGTTTACTTGATTTACGGCTTTTATTTGAGTAGTCGAAAGAAACTTTCTTCTTGTTAGCAACGTACTCAATTGCCTGGCGGACATTAAGTTGTCGTGTTGCACCACGCAATATGTTAATGTCAATCAAAGACGCGCCACATAAAATGTGCTTGAGTGCCACTTGACATAGCAAACGCAGTAGTTACCAGATTCGCACGTGCAGACTGCGGCTAACAAAACATCGTGGCAAAGCCAGCTGCATCCAACGCTTGACATTCACAATGAAAATGCAAGGCACAAAAGCAGTAACAAACACACTCTCACACACTCACATATGTATATGTATATATGTACATGTATATGCCACGCACTTGCCACAGCTTATCACAGGGCTGAAGTAGCGTTTAATATTGCAAGTGGCCAATGCTGCGTATACGCAATCTGCCTGCTTTGGCCTGTCTCGGCAGAAGCTGCCTATGTCTCAGCTTGTGTGTGCCTACATGTGTGTGTGTGTGAGTGTGTGTGTGTAACTAGGGGAGTGGGTATGTCTCTGCGTTGTCTGCGGCAGCGCTGCAACCAGCAGTGCATTCATGAAATGCATTCAGGGTTAAAAGCAGCGCCGCATTGCATGCAACGGCAAATGAGATAGCGCACGTGATGCATGCACGACGCTATTGAAATGCAGATGCAGTTGTAAGTTGCAGTTGCAACTCAGTCTACGGCTCCTGTGTGTGTGTGTGTTTGTGTGTGTTCATTTACGTGTGCCCGCTATCTTTTGAGCACATACACTTACAACGGAGCGGACGGACGGCGGTTGGGGAAGACGTGCAGTTTGTTTTTGCCATTTTCCACATGAAGCGTCAGTTTAGACACCTTTGCTTTGGTTTTCCTGCACGGCTTTTCACAGGATTTGCTTTAGTTTGCTTCGACTAATTAGGCACACCTAGGCCGTTGTCAGTGTTATTATGTAACTGGCCTGCCTCTGCAAAATTAGTTGGTCCGTCAAGCGAGGTTGAATGACCCTTGGCCCCACACAGCTCAACTCGTAATCCCACACAACAAAAAATGGTAGAAAAAAAATATACACTGACTTTAAACAGCTTTTCCCCCCAAACAATGCAAAAAACGTAGAACGAAAAAAAAGCAAGAAAATCAATTGCATAATAGCGCATGTGTTGCGCTCAGCAGCAACAGCAACAACAGCAACAACAGCAGCAGCAGCAGCAGCAAAAACAAAAGCTACGGCAACAACTGTAAATTGCAACTCTTTATTTTTTTCATTTGCACGTTGGCAGAAGTAGCAACAACAACAAAAACAACAAAAACAAAACAAAATCAACCACCAGGCGACGCCACTCGACTTGCTGCAGTAGCAGTAGCTGAGATTTTTTTGTTGTTGTTGCTGCAGCCATATTTTTTTGTTGCTGTTGGAGACACACACACACACACACTCACACGTTTGGGTATAGACATGTGTGTGACTGCCTGGCAGCTTTGTTTGCACCCGCACGGAAAGCCATTTAAGTGCGGCTTCTTGAGAAAATTGCTGGCGCGACAGCCAAAGTGCTGGAACGAGAGAGCTGCTGCCTCACAGAGATAGATAGAGATGGAAGCAGCGAAAAGGAGTTGGGCAGACGGAGCTATATGGGAGGATGTGCCTAACGAGCGCGACGCTGTCTTAATTATTAGCGGCACCACCAACCAGAGAGAGACAGTGACAGTGGAGGGAGAGGGAGAGGGAGCTTAGCTGTGTTGTTGCCTATCATTTACGGTTAGATCTTCTGCCTGGAAACCCGCTCAGTGCTAAGCCGCTCAATTGTTGAGCGACTCAAGCGCCTTAATAGGCTTAGAATCGAGTCAACTATCAAAACAAGTCCGATAAAAGCACACACAGCCATACACACACACACACACACACACATATATATATATATATGTGGCTACTGTGCTTGTGCATATGATATGAATACGCTCCAATTGCCACGCCTACAGCATTGTTAACGTAGCCTAAATGCAATGTGTGTGTTGTGTCCTCCCCCCCCTCCCAACTGGGCCACGTTTGTGTCTGGGGAATTCAGAATGCATTCGCCTAAAAGCATGCGATGTCTGCTGGACGTCGTTCTGGCGGCTGCTGCCTCTTGACTTAAAGTCGGACGAGTCCCCATTGGCTTTGTTATATGAATTTCTTTCTGTATTTCTATTTTTGGTCACATCTCAAACAATGCCCATAAGGATTTCAGGCGCTGCTTCAAAAAAAGGGTGTGTCACGATTTCAGACTAGCAAAATTATAGTTTAAACAATATATGAAAGAGTTTTTCAGATTTACACTGCGAGAATATAAGAGCTTATAATAATAATTACTTAGTATTGTTAAAATCACAATCAGATAGGGGGAAACGCATTTGAATTCTTCAACTGTTTGTTTTAATTAGCCTTGAAGCAGAATGAGAAAAATGAATTTATAAAATAATTGTATTTTAATAATGCTATAAATTGTAAATACAAGAAATAAAAAAAAGTGTAAAAAAATATACATTGTTTAAATAAAAAAAAGTGTAAAAAAATATACATTGTTTAAATAAAAAAAGTGTAAAAAATATACATTGTTTACATACATATTTAAAGCGTACGGAGTTCGAAAGCAACGCAAACAAAGATTATATTTTAATTGAAACTAAATTGTTTTAATTACTTACATTACCCATGTGGGAAAATTAAATAAAAACATATAATTATTTCTATATTAATTTTATTTATTTATATTATTTTTTATATTAAGCCAAAAAAATGGTAATTCAAATTAGTTTTGAATGATGGGATAATGGGACTTGCCATGTATAACTCTGTGCATGATGATTGTATGATGAACAAGTGCTCTGTCTGCCTTAGCATTGTGATTCCGAAAGGTTCCATGGGCGGTGCACCACCCAACAACAAATGCTGATTATTGCAACAATATCCATAGCAGCAGAAGCAGCAAAAGCAACAGAAGCAGCAGCGGCAGCAGCAGCAGCAGCAGCAGCAGTTGCAGCAACAACAATAATTGCCGAGGGACCAGTTGGGAGGCTGGGATTCTTCTGACGTTTATTTGCAGTCACTCGCATGTGTCGCCACCAGCGACGCGGTGATGATGAGGCACAAAATATGCCCAGGCGTAATCAAAACTAAACTGACTACAGTTACGCCAGCCTGTCTGTCTGCAACAACAACAACAACAAGAACGACAACAACAACTACAACAACAACAACAGCAATATGAAGAAAATTAAAATAAAAACAAAAAACGATACAAACAGACAAATGAGGACGCCAGCGTTGACATGATAGCCGCCTGGCAGCCAGAGAGCGTCTGCTACCACTGCCACTGCCACTGTTGTGGCTGCTGCTGCACGTTGGTCTGCCGCTGCGTCGGCGTTGACGTCGCTGCCGTTGCAAATATTGCAGACGATGTCGTCATTGTCGGCTGCATGCGTTGCATTTTTACGCCACTTTTTATTTTTTTTTTATACGTTTTTTTTCCTCCAGTTTCCTTCATTTTTCTTTCTTTTTTTTTGTGTTTAGGTATATTTAAACACGCTGCGGGTTGCAGCTCGCCGGGCGTAGCACTTCATTTGCTTCACAGCTCATTCATGTTTTGTGTCGAGCCTACGCGGCTGCTGCCTCTGCTGCTGCTGCGGCTACTGCTGCTGCTGCTGCTGTGGCAGCCAGACGGATCGTCAGAAGCTCTAAGCCGAGGTAAACACTCCTCGACAGTTCGACTCTGTCTCGCTTGTGCTTGTTTCACTGACTGGCAGCTGCCTCACCTACTTTCTGCACTTAGACATGCAGCAGCAGCGGTGGTGGTGGCTGCCTCAAAGCACAAAAAAATAAAAAATATATATATATATATATAAACCTCCCCAACTGCGCTGCTGCTGCTGCATGTTCTGCTTTGCTTTGCTCTGCTGCTGTTGCTCCCTTGCGGGCTGCGTCTATGGGTATCGCTTACAACAAACACTTGCAACGTTTGCAAAGCTTCTGCTCCGCCGCACGGTCGTTGGCCATAGGGGGGCAGAGGCGCTGACGGCGACGTTAACGTTAACGTTAACGCTTACGTTAACGGCATCGGCAGCGGCAATGGCAACGAGTACGTTCACAACGGCCTTCCTTCCTCGAGAAGTTTGCCGAGCTCTCTCCTCTCGGTTGCATGTGCTGCATGTGGCAGCATGGCCTGAAAGTCTGCCACTCTGCCAGTACGTTCGCGTGCTTTGCATACTTTGGTTGCGTTTTTTTGAACACTGCTGCTGCTGCGGCATTCAGAACGTGCGATTTTCGTTTGGTTTATTTTTCGATTTTGGTTCGTTTTGCGTTCGCCTCGCAATCGACGTATTAGCCGAGAAAAGCCCGCTTTTTTGTTTGCCACCTAGCCGTTTGTGCAGCATTTTGAGGTGCCTCCGTTTTCCGCCGGTGTTTTTTCGGTCATTTGCGCGCCAATTTTTCTAACGCCGTCGCCATAAATCAAATTGCATAATTGTTGCACGTTCTACAATTGTTTGGCTACGATTTGCATGTTGCATGCCTTTCGCTGGAATTTTGTTTAACAAAAATTGCTACAAGGACAACAAGTGGGCTGCTGCCACACGGATTACGTTTTAATGGGCAACATAATCTTAGTGAAGTCCTACAAAATAAGTGTTGCTTTCTTAGTGTATTTATCAATTGCATTATCGAAATAAACAAGGATTGTAAGGATTAAGAAGCACTGCAGGATTTGCGTTGGGAAAAGGAATTATTTAACGAAGCCGATTGTATTTTAACTTAAACTGTAAGTATATAAGTATATTTAATGCAATTCAAAAATATTCTGTAAATATTTCTAGAGAATATTTACAAGTATTATTTGGGAACAATAATTTGTTGAGAGTTAATTTAAAAATAATTCTTGCTTAAAGTATGATAATATTCAATAGCATCATCAAAATATTTATTACTAATGGGAAAATAAGAAGGTAACTATTTATTAAAATTTTTTGGTTTAAAGTTAAAAAATTAATCATTAAAAAAATGGTGTTAATTAAATTAAAATTATAAAATATTCTTCTTAAGAATACATTTTTGAACGGTCCTTTAAAATATTTAGTATGCTTTATATATACACATTGTCGGGCAAATGTGCTAATTTATTTGATAATGTCAATCAAGAAATCTATCGTCTTTAAAATTAAAATTAAAAAATTTAAAAAATCTAAAGCTATAGTCACTCTTTTAAAATTTTGAAAAATTAGTATTCAGCAGCTTTATGGATGAGACATGATGATAAAATGCAGTAGGCAAATGCCTAACAAGATGTTTGAGCCATATTCCCATATTTTTCATATTCATCTATTCAAGCGTTTGGGTAACAAAATTAGCCGCTAATTGAAGTTTATATTCACAGAAAAAAGCAGTGCTTAGAAATGCATTTCTTATTTTAGCTAGTGAATAACCCGCAGGAGTAGAAAAGAAAACTAGACCATAAACCCGGTTGGGGATGTTCATTTAATTCATTCAACCAACTTGTCTTCATTTATGGCTATAAAACTTGCTTTCAACTGAGCACGTTTTTGATTTAAAAGCTTACAAAACTCTTCTGAATTTGCTGGCTTATTTTGTTGTTGAAAACATGAATAGCGGCAAACGGATGTGAAAATTGTTCAAGAGGGTTTCTTATATATAAACCAAAAGAGTATTTGTATATTATGAGAGCACGGAAACCGCAGAATGTCAGTCAGTCTGCCTGTCTGGCTGTCTGTGCGTCTGTGCGTCTGTCTGTCCTTTGGTTACCACTTGACAAGTTGTCTTGAAGCGAAACAAGTCTCGAATTCTGTTAAAATGCACACACGTTACATGTAATTATGTGCAAACAAACGCAGCAAATACAATTTCAATTAAGCAGCCCCAACAACAACAACAACAACGAAAAAACAAAATAAACATAAAAAATACAAGACATGTCAAAAGCAACTCGGGGTAAAAAAAAGAGTAAAAAGTGAAATCGAATCCGTTAACATCACACGCTTTGTTAAGCAGTGGTATGGGGAGGCCTGTATGGATAAGATGGTACTCCAAGCGCTTGTGCGGCTTCCCTTCCTTCCCCTACGCAAGTGAACCCAAGTGCGTAGCCGTTTGTCAGAGGCTGGGCTCGGTGTCTGTGTCTGTGTCTGAGTGCCGAGTACCAGGCAGTAAGCACCAAGTGGCAAGTGCAGCAGCGTCAGGTGCACTGACATTGGCGCACACGAATGCAGCAGGGTGGGGTGGGTCACAACAGGGGGCACAATCACAGGCCAGCTGTTTCGATTGCTCCTCGCAGCGAACCTTGAGCTCAAAACAAACTCGTCTGCTTTTCGCTGTGCGCCTGTTCCCCAACAGCAATGTCTGCAAGGGCGTTCCAGAGTCGGTTGCATTTAGCCCTCTCTCGTCGCCCATTCATTTCTCATTTTGTGCACTTTTTTGTGCACACCGAAAAAAATATGGAATGGAATTTAGAAAGTGCCTTGAAAACCTGAAATATCTCCGGATAAAACTGAAATTAATATCTGCTGTGTCCGAGCTAATTTTTGATTTATTGTAGTAGTATAGAAACGGTTTTCTCCTTTATATATATATATCTTATAACTTATTTGATACAATTTGTATTATTTAGATATGTGATTAATTAGTTTTTACACTAAATTTATCTGTAGTGTTTTTTTCTATATATTATATTATTGAATTAATAACTCTATATATACTGTTTATTGGTTTTCTATATAATAGAAAAGTTGTCAATGCAGCTTAAAAATGTTAATTTTAACTATTATAAGTTGTCAACTTTTTAAAATGATTGGTTTTTCTATATAATACAAAATCTACCCTGCAATATAGAAATGATAACTCTGAATATATTTTTTTTGTAGAGATAATTCTATATATTAGAATTATTTTTCTATGCAGTTTAGAAATTCCAGCTGTATATATTTGAAATTCTAAGCTGTGGTGTTTAGTTTGCAAAGTAGAACATAATTTTTCCTGAGTGCAGGTTTGCATGCTGTGTGTTTTGTCAACATGGCTGGCAGGGAAATCCCAGTTTCAATTCCAACTTACAGTGGCAGCTCGAGCTTTCAGGCTCCAGCTCCTCCATTGTGCGCCTTTTTGTGTGCATTGTTGTTGCCACTGACGGTTGGCGGCAGGCGGCAGGCATCAGGCAGCCGCACAGTTGCAGTTAATTGAAAATACTAAATTTCCACTGTCTAGACGGCAAATTATATGACAATTGTTAGAGCGCATGTTTGACTTTCATATTAAAATTAATTACTTGGGCTGGTTTGCATAAAAATGTGCACTGGATAAACATTAGAGATATGTACACAATTGTATTAAAGCTCATGCATGGCATTTATTTTAATGTAAATTAATGTAGCGAATGAAAATAAGATTATTTGTGCTTGTAATTAAAATTAAAATTCTCTGTTTATTTTTATTATCGGTTTAGTTTTGCGAAAATTCCTATGAATTTGATTACTGGAATTTTATATATGAATTTATGAGAAATTTTCGCACATCGAATAATCGCAGAAATTTATGCAATAATTGAAAATGTTTTAAAATGAGGCAAATCTCGTAAACATGAAGTTTTGGCAGGAAATTGAACAAAATGCTCAAAGTAAGCAATTACAAACGGAAATCGTGCGAAAGCAAAACACCTTTCACAATTGCCTCAAATATACAAACACACACACACACTCATAAACTTGGCACTTAATAAACAATGAAATTTAACATTTAAAACGCTTATCTTACGAGTGGAAGGCATATGTTAATTTTGACATTACAGTCATGCAAGTAATTACACTCTTCGCCTGAGTGCTTGATAAATCTTATGCACTTCTCAAGTTGTGTGTGTGTGTGTTTGTGTGTGTGTTTACTATCTGTGTGTGCAGCAGCAGATTCATTAACTGTTTCTGGCCAGCATCTTGGAAATCAAGTTTGCCTGGCAACGGCCTCGTATGCAAAACATCCACTTCAACATTGACTTTACTGATTTTGCCTTTCGCATTTTATTACGTGTTTATTATGCTAACAATGCGAGAAAAGTTCAGGCCAAAATATGTAAATATATATGTATGTATGTATGTATGTTTGCATCTCCAACAGTTGCAAGTGTAAACAGTGGCGTAGTTAGAGCAACGCATGCAACTTAAACATCGTGAAGTTTATACAATGCACAGCCATTCATTTGTTGATTAATATTTAAGGCTCAACATTTGTCAAATGGCCAACTGCAGATTTGGCTATAATTGCAACTGTATGTTTTAAATATTTTATAATTGCTTGAAATTGAATAAAGCTGTAATAAAAATAAGTAAAAGTGTATGTAAAATAAGTATCGATCTACAGTTTCGACTTTTAATCACTTAAGTTCTGTTCATCCCCTGCCAAACAAATTTATATGACACCCTGTGGCATACAGATGTGGCACTTGCAGTGCCGTTGATTTTGGTATTTGGCAGCAGCGTATGTTTTGATCAATATGTCGGAATGGCAACCTCAAGTCCCTCAATGTGCTCTCCCAAGTGGCACAAACAACAAATGAGAAATATCTTATAAATATGTATATGTTTGTATATGTGTGTGTGTGTGTATTTGTGTGTGTGTCTCTGTGTGTGTGTGTTTGTGAATAAATCAACGCCCAGACGATGTCACTGGACCACTCCATTTAATGACAGCTGCAGGAGCGCAACACAAAAATACTGTAGCCGCACAACATATTTTCATTAGAACGTTAAGTTTAAATTGGTTATGTGGGTGGGTTATAGGGATGGAATCGGAGATGATTTTGTCTATATAGTCTCATCTACTGTCTGCGCACGACTGCCCACCTGAGCTAAGCCAGATGAATGTGTTGATGGGGGAGGGGATTGGGAAATGGCTGCACATATTTCTAGTGGCAGCCATTTGCATTTCATTTTTCGACAGGGAAAATATTTTTGCCAGCAGCGCAGGACGAACTGTCTGCCAGGCCATTATAAATAGTTGGAAGACTTCCTTTTGTCTTTTGTTCAAGTGGGATAGAGAGAGAGAGGGAGAGAGAATCTGTGATTGTATCTGCTCTCTATATATGTATATGTATATTTTTGTGTGCGTGCGTCTTTAGTCCATCTGTCATTTTAAGTGGCTTATTCATATGCAAGTGGCTTCCGGGGCCAAACATATTCAAGTGTTTTAGTGGCTCGTGTACATGACCGAGCATTATCATTAAGTGCTTATAGGCTGACTGGACGACCAGTCTGTCTGTCTCATCTGTCTGTCTCGCTGTCTGTGAACAATGATGGCTATTAACACAAATTGAAATACACATAACCCTTGGTCTTGTCTTGTGCCAGGCCATTGCCATTGCATACTTTTGTGGGCGCCGGAAGTGACAGGCATATTATTAAGCAGACGCACCGTTACACACACACACACACACACACACACGCACACACACACACATAGTTGAAACATAAGTTGGCTTTCACTTTTCATTAATTCTGTTATGCTTGAATCCGTTGCAGGCTTCACGTTGCTATGAAGGCAACGGCCAGCAGCAGCAGCAGCGCCGCCAGCAGCAGCAACCATTTGGAGCCACTGGCGGCCGGCAGCAGCAGCAGCACAAGCGCAAGCAGCACTAAGCCGAGACTGGCCAAGGTGTCCTTCGCCCCGCTGGATATTCCAACGCCCTCGGCAGCCACGTGATACGCGAATATGCCGCAGCACAACATCGTTTGCGAGTGGCTGCGCACCATTGGTCTGGCACAGTATGGCGAAAGCTTCCTGGAGAATGGCTACGATGAGCTGGAGATTTGCAAGCAAATTGGCGAAATCGACCTGGATGCGATTGGCGTCGATAATCTCTCGCATCGCGGCAAGCTGCTGAAGAGCGTGCGAACGCTCCGAGAGAAGGGCGCCGCCATTGTCTATGTGCTCATCAATGATCCGAAGGCGCTTAGCAACAGCAATGAGATACTCGCCTCGGACTGTGATACGCCCGTGACGATGAAGGAGCTCGAGGCGGTCATGAAACGCCATCTGGAGGCAGATGGCATTCGACTCACTGCCCATCCCTATTCGACGCCTGTGAGTATTGTCCCCGTTATTTAGTTGGCAGCGGCTTATCTTGGCCATTTTATTTAACGCTTGCAATTTGCATGTGCTCTCCGTGGGGGATAAGTTTTTGTAGTCTACCTTGTTGTTGCTGTTGTTGTTGCTGTTGCTGTTGTTGTTGTTACTGTCTTTGTTGTAGTTGTAGTTGTGTCAGTCGCCGCTAGTTTGTAATGGTCACCGTTCGGGGACCCGGCGCCTGATGCGCTGTGTGCGCTCTAATGTGAAATTAACACGATTTTAATTTAGTTAAGCCAAGTGGCCAACCGCGTGTCTGGTCGGATCTGTTTTGGTCTGGCCAGAGACTGGTTGGTCTGCCGGATGCCCGCCCATTGACCGCCCACTGAGTTGTACACTTTGATGCTCAAAAAGTTTATTTTATAATATGTCGGTTTGGTTTAGCCGTGGGAAATGTTTTTGCCTTGCGTTAATTTTGTTTATTTTCGCGAGTGTTTTCTGTTTTTCCAAAATGGTGGCGGCCTTAAACAAATTGGGCCATAAGCGCCACTTGGGGGAGCAACAGTCGCTAGAGCGGGCACCACAACTGCCACACAGCGTGCTAACATTTAATGATCTGCCAATACACATTTTGCAAAGCTTGCAACATTGCCAAATTGCTGGCACTAGACACGCACGATAAAGCGTTGGTGGCAACAATGTCGCCTTAAAACCACATTGTTGCAACATGCATGCAAAAAATATCACAAACACACAGTGGACTAAAATTGTATATAAGAGATGTATCAGGTATTTTATGGATATATATTTAAGATTAGAAATAGGAAAACAAATTTAAATAATATACTGAATTTTGGAATATTTCCATACCTTATAATTCAAAAAGCATATTTAGAAAACAGAATGTTGGTTCCGTCTTAAAAAAAGGTTGTTTCTTTAATTAATTCCAGGTAAAATCTATTTAAAATTTGTTAAAATATGCCTTATTTCCAATGGGATTTTTTTTTATATTCTTTAACATAATTGGTTTCCTTAGCTTTCTTTACACTTATATTATCAATAAACATCAGTATTTTAAGATTTCGTATTGTTTCCTTAAATTTAATGTATTCCTTTAATTAAATTTGAAAAAGGGCATATTTCAAAACTATTTTATAAATTTCAAAAAGGATATTTTAAAAAAATAAGAGTCTGTATTTCTATGTTCAAGAAATATTTTCGTTTAATATATTTTATATATGTAAATTACTTCTAATAACACTAAAAAATGTGTGGTTTTAAGAGAAATTAATATTTAAATAGAGATTTTCGAGATTCTGAGTTTTTATGAATAAACTACCATAAAAACAATCCAAAATATATTTATTTGTGTCAGAAGATTTATAAAAAGATGTGTTGTTGTTGGTTAGCACATGTAGTCAGTTGCCCACGGTGCTCCATGCTTTAAATATGTGTATTGAAAAGATATTCTTTTATTTTTTGCTTTTGCAGACATTTGCGTAGTGCAACATTCCCATCTCATCTGTGATGATGAGTTTTGCAAGCGTGTCAAGCGGTGCTTTTGCCGAGCTGAGCTGAGCTGCAAATTGCAACCTCAGTTGGCAACCGTAGCACTACATCCATAGTTGTCATGCAGTTTTGCACAACTTTTGTGCAATGGGAACACACACACACACACACTTACACACACCCACACACACACACTTGCAAAAAACATGTCACTGGTTCAGGGCCGTTCTGCATTTGTAGTAAATGTGGTGCAAATAAATGCTGAATGAGCGTCGCTTTTATTTAAAGGTGCATTTTTAAGGCTGTGGCTGCCACTGTGTCTAAATGGGCGTGACTGTCGGCCTATTGAGTATGCGGAGTGTCGGCACTAGTCTGTGGGCTTATTATGCACGCACGCATCCCCCTTCAACCCCCCCCGTCACCCACTTTCAGAACTTGTCAAAGCGTCAAAGTGTGCAGTCTGATGACGAAGCACGAAACGGAGTGGCTCTCGTGGTGTGTCCTGTGTGGCATCTTTGACATAGACAACATGTACTGTCTTCAGTCGCTGCCTTGCATTTTAATTAGCAATTGTGTGTGTGCATTTTTCTTTTTTTTTGTTGGCGTGAAATTGCTCTTAACATTGTTTGCCTGCTCGAACATAGACAAATATTTACAATTGTTTTGGCAACGTTCTCTGTGCAGTGTTGCAACGTATGCGCAATATCACGTTCCGGACACAAATTGAAATGCAACTTAAATGTGGCAATAAAATTATATGAAATGGAAATGCAGTCAGCTGAAAATACACGTGCGTTTGTGTCTCTCTGTGTGTGTGTGTGTGTGTTGGCCTGACAGGTGTCTGTGCTCATGCGAGACTACAAAAGGTGCTAGACTTGTTAGCTTCTGGGTGCTTCCTCTGTCTGGGGCATGGAGATGCGCGCAACTTCAACTAATTGCACTTTGCGCTGATGAGGCAGACATGTATGTGTGCGTGTCTCTATAGCTATAGGGGTGTCTAAGTGTGCGTGTGTGTGTGTGTGTGTGTGTGTGTGTGTGTGTGTGTGTGTGTGTATCACTGACTGACTGACAGTTGCAGACAAGTTGCATTTCAGCACAAATGTTTGCATGTATGCAACTCTAAATGAATTTGCCTTGCAGCCACAGCAGCAGCATCATCAGACAACAGTTACACACACACACACACACACGCACACATAGTTACAATGGCTTAAGAGGATGCAATGCTGCTTCAGTGGACGCTTTGAATGTCAAGCAGAACAGATTTAAGTGGCAGCCTTACACTAATTACCGGAAGATATTAACACTTGTGTTTGTGGCCCACAAAAAGCAGAGCATTTGACCCTGCTCGACACTTTGTTAGATTACATAATAGCTATGAATCTATATGTATGTGTATGTGTATACCTCTTTAGATATTACAAATGAATCTTCAGTTAGAGCTAGAAAATTGTAAGATAAACTTGCAATTTGCAAATTAGAATTTTAAATGCATAATAAAATATTAATATATTTAACAACTATTCTGCAAAGTTATTTTTCAAATTGTGCCAGCTATAAATTTTTTATAAATACTAATAAAATATAGTTTTATTAAAAATAATAATAAATTCCAATTTAACAACTATTTTCAAAATTTTTATGCATTGCAGCAAACATTTAATATTTATGCAGCTTATGTATGAGAGTCCTTAAGTAATGAAAATAATTAAACTTAAAATGTTTAATAGATAAATAAATAATTGGTAATATAAAATATTATATACGAGTTATTAAAACTTTAAATATGAAATGTGATTTTTTGTTTATTATATAATGATAATTATGTTTCGCCTTTGCTCTTCCTTCGCAGGAGGGTAAGCGGGGATATTTGGAAGGCCTGGCTGCGCACTATAGCAAACAGATAAATATGCCATACGAGGATGTGCTGGACGCCATCGAGCAGGTGCGCCTATCCAAGTGGAAGGAGCGACATGTCCGCATCTCGACAGGACATACGCTGACGCGACGCAGCGCTGGCCCAAGTGGCAGCAGTGGCGGTGGTGGTGGACTGGTTGGCTCCTCGGTAATGCCAACTAGCCACAGTCAGCCGCTTTATGTGCCGGGCAAGTATTTGGTAAGCAAAGTGCACATTGACTTTTTACGGCGAACGCTTTTTACGAGCTGAAGCTAATCAGGCCGTCCCGCAACTTCGGATGGGTTCTAATTCATTTCGTTTATTATGCATGTGCAGCCGTCGAGTTGCCTCTCGAATCGCGAGGAGAACGAGATCTACAGCTACACCCAGAACGATTTGGCCAATCGGATGGCTCGCAATGCCATCGACTCCAAGTCGGCGCTCAATTTAAATGGCATGCAGCACAGTTATCCAGGTGCCCGCACCAACTTCTTTTACGACTTTTCGGCAACAGGTAAGTTGGGGGGGGGGGGGGGGGGCGGGGCATCAAGGGGCGTGGCTGCTGCAATATGTAGTCTGTAGTCTGTCTGTGGCTTACCACTTTGTCGGCTGTTTGACTTTTTATGGCTTTTAATTCAATGAAATTGGTTTGCGCTTCAACTTAGGGTTCGACTCTTGACTGACTATTTGATTGTGGCTTTTAATATTGGTTTGATTTGTTTGTTTTTCTGTGCTTCTTTCTCCTGTCATCTTTGCAGAGGGGCGCAACAAAAACAAGCAGCGACGCACGGTCTTTGCGCGCTTCCTGCAAGGCTTGCGGCAGAGCGGAGACGAGCTGAATGCAACCGAGGGCATGCAACTGAAGGTGAGCTGTGCAACTAAGAGTTATTTAATGTCAATAAAGTAATTAATGTCCTTTTCTAAGACTTTGCTTATATTTCCATTTCGACATAATTATTTGTAAATATTATTTTGACTTCATATTTTCACCAGGCGAACTTTATATTTTATTATTAACATATTTCGTTTTTTCTTTCATTAAGTAATTTTGCATAGGAACTTTTTATGACATGCACTTCAAAGCATTTGCTGCTCACAACCATTGCCACAAAAAAAAAGAACAAAAGTTTGTCAACGATTTGTTTAATGTCTAATTTTGGCAATGACAAACTTTTGACCTCAGGAGCGCATCTTCCCGGCCCGGCCCGACTCGGACTCGGACCACCGAGTGCTACTTATAAAATTAAATTAAAATATAAAAACCGCGTAAACCTACAAATAAAAACAACACAAAAAGAGCAGCTGAAAAGTTGAAAAGGACACAGGAGCAGTGGTCAGGGGGAGATGCGGAGAAATGGAGAGATGGAGAAAGTGGAATGCAAACAAAAAGAAAAAAGTTATCAGGACTAAGCCGATAAAAGGCAATTACCGTTAATTGCGTTGCCTTGTGCGAAGGGCGTTGCACGAGATGACAAAACAGAATTGTGAGAGGGCAAAGAGTAAGCATTGATAAGGAACGGGAGTGTTGCAGGGAGTGTTGCAAGCGGGGTAGGTGCAAGGGACATGTGCAGGATGCAAATGGCAGACCAACGACTGGCAACGTCTGCGCAGAGATATGAACTCGTCGAGGCGATTGCATGGTGCAAGTGTCAACCGGGTATGCTGCAATCTCCTGGGGGAGTTGTTTGGGTGTCGATGGCTTGTCCGGGTCCGAGTTGTACGGTTTGCAGAACGTTTGCGGAACTTGTAGGGGTCGGTTGCCACTCATTTGCACCTTTGCGCGTTTGCTTTTAGCGGTTTGGTATCCGGTGATTCTCACCCAACACACGATTGTCCTTCTTTTCTTTTGGAGGAGGGGGTGGGTAGGGTCCAAAACGACATCCAACGACAGCTTCGCATTTGTTTTTATTATTTCAGGCGTGCCAAAAAGTGTGTGTGTTTTTGTCGTTGTTTTTTTTTTTGTTTTTTTGTTCACTACTCTCTTTTTGTGCTCCGGAGCGAGTTTATAACTTTTCTTGTTTTACGGTTGTTGTCCGGCGCTTCTTTGCCGTATTTGTGTTGCTTGCCTTTTTGGCAGCATTGTTGTTGTTGTTTTTTGTGTTGTCTTTTTGTGACTTTTTTGTTGCTGTTCATTTAATATTTAAGCGCAATTTGCTGTCGCCCAGCGCAACAGACTCTCCGAGTCAGTTCTTTGTGTGCTGTGGTCAATTTTGAAAATGACTTGGGCTAAGCACTGACGACAATTGTGACCCATCGCACCACCGCACCACTCTACACCACACCACTGCTAGCTTGTTTTGTGTGCTTGTCCTTTGGCACTCATTACCTTTTTTGTGTGTGTGTGTGTGCCCTGAACCGGGTTCCGGGAAACAGCTGCCGGTCATGGGCAGCCTCAGCGAAGAGGTCAACGCAGACGCGTATGTATAATTCTAAACATTGGAATACGGCTACGGCTACAGCGACGGCTACGGCTGCGGGTACGGCTACGGCGACGGCTACGGCGACGGCGACGGCGACGGCGACGGCTACGGCAATGGTCTCTCATTATGCGGTCTGCTGCGGAAATGTTGCTTTAGGGAAATTTCACTGTTGGTCTTTCATTATATTTCGTTGGCCTGCGTTTTTCATTTGACATTTCACTTTTTCACTTTGCACTTTATGTGAGTATGTTTTGTGTAAGTTGTTTTTTGTTGTTGTTGTTTTCTTCTTTTATTGTGGTTTTGTTGTAAGGTGTCGATTTGTTGTATGCCGTTCGTCTGGTTGGTTTCAGTAATGTTCTTACTCCGTTTAAGTTAATGAAGTAATCAGTGGGCAAAATACTTGTTTATTCCATGAATTTATATTTATATTCAACAGACCAATGAGCGCTTGAAGAGCTGCGGCACCATGAAGCGACCGGATCCGCCACAGGACTTCGAGAAGACCATACAGAGAGTAAATAGAATAACCCATACACTCAGCGAAAAATCAGAAAATTTTACAGTCAATTAAAGTACACATGTTATCTTAATCCAACTAAAGAATTTAATGCAAAAAGTTGTATTTTAACAACTAATTTAAAGACTTGAAGTTGTTGAATAAATTCAAAAACACATATTATTATAACAATAGTGCTTGTAATATATATATTTTCGATCAGATTCAAGTCCAAAATTGTAATAATTGTATTCCCGTTGTACTTGCAAATACTACAATGATTTTCTCTGAGTGTACGTGAACACACACATTTATTAATGACTAGCACCATCTCCTTTGCTATTTGCATCTGATTAATTTTTTTTTTATCAATTTCAGCTGAAGACTCAGAAGGCGGCCCAGAAGAAACCAGCGAGTGCACCCATGGATATTGCCCTACATGAACGGAACAAGGAGGTGGCTCACAGCCTGGCCACGGAGATGCCATTGAACAATTATACGAAGCATCCCTAGGACACGGCCATCAGCATAGATGCTGCATAAGATTTACATATTTAAGAGTCATACGTTCATATAGTATGCATAAGGAATCGTAATCTAATTAGTTTGGGATCGGGTGATACACACGTTAATCGAAGCAATACGAATTTAAGTGCGATTACGCGATAACTTAGTTTTGTAGTGCAGTGTAAAGGTGATATTGATCAGTATAAGTGCTAGCCGATAAACAGTTTAAATGAAATCCAATAATCATAATTGCAACTCAATAGAATGTATTTATGCAAATCTCTTAAATCCACACGCGAGTTGATCTAAACTTATCTTATCATTTCTAAGCTTCAAGATTCAATTACATTTATCTGGGCACACAGTCTTGAGTCAACTAAGTAAAGCATCGACACAAATCAATCAAAACTTGCTCTAGCATGCCGCAGGGGCAAATGATATTCTCCATATTCGATATTTCGTGAGTGCTGCATTTCAGCAGAATCAGCTTTAGACACCCAAATAACTCTCGGCAAATACGCAGCGCAACTTGGCAAGGAATGTTGACAAAACGCAAAATTCCAACAAGCTTAACGCTGAATCAACACGACCGCATACACATACACACGTACACACACACACACACAAACTCACACACATTCACACACACGCACGCACAGCAAACTTGCGCCAACCGCAGACGCTGCATAGACAATCCGCAGCAACTGCGGCTGGTTGAGGTTGTGCCTTGGTCTGGGTCCAGGTCCAGGACTGGGTCTGGGTCTGGGTACCGGCTCTGGCATTTCCGTTTCAGCATTGGAGTGCATCGATTTTGGTCTTTGGTTTATTGGTGCTGTGGATGGGAGTGGGTGGCGGTCATGTTGCACTTGCTGCCGTTGGCTTTTTTGCATTTTAATTGCATGTCGCGCTGGAAAGTATGCAACGAAGTTGACACTGGCCAGGACGTACTCTGTTCGTCGCACAACCCGCCAGCAAATGCGATTTGCATTTTGCCGACCAAAAGCGGCCAAAAGCATTTGAAATTCGCTTATAATTTTGTTTGCACTTTTGCCCGAAAGGCATCTACAACAACAACAACAACAACAACAACAAAAAAAAAATCACAAAAATAAAAAAAAGTGCTCGATAACTGAACGCTTTGTTGTCTTTGCAATTTGGAAGCTCACAAAATGGCAGTTCCTGTTTTCTGGCGACTGCATTTATTATTAAATGTTTGCCTGGCGCCTTATGGGTCTGCCAAAATTGAAACATTCAGCGACTACGTGAGCGCTGGAAAACTATTTCCATTTAATGCGGGTTGCGTGCCGGCGTTTCCGTTTCCGCTTTTTGGCAGCTAACGCAGTGATTAGCCAAAGTACATTGTTGGCAGCCCCAAAAACTGTTGTCTCGTTATCGTTTGCCAAAGCGAAATGATTTTGTGCACAATTTTGGATAGGGGGACTTTTCTGCAAATCGGTTTCACCCCAATATCTTGAATACCATAATTTGGTTGCAAATTATAGTTGCAATTGTTGCAAACCATTCAGTGGATAGCGATGTGTTTAAAGTGCTCAATTATTGGAGACTTAAGCTTGATTGCGATTTTCATGCAGTGCTTTTATTTGCTTTTAATTTTACGTTAACGTGCAATTAAGCTTGGTGCGCCATGTGGGCCTCGTTTGCCTCGTTTTATCATTTAAATTTAATTAAATGCAATGAAAACTCATTCGAAAAATCAACCAGCCATAGTGAAATAGTATAGAGACAAACAAAATGCAAACAGTGAAAAAAAGGTGAAATTAAATATAGGCAATATAGGCAGTCATGTGTAAAATTGTGCGCCATTTTAAATCATACAATACAAATACATACATAATTGCTTAACACATACATATATACATACATACATGTATACAATATATATATGCCAAATTAGACAGACAACAAAGAATGCAAGCAGTATGATTACAATAATAATAACAACAACAATAAAACAAATGAATTTTTCTATTTTTAATTTGCTGCCAACTGGTTTATAATTTTAAAAATTAAGCATACGCAGCAGCAATAAAAGAATTAAGTCTTTAAATCCATATATTTTAAAATATACATATAAATATATGAAATATATGCATATATACATATATATGTTAATCCATGTTTACAGTTATCATATGCTACAATAAGTGCCAGAATCAATTAATTGTGAGATCGAAAAACAATTTATAGAGTATCACACACCATTTAAATGAACTGTTAATAAGTAGACCATAAATATGAATATTCATTAATATACGAGTAGTACTTAAAATTTATATCTTTTCGTAATAGCGTTTAAGTCAAATGCAAAAGCAATCACAAACTGCCTAAGCTGAATGACAGTATTCCAAAAGAGCCAAAAATAACCAATTTCAAATGGCTAACAAGGAGATCAATATAAAGTTAAATGAAAAGGCAAAAATAATAAATGAATGAATGTATATTTATTGGTAGCGCATAAATATTGATGAGATTCACAATATATATATTTATAGTATATGTATATTTACAATTATTAGTTCGAGTGCAAAAACTGAAATCTATATATGTACATACATATATGTATGTATGTATGGATAGTACACATTTCAATTTACATTTTTAAGTGTTTAAGCAAAATGCCAAAATGCATTTGAAATGCGTGGCACTTGTGCAAAAGTTGATTGCGAAATGCATAACAAATATTCGTATTTATGAATGTAAGCGAATAAATATAAATACATAGCTTAAGCGCGTATTGAATGTATGTATACACATACATACATACATACATACATTCACACAAAATATACAATACGTATTTTGAATAGATATTTAGGAAACGTGTGTATTTTATATGTTTGTACGTCACAGGCGATAGAGAAATTTGCATGTAGCACATGTGGCACTTTTGCAGCAAATTGAATCAAAATTATATTTAAATACATATGAAAATGAATAAAGTGTTTTAAACTGTACGAGCAAGAAATTTCAACTTTCTGCAACATGGCTTTTGTCCATTAAGCTCTTTTCAAATTTTATTGATTTGAGTTGATGGAGTTTGTAATTTTTCTTGGCTTTGTACACAACTTGTTACATAAATACATAAATATCTCATGGCACTTTCATGTATTTTTATGCTGAATTATATTTTTGTTTAGAATGAATAAGCAGTTCAAAAGATCAAATCGCTTGAAAGTATTTTGAAAATTTTTATTTACTTCAGTTATTTAAATTGTTTAATGAATTATTTATTTGAAATATATAAATCTAGGCATTTTATTTTTTGTTATTTACATACCATTTGTGTATGTATGAAAATGCACAAAAATAATCTGACCGTCCACAAATATCACCATCTAACAGTCTGGAGCTCCATTAATACTAATGAAAGCAATTTGTAAAAAGAGAGAGAATAAATGGGATGCAGCTCTGCACATGTATTGCAAATATGCACAGCAAATATGCAGAGTTCGAACATGTCATTGTAAGTTCAAGTGTATCCAGAACGTCAGCAGCAGCACCTGAAAGAGGACCACGAGCAGGAGCAGGAGCAGGAGGAGGAGCAGGAGTTAGAGGAGGAGGAGCAGCTGACTCAGTCAGGCACAAGAATGGCACTGCCGAGACTGATGCTGGGAACTGATGATTGTGATGGGCACAAAAGCCAACACCTCATGAAAAATGCATGGGCACTCTCATATGTTTTATGGCTTGTTGAATTTCGTTGCTGTTGTAGTTCAAGTTGTTTTCAAAGGTGGCTCGGTGGAAGCCTGTTAAATTAATAACCAACCCAAAAAACCAGGTCCTCGAGCTCTTCACTGTGACAGCAAATTTTTGTAAGCGGCCAAAAGTTAAGGTTTGTTTTACAACGACAGCTGTGCAGGAGACAACGGCCTGAACCATGTGTTCTGAGCCCTCTCAAAAATATATGCTCGGCATTGGTATATTAAATTTTATTTAACAATTTCTCCAGACTAAAACTGCGAATGTTTGAATATTAGAATGATAACTGTTGCCAGAAGGGTTGTTCAGACAGGTACTCATTTGGGTGGGAGCTGGGTATCTCCTGGTCTACAGTCTAAAACGTAAGATAGGAGAGGTTATTCTACAATTAAGATAGTCTTTATATGTATATATAATTAAAAGTCCATGAGCTTATAAGTTAAATAGTTATTAAACAGATCATCAAGTGCGTAAGATTTAGGTTCTTCAGTTTTCATTACATAATATATATGCAGGATATCTTTTAGTCGAGCCTTCTCAACGTGTTTTGTTTTGTAATTTATTTTTATTTTTTTTTTTATTTATGCGCCTAACCAGCGAGCATTTGTTTAACGAACTGTGAATTTTGTTGTTGTTTTAATGTGTGTGAGTCGCCTAGGTTGTTATGTGCTTGTGTGTGTGTGTGTGTGGAAAAAGGATTTTCTACATTTTTTTTGATACATTTTAATTTCCGTTTGGATTTTGCACGTTTTTCATAATTCATGCTCTCCAAGTAGCGAGATTGATGAGGGCTTTCGTAGTTTGGGATTTGGACGCCACTGGCTGAGCCCCACATCCAAAAAATATACACTCTCACACACACACACACTTTCGTACTGGGCATAATCGTGCGGAAATGCCAGGCACACTAAGCTGACCTGGGCCAGTCGCCTGAGTATTACTTATATATATGTATGTACATATATCTATATATTTATATATATCTATATATATATATACGTACATGTGTCTACAAGTAAATCACAATGAGTGCAACAGCAGCAGCAGCAGCAACAGCAGCAGAAGCAAAGTTAAGCCACCCAACCCAACCCCTCCGTGGCAACCCCGGTCAACCCTTTAGACATTGTCGAACAGCTGCCGTGACTAGCGCTGGCGTTGCATCCCCAAAGGGCCATTGACTAATAGGATTTGAAGAGCGTAAAATTGGTTCGTTGTGAACATGAAATATGCAGTAAATCCTTCTGCCAGCATCCAGAACAATCTACCCCGGCGCCCCCAGTACCCCCGTACCCCTTCCCCAATTACCACAGCGCATTCTTATTTTCACATGTTTTTCTTTAATATTTGCAGCAACGTCACAGCTTAAATATTCTTTGCAGCTTTGCCATATTTTTCGCCACGGCATTGCAACCGGATGCTTGTTGGCGCTCGCGATCCCATTCGCATCCGGGTGCGAGACTCGAGTCCTGGCTCCTGACTTTTGCCATTACTGCTGGCATGGAGGCCAATGTACGCGCAGTTTGTTACAATTTCGCGGTTCGATTTCGCAGCAAAGTCGCCAGCGTCCTTGTCGTCCTCCTCCTGGGCGCGATGGTGTGTTTTATTATCGCAAATAAAGCGCAATCATTGTTGTTGCACCCGCAGCAAGGCGAGCGTGCCACGTCCTCCCCACCCACCGATGACAGCATTTTGTTCATGTGGCAGCTGGATGCATGAAATATTGCAAATAGTTTTATTCATTCCCCAATTGAATGAAATATGAAGAACTCAACACAACAATTTTACAAGTTTTCGCACAATATCAGCAACAAAACGTTCAAAACTAAACAACACTGAAAAAAAAATAATAATAATTCAATTTAATTCACGCTTCGCTTAGCTTTAATTGCAGTTGTAAATGTAAACTTGAGAAGCATTTGTTTTCATTATTGCCGCTGCGCTGGCGCTTCAGGATGAGGGTCATATTTAAAATGGCATTTGGCAGCCAGACAGACACTGATAATTGCGCATAATATTTATGCAGTGAGCCACTGATGATGCCTTAAAGTGCCTCCAAAGCTGCCAATGCCATGGAGTATAAGTGAGGGCCAGAGTGGAGGAGCGAGGACTTGCCCTATCGTCGTCTTAAGGCTAAGCTGCCTGAAGACATAGTCGCTTGTCGTTCATTCAACTGCAGCTTGGCTGACTTCCGGCGTTGCCTTTTATGATAAATTGAAACAAATAGCCAGCCACACCCACCCACCCACACACACACACACCCACATTCGCACACTCGCACACATACATACATCGAAAGTGCAGCCAGGACTTTGGCTTATCAGAAAATTGCGCTCAGCTGTTTATGAAAGCATAACAATGTTAGCTGCTGCTGTTGCTGCCATGGCCATTACTGCGAGGGCTGCCAACATCAAGCTGATCATCAAGCTGAATGGTTGCCCCGACTGCCTCGGCTGGCCGAGGCGAGGCGTCGCATCCCATAATTCACAAGTAGGATAAACAATTTACTTATCGCTGCTGCAGGCTACCAGCGAAAGCCTTCAACTCCGACAACGACTTCGACTTCGTCCGAGTCTCAGCTCTCTGTCTCTCAGCGCACAGAACTCAACTCTCGACTCGCAGTCTCAGTCTCAGTCTCAGACGCTGCCACATTGGCAAATAAATCATAATAAATAACTTGAAAAACGAAACACCTTGCCGCATAAAAGTTGCACGTTGCCGTTGCCGTTGCTTGCTTGGGCAAACAAGTTTTGCTGCTGCTGTCGAAACTTGCTTTGCATTTGGAGGGTATCACAACTTGGCAACAAGGTTTGTAACATGCCCCGTCAAGGGATTTGCCACTGTCTGAAACTTTTAACCACATCTTTGTGCAAAACATGGCAATTGCTGCCTTTGCACAGGTTTTGTTTAAGGTCGAACAGTTTTGCTAATCAGAGGAGAGTGCTTCTAAAATATAATGCAATGTCTTTGCGAGAAGACAACTAGTGATATTTAAAAGTAGGTTCTTTAATTGATTAGCTCTGGTTATTTTCAAATTTAGTAAAATATGTTTCTATAGAGTGTTTACATTTTGTAATGTTACCTTTAACGTTTATAACAATCGTTGTTATTGTTGGCGGTGTTAGTGTCTGCTTACAGTTTAACACTTTGCCAACTTTTCGCTTTTGTGGGCGAGGGGGTTGGTGGAGGGGTTTGTGGAGCAGGCTCATTTTTGCAACTGGTGATAAAAATTGATACATAACTGGCATAAATCAGGCGAGTGGAGCGCATTACGCATACGACGCGTGTGTCTGCCAAGCAATTTATTAAATTAGCCACAGTAGCATCAGCAACACCGACACACACACAAATTCACACACACACACACATACACATACCGAGAGAGACGTTTACCAAAACCCACCCACATTTGCGCCAAGGGCAACGGCAAATGGTATCGCAGGTAATTTGTAAATATCTGACAGATGCGCTGATAAACTCATTGCAGAGATTTCATTCATTCATTCTCGACGGTGCTCGTGTGATTTATATGGGGCTTATTACAGTTGCCAACATAAGTATACGTTCACATGGACAACAAACACATATTTAAGTATAACAACACTTTATTCTTAATACTTGGGGCGTACTAAATGGTAACATCACAACGGGACCAAGGCAAATCAATTGCCAGCTTCAAGGCGCATATGATGGCTGATTCAACTTGGTTAACTCTGGCTCCGGCTCCGGCTCCAGCTCCGGCCCCAGTGTCATTTTCGACTTCAGGTCCTGCGCCAACGGCGCTTTTGGCAGACTGAAGAATTTCTGTAAATTAAATTTGTGAAAAATGAAATTAGGCTACGGCTGCTTTGCATAATTTAAATTATAAATTAGATGCTGTCGATAGCTGATGGCAGATGGATTATGGATAGCCGACTGCTGTTACTTACATCGTGCCTGCCAAAGTTCTCCGCCTCCTCCATGGTGTCTGGCAGCTTTTTGTGCAGGGTCTCGGGAAGGAACAGTGCCCCGATTCCGCCCAGCAGAAACAGGGTGCCCAGTATATAGTAAGGTGCTAGAATATTTACAGTTGTCCCCAAGTAAACCAGATACGGTGCAAGGACACCAATCCCATTTGCCAGAATGCTGCCCAGTGCGATACCCGTCTGCCTCATGCAGGTGGGATAGATCTCCAGGCACTGTAGATTGGCCGTGAAGAATGTGAGCGCGTTGAGGAACTTAATGAACGTGGCCAGATAGATCATTAGCCATTCGTATTTCTCATCCTTTGCATAGGCAATGATGGGCAGGCAGGTGACGAAGGATACCAGAAAGGATATCGAATTGGTAAACCTACGGCCATATTTGTCGCCTGTCCGAATAGAAACCAAAACACGAACAGATGATTGGCAATCAGTGGTCAGTTTTGCCACATTCAAAGCTTACTTGCAATTCGCACACTCACCCATGTATTTGCCGACTATGTAGGCGGGAATTTCCACAATACTTTGGTACAAAAAGTTCAGAAACGGATTGCCAGCCATCCGCGAACTGAAGAGGACTAGCGTGAAGTAGGAAACCGCAACCACGCACCTGCAAAATGTCGAAAATCAACCAAAAATGGCTACAGTTAGAAATGCAAATTGGTTTTTTGGATTCTCAGTTTTCAGCTGCTTTTCTGCCCACCAGCTAAAGCCCATGATGATGGTATTCCGAGCCAGACGCCAGCCGGCGAACAGCGATGCCATCCCATATGTAACCTCATGGCTGTCCTGACTATAGATTTCGGTCAGCTCTTTCTCGGTCACATCGAATGTTCGCCCATTAATTTTCGCAATCTTCTTGAACTGCACAATGGCATCGCGGAAGCGTCGCTTGCTAATCAACCAACGAGGCGATTCAATTGTGTATCTAAACGAAGGAACAAAAAAAAAAATAAGAATTGATAGTTTCAACAAGCCGCACATTTAATGCTCTTGCCAACATATAGAAAATGTACAATAAAGTTAATCAACTCTTGATGCATCAGTTTTGCATCTACACATTACAGAAGTCTGATGTGGAGAAACTTTAATCGAATGATAGTCAAAATTGTTTTTAAGAATCTAAAAAGTTGATCATGTTTGAAATATGTTTCAGTCAATTTATATTGATAACTTTCTACTTTAATATTAGAAGCATTGGAAAAAACTACTTTCCTTGCAACTAAATTTTTTATTGATGGATTATGTGAACACTGTGCAACAAAGTGGCTCGATATTTTTAGATTTTAAGTGTGATAAGATAGTGTAGTTGCAGTCTAGTTACATCAGTATAATTTACTAGCTGAATTTAATCAGGAGATATACATGTTAGCACTCATGTGAATAATTAAGCTATCTTGAAAATCGTAAAAGTAGTTAATAAAAGCTTGACAATAAGCAAATTTGAATTGACGTAACTTAATAAAACAATTGTAAAATAGCTGCAATCAGATGCATCTACAGACTTATAGACATCCCCTTATAGGAACTCATCTGCTAATGCTGATTAAGTGTATATTTGTATATTTATTATATATACATATTTGTATATATGATCTTGAAGTGACACACGTAAAGAATGAAGTAGATAACAGTATTGTTGTTAATACAATAACTTGAATGATATAAATTTGCATCGATATAGCTTTAGAATAGATTAGTTTTTATACACACACTGACAGACATAATTATAAGAAGTCAGCTGTTAGAGCTAATAAGGTATATACATATAGTACTTTGCCGCATTAGAGATGTTTCCTTCAGGGCGTTACAAATTTGGTGACAAATTTGTGACAGCCCATGCAAGGGTATCCAAATAGAAACAAATGCGAATGCGTTTGGGTATTGACAGTGCAAGGGAGAACAATTGGAGCGTTCAGTCAATTGAATTGACTGCGTGACTTACTTGGAGAAAATTAAAACCATCGCCGTGGGCAGCGATGTCAGCCACATAAAGGATTCCCAGTGGCGCAGCCACCAGAAGAGCAAGGGCATCAGCGTTGTGCCCACAGACCAGCCAACGCTCTGAAAGAAGGCAATTCGACTGCGATCCTCCCTGGCGAAACAGAATTGCAATCCCAAGCGAAAGTAAAGTTAGTTAGGAAAAAGTTGTTTTCTTTCATTTTCTTTTTGCGTATGCACTGGCGAACTTACTCCCGTGAGATTTCCATGCCAATAATTTGTGGCGATTGAAAGAGACTGTTGACGGTGAGTCCCACAATGCCGGACATGATGAGGAACCATGTGTACGACGATGTGCACATCACGGAGCCCAGCCGCCCCACCGAGGCGAAGACGACACAAATGTAGTAGACAATGCTGCGACCGAAGCTGCGTCCAAACAAAAATACAAATTCAATTACCGCTGGCCAATTGCGAATTGCTCGCGCTCCGAGCCATAATTTAGTTTTGGAGCCAACTTACGAATCGCCCATTTGTCCAAATATAAATGAGCCAACCACCTCCGTCACGCGGCCAAAAACGAACACATTCGTTACGAACAAATCCTTGGCACAGACCCAGTCGTGGTCGGTGGGTATTGTGTTGTCGTACCAGGTCCGGTCGTAGCTCCACCCGTGCTGGCAAACTGGCAATCGTAATGACCATAAAACGTATTAGAGTGCAAAGTTGTAAAAATTTATAAGACAGCCGAGTGACTGCTGCCCAAGTTTTTCCATACGCTTCGATTGCCACAAAGCCAGGCAATCTAATGCGTATCTATGTGCTTATGCATATGTGTAGATGGGCGTAGCCAGGATGCCAACTTTTCTAGCGAGGGGTGTCTACCTTCCTTTCTTGGACTACTCACCTGTAGTAGTGTGATTCTTACTACTGCTCCAGGCAGTGAAATCAGTTATCTCTGTAAAATTGGCATCGTACATTTCACAATTGCTGTACGTATCCCTGTTCCGATTGTCTTTCTGTCTATATAGGTGAAATGCTTAGAGAAGGGTTCGATTTTATGCCAAGAACAACTCACTTGGGTAATGTTAAATCACGCCACTCCACAATTGTGTAGTTTGTCTGCTCCCTGCCCGGCACCGTGCACCAGTGCTCGGGTATATTTAGGGCCAATATAATATTCATGTAGATCATGGCACCAGCAAAGGCCAGGCCACCAACAAACACATAGCTGTAGAGCCACTGATAGCGTCCATTGTTGCCCGCTTTCTCCATTAGCGCCTGGAAGGGATCGTTTATCTCCGATTCTTCTATATGCATTTCATGAACGCTCGTTGACGCTGCCGTAGATATTTTTCTACTATTCGCCTCCACCTCGTCTTGCTTATCTTTCATTGTGTTGTATTTGGATTTGCGTGCTGATGCTTCTGTTGCTATCTCCTTAATCCGTAGAAGAAATGATTAGAGTTTAAAGTCTACGAATTCAGCATTTATCTTTTTAAAAGGCCACATGCCAAATGTAAACAGAATAGAAAGACTCAAAGTTTATGATTTTAACTAGAAAAACCTCTTTATGTGCCTATGTAAATTTATTTATAAACGGTATAGAAGCCGTAGCCGTTATTTTTATCTCTTAATTGTGGTTAATAAAACTTGAATTTTACAAAACGGTACTCAATTTGTCGACAAGGTTCGTAGAACCCTCGTGTGTCACTAAAACTAAATTGCACTATAAACAATGAACACTTAATTTTAACACTCTTTCGCGCCTTCAATTAAAATATTTATCAATGAATTGATATAAGGTTGCTTCAAAAAGCTCTTTAACTTTTTCACACTCTATCATAATTTTATTTAATTAAAATAATGCACTTACCTTTTATTGAAGTATGTTTATTCCATGCGATAATTCTATAAAAATCAATTGAAATATTAGACTATTATTAGCGATTCACACTCTTTTGAGTATTAAACTAATATTATGAACCAATGCACTGGAAGAGATTCATAAAATTTAACTTTTTATACTTTTTATTTTGGTTGATAAGATTCGAATTTGTTTTTGTTTTTTGTTGGTTTAATTGGTTGCTAATTGCTTTAATTTGAAATCAACATTTTGTGTAAGATTATCTTGTTGAAAACAATTGTTTCGTTCAATCTGACGGCAATGTTTTAAAAATATTTGAAAAAAGTGACTTTTTGATTGCACTTCTCACATTACGTTGAATATATGAAGTACACGGGGTACGGTCCGGTGCTGTTCATCAACCGTCAGCAACACTCGATGGTCTTGTTATGAGTGTCGGCATGGGTGAATGGTGGCGTTAAGAACTGGGCCTCTACTGCACTGTATCAGGTGGCTTATCAGCAGAGACAGAGCACATAGGCATTATTAAATAATTACTGATAAGTAAGGGTATTCAGTTTACAATGCTGTATACAATATATAATACGATTAAGAAGAACAAACTCCATATGTTTTGTTGAAGTGAAAATATTCAATAGAGCAGGTACAGATTTAAAATTTTAGAATTTTCTTTAATTTGTTTTTAAAAATTAATCAACATTTTTTTGAGAATAGATTCTGAGATGTTTTAGATCAGACACAATCGACATATAATTTTTAGTTAGTTAGTTAGATAAAGATTTTATTTTCAACATGGGTTTTGATTTGGATTTGAAAAAGTGTGTTTAACTCGTGAAATTTCGGGTTTTTTATGCTAGCAATTAGAAATTTTCAGTCTTTTGGCAGCGCGATAAGATATCTACCAGGGGTGAATGCGTATTCACAGAAGCATAGGCCAACTTATTCTGACTCGATGTAGGCCGGGAATTTGAACTTTTGTCGATTACAGATATCTAATTTTGATTTCAATCAAAAATAAAAAACAATCACTCCACTTTTACTTTTACTTGGCATTGTATAGTAAATATATATATAGTCTATTTTATTTTTTATTAGATTATTGCATTTATTATTTATGCGCGATGGTTCTGGGTCTGTCTCGGAACGCGCAGCAACTGAAACTGAAACTAAGCGCAAAATGTAGCAGAAAATGAGATTGTACAAGTGCAATAATATCAATTTTCATATTTTCATTTACTTACTCGTAGGAAGAAAGACAAAGGCAATTTAACAATCTACTAAAGCACTTAAGCGCAAATTTATTTCCCGGTCCAGCTGACTACGTCAAAAATAAAGCAAACGCGAGAAATACTATGCTAAATTCCAACAGAAAATTCGTTACTAGTATGTAGCAAGTTGTAAAAATGATTTTAGTGATGAAGTGGCAAGTGTAACGGTTATATGAATAAACATCACTATACATTATTCATGCGTGTGTCCGCCCACCCTCCACTCTTTGCAGACAGATCTATTTCACGATTGTAGTAAATTTAATCAGCATCGGCGCAGATTACGGTAGGCAGCATCGCCTCATCGACCCCAGAGGGAAGCGGCATCCATCCCAGCATTCATTACTAGTCGTTCACATTGAGATGTATCTGCCTGACACCCTTTGCCCAGTTCGTAGGCTTATGAATTTTGTACATTCACATTTTAGTTTTGTCGCGACACTTCATGAGACAACATTATACACGTGTGCATACGTACTAAATGCATATATACATATATATACATACATACATACATACATTTATGTATCTGCGGCACAGTCTTCA
Organism: Drosophila kambysellisi; assembly: GCA_035042185.1. Classification (NCBI taxonomy): domain Eukaryota; kingdom Metazoa; phylum Arthropoda; class Insecta; order Diptera; family Drosophilidae; genus Drosophila; species Drosophila kambysellisi. Next base: position 605,068 of record JAWNLS010000855.1, read on the forward strand.
GAATTGATGTGAACTAGAGCGTTTATTCAATGCCAGTCAAATTGTACCTCTGTAGATAGTCAAGTAAGTACTGTCAACTAAGCCGATTTAGTCGGTATTTTTTGTTTGATCAAACTTTGAAGACTGTTTTAAATGAATTGCTATTTATAAATTATTTTTTGATTGCTTCTGATTACCTTCCCAAATTCACTCCTCGTTAAATTTGAGGCAATCAACAAATGTCGCTAAACTCTTAAGATGTGGGGATAAACGAAAATTTTTCTTTAGTTTCAATTTGAAGAAATCTATAACTAATATTTAAAAAGTATCTTTTGTCTACATTGACGACTTAAAGAAATTTTCAACATTGGCCGGAACTCCGAAAAAAATTCCAAAGTTAACGTTTTTGTTACTTAACCTTTTTGTCCATTAATCACCTGAAAAGCTGACTTGTCGCACCTGTTGATCAACATTTGGCAGTAAAAAAAACTCCGGTGATTACTTTTTAGATATGTTCATTTTTATTTAAGACTTTTACTTGATTTATGCATAAACTTTCATCAGCATCTTGTGCGCTCCTTTTGGGGTTTTTTATTTATATTATTTTTTCTGTTGAAAATTTCTTCTAAAATGTATGGAGCTCGGGAGATTTAAAGTTCGCTAGCTGCATTTTGTTTGTGCACTAATGAAATGTTCGATTTTTCTTTTAACTTTGCTTTGCCTGAAACTGCAGTGTGATGCCATAGGTATTTCTTTTTTTTTCTTTTTTTTAAACTTTAATATTGCTTACATATTCAATTTAATTACATAATTTTACAGTGATGAATGAAAACTGCTGGCACAAGCTGTATGTTGCCCTTGTGCAATTGTATGTTACTTTTGTTTCTTTTAATTTTAATTATAATTTACAATTGAAACACTTAAATATTATTTTTTAGATAAATAAAAATTCAAAATGCCTACATACGTATATGTTTACTCTCTGGCTTTAACATGTGCGCTATTATTTTAAATGTTTCTTTTCCTTTTTTTGTTATTGACTAACTGTTAATTTTTATTTAAATTTTTGGGATTATGTTTAAATTTTAATTATATGAATATTGATATATTTTTTTAATGATGCTCATTAAGGGCTAAAAGCATTTTGGAATTTTTCTTGATTTGTTTTGTGTCAAATATACATTTAAGTCAAGGTGTATTTGATATTCATATGCTCTATGATAAATGCATATCTATATATATATATTTTAATAAATATATATATATGTATATCTTTTGTGCTTTCTCTTGAATATTTGTATTGATTTAACTAATGGATTAATCTCAAATCAATAAAATCTCCAGCACTTCCTGACTAATTTCATTGTCCTTTCTTTTTGATTATCGCTAAATAGCTTGCAAGTCGCTAATAGTTTAAATATATATATATATATATCTATATATATGTTTATTATTATGTACTTATGCATATGTTATTTATAATTAGTTATTAAATGGCATAAATATACACTCCAGTGACAAAAATTCCTAATTATGTACATATCGCTTGCATGGAGTCTACGTTTTCCAATTTATATTGCTTAGCATACAATGTTTTTAGCTGGTTTTGCAAATTTACAATTTTGACGGATTATCATGTCTGTGTGTGTGTGTTGTAAGTGTGTGTGTGTGTGATTTGATTTATGTTTTACAATATTTTCATTTAAGAGTAAACAATTCAAATGAGTTTTTTTTTTAGAATAATAAATTGTTTAAAATTTATGTTGGCAAGTTGGTGTTTTCTTTTTGTATTTTTTTTTGTGTGTAAATATTTTTAAATTTCTTGTTTGTTTTTTGTTTTTAGCTTGTTATAAAATGTTATTGGTCTATTGCTTGCACGCGATGTGCTTTTATATAGGAATCAACTTGAGTTATTTACGAGGGTCCCTTAGCTGTGACCGCGCACTAAGTAAAAATGTGGTAATTAATTAAAAACGGCAATTCAAGTTGGACGTTTGACAATATCACGTTGCGAAATACACATAGCAATAAAAACAATTGGCAAGTGGCAAATTATAAAAGTACTTTACAAACAGGCTAACTAAAAATAGTTAAACGATTTGAATACAATTACATTACTAAGTATATAGCTCTGTCTCTTTTTTCATATAAATATATATATATATATATATATATATATGTATATCAGTTTATATAAATGCCAACATTATCGGAGGAAGGATTGACTGACTAACTGACTCTTGCTTTGTGTGTGTGTTCTCTCTCTCTCTCTTTATCTCTCTCTCTGTCTCTCTCTCTCTCTCTGAATTACTCTTTCTTTCTTACTCTAACTTTACCACTCACTTTCTCTCTGTTGCTAGCTATCTGTCCCTATACACTATACATTTGAACTGAAAGACGCGTCTTGGCCTTTTTTTCACTATCGAATCACAGCAATTGAAATACATACGACTAACTCATAAATCGAATACAGCTTAACCTAAACTAAAAACTGTATGTAATAAATGGGTCGTTATTGATCCTTGTCATCGTGCAGCAACTGCGATGCCGCATTTCCACCCGTGTTTTTGCGCAAATGATTGCGCAACATCACCAGATTGCGATTGAGCGGCAGATTGCTGGACAGGCCCAGCGGGTTGCTTGCTGCTGAGCTGGGGGCATGTGGCAGTGTGTGGCAAATGTTGCCAAGTGGCGCTGTGGCATTCAAACCGCCCACGAGGCTGCCCGTGGCAATTGATGTTGTGGGTGAAGTGGCGCCTACGCTACTGCTGCTGCTACTGCCCGCTGCGGCAGCGGCGGCGGCAGCAGCAACTTGGCCCATGCCCACGCCCAGGAGCAGCTCGTGGGCGAGTATGGTTGGCAAATGTTAAGTGCTGCTCTTCAGCGGACCCGACGATAGCGAACTGCTGCTGACGCCCGAATCGCTCGACTTCTCACTGAGTCCGCCACGTGTGAGCGTATCGTCGCCCATAAGTCCGCCGCCGCCAAGAAAGGACTTCTTGCCCACACGTGCTGGCAGCGTCGCCTTAAAGGGATTATCCTTGCAGCGACGTGCGCTCTCCACGCGCTTCATGATCTCACTGGAACACTTGGACACCACATCGTCCAGACTGTTTGACTCATCGGTCGAGTTCACCGTCTGCGTTGGCGTCTGCGAACTGGGCAGTGGTGATCCTTCGTAGCAGCCCGAGTCCCGGGGGAAGTGTCGTCGCCCGAAGGGAGAAGCGCCGTGCTTCTTGTTGATATTATTCAGGCGCGCCTCATCGTTCTCTGAACTGGAGCCGGCAATGTCCACATCGGAGCCTGTACGTGCGAAATTGGAAGCTGTTTTAAGTGGTGTGTGTGTGTGTGTGTGAAGTGCGTTCAAGTGGGGCAGGTGGATAAATATTGATTGTTGGTTGAGCAGTGGGTGTGGTTTAAGGTGGTTCTCTTATGCTTACATTCAATGTCATGCAACAGCTGCACTGCCGTCAACAGCTTGGCTCGATGCTCCTGACTGAGTATGCCCAGATAATCCAGATCGGCCGGTTCGAGTTCCTTGAACAGTTCCAGATCCTCGTAGCTGCAAATGGAACGATAGGTGAAACAATCCAACAAAAAATTGTTGAGAGTTTTGTTTCATCTACACCACTTACCCGTTGAGCACGAACACCGAGGTGTACTCCTTCAGGCCAATGCGCAACAGCAGATCCTCCACAGAAATGGGTCCACTGTTGCCACCACCATTGTTGCTGTTTGCCAGTCGCGAGGTTGGCGCCAGTGTTTTACTGCTCGAGTTCTTCATGCGCTGCTCGGGCAGCACTTCCACATTGATGAACTTGAAGTGACCCACACGTCCGTGACAGCGACCCTTCCAAATGCCGGAGGCATTCATCGACAACACATCAATCAGTTCGCCCTTCTGCAATATGGGATTAAATAAATTAAAAATTTATAAAAATTAAATAAAAGTATTTAATTGTACATGTTTAATGCTTGCACGAAAATACAAGTTAAGGAATTTGAAATATTTAACACTAGTTGTCGATTAGTTGAAGTTTTGGCTTACCTTGAACTTAAGCGCCTCCTTGTCGTAGGGATTGGGCAGGCTGTCGACAAGCGCTTTGGCCTTGCAGATGGTCGCCAGCGAGCTGCGATCCTCGGCAGAAATGGAGCTGTGGGGGCTGCCAGGACGTACCAGCGCTTGAGTGCCTGCCAAATGGATGGTTTCAAGTTTAAATATTTGTCTCGACAAAATCCTGATGGAAGTTTGCCCAGAAAATTTTCCAATTAATGCGCCCACAGCCAATTAGCCAAGGGCTAAGGAATTTTTGGCAGTACCAAAAATACACACACATACTTACGCACACCCACACACACACACAAACACACACACAGTTCGTTTGGTTAATTAAAAACTTTTCAAATATTTTTACACACACACAAAAAGGAGTGAGAGGGGTGGGGAGAGGGAGAGGGAGATAGAGAGGGAGAGAGAGAGAGAGAGACACAGACACAAAGCCCGGTCCACCCAAAAAATATTCAAATAAGCACTTGAAGTTTTTGGCCAAAGCTTTGGCTAATCCTTGCTTTGTGTCCCAGCCACATAAAAATAAAGTATTTTTTCTTGCACTTTTCAAAGTTGCTCCTCTTCATAGTAAATCCACCTTTTATCCCAATCCCTCGGCTTCTGCTCTTGGTTTTTGTTTTGCTTTGGGTTGTTTTTTTTATTTAGAGTAGAAATTTGCGCATATAGCGAAAACTTTTGTTCATTAAAAACTGAGCTGCTGCAGCAGCTCCGACGGCTGGCCTTTATTTAACCACGCCCCAGACATTGCACATTGGGCTGAACTGCAAGGCCTCATGCCCCAAGCACTTGCCACATTGCCAGTTGCCAGTTGCCAGTTGCCAGTTTGCCGTTACCAGTTGCTAGTTGCTAGTTGCCAGTTGCCACTTGACTGTGCGCAAGTGCATTAAAAATTCATTAAGTTTGCAAAATTTCAAGTTATTGTGCAGCGGTTGCAGAAACAACCGCAACAACAACTACAACTGTTAATAGACCAATATGCAGCTGGTGGATTGCAGGGCTGCCACGTCGTTGGGAATGGGCAAGGAGTAGAAGTTGGTTGGCAGTCTGGGAATTTTTATAAACAAACCACCAGAAACGAGGCGAATGCTTCTATCTGCCCAAGCAAAAGAAAACCCAAAAGGCAAAAGTAGAAACCAAAATCAAAGCTCTAAATTGTAAGCACACACACATCGAACACACACCTATGTAAACATATAAAGATATGTGTGTGTGTGTGTATACAGATAGTTGGTTTACTTACTTGAACCGGATGCGCTGGGCAAACTTTCGACGGAGCTGGCGGAACATGCAAACGCCTGATCGCTCATGCTGCCACGGTCGGTATTATCTTGGGAATTGCTGAAATCCCTTGATGTATCCTTTGTGGCAACAAAGTTCCGTCCATTCTCATTAAATGCGCCAATTTCCTTTGGCGAGCTACGCATTTCGCTCGACTGCAACACCAGAGCAGTGAAAGTTGTTTAGAGCATCGCCATCGCCATCGTCGCCATCGTCGTCGTCGTCATCATCATGTTGTGCAATAAATTGCATGTTGAGCGGGGTGAGAAGAGGGAATAGAGCCAAAAGTTTTGTTAGTTAAATCATTAAAAAGTTTAATGCTACCACACAAATTCCCACACACACTCGCACACACATACAATCGCACACCCACACACACTCGCACACAAAAACACACATCTACACATTGATAGAATTACAGTCTATGGAAGACAAACCATTTGCGGGGGGCAATGCTTTTTCAGGTCTTCGGCTGGATTTGGCTGCAGTGCTTCCGGTTTGGCTTTGGCATTGGCTTTTGGAGGGTTTGACAGTGAGTATTAAGCTGCTTGCCTTGCGCTTGCCACAAAACTTTCCTCATATCGCGCTCAGTCAACATTTCTAGGCGCCGATTGCAACTTCTGTTGCAACCAACAACAACCAACACAACAAACTTGTCTGCATTTTTGCTTATGTTTTCCAAAAAAATTTAGAAATCCTCAAATCATGGATTCGATTATGCGATGCTCTGTATTTTGATTTCATGGCTTAGATTATGTATTAGTTTTTCTAAATTGTTCCTTCTGCTAAAATGTTTTATTGTTTATTTTAATTTATGTTTTTTATAAATTTGATACAAGCTTGCTTTGAGTAATATTTCAAAATTGAAGTATCCCTTTAAGCATTTTTTTTTGGTTCATACAGACTGATTTTTTGTGGAACCCCAAAAAAAAAAAAATGGCTGCAATTCACTCCTGTGAATTTGAAGTTTTTGGCAAGGTGCAAGGGGTCTACTTTCGGCGCCATGCCGAGATGAAGGCCAAGAATCTGGGGCTGAGGGGCTGGTGCATGAATACTGCGGGAGGCACTGTCAAGGGCTATATTGAGGGACCACGCACCGAGATGCGCCTGATGAAGGAGTGGCTCAAAAACACTGGCAGTCCCGCCTCTAATATTGCCAAGGCTGAGTTTACCCGCATTGCTGAGAAAAGGGATTACGGTTTTATGAACTTTCACATAAGACCCGATGAACCCAAAGATCATTCAAATAAAATGTCGATCTAACATTATATGGTATCCTAATTGCGTATTGCCAGATAAGAAAGATCAGCATATTTGCGAATATAGGGAATATATAATACGACTTTCAGCTTATTAGAAAAGGCAACACAAATTCCCTCTTCAAAGTTGTTTAGTGCATTGCGAAAAGTAATCATGGCCAAAAGCCCAACACATGAAACTGAAAATGAACTTTCACTTTTGCTGTCTGTCCTGGGGATGCGTTCTCTTGCCTCCCCTCGTCATCCCTTTGGGTGTCCGGCATTTTTGGGGCGCGCGGATAAAAACTCATTTAACTGGCATTTGCATTTAGAGTGCATGTTCAAACGGTGCCCGTTGGCCATGATGCAAAAGTATTTTCGAGTCCTTTTGGGCTTTTTCTAGCAATGTTTTCTGCATAGGCCGCAGATAAACTGCAAGTGACTTGAACACACACAAAGAGATAGAGATAAAGAGAGCCAAAGAGAAAGAGAGAGAGAGAGAGAGCGAGTGGTCACAAATTCCAATCAGGCGCATATGTAAATGGCCAAGCTAATTACATTTTGCAGCTCACAGAGTTGCGGCGAGTCAATAATCTCAATGTTGGTTGTTGTTGTTACCAAAATGCAATTGCAAGCACACACACACACACACACACACACATATAGAGCACACACTCACGAGTTGCTTGGGGGCTGTCGTCAACAGAGATTAATTAACTTACATGATGCACCATGGCCTTCTGACAAATGGTATTCGCCTTGTAGGGCAGCCCGTTCTTTTTGGCCTTTGCTGTGTGCCGTGTGGCGCCAATGTCCTCGTAATCGGATGATGGACTTGGTGACAGCGATGGCGACTCACCAATTCCGCCACTCAGCGTCCTGTATCTTGCCGTACAATTGTTGGTGCCAATCTATGGGGGAAAGGTGGTAAGAAAAGTTAAATGCGTTAAAAAAAAAATGCAGCAAAAACAAATCCCAGTCAAGTTGGCAAATGAAATGGCCAACAGTCGGTTCTCATTTGGCATTTCGACATCGTTTAGCTGGCTTAAGTGGCATCGTTGCGACTGCCTAACAAAAAACAGAGAAAACTTTTGGCTAAAAAGCTTTTCCAGTTTTTATGTTCGTACACGTTCCTGACGTGCATTCGGTTATTCTTCAGCTCATCCTGTGTTCCTGCGCAAAGGATGTTTGGCAAAATGCGAACTTTGTTTGTCACTAAGTGCACTTAATCAATTTAGACGACGCATTGAGACGCACACACACGTGTGTGTGTGTGTATGTGTGTGCGTCTGCTCCTCTGTGCTCCGTAAGCTGAGCGGAGGAGTTACTTAAATGAGCTGGCTTGCTCCTGGCTGCTTGCTGCATGCCACTTGCCACTTGCCGCTTGCTGTTCATGGGATCTAATGGGTTTTGGCTCACTCACCGAAACTGTGCTGAGTCTGGAGGTAACACTTTGTAAATCCGAAATGGAGCCCGCATAGTCGCCGCTCTCACGATCATGGGACCTGCAATGGAACAACAATGTTGAAATGTTAAATGTATTTCACTTAATGAGTATTTACCCAGTTGCTTATGGATATTTTTGAATTAACTACTAAACTTTAGCTTTAAAACTTTGCAAACCTTGGTATTTTTTTTTTGTCTTTTTCCTAATAAAAATTCATATCCCAATAAAAAACCTTCACAAATGTATTTGAATTTGGCCGCCTTTGTTTGGGCAAAGTGGTTGTATTTTGAATTTTATCAATTTTATGGCCATTTAAATGAAGCTATGGAAATAAGCTGAAAGCTGCAATTTTCTTAATATTTTATATCAATTTTTAAAAATATTCTTTTCTTTTCAGCATATTTTCTGTACATATTTTGGCAAGTTTCAATTCACTTGAAGCAGTTGGCTTCTCATGGCTCATATATGTATGTATATGCATAAGAACAAACTATTTAAGTTATATGCCAAATATTTGTTCATCTTCACCTTGAGGAGCAGCACCCGAAGAAAGCTAACGATTGCTTGGTATGTGTATATCCTGCATCCTTCGAGTGAACACTTGAAGAGGCTTTCGGTAACCGTTTTGATTTCAAACCAGATTCGGTTTGCTGCTAAGCAAATATGTGTACACAAGGGCAACAACAGCAACAGCACCAATAATAACACTTGGCACAAAGGTCCTGGGTCCACGGGCAACCAAATACTGATATAAATAAATATCTTCTACCTTTCTGCTCCGAATTCCTTTTATTTGTTTGTTGCTGCTGTCGTTGCTGTTGCCTGTTTGCCCGTTTGACTTTAACACTGTTGAGATTTTCACTTTTGGCTATGTTTCGTAAATGTGTATTTTTCTGTATTTTTTTTCATTTATTTTTATTTTTGTTTCTTTTATTTGGCCAAGGAAAGTTTTTTTGTTTTGGCCCTAAGGGCACACGGGGCGTATAAGTTATTTCAGCACGTCTTTTGTATAGTTGCCCGGTGCGTACGTGTGGAAAACGGTGCTCCATTGCCAATTGGCAACTGGCAACTGGCAAACTCGACATTTGTTCTGCCATTTTGGACCTGGCTGGGCTGATTGACGAGCCGTGTTGTTGTGTGGACCGCTCTGGAGCCGCGTTGAAGTAGCAATAATGCCATTTCATTCAAGTGTCGTCGTCGTCGTCGTCGTTGCTGTCTATGCTTTGGTCCAATATTGCAGACGACTTCGTCCTGGTGGTGTTCCTATTAGTTTCGGGCCCGAAAAGAGCTCCCCCCCCACTTTTGGCTGTTGCTGGTGCTGCTGAGTCAATGTTTTATTCTTTGTGGCATGCGTAACAATATGAAATTGATGACTTTCGCTTCAATGCGTTTCGATATGTTGCAAGCAGTCAGTCAGTCAGTCAGTCCGGCAAACAGACAGACCGACAGACAGACCGACAGACAGACAGATGGTCGAGTGAGACAGGACATTCAAAGAGCCAGTTTGTCATTCACCTCGTTCATTCGTTCGTTGCTCGTTGGCTCCTTCCTTCGTTTTGGCTTATTCATTCATGTGGCTGCAAAATGTTGATAACAGCACTAATGAAGTGAGGCTACCTTTTTATTTATTTTTTTTTTTCTGCCCTTCTGTTCGGGTCAATCCTTTTGCGCACCTTTTCACATTGACAAATAAATTCAAGGATTCCATTGGGGGAGAGCAGAAGCAGCAGCAGAAGCAGCAGCAGGAGTTGAGCTGGTTGATTGCTTTGCTTTGCTTTGCTTTTGGTTCGATTCGATTCGATTTGTTGCGATTTGGTTTTGGGCTTTTGCGTTTGGGTTTGATTCGGTCAGCTATTAGTGTTGGCTTGTTTACAGGGCTAAATGTTTGGCCTTTTCATGCCACACTGCACACATTTGTGGCACATTTTGTACTTCACTGAGTTTCTTGGCCAGCACTTTGAAGTGGTCAAAGGGTTCAAGTTGTGCCAGCAATTGCCAAATATTACAAGATAACTGCTCACCCTGCTTGGCATCAGTATATATATATATATATATATATATTTATATATGTATATACATATTTGTAATATATATATAACACATTTTTTGTGTTCTCGTTGGCCTCTTTGTTGCGTTTGTATTATTAATGCGTTGCCCTTGGCCCCCACAGCCATAAACTCAACTGCAAATAATAATGGCAATCAGCAGGACAGGACTCTGCCGCAAATCCCCATGCCCCATTCCTATCTATTCGGGCTACTGTTCGACTGCCCCGTGGCAACAGCACACACACACACTCACCTGGCATGCGTTAACGGTATTATTGTCGGCGGATTTGGCGGCTGCTGCGGCACGATAAGCCCTCGTCGTGGCGGACCGCGTTGTGGCAGTGAAATATCTCCGGCGGATCTTAATGAAATTACGCCCGTGCGCTCGCGGTTGTTCGAAAAGCGAACGCGTCCACCCTAGGAAGAGAAAGAGGGAAAGAAACAGATATATAAATATATATATATATAGAGAGAGAGATATATAAAATGGAGTGTGAGAAATGTAAGCGAAACATGCGGATTAGCGCTCAAGTAGAATTTGTTGCACAGCAACAACAACAACAACAAAAACAAGAAGAGCAACAACAAATTATGAAAAATTAACAAAGTTATAAAAGTTTATGTGCCGCGTGTTGCCGCTGAGTTGCCCGTTGTGGCTATTGTTGCTACAGCTGTTTGTTGTTGTTGCTTGTCAGTGATTTTATGTTATTGTTGTTGTTTCTCTCTTCTGGTGTTGTTGAGTTTTCATTTTAGTTTTTTTTTTTTTGTTGCACGGAATTTTAAATTCGAACGCAGCGGAAATTGCAAAGTTGTTGCTTTACATTTGGGACACACACACAACAGTACACACGCACACACGCTCTCACACACACACAGACACACGCATACACACTTCTCAATTACAGCAGCAAGTTTCATGTTTGACGTAATTTGTGGCACCATGTAAATTGCAAAGTTTTGCAACGTGTAGGTTTGCTGTTGCATACTTCATGAAGCTAGTGGTAGCGCAACAACAACAAAGTTGCAAGTTGCGGGCATAGATAATGAAATTGTTGCACATCTATAGTGCCTCAATCACCAAAGGGCAAACAAAGATAGATAGAGAGTGAGGAAGAGAGAGAGAGAGGGAGTAACAGAGATGTTTGGTCTGGAATTCAAATGCTATGCATTTTGGTACTTTTTAAGCTTTTGGGCCCATTAAAATTAGCCAGTTGGGGTCCACTGAGCAAATACAACAACAACAACAACAATAATATCAGCTGGGACAGTTGTGCACTCCACATTTTTATGAACAGGCCGGGTAAAGTGCTGCGCAAACCGCAAAAACTTTTTGCTAAGCAAATTTGGTATGTTGCCTTTTTTTTTTGTTGTTTTTGGCCACATCAAAGCGAAACATGAAATTGAAAGGCCACAAAGGGCGGCTCAAGCATATCGAATCCACTGTTGAGTGATTTCAATTGACTAAGAAAACAAAATTTCAGCGCTCGCTCTGCCAAATTGAAATGGGGTACACACTTTGCACCCACAACCCAGCCACTCCACCACTCCACCACACCACCACTCGAACACTCCACCACAGGCCCCACTTCCACATCCCCAGAGGCGCAGCGACAAAAGCGCAACTTTTGTGAATTTCACAAAGAACCGAAAGTAAGGAAATAAAATAAAAAATTGTATATGCAAAGCCTGAGGAAAGTCTCAAGACGTTGTCCTCGTCCTCGTCGTCGTCGTCGTCGTCGACGGGTTGAGACAAGTCAACAAGAATTATGCACTTTTTGACTGTCAATAAAAATAAAGTAAGTTGAACTTCAAGTCGCAGTCGCAGTCGCAGTTCGAGAGTTGTCGACTCTGGAGTTGAGGGAAAAAATGCCAAAGGACATTCAAATCGAAGTTGGAAATCAATGCGCTAGCAAAATATATTCAGCGTATAATTTAATAAAGCAAATAAAAAGAGAATGCCAGATAGATAGAGACAGAGAGAGAGAGAAGAAAGAGAGAAGAAAGTGAGGGGGGAGCGAGGCACGAAGGTTGGCGAATCCGCAGAGAAATCAAAGTTACAGCTCAACGCGGCCAATGAGGCGTGGCACTTGCCTCTGCGCCAGGATTAACAGCGAAGACGAATGTGCTGCATAAATCAAGAAAACAAGCTTCGCTTGAGAGTGCCTGACAGATAGATACCCTGTAACAAGTCCTGCAATTTATTTCTAGTTTAATTGTGCTTATATACACAATGAGTAGATCATTAATGCTGATTAGGACCATATATTTCTTAAATACTTTTAGAGCTGCCTTCTGGCTCCTGAGACACAATTTATGCTACCCCATTTTGCACATTTTAATGGGTGCATCGAATAGAAGAAAGAAATAACCAGCTGGATTGCCGACGACATTGTGAATGGCAAAAAATTGGCTGATAACTGTGAATGCGACTGCAATGGCGACTGCCTTGCCTCACGTTGCCTTGCCAAATGTCCTTATGCTTGGGGGCATTTACAGCTCCGAGGTTCAGCTGCTGCATGGAAGTGCATGCCAATAAGTGGGCGCAAGTGTTTGGTAAACCGCGCTCATAAATCACAGACAAGCAGCTAAATTATAAGGCTTACAATTGGAGACACACACACACACACACACACACACACACACACACACACACACACACACACACACACACACACACACACACACACACACACACACACACACACACACACACACACACACACACACACACACATACTTATTGGGAGACTTACCTGAATAGTAGCAGCTGGTCCACAGTTGAGTCCGGCCATAAGGAAGTCATCGGGATCGCTCTCGTAGGGCGGCTCATCGTACCAATGACCTTGATGATGCAGCGCACTGACCGCGTAGTGTGCACCACCGCCCAGACCAATGATGCCGCCACCCGCACCACCCGGTCCGGTTCTCAGTGCCTCATCGTACATGTACGTATCATCTGCAAAAGGATAGACTGTGAGGCGTTGTTGCCAATTTCGTGTGGGTTAGTATCAGGGCGGGAGGAGGGGTGGTTCGGTACGTTGGTTGGGGCAAGGGTGTGGCAACGTACGAGAACATTGCAATTGTGGCATGCGGGGTGCTTTAAACTTTTGCAGGCATGCATCCGATATGATGTGCAGCGGCTACATGATATTATTATACGCAACGTTGCACACAAAACTTGAAATGCCATTTGCCACATGTGCTGCACAAAAAGTTGCACACATACAGTTGGTACTTGAAATTTTTCGGTTGCTGTTGTTGCAAAAAAGCAACCCGGAAACGGACATAAGATTTTATGCTCGCTTATGCATGTGACGCCCGCCAGACGGTGCCACGCCTACTGCCTCAGCAACAACAACAACTCGAGTGCACACAATTTTTGTCTGCTCAGATTTTAAAGCACCCAGCAACCAAAAAAAAAAAAATAATAAAAAAAATAGAAAAAAGAAAACCATCACATAAAACACTTATGTGGGCCAGGGACGACAGGCAATTTTGTTGGCCATGTAATTGCAGCTGCTCGTTTTTAATTGAAATATTTTTGGCTGGCTTAGAGCTGTCCCAGAAAGCAGTCAACTTACCCGTGCGTCCCTCGCCTCGACTCATTTGCAGCAGTCCTTGGCGAATGTCCCGCAAGATCTGCAAAATTTTAAATGAAAATCTGTGATATTTTCTTTTTCACTTATAAATTGGAAATTATATTCTATATTTTTTGAACAGCTGCATTTGCAATAGTTACAAAAATACACATCTCTTGAGAGCTTTGAGCTAAGCTAGTTACCATAAAATACACTACAGCGTTATTATTGAGTTCAGTCTCATCAGCTAAATGCATAAATGAGTGCACTTTCTGAGCACCATCAAATGTGAGTGGGGGGGACTTGTAAAAAAGACACTCGTCACAGACAGTCGACATCCGCTTTTTGTATATTTGGAGGCACTTTGTCTACGTTAAAGGATACGTGACTGCTGTGCACAATAAAAGGGACTCGGCATTGGCAGGCGATGAAGTTTCAGCTTATTCGTCAGCCTGGCTCAGTTGGCTCAGACTTCTGTTTGCTGTTATTTTTTTTTGTGTTTTTTTTTTTTTACAGCTGCAGCGAGCAAAGGCGTTAAAATTACAAAATTCCATTTGAAAACTAAAACAATTTTCAGTGCAGAAGCACAACGAAATTGGTGCCGCTCGCTGCTTGCTGCTTGGTTGAATGTCCTGCAACATAATAGCGCAATATGTGCTGCATACTAATTTAAGAACATCCCGGAGTCGTATGTATTTGGCATCTAAAAAGGATGCCAGGGCCAGAAACAGCAGCAACAGAAATGTTGCCAGCGGAAAGTTGTGTAAAAAATTAGCTAAAAGCTTTTCGGGGCAGCAGCATTAAAAATGCATTTAAATGGCCACAACAGGAGCAAGCAGCAAGCAGCAAACGGCAACAACAACAACAACAACAACAATTGACTCTGTCTGCCACAGCTATTTGCAAATTTATGTGGCAAGAGGCTAACATGTTGCTTGAGGCTAATCACATTGCTCCAGAGCCGTGCTTAATTGACTGCCCGATAGCTGACACAAAATTATTGGCCAGCAAACATTTGGTCAGGACCAAAATTGTCGCCATGCCCGTTTATAAATATTTCATAACCATGAAACAATTCGTCCTTTTTTTTTGTTTTTTTTTTTGTGTGTTTTCCTGCTCCTATTGCCCTTGGCGCAAATGGAAAATGGGTAGCCAGCATCCTGGCCGAGCCAGATGTACTGTTGGAGAAACTGGCTACAAAAACAGCAATTACAATTAGACAAACAGCAAGTTGTTTGCACAAGTTAAGCAGCAACTACAACAACTGAAGTACCACCACCAGCGGCAGCAACAACAATGACAGCAAAAACATTTCATTTGTGTGTGAGTATGTGTGTGTGTGTGTGTGCTTGTGTGTGTGTCTGTGTGTGTGCTTTTCATTTATGCACAAAAATTATTGCCTTTGCTTAGGCGGACACGTCGTCGACAGGCAAACAGACAAATTGTCGTGCAGCAACGCATTTCCCCCATTTACCCAGATGTATTTTCAAGAACTATGCACTTCAGTTTGGCCAACAGTTGCAACAGCAGCCTGGCTGTGCGGCACTGAGGCAGTGAGGCAGGCAGGCAACAAAATTGCAGAGACTATGGGCTTAGTATGAAAACTGCAAAATTGGCTCATCGTTGCCAGAGCTGATAACTCTGGCTTTGTATAATTAACTGTGAATATTCGAAGTACATTTCCCAGTTTCGATTCGTTGAAAACGGATACACAAAATGTGCTCAACCAGAGCAATCGTCAGTTGTGATTGAATTTTAAACTGCCATAAATAAGAGAAAGTATCTAATGAGAACTTTGTAGCTGCATTAAATCAATTGAGGCAAGCAGATTGGTTTCCTTTTGAAGCTTTGCACATGGTATAAATTAGCATTTTGGATCAATTTGACAGACATATGTAGTCATGGCACACCTTGACTATGATTTTGAACTTAAAATAAATTTATATATGCTTAAATCAAATTACGTTTAAGTTTTAAAAATTATTATTTTATACAAATATTATTTTCTTTAAATGTTGCTACTTTAACATGAAAAGCTGCAAGCAACTTAAAGGAAAGTCTTATATAGGAGCTATTCTTTTTACCCCATAAATCATATGACAAGTGAAGATTATTTTAAGAAACAATGACATGCAAATTTATGTCGGTAAATAAAACTCATTTTTGGTGAATCCCCCCAGAAGGGATCCTTGTGCCATGCCCAAAAAAACATTTGCTAAAGTCCAGCCACGCCCATTCATTTAAGCTCGACCTTTATGCGTTTATACGTTAACTTTTCGACACGTACTCACACTCGGGCAATTAGTGTGCTACCTTTAGAGCATATATATATATATATATATATATATCTGTATATTTGTATATCATTTGCCTTGTTCTCCGGTCCGGTGTTGTGTAAAATTTTGAAAATGTGCAAAATAATTTTTATGACAGACAAAAAGTTTATCATTTGCCACGTTTCACTTCATTGTTTTTGTAGCTGGTTGTTGTTGTTGTTAGTCCTTTGTGTGAGTGTTGGTACTTAAGTGTGATTACATGTGTGTGTGTGCGAGTGTGTGTGTGTGTGTTTAAATGAATGTTTGCCTGTGTCTGCTTGGCATGTTTTTGTACATTTGTTTTGCTAAACGTTGCGTCTCGCCCCGAGCAGTCCACAGTCCACAGTCCAGAGCAAAAATAATTGCTATTTTTCATAAGAAATATTTTGATAGCTTTTAAAATGGGAGCTACAGCATTTAAATATGCATGATTTTGGGCTGTTGCAAGGGGGGCGGGTGATTAATATTACTAAGTAAATGCCATAGATTTGAATATTGTATTTTCTACAGCTGCTGATGTTTATTCTCACAAACAAAACAAACGCTGCAAGTGCCTCACGAGCTCTGTTTATGTTCTAGGCAAACTAAATAGTCGTTTTGTACGCTTCACTCACTCTTCGTTTGCAATTACTATTTTATGTGCAACAAGGACTATTTGCCACTGCAACAACATAGCCTTGCGGCTTTCTTGTGATCAATCAATTTATAATCAGAGAATATTGATTTGATTTACATACCTCTTCGTGTTCACGTTGAAATTTTTCCTTTTTGCGCATTGCTTCTTGTACTTTTAGCTGCAGAGAGACAAAATAACAAAATAATAACAATTAATATTAATGTTGCATAACAAAATATTTCTCGAGTGCTGTCTGGGAAATGTTGCATATTGAACTCGAGACCTGTGTTTACAACTTCAGCAAGAACATCGTGAAGAAGCATTTCCAAGTTTAAAGTTTGCTTTTAGGTGCTTGGGCAGAAGTTGGTTGCTGGTGTGAAATTCATGCGTGCAATGCCACAACTAGGCGTTGGGGCGGTGGGCGTGGCTGTATGCATTATGCAGCGATTTGCTGTTGCAGCTGTCGTGTTGCTGCTGCTGTTGTTGCTGCTGCTGCTGTTGCTGCTGCTGCTTTTGTTGTTGCAGCTGTTGTTGCTGTCTGTTTGTTGTCGCCGTTGATTGCATTTTGTTGCTTGTTTTTGGTTGCCGTGCTCGCTGCTCGCTGCTCGCGCTGTCATTAATAATGAATGTTGACGGCAATGAACTTTTAAATGTTGCATGCATCTACTTTGTGCCGCAGTTATGCCGTTGTTGTTTCTACTGTTGCCATTCCAGGTAAACGTGCTCGCGAGCAACGGTTACAGCTTTCGTGTTGAAATTGCATTGCAAATGCAACAGCAGCAACAGCAGCAGCAACAGCAACAGCAGCAGCAGCAGCAGCAGCATGTTTGGGGGGTGTTTGGCATAAGTAGGTGTGCAAGTTTCTTATTGTTGTTGCTGCTGTTGTAAACAATTTTGAAGTAATTTTGTTTGCTGTGGCAGCTGTTGCCGCTTGCAGCAAATGCGTTACACTGCATAAATATTTATGCTGCTGCCGCTGTTGCTGTTATTGTTGCTGTTGCTGTTGCTCTTCCAGCAAGTGGGTAGCCCATACATATTTATTACGTATCCGCTCCGTGTACTCACCCTATGGATTGTCTCCTCGAAACTCTGCTGGGGCACCCCGGCGCCACCGTTTATCATCTGAAAGTGCCGCAGACGATCGTTGGCCGCCTGCAAGTTGAAAGTGTATCAAAATCAATTACAAAACGTTTCAATTTAAATATTTTCAATTTTTGCAACTTTGCGTCTCAAGCAAAAGTTTTGCACTCCTAGCTTATTAACTGGGCGCAAAACTTGAAGCCAGCTTAAAAAGCTGCCTGCCCTTAAAATATTCACAACGACCGCCCGGCAACTGGCGCTGAAAGCTGTTAGCCAAGAGTTGACCCAAAGCAAAGAGACTCATAAATCAGTGTGGCGGGGTTCACGTGCTTTATCGCCATTACGGGACGCCATTTTGTATTTCACACCTTTCAGCTGGGCTTTAATTTTTAATTAATAACGAGCAGGGGCAACGAGGGTCGCGACCCAAGTGTTAAGAGTTCTGTGTAAGCCAAAAAATAAAAAATAAATGTATATGAATAGCCCCATTCAACCCAATTCAAGGTATTCCTGCATAACTCTATCTGCATCTCGGTCCCGCTCCCTCTACCAGATGCTGGCCGTCTAATGTGTTTGTTTTCTTATCATAAATAGCAAATCAGCTGGGCGGTTGCCAGGCGTACACAAGTAAATGGCCAAAACACATGGCCACGCGGCCAGGTGAGTGCTGTTTAATTATATTTTGAAAGGCAGCTGGGTGAGCGGTTGAGTGGTTGCGTGGATGAGGATGCTGCTACTTAGGCGCATATCCTTAGTCATTTCCTGCGCTTATCTGTGGCACGATTCAACCCAATCCCAATCCCAATCCCAATCCCGAGCACAAGCACAAGCACCAGCCCATACCCAACCCCAACCCCAACCCTTATCCATTGCTCCCCCAACCAATGTTGTCTTTTTGGCTCGTTCACTTCTCTTTACTCATTCGCTTTATTATTTATTTTTCAGCTGGCAGCTTCTTTTATTTATTCTTTTCTTATTTTGTTTTTTTTTTTTCGCTCGCTCGTGCGCTCCTTGCTTTTGAAAAATTTATGCATGTCCTTGCTTATTTATGAGCGGCGACGACGACGTCCTGCCACGGCAGCGTTATCTTTGGCCACAGTTTCATTGCCAAAGCCCCTTTTGTTGTGCCTCCAACTCCCTCACCATTCCCGCCCACTCCCCCAAGAATAGTGGAAAAGTCTACAACAACAACAACAACAAACTGAACTGCTGGTGCTGATGCTCTTTGGCTCCCCAAAGGTGGCTGGGCTCTAATCAAAGGCGCTCAGCCCCTGAATGTAGCCTTTGTGAAGGAGAGTGCTCAGATAAACTCCCGACTACTTGCTGCCATAGTACTATATATAGTAGTACAACATTATGCTCGGGCCAAGAAAGAAGAGGCTATAGAGACATGGCCGCCAGGCAATGACAGCAACAGCAGCTGAAGCAGCACCAGAAACAGCAGCAGCAGGAGCAGCACCAGAATCAGCAGCGGGAGCACATTTTTAACCTTTTCAGTTGTGAGCGCGAGGCGCGCATAAAAATTTACATGTCCCCGGGGCCAAGATTAAGTACAGCAGCAGTCAAGACGCAGCAGTCACAACAGAAAGTCATAAAACGACGGCGAAAAGGAGGCGGTTTGGGGGGGGGTGTGGGCAACGGAATATTATGAAATGAACGGAGAAGGGCTCGTGTGGCGGCAAAAAAATAACTTGGCGCAAATAAATTGAAAGAATTACCGCAGTTGATTTAAATGAAAGGCAAAAGGACAAACAATTTGCTTGCGGTCATAAAAGTCAAGCTCGAAAATGAGTTTCACTTGTAGTTATTCGCAGCGGCGGGGGGCAGGGGGGCACGGGGATTATATAAGTACAGCAAAAGTACAGTAAACTTACCCTGGCTTGGGCGCCATTTTGTTGATTGTTGCGATCCCTTCGATTGACAGTTTTTAAGCCTTTCAACAGTCGCGCCAACGTTGTGCGTTTCTTAGTCTCGCGTCCCTCTGTGTGGCAAGAACGAAAGAAAGAAAGACGCAGAATTGAATTAGCACTGGGAATAATAAGTTGAAAGACTTTTCGGATAAACTCACCTGCAGTCGGTGGAAATTCATAGAAATATGCGGACCGTGGACTCAGGCAGCTGTAAGCAAAAAAAATGAAAGAAAAAACGAAAAGAAAATCGCTTGATTATCAAATTGTCTGGCGCAAAAAGTTCTTAAATTAAGTAAATTTTATAATTTTATTTTTGCTCTCCTTTAGGAATTATTTATTATTCGGCTTCTGCACTACTCACTTTTGTTGCACAAAGTTGAGATGCGCTACATTTGGCGGGAGTGTCTGATGCTGTTGTGGTCCAACTCCGGGCTGTCCTCCACCCGCCTGTTGGCCTGGCACAATTGGTAGTTGTTGTTGCTGCTGCTGTTGCAACTGTTGCTGCTGCTGCTGCTGCTGTATGCTCTGCTGCGTTTGCAGCGTCTGCTGTTGCAACGCCTGCTGCTGTTGTGTCAAACCGCCGCGTGCCACTCGCGGCGCAAAGACGCCATAGCCAAAGCCATAGATCTCATCCTCCTCCTTGTCGGACAGACAGCTTGAGGGCTGTAAAACAAAAATAAAGGTAAATCATTAAAGAATTGAATTAATATGCATCTTAAAGGTATACAATTTCAATGAGTAAGCGTGCAACATGCGGCAAAGGCAAAAGCAAAACATAAATCAACACAAACTCAACAGATATTTACAAAAATCACTTTATCATTAAATACATTTTATAAGAATTATCTTTGGGTTTATCTTTTTTTTTTTGTGTGGTTCTTTTCTGTTTGCCAAATCAACGCCAACATCAATAAAATTTCTGGAAATATTTTTTTTAATTTTTTTTCTTTTTTTTTTTTTGCTTTTGTGGTGCTGCAAATGGGCCCAAGAAGACTATGTTGTTGTTGTTGTTTGTTGTTGATTGTGCGGGAGGATGGGGGTGGGTGGTGGTCATACATACCGAGTACTTTCCTGGCACATAAATTGGCTGACTATGACTATTGGGCAGGCCGGCGCCGTGCATTGAATGGCCGCGATGGCCATGCTGTTGGCGATGTTGCATAACGCTGACGAGGCCGCTGCCGCCGGCGCTGCCGCTGAGGCCGCTGCCACCGCTGCCGCTGGCGCCGCCGCTGCTGCCACCGGCTGGATGGAGCGGACTGCGCTCCGCCCATGCTGCTTGTCTAGCATTTTCTAAAGCACTTAAAATATCTCCAAAGGGAGCCATTAACAATTCGCAATAGACGGATGCAAGACCCTCTAAATGGCCGCGTTGTCCATCCTGCAAGCAAACAGCAAACAAAACAGCACCAAAATGAAAGTTACATATGTATACGTATCCAACTGGGTCGTAGTGAGGAGGTGGACGGTGGGCGGTGGGTGTGGCAGTTACATATGTATGTTTTTTTTTTTATGGAGGAATGCGATGTGGTGCAAGAGTTGAAAGGAGTTCTTGATGCACAAGCACTTCAAATTGTCATTTTGCGGGTGGGAATTACGATTAGCGATTAACGATTACGATTAACGATTATTATGAGCTGGTTAATGATGTTATTGATGTTGGCGTGGGCGTGGTCTAAGGGCGTGCTACCAAAGTAATTGATTAAATTTGGGTTTTAGTAATCATCAAACGGGGTTAGTAACTACAGAGATTACGGTTTTTGCTATCAGCTGCAGGCACAGCTTACAGTAAACATAACAGTTTATACTCAGTGTGTGTTTTATGTGTGTGTGTGTGTTTTGTGAGTGTGTGTGTGTTTGCTTGTACAATACGCTTAACTCAAATTAGTTTGCCGCTTGACGCCAATTCGCGCAAATTATTAAGTCGACGCCCCCTTAGGGCACTAAAAGCGAACGCCTAATGCACTTAGAGCCTGGCAGAGCCTGGCAGATCCTGGCAGACCCTGCAGGAGCGCACATCGTTTGTCTTCGCATAAATTATGGCACACAAAACTTGGCCCAAACATCAGTGTGTGTGTGTATGTGTGCGTGCGAGTGTGTGTGTGTGCGGCTGTTTGTGTGTATTCTAGTCTCGGCACAGCTGTAAAAAGACCCCCTGCCTGCCGCTATTTGTGTGTGTGTGTGCAAATATTTACAGCTTGGCAGGCAGTTTGCCTAGTGGCACTAAATTGCGTAACTCTCCCCCCCAATCCTCCCCTCTACTCTACCATACACCTACACCTACAACATGCCCCGCTCAGACAGCCGAAAACAAGAGAACGATAAAATTGTTAGGCAAGAAGCGACGCTAAATTACGCAACATGCACACAATAAACACACACTCTAAAAAATAATAGTGAATTGTAGTCAACTCAAATGGGGGTTCAAGCATTGCCAGCATTAAAGTCAAATCGAAAATTCTTTCATAAAATTGGAGCAATTTTCAGTTTGATTCCAAAAGTGATTTCAAGTCACACAGTTTGAGAACATCATAGTTATGTTATTTACTGGCGTTTTTCTTCGAGTGTACACATAAGAGATAGCAGAAGGGAGGAGCTACGAGCGAAGAGCGAGGTGAAATGACAAGCAAATGATTTTTATCCAAGGACTTGAAATTGGACCCACACTCTCTTCCATTGCATGGCTGCAGGGGCAACTTTTGCATGGGCCGCGACACTTGGAAGTGGCGCTTGGGGCAATGTTGAACTCTTGACATTGTTGCCAGCGTTGTTGTCGGGCGAAATCCTGCTCTGCGCAGTGGCATCAATCAAATATGACACACATTAAAATTCTCATGCTGCGCCTCATGCGTGTGCTGTGCTGCACGGAAATTGACAGGCTGCCACACGCAGCCCCCCACCTTGGCCACGCCCACACTGCGAGTCATTGATGCGACACGCCGCGCATTATAAAATGTCAGAGGCACTGTGTTTTATGCCTTATTTATAGTTGAATTTTATGCCGCTAGCTGCCACCTGGCCAAGTTCCTAGACATAAACACAGTTCTCTCATTCTTTCTGTGTGGGTTAAATGTGTCTATATGTATGTGTGTGTGTGTGTGTGTGTGTGTGTATTGTGCAATTTAGCAGGAAATTGCTGCGTTTAGCGTAATTTTTGCTACTTATTGCCTCTTGGCGCCCGCGTAAAGCCTTTTTTTATTTTCTAGCTTTTGCCACCGTTGAGGTCCTTTCCTTTTTTCTGGGGTGGTCGCTTTTTTCCTCTCCTTCGATGGGTAATTTTACAATGAGTGCTTTAGGCGCCAAAGGTGTTGGTTGTTGTTATTGTTGTTGTTATTGCCGGTTGACTGTTTGACTTTTTTTTTATTATTATTATTAAGGGTGTTCTTTTGTTGGAAAAGTGTCAAGTTTTGATGGGCTAGCAAAGTGTTTTTTCCTGGCCTCGTCGTATAAAAAAAAGTGTATTTATTAACAATGTTGCCAGATCGATTTGGAAAGCTGGACCCGTGAGTTTGAATTACGCGTTTATAGGCATGCGTTTAAGTAGAATTTTATTGTTTGGTTATTGCGCTAAAGAGCTTTGCTCAAGAAGGAGTATTCATTTCAATAGTCACATAATTTATATACGAAATGTTCATTATGCATTCTGCACAAATTTATTATGCAATTCAAAGTTTATGTGAATCAATTTAAAGGCAACATTGCCTTATTATGCAAGCGGATATATAGATATATATATATGTATATATATATGTATGTATGTATGTGTGTGTCTTTGGCGTTTACTCGGCTTGTCAGTTCATCACGCATTACACAAAATTCATAAAGTCATTTGCAATTTGCTGCAAAGGCGAAGGCAATGCGACATGACAGCCAGCTACCAATTTATATGGCTATATGGGTATATATATATATATATATACATGTGTGTGCTGCTCGACTGATTTCATAAGAGAGAGAAAAGAAAAAAAACAAGCAAAATAACTGTCGCAATAAAATAATTTATTGAAGTTTTGCAATGCCAGCGACAAATGCAATAAACTGCAAAATTGTGCGCGGCTCACATGACGTATGCGTTATAAATTTATTTTCAATAGTTCGACAGTTCGACAACAGCAGCAGCAGCAGCAGCAACAGCAGCAAAAAAGAAGCTTGGCAACTCTTGACACACATCCCACTAAAAGAATGTGCGAAAATGTGGCAGACCAAGACACACACACGCACACACACACACACACACAGAGACACACCACATGGGCGGCAGTTAGTTAGAATGGCTGCCAGATAGGATATAAGGGCTAAAGTGATGTATGAGTTTAACGCCCTCACGTACCGACAGGGACAGCTGCAAAAGTTGTCTACTTATGAGGCAAGAAAATGTTGCCACCATCCACAATATATATTGACAGCGAATCGAGCAGCATGTATATATATATATATATATATATGTATTAAGCGCATGCTCGTGCCAGGATTTGGCAATGACAGCAGCAGCAGCGAAAACTTTTCTTTTTTGGTTGCGAATTTGTGTTATTGCTATTGGAGGAACCCTTGAGCTGGCCAAATGACTTTGTTTATTCTACATGTTGTAAGCATTTAGTAATCAGCTTTCTGGCACAACACAAATTATTTGAGCTGAGGCTAATAACTTTTGACATGCGCTTGTAAGTGCCACTAAGCAGTCGAACGGCGTCGAGGGGATGCAATGTGTTAAGGCGTGTCATTGGTAGATTGGTAAGCCAGCTTCACTTTTGCTCATTAGGTGCCACCAGCAATGCCACAAAAATTTTTGCTCATGCCTGGCAATTTTTTGCGCAAACTTGGCACTCAACGACGGCGGCGGCGGCGGCCAGCTGCTAATTGATGACATTGCTCTTGTTGCGGTCGTTGTTGTTGTTGTTGTTGTTGCTGTTGCTGTTGCTGTTGTTGTTGTTGTTGTTGTTGTTGCTGTTGCTTCGTTGTTGCCTGCAAGCGTTTAATGAGCAAACAGAACGTACGCAAAATTACAAAGAAGCAATAGCGTCTGTCTGGCTGTCTGGTCAGCCCGTATTTACACAAGGCTTCAAGCCGCATGCAAACACCAATTAGAGTGACCGCAATGCAAACAAAGGTATCAATTAAGGGCCAGTCAGCGACTCTTCTCCCTCCTTAAGCTCTCCTCCTTTTCCCTTAATCTTTCAGTCTGGATGAGTCTCTTTAAAGCATGCTTAAAGCAATCACACAACACAGCTCGAGGCCAAATGGAATGCAAGTCAATTTGCGCTTGAAGTCACATTCATAACACACACACACACACACACACACACACACACATAGCTAGCCATATTCTGACTATTTTCCTGGTAGTAGAAGTCATAACAATCAGTGGCACTGCATCCTGTTTCCGTTGACAGCGCGTAATCAGCTAAAAGAAATCAAGTTGAAGTGAAGCGTTCATTCACTGAGAATGCTGAAAATGTCAATTTGTATGTCTATCCGTATTTGTGTGTGTGTATGTGTATGTGTATGTGTATGTGTATGTGTCAGGGGCAGAGCAGCACTTAAGGGTTAATTTCATAAATTGTAGATCAAAGCATTTGCCCAGCAGCTAAAATTGCTTGATGGGGGCCCGAGAGCTGAGCTCTGATGCCGGCATTTGCCCTGCAGTTGACAATTTTTGAAAGTCAGTGATTTGTAAATAATCCTTTTATAAGCACAATAGCTGCTCGTTAACGGCAAATGAGTTTTGACATGCCCAGTGCCCAGACACCCGCACCACCGCTCCACCGCACGCAGCACCACAAACCACCTCCCAGTCCGCCACCCACTCTAGCTGTTTATCCAGCTGACAATCTGAGAACGAGACTTTGAATAATGCGTGGCCATTAGCACAGTTATCGTCAAAGTCGTTGTAGTTGTAGTTGTAGTTGTTATAGTCGGCAATTTAAGGCAACACACTTTGTGTGTTTGCCACACACAACTCACACCCCGCCCCCGCCCTCTACACGGTTTATGTTTGTAGTTGTAGCCGTTAGTTTTTCGGTGTTAATATGCGGCATACATGCAAAGTTTTTCAGCTGTTGCGCGTCGAGTCGCGTCGCGTCGCGCCGCACCGAGTCGCGTTGCGTTGCGTTGCGTTGCGTCGAGTTGCGTCCTCACGTCTCCTGGCCTCTTGCCTAATGCCGCACTAAGGAAAAAGGTATTTTGTACAACATATGCGACTATGTTAAGTTGTTAAAAAGCACAAACTTGTGCACTGGCGAAATTCATTAGCACGCCCCTATACAATATGTGATGGGTATGGGCAGCATTTGGGGTTGTGGAAGGGGTTGGGAAGGGGTGAACGGAAACTGTGCAGGTCCTGACTGCTGTTGATGTTGCTGTTGCCTTTCCTGTTGCTGGCTGAAAGTATTTTCTAATTAAATACTCATGTTTTACAATATGACGCTAAAATTTTGCGGAAATGCCTTTTAATTTTACATTTGAGATGCGAACGCTGCCAACACATGTGCCCAGGCGCTTTGCTTTTAACTCATATTTGTTGCTGCCGCTGCTGCTGCTGCTGCTGGGGCACATTTCGGTTTAATTTGGCAGAAATGAGTTTTAGTTTTCATTTCAGCTCCTTATGTGTATATATATATATGTGTGTGTGTGTGTGCGTGTGTGTGTGCCGACTGCTGTTACTTTTTACTTTACTCTTTTGCTGTATCATTTCCGTTGCGCACTTTGGAAACAAGTAACACAAGCGCCCAACCCCACTGACAGTCCTCAACCCCAACCCCAACTGCAACCCCCACCAAAGCATACAACCCTTACAAGCGTTCTTTTCAACATTAGCAGCAAATAATTTAATTTCTCATTTTCAACCTAAAGTGGATGGGCGAAAAATCATTTGGTGGGGGTGGGGCACAAATTAAAAATTACGCATACGCCACGTTTGACACAAAATTGCGCATTTCTGATGCGAAGAGTCAGCGGACCAAATATGAAGTCAAATGAGCAAATGACAACTCGGGGCAGTGAGCAAAGCAAGCAAGCAAGCCAGCAAAGGCGTGCAGCCGTGGCAGGGGAACCGTGCAACGTCAACGGCTGGCAGCAGACAGCCTTGGGCGATACTGCATTACATTTCAATTTGCAACTCTCCTCCTCGTTTTTGTTTCTTTCATTTTGCCATTTAAATTTAATTCATTTGCATTGTCTTTTGTGATATCGCACGCGAAGCGTTCTTTGTGCTGTGTGGCAAGGACTTTGTCTGGCATGTATGGCATGCAGCACAAATGGAATGAAATCAGTCATAATTAGCATAATATTTCATGCTTAATGTAATTAAAGTTGGCAAAAAAAAAAATACATAAAAAAATATTTAATGCATCGCAAGCTATGTTCGAGTGACAGCCATGCAACAGCCACAATCGCCCAACACTCTCGCCTCGTCTCATGCCACACACACACACACACACACACACAACGTGCAGCACAATGCAACAATGCCACACGACCGTTACGACGCGACTCAGGACCAGGTCCAAAAAGGGTTCGCTTCCATTTGACATATGCGGAGGCGAAGTGCACCGTTTGATTGCTGGCCCGGCTCGATCAGTGCTATTGTGGCTGTCTAGTGTCTAGCCTGTGCCTGTGCCTGTCTGTCACTGCTCGATGGATGGCCGCATTCCCTACGTGCAACATGCCGCATGCCACATGCCACATGCTGCGTGAGCCGCCGGCCCCCAGGGCTGCTGTCTTTGGCAATTTATGCGTTTGCTGACGCAAT
This sequence comes from Drosophila kambysellisi, assembly GCA_035042185.1. Taxonomy (NCBI): domain Eukaryota; kingdom Metazoa; phylum Arthropoda; class Insecta; order Diptera; family Drosophilidae; genus Drosophila; species Drosophila kambysellisi. Next base: position 632,373 of record JAWNLS010000855.1, read on the forward strand.
TATGCGAAATTTTCGCACAGCGCTGGGGCGTGGCTAAGCGTTTTAAGTTTTTGTTTCCGAACGGGGAACGGCGGGGAGGCGGAGTTGGGCTTTTGCTTTTCAGCGTAATTTAATTACATTTCTGTGGCCAGGGGGGGGCGCGCGGCAGGGGCAGGGGTAGCCTTTGCTACATTTCATGGCCATTTGTGCGCTTCTTGCCATTTGTGTGGCAATTTCAATTTTGTGGGCGAACTGCTTGAGGTCATATTAGCAGCAAATTAATGTTGTTTTAATTGTAAATGAGTTTTCAATGGGCACCAGACAGCCCAGCCCAGACCAGCTCAGCCCAGCCACAGCCCAGACCAGCCACAGCCACACTCCTCACAAGTTTGGAATGGCACATTGCATTGGAATTTAAATTGTATGAAAATACATTTTCAATTATTCAAAACCAGCTATAAATCATTTTTAATTTCTCGTGGAGATTTTTAATTGCAATAGCAAACTTTGTAGCTACCAAAACAAGCAAACTAATTTAAACTATTTAATTGGTTTTATATCTTTCTGGTTTTAGAAACCTATTATAAAAATCTGTTCAATTGTTTTAAGAAAAAATATATTTTTTAAAAATATAATCAGTATATTTCAACCAGTAAAATATTAGCTTCAAATTTCAAGAACAACATTTGTACTATTTAATTAATTTGGAATTTGGCGACTCTTGCAGCTGTCCCAAGTGTAAATTCTAATGAACTACCCTTCACTTGGGTATTCCTAGAATTTCCCATTGAAAAAGGGTGGTTAATTACGCCTTGTAATTGGCCCAAACGCCCACTTTTGGCGCCTTTCTCCTCAATGATTTATCTTCCTTTTTCCGCATCTCCGCAAATTGACATTAAATGCACAATCGAACTTGAGAAGACAAGCCTGAAAATAAAACCCATATACTAATCTGCCACACAGCAGCAACGGCAGCAATGGCAGCAACAACAGCCACAACAGCAACAACAACAACAACAGCAACAATGATAACAAGTCACACAAAAATGCGAAGGAAAACAGAAGAAGACAAGTAGGCGTTACTCTGTGAGCTGACAGCATGAGAAAGTGCCAAAATGACTAACGCACGAGATTCGTGTGTTTTGGTTTTTGGGGGCAGTAACTGCGAATAGATGGCCATGAGTGGCAGGCAGACAGATTGGGTTTCATTCGCCTGTAACGGACACAATCAAACAGACGAACACAGAGGCAAACAGAACAGAACAGAACCGAGCAGAACACAACCAACAGAAGTGAAGCAAATGCCAAACTGTGAATGCAGTGCGGCAACAATTTTGGCCAAATTACATTTCAACACGGCCTCTTGCTTTTGCCCAGTTCAGTTTTTTTCTTCCCCTTTTTTTTTGGCTTACACTTGCCTTATTGGTTATTGTAATTCTAGAACCCAGTGTGTTAGGCACTGAAAGAGTTAATAACAAAATGCAATGTTGAAGCGCTAATTCAAAGTGATAAAAGTCCATTTGGCCTTTGCTACCAAATTCATTTATGGCTTAATCAAAATACTTTTTAGTCCATCTGCTAGGTTATTTTGAATATGTCTGCAAGGGTATTAAATCTGCCACATTCTGCAAGATAGCCACAATTTCGTATTTCTTATTTCAGTGTTGTACTTTTTGCATTTCTCGGCTGGCCAAAGTAGTGAAAGAGAATTTTCACATTTGGCACATCAATGTCAAATTGAGGCATCGCTCGGACAGGCAGCAGAGTCCTGTCGAATGAGCAGCCAGGAAATTGCCAGCAACAACAAAAATATGTGCGTGTGTGCACTAGTATATGTGTGTGTGTGTGTGTGCAGCAAAGTAGACATAAAATGAAATGAACAAAAAGATTTCTATCGGGGTTCGGACGCACTCAGCTCACTCGCTGGCCAACTGAATGGCCAAAGTTGCTTAATATGACAGCGCAGTGATGAAAAGAAGTGGCAGCGGGAGGGGGAGAGGGAGAGGAAGTGGTGGTGTTGTGGAGTGGGGCCCCAAAACAAATGAGTGTGTAATAAACGTGGCATAGAGCAAAAAGAGATGGGCCAAAGTTTGACCATAAACTGCAATTGCCAGACAAACTAAGAACGAGCCGCAACTTTTCCACAGCCCGCTAATGGCAAAGGCGATGGGTGGTGTAGTGTGGTGTGGTGGTTTTGTGTGGTGGTGGGATTTTGCTTGTTAAGCCGCCAACTTCTTTGTCATTGTTCCTAAGTCCAGAGCCGTGCGCGCGTTGGCTATCAGATTTTACCCCACTCAACGCTTGGCTGGTTGGCTGGCTGCGTTTTGGGCCAAACGTAAGCAGATGCTAATCGGAGCTCTTCGCTTTGGACGCTTAAAACAATTTTCTTTGATGCGGCCCTAAGCCATGAGTCCGTCCCAGACACACGGCGCACACAATCCAATTGACTTCATTTGTCAGCCAGCTAAAGAGCAAAAGACTAAATGATAAACCGCCCGAAGGCATCCGAGTTAAGGTTTGGCTGGACATAGTCCATTTTCTATATAATGGCCTGGTCGCACCCTCGAGTCATATTTGCAGTTAACCGCACACACACAACAATAGGCAGCGTTTTGATGAATTCATCTCTGCATCCCCAACCCACTGCAATCCAACCCAACCCCATCCAGCTGGCTGACATGTGGGCGGGATGTGGGTTGGGGTGATAGGCATATGAATTGATTTGCTGTCAGCGTTGCCGGCGACTGAATGCACGACTTGCCTTGGCGACGTCCTCATTATGCCGCACATATGGCCATGTGAACGTTCCAACTGCTGCCGCTGCTGCTGCCAGTACCACGTGCCACTTAATATGCGCAGGCATGTGGCAAGATTTGGCTGACTGCCTGTCCTGCAACCACCAATATGGTTGCCAGCCAGCCTGCCAGCAGTTAAGCTCCATGTCCTTGTCTCATGTTCATGCTTAGTATTTGTCATTCTGCCTTTTCTCTTTATTTCCTTTTTATTTACCCAATTTTGCGCATTTGCCTTTTGCAGAGCCGCCCCTGAATGTGGCAGACAATGGGGTCGTCAAATTGTTTGCTTAATGCATAAATTATGAATAATAATAGTAGCTGAAAAATATTTAACTATAATGCGACACGCAATCAATGGAATTATCTGATGAAAAGCTTTGTTTATTGATTCAAGTGGAATTGTGTTGCACGTTAAATTGATACTCAACACTTATGCCACAAAGCTATCAATGATTGTTGCAAATATATATAAAAGTTGCAACATTTGTGGTCAATCATCATTCTTCTTGCAACACTAGTTGGTTGACAAATTATAGATTTATCTTGGCGTTGCTACTAAGAAGCGTGGGCTATGCATCAATTAGTGTTCGTTGTAAGTTGAACAGATCCCAGCTGCTACAATGTTGCAAAGTCAGCAACAAAGTTTTGCGCAGCCAAACAAGCTGTCAACATTTTAATAAAAGTTCGAAGCAAAAACACCGAAAAGAAATGCGAAAAACTGCCACCAAAATATTTGTACAAAATTAAAAAGGCAAATGAAGGCAACGGCGAGCGGCCAGCTCCTCAAGATTTTTGGCCAATAAAACTTTCTTCATCAAGTCAACAGCTTTTGAGAAAAGCGCCGCCTAAAACTATGCTTAATTTTTTATCAACTAAGAATCTGGGGAACGAAGGATGAGCTCAGTAATCTCTGGGTGTGTGTGTGTGTGTGTGTGTTAACCCAAAGACCAACTTTATTTACTGGCATTGGGCCAAATTACGCAGCTTCGGACTTTATAGGAGGCTCTGCTAAAAGGCTGCTGAAAGCCGAGACGAGGCAAGAAATTGTTGCCAACTGCCAAATGCTACATTTAGCCTACAAAACTGTGTAGGGAAAACAATGCCGCGTGCATTGAACTTTCAAGAGAGTCGCGCATAAAAAACAGACAAGTCACCAAATAGCAACAACAACAACAATAGGAATGACAGCCCCGAGGCGGCAACCGAGCGACACACAAGCAAAATGAAAAGTGGGCGTGTGCCCCAACGTAAATAGTTTGTGCAGCTGCAGCTGCAGAAAGTGCAGCAGTTAGCAGGCAGTTGCCACTTTTTCAGACAGCCAGACAGACGGACGGACGGCGAGACGACAACAGACAGCCGACAAGTGCACATGGCTTGGTTCCTAATGAAGCCAGCCAAAGGCGCCTACCAAAACCCAACCCACTCGAGCCCGAAAAGCAGACGACACGGCGACCGCCGAAAAGTGCAAGAGAGCGAGAAAGAGAGGGAGACCGGGAAATGTACACTCACAAAAATAAATGTAACAAATCTAACATAAATACTTTTTTTAAATATCAGCTTGGGTTAGACAGAGAAGACAGAGCGCTTTTGAAAGTCACTTTCTGTGTGTGGTTTTCTAAATTCAAGTGCACATTTTTTCTCTGAGTGTATGTCAGTCTGTCGACGCAGGCCGTGCTATTTGCCCCGTGTCTCGGCGGCCATCTGTGAGGCGTGCACACTTGTCAGTTGTCTCTAGCTACATTGTTGACAGACAGAATGCCTCGCCCACCTGCGCATACCTGTCTCTCTCTCTGTGTGTGTATTTTGCTGTGTGTGTGTGTGTGTTTGTGTGTGTGACGCTTACACACAGTTTGTCAGTTGTTTGGCTTTTAGTGCAGTTGCCAATTGTCTGACCTAGAAATAAGCTCTGCAGCAATCCTCCTGTCCACTTTTATAGTCAATTGTCAGTTTTTAGTGTTCATTTGGTTGTGTTTTTATCATTGTGTTGTTGTTGTTTTTATTGTTGGCCAGGCTATTTATGGCATCGCTTTTGTGCTTCTGTAAATCTGTTAAGCTGTTAAGTGCTGCTTGGGGCTAGGGGGCTTTGGGGGGGCTAGTTGCCAGCTTTGAGGGTGGCAAATTAATACAATTTTATGAAACTCTCTCGCGTTTATTATGCTAATATAGCAATTCTGATTGGCAACTGCAATTCCCAACTCCCACTACTGGTTGGCTGATTGCGGCTTATCAAAGCTATTGGCGCTTTTTGCAATTGCAATTTAATTTTATATACTGCCTGGCTTTATAGAATGCAACAATAGTGATTATCCCTTATGGCAACAAATACGGGTACAGTGCTCACTCGCTGAATAGAATAGAATAGAATAGAATAGAAGTCTTCCAAAAATGAATAGGGTAATTGTAATCACCTCAGAAACCGAATCGTTCTATTTGAAATATAAAAAGTCATTGAGATTGCCACGATTGGCAATGCTTGTTATAACCACTCCCTTGGCCGTTATTGAACGTCATCAGAAGTGCACTTTGTCTACCCGCTTGGGTCAAAAATATAATTAAACAGTAAATTTGATATTAACATTGTATATGGTTGGTACTGTTTTAGCGGCTATAAACCTGCAACGCTTTAGCCGCAGACAGACAAAGCCATCATTAAATGTCCACAATGCAAATTAATATAGCATACTTAGCAGTGCCAGCGACCATTTTGTGGTTTGGCCAAATGCCACGGTTTTTTTCCCGCCTCGTTTCCCGCTCCAGTCGATACTCATCAAAGCAACAGCAGCTACAACACTTGCACATTTGGCCATTTGCCGGTTTGCAACGCCTGCCGCTCTCCAATCTCCACTCTCCACTTCCCTCTACCCGCTACCCGATTTAGTCGTAACAAATGGCAGAGCCAACTGGTGGGTGGGTGGTGTGGTGTGGTGTGGTGGTTGCATGGTGCTTTGGTGGCAAAGTCGCGTCGCTCGCTTTGTTGTTTATCAACACTGACAAATCTTTATGCGTTCATTTCATTTTGCAGTCGCCTGTTCTCTTTTATTCCTTTTTTTTTTGCTTTTATGAAATACCCATTACTCAAAGGGGTTGCAGGGGTTAAGTCTGGCTGAGATTGTGCCGTAGAATCCTTCTTTAGATTTATATATTATTCATATACTAAGTGAAAATAACAAAATAATAGATTAATGCATTTAGCATTAACTGCGTGCTGACACACTATTTGTTTAATTGAGTGGTGTTGAATAGAATAGATTCATCGGAATGTAATGGAAAGTGCATGATTGGCAAATCTAGAAAAAATTTATGTAAAATACAGGGTATGACAAAGTCGATTTATTTTGACTTTTTGTTTTTTTTTTTATGCGGTGCTCTTGCTATTTTTCATTAGAGCTCGCGTGTGGTTAGCTGCATTGTTGACATGCGGCTGTGGGTGGCGATTGTGAGAGTGAGACAGAATAGAGAGAGAGAGAGAGAGAGAGAGAGGGAAACAAAGGAAAGGTTAACGGAAAGGGAATGCGTTGCGTCGTTCTGTGTACCTAAGCCACAACAGCCCGAGGGAAACGGGGTTTTTAATTTATTTAAATGCTTATCACGAAAGGCTTAAATGTTATTTTGCTTGTTGCGGCGGCGGTTTAAAGCGGCTTAAAATCAAAATAAAACAAAAACAACAAAAAATAAAAAACAAATGAAAAGTGTAATACACAAACGCACAATAATAACGACAGCTTGTGGATTTTATAAGAGCCAGAAAAAGAACAAAAAAAATATTAAAAGCCCGCAACTGTAAAAATATACTTTACATATACATATATCTGCTCTTTTTTGTTCTGCTAGTCGTCTCGTATTTACTCATGTTTTGCAATTGCAGAATGGACTTCCGGCGGGCCAGGTCGAAATGTATTGCTTAATTAAACGCAGCCAAGATGGAAGGCAGCTGTGCGCCGCAAGACATGACCAGAGCAAACAGGAAACAGCAGCGACGGCAACAGGAGCAACAGGAGCAGGTGGAGCCGTGGCAGCGACGACAAATGAAGAGATGTTGGATGCTGTTGCTGTTGCTGGCGAGACCCCAAAATGCCAACCGCAACAAGACAAAATCAACAAGGACATGCGGCAAGGGTCGACGTGGCCAACTGCCTGTTCAATTAATTATTCAAGTGAAAATTTTCATATCCTGCGATACATACAAAATAAGTCAGGCAGGTCCTCACCCGTCCCATCTCCCTCTCCCTCGCCGCATCGACAACCGTTGACCTTACCTCAAATGACTGGGCATCTCCGGTTTGAAGGGTGGGTAGGAAAGTAAAGAAGGGACACAGCTCCTTGTTTGCTGTGGCAAATTTATGGTTGCAAATTGTTTTGCACCCGGCAACAGGGCCAAAAAAGGTTAACACGCGGCGAATGAGTAACATATTTTGAGGCTCGTTGAAAAGTCAACATTTTGACAGCAGCTGAAGTCAAACTCCAACTAAGAATTGGAGCTGGAGCTGGAGTTGGAGTCAAAGTCAAGCTGGGAGTCAGAGTAACAGTTACAGTTACAGTTGGAGTTTTCTTTGCTTGGTCAACAGTAGCCATGTGGCTTTGCCTTTGCTGCCGCAGCTCCTGCTTTTGCTACTTTGCATGCGCAGCAGGACAGAACGTTAAGGAGAGGGACGGATTTTTGGGGATTGGGGGAGTAGACGAAGTTGGGTGGGGAAAAGGTTCAAGGCGCTCGTTCCCGTTGTTGTTGATGATGATGATTGTAATCCGGTTTGTAAGTTATGTGCTGCTTAATTGAGTTCACATGCACATGACCTGAATTCTTGATTGCTTGCCTGTACGCCCCCATCTGGGTGCTCAAGGATAGGATACTAAAAATCCAACCTAAACCTAAACCTTCTACCCCCATATTCAGGCTTAAATGTGTGTGTGTGTGTGTGTGTGTGTGTGTGGATTGGGGGCCATACCAGGTGTGCTGACTGCTGATGAGCCACAGCACAGATACGAACGCACACATCCCCACACACACCCCCACATACATGGGAGAGTGAACACGTGCTGGCTGCCATTTGAGGGGGAGGGTGCTCAGTGGGGCCTTTAGGATGGGGTTGGTACCAACGGCGCTTAACCTGCAAGTTGATTTCACTTATCCTTTATCTTTGGCTTTGCTTTACTTTCGCTTTGCTCTTATTATGCAATTCTATAGTTTATGTGTGTGTCGGTCTCTGTGTGTGTTTATATGTGTGTGTGTGTGTTGAGAGAAAAACAATCTCTTAATTTTCGTAAATCTGCACCTCATAATTTATTTTAATTGCCCCCAAAGACCCAGATAGCTCAGACATGGCTCATGGCAAACGCTTTGATGCTGGCATTAAAAAATGACCTGGACCAAAGCAATTTATGATGGTGGAGTTGAAGGCTCACATGGCTCTCAACCATATTGTTTATGTTGTCTAGCCATAGAATTTACGTGAGTTTTTCCAACAATTTTCGACAGATCCTGCCCTCGCACAGGCAATTCAAACTTGTTAAATGCACTGCCAACTTTTGTCGAGAGAACAAGAGACAGAGAGAGCGAGAGAGAGCGAGAGAGAGAGAGAGAGCGAGAGGGAATGAGAATTGGTGAAAAACTAATGAAACTAATTTAGTGAACAGTTCAAAATCTAAGCAGGGCCGCTGGCTTCAAATCATTAAGCCGCAAAAGCCCGCATAAAAAGACAAAAACCCGAACGTCGACCGCAGGATACGGGTAAAAAATTGCACATATAAAAATATGTAAATATGCACCTGCTGCTGATCCTGCCTGGATGTGGGAAGGCATTCGGCTGGCTGCTTTTGCAGCTACCGTAACCAAAATACACTTCAACTTCAACTAAAGCATACACACACACACACACAGAGGCGATGGTAAAGTAGCTTGGTGTGGGCGTGGCCGCAACAATGTTGTACAACTTTTTGGCCCCGAGAAACTGTTGCTGTTTTGCCAGGCAGTTGAAGCCCCGCAACATTTGATAAATGCCTTCGAAACAGAGGACAGCTCAGCATGTTCTTTGTGGATGGCGGATTCCGGAGGATGGCGGTGGATGGGTGTGTGTTGGGTATGGGTTTACTCACTGCGATGCCCTGGAGGCCTTTCCATGAGGCTTTTAATAGTTTGATGTATGAGTCGCATATATGGCAGCCGCACATATGCAAATTTCACAAGGTCTCTACTGAAAAGGGGGTGGAGCTGGGGGTGGAGTAGTTTTTGGGGTTGGGTTTTTGCTGCCCTGTAAGAATGCCGCCACTAAGCCTTTTTATTACGCATGCGGTTGTGAGTGTGCGTGAGTGTGTGTGAGTGTGTGTGTGTTGGAAAATTAACACAAATGTATTTAGTTTTGCGAGGAAATATTGGCCAAACTAATAGTCTGCCTTGCAAAAGGGGGGAGGAGTGACAGGCGCACTTTGAAAGGTGCCTAATGGCTCTGTCTTTCGAAATGTGTGCGTGTGTGTGCGTCTGTGTGTGTGCACGTGTGTGTGTGTGTGTGTGAGTAATAGCTTTAGGGCCACAACTTTTTAAGCTAATTTCAAATGAAATGTGCTTTAAGGTCTGAAGTGGCATATTTCGACATGAAATTTGGTTATATAATATTCTAACCAAAAGAGATGCAACAAATCGCGCTTTTCTTTGTGCGCCGCTTTTATCGCATTTTCGCGCAGTTTCTCGCATTTTCTCAAATAATGAGCGAAAGTTCAAAGCCAACATAAATAAAATTGTTAACATTTTGCGCTGTGCCACGCCCAGACACGCCCCAACAATTGAATTTGCGCAAAAAGAAGAGAAAAGCATAAAAATAAAGGCAAGAAATTTTCAGTAAATAGATGTGACTGCAAAATACTCTGTTAAGTTTGAACAAGGATGTAGTTTAGTTTTATATTGAAAAAGTTATATGATAAAAATACTTTTAAATCAATAAAAACATTTACTCATTATTTATCATATAAATCTGGCTTCCTTCATGCAAAGTCATTTCATAGTTATCAAAACGAAGAGCGTATCTGTTAGACATGTGCCAGTTACAGGGTATATATGTTATATATCTAAATACAAATAAATAAAATAAAAGAGGAGATCTGAGTTAAGAAACTTTTTCCTTTTCGCTGATGCTCAGCAAATGGAATTCGCCGTTTGATGTGCTTACGATTTTTTTTGTTGTTGTGTTTTTTTTTTGTTTTTCTTTTTTTTTTTTTGGTTTTTTTTTTTGACTTTCACTTGGGCGTCGCCTTGTGCAATTGTTTGAATACTTTTTGCAGCGCATTAAATTAGTTTCGTTTGAGTTAACGTGCCGAGCGATACAGAGTCCCAGACAGGGACAGACTGACGGACGGACCGATGGAGAGACAGACAGACCAAGAGGATGGCAGACAAGCAAGCCACATGCTGTAGATGGAGAAACATAGCGAAAGACACATACAACTTATAATCATGTCAGTCAAAGGCAGCAACAACAGCATTTTTCGGGCTAACAAGAAAATGTTACACACACACACACACACACACACACACACATGCAGACAAACAGTGAGAAAGGATGTTGTCTGTTCTGCCTGTCAAAAGAAAGTTTTCGGTGCAAGCCAGACAGACTGAGGACTGAGCACAAAGGACGGGGGCGCCACTGAACACGTGGCCCCCAAAGGCAGACGCGGCCAAAATGAACAAGCCAGCCAAATTGATGGCAGGGCAATTGACTTTAATATCTAAAGTCAAGCAAGCAGCTTGCTCAATAAAACTGTCGGCATCATCGAACGCGAATATAGCCAATATCAGAACCCGTAATGCGACGCCAAACAATAAATGCCAAAATGTTCAATGATGCTCGACAAGCATCAGGCAGGAGCTGCCAGGATACGTCCTGCTGCCAGGATACGTCCTGCTGCTGTTTGCTGCAGTCTGCACAGTGGCTGCAGTTGACTAGAAATACACACAAAAGGCCATTGAATTGATAATTGTATAAGCGACAGCCAGTGAAAGACCAGTGTTAATGTCGCCTGACATTATTAAACAACACTTGTCCTGCCCGATGTCCTTCACTGGTTGTTCAAAGATGTGTCACTGATAGGACTTGTGTTGGGGTTTATTGTTGGCATTTGTTAATTTACATTTGCTTTTATTTACTTAGCTCTAATTGAAGTGCCATTTGGGGGGGTGGATGCAACCCCTCGAGCATGGAGCACAAAATTATGCAATTTTCATAATGCTCATCATGATTCGGAGAGAGAAACAGAGATCGTTTGTTAAAGATACCAAATAATGTGAAAGACGAACCCCTTGCGACAATTGCGGCACGCGGCAGTGGCAAGTATTTTGTGGTTTGGCAATGGGGCGGCAGCTGAGTAAATTTCATAACTTCATTTGCATGCAGTTGTGTGTTGTGTGTGAATGCAAATGAAAATGGAAGCTAAAATTAAGCACAATTTTTTGTTTAATCCTTTGCTGGTTTTGTGCCGGAGGGGGGGGGGGGGAAATATCCTCTGTCATGACAACAACGACGCATGTCAACATGAAATAAATCACTAAACGCTGTGACAGTGTCAAATGTCAGTGGCAAGTGGAAGCGGCCGAATCGAAACGTCTGCTGTTGTCTCGCTGCATAGGCGCACAGGAGGCAAAGGTCTCGGGACGAAGGACGCAGGACAATGACCGTTACCGTTAACGTTGACTGCTGCTGTTGCTGTTGCTGCTGCTGTTTCTGTTGCTGCGTCACTTCATTGTTGACATTTAACGTGTTCGTGTTTGGCGTGACAAGTGACATGCTGTGCTGTGCTGTGCTGTGTGAGTGTGTGAGTGTGTGTGTGTGAGTTGTGCGCCCCAACGGCGACCAACTGTTGAGGTTGAGGTTGAGTGCAGGCACAGGTCGAGAGGTGAAGGGGGTTGATTTGCAAAAGCAGCCAAAAAAAAAAAAATAGAGTAAGGGTTGAGTGCGGCTGAGAGCCGCGAGTGCAAAACAAATAAAAAAAAAACAGCTCATAGACGGGGTACAAAAGGTAGCGTATAATTGCATAAATATGCAAATTAGTGTGTGTGTGTGTGTGCATACGAGTAGCAGGTGGGTGTGTGTGTGTAAAAAGGGGTGCGCCAGCTTGACGCATTGTCGCCCCAATGTCAACGAGTGTCGCCGGTGTCGTTGTCACAGGACACGCACAGGATGTGCGAGGCGCTCGAGCTAAAAATCTATAGCATACTTTGCAGCGCGCGCACCCAACTCACAATCTGTCTGTGTGTGTCTGTCTTGTCTGTCTGCCTCGCTGCCTGCCACTTCTCACTTGGTTTCACCTGCCTGTACATTGGCATATCAATGTGCAAATAGTCATTGCAGCCTTTGGCATTTTGCATGCATGGAAATGTGTCTAATTTCAATACAAAATAACTTTGACAACCAGCTGCCAGCGAGACAAAAAGCTGCATTTGTCTTTGAGCAATTGCACTAACAAGCACACTCGCACACACACATACATGAACAGCTTTCAGGCGAATGCACAAGATTTGCATTGAACATTTCAACAGTTGCCTTTTCCATTTGGCAACGAATTTTCCTTTACTTTACTCGTATGCCGCTTACTGGAAAATCAACAAAGTGTTATTTATTGAAAATTGTTATGGACTTGTGTCGCCGCCAAGAATCTTAATTTGCTTTCAACTTTCTAAGTTTTTCTTTTCTGTTTTGCTTCATTTTCTTATTTGTTATTTTTTTGTATGTGTGTGTGTTTTTTTTTTGCGGCAGGAATTCCTTTGGCGCATTATGACAAAATGTGCATTTAAGTGCAACATTTATGTAAAATGTGCGTCTGGCAAGTTTTGTGTTGCGGCGGCGGCAATGCTTTAAAATATGCACCAAGCACCACCAACACCACCAACGAAAACATCGACTCGTACTCCTCATAGGATGGAGGACGATGTTGAATAACCGACCAAGTTGGTGACGAGCATTTTGTAAGCGTCGATTGTAGAAAGGGGTCTGCAGTGGATGGAGGTGAGTGTTCGTTCGGCAGCGGATGCCATTTGCTTTGCCTTGGCTACGAAAAAGTTCAGAAATTAAGTTTGCTGACAAGCGTTTGTACAGGAAAGGGGGGGGGGGGGGGGGGGAGCAAATCGGGGCGGAGATGGAGCTGATGGTGGTGGTAAAGTTGAGAGGTTGAGAGACTATAGAGCTGGCAACTTTTACCAAGACATTTCTAAACTTAAATAAGCGCAAGTTTGGCGGACCGAGTTGCCGAGCCAGTTGCCGCCTGCCACATGTGCGACTCTGTGCAACTTTTCTAATGCAATTAATTTCTGCACTCAACAACGAGGCAGCAGGAGCAGCACCAGCACCAGCACCAGCAACAGAAGTGTGAGCCCTTGAAGACTGGGAGTAGGTCTAGGACTGGCACTAAGACTAGGGACTAGGGACTAGGACGAGGGCAAAGTTTGGAAGCCAGCACAACTTGAGTGGCGGCGTTTTGTTTTTCGCACTTGCAACTTGGGAATGCACAAATTAGTGTGGCAGCATGTGGCCACGACTCGTCCCTGGCCTCCTGGATTTTGGTTATAATGCATGTCATACTTGTAATGGCTGCCAGCATAGGGCCCGCAATTCTGTCGTAAATTTGTCATACGCACAAATTGCTACTCTTGGGTTTTTTGGTGGCGGGAGGAGGGTGGAGGGAGGGGCAACGGCCGCTTTCACACCCCCTCCATATTTGATGTAATTTAAATTTTTAATTAAGCACACAAATTGTTTTCGGCGGTTTTGAAAATCTCTGACAGATTTGTGTTGTCAGCGTTGGCATAAAACAAAATGATAATGAAAACGTTTAAATATTTACCACAATTTGCAACAACACACACACACACACAAACACACACAGACAATTATAACAACAGCTAAACAGACACATAGACAGTTGATGAGTAAGTGAGAAAAACACACATACATACATATATATAGAATACCAAATACATACATACCAAATTGTAGGTGTTACGGGTTAGTATTTAAAGCAAAATCAAACTACGGAAAATATAATGATACGAGTACGATGAATGTTCTTGAAGTGCAGAGAAATACATTGATGGAACATCGAACGGATAGTTGGGCTTTAAGTGTTTGATTTTGAGTTCACATACCTGCAACGAAAAGAGAATATTTTAAGGAGTTTTAGTAAAAGAAAATTCTTTAAAATTTTAATAGGTATTTATAATAACTAATTTAACAAATGTTTGACTTAATGAGTCTCAGCTGTTGCTAGTAGACCGTATTTTAAGTAATAATTGTTGTGATTATTTTCACAGAAATTCCAGAAACTTAATACACATTTAACTGGCTGTAGTAAAAAGCATTGATTCGGCTAAAAAAACGTATGTATTTCATTTAAATACTTTGCCAACAAATTGAAATTAAATATCAAATAACGATGGCTGTTTGATCAGGGGATATCATCAAATCATGTCTCTGATATTTGCTTAAAATTATAAAACAAAACTTTTGCATGCCGCAAACTGTGGTTGTTAAATGAAAAACAAGCAAATCACGACGACAACAATTGCATGTTGCATGGGAACAGGGAACAGGGAACGGCTGTCATATGTATGAGCTGCAGCTGTCCATCTGAGTGATTCGCGGCTAGACGAAAATATTTGCCTTGCATTTCCACAGTATAATTTAAATTTCACCTTTTTTTTATGCAATTTTTGTTGTTGCTTTTTTTATTGTAGAAAATTGTTAAAAATGTTGCTGTTGTTTCCAGTGTGTGTGTGTGTGGGTGTGTGTGTGTGTGTGTGGGTGTGTGTGCTTACGTGTGTATGTCTATGTCTGTCTGCTATTTGTTTGGTTTGCGGTTTGTGCGGCGGCATTTATATCATTTTTGCACTCTGTTTGGCAGTTGTCGGTGAGCGAGGAGATGGTGGCGGGGATAACGATTGGTTTGTTGTGTATGATGTGTGTGTGTGTGTTTGTGAGTGTGTGTGGGTGTGTTATGGGTACAGGAAAATGCGCTCACGGCGATACACAGTTTCAATTCATGAATGTTAATATTTATGTTTTGATTTCAAACAACGCCACCTCTGCAATATTAATGAAATACAAACAAAATGTTAGCACGCGGCAAAAGTACGTTCACATTGACACACACACAGATATACATATATATATAAATATATATATATATATGTGTGTGTATGTGAACAGCAGCTGGCATATGCAGGCAAACACAGACATAGTTAAAATGCAAATAACATTGACTGCGAGGCAAACGAAGAAACGAAGCAAAAGCACCTGCCCAAAAAAGAAGCCCCAAAAAATCAAACACAACTTGCGAATGAGAAGGCAACAGAGTGACAAAGAGAGCGTAAGTAAGAAAGAGAGAGAGAGAGATATATATATATATAGAGAGAGAGAGAGAGAAAGCGAGTAGAAATTTGGGATTTAAGGCAAGGCAATGTGAAGTTCTTTGTCAATTTGCAAGAGCTTAGAAGTGTGTAGCTAAGTAAAAGATATGCAAACACACACACACACACACACACTCACTCTCACACACACACACACACACACACAGAGCACTTGCATGTATTTTGGCAGAAAGTGGAAGTTTTTTTTTTATGTTGTCTGCTTCGCCTAAAATTTATGCAAAGTCTATGGAAACTCGCTTTGCGTCAAAGATAATCAGAATGCCGCAAGAGCGCGGCTTGCGCTCAAAAGTATGCAACGCGTTTTTGGTGGTTGAATTCGGTTTTTGAAGAAAAATCTTTCCATTTGGGTTATTTTTGCTGCCCTGACAAAACAAATACATATTTTATTTCAAGATTAACGCTTGTCAGCGCCAGCGACAGTCCGACTAGCTGCCTTAGAAATATGCAAAAAAAAAATGCCGCTCTCGACAATTTCAATTCGGTTTGTTGCACTTTGTACCCGCCCCCCGGCTGGAGGGGCAACAGCTGCCATGTGCCACACCTAAGCCGGCAATTCGAGTCCTGTATGTGTATCCACAAGAGAAGCAAGGCGACGCGTACAGACAGACAGACAGCCAGACGGGGCGGACAGCCAGTCAGACAGACAGACAGACAGACAAGCGAGTTTAGCTGCAGGCTAAACAAATGACAAAGCGGCGTCGTCGTCGGCATCGGAAGCTGCTTGTTCTGGCAGCCGTTGCCCGTGTCGCATCATTGCAAAAAAGTAAAAGTGGCACTGGCCGTACCAGAGACAGCAAGACAGAGATACAGATAGAATGAGAGAGAGAGATAGAAAAAGAGACTGGTAGTGGGAGTGGGAGAGAGACGCACTCAGCCGCCGCCTCGCACGTTTTATTGATTTTCCTTTCAACGCGGCGGACGATGCCAGTTGCACATGCGTCGACCATCGCCCAAGCTTTGTTTTTGTTGTTGTTGTTGCTGCTCCTTTTTTCCATATTTTTTTTCGTTTTCTTTTTTTTTTTTTTGTGTGGCGTATTTCCGGCGATTAAGGCGACCGTTGCGCCGTTTGTTTGTAAATTATTTAATGTTGCGCTTAAATTTTCCGGCTCCAGCCCCAATTTTAGTTGCAAGGCCCCCCCACCACCACCCTTGCAACAGTTTTTGGGCCCATTCTTTGTCTGTGCGCCTCTCTGACTGGGCAGAGCTTTCGTTTTCGTTTTTCGCATTTCGCAATTCGCTGGTCATGTCCTTTGCTGGTGTCCTTTTTACGGCTGCTGTTGCTGGAGCTGCTGCTGCTGCTGATTCTCTCGCTCGTGTCTTTTGTTGTTACATGGATTTGCTGCTTCCTTTTGGCTCTGGCTATGGCTCTGGCTGTTGTTGTTGTTGTCGCTGCTGCTACATCCTCGAGTGGTATTTAACATTATCTGCTTGAGTACATGTTGCGGTATTTGCAGCAGACAACAGGCAGTGCCCAACCACAGCAGTAGCAGCAGGACAACAAGGACACGCCGGCACTCACACTGGCGATGGCGATGGAGATGGCGATGGCGATGGCAATGGAGATGCCACTGGTACTGATGCCAAGCCCCCAATTGGGTTGTGCGCCTGTGTTTTCTTTATTTCGTGCTTTGGTGCTTTCTTTCTTTATTTCTTTGGAGCTGTCATTTTTTTCCATGTCTGCGTTTCCGTTTACAGCAGCAACGTTGTCGTTGTCGTTGTCGTCGTTGCCGTCGTTGTTGCCGTTGTCGCCATCTTTTTTGCTTGAGCGCTGCAAGCCGCTTATCTTTGGTTATGTTTTCCTACGTTTTTGTTCATTGTTTGCTTTTGATTTGATTGTTGGCAGTGCTTTGCTCCAGCTAACTTTTAACGAAATGTCTACAAAGGATCAAGCATTATGTCTGCCCTCTCTCTCTCAATTCTAATTCCAACTGGGTGCGTATGTGTGTGTGTGTATGTTTGTGTGTGTGTGTGTGTGTGTGTATGTTTGTGTGTGTGTGTGTGTGTGTGTCTTTGCGATTGTCTGGCTTGTCAGAATCACGACTCTGCGCTCGAGGATTTTCCTTGGCATTCAACTTGGCATTCCTCGGCATCATTTTCCGTTTGACTAAATGCACTCAAACTGCCAACACAGAGTTGCGACGTCTCATCTCCGATGTCCCATCTCCTATCTCCGACAAGCGACCGACAGACGGCAGCATTAAAAGCTAATTAATTATGGAGCTCAGCTAGTCAGTGCGGCAGTTAGTCAGCGCTTCGGGACGTCTTGTGATTTATGTATTTACTGCTACCGGACAAACAACAACATTCAACAGCAACAGCAACAGCAGCAACATCAGCAGCAGCAACAGTTTGCAGTCGCTGATTGAAAAGTCTGCGCTCAGATTTGCTGTCAAAGTATCCGTTTCAATAAAATATAATTTATGCTGCAAGTCGTCGACGCGTCGCTGCACACAACTTGACACCTTAGCGACGCAAAGGATGGGGGGGACCGGTTTGGCAGCCGGACGGGGGTGGACATATACAATAAATCTTCTTGGGTTTCATTTAAAATGCAGACAGATTGCTCGCATATTTGATATCAAAGCAAAGCGCACTGCAATATAAGACACAAGTGGCAGAAATACAAAAAAAAAAAAAAAAAAACAATTTAATACGAACATATAAATAATAAGAACAAATTTGATCCATTTGTGTTTCTAGGGTTATTTATCTGTATTATTATGTGGCATGCAATATGGTTATTTATGCCATAAAATGAGAGTCCAAATATTGAAATATTTCTTTCAAGTGTTTGCCACCTTCTGTAGGTGGCGCCTCCATTTGACACATGACGTTGCAATTTCCAACAACAGTTACAATGGTTTTATCAAAATATTTTGGTGCGGTTCGTGCAAAAACTCAAATATTTACCCCTTGAAGCACGCAACATGAAATGCATTAACACAAATTCCACACATTTTTTTTATCGTTTTGTACGGAAAACGAGTCCGAAGTGAAAAAAGAAAATGTCAATATTATGTGTCAGCGGCTTAATAATTTTAGATATTTTTCCGGTCGTATTTGTTTGTTGTTATACGGATATATTTTTATATGTTTTTTGGTTTTTTGCTTCGCTGTTTTCAGTACTCTGATTTTGCTCAACGTATTTTTTTTTTATTACTTTATTTGAAGTCGAATAACAAAAGCATAAAAAAACGGCATAGCACATTTTCATGTCAATTGTCAATAAGCTGCAAATGAAATGAAAATATTATATATCTTGATGTTACTTGTTCCAGTTCGTCGCAAAACATTTGCACTTCCGCAGCATGGAATATTTTCAGACTTTATTCTGTCTCTCCTTATATATATATATATGTGTATATATTTTTTTTTTGGGTTTTTTTTTTACGTTTTATGACAGTCAAGACACAGGCGAAGTCGAAGTTGAAGTCGCTGAACATGAAAAGCAGGAAAAGCATGTTGGAATTTATACATATTTTATGTTTTGGAGCAGGGAAAAAGTCACGTAACACGCATACGACATGTGTGACGACAACAATGACGAAGTTCTCAAGCGCGTCTAAGTGAAAGGTGTAACGGCGACTGCGACGCCAACGGCGACTGCAACTGCGACTGCGACGCAAGCAGAGCGGCAAGCATCAAGTGCGTGAACAAATATCAACAATAAATTGTTCGAGTGGCATTTAGTGAGCTGCGCACTGCTGATGAAAGTTGTTTGCAGTTGTTGCTGCTGCTGCTGCTGTTCTTGTTGTTGTTGTTGTTGTTGTTGTTGCTCGTATTCTAGTTAAAATAAAAATCAAAACACGCCACACTTGAAGCTCAAGACAAACACACTTCATTTAAACCTGAACAGAAAAGGAGTTATAAAAAACACTTGAAGCACTCAAGTGCCAGACAGCGGCTATAAGAGAACTTGGCTACGAGTTGATGTTGTAGCTTTGGCTTCAACTGTGTCCGCCGCCGCTTCATGCGCCATTTGGCAGACAGCAGCAGCAGCAGCAGCAGCAGCAGCAACAATAACAACAACAACAACAACAAGTAATAACAGCTCTTGAGCCGCACATGTTCCAGACGAGCTGCCCCGAACCCAGAATCCAAAAATCCCTAAACCAATCCCAGCCTCTGTTCCAGTTGCTGTTTCTGCTTCTGCTGCTGCTGCTGCTGCTGCTGCTGCTGATGCTTTTAGCCATTCATATTGCGTTCGTTGGCTGCTCGCACTAATGAAGTCTCAAAGGCGCGATTAAAAATGTAACTTGTGCGCGCAAGAAAAACTACGCAAAGCGCAGACAAAGATGAGTTTTCTCTCCGCATGCAAAGCGCAGATAAAAGGCAAATGTGCCGAGGGACGAGGGACGAGCTCAGCTCGTTGGTGGCGTTGATGCGCTGCCAAAGTGCTGCTTCAACACTTTCAAAAACTAAGCAAGAACTGGTGCTGATGACCAGACGTACACTGGCAGAAAAAACAGTATTCAAAAAGTAAGTAGCAAGTTGTCAAGTGTTTAATTAAAGTTACAGTGAAACAATGACAAAAAACGTTTGAAAATATTCCTTTCGTTAATATGAAAATGTTTGTTAAAGCGTGTTTGACCTTGAGAATGACGCTTCACATTTTTTTTTTCAAGTGTACTTCGATTGTTGGGTGGGGCTGGCCAAAGCCAAAGCCAAAGCCAAGCTAAGGGAAGCCAAGCCAAGCCAAACCAGACTGAGGCAAACGAACAACTTCAAATGAAGTAAAGAGACAAAAAGCTGTAGCACATTTATCACAAAGTCGGCAGCAGTCAGCAGTCAAGGAAGGCAGGCAGGCAGTCAGGAGCTGTAGCTGGAGCCTGACTTGGGTCTGATTGGAAGTTTGTTTTGCTGTTGGGTGCTTAGCGGTCTGCAGATTGGCAGAATTAAGGGGCGGCCTGGTCGGTTTGTGGGTTGCGTGAAGTTGCGGGGTGTTCCGGGTGCTGCCCCCCGTCTGACTGCCATGTGCGATTGCTTTGTAGTTGTTGTAGTTGTTGCCGTTGTTGCTCTTGTTTCTTTATAGATTGCGCGCACGAGACGTATGACATTGAAAAATTTATTGCACGCTTGTGAGTTGCAAGCTGAACCTGCTCAACACCGTACAGCAGCAGGGTAAGGGAGGTAACAGGGCCAACAGGGGTTGTTCAATGCCTAGGGGTTGTGCCAATGTCAATGCTAACCAAAAAACTCCCCCGACCCCGTCGCACATTTGAATCACACTTTACTTTCTCTCTATCTGCCACCTCAATTGGAATACAGGTTGCCGGCGCTAGATGGCGCTGTAGTGCTGGTCCAGGCACTTGGCTGTCATTTGAAATGCAATTAAAAAGCATTTTGAGCACTTGGTCGACTTGACATTCGCCTGATTAATGAGCACAGCGTCCAATGAGTCGTTTAACGGTGTCGACTGACTTTCCCTCTCTGCTTTCAGTTGCTTTCGTCAGCGCTTCTGCGTCTGCTTCTGCTTTTCATTTCTTTTTAAGCGTTTTACATTTAACTTTTTTGTTTCCAGCAAATTACAATTTTTTTTTATCATTTTTTTTTTATTATTATTGTAGCTTTTTAAATGTGCAGTGCCTGGGCGAAATTCGCAATCCTTTCGCAACCTCACAACAACACACACACACACATACATACATTCAGATATTTCACGCGCCAACGCAATTTGAAAGCGAAATTCCAGCCCTTGTAGAGCATCCCTTGCATCCCTTCCCCCTCCCTCCTTCCTCATCCCCTCAGCTGGCTCTTTACGTTCGCTTGTCTATTTTTCGGCATTTAAATGTTTTACGGTGTCGTTTCAGTCTGTTTCTGTTGGCAGCCACTGTTGTCTGTTGTTTGCGCCTCTTGAGTGTGTTTTAATTGCGTTTGTATTACACGCACACCCTCACACACACACACACACTCGCACACTCGCACACTCACACACAATCACAAGCAGACCTCTAGCATAGCAATGGAAATTTAAAGCCCTTTTTGACACCATCCCCCTTTTTACAGCTTGGCAGCTCATTCCTTCACCCCTTCACCCCTTCAACCCGCTCCAGCATTTGTCTCGCTGCCTTTCTGCAAAGTTTATTATATTTCATTTGCCTGATTTTTCTGCCTGTGCTGCGCTTTTCCTGGCTGCTTTTCTCCTGCTGTTGTTGTTGTTGTTGGTTGGCTTGGCTGCTGCTGCTGCTGTTGCTGCTGTTGCCTTTTGCTAAATTAACTTAATTGTTTTTGCATGAAATTAATTTCAACGCATAAATTTCACCTTCGGCCATTCAAAATGGTCCGCCATCTCCACTTCTCTGCGCTGATCCCCCGCTCCCTCGCTCCCCCCAACACCCCCTCTCATCTGTATCCAAGTCATTTGGCTGTCAGCTTTAAGTGTGAATTGCGTCGCCCGCCCGTGCGCATAATTTACGCATTTTTCTAGCCACTTCAGGCGCCAAACAATTAATTATGTGCCACTGTGTAAATATTTAAATGCTAAAATTAATGAAAAATACTCGTAGAATTCTTTAAATTGCAAATTTGCCTAAGACGCAGCATAAATATTGTCTTTTCCACTGTCCATGGGTTTTATAATAATGAGTTCATTTATATGCCGCATTGGGAGCAAGAGAGACAGACAGACAGACAGAGAGAGATAGAGATAGAGAGAGACTTTTATTTGATGGCAGCAATTGCATTTGCCTTGGGGGCCAAAATGCCAACTGAAGGACAAGAGTGATACAGAAACAGACAGAAACAAAGCTGCATTTCATTGTGTCCTGACAGTTACTTAATCCCTGCAATGTGGTTTTCAACTCTTTGTCCTTGTTCTGTTGTATAGATAAGCAGATTGCAAAAGAGCAGTAAACCAACCAAAGCTTTCTATATTACTAATTGTAAATTAAAACTAGCTTGATGTCTTAGAATTAAATAAGTTACTACAGCTCTTAAGTGCATTTGCTGCTGTGCGCCTAAGCAGCTGCTAATTTGCATAGATTAGAGCCATAAGGAATGAGGCATTGAGCCAAAATCCGTTCAGATCCGTAAGCCGCTTATAGCCAAAATGCGAATTTACTTGCATATTTTGCATTTAAATTTCACGTTTGTTTCGCCTTCAAAATCGCGACATGCAACACAATCAACATAATTTCCATTTATGTTAAAGCCCACAAAATATAAAATGAAAAGCACTCGAATGCTTTTCAATTTGTTTGCCCCTGATGACAAAAAGCGCCCACGAATAGGCCTGAATTTAGAAAAAAAAAAATATTTATATATATATATTTATATATAGATATATGCGAGTACATGTGCAATGGAGCATTCACACATACTTATTTCTATTTATATGAAAGTATATTCATATATACATTAATGTACTTGTACACGCCATGAATGGGCGCCAAAAACCTGCGCATTTAGAAAAGTTAACAAGGATTTAAAAGGTTTCGGCTGTCAAATACACACACACACACATACACACACTCCATAAAAAACGCCCCAATAAAAAGCACGCAGCAATGCGGCTGACAATAAAGAAAACAAAAATGAAAAAATATATTGCGTATGACAAAGAGCGAAAAACATACGAATTGCGCCAAAAATTGTCAAGCAGACTGGGGCACACATGATTAAAATTTGTAGAAAAAAAACATAATAAAAACATATATAAGGATATATGTATATATATATATATATATATATATATCTAAATATATACGCATGCTTATGCGTGTTTCCCATTTTGCTCGTCTGTCCAAGTCACTCCCTTTCTCTATCTATGCTTTTTTTTTACTTTGTGAGCCGTTTACTAAATTTTCATTTTCCAAATGAAATTTCAGCGTACAACGCTTTCCACTTCAGCCTGCCCCTTAGGCGCTGCTTTCTAGTTTATCTTCATTTTGCTGATGTTGTTGTTGTTGTCGGCACATGTCCTTGGCAGCTGCTAGACGACACACACACACGACTGACAAAAGCAGTTTAATTTCATTTCAATCATGCTAAAAGCAAAACATAATAATTTATATAACTGTCAGAAGCGGCATCACAACAAAAAAAAAAAATAAACAACTCAGCCAAGCACAAAGTGTAAATTAATAAAGCTGCTCAAAGGTGGAGGTTTCAATAAGTACATAAATCAGCTGATGCTTAGCGAGATTTGTTCCCAAAACAAAATCCAAAAAAAATGGAAGATAAAAAAATAAAAAAACAACTTTAATGCACTTGAGTCGCCTCACAAGTTGAAGTCCACAGACAGCCAGGGAAGATCCCTTCCCCACATGCTTATGTGTGTGTTGCGATATGCCTATTGATATGCAAGGATTTAGCTATTGATGGCAAAAAAGGTTTCCAGCGCTGACTCTTCTTGAATTATTAATGAAGACTGTTCACAGCAGCCCCCAGAAGCACCAGTGTGAAATCAGATGCGACAACAACAACAACAACAAATAACACATTGTTGCCGGAGCGCTTGAAATTTGACACAGGGGATCAATGCCAAAATGGCCGACAACAGCTACCCATATTTTAACTCACACACACACACACATAGACCAGCTCACACTTGAGTGTAGCATTTATTTTGCGACTTTAATATGACCTTGAATACGCACTACAACATGAATGTTGAATGAGGCACATTTGAGCCATTTGTAATTATGTTAATTTTCGTCAGAGTGTCATTTCTGCTGAAGCATCTTTTGTGCCGTCAAATGGCCAACAATTTGGCACTTCATAACAAGCTTATTTTACCGTCCAAACACACAGAGAATGAGGCAGGCCCACCCGGGCTTTAATTAAATTAACACAACAGACCGCACACACACACAGACACACACACACACAGACACACACTCACGTACACTTACTTACCCGAAGAGCAAAGTAAGCAATTTTTTTCAATTTTTTTCATGGTCCTGTCTGATTTTTATATAATTGCATATATTATTTCTGTTGCTGTTGTTGTTTGCTGCTGTTGTTGTCATTGTTGTTGTTGTTGTTTTTGTTGCACTCCTGCATGGTGTGGCCAGAACCTGCTGTGTGCATTAAAAAGCCACTTTGTGGTTTCCTGCGAACACCGCCCCATTGCGTGCCAGTGTGTAAATTTGTGGGCAGCAAGTGCGCTGGGCGTCACTTTAATCGTTGGCCGGGCTTTAAAGGGGCAGGTAACCGTTAACCGGCAGGTGGGGCAGTTCTTAATGCGCACATAACTACAAGTGCATAGGCATAAAAATCCAAAAGTCAAGTTGGGGTTTCTTGGCTCTGGTTTTGGGTTTCAGTTTGAGCTTAATGTTAGTCAAGTTGCTGCTTATCTAATCCTTTGCAGCAACTGGCAACTGTGTTTGGCTACCTGACGACTGCTTGGGATGAAGGCCAGTTCCTGGCCGCTTTTATGGGGCATCGTAAAAACTTTTGTGCCACTCGCTTCTAAGCGAACAACAACAATAACAACAACAACAGAACAGAACGTGCGCCTAGAAATATGCTATGCACACAATTTTAATGCCCAGCCCAAAACGGCCGAAAAGCCAAAGTTAAGTTTATACTGTCGACGTTTTTATTGATATCGTAAAATTGCGAGGACCAACACGAAACACCGCCTTCCCTCCCCCCCTAACCTATGCCAGCCTGCCTGCCTGCCTGCTTGCCACACAATTTGCATAGTAAATTTATGAGACAATTACTGAGCATTTTTGATTTAATGACAATTATTGTCATAATTTTCATAAAATTGCCTGCCGTGCGTTCTTTTTTTTCTTGGTTTTTGTTGCTTAGCTGTCTGCTGTCTCTTTCACTCCTTAGCACACACACACACACAGCCGCCCGCTTATTTGGCTTAGCTAATACCATGCTTTTTGCCATATTCGTGTCTCAAACAAAAAAATAAAAAACATACAAAAATACAGCCGAAAAAAAGGAAGAAAAAAAAAACAAAAGCTTAAAGCGAATTGGCAAAAACAAAAACGACGAAAAGTTGGATATTTATGCGTTTTTGTGGCTCATGAATTTCGGAGCATACTTCACTCAGCTGGCGGCCCCCAGTTCGCCACGTCTTATTTTCCATATTCTCCTTTTGGGCTTTGCATGCGCTCGTAAAATGTCTGCGCCAGTTTTCCGTAGTCTACTTTTGGGCTGCTTTAAATGGCTGCCTTTGACAGGCTCCTCACTTTTGTTTCTTGCCCCCTGCTCAATACTCTTTATTGGATGTGTTGCCGTGCACAAGGTAGCCCAAAAATATCTATTCTCTTTATTTCACAAATTTTGGTAAAATTTATACTTGATAAAAAATACATGAATTTATAATTCTTTTAACTAAATTGTCGGATTTTGAATTCAATTATTTATATTGAATCAATTATAATATTTGCTACTTTCGATTAATTAATCAGAGGATTGACTATCGATTACTTTGTTATTAAAGCACAAGCTATACGATATATAGATATATCAAAAACAATAAAAAATAGCTGGTTTAGATTGCAGAATAGATTCGTTTGATTTTAAGGCTGGGTATCTGTGAGTCTGATATCACTTAACTCACTGAAAACACTCATTTTTATTTGATTTTACTGCAGTGCGCTCCCATTTCAATTAAGCAGTCACGCAATTTCCATATAAAGTTGTCAGCCACGCTCCCATAAATCAACAACGCCACAAACTATTCAATATATATATATATATATATATATATTCTCTTGAGCATTGTGCGCGTTAAATAACTCTTCTAATTCGTTTTTTATTAGTCACTGCGCCTGCCACTGATAACAATCAATCGGAGGTTATTATTAATAAAAGGGTTTGGAGCATTGCCATAAACGGAAATCTAAATACTAATTCAAAAATGAAGCTAACAAAAATAAAACATGAATTCTGAAGTGCAACAATAATTAACTTATCCATTTATATATTTTAGCTGGAGTTGCATGCCACGAATGATGTCTATTTTGCAAGTGTCAATTGAGACTTGAATTCCAAAACTCGACTGTAATTCCCACTCGGCGCTCTTATTGAACCTATTTGTCTGTCTTACTGGCTGACTGTCTGTCTGTCTGTCTGTCTGTCTGTTTGTGTCTATTTACCGTTTTGCGGTTTTTCCTTTTTTGATGAGTGATGTTGGGGCAGCGAGTTGGAGGGGCATCAATAACCCGACGATGCTTATAAAAATGCAAACAAATTTCGATCTACATGCAGCAGTAACACACAAACAGACAGACAGACAGACAGACAAACACTCAGGCACAGGCACAGGCACAACACGCAGGTGTTGTTTGTCCAGGCTTTGGGGCACTCAATTTGTCACATTTGAAATACGATGACAAACAAAATAAAACCAAATACTGAACACAACCCAG
Organism: Drosophila kambysellisi; assembly: GCA_035042185.1. Lineage (NCBI taxonomy): Eukaryota > Metazoa > Arthropoda > Insecta > Diptera > Drosophilidae > Drosophila > Drosophila kambysellisi. Next base: position 658,886 of record JAWNLS010000855.1, read on the forward strand.
CGCAGCACAACAAAACGACATCAAATTGCATTTTTATTTACAAATGCTTTGCACTTCAACGAGAAACTCGAATGTGAATACGAATGCGAATGGCATGCGTTGTTTTAGAAATAATACTCGAACCAGTTGGGGATGGGGAAGGTGTTTTGGGAAGGTGTGCGGGGCGTGTGGCAGGATGTTGGTTGGTTTCCATTTTGGGGTTGACAGCGTTTTGTGCAAATGTGCAGCTCTCTGAACTGCATCAAAACCATTGAAATGTTAAATATCCGAGTGAACTGAAGTACTCAAGTATGCGACACACTCACACATACACACACACTCACGCACACATTGTAAGCATGCCACAGTGCAAATCAATGCGATTTAATGCCACATTGCCTCCACTCCTCTACGCGCTACGGTACACGCATGCAACAAACAAGAAAATCAACTTAGAAATGATGGGTCCTTGGTGGGTGCACAGAACGAAAATTAAACATAAGAAACAAAAGCATAAAATCATAAAAAACATAAAATAAATGTAATAAAAAGTAAACAAACGCAACAACAGCAAAAAGAAAAACGAAAAAGAAAAAGGCGAACAATGCAATTTTCGGGGCGTATGTGTAACAGGCCACAAAGGTCATAAAACCATATCAACGCCATTAAATGTACAACGGGGGGTAAGCTCACAACACACACCAACACACACCAACACACACACACACACACACCAAGTACTGTTCGACATGTGTCTGTGTTTGGGTGTACAAACACCTATGCGGGGGGAGTGAGGCGAGTGTAGCTTGCGCAGCTCAACGAAATGCCATAAAAAAGTGCGCAACAAAAAGTTGCCCGGAGAGGGAGGGTATGCCACACATGTGGCCTGGGGGTGGGGGTGGCTGCTGCTGCTGTTGTTGCCAAATGAGATCCCGTGCGCATTTTGGCCGTGCCCGGACGTTTAGACAATGTAAACGCTGCATAACCACAAAAAACTAAACAAACTGAGGCGAACTCACAGTTGGAACACCGATGGGAGACGGGGAGGCGGCACGGAGCTTTCTACCCGGTGTCAGGGGTCGTAAGTTGGCTGTTAGCTGTTGCCGCTTTTTTCCCGACCGGTGTGCGACTCAAGTGTGAGCACTGGCGATTTTTTTTCACGTTGCTGAAGCGTTCCATAAAAAAATAAAAAGATTAGCAGGAGGAAAAATTGTGAGGCAGGCGGCAGCCATGTCTGCAAATGTGGGCGCGTCAATGAAATTGGGAAAACTGGGTCGGTCCTTGTGTGGTTAGCGACACCAAACTAGGATGCCAGCCACGTTGCGGTGTGTCTCCGCCTCCTCCTTTTTTTTAATGAATGCTAACAGGTGTTGGGCATGGTAAACTACACACTAAGTGACGATCCCCCCTTCCCCCCTCACTCAACACTCAACAATTTATGTTATGTGTTGTGCAACGTAACGAGCATTACGCTCACGTTACGTTACATTACGTTACGTTAACAGCAATGGCCAGCAATTAGGTTTTTATAGCGTTTCGTTTTTAGCATTTGCAACTCAATTAACATCAGCCCCAAATTACCAAAAAGTGGCAAGCATTTTGTAATGCTTGCCACAAAACAGCAACGATTTAATGCAGCTTACGTGCTGCTAAATGCATCTAAAAGCAACAAGCTGCACTTAAATGTGTGTTTATAAATTGCATGTTTAATCTTTTTTTAATATCCGCAATTCCAGTGGAATGCACCAAAAATAGTTTTGTTTAAAAACATGTTGCAGCATTTCTAAAATTCCAGTCAGAAGTTAACAAAATGTGAAAATTTTACAATTTATTTAAAACTATTTTGTGATATATATGAAAATAGGTAACAGATAAAGTATTCTGCTACAAAATCGGTCAAGCTCAAAGGTAATTGGCATAAAAGTTATATTTTATTACTTTTATAAAGTGTATCTTCCTGTTGAGCTGAAGATTTATGGTTTTAACAAAGTTAAGCAAACTGAACTAAAAGGCTGGGAAAATGGAAAATATACACTTTGCACCTAATAAAAGAAAATACCAAATACCAAATTTAATGGCCATCTCACATATAGGAGCCAGATGAGCTATAAACGAGACTAAAGTTATGGCCATAAGTGGAATTTAATGAATGTGGCAAAAATAACATCAAATCAGCGTTAACTTGTCTGTTTGATCGATCCGAGAAAGATATGCACTTGTAGATTCCGGCCACAAAAAATACATACATATATAAATAAATAAATGCATAAAAATGTGGTTATTGCTGGTTGGTTCAAAGCCTAAATCAAAAGTAATAAATTCAACGAGCAAGCGGAAAAAAACAAAATACAATTTTATGGACACAAACAAAATAAAGTGTAAACAACAAAAACAACAACGAAATAAAGAAGAAACGAAAAACAGAAGGCCTAAACTTGAGCCTGGATCGGGCTAACAGGAAGCATAAAAGCAAAGCGTGAAATATGTCAAAATGGCGAAAAACAGCAACATTTTTTCTTTGCCAGCCATAAAACTGTTGCCAACAGCAGCAGCAGCGGCGACGCGATAAAAATCCAAAAAAAAAAGGAGCAACAGCCGCCAAACTACAATAACCAACAAAAATAAATAACGGGAAAGCATAAAAAATATGTTGCAAAGTTTATAAACAATATGTTAAATCAAAATGTGTGCCACAAATGGGCAACGCCCTCAAATGGCTGTTGGCAGCTGCCAAATGGCATTAAACGTTTATTAAAGCGCCAAATGACGGATTACAGGTGTGTGTGCATTTGCTTAACTTGGCTTAAACCGAAACGGCCCAGGACAACCCCATACACACATATATATATATAGTGACATATTCAGATCATGCTGATCTTGCATGTCTACACCCACACCATACGCACAACACGCTTGCGTTATCACCACGCTTGCATTATCACGCTTAATAACGCAGAAAGGAAGTTGAGCCACTATCACGCCACATTCAAAAGTTATGACAGCTGGACGATAAAACCAGAAACCAGAGTTTAAGGAAACGATCGAGACATAATAAAAAACCAAAACCCCGAGAAATCATAAAGTCAAAGTCCATAAAACCAAAGTCCACGATAAGCATGTACATTTGGCGAACAAAGAACTCCCTCTGTAAACAAAGAACGAGAGCTTTCTTCGTAAGCAAAAACACAGAATAAGTTGAGTATTGATTTATACACCAAACAGCGCAGTCATAAGTTTTCACTTAGAGCACTCGATTTTGTAAAGTTTATAATTAATATATCCATTGTTAACATAAGCAATTATTTGAATAAAGAAATCATTTTTTTTTTTATCAAACTTGTTAATGTCAAACATTTAATTGGCGCAGCCGGTAGGATACAAGAAATTCTTACAACTGTGTAACGTCGTGAATAACGTATTAGTGTTACGCGTAAGTTTTAGTATCCGCAAAAGGACCTCGCGATCCGTGAAAAAAATCTTTCTTTGAAAGATAAGTAAAAATACCGCGAACAACAACAACGGAGGAGAATTTTTTTTTTATACATTTTTTTGTGTGAACGTTTTTTTTTGTGTGCGCGAAAACAACAAAACAATAACGAAGAAGAAACTTTAAGAAAATATTCAATAATAATAAAAAAAAAATAAATCAACAAACTAAAGATGTCGGAATCATTGGGCCAAGCACTCATGCTAATCCGCCAAGCACCTATGTTCGGTGGAGAAATGGACGATCTAGGCAACTTTATCGAACGAATTGACCTCATCATTCGCCTCTACCCAACCACTGATGCGCGCCAAGTCCTCATACTATTGAACGCAATCCAGACGCAACTATATGGCGACGCGATGAGAACAGCATTCAGACACTCACCGATGGATTGGACAGCATTACGAAGCATCCTCATTTCCAACTACAAGACTCAAACACCATACGAGGAGTTGCTGAGGAAAGTTTATAACACATTTTTCGGAGGAAGCATCCGTAAGTTTCTCGAGGAACTCGAGCATAAGTCATTTATAATACTAAATAAATTAGCACTAGAAAATAACAAAGAAGATAAAACATTGTATACAAGGGCATTAGATAATACAGTTAAAGATGTAATAAACAAAAGATTACCAGACAGATTATATATACAATTAGGTAAATTCGACATATCCTCAATTGAGAAACTCAGAGCAATATCACAAGAACAAGGTTTATACGAAGATCGTATACCAGAAAAACCAAAAAATGTAAATCCACAATATAATAAGAATAATAGTAAAAATAATCAAAGACCCCAACAAAATTATAATAACTACCAAAACCAAAGACCCCAACAACATTATAACAACTATCAAAATCCGAGACCCCAACAAAATTATAATCCAAATTATTATGCAAATTACTATCCAAGAAACCAACAGAATTATAACTATAGGAATCAACAGTCAAGTAACGATCAATTATATAATGAATTTCACCAAAGGCTTAACCAAGGTAGAATACAAAATCCCATTAACTATCAAGAGAACCAAAATAATCAAAGTACTAGCAGACCACCTAGCCAACCAGTAAAAAGACAAAGACCTAGTAACAGTGGGCAGTCCAGAATGGAATGGGAAAATTTTCATCAAATAGCCTCGGACAAAACCACAGAACCCCATTTATAAACATAATAATGAATAATATAAAGCTACGATGCCTGGTAGACACAGGATCATCAATTAACATAATGAAAACAAATTTCTTAAACTATAATACCACAAAGGAAAATATTACTTGTCTAACTATAAGTGGGGAAGCAAACCTACAAGCGAGCATTTCATTAGCACCCAGTAAACTTTGTCCGACTGATCAGAAATTCTACATACATAATTTTTCCAAAAATTTTGATATCCTCTTAGGCCGAACGTTCCTTAAGGATTGTAAATGTATGATCAACTACGAGGAAGAGTTTGTTGAGTTGAATGGTTACACATTTTATTTTAAATACGATAATAAAGACAAAAAAGAAGTCAAGGAAGAAGATAAAGAAAATAATGATGAAAAACCATCAGAAATAAAAGACGAACAAGTAATGTACGCTCTAAAGAACGAATTAAATGAAGGAAATCAATACCGCTTAGAACATCTAAACCAGGAAGAAAAGACAGCATTGAAAGGAATTTTGTTTGAATTTGACGATATACAGTATAGGGAAAGTGACAATTTGACCTTCACGAATACAGTAAAACACGTTATTACAACAAAAGATGAAAACCCCTGCTATAGGAAACCTTATAGATATCCACAAAGTTACGATGAAGAGGTTAATAAGCAAATGAAAGAAATGATACAACAAGGTATCATCAGGCAATCAAATTCGCCATATTGTTCACCTATATGGATAGTACCAAAGAAAGTAGACGCATCAGGTCAGAAAAAATATAGGATAGTAGTGGATTATCGTAGTCTTAATGAAAAGACAATTAGCGATAAATATCCAATACCAGTGATGGACGAAATTTTAGATAAGTTAGGAAGATGCCAATATTTTACAACAATAGATTTAGCAAAAGGATTTCACCAAATTCAAATGGATGAAAGGTCCATTGCCAAAACGGCATTCTCTACTAAAACAGGCCATTACGAATATACTCGTATGCCATTCGGTTTGAAAAACGCACCAGCAACTTTTCAACGTTGCATGAACAATATTTTAGGAGATTTAATTTACAAAAACTGTTTAGTATACATGGATGATATAATTGTATATTCCACTTCATTGGAAGAACACATATTATCATTAATAAAAGTTTTCAAAAAGCTCAGAGAAGCAAATTTAAAGTTACAATTGGATAAATGTGAATTCATGAAAAAAGAAACTGAATTCTTAGGACATATAATAACGACGGAAGGAATTAAACCAAACCCTATTAAAATCAAAGCTGTAAAAGAATTTCCAATACCTAAGACCCCGAAGGAAATTAAACGATTCCTAGGTTTGTGTGGATTTTATAGAAAATTCATACCAAACTTTGCTAAGGTTGTGAAACCAATGACATTAAAATTAAAGAAAGGAGAAAAAATAAATATAAAAGAACCCACATATACAGAAGCATTTGAAAAACTCAAATTACTAATAATGTCCGATCCGATATTAAGATATCCAGACTTCGGCAAGAAATTTTCACTTACGACCGACGCCAGTAACTATGCATTAGGAGCAGTACTGTCACAGGAACATAAACCAATATGTTACGCGAGTAGAACTTTAAATGAACATGAAATCAAGTACTCAGCGATAGAAAAAGAATTGTTAGCAATAATTTGGGCAACGAAAAATTTCAGATCATACCTATTTGGCAGAAATTTTGAGATCCTTAGTGACCACAAACCCCTCATATGGTTGAATAACATAAAAGAACCAAATATGAAACTACAAAGATGGAAAATACGATTGAATGAATTTGATTATGAAATTAAATATATCCCAGGAAAAGAAAATCATGTAGCTGATGCACTCTCAAGAATTAAAATGGAAGAAAGTAATATAATAGAAAATTTTATGGGAAGTACACAAGATAGTGTAGTTGCAACAATACATAGTGCAAGTGAGGATAATCAAAACTGCATTCAAAACACAGAAAGACCATTAAACTATTACAGTCACCAGATAGAATTAATAAAAGGAAACAATGAGGAAATCAGGAAAATAAGTTATTACTGTAAAAGTAAAATAATAATAAACTATATAGAAATGACAATGGAAAAAGCGAAGGAGATTATAAAAGAATATTTATGCGCTAAGAATAGTGTTATATACTTTCCATATGAAAACGATTTTGCAACGTTCCAGAAAGCATACATAGAAATAATAGAAAGAGATTTTCCAATCAAAACTATGAGAACAACAAAGAAGTTAATAGATGTCCAAAATTACTCAGAATTAAAACAAATAATATTAAAAGACCATTCGAAACTTCTACATCCAGGAATAGAAAAAACAATAATAATGTTTAAAGAAAAGTACTATTTTCCAAACTACCAGAAATTAATCCAAAATATAATCAATGAATGCGAAATATGTAACATTTCAAAAGTAGAACATAGAGATACTAAATTTAACTATGAAATAACACCAGAAGTTTTCAATCCTAGAGAGAAATATGTAATAGATTTCTATATGATTAATAATAAACAATTCTTATCATGTATAGATGTGTACTCAAAATTCGCAACGTTAATTGAAATAAATGGAAAAGATTGGTTAGAAGCAAAGAGAGCGTTATTAAAAATATTTAATGAAATGGGAAAACCAGTAGAGATTAAAGCAGATAAAGATTCAGCGTTTATGAGTGCAGCATTGAAAATTTGGCTAGAATCAGAAAATGTGAAAATTGATATAACTACAAGTAAAAACGGAATCTCAGATGTGGAAAGATTTCATAAAACTATAAACGAAAAATTAAGAATAGTTTCTACAGATACAAATGAAGAAAATAAACTAACAAAATTTGAAATAATATTATACACATATAATCACAAAACAATTCATAACACTACTGGTAGAACACCAGCAGACATATTTATTTATGCCGGATCACCAGCATACGATACACAAACGAATAAAATAAAAAAGATAAGTAAATTAAACGAAAAAAGGAAAGCCTACGAGATTGACACGAACTATAGAGAAATGCCACTAGTAAGATCAAAGATAACGAATCCATTTAAGAAAACAGGTGCCATAAAACAGTTAGATAATAAACATTTCGAAGAAACAAATAAAGGGAGAAAAATAATTCATTATAAAACAAAATTTAAGAAGAAGAAGATAATAAATAAAAATAAATATAATAACAATTTCAGGTCAACTACGGAAGATCCAACTACCGATCAACCTACTCATGATAATAACGATAATGACAACAATTACATTAAGTAACACACAGAATATAGAGGTTAATCAAATTAAAGCACGTAACGGCTATATGTTATTTAAAACCGGTACAATAAATATACCATCTGATTATGAATATCATTGTTTAAAGATAAATTTAACAAAAACTGAATTAACAGCAGAAAGTTTAATAGCACAAACACAAGATTTTAATGTATTACCACAAATAGAATACCTAGTAGAAAAACTTGATCGAGAAATGAATGGTATAAAAATAATTAAAAGACAAAAGAGAGGATTACTGAATATAGTAGGTAAAGGTTATAAGTATCTATTCGGAACATTAACAGAAGACGACAAAACTGAACTTACAGAGAAAATAGAGGATTTAGAAGCTAATAGTGTGCAAATAAACGAATTAAATAAAGTAATAGAAGCAGTTAACCATGGGATAGACATAATGAATAAAATGACAGAATCAAAAGAACAAAATAAAAGACTAAGCTTATTAATATTTAACTTACAACAATTCACAGAGTATATCGAAGACATTGAAATGGGTATGCAATTAACCAGATTAGGAATTTTTAATCCAAAACTATTAAAACACGATCACCTATTGAATGTTGATTCTGAAAAGTTATTAAACATAAAAACTTCAACTTGGATAAAGCTAGAATCAAATGAAATTATAATTATGTCACATATACCAAAAATTTTAGTACAAGAAAACTTATATTCAATAATACCGTATCCTGATGAAGAAAACAACATTTTAACAGAAAATATTAGAAACAAATACTATATACACGAAAATAAAACATATACAACAAATAAAAACATGATAATAACAAGCAAATGTATTAACGGCATATTAAAACAAAAGCAAGTAGAATGTAAGTATATAAAAACAAGAAAAAACTATGAAATAAATTTTGTAGAACCAAACATAATCTTAACTTGGAATTTACCAAAAACTGTACTCGAACAAAATTGTATACCACAAAGAATTAAAATATCTGGAAATAATATCATAAAAGCAACAAACTGCAATGTACAATTAGAAGACATACAAATATCAAATGTAATCTCGGACTTTACTCAATCAATTTATATAAGTAATAATATAACAAAAACAGAACCAATAGAGTTGTTACGAACTAAAGAATTATTAAGAAACCATGAAAGAACGAATAATACACTGTTAACCATAAGTCTAACGTCAGTAGCGATATTGACAATAATAATAATAAGCTACCTTTTGTTAAAATATAAGAAAATACCAAAACAAATAACCATAAGATACAAAAAGAGTTCAATAGTAGAAATACCCGACGAAGTCGAAGATAAAACAGCAACAGAGAACACTCCTCAATTAAATATGTACCCCATACTATCCGCTTGAGGACAAGCAAAAATTTAAAGGGCGGGGAAGTGACATATTCAGATCATGCTGATCTTGCATGTCTACACCCACACCATACGCACAACACGCTTGCGTTATCACCACGCTTGCATTATCACGCTTAATAACGCAGAAAGGAAGTTGAGCCACTATCACGCCACATTCAAAAGTTATGACAGCTGGACGATAAAACCAGAAACCAGAGTTTAAGGAAACGATCGAGACATAATAAAAAACCAAAACCCCGAGAAATCATAAAGTCAAAGTCCATAAAACCAAAGTCCACGATAAGCATGTACATTTGGCGAACAAAGAACTCCCTCTGTAAACAAAGAACGAGAGCTTTCTTCGTAAGCAAAAACACAGAATAAGTTGAGTATTGATTTATACACCAAACAGCGCAGTCATAAGTTTTCACTTAGAGCACTCGATTTTGTAAAGTTTATAATTAATATATCCATTGTTAACATAAGCAATTATTTGAATAAAGAAATCATTTTTTTTTTTATCAAACTTGTTAATGTCAAACATTTAATTATATATATATGGGGGGAGATGGTATTGTCAACAAATTGACACATTAAAACAAATGAGGCCACTGCGACCGTTGAGAAAGTCGCCAGCTGTCGAATGCTGGGGCAACACCAACTAATGGCGCTTGTTAGACGACTTATGCGTAGTTTTTCCTCCTTTTTTGCCACTTTCTTTTATTTTTTTTTTTTTTTTGCGCTCACCCAAAACACGAGCAGCTTGTTGGGGACTTGAGTTAAAGTGTGGCAATATAGAGGAAGCAAGTTAGTGGCATGAAGGAAATTAACGCCACGCTGCTGTAAATGATTGCGAGTGTGCGAATGAGTTTTTTATATATTTATATACATACATATATATATATGTGTGTGTTGTATGTACATGTATTTTGTTGACTCTGTTGGCCCAAAAAGGCAGCCGGGGCACAACACCTGGTAGTCAAGTGGGCGTGGCACTGTGTAGAAGTCTGAAAGTTTTGTCGCCGCACGCATAAATCAAGTTAATCATTTGGCGCCAAAGTTGCACAGACGCTGCGCAAATTGGACATTTATATTTTTCGCTCCCAGCAGCAACAACACCAACGACACCAACAACAACAACAACAACAAGTATATTAACAACAGCAATCCTGTGGCATGTCCTGGCACATTGCCGCTCTGTTAAATTATGACGCGTCCAAAAGGCAGCCAGTGTGGTTGTGTTGCATGATTGTGTGGGTGTGTGTCTGTGTGTCTCTGTGTGTGTGTATTGTAGACTTTTGTTGTGCTTGGTGGCAAGATTTATGATCTTTCGACTTGTACTTGACATTTTCAGCTCTACTCCGGGGCTTGATGGGTGAATTAGTGTAAATTACTGGGCAAGTCAACTTGAAAGTTAGATCATCAACTTTACGCATATCTATTTGTAAAAAAAAGGCAAACCTGAGTAACAAGGCTCTTAACACAGTCAAAGCTTACCTGCAACGAGAGGAGAAATAAGAAAATATTATTAATACCAATTTTCACAAAATTTAACAATATGCAAAGCAAATGGTAATCAAAATAGCAACAATCGAAACAGAATTTGATTACGTGGCAGAGTTGAACAAAAATTGATTATTTCTCGAGAGACCTAAAAAAAGACCAAAACGGATATATATGTATATATATGAATAGAGAGAGAGAGGGGGAGAGAGGGAGAGAGAGGTGCACAAAACTTGTACTTTTTGTCAAAAGAATGCGTTGAAAGGATCCGAGAGCAGCTTCAGCTGGATGCATACATAAATAAACCCGAAAAGCCACCAACAAAAGTCAAATCAATAAAAGAGCAATTGGTGCAATCGATGCTATACATATGTATGTATATGTATGTGTGCACAGGTCTTTGTTAACTTTACTGCAGCAGAGCAATCTAAAGTCCGGCTACAAAATCAAATCGAAATGTAAAAAGAGTTACCTGACCCGTTGCAACAACAACAGTATCAGCAACAGCAGCAGCAGCAACAGCAACATCAGCATCTGCAGCAGCTGCTTCACTCTACACTTGCTGGTCAGGCACAAAGCAAGCATCAGGCAATTGCATTTTCACCAAAGGAACCCAACGAGATGGAGGTGGGTTCGAGGTGGAGTAGGTGCAACTGTCGCCCTGATGAGCAAACGAGCACTCGATGCAAGTGCGTGACATGCGGCACAGGAGAGGCGGGACCGGCAGCAACTGGACTTTGTGACATGGAACAAGCACAAGTACAGGTAATCCTTTGGGTACAACAAGCGCTCGGTCACGCCCAGCACCAGCTCCCAGTAGCCGTAGCCAGTGGTAGTAAGCAGACAGACAGACAGACAGACAGACAGACGGAGAGACAGACAGAGGGTACCAGGCAGTAACGGAAATTCAACAAAAATGCTCGACTTGGTTGATCAGTCAAAATGTGGGCAGAGTTGCCACGTTGTCTGCGTCTCTCTGTGTGTGTGTGTGTGCAATGAGGGTTGCCTGTTACTTTTGGTCAGCAGTTTATGCAAAACTCTACAGCTGCGTGACTTTGCGCTTATTTTTGGCCTGCAGCAGCTCAAGGAGCGGGAGGAGGAGGCGGCACCAGAAGAGGTGGCTGGGAATGCGGGCAAACTGTGAGTTTTGCATGCTTATTTTTTGTGGTCAGGTGGGTGTTGTTATTGTTGTTGTTGCTGCTGTTGTTGTTGTTGTTGTTGTTGTTGCTGTTGTTGTTGTTGTTGTTGTTGCTGTGTGTGTTTTGTTTGCTTCGCTTGTTTGCAATTTGCGTGCGTGCAACGTTTTGTTTGTCCGCCTCAAGCTATGCTTCATTATTTTTGCAAAACTTTCTGCTTAAACAAGTGTGTGTTTGTGTGTGAAGTGTGTGTGTGTGTGTATGTGTGTGTTTCTTTAAAATGGCACATGTGGGCGTATGTGTTTGTTTGTGTGTGAGTGTGTGTGTGTGTGTGTGTGATGTGTGTTTGCTGTCTCGTACAGTTTATTGATAAATTAGACTTGGACACTTGTGGACAGTCGGGTTTTTGGCATATGAAATGCAATTATTGTTAATAAATGTTCTGTGCACAGAATTCAATTAAAATGACACACACACACACACATACACACACATATATATATATATAGACAATGACCTGTCAATTGCCGTGCCGTGCAACAAGCACACACACACAAGAACACACGTATACTTAACGCCAGGTTGTGGCAATCATTGCACACATAAGCCGCCACTTAAAGTTGTGGCACGTATTGTATGACAAACTGTCACGCCCACAAAGGCAAAAATGAAGGCAAATACGGTCCAAAAACAATATATAGAAATCCGCTTAACTCAGCTTTTCTAGCAATTTTACTAAGTGCCAGCGGCGCAAAAGATTTTAGCTGCCTCTGTGTGTGTAAGTGTGTGTGTGTGTTTGTGTTATATATGTGAACTAATTTGGCCCTTGTCTATGAGTGGGGAAATGAAAGCCTTTAGTTATGCTTGCGTGCAGCAGCACTTTTCCAAACGATAGAAAAGCAATTCACTTTGAAATTTGCACCTGTAAACATTGTCAAACAAGCAGCGGCGAACTGGAGGCAAAAGGACAAAGCGAAATTGCGACGGACAATGAAATAACAGCACTCGAGGAGTGCAGCCCAGGTAGCCACACCTGATGTTTTTACTGTTTGCTGTTATTGTTGTTATTGTGCCTTGCAAATCGCCTTAGCCGGTAATTGTCTATATGCACAAACAGGAGACAAGGCAATGCAGACAAACCTGGCACAAGACCAAGACAAGCCATCGCCAGCCATCGACAAGCAGCGAGCGGCAAGCAGACAACAACAGACACAACATTACAAGCCAGGACGAACGCAGGGCCACGGCAGGATCAGGCAGGTGGTGCGCCTTCTATTCGTTGCTCGTTAGCAACGCCTCATGCCACAATTTGCTGACTCTGCACTCGGGGCATTCTTTTAATGCCATCAGCAGCTCTACGTGAGTTTGACCAGCTGCAACTTGAATGCTAAGTGGCTTGGGGGGGGGTGGTCAGTGGGCGGGGGACTGCCAACTATATGCAATCATAAGACGTATCATTATTTGAAACTTACAGTTAGTGAGTGTTCGCCTGCAAGTATGCAACAGCATTTCTTAAAGTGCACAAAACCCGCCATTTATAGCTAAATATAGGTAAACAAAGCTAAATGCCTGGGCGTAATAAACACACACACACGCACATACACACACACACGCACACACACACGCATGCACTACGACACAATTAAAGTTCAGTTAACTTCGCCAGAGATAAAACGGCAAACGGTGCGTAGCAAAAGTAAAGAAAGAGAGAAAAAAAAAATTAAATTGAAAATCGAAAGTTGTTAAATTTTACGACTGTTTTTCTATTATTTCCTCTTTATCGGTGCACATTTTCTTTTCGATTTCTCTTCTTGGTCCTTTTAAATGGAAAATTTAGCGCATCACAGCGTCTAATGGCCAAAATTGTCAAACGGAAATCGCCGCAGCAGCGACTACTGCAAAGGACCATCATCAAAACAGCATCATGAATATTTCTCTTTCACATTTAGCATATTTACTTTTATTTTTATGTATATATGTATACATATACATATATATATACATACATATACATATATATATTTATTCTTTTAACATTTCTTTGCTAGCCTTGGCTTCTTGGCGTTTTGTAATTGATTTTTGTACTTTCATTAGCTTTGGCTTGGCTTTGGCTGCTTTGTGCCAACTGACCTCCAGCGGCAGAGGTAAGTAAAGTGGCCCTCAAGGATTGATCCTTTGTTGTGCATTTTCATTTTTTACAATGGCGTCATTTCACGGCCTCCACCTGCTAAAAACCATGTTAAATGTTGCAGAACTTTGCTTTAAATATGTTGCGTTCATTTTTATTTCTCTTATTTCCATATAAATAAATATTTGTTGTATTCACAAAATGTTTGAATTTTCACTTTCGCATGTGCGACTTGATTTCCGTTGCAAATGGCTGCTGCATGGAAAACTCATAGGAGTGAGTGGTTGTGTGGTTTGGGTGGAGAGCGGAGTTGGTGGGTGGGGTTGTGGGTGGCGTGGCATTATAAGTGATATTGAAAGCGTTGCGTTTATGGGCCATTGTATTGGGTAACGACGACAACGACGACGGAAGGGCAATACCCAATGCCTTTTATTGTTAAATGGTGCGTATGATTTATATTTCGTTTTATTTTTATTTTTTTATTTCAATGCCATTTCATGTTCTTAATGTTGATTTTACTTTTTGCCGCTGCACGGGAATTGCTTTTGCTTTTGCTCCACAAAAATTGATGCCCTGCAATTAAAGCACTCTGAAATCTGTGCGGCTGGCTAAACACATTGTGAAAATAAAGTTGAACTACATAAATGGATGTCAGTGCTGCAATCTGCAAAACTGACAAGGACATAAAATATGTCAGAAATGTTTAGGAAAAAAATCATTTAAATTGTATAACAATAGCAAAATACCGAGCCTGGCTGGACAAAAATATGCGAATGAACGGCACAAATGTTTGCATGTCCTGGCCAAATAAACTGAGTGAATTTAAATAGATCCGCTACCCAAAATAATAATAAACAACAACAAAATATCCAGGCAGACAGTAATAAACCCACAAAGAATGCGACAACTGATATAGAAAAAAAATAAATATATATAAGTAAAATCAAGACACAAACTGCAAAATGCCTCAAAAGCAAAATGTACCCAAGCAAAAAGGGAACAAATTGTTTTGCAGCCGAATGGCATGCCAAGAAAAACAACAGCAGCAACAACAACAACAACAACAACAATAACAGCAATAATATTGTGAGGAGACATGAAAAAAAAGAGGCGGAACTGTCTCCGTTGCAAAAATAATAATAAAATCTACAAATAGATTTTAAGCAATTTCACTTGTGAACGAACGCAATAAAAATCAAGAATATTTGCCATGAGTTTTGCCGCAAAGGAAGCCACTTACACACACACACACACACACACACACACACACACAGTTGGCAGGAGTAAAACGGAAAAGTAAATCGGCGGCGTCGATGGCGTCTGCTGATAAAGCGCAGCCATTGAAAGGCACACGAAGGATAACAGCTGAAAGCGTAGAAAGCAGAAAGCGATTAAACTACATTTGTTTTGGCCTCTCTCTTTTATGCTCGGATTTTCAATATACTTGTGTGTGGATACGAGGTGCATGCAAAAAGGTTTCCCAGGATATCTCAATAGAGTCACGATTATTTACACGCCATGCGGCTACCAGGCGCCAACATAGTTGGCCATCTGTACACATGTATGTATGTCTGTGTGTGTGTGTGTGTATTGCTGTGGAAAATGGGAAATTGAATTTCACGCAGAGCGAAAACAAACCCAATCGAAGCGAACGCAAAAGCAAACGGGCCCAGATAAATAATAAAATCATGCTTAAGGGAAATTTACGCCGTCCAACGTTAAAAGTTTAGTGGAGCATCCTCATCTTAGAGTCGCACGTGCGCCCCGTCCAAATGAAAATCGAAAGCAATAAAAAAGTGAAATAAAATAAGAGTCAAGGCACGGCACGGCTCGGTTTGGCTCGACTCGATACGGTGCGGCACAACACGGTGTATACGTAATGCGAGCTGCGCAACTTGACAATGTGCCTGGGACACAAAACGTTGCATACTTATTGGGGCATGCAGTCGGTGCGACAAGACGACGTCTGCGTAAAGTACCAATTTTGTTGCTGCGGGAAAATCAAGTGAAAATATCTAGAATATGAGCAAAAGCATGGCGACAAACCACAGGCATTTTTCCAATTTCTTTCTCAACAATGAGGAAGTTCAGACGAAATGCGCTGCAAAAAAATACACCTTCGAATAATAACCAAACGAATAAGCGGCTAACAAATACATGAAAAGCCTTAGAAAGCAAAATGCTTTCATATCCCAAGTTGGAGTATTATTTGAATGTATATATATATTAGTTTTCTACACGTTTGTCATAAAAAAAGATGACATTTTTGCGGTTATTGAAAAATAGATCTGTCTGTCCGGGTTATATCAGTGACTTGCCATAAATGCTTCATTCAACAGATTTACGCTATATAAATAGGCATATGGCTTTATTATATCGGACAATCATGGTTATGTTTTATTTTGTGCCACTATAAAAGATCTTTAAGTATTAATTTTATTGTGTTTTCCTTAAACAAATAAATAAATGCTGAAAACAATTCTTCCATTTTTTCCTTTTTCTCAGGAAATTAATTTTAGCCAAATCAAAACAACTTAAATTATTTATAAGCAATTGCAGGCTTTTTTGTAATTTAAATGATTTTACATTAAGGGTTTTATTTATTGCGTATAATCGATGGCAAAATACATAAAGCCTCCAAAGAATGTCCATTCAGTGCTCTATATGTAAAAATTGTTGACAAATTTTTGGGGGTTTGAGCTGTTTAGCTAGGTAAAAAGCCAAATGTCATTCGAACGGCTCACAAAAATTTGCATTTTTAATTCGGCTTTTTGCCAGTTTTGCATAATGCCACCGACGACGACGGCGACGTCGACGACGTGTGTCAGTTGTTGTGGCTGCTGATGTCAGCTGCCAGTTTGCCAGTTGCCAGTTTGCCAGTTTGCCAGTTGGCCCGATTGCCAGCTACAAAGGGTCCCCACAAGTTTGTTAGAGTAAACCCCTGGAATAGCGAAATTGGCTTGTCAGTTAGCATTTGTCGCTGTCTCAACTCAACTTTGGCCGCAGGAGCTGACCCCACATCCCGCTCTTCAAGTTCGTGTCGTCCAAGTTGCGACTGAATTAATATACAATTGCATAGCTGAAGGCGCATTTAAATAAACAAACTAAACACGTAGCAGGGGCTCTTGACAGAGGGAGGAGAAAGGAGGATGAGGGGGATGGGATTTTGGGGAACAAGCAAACTTTTGTCGCATTCATAAATATTCATAAATAAGCACTAAGTAAAACATATTTTCTGTTTGATAGCTAGCGCCAAGTTTTGTTTACAGCTCGCGGCCCAACAAATGGCAGTCAATTTTTGTCAAAACTGTCGCCCTGATAAAACTCATTAAAGCGAAACTTCCATCGCACGATATGGGAGCACCAAAAGACAACAAAAACACAAAAAAAAGACAACAAAATACACAAAAAACCTTCAAGAAAAGACTAAGAAAACACAGCAAAAAAAATGTCAAGCGAATGCTTTGCGCTTCATTACAAGTCAGTTCCGTTGTTGTTATTGTTGTTGGTGGTAATGAAGGCACAAAACCCGCCACGCTGATCTCTATCGAAAGTTTTTTGGCTTTGATGATGGACCCCCATGACACACCCCTCTATCCATCCGCAAAGTGGGCGTTCGCGGCACAGATGTGCCCAAGCAACAACTAAATTAAAATTTACAGCACTTAAAATGAAAACGTGCCTGTTTTATTAAATACATTTTATACGCCGACAGTCAGACAGAGAAAGAGTCAGATACAGAGAGAGAGAGAGAGAGTCAGTTAGAGAAAGAGGAAAATGGAAAAAAAGTGAAATGTAAAATCTTGTTGGTAATAACAAATTTTCTCGCTTGCTCAGTTTTCCTGCTGCTCCCGTGGAGCAGCAGAAGTTGTAGTTGCTGTTGTTGTATTTGTTGTTGTTGTTGTTGTCGTTGTCGCTTTGAAATAAATTAGACATTTAATGATGACCGCAGGCTGTTTTGCTGATTGCTCTGCAACTGGCAATGGACAAGCGGAAACTGGCTCATTTTTTTATACAGAGATTTATTTTAATTTAATTGAAGTTTTATTGAATGCATCGTTGCGGCAAATGCGAAACACGACAAGCGGTTAAAGTTTGAATTAAAGAAGGATTTTGTTATCCCTTTTCAAATACAACAAAGTACAACACGTTTGTTAGACAGTTGCTTTCCACACTAAATACTAAACAATAGACTATTTTTAAAGGGTCTTCTTTCTAACAATTTGCATTTATTTGCAATGGTTCTTTGGAACTTTTGCCGCCTAAGCTGTCTGACAAATGCATTTAACTCTGGGCTCCTCCTTCTGTCTACTCAATTGCATTGCCCAACATTTTAGTAATTGAATTAGAAAACATAAAAGAAAAAAGGGAACGTTTCTTCTTCTTTTTTTTGTCCTGAGCGGCGCGTCGTCGACTCGGGATTACTTTCACTTGAGTGGTTGCCAGAGCTTTTCGACACTTGTCTGCAAAGGGTATGCAGGCAGCTGGGGACATCAAATGTCCATTGTTGGCTAATGAAAATTAGAAGAAAACGGCGTCCCCAATGCACAAGTAGACAGTGCAAGAGAGCGAGAAAAAAGAGAGAGAGAGAGAGTGAGAGAGAGAGAGAGGAAAAGACAGAGCCAAAGCGCACATTTGAATATGAATTTCAATTTATGCTCAACTCTGTACATGTCTAAGAGTCACACCCCAAGGACAAAATCCCCGCAGACACACACACACACACAACTGCACACCCACACACAACTCTACACCCACACACACACACACACTTGCACATGTGTACAGTTTAGGGGTCGCCTGCCCGTCTGTGCCAACAAATTGCAGCAGTCAACAACCTTAGCCAAGTTTAAGGTAATAAGCTGGCATAAAACGAAAAAAAAAGAAGATAAGTTTCCAAGACGCTGGCAAAAACTAAACATTAAACATGCACACATGTGGGCCTTGCGGCTGTAAGCAGGCTGAGGCTACACTCTAAAAAAAATGTGCCTTAGAACTTTGTTTAAAATAGAATACTAGAATATTTGTTTAAATAAATAATTTCAAAATGCAGACAATTAGCTTTCAAATTTTAGAAATACTCTTTAGTCTTCAGAGACGATGTTTTAATGGAAAGTTCTAATTGAAATTTGTGGAAACTTTCTTTCTAGTTATATTTCTTTTTTTAAAGTGTAAGAGTTCCTCGTGCATTTGCACATGCATAAGTTATGCTTGGGCAAAGTTCATGCAACTGCCACACACTGTTGCAGCAACGTGGCTTTAATGTGCCGGCTGTGGTGGCACTTTAATTATTTCTGCTCAAGGCACCAATGTCTGCTTCAAATCATATTAAAACTTTTTTCACTCAGCTGGGGACAATGCGTCCAAAAAGCGAGAAGGACCCAGGGAGAGAGACAGAGGGTAAGAGATGGAAAAAAAATTAAGAAACTTTGTGTTCGCCACAAAATGAACTGTACAATGTGTCTGGGATGTCTTTGTATGACTGGGAGAACTCGCATTAACGGCCCACGACGTCTGCAGGACACCCTCCTAATTATTATGCTATATGCGTGCGGGCAGCAAAACAAACGTAGAAATGGCAACCAGTCGAGAGCCGGCTAAAGCAAAATATAAGAATAATAATAATAATAATAATAAGATGGCCAACTCGGTTGGGGAAATTGTGTAGCAGGCAACAGCAACAGCAGCAGCAGCGGCAGCAGAAGCAGTTCCAAGGATTGTATTGTGGCCAGCTAATGTCTGCCTATCCAACTCTCAGTCTGTATATATATATATATATATGTAGTATTCCCTAGCTGGTAACTACGCATTTTCGATTTCAATGCTGTGCAGCCTGGAGAGAGAGATACGAGCCATAAATTGGCAATGGCAGCCGCAAAACTACAGCAACAAGGAAATAACAAAAATGAGGCAACAAAAAAAAATACCCAACTTTTCCTTTCAGTTTGTAGACGTAGCACTTAAGAGCCGCACAGTTGCTTGCTCGAACATGGCCAGAACTGGCAGCAACTTCAAATGCAATTAAGTCTCGACCAGAGAAATCTCTGCCAGAGCCTGGGCCAAAGAGTTTGCTCCTCGAGAATGCGGGCCCACAACAATTTCACGCGTTGGCCAGCTCAATAAAAATGGCAAAAGGACTTGAGTTAATGCCAGCCACAAAATGCTTTTCTCTCTCTCACACACACACTCACACACACACTCTCTCACACACAGACATTGGCTTTGGGTGCATTGCATTGTACGGCATTAAAAATGGCATTAAAAATAACACAAAAAAATAAAAAAAGGAGTGGAAAAATATAAGAAAAATTATTATTTCACATTTAGCACGTAACGCACATAAATCCTTTTAAATAAACGTTTGGCACGTTTTTTGTAATATTTTTGCCAGCGACGAGTCCTGCAGCATCCAGCATGTCCATGTCCATGTCCGTCGCGCTGCGTCCACAACGGCTGCCAGGTAGCATCGGACCCTTAAGTCTTATCCTTGCCAACGGACACAACAACACAAAAAAAAATGCGCTTTTTTTTAATTTCTTTGGTTTCCTTAAAAAATTACTTAAAACAGCAGCAGCTGCCAACAACAACAACAACAACAGCAAGAAGATGAAGACGAACTGCAGAAAGCAGAAAAAATAAGAGAGCGCCAGAGCTGTAGCAAGGACAACGAGCTGAGGATTATCCTGTCACGACTCTCCAAGCACGAGCAGCGCATGCAAATGGGTTACAAACGATGCGAAAGGCGTTGAAATTAATCACACTGCATTATAGTCAGAGACGGGGCGGTGCAGGGGCGGGTGGGCGTGGCCAGGGCTGTGACTGGAACTGGAACTGGAAGTGGAAGTGGAACTGGGGTTGGACAAGGCGTTGCAATTGCTGTTTTAAACTTTAATTGAGGCAGCGAGCAGTCGAAGTTATCTGGCATTAAGCGTAGCAAGCTTTTCAGCTGCGCGAACACTTGACATGCATGCGACGCGCCGCGACTCGAGTGTCCTGCCACTAATTGCAGGCGCTGCCTTGGCGCATTCATCATGTTGCATAATCGGCCAAGAAAATGCAAACGATATGGCCGCCTTAGACGCCAGCCAAACACTCTCCGCTTCAATCGATGCTGCAACCAACGGCTGAGGCAGCTTCCACTGCTGCGGCATTGCAGATAAAGTCTGTTCCGTGGCATAACGACAGACACGTGAGAAATGTTTAACACGTACACATTCAAAATTATGAGTTGCATAAATATAAGCTACACTTAAAAAAAAAAGTTTAAATACTTTTAAAATCAATTTTGCATCAAAATTTAATGAGTTTTGTGGAGTTTCGCGAAGAAAATGTGCAATTTCGAGAATGTATTTTTTTTTTTAATTGCAAAATTCAAAAATGTACCCGCCTTTTTCTGCGAGTGCACATTTTACTTATTTATTACAACTCAGGCTGTCTCTCTCTGTTTTTTCTTCGCCTTGCTCTATCTGTCTAGTTTGTGTGATTTATTTGGCGAGTTGCGGCAACAGAGTTTAATTCTGCCTTGGCCAAAATCACTTGGCAGCTTGCTGCTTGCTACTGCCACTGTCTGAAGGTGCCACTACGGAGCACGCGATAAGGCCGCACACTTGAGGGCGGCAGCCGCAAAAAACAAAAAGAAACAAAAAATGAAAACATTGAAAAGCAAAAGAATAAAAAACAAGCAGCGAGAAGAAGTAAAAACTGAAAGCAATGCACAAGGAAATGCAAAAAATGACACGAAATCGTTAAGAGCTCCGCTCCGCTTCTAACAAGGGCAACGGAAATGCCTCGGACCCTTTTTGGGGGGGGTAGGGGGCAGGCAGGAGGCGGCTCTGCAAGTGTCGCAGCGATAAGCAGCCGTGGCACGCCCCCCTTTTAGCCGTCCCTCCGCTTATGCAAATGTGTGAAAAGCCAAAGGACAACTTCGTGGTGCATGTCGCCATTGGGCGTGACTTGACTCGGTGGGTAAGCGATACGCGATACAAGTTTTACTTGCAACCCTTTTTTCGCTACAGGTGCAGCTGCAGTGGCAGGGGTATATTTGCAGCTATAGATCGGGACGTGTAAACAAACGAAAGCTTTGGCAGCGACTGCATGATTTATGCCTCCGTTTTGGGCTGCTTAAAGTGCCCCTCTCTGTTGCATGCGAAGCGGCCATTTAAATTTATGAATTCTCTTGTCTGCGAAAATCAATAAAAATAAAAACCAAAACCAAAAACCAAAAGCGCCACGTTTATCGATACGCTGAGTGGAGAGTTGCAGTATCTGCTAGAGATGACAGCGATATGGCAGGGATCAGCAGCGGATATACACTTGTATATGAGCAAGGACCGCAGGACATCATCGCCTTGCTTCGGTGCACGGTGCGACGCATAAATTTCAATTTTCAATAAAATACTTGTAAAAAATGCGGGTAATTTGCGTTTTTTATTTACTGCCACTCGCACATACACACACACACACACACACACACACACAAGCAAACACACACACGCGCGCACAACCACAAATATGCAGCATACTCAGTCATGTGTAGACATAAAGGCTGCAACGACATTCCATATATATATATATGTATATATATATACATATACATATGTATAGATATATATGGGAAATGCGATGCTTTTTATGCGGTCGATTTTAAATGTGTCTACTTCGAGTGCTAAAAAAAAAGTTGTCATATGAAAAATGCATAATAAATGTGCTTGATTGGTAAGCAAAGCGGGTTGGTTGTGTGCGAGTGTGTGTGTATGTGTGTGTGTGTGTGTGAGTGTGGCATGTTCACATACCCTAAGAGAGTGTAGCAAACATTACGGCTTTAGGTTCGAGCTTCGGCTTTATACATTTTTATAGACATTGGCGACATTGGCTGATTGATTTTTGGCCCGATTGCTGGGGCGTTATCCACCAGCAAAAAGCGAGGGGCGGAAACGGATCCGACATCCCAACTAGATGAATAGTGTTGGAATAGTAACAGTTGTAGAAATAAAATAGTCAAAAAATACGAAAAGCGAGTCATAAATGCACGTACGATTGTACATATATATAAATATATATATATACATATATCAACTGCCGGATAATAAAAATGCGAAACGGGCTTTGATGTGTCATCGGACTTGGACCATTGCGATGCGCGTCATGAAGATAATCAAACTGGGAGCAGTGCTCTAATTGACAGAGACTCGATGACAAGATGACATTAAAAATGAATATGCATAAACAGAAGAGAAAATTTCAATTTTTTTAGGGTTTTATTTATGCTGAATTTTAATACGAAATTCGAGCCAAAATTAAGTTTAATGGTCTAAAAAACGAACACTCCCGCGATTTTTCAAATGAATATGAGCAAATTTTGTATATGGAATGGTCGGTGTATTGAAAAATATTACTATTATTATTATATATATATAATAACTATAACTATAACTGTATATATTTACAAAAGAATATTTTATTAGGCGTCGGTGTGTGTTTATAAATTATTCCCGCAACAAAAATGTGCAAAAATCAAGGATATGATAAATGTTTGCCCAACTAAGCTGCTCTGTTTACACATTTAATTAAATTCGTGTTAGTTGTGTTTGTTCTTTGGTAATGTTTCATCAATGATGAAGTGGTTCAATCCGTTAATCAGGGATTTTCCATGGACATCGGCCAAGTAAACACAAATGTTTACCTAAAGGGACGAAAACAATGTTTATAATTCATGTGCCAGCGTTTTAAATATTTAATGTGTTTCTAATTGTGCGGCAATGTGCACACCCACATCCACACACACATCCACACACATCCACACACACATACGCACACACAGGCATTTACATATGTATCCCTAAATTATGCAGCCAAACAAGAGGAGTCCAAAGCCTGGTATTGCATTGCCAAATGATTTATTGTTATAAAATGAAAATTGCATGAGTAGTTTTTGGGCAATTTTAAATTTGGCTAAGTGCACAGATGATGGCCCCAAAAACATATTTAATACTAATTAAAATTGTAGACAGGCACTTACGTAAACTGTGTGTGTGTGTTGTTAATTGTGGCTGTTGTTTGGAACTAATGTTGTAGTTAGCTTACCTGCAATTAGAAGAACAAATGGGAAAGAATGAAATGATATGATTAGTTGTGAGTTGTTAGTTTGTTAGCAGCCCCACCGCAGCACCACCACAGCACCACCACAGCAACAACTGAAGTTGATCAGCGGCCACTTTGCGACCCAAGGGGACGGCACAGAGCTGTCAACGCTTCGGGCTGTAGTTTCTCACATGCCACAGGTAATTTGTTGCTCATGACTAATGCACAATGGGCCCAGATTGGACAAGTTCGGGCTCTGGACTTTGTCCAGCTAGCAGGAGCGCAATACAAAAAAAAAGAAGGAAAAAAAAACACATGGACAGACAACAACAAACAGACAAACAACAATCTCATGGCACGTCAACAAAGTCCCAAAGGCACTCACACACACTCACACACACACACACACACACACATGCATACCCTAAAATGGATAGAGACAAAGAGCAATTGCTTGCCACCGTTGTTGCAGCATCTTTCAATTGAACCCTTTTTTCCGTTCGATTCATTTTTGTTGCGTCTATAAAAAGTGAAGGCAGCAAAATTGAAATGACATAAAATGAAAATTCCAGTACGTGCGCACAATATATGTACGTATACGTATACGTATACCCCCAGTGTCCATTGGGGATCGGCAGCATCTGCGTACTGGGGAAACTACCGGGAAAACGGGATGGACATGTGGAAAGTACACATAATGAAAAAGTGCCCCAGCAATAAGTAATCGAGTAGCAGGCGGAAAATGGTACCCAAAAACAAAAACGTGGCCGGCATCATTGTCGTTATATGGCTCTCTCCCTACTCTCTCCCCTCTCTCTCGCTCTTTCTCTCTCTCTCTCTCTGCACTTGCCTTGCTATTCTGCTTAGTCATCGTTCAGAACGGTTCACAAATAATCAAGTTAGGGGCCAAAGCAAAAATGTCACAAGTTGTCAAAAGGTCTGTAGCCAAGTACCCCTCTCTCTCTCTCACTCACTCTCTCTCTCTCTCTTTCTCACTCTCTCAATCCATCTCTCTCTGCCACTACGTGTCTCGTATTCTACGCCTTAAATCCGTTTAGCGCCCGCACGCCAATTACAATGACAATGAGTAATTATTTGTGCAAAGATCAGAGCTCAGAACTCTAGTTGAAAAGGAATTTTAATGGCAGCTGCAGCTGCTGCTGTTGCTGCTGCTGCTGTTGCTGCTGCGGCTGTTGCAAAAAGGGGGAATGCCGCAAATTGCTGGCCAAATTAATTTTTACTCAAATTTTAATTTGAATGCATGCATAAAGACTGAGGGCCATTTTCCATTAACGTGGCATTCATAGCCTGGCCGGCCTTTGTTTTCCACATTTTCTTCTGCTTTGGCAATGGAATCGGTATTTTTCTAGGTGTTGAATATGCTTTTGTTCTGGCCAAAAGCGAATATGCAAATGCAAATGCCATTTACAATAATGGCATCTCCAGCGGGGATGATGCGGGGAGTGGCGAGTAGCGCATTAATTACTTTTCCTCGATAAATGCGACAAATGAAAAATTGATGGACGCACGTTGCTATTGCAGCTGCCAACTTGTTTCGAGTCGATTCGATTCGATTCGTTTCGTTTAATTACCAAAAATTTGTGCACATATGCTCAAATTAATGCGACAATTGTGTGGAGTGTGGAGAGTGGAGTGTGGAGTGTGGAGACGGCAACAAAATGCTACGCTGTGATAATGATAATGATGCCTCGCAACGAGAACAATGCCCGGATTGCAATGCGAATGCAACGGATAGGGATATGGTATTAGAGCACGTTCACATAACCAACACCCCCCACCCCCAACAGGACCAGGAACTCACCCTTAGCCACACATGGGAGGGTATTGGTCACTAATCCCGTTAACAATTTCGACATTAAGTGGGCGATAACGTCTGCGTGCCGAGCTGTGACATTATATCAATTACTCAATACCTACCACCATCGATACACACACACACACACACACACACACACACACACATGCACTGATAGCGCACATTGCATTTGATGTAATAATTTGGACACACTGACATTTTTGGGCTATTGATGATGTGTTCGACGGTGTTCGATGTAACAAATTGTCCTTCATTTACTGAAGGGGGAGCAGTGCCACGCCCACACACTCATCCTCATCCTCGTCCAGCAACAGCAATGGGAATAGCAGATGTGCGGCTGCATATGCAATTGTGATTTGATTTGCTGCCGCATGTGCGACAATTTTGGCCCCAGGGGGAAAATTATATCAAGCATAATTCGCAGCTAGAGCTGAACACATATCTCGTGACACGGCCACTCACGAAGTTGATTTGTAAAGATATATATATATAATTATATATATGTATTTATGTACAAAATAAAAAGCTACTTGCACCGATTTACAACAGAATAATATGTTAAATTTCTTGGTTAAGGGTATATCGTAGTCGAGCCAACTAGACTACAGCATCTTACTTGTTTTTTTCATGTTTTTAATTTTTTTTTTTATAATTTTATTTTTTATTTTTTTTTTTTTGAGCGCTGTCTACTTTGCACATTAGTTTTTCAGCTATCACTGCTGCTATTCGCATATTTTGTTTAGACAAAAGCGCATTTTTTACATTTTTGATTGTGTTTTTTATAAGAGTATAAATGTGTGTTGCTAAAAAGTGCGTTTGTTTAAAAAGTATAAAATGTGCGTCCTTTCGCAGGTGCTTAATTACTGTGAGCTATATATTTTTGTTCAATTTTGTAATCCTATGTTTCCCTAGGCCTTGTTATTTTTTGTTTGCGTTTCCTTTTGATTTTATATTTTTTTTTTACATTTTTAAATTTTATATTTTTTTTTTGTAAGAATTTTGTTTTTTTTTTTTGTTTTGGTAATTGTATTGTGCGAAACATGTTTAAGTGATTTTTTTGCAACCACATTTGCTAAGGATTAATTCGCTTCTTCCTGGGACGGAATCCTGGAAATGTTAGGAATCGGAATGGCAAGTGTCCAACGAAAAATTTAAAAGTCTAATTGCTATCATTTAAATGTGATACCCTAACCTAATCAGGATAAGAGACTAACATCAGCTGCTTAGGTGTAAAGCTGGTGGGGATTTTCAAATTTGTTATTTCTTCTTTTTTTTCTGTGCTTTAAAAATGATTGCAAATCTGTTTATTTGCTGGCATTTGCATTCTGCTTGGCATCCTCATAACCATGCAGTTGCACTGGCTCCTCCATAACGGTAGGCATATTGGACGTATCAGCCCACGGTGCTTGGGATGTCATCTCCATCATTAGCCTGGGCGATGTCTGTACACTGTTCGACATGGATGATGCGTTAGCTCTCAACTTATAAACCGAATCGTTATCGGACTCATCCGGGTTTTTTATTACGGGTCCCTCGTAGCCAGCGAATATGGAGATGAGATTCTGCGTGGACTCCAGTCGATTGTACGAGGTCAGAAAGATGGAGCGAATGCGCTTGAAAATTTCCGCATCGTAAACCGATCGAGCCGTATTTGTCAGATCGAAAGGCTCCTCAATGCACAGCTGATTCCACTGGTAAACGTCATTCTTGACCGCCTTTGCGGAGCGGCAGATCTCCACGGGCAACACCCCGCCAGTCCTTATTGAAATGGCAAACTTGCCATAATCAAAGACACTGTAATATTGCAGAAATCCGAGCAGCAGCTGACCAAGCGACTGACGATTGTCCGATTTGTATGGTGGCATAATCTCATTCATGTCCACGTAGCCAAAATCATTGGGTTGCAATATGCTAAACTTCTCCGGGTACATTTTGTGCAGACAGGGCAGCACCGGTGGATTAACGCCAGCTTGCAGAAAGTGTATAACCATCAGCATCAAGGAGTAGCTGGATATGGTCATGTTCTTGGCATTATTGATATTATGATGCTGCGCCCACTGCTTAATGGTCAGCGCAATGGGACGGAGGCGCCAATCCAGCTGCGAATAACAGTACAGCAGATGTGTATTCCGTATGCCCACCGAGTTGTTAAAATTAACGTCCACCTCGACGTTATGACGCCGATCCGTAAAACGCAAAATGGGCACACGTGCCTCAATCAGATTGAAGTCCTGAAACTGTTCGGTCGCACTCAACATTTCGCGCAT
Organism: Drosophila kambysellisi; assembly: GCA_035042185.1. Lineage (NCBI taxonomy): Eukaryota > Metazoa > Arthropoda > Insecta > Diptera > Drosophilidae > Drosophila > Drosophila kambysellisi. Next base: position 687,076 of record JAWNLS010000855.1, read on the forward strand.
CAGTTGCAAGTGGTAAATGGCTTCCGTCCGTGTATCCATGTTGGCATTGGTGCACGCCAGCATACAAATATCCATGTCGGAGCACTTAGAGCCAAAGAATGATATCGATGAGCCAACCAAATAGATGCCATAACGCGGATAGACGGCCTGTACCAGGATATTTAATGCCAATTTAGCAGTTAGTTTAAGCAAATGATAAATCGGCGCAGACCGACTGCACAATACTCTGTTCCCAGCTTGACAACAGTTTAAACCGAAGACTAACCATCATTTTGTGTGTACTGAAGTACCAAATCAGCTTTGGGAACAGAGTATTATTACTCGTCACTTGACCACTCACCATGGTCACATTGTATATGAAGCGCCAGAGACGCATCTTGATCTTGAATATGCTACCCGTCTGTTGCGCCTGGCGAAACTTTTGCCAAATGTGCAGCGTGAGTGAGTCCCACCTGTGGCGAGACACAGACACAGAGCGGGGCGGACGCTTCATCTCGATGTGTCTGCAACTCGTTAGAAATCTGTCCGCTGGCGTATAGCCAAAGAACTCGTGCCAGTAGCGATTCTGCATGGTCAGCGGCTGATCCTCCACAGACGCTTCAGCCTAGACGAAAGCGATGTGCAATTGAATCGCATCAAATAGAAATGATGTTGATGCATACCTTATTCCTGTGTACCTGATTGGAGTCGGCTAGAACCGTGTTGCTGGAATGTGCCGAGGCTGAGCAGGGTAAGGTTAGTGCCTCTAAGTAATTATTATCGACGCCATCGCTGCTGTGCAAGGGTTGTGACTTGGGCTTGACGAGCATATCGCCACAGCAGTGCGATAAGCAGTTAAATCCATTCCGTATCCTTTTGGATGCCATGCACTCCGACTCACGCAGATGACGCATGTCCCCGAAGGGTATCAGATTGGGTCCCTTCAGTTTCGGCATCTCGGTACTTGTGGCCAGCGCCAAACAGCTCATTGTTATCTTACGCACCATGGACTGCAGTGAGGCATCGCTCTGCCCACTCTCCGTGCTATCACTCGAAGAACTGGGCAAACTTTCAACGGATTGTGCATCGCAATCGCCACCACGGTTCTCTAACCCATTACTTCTTGCATCCGCTTCCGATTGGAATTCGGCACAAATTTCCGCATTTCCAGCATATTCGCCAGATTCAGAGGTGCCGCTGCTTGTGGCAGCTATGCCCTGCACATCCTGTTCCTCAAGCGCAGCAATCTGCCCAGCGTCCACATACTGCAGCAAATACCCAACAGTATTGTCCAACTGACTGAAATTATAGGAGTGCTCTTGCTGTGCCAGATTGGGATATATTTGCACGCGATTATCAAACGATGCCTGCGGCTGACCTCGTTGCTGTGCATTCAGATTCACATAGCGGAGTCGATTGCGATAACTGCGCCGCTGATGATTGTCGCTGGTGGGGAGAGAGAGGGAGACACCAGAGCTGGGCTCCGCCCGCTGCTCGAACTTTGTATTGGATAACGACGGCGACACCGAATACGATGAATGTGAACCACGCGCTGCCAACTGCTGTTGACTCCTTGAGCTTTTTGGCTGCCTCGCCGGTTGTAAACCGTTCTGGTTGTTGTTATTATTGTTGTTGTTGTTGTTGTTCTGATTGGCAACGCGTCGATTCATGTTATTATTGCTGACCGGTTGCAAGCCTGCGCGTGGATCAAATGGATGTTGAATGCGTGTGCCTGGAGCACCCGCTGTTCCATTGCTGTTGTCGTTGCTGTTGTAGAACGTCTTCGATTCGCGGCCAAAGGACATCGGATTATGAGCCTGCCGTCCTGGGCCAAAGCGTTCGCGTTGTCGATTGAAGCGATTCACTTGGCCATAGTTGTGCCCATTATTTGGATAGCCATCCTGTGGGGCAACAACCTGCACGGCATTAGCCGATTGCAGTTGTGGCTGTTGCTGCTCGACGACAGTTGCCTGATTTGACGTGCCACGTCGATAATTACCGCCAGGTGGCATTGCTGTTGCTAGATTATTATAGTTGTAGCTGGGGATCATGAAACGTTGGGCGCCATGCGGAATATGATCGAAACCAAACGGCATCATTGGTACGCCATATTGTGAGCCATAGGCCTGGTTATAGGGATAGCTGCGGTCGAATTGCCACACGGCATTCTCCGCGTGCCACAAATGCTGCTGCGGAGCCGTGTACCCAGGGCACAGAAATGGCTGCGGCTGAGTTGGGAGATTAGCATTGGCTGCAACGGTTGCCGCTGGTGCCGCTGCTGCTGTTTCACCGCCAAAAGCCATGCCGAGTGAAGCTTTTCCCGAGTGTGGCATCTGCGGCATGGCAGGCGGCAGGGGCGGCGCTGGCGATGTGCGTAGCGTACGCGGCGTTATGGATGTGGGCGTGGGTATATCGAGAGTAACGCCAGCCACATGGTTACCAACGCCATAAAGGAAGCCCATCGTGTACTTGTAGCCGCCGGCCGGTCGCGGCAACACACGCGTGATAGTCTTCCGGAACAGACTCTGCCTTTTCCTGCTCTCGCCTGACAGCGGAAGCTCGTTTGGAGGATCTAAATAATCCGATTGAAGTTCCGAGTTATTTTCCGAGTCAGTATACACACTCAACGCCTGCTGCTCTGACTGCAACTCTTGCTCATCTTCTTCCAGGTGCTGGTGCTGTTGCTGCTGGTGCTGCTGATGTTGGCATTTTGGTCTTTAATCAGGTGGCAATGTTTGATGTTGGACTTACATTTGCGCTCATCTCATGGTTTCCAGAGTAGGATTGCACCACAAACTGCGGCATCGGCTCCAGCAACATGGTGGTCGTTGTTGCTCCTCCTCCTGCTGATGCTGCTGCTGCTTCTGGTGTTACTGCTACTGCTGGTGTGATCGGTGCTGGCGGTTGTGTTGTGGACGTGCTGGTTGCACTTGCCGCCGCTGCCAGCGCAGTTGACATTGCTACCGAGTGCGGTGCAATTACAAATTAAACGACATATAGTTCAATGCTCACGCAAATACAGATCTTTCCACAAACAAAAATCCTATAGAATCTAATGCGAGGACGTGTGCTTAACCAAATTGCTCTAGACTTGTGTGTTCTTTTTTTAATGTTCCTCGAAAATAAGCAAATATTTGACACTTAACTACACGCCTTTCCACCAGCCACACCAGGACGTGAAAGCACTGTCACTTCGACACTGTGTTTGTGTGTGTGTATGTTGTGTATGTGTGTGTGTGTGTGTGTGTGTGTGCTTTACAAATGATAATTTAACATGAAGTCGTAACTGCAGGCGCTTTAATTAACCAAAGCATTTTCAAATGCATTTTATGCATTCCGTTTCACATTTGTCACTTGCACGCTTAGATCTCGTTTTCCAATGTTTTGTTTTAGTTTTTCCAAAATGTTCCAAAATTACTACTTGCACAGAAAGCCAATTGTATGACAAGTGCTGTCAGCAGGTTGGCCAAACAGTGTTGGATAATTAGAAAATAAAAGTGAAGAGGTTGCAGCAACTCTTCAGTAAAAAATACTTTCACAACTTTTAATTGTTTTTTGGCGAAAAAGTCCTGTTACACTTTTCAAAAACATTATTATTTATGAATTCGAAATTCGCTTATAAACTTAAGTCTATGATTAAATTATCGTTTACAGCAAGCACAACTCTGTCTGCAATGTAAATTAACATAAATCTGTTAAATGTTAAATATCGATCATTTGCAACATGTTAAACTGTCAATTAGCATTATGTTAATTTCGCTCGATAATTATCAATAAATAGATTGCCATTCAAATTGAGTAAAAAGATTATTATCATGATGTGATCAGATTTGACGAATATAAGACAGAGCGGCAAAAATTTAAATTTGGAATTTAAGTTACAGTATATCAAGATTAGCCATTGGTAAATCGTAATCGTAATCGACTAAAGTCTATCGACTTTAAAAGTTCTTCGACATGTGAAACATTCATTTCTATATAGAAAATAGCAATATTTATATATGCAAATTGGAATTGTTAGCCGTCTGCTAAGAACAATCAATTTTAGGATGACTTCCGGGTATCAAATTTTATCTTTTTTCTGCCTAAGTTCTTAATATCTCTTGATATATGGGCAACTTATGCTCCTGGCTTACAACTATACAAAAAAAGAGGGAGAATTATTTATATGCACTTGAGCAAAATATTCCGCAACTCGTGCTACTTTTTACTACACATACTAATATTTCTGAATGTACATACATATATGTATGTATGTATAAATGTATGTGCTGTGAATTCCCTGCAAACCCAACGAGTCACATTTCAAAGCTCGTCCAAAGCATCACTTGAGCCAAATTCTTTGACGCATCGACAACAAAAGACGCACAAAGCACAAAGCCAAAGCTGACACAATTTGCGGCAAGAATGTGGAATATAATAAACTGCTAGCAAATCTACGTCAGACACTCGACATAGTTCCATTTACAGCTCGTCTTTGCCGGGTGACATAAAAGAGCTGCCACAGCATCCCAATCACCAGCACCAGCATCGTTTTTGGAGCGCCCAAATTCCATTTACAATTTGATTTGCTTATGTAAATTATGAAAATTGCCCGCAGAGAGTAACCGCAAGTAAGATTCGATTTGGCGGCTTAACAAAATGCAGCCAACAAAACGAAAAAAAAAACCCCAAAAAGCACAAGTAACAAAAAAAAAAAATAAACCAACTGAGAAATAAAAATTGTTCATTGCTTTTTGGCTGTAATTTGAAACAAATCAAATTTATTGCCCAGACGCACAGGCGCCGCCATTGGCAATTTTCTGTTTGCGGATGCGGCCAGATGCGCTGAGCATATGAAATGAGCGCCAGGAGCGAGAGTAGGTAGCTAAAGTCACACACACATATATATATGTATATATATACACGAATCTATATTCAGATACGGAGCGGGCGCACACATATTCTAATTAGATTTATAATGCAACAGAAATGTTGCTGCTGCTGTTGCTGCTGTGCCAAGATATTTTCAAATTTAAAATTTTTGAATTATGCTCGACATGAACAGATGACACACCGAGCTAAAAGGGGTGGCTACGGGCAGGGCAGGACAGGACAGCACAGGACACGGCTTGGCAAGGACCAAAGCCGGATTGAGGCAGCAGATAAGCCAGGCAAAAGAGCAAAAAGGCAGTGTGAGAGAGACGGGGAGAGGTAGAGAGGGAGAGAGGCTAAGCTAAAAAATCAGTGAGTCATAGTCATGGCATATTAGTTGGGGTTTCGATTTTGGATTGCGGCTTATGTTCCCTTCGGCCCCTCGATCCCCTGCACCACTGTTCCCCTGTTCCCTCTTGCCATGCGGGCTGCAGCAATGCGTGACGCGTGTTTCAGATTTTCGATTTAGCACACACTTTTTTGTTGTTGCTGTGTGTGTGTGACTCATTGGCAAACTACAAAATTAGCCAGGAAAATAAAAAAAAAGAGAAGTGAAATGAAATGTAGAAGTAAAGTTTCATATTACATGCAAGCAATTTGCCAAATAAACTGTCAGCAACTGTGGGCTACTGGGACCGGGAGATTTATCCTTGCCCAGAAACAGAAGATGCCATCGGCCTTATCGATTGAGCACTGAATTATTCACCGAGCAAATGCTAAAAATATGTATATGCAGCTTGCCAGTCAGTTCAGTACAGTGGCATTCAGGCAATCCAATCCAATCCCCTGGGCACGCACAATAATAATCAGCAAAAGGGGCGTCTGCGTGGGCCACAGGGTTGCTACAGTCCAGCTAGACTCTACCTATGCATACTATATACATATATATATATATATATGCACATCGTAAAGATCTAACCCTCAAGCGGGGGCTGTTGGCAAAAAAGAAAACCAAAAAAAAAAGGAAAGCGGAAAAACGAGAAATTGCGGCAGCTGAATTATTTCAAGGCGCATTTAGAGATTCCAAGTTTTTAGATTTCGTTACGCAACGCAAAATAATGTGTGTGACAGGTAATTAGATTAAGCTAATTTTGCTTTTATTAGCAATCAGGCTCGTCAGTTACGCTTTGCGCATTTTGGTTAATAATTTTATTACGTCCCGCTGCTCCCCTGAGGCAGTGTGGCAGTGTGGCACTGTTGTGTGCAGCCCAATTGAACGAAGCGTGCGACGTTCAGTGTTGCATGGCGGCTGTCAAAAGTGGCTGATGGGCATTTGGCGCAATGCAACACTGGCCATGTGTGTGTGTGTGTGTGTGTGTGTGTGTGTGTGTGACGGCCTGTCTATCTGTCCCTTTGCTTGTCTCAGCTGTGTGTGAGTGCGAAAAATCAAATAATTAATAATTCATGGCACACGATTGACAGTGCGCCCAGCTGAACCTGAACCAGAACCCGAACCCGAACCAGAACCAGAACTCTTTTCTGCACTTGTTTCACTGTTTACTTATTTGTTTTTTTACGTGCGCACCGCCTCATAAATTTACAATTACAGGTGCGATTGCGATTGCGAATGCGAATGGGAGAAGTTGCGCCTTTTGCGTTTTGTTTTACTTTTTTTAATTTAATAAATTAATAAAACAGCAACGTGACAACACTGGCAACGCCATCAAAGTGGCAAAGTGTTGCCATTTGCATTTTTAATGCACTCGCTGCGTCGCGTAAAAATAATTATCAACTGAATTGATGATGAGTCCACAGAATGCCATGGAAAACGGAATGCCTGAGAGACTCCCCAAAAAGACAGACAGAGAGAGAAAGAGAGAGAGACAAGGATGGAGATAGATGATGTGGCACACGCATGTGTGTGTGTGTGTGTTTTTGCGTGTGTTTGCCGTGTCAACACGGCCGCAGCCACGCCTGGCCCCACTTGCCATCCCTGGGGTGTTGCCAACAAAAATAAAAGAAAAAACTTTCCCAAATTGAATTTCACAATTTGCGTGTCAACTTTGCTGACTTTTAAATACAACATAAAAAATAAAAAATACAAAAAACATCACAAAAATATAACAAAAATGTTTTAGTTGAAGACGCAGAAAGTGCGTATTTGATTCACTGCAATTTTCCATTTCCCATTAAATTTCCATTAATTGCAAAGAGCGAATTAAAGGAAATAAAAGAAAAAGGGAAACTTAAGTGAAAAGCAAAATAAGGAAGTCCAGCGCCAACAATTTATAAGTGCGGCAAAAATTTTACTTTTCCTTTTCAGCACACTTTGGCACAATGGGTGGCAGCGTGCCAGCCGCTTCCTAGCTCTTCCTTGCCACATTCTGTTAACCGGAATTGGGCACGAGCTGGAGCTGGAGCTGGGGGTGGGAGGGGAAACGACTGCACCTGGGCGGTTTCCGCACCTGGCCGTAGTTAACCCCAATTATGCGCACAAAGCCCAAACAGGTCGTTTCGACAGCGAGACAGACACAACTAGTAGCCAGTCTGGGGACGAGTACGTGAGGTAGTTGAAATATTTAAGCAACAGCGCGCGCATGGAAAATGCCATGGAAAATGCTATAAAAAAGTTGGTTGGTAAAAAAGTAAGCAAGATGAAATGCAGCCGCAGGCATTCAAATAATAAGGATAAGGAAGCGCTTGTTAACCACGAAACCGCTCAACAAAATGAATGAAGCCCAGTTACGAGTCGGAGTCAGAGACCCATTGTTCAGCATCGGAGTGAGTCAGTGTGCCGCTGACGGCGTTGCCGGACCGTTCGTTTGCCTGGGTCGCGTGTTCATTATGCGCTTCCTGTTTGCTTAAGCTCAGCACAGAGCAGACCCAGAACCAGACTCAGACTCAGACCCATCTCCTGCCTGAGGATTCGCTAGTTGTAATTGTTCTGCTGCTTGTTGTTACTGCAGCAGCGGCTATTGGTGGAGATAAAAAAAAAGATCCAATTTCCATTGTGCATAGCGTTAAATTTGGAAAGTTTGCCATCGCCGGGGCATGCCCCGTGGGCTATTGACAGAATTTGAGTGAAGCAAAAGTGAAATTGCCAAGACGAGCGTAAAAATAGCAAGAACTTTAATTATGCAACGCAAATAGAGCAGAGTAGCGAACAGCTGAGCCACCTGTCAAACATTTGCCAACACTGGCAATGGTGCGTGCACCACTTTACAAACAATTTACATACATATTCATATGGTGGTGGCCAATCGCATAATTCCGAGACTTCAAATGGTTACAGTCTGGCAAATCTTCCATATGAATGAAAATCGCTCAACTAACCAAAGGTGTAGGGTGGGGTAGGGTAGGTTAGCGTAGGGTATGGTCGGGCCTTGAGACTGTGCCGCCTCACACGTCAGCACATGGCACATGGCGGTTCGCCCGAACAATTTTCCATTTACAATTAATGCTAAAAATACACCAAAGACAGACGTCGTCATCGTCGTCGTCATCTTCATAGTCATGTTGTGCGTAGAGCTACAATAAAATTTATTGTCAAGTGCAGTCAGAACGGCTCAAGATGTGTAACGAACGGGGCGCCTAGGTGTGCACAACAACAACAACAACAGCGTGACGATCTCTTTGGGTGTGGGAACTGTGTGTGAGGCAAGTCTAGGGCTGGGAATCACGCTGTCGCAATGTTGCGACTGGCAGCCTGTGACGGGAAGCGCAGAGCAACAAAAACAACAACAACAACACCAACAACAACAGGAAAATATCAACAACGCAATCTTAATGAAGGCAATAATTCAAACAAAATGCAAAATTCGCTTAACAAACTGTAGGAAGTCAGCCAAGTCGCGTCAGTCAGTCCGTCATTCGTTCAGTCACTCAGTCACTCACTCAGTGACTCTTCGCTTAAGCTCTGGCTCATTCATTCCATTTTTCAGCCAAGACCTCCTCCCGACACAACATTGAGAAATTGCCGTTTTGTTGTAACACGCTGACAAGAATTCCTTGTTGAAATTAAATTTTTACAAAATCAAATAAAATTCAATGCGTGCCAGGCGTCTGCGTCAACTGAAGAGAACAATGTGGCAATGCGGCAAATGTGGCACTGTGGCACTGTGGCAATATAGCCAACTCCCTCGACATTCTCTCATATTAATTAGTTTGTATTTTTGGCATACGAAATAACAGAAAATTGTTTAACATTTGCCCTGCAGCACATTAAGTGGCCACATTTGTCAATTTGCGTTTTGTGTTGGGTCAACTTTTCCCGGCCTTGTTCCCGTCCCCGTCCCCAGACCCTTGCTCAATACAAATGGCCTACAAAAACACTTCAGGCCAATGCTCCAATGCTGTGCCCCATGCCCCGTGCCCCATGTAGTTAATGGCTGCACATTTGCCTAAATAATGAGCCACCGGTGTATTGCCTTGAATTCGATTTGGCTTGATTAAAAATATATTTCATTGTTGAACCACTCTACGAGTGGTTAGTGGACCGAGGTGGTTGGCGGGGTTGCCGCTCCGCTGTCTGTCCTAGATGGACAGAAGACCGATTGCAGCGGCAGCTGAGAAGCTAATCAGTAAAATGTGCCGTTCACAGCTATGGGGCAAAACTCAATTGATTAGCAAGACGACAGGCAACATAACAAGATATATACGCATCTTGCTATAAATTAAATACTCTTCCAAATCGTCTTACAAAATATACTATTTGGCACTAAAAATATGAATTATTATATTGGACATATGGACTTGACTTTATCGACTCTACTATATAATTTAGGCTTCAAATACAGAAATATCAAGGATTTTATCGCTCAAACAACTTGAAAACATTCGCATTGATTTGCATTTCGCATAGAAATTTAAATATGCCAAAGCGCTTTTCTTGAAATTCTTATAGGAAATTGTCCATTCGCTTTCAGCTGTTAAGCAGCTTACAAGCCATTGGAATGAAAAAAAAGAACTTTCTCAAACTAAACCCGCAAAGCTCATGGACAGACAAACGAACAGACAGACAGACAGAGAGACAGACAGTCAGTTGGACTGTCTACAAAAGAGTTGCCATTAAGCTACTCATAACCTAAATATTCTAGGAAAAAAATAGTAAAGGAAAACTGTGGGCGCTTCAGGACTTTTGCGCTAGTTGGACGTGGTTAGCTGGGTGGTTTTTGGAGTGGGCGGCACTTATGTCAAATGCGTTTGCGATTTCTGTCAATAAACGTTGCAGCAGATGCAGCAAAGAAAGAAATTTCTATTATCTGTGCAAAGTGTGCGCGAAATTGAAAATTGCAGCCGGTCGTCAGCGAGCTCTTCAGCTACTCCTACTCCTCCCCCCCCTCACAGACCCCTCATCCACATTTTGTACTCGTTGTTGTCCTTGCTCTAGCTCTAAATTTTCATAGCGTTGCCAGTTGATAAACTCTAATACGACATTGTGGAGCAGCAACAGCAGCAGCCTTGGCTTATGCAAGCATTTTGTAAAAATTGCATTTGAGTTGCTTTTGCTGCTGACGCAGCCGATTATGCCACAGTGAGCAGGAAGGGGCAAGGTTTAAGGGCTTGAAGATAGCTAGATACACATGTGTATTTGTGTGTGTGTAAGTGTGTGTGCTTATAGAGACATGGCAACAAGTTTACCAACACATTGCGGTTACGCGAAAAAGTCAATTACCATTTTAACAGAAAGAGCGACGACTGATGATGTTGTGGCTCCTCCTCTTGCGGCTGCTGCTGCTGCCGCTGCTCCTCCTACTGCTGCTCCTCGTACTGCTGCTGCTGCTGCTCCTTCTACTGCTGCTGCTCCCTGTACTTTCTCTCCTCCACCCACTATTAGATTGTGTCCGCCCCGGCGATCATCCCGTACATACAGTCAATCAGTTGGTAATCGATTTTGTCTGCCGGTTCTGGTGGGTACGCCGATTCTGGTTCTGTTGCTTGAGGTTAACAAATATGGCAACGCTTTTTACGCACAATTTTCCTTTGGCAAGCAACATCAGCAGCCGCGGCAACAGCGAGTTTTGCCAAATGGAATGTAAATATTTATTTTTATTTGCCAGCCTCATTGCCGGGGTAAAATTTGTTTGCAACTTTCCACGCCATAATTAGACGTCTGTATTTCTGCAACTGTAGTTGTATGTGTGTGAGTGTGTGGGTGTGTGTGTGTTTGCTTGGGTATATCTGTATAACCGAATGCAAATGATAGTCATATACTCGATTTGCGAATAGATTTGCAATATTTGCTCATGTAAATTGCCTTAAGCCACAGACTTGGCTTACACTCGTTGATTCTCATTTGGCCCAAAATCACAAGTTGCCACAGCCTTAAAGCGACTTAATGAAGAGGGCGTCAACCTTCCGCGGATTCATAATTGAATTTCCATGTTTGCTGCCGCGTTTATGAACTCGAGTAGTTTTTTTTTTGAAAATTGGGAATGGAAATGCTTAAAGCGCTGAACACGCAAACAAGAAAATGTTGCTTGTGTGTTTTTCTGTTTTTTATTTTTCTTTTCGGTTTCAACTCCTGCGCCTTGTTTTAATAACATAATTGAAAAATGACAGTATGCAGCAAGAATTGTGAGTGTGTTCCTGTGAGTGTGTGTGTGTGTGTGTGAGTTAAGAGTGCATATGGAATGCAGTCATGTCCTGTTGCCCACAGCTGCCTCTGATTGAGGGTTGTTCGATCGCGTGCAAAGCCTTGTTAAAATGCGTTTGTCCTTTTAATGGCACCCCGTTAAACAACAACAGCAACAACAACAGCTACCAGCATTGCCCACCTTATTACCGTAAATCAATAAGCAACAACAACAACAACAACAAACATTTATAGACTCGCACATGCGTTTTCAATTGAAAACTGTTGCCTGATAATTAACTGCAATTTCCTCAACGAATGGTCGACGATTCGCTCAGGATTCAATGTCTTTATTTGCTGGCTGTCATTTTATTGTCGCCACTCATTCTCTCCCTTTCTTTCCTCCTCTCCCTCTCTCTCTCTATCTTTATATTTTTTTTTGTTTTATCTGCTGGCTAGCTGACTGGGCTGACTGGATGGATGCCCGGATGAGTAATGAGCATTCCGCGCGCTGGCACAAAATTGAAACTATTTTGCATAGCATTGGAAGCATTTTAATTTGAATTTCTTTGCAAGTGATCAACGTTCAAGATGCGAACTGGGAGTTTTCCATTCAGTCTGGCCAAATGTTAAATGTTGGACAGTGAGTGAGTGAGTGAGTTCAGGGGTCGCTACAACGCGGAGGGTCCGCTACTAATGGCGTCCATAGTTGCTGGCAACATTAAGGATAATTGTTGTAGTTAGCATGTACTTTTGCATTTATAATGTGCCTCATTTATTTCTGCGTTCCTTTTCGCCTCTCGCCTTTTCAAATATTTCTTTGCATATCCTCTGCTGCCCCAGCGATAAAAATTATAAAAATGCTGATTATGCATTTTATTGCTTTTGGCCGTGGTGTTGATTGCTGCTGATTGCTTTGCGTACAAGTTGGACGGCAGGGGCCAGAGAGACCAGGGGGCAGCTGGGGCATTTCAAAAGGAACGAACCATGGCAAGAGCCACGGCAAGGCTCTAATAGCTATCTGCGAAATGTAACACGGCTAAGACTCAAATAACCCAAGTAGAATGGTCAATTTATTTCGCATTTTATAATGCAAAAGATTGCGAATTCTAATTGCTGCCAAGCAATAAATTATAAATAAAATAAAAAAGAAGCAAACAAACAAATAGTATCATCTGTATGTTAATAACGATAATTATAGTATTTACTGTTATTAATAAACTTCAAGAGTAAATTTTAAAATATTAAGTAATTAATAGAATTTACTATTTTGTGTAATTGCGAATTCTAATTGCTGCCAAGCAATAAATTATAAAAAAAATAAGAATAGCAAACAAACAAATAGTATCATCTCTATGTTAATAACGATAATTATAGTAGATACTGTTCTAAATAAACTTTAAGAGTAAACTTTAAGATATTAAGTAATTAATATATTTTATTATTTTGTGTAATTCCTTTCGAAAGACCATTTTATTTATTAAAAGCAAAACCGCATAAAATTGGTTGTTTATGATTTTTTTCTCGTTGCATTTATTAAGCCTCAATTAGTTCAATATATTTTTGGCTATTCTTGATTGCTGCACATTAAAACATCAAGTTGCCACTTTTGTAGCCACATTCATATTTCAACTACTTGACTACACACTTCAGTCTTAACCTGTTAACAATTTAGATAGAGGCGTATTTGTAGCTGCCTACCGACTGGTCGCTAATTGCCGGCCATAAACTCATACTGGTGCACAGTTATTAGCCGCAACCCGATCCGTTTGCTACATATCACATTTTCAAAGCTGCAAGCCAATAGAGTCGGTCTCAGAGAGGCAGACAGACAGACAGACAGACAAACAAACGAAATTGACGTGCCGACACGTACTTTATGCCCAAAGAGTGGGTGGGCGGGGCACAAACAACGAGAACGAGAGGAATGAACAACAGTAAATTTGTTAGCCACTGCCAAAATGATAGACAAATGCCAAATGAGAGGTGTATGAGTGTGTGTGTGTGTGTATGTGTATGTATGTGTGTGTGTGTGGAGAGGTAGTAGACGGGATAACTGGGAAAAATTGCATAAATAAATCATGCTCTAATATTGCACTTGCCCTTGCAGACACAATCTGTCAAAATGTAGCGCACTAAATGAAAGGCTATTGGGTATTGGGCCAAACAATGCGAGAAAGCCGGGCAACATGGCGTGAATGAGCGCTCACAAAATGGCGTTAAAGGCCATTACAAAGCACCAAACGGGCTAACGAACAATGGCGCAAAAACCAATCGATGCCCGGCCATAGATAGCGTGCATAGTCATCTAAGCCACGGCCCCATGTACCGGGTATGTGTTTGGTTCTGGCTCTGAGTCCAGGTCCCACGTCCGGCTCCGGCTCTGGCTCTGTCTCCGGCTCGGGAATTTGTTGCCAGGGCCAACAGGCCAACAGCGCAGCCTGCACTTGACAATGCGTTTGGGCCGCAACTGAAGTGGGGACCCGGCCCACTGCTCACTGCCCGGCAGTTGGTTTGGGCCAGTTCCCTCTGACATACTGAATCGCCTGTCTGTTTTGGCGCTTAATTCGTCACTAAATGAGATTTTTGGGTGCCTCTTGTTCGATTTTTGTTGTTTTTGGAATTTGTATTTTTTCGTTTTTTTTTTTGTTTTTGAAAAATTGTTGCTGCTGCTGCTGCAGCTGCTGATGTTGGCATTGTTGTGCGCCGTTTGAAATTGCTATTTTGGATGCTGGTGCTGTGGCTTTTTGGCGCTGGAGTCCGCTCTCGAGTTGTGGGGCAGTTGCAGCCACTTTGCAATAACACAGCGTGAAATTGCAACGGCAAATCGAATCAGTCCGCACGGGAAATTCGATTCCTTTTTTCCTTTCCTTTCTTTGGTGTGTGTGTGTGTGTGTGTGTGTGTTGCGCTGCCTTTTGCGGGCAATCAGACAGCAACAAATGCCTCGCATCCCAGACAGGCAAAGTTAGAAAGAGAGAGGGAGCAATCGCCAGATAGGAACGGAAACAGGCACCAATGCAATTTAACGCGCGCGAGTTTTTCGACACAAAACATCAACAGCTACAGGAGTAAAAAACAAAAAAAATAAAAAGTGAAGAGAAATTAAGGATAACAGCTCGACGTTCTACGTGCTGATCGCTCAGATGCCAAGTGGTGCCCCAAAGCATCGTGGCATTCTGGCATCCTTTCCAGCAGCAGCAGCATTCAACAGACCAGCCACCAGTCAGCAGTCGGACAGTTGTTCAATTGCTCAGTTCTTCAGTTGCTCAATCATAGAGGAGTTCGCTTGTCCATCCATCAACAACAAGTCGACTCTAGCATAATGAAATTAAATTACAAAATGTGTTGCAGCATTTTTGCATACCCCGTTGCTTACACATGTTGCGCTCAACGCCAGCCACGCCCCATTACCATGCATTTGCCGCCCACTTTTGTTCAACAAATTGCTTATTTATTGTTTAATAGTGTGATTGCTAACATCATTCGAAATTCAGGTAGCTACAGCAACTGACTGGCATCCATTGTTCAGTCTGTTGGACTTTCTGATTGAAAACTGGTAAAACTGTTCGAATATCTGTATTAGCATACACAACTACACCTGTACCTATACCTATAGCTATATACATATGTAACTGTGATGGTAAACAAAATTCAAATATCACAATTTTGTAGTTTGATTTTTGGCTTGTTGAATGGGTTCTTAATTTTGCCAACTGCCTTTTCATGACCAACACACACTGCAAAACAATGCAATGCGGAATGTTGGATAAAGTTTCAAATGAAGTTGAAATTGCTAAATTCAGATAATTGAATTGGATGCGCAATTTTATGCTCAACACAATGGGGCAACAAAATACAAAAAAAAAAACGATAAGAAGAAAAACGTTGTAATCAAAAAATATTTCACATTTATGAGTGTGCAAAAATCGACTTGAATATTGCCAAATGTTTTTTAATTTTATTCTTGGCTTTTATGCATTTTAATAAAATAAAATTTACTTTTTATGCTTTAGCGTAATTTAAAAAAAATCAATTTTCATATATATATATTACTCTTGATAACTTTGTTAAATGCTTCAATTAGGTTTTGGACAGGCTCCTTTTTTTTCTGGTAATAGTGTCTTTTGAACTTCCATTTCCATTTTAATGAAATAAAATATATTTTGAAAATATCACAATTTCTAAAAATTACTGCTATTTCATTTAATTATTTTTTTTTTTGTATAACATTGTTATGTGCTTCAAACTGTTTCTGACTCTGGTAATAGTTTCCTTTGAACATCCATTTAAATAGATTTGCATACTGAACTTCAGTGAAATATAACAATGACAACACAATCGACAATACAATGAGAACCGTTTAGATCATCAGCCAAATGTGTCCCACACACTCGATCGTCCCACTCACTCACTCACCTCCTGGCTACCCCCCTCTCTCTCTCTCTCTCTTTGTTTGTTGACTACCAATTTTGGTCATTGTGGCTGACACAAGATCGCACATGTGAGCTGAGCTCAACTGAGCGGCGCGACATTGGCGTCCATCAGCAGTCGAATGGTTGCCAATCAATCTGGAGTCATGGAGAGGAAGACAACTGCTGCGGCAACAACTATAAAAACAACAACAACAACTGCAACAACAACAACTGCATAACGATATGCAAAATATGCAAACAGCTGCCAAAGCTGCTGTGTGGCTTCTGTGGCAGCAGCAGCATCAGCAAAACAGAGGCAGCCTCCTCCTGGCTTGTGGATTGTGGCAACATTCGCCTGTCGCTTTGCGCCCAATTACGCCTTCAAATTGAGTGATAAATGTCTTGAAGATGGCAAATAAATAAGCTTGAGTTAAATTTATTACACAACCCACACAAAGACTTCATAAAAATGCAAACTAAATGAACTATTAAGAGGCGGCGGCAAACATGAGAAGCAAAGTAAAACCAATAAACAAAACTTTTGCCGCAAACAACAACAACAACAACAGCAACAAAGCTGCAACAAAGCTGCAAACCAAAGCAAAAGAAATTCCCGAGCAGACAATTGAATTGCATTGCGCCTAACAGAGAGAGCAGGCCACAAAAAAAAAAAACAAAACATAAAAACAAATAAACAAGTTGCGAATGTGGCTGTTGCGGGTTGCGGGGGCGCAGGCAGCGCGAGACGTCGCGCGGAGGGGCAAGCGTGAAAGACAGCAACGCGACTGCCGTGTGAGAAAATATGCAAATAAATGCGCAAATAAAATGTGCAATCAACTGGAGATGGCGCACTGAGATCTTGCTGCCAACTGGCAACTGGCAACTGGCAACTGGCGACTTGCAACTGGCGAACTGGCATCTTGCAACTCCTGTGTTCCCCCCGCCATTTGCCATGCCCCTTTTTAAGCGAAAGGCAAAGTGTGAATGTTGCGCATGCGCAGCAACCGCGTGGAGAACACTGCGCATCAATTAGACCGCCAGGCGGCCAGAAACGGCAGCACGAATTGCCCAGAGAGCGAGAGATAAGGCGAATGCCACAACACGAAGGCAGAAGCCACACACACACACACACACACACACACACACACACAAACACAAACACACATACAAATGAATAAAACGTTTAGATAAACAAATACAGAAGAATGCTGAAATGCTGTTAAAAGCTACAAAATGAAGTGGCCGTTGGCGGCTTGTGGAATTGGTAACTGAGAATTGGGGGAAACGGGCAATGGGCAACTGGAGAATGGGCAACAGTCAAATGGGAAATGGTTATACGGATTTGCAGCAACAACAACAACAACAACAACAACAGCAACAACAACAACATCAACAAATTCAATGAACATGCGCGAGCACAGTTGAAGAGCAAACAAATTTATTACGCGCCGTTTGAACAGCGCATAAATTTAAGCAGTGCCCCAACGTAGCAGCAACAGCAACAGCAACAACAGCAGCAGCAGCAACAGTCGCAACAGTTGCAACAGTCCGCACAGCAGACGAAGTCATGCGGACCAAGATTAACATACTCGGCCAAAACGACTGACTGACTCGTACACTCGAAGAAAAGCGAAGTTGATTTCGTATACAAAATATCAAGCACAATAATAAGTTATTAAGTTATTAACTAATTAAAAACAATTTCAAAATTAAAAGCTTTGATTATTATTTAATCTATATCGCTGCCTTCTGTTCCGATAACTTGATTTATCAGATATATATAAAAAGGTCATCAAACAACAAAATTTGAATTACATTTAAATATTAATTTAAGCATTGATTCTCAACACTTGAACTTAGAAACAAATATCTTACACCAAGTTATCAATTGCTTAATTTTGGAAATATGTTGACATGTTTTAAGAACATATCTGACTTAAATCGAGAACAGAAACGCTTAACTTGTCTCGGAATTACTGAAACCTTTTTGAAATAAGAATTTTAATTATTCGATCTTGTCATTGATTTTGTACAACTAGCCTATCTTTTTGCTGAGTGTAGCTTGGGGTTTGCCAGTGACTGGCCCAATCGATCGGACGCATCGTCGTCGCAGGCGACTCGACGCTTGCGTGCAGCGTGCGTGATTTAAAAACAGCGCCACATTTGGCGAACATTTACGTGGACTTGTCTCAAAACTACGTAAAACGATTTAAAGCTGAACACGAGCAATTTGTGGATAGGCGGTTGGGGCAAGCCGCAAAACTGGAAATGACGCGCCCCAAGACTGGCCGGGACTTGGCTCTGGATTGCCCACCCGCTGGCTGGCCGCAATGAGGCACCGACTGCGAAGACGACGCCGACGGCGACGGCGACGGCGACTGAGAAGTCAACGTCACATTTCTCATGTTGAAATTTATGCGCACAAACAATTGATTGTTGAATTTTATAGGGTTTTTCTTCTTCTTTCTTGTTTTTTTTTTGTGAATCGTGCCTTGGTGATTTTCTCGTCTCAACATTATGTAATTCAATATGTTTTAGTGTCTAATATCGAATGCCGTGAAATTAATATACTAGAAGCGAGTATGTAAATTTGTCAGGTCGCTGAGGAGCTACAGTTCCATCGAACTGTCTGCAATGTCATTTACAGTTTTGTATCATACTCGCGAGCTATGGGTCTGGGAGCTGGGAGCTCGGAGCTCGGAGCTCGGAGCTGCGGGACCCCACACTTATTAAAAACATGCAGCGCTGTGACATTTCGATTTATTTTTATTGATTCTCCAGAGCAAACGATGCGAGGCGTAGTGATGCGGGGTGTGGTGTGGTAAGGTGAGTGGAGGTGAGGCGATGGGACTCTTTGGGTCTCTGAAATGCAAGTCAGGCGCCGCTGGCACGCAAGTGATCATCACACCTTGATAAGGTCCCCGGACCCAGACCCGAACCCGAGCCCGAATCCCGAATCACAACTACGCTTGCCCCATGCCCCAAAACGTATCGAATTTTATTGAAATGCAGCGCTGCATGTGTGTGTGTGTGCGAGTGTGTGTGTGTGTGTTATCTGAGTGTTGGCTGTGCATTTGTTACTTTTATGCTTGATTTATTGACTTTATTTTATGGCCGCTTGATTGGACACTAAATGAGTTTTTAAACTGCATACGAAGCGGGGCGGGCCTTATCAATTTTTTCCCTTGTCGTTGCTGCTGCTGCTGCTGTTGCTGCCTGTCCAATGTGAAGTTTGGTTCTGCCTGTTGCAGTTGCAGTTGAATTTGAGCATTTCAAGCCACTTACTTTTTTACATTTAACCCACGTCAGACAAAACGCTTCGATTTTATTGCGGATATGAAGTTCAACTGGATTCTTGGTTGGGGCAACTTACCTGAAACGAGTAAAAAGAAGGCAACAAAGAAATGTTAATTAAATCGTTTTTAAAGCCAAATGCTTATTTGTTAACAATTAAATGAAGTGGGTTGAAAGATGCGGGCAAGTGAGCAAGTTGGAATAGTTCATTACAAAAACATTTAAAATCTATTTTAATTGTAACTCAATACATTTTAATTAAATATTTAAAATATAATGATTCATTTATTAAATAAGATTTACTATTTGCAGCATTATGAGAAATACTTAAAATATATAAAAACATTCTTTTTAAAATGTTTCTATTTTCCCAATCTTACAAAAATATTATTTATTTTGTTTTTGTATTTTTTTGTTGGTTTTTTTTTATTCTTTGAAAGGTTTTCTGTAAGAAATATAGTTTTTAATTTATATTTCTTAATTTTTCTTATTTTATTCTTTCAAAGGTTTACTGTAAGAACTATAGTTTTTAATTTATGTTTCTTAAATGAAACATTTAATTTGTATACTTATACATATTTCTCGATTAACAAATTAGTGAAAATTGTTTTAATTTCATTTAATTTTTATGGATGAACATCTTGTGAATTTCCCTAATCCAAATGATGTAGATTTAATAATCGCAATTTCCTGTTTGAGGCAAATGGGCTTATGATAATTTTCTGATGATCTTAGCGCCCGTCAAGATGGTTGGGATCTTCAAAGCAGAGCAGCCCGGCTCCGATCTCATACAATGTATCGCATGTCTATCTTTGGCCACAAGAGGCAATTCAATCTCTCTCTCTCGCTTTTAGCTTGCAACTCATGTCATGCGGCTGATTTGAATATTGCCCACGCGAACATATTTTCAACTTATTACCAAACGAACATCAAAGTCGTGCATCGTGGCATACACCACAACACGGGGCCAATACGCACAGCTACAGAAATCATGTTAACTATTATTAAATAAAGCCAACAACAACAACAACAACTGCAACAACTGCAACAACAACAGTAACAGCAAACAGCGTGAATAGCACAAATGTCCATCAAAGCAGCTCAGGCAATTGACGCAGAATTCTTTTTAATTAAACATAAAATTACTTTTGCGCTGCCAGACAAGCAGACAGTGAGACAGACAGACAGACAGACAGACAGACCGAGAGTAAGACAGACTGACAGAGAGAAACAGGCACAGACACAACATTTTACTACACACACAGCTGGCGATAAATCATGAAATCTACTTTGCAAACAACTCTTGAGTGTTGGCCATCGAAAGGGGGGGGTGGTCGGGACGGAGCTGGATAGAGGAGGGGAAGGGGGGGAGCCTAGTCGGCACGTAATAATCATT
Source organism: Drosophila kambysellisi (assembly GCA_035042185.1). Lineage (NCBI taxonomy): Eukaryota > Metazoa > Arthropoda > Insecta > Diptera > Drosophilidae > Drosophila > Drosophila kambysellisi. Next base: position 707,586 of record JAWNLS010000855.1, read on the forward strand.
TACATGAACACTCGCATAAATGTCACGTTGCTGCGATTATAAAAATAGCTTGAGCACAAAAAACACACACAGCACAAACTCCAAACTGAACTCGAACTAATGGAGTCTTGTCCGCGGATGCTGAGACTCAGACTGTGGCAGTGGCTGTGGCTGAGGTTCTTGCCTCGTCTGCCCCGCCGCCACCGCCGCTGGCAGTCATAAATTAATGAAATTTTATTTGCTTATGCAATGAGAGAAGAATTACATCCCTGCAACCGAACTTGGCTAGCTATCCGTATCTATAATAATGAAAGCATATCCTGCTTAAGAGTGCGCCCGGACCACGCCAGGTGGAAAAATTCAATTTCCAGGCCATACGCCAAACTTGGCGGCATCAGCAACGGCATCGGCATCGGCATCGGCATCGGTGCTCGCCTCGGAGGTTGGAAAACAAGTTGCATCCGCAATTAAGTCATCAAGTTGCAATTATTGCCATAAAAACGAACAAAACGCAGGCACAAAAAAATGTGGCCACGCATGAACGTGATGCTGTGCGGCCCGCAGCAGCAGCAGACGCTAGGGAAGGGGGGAGGGGGGGATTGCGATAGCTGTTGGTGTAGCAAGGGGTGGTGTGGAGGGGTCAGTCGGTGGGCAGCACGGGGAGTACTCTGCGAGCCGTGACTCTGCGATTGCGATTGCGGCTATGGCAGTGGCTGGGGTGTTGACGCTCAGCGGGGCAGCCGCCGCCGCCGCCGCAGCAGCAGCAGCGCATCGTGAGAGACTTAAACAAACAACACAAACAAAAAAAAAACCAAAAAAAAATATATAAAAAATAATTCAACAAAAAAAAAAGTGGAGAAAACAGGCAAGAAGGAAATCAAGCAACACGAGGCGCGCAGATACATATTGCAGTTACAGATACGGCTAAAGATACAGATACGGCTGCCAGATACAGATACATATATGCGGTTTACGCGCAGATAAATTATTTTTCTTCTTTTTTTTTCTCCTTGTTTTTTTTTTTAGTTGCAAGTCCAAGTCAAAAACACAAAATCTCGAAACGAGCAGGAGGGTAAGGGGCAGGGGCTGTGGCATAAAGCTGTAGCAACCAGTTGCTCTTTGGCTTAATTAAAAGCTGCAACACGCTGGATTGTTACACGGATTGGATGAGATCGCTTTGGGTTTGAGTTTGAGTTCGAATTCGCTTTCGGTTTTCGGCGGCGGCGCATCTCGTTGCATGTTGCTCGCTTTTTTTTGTTATTTGTTATTTGCTTTTCATGCTGTGGTCGCTGCTGAAATGACACTACAATGTCTTCAAAATGAAAATAAATACGACAAGAGCGCATTCGGCCACAATGCGAGGCGACTCGCCGCGACGCGACGGGTCGGCAACTTGGCTACATGTTACACATTAAAGCTGCGACGCAGCTCTTTGCCACAGAATGTTGAGCCTTTTGTTTTGTTTGCTTTTCTGATTTCGCAGCCAAGCGCAACGCTGACAATGACTTTGCTCTTTTTGCCTTTTCTTTTTTTTCATCTCCTTCTTCTTCTTCTTATAGATATTTTTTTATTTTTTTTTTTTTCTCTTTTTTTTATGCTGCGTCTGCTCAGTGTTTTATAAATCTCATTTCAAGAGGATTTGTGTGCCTGTCAAAATGTTGATGTTTCACAAAACACTCGCCAAGAGGCACTCGGAGTGTTGTGCTGTCCGTGCCAGCAAATGTGTGTGTGTGTGTGTGTGTTGGTGTGTGTTTGACTCTCTGCCTCTGCCTCTGCTCGATTTCAATCATGATCGATTTCAGTTTGTTTTACTTTAGGTTACTTTTGATCTGCGTCGGCTGCCTGGGAATTAAAGTGCAAGATTTATACGATTTCTCGACGCATTGAATTACCGCGTCGAGCGCAACAACTGAATGACTTGTGGTGAAGTGTATCTGTATCTGTATCTGTATCTGTACCTATATCTGTATCTGTATCTGTATCTGTATTTGTATCTGTGGCTTCTTGTCGGCCTGTCTGCCGGCTCTCACAATCAGTCGCGGTTGTGGCCAAATAACAACAATTTGTTAGCCTTATAAAGATAATGCCACAACAAAGGCATTACACACACACACACACACACACACACACAACAAAATACAATCATCATTTTCGAAATGTCATAAAAGCAAATGAGCGTTCATTATTCAATTTTAAACTGCAAACGCAGCAGCTGCCAAACAACTTAATACAAAAGCAAAACATCGGCTCTTAACGTTCTAAGTGGCTAACGGAGGGGAACAGGAACAGGAACAGGAGCAGGGGTAGCGGTAGCGGTAGCGTTGCTGCGATCTGCCAAGAATAAAGAAGAAGAAACGCATTCTCAAGTCCGGCAAATAAAAATAAATGTTTCAACTGCCACAAATGCCCTTTCACTGACGCCAGACAGCAAAACAACAACAACAAAAAAACAGCCCAAAAATTAAGCATAATTACTGACAGCAATTCGAGGCGGCCACACAGGCGCTCCGCTCCGCTCCGGACGGGCTCCGGGGATAGACGTGCAGACAGACGGGTCTGACTGAACTGGACTGACAACGATTTCATTAAAATTGCACAGGCGGCAACAAGTTCGTTTCCCCTCCCCCCCCCCTTCCACAAAAAAATAAAAAAATAAACGAAAAAAGTGCAATTCGGTCGAGTGAGACAATTATAAGCAAGACAAATGAATTTCGCATTTAAAACGTCTGAAAGCCGACCAAAAAACTGTCAGTCAATTGCGTGCATCCCGCAAACCAAAGTCAGTGCCCCTGCGCCTTGCCCCATCTACCCCTTCGTTGCCAGCTGTTGCTTGCCACCTTCGCCTTTGCATTTGACTGTGCGTGCATGTATGAATAATTGCATCAAGATTGTCGTTCTTATTTTTGTTGTTATTTTTTTGTTGCCGTTTTATTTTGTTTTTATTCTTTATTTTTTGCGGACTGTGGTTACCTTTTTTGTGCCGTTTTTTTTTTTTTTCATTTCTTGCAGCATTAGCTGCCAGCGCCTGCCAGGTTGACTGCATTCAAGGTAAATTTCAGCATTAACCGCACTCAACGTGACATGCGGCGACCACCGGGAGTGCAACAGCCACAGCAACAACAACAACAACAACAACATCAACAAAACTCATTTAACTTTAATTGTTGATTTCAGTGCTTTAAAAAGCGACGGCGACCGCGACCGCGACGGCTTTCATTTTAATGCAATTTGCTGTAATATGCACATCAGCAATAAGAATGCCAGTACCAATAACAATTACAACAACAACAACAACAACAATAACAATAACGACACGTGCTACTGTTGGAACTTTACAAATATGAGTTGCTGTTGTTGCCCAGTAACAAATACCTCCATTTTTTATTCCCAGCCGCAACGCTGCGGATACTCGATGTTTTTTTGTTGCAAAGCTATTTTACCTGTCGGTTGCACTCTGTAAGGTTCCCGCTCGGCTTGCAACTCACTTATAATTTGATGCCTATGCTGGGATACACTGTGAGTCTTTTTGTGAGTGTGTTTGTTTTCTGTGTGACGAAACATTCTTTCGCTTTTTTGGCTTGGTGGGAAACCGAGCTTTTACATATTTTTGGCATCGCATGCGGCCAAGAGACATACAACAGTCAAAGGACGCATGTGAGCGCATATTAACCTTATTTTGTTTGCGCTTTTTATAAATATGCATTAGGGTGTTTCAGTTAAACAAAATTGCTAAAGTTGGATTGCAATTTTTTTGGTTTGAAAAACAAATTCAACTTGAAGCCTAAGTGAAGAACTTGCAATTTTTGCCCAGCCCTTTGTTTACATTTGTAATTTATAATTTTTTCAGCTTGAAGCACCTTAATGCTGATATATATATTTTCCATCACTACGGCACACGCATATTTTTGCCAGCCACAAAATTTTGCGCCATTACCAACAACAACATTACCAAAAAAGAGAAAATAGCTACCCAAAAGGGCACAGCATATGAAATTGTTTTCCACATAACGACCTACAGCAAAACAAACATAGCGCAATGGGGAAAAAAAGAGAAAAACACCAAAAAAAAAAGAAAACCAAAAAACCAAAAAACAACAACAAAAAACATATCTAGAGGGTAGCAGAAATACGAAAATAAAGTCAGACACATAACATAAAAAAAATGGCGCACAATTTCAGTTATGCTGAAGGCAGGCAAACAAAACAAAAACAAGACCGGCACAAAATCCACATAGATGTAAACATCAGCTATGTGTGTGTGTGTGTGTATGTATGTGTTATGACCAATTCCCGACCCCTTCCTCTGACCAAACAAAGGATTCTTTTTCTCATGTTTTTTTCTTTATTTTTTTTTTTTTTGGCGCACCCCAACGAACCCGGCCAGTTCGACGAACAAAAGTAAAAGCCAAAATGCAGCGGCCTTTACAATTTTGTAAACCAAATTTACAGTAATGTAATGAAAACGCGGCGTTAAAAGGATTAAACTCACATTGCATTTATGGACAGTATCAAAAAAAAAAAATTAAATAAAATAAAATAAAATAAAAACAAAAAAAAAACAAACACACAAAATTTCGTTGGTAATTTTATTGGCAGTAAGCAAGTGACGCTTTTTGGGCAAATTTTGTTAAATTTTTTATTCGTTGCGCACGTGTTTTTGTGTTTTAATTAACAAAAGGCAGCAGCTAACAATAAAAATGGAATATTAAATGGGACTATTTCTAAGTGTTCCTCTGTGTGTGTATGTTTGTGTGTGTTTGTGTGTGTGTGTGTGTGTGAGTGTGTGTGAGCTGTTGGGAGTTGCGTTGCCGCTGTAAGTGCTTCACCTTGTTGCTCATAAAAATGTCTAACAAAATGTTTACCAATTAAGTAAACAAAAAAAGTACAACAAACTCTGAATTAATTGCGTGGGAACATTTTAGTGCGTTTTTATGCATTACGACAATGAGAATTCCAGATAAGCTGTTTGCTTAGGTGTGTGTGTGTGTGTTTGTGTGTGCTGAGGGGGGTGTGGCAGTTGGAGCTGGTGCTACTGGTGCACATTAAATGTTAGTTTATAGCAAGGCGGCATATAAAAATGCCAGCAGGGATGAAAACTTTATTTCACTGCAGATTTGACAGGCCGTGCTTATAGTAATTGTGTGTGTGTAGTTGTGTGTGTGTGTGTGTGTGTGTGTGTGTAGAATGCCGTTAGTGGCTCATAAATCAAGCCGCGTAGGTGTTGCGTTGTAGACAAGTTAACGGCCTGCACAGCAGCAGTCAACTGTTTTGGCCTTGTTGTGTTTGGCTGTGTGTGTTGCTGTGTGTGTGGTGCGTGTGTAGGCAAATTAAAATTCACACAAAGTGTTGCCTACTTTTTGGGTGCCATCGTTAAACCTCATTAGCAATGTGGTGTGCAAATTGAGGTGTAGGCAGTGTGTGGGTGGAGGCCTGCTGTTAAACCCCCCATCCATAACATAACATAATCGGCTCACAGCCTTTTGTCAATGCCAATTGATGGATGGTGTTAGGCAGCCAACAGCTACATACGGCTAAGAAATGGCTAACTGCTTAATTCGAATAGAAGATACCCTGTAGTCTAAAAAAAAAGGGGAGGCCGCATTTGTGAATGCCCATTTTTTTGTTTATAATATGTGCAAAATCAAACTCAAAGATTGCCGCTAAAATCTTGCCAAGAAATCAACCTCAGAAATACCCGAGAGGCTCAACATATTATGTAGTTTATGCCAAGTGCATATCCCTGCCAAGTTTTGCTAATGGGTATTCAAGTTTGGCCAAACCATTTATCTTGTTGCCAAATCCTAACACAACTAATTAACGCAACATAAATGACAGGAGCAGCATTAGGCAAATCAATAAAATTAATTATCAATTAAGCGCTGCTTAAAGTGCGAATAATCGGATATTAAAGCACATATTAAATCATTATTCGAGAGTTGCGCTGAGTTATTTCAATTGCATTAGTAACTTTTCCAATTAAACACCATTTTAATTATTCATTTTTACGCTTAAGCAATGAGTTAAGTAAGCAAAAAAAAAAGAGTTAAGCGATTTTCACATTTCCACGAAGCATGGGATTTTAGCAGAAATGCTGCAAGCGGTTTTAATGCAATTTTTGTGGTCATGCATGCTTAATTACAAAACATTTTTAATAATTATAATTGCTGTACAGTATTTGACAATAATCAGCAACAAAATCCAAAAACATTAAAACCAATCGATAGTTAATTAGAGTGTTTTTTTTTTATTGCAATTAACAAATCGTGTTTATGCATGTAGATCCGTGCATAGAATATTTAAGTAATTAAGTGGTATTTTAACTGCAACACTTGAACATTTTCACGTTAACCACACGGCTTTAATAGTAAAACAGTTTGTCGCATGAATTTTATTTCTTTTATGAGCACATTTTTTTTATTTTTTTTTTTTTTTGTCTGATAAAATCCCCATTTGCACTGCGCGAAAGCCAAATCATTTTCAATTAAGCCAAATGCTTCAACTCTAATTGCACTCAAATGCAATACAAAGCAACAACAACAAAAAATGCATCGTACATATTTTAATTGATTTAGAGTAGTTTCTGCTTAAATGCAACTGTATTTGTATGTGTTCAAAAGAGCCAAATCATTTCAATAAACGTTTTTTATATACTTGTATTAATTCAATGCTAGACTTTATGTCACATTTTAGCAACTGGTTTCTGCTCAATTATCTTTAATTGAGTTGTTGTGCTTAACCACAGACTACTGTACTTGTTGAACAGCAAAACACACACTGGCAGCTGGCAGCTGGCACTTGCCACAAAAAGCGTTCCACAGCCTCCCGCCGCCATTTTTGGGGGTGGGGAAGAGTCAATCATTTTGCTGCTCGCTTCATTGACGCTCATCATTTTATTTGTTTAGGCCATTGACTGTGTAAATCGTCGATATGAAACTTTGGGCCAGCTCTTTCAGTTAAAACGCTTGCGATTTTCAACATATTTTTCTTCATATTTTTTTTTTTTGTTGCACTCATAATGAAAATGATTTTTACAAGTGGAAAAGCCGACAAAAAAAAGTGAAAATAAAATTGGCTAAAAACTGAAATAAAATGTTGATATTTGCACACGTAATATGAGCCTTAACGCTCAAATACGCTTTCAATTGTCCAAATTTCATTTATTTCTTTTATATTTTATTTTCGGTTTGTCGAGTGCACAGCGGGTGTGTGGCAGGTGGGGCACACACTCAAGTGGTTGACGTGCAAACAAAAATTGCTATACAATATAAATAGAAATACAATTTGTTCGTGCTCGCTGCAATTTCAAGTTGTCTGCACAAGTTCTGAAATATTAATTTGCCTCCGTGAGAGTGAAGCGCGGCAAATGCATTTTTTTGGGCCCATTGTTAAAGCAATGGGTATGTGGGCAATAAAAAAAAAAAAAAAAAATATTTATAAATAAAAATAAAGGAAGTGAATCTGCCGCTGAAGTTGAAGTTGGCTTTGAGCTGCTGCCGCCGTCGCCGGTGTTGCTGCAACTGCTGCTGCGACTGCTGCTGCTGCTGCTGTTCCTGCTGTGTGGGAGTTTCTTTATGCGCCATAATTATGTCATTTAAATGCAACAAGCTCTGGAATGAGCCAGTCACTCAGTCAACCAGCCAGTTTGTCAGTCTGTCAGTCTGCTCTGCTCTGATAGCCAGTGCAAAGCCAAAGAGCACAGCGATAATTCATAATTAAAAAAACATGCAAGTTTGCTGCAGATGAGCAAAACAGCGCATACAAATATATGTGTATATAAAGGAACAAAAAGAGGCAAGATAATAAAGGCAGCTGAATACAAAAAAAAAAAAAAAAAGAGAAAGAAAAAATTGCTTGCCGCGCCCGCCCAAAGATGCAGCACGCCTTCTTGGCCCAGCCTCCTGGCCGTAGGATGTTGCTGCTTGCTGCTGCTCGCTGCTTGCTGCTGATGATGATGCAGCTTACTGTGGTCTCCACTTCGGCCTGATGTGGCATGGCATGGCTTGGGCTGACTTGGCTTGGCGTGGCGCGCGACTGTTAATTAAATGAGCGCGCAGGCAAACGAGCAAACGACTGATGGACGTATCGCATGGTGCACCCCACTCCTTGCCCCTCAATCCCATTCACCCCTCATTTTGCCTTTGCCCCAACTCATCGCTATGCAATGCAGAGGCATTTGCAGTGAGTGGGTGTGCGTCTAAATTGCTAAATGGATACGGGCCAGCTCCTTCAAGCCGAGGACACAGGCACACACTTCCCAGGAAGTAGCGAGATAGATAGAAACACAACGAGAGAGATAGAAAGAGAGAGTACGAGAGAGAGAGAAAGAGCGAGTGTGAAGTAGCAGTCGCATAAGGGGTTAATAGTGCAAACTGCATGGTGCCACTGTGTTGCAAAGTTGTGTCTAACTAACCTAGGCTTCTAATTAAGCCAGTCGAGAGACAGACACAGCGGCACATCTACACTCAGAAAAAAAAGCCACAAAAATTATATTGCAGACGAAATACATATTTTTCATTTCTATTTTAAGAAATAGTTGAAATTTATGTAAAAGTAAAATGAAATTATTTTATTTACTTTACTGAAATATTTAATATGTAAAGAATTCCAAATTCTTTAAATGTTATTGTTTAAAACGGAGAATAAATCGAATATTGAGAATTGCATTTCTCTCGTGCAGAATAAAATTTATTTAAAATCATAAATAAATCTTCTGCTTTTTAAAAATAAATTTCTATAATAATAAATTAAATGTTCATAAAAAAGCTCAAATATATTTATATTGATTTCTGAAAATATGAAACGAACGCCCATTTTTTTGCGAGTGTAGTTGGACATACAGTTAGTGCCAAGTGTGAATATCTGTCCTCTGCCTGCCACATGCTACTCGCAACTGGCAACTTGCAACTAGCAACTATGTGTCTGGCTCTTTGCATTCTGTCGCTCATTAGTTTATTGCCGAAAAAAAAAAGAACACAAAAGCCCAGCTGGAGTTCAAGCACCCGATTGCATTGCAAAAGCACAAGGATGTGCATGGCATATATATATATATGTGTGTGTGTGTGTGTGTGAATGTGTGTGTTGCATTTTGCTGTGCAAGTGGACAAAAAGGCATTTGGCGTAACTTAGTAACTGAGCTGCTCTGATCTGTGTGCTGTGAGCGGGTTAATTGCGAGCACCTTTTTGGCCATGCTCAGCCAATTAGCTGCACGCGGAAGTTGCCGCTTGGCTGGCCAAATTAAATTGAAGCTGCCACAGTTTAAGACTGTGTGCCAAATTACGCATACAGACGTCGTGTTGTCTACGCATCGCCATTTGCCAATCAAACGCCGCCTTGTCAGCATAAATCTCTCCACCCCGAACAGGGGGGACTCTGACTGACTGTGTTGTTGACAGCGTCGTGGCCAAAAACAAACATGGGGCGTTGATGCACATATGTCACATGATAACAACATGGGGTCCCCGTCCGCGTCCCCGTCCCCGTCTCTATCTCTGTCCCTGTCTCTGCCTCTCAAGTAATATAAATTTCGCAAAAATCAGCAAAGCTGTGTAGGCGGTCGATGGAAAGAAAAGACAGTGCCTGCCACAAACAATGGCAAACAGACAGGGGCAGGGCAGGGCAGGGCTGTGCCGGGCCGGGTCGGGCTGGGCCGGGCCGAACAGGACTTGGCTTGACTGAAAGGTGTTGCAAATGTTGCCATGTAATGCGAAGAGCAACGGCGGCGTTGGTCAGCCAAAAGCAACAACAACAACAACAAAAACAAAAGAAGAAAAATGCTGCCTCATACTAGTTGGACATTGCCTGTTTTGGCATGTGTCAAGGCTTGCAACGAGACTCTGAAAGCCGAACGCTGAATGTTGCCAGCAGTCAGCAGTCAGCAGCATGTCCATCAATTGAGGCTGACTCTGGCGCCGTTGTCCTCCTCTTGTATGAATACCATGTGTGTCCGGCTGTCTGTGCGTATGTGTGTGTGTGTGTGTGTGTGTTTTGTGTTTTGGTTCTTGCAATTATTTTCTAATTAAAGACGTGCCCGGCAAACCCAAAACCTAAAAACACAAACCCAAATGAGAGTCCACAGAGGCATTTAATCAAACCCAACGCATCTCGCTCTTTAAGAGCGGACTTAAATGGGTCAAGAGGCGCCACCGAAACTGAAAATGAAAACTACACAAAAAACTGTTACATGTGCCTCATATACATATATGCATGAATATACATGTATATTTAAAAAACACATACCAGTTACAAGTGGATGAGATACATATGCGAATAATGTGCTGGGCGCTTGGGCCTGATTAGCCAGCTTTTATTTATTTATTTTTTTTTGTTGTTGGCGGTTTTCTCTCTTCTTTTTTTTTGGCACAGCAATGGGAACAACTGCAGCAACACAGGCACTTCATTATATATTTAAATGAGCATCCTGTTTTTTTGTTTGTGCCACGCCACCGCATCGAGCAGCACCTACACAGCATACATACATATAAGTGTACTGAGGGAGGGGCACGACGACAACGACTGCATATGCAGATTCATAAGCAGTTAATTAAGGCCGAGCTGGGGTCGTCGCAGCCCAACAACTATGCAACACACAAGAAGCATGCAAAAAGTGAAAATCATACAAAAAAAAAATAAAAAACAAAAAAATGAAGCAGAAAGTTGTATCTTTTGGAACTAGCGAAGATTAAATGCCCTTGCAGGCATATAACTGATAAATATTGGCAACATTTCAAACTGAGAGTTGTAATCTATATTGTGTCTAAAATAAGTGTTACAAGTGTTAAATAAGTAAACATTAATAAAGAATGTGTACACACTCCGAAGACACATCGAGAGGCAGCGACTCTTCAGCAAGGGTATTTAAAAAAAAGAAGAAGAAGAAAAATGGTTGCAAGCAGCCAAACTGCCCAACAAACCAAGGCACAAAGCCAAAGTCCAGAAATGAGGCTGCAACTGAGACTGAGAAACAGTTTGGCGAGTTAGCTGCTGCTGCTGCTGTTGCACAGTTGGGGCAACATATTTTACACATTTCATTTCTGTTGCTGCACGAATTTATTTGGCAATAAGAGCAACCAGAGCCAGACAGACAGTTGGCAGAGAAATAGGCTGGCAGAGCCAGTCAAGAAAATGGCGCAATGAATACGAATGGTTATAGTCGTGTCTGGCTCTGTCTGTATCATGTGTGTGTGTGTGTCCATGTGTGTGTGTGTGTGTGAGTGCGTGGGGCATGTTGGTAATTTCGTACAAGTGGAATTATTATTTATAATTTTTAGCGACGTCAGTTGGGTGGGCGTAACGGGCGCTGCGCTATGCCGTAAATTATGTCATTTAAGACAAGTGCGACGTGGTGCAGGAGCACTTGCGGGACGTGGCGGTGCGGGGCTGGGCTGGGCGGGGCTAGGCAGAGGAACGGGACGGGAAATACGACGGTTCGCAATTCGCTATATTCGTTTTAACATACTGCGGATGCGAATCCCCAAACGACATAAATACATACATAAGTTCGCAATATGCATATGAAATTGGGTTGAGCAGCGACGCGCACTTGTGCGCAAATGGAGCTGGCTTCATGTGAACGGGAATGGGAACGAGCAGGAGTGAAGGAGTGGAGGAGTGGTGCTCTCGCTAAGCGGGTGTTAAGTTTCATATGCATTTTGTCTCGCTTTGGGTGTAGCTCAACGCCCCCCGTCCCCGTTCCCGTTCCCGTCCACCAAATGAAGTTGCCCCACCAAGCGAAATTAGTAAGCGTTGAGTGCTGGGAATGTTTGACAGAAAGAGATAGTTGCCACAAAAGTGTGACATGGGGTGGATGACAAAGAGTGGAGTCCACAGCCCACTGGTGCCTGGGAAATTGATATAAATTGTTTGGAGTTACAGATCAGACAGCTGTAAGGGGCGACAACTCTTTGATTGGATCGCACAGCTGGAAATGCCTGCGCGTGGACTCTGAACATGAGTTAATGTGAATTCCTCCGATTTGTTAATTGAAATCAAAAATATAAAGAACTTAAACGAAGCAGCATCTTTGCTCCGGTAAACTCCCAAACCACTGCCACCACACGATCGAACATATTCCAAATAAATGTCAATCTACAGGAAACTACAAATTGCTCATATTTAATCTTAGATATCTTAAATAATCTTATAAATTTTGTAAATATTTTAGTATTTTTTATTTTAATTTAAATTTTAATTTTATTTTAAATTTAATTAATTCAAAAATTTTAATCTTTGTATTTTTAGTGTCGACTGACTTTAGTTGACAATAAATAAGTAAATAAATAAAAACACAAACATTTCCTGTTGTTATATTTTTAAGTAACTTAAAGTTATGCGTACATCAAATTATGTAAGTAAATAAAAATAAAATAAATGAATTGAAAGAGAAAGTGATAATAAGAGTGAAAAAGCATGGAAATTAATAGTCTATTATTTTAAATAATATTTTAATTTACTCCTTTATAGTTTCCACTTTAGACGCATTAATTCGTAAGCGATTCCTTTCACTTTTTTTTTATTATTTATTTGTCCGGTAGTTAACTTAAATGGCCATCACTTTAGCCATTTTCAGCCAAAGCATTTGCAGTTAACACAATACTGAAATGCGTATATTTTCAACTTGTTTTGTAAACGTTTTCGATTCAATTCCGCTGGCTACCTCCAAAAGCTCCTTTGCCATATTATTTGCATAACAATCCGACAGATATGCCTATTAAAGGCAGCTCAGCTGCAGCTGTTGTCTCAATTCTCGCACCTTTTGGCAACAACTTCGTCATATCGCTGACTCCGTCTACAATTTCAGCAAAGCCTAGCCAGCAACATGCACCGCATAAGCAACAACAACAACAGCAGCAACAACAACAACAAAAAGTAATGTCAACCAATTCATTTCATTGAGTGCAGCAATGCGTTGGCCGGACAACGCATTTGGATTGCTTGGAGTGCAACAGCAGCTGGGGCAGCTGAGGCAGCCGTGTATCTGAATCGATGTGCTGGCACTTTAAGGCGCGTACATGTTCCAGCCAGCCTTAGCCCCAGGGTCAAGTTCAAGCGAGGCAAGAAGCAGCAGCAGCAGCAGCAGCGGCAGCAGTGGCAGCAGTGGCAGCATCATCCAGCAAAAGAAGAAGAAGAAGCTGCAAAGGCAAAGCTGCAAAGCAAAGCAAAGCCTGCCAAAGGTTTGCATATCGCATATCTAAATGAGGTGATGATGCTGCACATGCACAAGTATCAGACGTAGATACAAGCACACACACACACACACACACAGCAACACGGCTGCAGACACATTGCACATTGGCAATGGCTTAAATATATATACATACATATATAAATATATATATATATACATATAAAGAGCAAGGCTCAAATGTCCACTCGAGTGGGTAGCATGAACATGAAGTGTTTGCACAACAACAACACACAACACACAACGCACAACATACAACATACAACAACAACAACAACAACAACAGCAAGCAAGAGCTTGATGATGAGACGAGAATGTCAGTGCTGCCAGTGCCAATTATGAAAACTGATATGCTTGCGAAAACCCGTTGATGAGCGCGCTTCAAAGGCGCTGACCAGCCGCCAGGCAGAGTGAGATAGATAGTGAGAGAGAGAGAGCGAGAGGGAGAGATGGGGAGGGGGAGGGGGAGTGAAAGAGAGATAAGGAAGTGTGTGTTCATCCGTTTGGGTTCTCTGCTGCAGATACGTTCATCTGGCGCTTAAGCACATTGTGGTTGCAGTTTTGATTGCATACGGATATTGGACACTCACACGTGGCACTTGGAAATTAATTAAGCCTGGCGCAGTGGCACAATTCGTGCAACTTGCTGCTCCAATCTACGGCTAGCAAAACACTCAGTCTAATGAAAATGTAATGCCCGGCATCATCATCGCACTCTAACTCAGACTCCCACATTGCGGGCTTATTTGCAAGTAATTAGATTCAAACAGAATCTTGTCATTGAATATCGTGCCCCGTCCCCTCTTCCCATCCACATCCTCTTCCAACTCTAACTATCTGCCACACTCATTGGCAATGCCTCTCTGATGATGTATCATCATCATTTGCGGATCTGACCAGTTTCGGTTTGGGGCGTTCCTTGTGGGCGTTTTGGCTTGTCTTATCTGCAAGTAATTAAGCACCGCAGGGCGGCATTACAAACCGATATTAAGCCAATATATGCATGTGTGTGTGTGTGTGTGTGTATATACATATGTGGTAAATAATTCACTTGGAAGCTGCTCCAACGGCGTACAACATGCTGGAAAAATGCCGAAATGTCGCCGTGGCGAAATTTATGACCCAAAACGGCAACAAGCAGCGAAACTCGCAAATGGGGAGCAACAGTCGCAAAACAGTCACAAAGGACGCTGCTGTTGTAAAAGTTTTTTTTTTATTGTTTTTGTTGTTGTTGTTGCTCTTGTTGCAGCCACAATGTCAATGTAGGGGGGTGAAGCAAGAGTAGCAATAACGACGACGACTGCAAGTCCGACTGCAACTGCAATTTATGCGCAGAAATATTGTTGAAATTGTTTGACTTTAACAACTAAATTTCCAGTTGTCGTTTTGTGGCTGTGCTTGTGTGTATCAGTGTGTGTGTGTGAGTGTGTGTTAGTGAGTGTGTGTTGATGGGGGTGTGTGCGTGTGTAGACAAAAGTGCTCCAAATTGGTTTTTGCTGCGACTACACAGTGGCCAAGTGATAAATTTTGCAGGTGTTGGCTGGCTTGCGATTTCTACGACTTCAACTCCCATTTCTACACTCAGAGAAAAGTATTACAAATGTTCTACAATATTTAAAAATCGGTAAAAATCTCTCTTAACTTTTAAATTAAAAATAAACACACAAATTCTAGTCTTTCATTTGCGAATGTTGCAATTATTTAGTTTTCCCTTTTAGTATAAACATATTTTGTTTTGTTATTTTTTTTTAAGTGTATTCAACTACTTTTTGGTTTAGAGCAATGTCTGTCAGATGATTTGTGTGGTTCTAATGGCCACAGGTATTTAGTGAGATGGAGGTGTGGCAACAAGCTAAACTCTGTGCACCATGATTAGCACTGGCCACTAGCAACTGGCACTGCATGTTGCAAGTCTCTGGTTCTCGTGGTTTATGGCGATGCGGCGTGTCGTGAGAAAGGTGCCTGCCAGCCATCATTGAGTCGCGCTCATCTGTTGGTCTAGACTGTGGACTGTGGCGGCCACAAAGACCATCATTAAAGTGGGTAACATATTATGCAAATCCTGTTCGCATGCCGGGACCAACTCAATCACTCAACAACTGAGGCTCGAGGTTAGCGCTCAGCATTTATATCAAATGTCATATGGCTCGAAATTGCCAAATGAATCATAAGAAGCAAGGACCACCATCGAAACAGGAAATAAACACAAATGCGATGTGGATACACCTACCCAAAAAAAAAAATATATATATAAACATATATATAAGGAAAGAGACAACGCTACGCCTACAGTATTATTGAAGACCCCCAAGACCTACAGTTCCCCCAGCCAGCCAGACAGACTGAAGCTGTAGATGGAGCTGATAGACAACGGGGAGGGTGGTGCGAGGTAGGTTGGTTGGGTAAAATGTCTGCACATGCAAAGAGAAAACAGCACCCACACCCCAGAGTCCGAGAGTCGAAATCGGCAACTCCAGGCGGTTGACCAACATAAATGGCGCAAAGTTGAAATGCTGACAGGCGCACATTCGTTATGACGTCGCAACGTAACGTGGCATGAGCTATGTTTCGCATGTGGCATGAGGCATGAGGCATGAGCCATGCAGCCCTGAGCTCATGAGCCCATGAGGCATGAGGCATGAGGCCACGGGTCTGCCAGTGAGTAAATCAAGTTGTAGGTAAGTGAGATTTATGCTTATGTCGTTTAGTGTAAGCCAGCAACATCGCCAACTTTGTCTTCTGCTGCTGCCTCTATCTGTTCGCCTCGTCTTCTGCCCCATCGCCACACACCACAATAGACACCACAGCACATACCACACTCGTTGCGGTTGTCGTCTGGCGCATGCAAAATATGACAACTGTGTGCCCCCAAAAATGGGAATCACAAGGAGTCGACCCCAAATCTAAAGAGACCAAAGTGCAACTCAATGCAAACAGGCCGAAACTTTTTGGAGCATTTACCTTCAGGCCACCTTTTTGTATTTTACAACATTTCTGTTTGCAGTTGTAGTTGCACAGCAGTTGCATCAACTTTGACAGCGCAACTCACTCAGGCACTCTCTGGATTGATACTTGCCGGAAAGTGTCAAAACATCTTTATTAATAAATGCAGAAATACAAAATTTCATATTTTAGTCGAAAGTGTAATTAAAATGATGTTCATTCTTAAGCACTTATTATATCCATCCTTAATCCATCTTGCAGAATAATACATTATGTTAACTATAGCACTCTAATAGCATCACCTCAACTTTTATGCTCATAGCCAGCCAGAGCATAAAACTGAAATAAATGCTCTTTCGCTCTGCTCTGCTCTGTGATTTGTGTAAGCTTTTGCTACTGCTACAGTCATCAAATATTTAATTTGCTCTTGTGCTCCGCGTAGCTGCTACCTTGTTAGATAATTTTATATGACCTTTTTATGGGTGCCTTTAATGCGTTAAACATGTCTCAACAATATTATAATAAGCTCTATCAGGTTATAAATATAAATATTTTTATAGTAACAAAATATTCAAACCCATTAAAGTTGGATGTTCATCATCGACAGTGTTAATTTGCTAATAACATTTAAAGTTTTAATAATTTCCAAGTGATTTATTAACAGTGTCACTTTACCCTTTATTTGTGATAATAATTTCTGTTAAATGTTTTTTTTTTATCTTTTCTTTAAGCTGTGAATAATTCGAAAAGTCCAAAGAGCAACGCATTTATCGATTATTCATGTGCTGACCCTTTTTTTTTTGGTGGGAACTTGTCTCTAAACGTTGCAGCTGCCTGTTAATTACAGCAAACAAGCTGTGCTCTAATCAAACTCAGACCCAAATCCAAATTCAAACCACTTCCACCCATTTTCCCTGCAGGTCATCCCGTTAGCTGCTGATGCACTTGTGCAATGTTTGATGTATGCATGTCGTCCTCTTCTAGGATGCTCTAATTAGCTGGCACAGCTAACTGACTAGCTGGCAAACTGGCACAGATCCGGCCAGGCCAGGCCAGGCCAGGCGGCAGCAATTGAATAGGCTTCAATGGTTAGCGAAAATGTGTCAGCCACAGTAACAGCATTCTGCCACAAGGAAAATGTAAACAACTTTCACTGGAAGCTGCTTGAATAAAAAAATATGTAAGAGATTCCGAAGAAGTCATTTACTGTTGTGGTGGCAAAGGCTGCTACTCCAATTGCGGAAGAAGTCAAGAGCAGTAAGCCAAAACGCAGCGAAAACGCCCACAATAATAAGGCTGGGAGTGGAAAGTGGGCGTTTTCTAGATGCGAACGCCAATTAAAAGCGAAAACGTTGCAAAAATAGTTGATGACATTAATTGACATTTAGCAGCGACGGGGATATCACAGCGCCGGACAGCACAATCACCCCAAAGGCAAAAGACCAACTGGGGACACGTCGATTGCAGTTGCCAGTTAAGAGTCGACGAGTTGACGGCGGGTTAGGGAGTGCAAAGGGGGGGTAGACAAGAGATATTGAGTCTGTAATAGGTAGTTTGGAATAGGCCGCCTTTCACTGCCACTCCACGCAATTGTACAATTGGCAAAATGTCACAAAGCCCAAAGGCAGTTGTCAGCGTTTGTTTGTTTGCTTTGCTGGACGTGGGACTCCCATCATTAGCGTGGCACAATTGTGAGATGTGTAATTGCTGCAACAACAACAACAACAGCAACAACAAACATCGATGACAGCAACAGCAACAACAGCAACAACAACAACTTTGAGACATGCAGACGACACATTGACAGCGAGTTATGTCAAGTCGAGCGCGATTTGTTTAGCTCGAAAACTGCCAATGAGAATTTTTGCAACATAAATAAATGTAAGCAACAAATTGAAAGCGAGATAGCAGCTCGCCCCTCCCCTCTCCCTCTCTCTCTCTCTCTTTCCCTGTATCTCTCTCTTTAGTAATTGGTTACACGAAACGCACAAGTGAAAACGCTGAAGGAGTCTTGCAACTCTGTGTTCTGCTCCAAGTTGGCAAAGTGCGCGACAAGATTTATAAGCGGCTGTCAACGTAGCTTGCAACGTGGTTGCAGAGGCCATTTTTTTTTCTTTTTGATTTATAAGCAAAATGCTGCCGCATTCGGGGCCGGAGAGTATACCAGAGTATAGCAGTATTTATGAAACATTTCAAGGCAACGGACACAGAGGCTACTTGTGTAGGCAGTTGACATAGCAAGCAGCAGTGGTGCAACAGTGCAACAGTGCAACAGTGGTGCAGCTGGCAGTCAGTAAGTAGCCGCCGTGGCGGCAGTAATTGCGGCGGCATGTGAAATATGAGATAAACTCCAAGTAAGGCCCGGCTTGCAACGGCGGCGCAAACTTTCAAGCATGTGGCAAGTTGTTTAGAATCCCAACTAGTTGGCCAACGGGTGAAGGAGAGCGCCTGGAGTAGACAGGCGACGACAGCATTTTGGTGCCACTTTGCGGCATGTGAAATAACTTCGCACAATTGAGCATGCCGACAAACCAAAGGCCAGTCAGAGTCACAGGCTCAGATTCGCAGTCAGTGTCAGTGTCAGAGTCAGACTCAGAGTCAGAGTCAGAGTCGGAGAATCGCAGCTAGTTGCAAGCAGCAGCAGCAGCAGCAGCGACACCAAACTTGGACATTCTATTAAATTAATCGTCAATTATCAATGGGCAACTGGCAGCGAGCGTCTATAAATTAAATGTGCGGTTGCCAGTGGTTGCCTCCACACACACAGGGAGGCAGGCAGGCAGCACGTAGTGGTAGCTAACGGCTAAATCAATTTAACTGCATGTCTAATTAAGCCACAATTGCCAAACTACAAGCACTCGAATTTCTCAAACTGTATGTCGAGGAGTGCTGCCAAAAAACTTTGCATGCAATTTGCACGAACGCCTCCTTCAAATGCTGCCAATGTGTTTAATTAAATAGCAAGCGTAATTAAATTGCAATTAAATTAATTAAAAAGCACGCAGCCGATTGCCTGTTAGCTCAACTGAAGAGGGTTGCTTCGACGTTTAGTTTAGGGTCTTCCTCTCTCACTCACTCTTCCTATCTCTCTCTCGCGCGATGGGGCGAGTGAAAAGTAAAACAAAACGTGTATCCGCCCCATCGGACCAGGGCCACAAAGGACATGAACGTGAACCAGCCGGAAAAGCGAACCCGAAAAGCGAACATGGCTCACTTTTCCACTGCTCTTTTTGTGTACAATTAGACTTTAATTTTTTATGAGCAATGAATGCTTTCGCAGTTTTACATTTGGCTATTAAATGCTTGATTAACTTTCATGACCAGTATTCGAGCCCGTCCTCACTTAATGGCCAGCTTTGATGTGTCGCACAATGAATCGTGCTTATTGCTTATGTTGTAATTGGTGCAGTGATAATGGGGCAGATGCAATCTTTTAATATTTACCAACACACATGCGGGCACCAAAAGGATGTGTGCCGCATGATAATACATAAAAGAGAGAGTGGCTAACAAGTTTTTTGTTTTCGTTTTTTTTTTTTTTTATCAGAATTATGAATGTATACTTAAGTTATCTTAAGATCTGAAAAAGGGGCAATTAAGTAAATAAAAAGTCAAAGTGTGTCATTAAAAGAGCTCATCAATTGAACAACATTAAATAAAGTTGAGTCATTTGCAAAATTTACTTTTAAGAAAAAAAAAAAGGAAAAGAAGATAATTTATGAAGCGCATATTATTTATACTGTGTAAATTGCCAGCAAATCGGCAATTATTGTAAATAATTAAAATCATTGACTTGGCACAGCAATCTTCTTCTTCGGCTTGCACAAATATGATATTAAAAGAAGCCCTCGGCCAAAGCTAATTTGTGAGCAGCACATGGAACAACAATAATAAAGCCACATGCCACATTGCACGTAGCCAACATGAGCAAATTGAATTGCGGCAATTACTTGCCACGATACGCAGAAAATGCTCAAAACGAACGAAAGAAGAAGAAGAACAACAACAAGATGATGATGATGATGAGGATGAGGATGAGGAAGAAGTACGGGGTATGAGGAGCATAAGATGTTTGCCGACATTGTGGGCAGGCGGACTGAAATCAAAATGGAAAATGCACAAAAGTCAAGTTCATAAAAATGAAATCATGCCACAGCTCAGGCAGAAGATCAAAGAGGACAAATCAATAAAGCCCAAGCGCAGAAATAACTTAAACTCAGCCAAACTCGGGCGAACCGAAGGCAACGGACCAAAGTCCAGTCGAGTCGAGACGACTCGAGTCGAGTCCAGTTGAGTTGAGCTGACTTGAGTTGAGTTGAGGGCAACCTAGGCACAGTTCGACCCCAAAAACAACTTGACCTGGTCAAGGCTGCAAGCACATTAAATAAAGTTATACAACAAATCGAGAGAGAGAGAGAAAGAATACACAGAGAATCAAGGCAGAATATATATAATATAAATATATATATACATATATATAAAAACTAAAGCAAACTGTCTTTTGATCTATGGCAAAGGCAATGCGATGCCACTGCTGCTGTTCCTGCTGCTGATGACTATGATGAGATGATGATGATGATGATTATAATGATGATTGGGCTCAATATGGAGCAGATTCAAGAGTCGAGAGTCCAGACTCGAGAGCCGCTATGGCCGAGAGTAAATTGGCATAAGAAATCAGAAATCACAGAAGGTTGCTGTCCACGTTTCACGTCGCAAGCGCACTCGGAGATAAATGGCATCGCCAGACTGGACGATGGCCAACAAACACACACAAACTACACAGCAAGAAAACAAACAAAACAAAACAACAAAGATCTTACTAGAATCTAAAAATTATTTATAGCTCTTAATAAAAATTTAAAAAAAGAAGAAGATAATTATCAACTTGGAGATTGTACCTGAAGCGAGTAGCTAATAAGTTAACAATTAAAATACAAAATATTTCGATTAATTGGATTCCTATTCGTTTTTCTATATTTAACACAATTATTAAGTTATGTAACTCTTTATATATTAATAGTGTTTATTTATAATTTGGGGTTTAGATTGAGATCTGGAATTAGTTTCAACTTGTTAATAAGTCAATGACATATGATGGGTTAAATAGGATCTCTGAGGGGAGCTTCCAGCAGATATAGTATCTTTAGTCTCCTGGTAAATTCAATCATTCTTAGAACTTTCACAATTTTTTCTTTCAGTGTACTCACACTACACACAATCGCACAGTGCAGAGACCATTGCAATATTAAGTAAATATACAAAACGTTGTCGGCGCGGCGCACAAAACTAATGATGTCGATGGTGCTGCTGCTTCTGCTGCTGCTGGTCAGAGTCGGAGTCGGAGTCGTAGTCGAAGGATGCTGTGGATGCTGCCACAGACGAGGCTGGGGCTAAGGTTGAGGCTGATAATGATGCGGCAGCAAAAGTTTAGGACGTTGTCTGTTTGGCTGACTGGCACTGGCACTGGCGATATACACACGCCAGGTAATAAATTTCATTTCTCAGCTGATATGGGCAATTAAGGAACAATTTTGCAGCTGAATGAGTAATAAATAAAAATTGTATGCCAGAGCGATACGCAGATACAAAACTGCAAGAAGTCGTCAGGCGGCCGCAGATAGTTTTCGGATAAAAATACACAAAACGAAGCAACCAACGAATGAGCGAGCGAGATAGCGAATGGGTGAATGAATGAATGAGGCAACTTGAGACTTGTGCTACAGTCTCGAACTCGAACTCATCAGCAAACCCAAAACTTGCCGCATTGAAGAACTGAGCAAGTGACCAAGTGAACAACTGAACAACTGAAGAACGGAACAACTGAACAGTTGGCCAGAACCGAGAGGCAGCAAGCTTGCCCTTTTGATGAAAACAACTCAATGACGTGATTTGTGCGGCATCGCATCGCATCGCATCGCATCGCATCGCATCGCCGCCAACGAAGCCGAAGAGTCGAAGTTGAAGTTGAAGTCGCAACGTTATTGGGGCAGGATGTTGTATAAGATTCCTGTCTCATATATAAATCACATTTTGCAACAGATTGACGTGCAAATTCCATGAGAGTTTTGCACAACACAGTGTGGCAGAGTTATGCTGGATATTTATATTTGGCTGTCAGGCGGCGGGTCAGTTTATAATTTCAGCTCTTTGCATAATAAATCACATTGGGCTTAAAGTCACTTTGGTGCCGCCTTCTTAAACGGCTGAATCACTCAGCCGTCAGCGGATAGCATTCGCATCACTTTTTAAATTTTGCTGATGTTTTTTTTTTTTTTCTTTCGTTTTGTTTTTGCAACTTGTCTGCTGTTTGAACATTACTTTAATTACACAAAGCCAAAAGGCAGAGACACTGGCTCTGCCACTGCCAGAGTCGGATACAGAGAGGAAAAGGCATTTTTTAAATGCTGCCGAAAAACGTTTCGAGAGCTTTGGCTCCACAATTGCTGGCCAAAAACAAACGAAGCGACGCGTCGGTGCCTTTTGGTACATATAATGGCACATGATATGTCCTCTCTACCTGAGAGTCACACAAAGGCTACAAGCCCGCCCCAGCAAACAGTAAAACAATGGAGCTACATCATGACACTCGAGACGGCACCAAAGCACCAAAAGCTGCATACAAAAGCCGTTCGTTTTCGATGGTTCGTTCGGCAGGGCCACAAACATGTTGGCCGGCAATGAGCGACCGACCGCCGGGGCAAGCAGCAAGCAGCATGCAGCATGCAGCAAGCAGCAAGCATCGGGGGCTGCCGTTTAAATGTGCTCCATTTTACTGACAAGTGTGCAGAACCCGGGGTTGACATTTGAAAACGGTGCCATGCAACAGCCACAGCCACAGCAGCAGCAGCGGCATCTGCAACTGCATTGCAATCTAACTCTCAACGTTTCGATACCCATTTAAAAAGAAACAAAGTCGTTAGAGTTTCATCGAATATTACAAAATATTCATTCAGAAAATGAAACTACACAAAAGTATAATAAATAATAATAAAATAATAATAGAATAATTGAAGAAATTAAAGTTAGATTTCATGACACCAATAATAAAGTTTAAACAATAACTCAGTATTGATATTCAAAAAGAAAATAGAACAATAAATGAATTAAATATAACGATTTAGTAACCAGCGTATTAACAGAGTATCTGCTAGTCGTACATATTTGATTAGAGCACTCTAGTTTGGTCTCTTTCTCTTTTGCTATTTGCCCTTTCCAGTGTCGCCCACTTGGCTTGTCGGAGAATTTTAATTTAAGTATGTTAACTGACATTGAATAGTTTTGGGCCCCTTCTTTTTTTCATCGTTACACCTTTTGTTGTGGGTGGCTAGAAACTGAATTCGGCTAAAACTAAAACTCAAACTAAAACTGAACTCAACTAAACCAAACAGAACTGAACAGAAGAGAACAGTTTTCAACTGTGCTGAGCTGAGTTGAGTTGAGGGCGCACCTGAGCGCAATTTAAAACAATTTTAAGTTTTTGCCATTTTTGGTTGCAATTGGATTCTGTATTATAAAAAGCTCAGCTCAAGCTGCCAGGAAATGGAGTTTGAATAGGTTTTGCCCGAGTCCAACGGGGGACCCGGGGCTGTGTGGCAACATTTAATGAAAACTGAGCATTGTACGGCAACAAGTCGAGAGTGTGAGCTTGTTAGCTTGATGAGTTCTAGGCGCTGCCTGACAGCCCATGTCTAATCAATGCAGTTGACAGCTTGGTGGACTCGACGGGTGGTGGCACCACACCACACCACACCAGACCACACTACACTACAACAATAACAGCAGCAGCAACGGCAACAACCGGCTCTAATCAACAGGCAGACTGGCTGTGCTGTGCTGTGCTGGGCTGGCAGGCAGTTAAACCAGCAATGTTCATTTTAAATGGGTATTCAGTACTCACCGGTGTTGAATATGGATGCGCTGTCAGACGCACTCCGTCCGTCTCCAGCTGCTCGGCCAGCACCATTTCCAGTTCGTTGCTGGGCGGCGTCTCGCACAGGATCTCCATGCTGCCCGACAACGAGTTCGGATCGTTTAACATGAAGTACACCGAGGCAGCACCCTTCTCGCGCAGCGAACGTATACTCTTCAGCAGCTTGTGACGATGGGCCGGATTGTCAACGCCAATGGCATCCAGGTCGGGATCACCCACTTGCTTGCATATCTCCAAGTCATCGTAGCCATTGTCCAGAAAACTTTCCGCATACTGTGCCAAACCGAGGGCGCGCAGCCACTCGCAAACAATGTTGCTAACGGCCATCTTGCCACCAACAGTGAACTCAATTTGAAGAACTGTGAACTCTGGGTGTACAGTGTATACTGTCTGTATACAGTGAGTGCTGACGTGTGTGCCACCAATTACCGTTGCAAAATGAGCGTCTATTAGCGACGCGTCGCGTCACGTGCTAAGCTATTACTGCTCTTAGCTGTTCTCTTAGCTGTTGCCAATTTTCTTTTGACCGTTTTTTTTCTTCTTTTTTTTCTTTTTTAAACACTGTTTGCGTATTGTTTTAAATGTGCACTCGTTAAAATTCAATGCCTCGTGCCACACACACATTAAAGTTGATTTCACATTTTTGCCCCGTCTTGCTTTTTGTGTGTCCTGCAATCGTTGCTGCTGCTGCTGCTACTGGTGTTGCTGCGTCTCCTTCTGCTGCTGCTGTTGCTGCTACTGTTGTTGCCACCATTGTGTGTTGGTGTCGTTCGACTGCTGCAAAAACATAGAAAGAAAAGTCAAGATGTTTAGTATTGTTAGTGTGTTGCATGAAAACGATAGAATTGCATAAATTTCAATTAAATGTGCCCGCATTTACAGAGTTGAGTTTAAGCACTTTCCCACAAGTTTCTTAGCACTTGGCCCCGCCCCTTGTGGCACAAATCCATAGCTGCTGCTCAGATTCAAATCAAATTCAGAATTCTACAAAATTAATTAAACCAATGGCAGCTGATGCGGTTTCCATTTCCCACAAAATTCATGTTCTGACGGCAGTGCCTTATCAGTCATTCAGGCAGCAAAACAGGGTACAGGGAACCACAGCGAATAATGCGTGTCACACACACACACACACGCACACACACTGTATATCACTTTATCATAGACATACTGACGTCTCCCATGTGGGACGCATTTGCCTCCCTCACTCTGCCCCATGGCGATTGTGCGCCTTAGAGAATCTATGAGGCGTTAAACGCAAACTAAAAGCTTAGAGCAACCAATCAACAGCAGTGGCAACAACAGCAACAGCAACAGCAACAACAACAATATCTACAACAATATCTACAACAACATCGAGTGCAGTTTTGGGCGTGTGCCGTCGCTTATTGATAAATGATTGATTATCGTCGAGTGGGTGCGCTGCGGTTTTCTTTGCTTAGCGCAAGAGTTTTAGTGTTTGCTTTTAGTTTATCTTTAATGGATTATTTTAGCGGTTGGCAGCGGGGCTAAAATAACAAAATCATTGCCATAATCCACGCTGTCTTGCCACGCCACGCCACTCCACTCCACGCTGCTCCCTGCCACGCCCCACCTCGCAAAAGGGAGTCATCATATGAGTAATTTATATGTTCATGTGCTGTTGCTCCTCTGCCTCTGTGATTAAGCTGCCCCCTCTCCATCTCCCTGCGTCTCTCTGCTGCACGGGTTTTTATTCTTTGTCTGGCAGCTGTTTTATTTTCATTTTCATTTTCATTGGCATCGAAGAGATCAATCATGGCAGGTCGACATGCCTCACAAATTGTTTAGTGATACGCAATTATTCACCAATAAAACTGTCGACCAAATGTCAAGTGTTGAGCTTTTGTACACAAAAATCAACTCATCTCGAAATGTGAGTTGATTTTGGTTGCACATTCGAGCAGAGCATAAATGGGTCAAGTATATATTATATATATTACCAACAATTCTGATAGAACAATATGAAAAGCGTAAGCTTTATTTTAAATTGCTTTCAGTGGCTTTTTTTCGAAATAATTCTGTTCTTTTCATTTACGAATTCCTTTAAGCAGCTTTTCCACACACGAAAATAATTAAAATCCGTTTCAAGTATTTATGCAGTTGCATGAAAATAAATAAAATATAAGAAAAGTGAAAATCGATTAAATAAAAATGGCATCCAGCAGAAAATGTATGTTAACATTTGTAGCTACAATGGAAATAAAAGAAATCAATTAATTGTTGAACAAACTGCACAATTGAACCTCAACAAAATATCTGAAATTCTTTTTTTATTGTTCATTTGGAAAAACACCCATATTATAACCGTAATCATTATTGTGGGCGCGCCCGATTGTAAATGCCTAAATTGTATGGCAACAAAATGCCACAAAATTGTGGCGCTGTCAGCGCTGACAACAACACGAAGCACCTCAGTGCACAGGGCCCAAAAAAAAAACAAAAACAAAAATAAAAATAAAAAACCCTTTCACTTCCGACCTATGCATTACCTATGGATTTTATTTTGTTTTTTAGGTCAAAGTTTGTTGGAGTTTAGCTTGATTGTTGTTGCCGTTGTTTTGGTCGTCTTCCACCAAAAATTCAACGCCAACGCAGCGCAGCACAGCTTAGCGCAGCGGGGGCAACAAATTTAATGCAACATCATCGACAGCGACCGCAAAAGAGGCAACAACAATAAATTGTTGACTTGTTGCAGTTGTTGCCTTCATTCAAAATACTTTTTCGTGGGCGTCGTACCAAAACGCATTATGTTTCCATTCGACTATATATACAAATGTAGTTTGTTGTTGTTGCTGCATTGTGGCAAGTTTAATTTGTTTATAGCACGTCCGTTTGTTTTAAACGGTGTCATTTGAGCAATTCAAAGAGATTAAAGAAACAACAACAACAACAATAAGAGGAAACCCTACGCTGATCGTGTTGACTTTTGGCCTCCGAGCCAGAAAACAATTGTGAGAGGTGGACAGGCGAGACCAAATCAAATTGAGCGTCAATAAAAAACGGGTAAGCAAATTCGAGATGTTGTTGCTGTAGCTGTTGCTGTTGCAGGTAACGATTATTGCAACACGTTGCGGTGCGGTGCGGCCAACAGCTGTCACCTGGCACTTTTGGTACGCTTTATCGGCAATCTGCACGCCGCATGCACACGCCGCGTATGCGCGATTGCCATTTAATTAAAATTGTTTGCACAGCTTCGCCAATTGCTTGGCTACATTGATTTTCCTCCTTAATTTTTTTTGCTTGTCCGTTTTTTATTTTGTATTTTTTGTGCAGGTGCGCAACGGAAACAGCAATACAAAAAAAACAAAAAATATTCACACGCTGTGGGACGCTGGCTAATTAATATGCATAACTCGAGCTGAACGCACTTGAGCATTTAATTATTGTCATTAGCTGAGCAAACACAAAACCGGAGAAGAGCAATTTTCGTTTTCTTTTTTGCCATAGGAAGCGGGCCAACTGGGGCAGTAATAAACATTAAATAAACAAATCAAATTAAAAAGTACAAAAACAACAAAAATAACTCAAGAACAAGGCGTCTTCATTAATGATGGGAAGTAGGAGGGAGGAAAGAGAGAGAGAGACAGGCAGGAGGCAGAAGGCAGAAGGCAGTCAGAGCCAAATAAAAGTCAAATACATTTGACAAAAGCAGCATTTTTTGGATTCAGCCAACTGTTCGGGCCGCATTAATACCAATGGCTAATTAACTTGTTGTCGAGCTCGTAAAATAGTTTGGCCGCTCATCAAGATAATAAAGGCCAACGAGCAAGTTTTGTTTGCTTTGTTTTTATCCACTGTTCGCTGTTGGTTTTTCGGCCGCCTTTAATTGCGTTTAAAACAAAAAAAAAAAAAAAAAAAAAAACAGAATACAGAATACAAAAGCCGGCACGTAAGTAACTGAACGACGTCAGCTGCAAGTCGAGCAGGTCACATATCGCGAGCGACTACTGTCTGTGAGGCATCGGAGCCCGGGGGAAAACGGTGGAAACGCTGAAATTGCTGAATTCATTGGACAACGACGGACAGACGGACGGCTGCAGTCACTTTTGGTAATTAGATTTTCGAATACAGATAACGAACGGGGCACATTAAAATTTTACAACCCGCAACTGATTGTGGCACACAGAAAAATTGAAAGTATTTAATAAATTAACTTAAAAGCCAAACTTAAATGTCAAGCAAGTCTTCTAAGGGGGCGGCCTTCTCAGCGTTTCGACCAAATTTGACAGCACATAATAATAATAATGAATAATGTCCGTGCAACTATTTGTATTGGGCTCACTTTAATTAATACCACAAATTGTGCAATAAATTAAAAGCCATTTTCCGTCTACAACTGTTGTTGCCAGACTCTCTGTAGGCAAATTGTCAGCAACACGACTCTTGGTTGCTGCTCAGCAATTTCATCATTCACAAATAATTGCACTTGATGTTAACTGTCAATGGGAAAACAACAACAGTCAACTGGCAGCAGGCAGCCATCGAATGTTGCCCAATATTAAATGCCAATTTCAGGCCAAATGCTTAATGCCACAAGTTCTCGAATTCGATTTGCATTAAACTATTTGGTCAATTTGGCCTCTAGATGAACATAAATGTGATTTATTAGCCGATTTGTTGAAATTTAACATTTGTTGCCCCAAAGCGCGTAATTAAACCAAATGTTCATAGGCCGTATTCCCATATCGTTTAATATGGTCATTAATAATAGCTTAATCATAAAATGTTATATAGGGGAAATAGGTAATCTATTTTGATATGAGTAAAAGAATCGTTTATTTTATTTTAATTTGTAATGTCCGCTTTTTTCTAAATACAAAAATAATATGTGTAATTTGACGCAAATGATTCGCTTCCAAAGAGTTGTAATCCAATCCAAAAACCTGGTTTTATTTGATATAAAAAAATACTTATTTTGCGCTCATCTCTTTCAATATATGGAATTATATCAATCAGCAGTGAAATGAATACAAATTCTACTCCCAATTGAATCCAATTGAAGTCACGTCCAAATCCAATTGATTGATGTTGTTGCCTTAGTTATGCTTTAATTAGAATACAGTTGCATGAACAGCTAAAAATTGTTTTTTTTTTTTGGTTTTTTTTTTGGGTGTGCACTCTAAAAACCAAAACCAAACCCAAAGTGTTGCAATTTTGAACGCCTTCCCAGCGATGGAGCTGAGCTCTCCCAAAGCAAATGTTTCATGCTGCGCACACACACACACTGACGACCTTTTGGCATTCACATACATACGTACATGTGCATATGTGTGTGTGTGTATGAATATTGGCAAGGCCTGAAGCTGTGCAAAAAGTCAAGTCAAAAATTTATAAATTTATATCATTTATTTTTTCTTATTTTTTGTTGATCGTTTTCTTTTGCTCATGTTTTTTGTTTCTTTGTTTTTTTTTTTTTGTAGCTTTTTGTTTTTGTTTTTGGTTGCTGGCTAAGAGCAGCGGGTGGTCAGAGTGTGCAGGTGGCTTCGGAGTTGTCTTGGTGCTTTAAGCGTGTTTTCTGCTTAATGTTTAATGCCCGATAATTTAACATTTGTGTTGTTGTATTTTCTACAATTTGTTATGCAAACAAACGGGCCACAGTTTACTTAACAGCCGCTTATAAATCATCATCATCAACAGGAACAACAGCCACAATAAAAACAACAAAAACAACAACAAGCCATCGATAATATCGCCATTGTTTAAACAATGAAAAATGTGCGATATGCCCTCATAATATTTATTTGGCTGCCTACAGTAACTACACATCATCATCATCATCATGATGAACATTATCATTATCATTATTGAGTTCATCAAGCAATGTGGGCATTGATTTTCGACTCTTTTTCTTGTCGCTCAAGGCAAGAACCTTATGTACATATGTTTGCTTCTTTATTGATTGGTATTGCCCCCAAAAAAAATATACATATTTATTTATATATTTCTTACTTGAGGCTCATTACCGACAGTTCCCATTCCAAGTTGCCCAATTTCCCGTACCCGGTTCCCAATTCGAGACCCCTTGGCCAATCCCAAAACCGAATCCCAGCCCAGTGCCAATGAAATGCAATAAATTCACATTAAGCCGCTCACATAAAACGCCTGATTGCACACAGCGCGCTGTGGCGGCAAAAGCTGAAGTTCTCCCGGGGAACGAAGCGCTGAAGCCAACATCCTGTTGACAGTCGTCGACTGTTGCAGCAGCAGCAACAGCAGCAGCAGCAGCAGCAACAGCTATCAATATTAAAAGCGCTTATTTGACAGAAATATGACAAATGCCTGACAGCCAAGCTGAAAATAAGCACGGGCACAGGTTGCCGCCACATTCAGTGGCGCAACGGTTTGGATTGGATTGGTTTGGTTTTCGGTTTTGGTTTGGTTTTGTTTGGTTTTGGATCCTTCGATGTCCTGTTGTGCGACGCAAAGTGCCAAGTCATTAGTAACAGGCGAGAGCAAACGTCAGATACGCTTTTTGGATTAGTCAATTCAAATTGCGTGCGAGTATTGAACTGTCAGGCAGCTGTTGCTGCTGCTGCTGCTGATGCTGCCGCTGCTGTTGCTGCAACGGGGGCGAAATGATTTTGGATGCTGCTGCTGGTGCTGCCAGCTTTCAGCTGTTGGTCTGTTAACTTGGTCCTGTTGCCCCGCACTGATAATAATAATGGCGATGCGAACCAACTTGCCACATGCTGTGTGCCCAGGCATTCAATACGCGGCTATGCTGCCGTTGACAACGCAACACACGACACGTGCAACACTCACGCAATTTCAGCTGGCGGGCAAAGCGCCCGCGCCTGTTTGTTAAATGAAATAAGTAAGCATCGAAAATGCGTTCAACTGTCAAAGTGGTGCACCACCACCACCACCACCACCACCGACATTCATGTGAGTGTGTGTGTGTGTGTGTGTGTGTGTGTGTGTGTAACATTTAGCCATCCATTCATATTCCACCTTTATGCTTGGCATGCAACGAAGCGTGCCGCAGCAACAATGCAATCACAGCCAAAATGGGGCACATCCAAATTGTAGGATAGCTTATCAGTGTGTGAGCGTCTATGTGTGTGTGTGTGTGTGGCTGTGTGTGTTCGTGTGTGTGTGGGCCCGACTCTTTGGTTTTTCAACTGGAAATTGAATTGAGCCACAGAGCGCTGGGTTAGTGCTAATGAAAACCAGACGGATGGAAGGAAAGTGTGTGCAACCAGCAACATTGAGTTTTATCAACCGAAAAGGCTCTCAAATATGTCAAGGAATTCATTAGAAACTCTAAAATAAATTATATCGGAGTAGGTTCACTTCAAGTATCTATATAAGTAATGAAAGTATTTTTCAATTCGATGTTATTAAGCCTGTATAACAATTTAGATAATATATATACAGTGGTATATATGTATATAAATTATAGCAGTTAGATGTTAAACAACAACTTAAACAGGTATTATAACAATTACAGAATATATATTTGAAAACTAACAATAGTTATTCAATAGTTGACTTCAATTCAAAATCGGATATGTTAAATATAGAAAACTTTATTCGGAAAATTCAGCACATTCGCAATACACAAAATCAGAGTTAGCTATAAATGAATTCGCTGTTTCCGTGCAACTCAAACAAATCAAATGCACATTAAACTTAACAGTTATTTGCGTTAAGTATCCACTTCGGTTTGGGGGGCATCTATCTTTATAGTATCTGGTTCGGTGAAGTGCACAGTTATTTTTCGCATTATCAGTGAGATATTTCGCATAATTTTCGCGTTATTTTAAAATGCAACACAACAGGCAAATAAACACGACGTTTTGCGCCAATTTCATAAATATTTTTATGGCGTTTAATAAAATTTTATTGGCATGGAGCTGCATGTTTTATGAAAGTCTGCTTCGCTTGCCACCGCTTCTGCGCTTGCCCCGTGCCCCGTGCCTCTGCCTCTGCTATCGGCTGGCTGCTACTCCGAATGTGGCTGCAACTCTGCTACTCCAATTTGTCGCTGCGCAGCGCTGAAGTTGATCAACTGCCTGCCCCAACCCAGTGGCGCGCAGCACCTCTCGTCGGCCGTCTGTCTGCCACGGCAGCAGGCAGCAGGGCTGCATGCAATTTTTTGCGTATTTTAACGCTTCATTGTCAATGCAACTGACAGGCACTTGCCGCCGCTTGCCACTGGAGATGATGATGCCGATGGCCGATGGCGATGGCGATGGCGATGGAGATGCACCAGCTATGCAACGCGACGTTGTCATCAGTTGCAACAATTACTTAAATGCAGCTATAATTTTTATGCAGACCGTTGGGCAATTTACTGGGCCAAAACGGCCAGTCAACCAGTCAGCCAGTCGAGCGCTTATGGCTATTTTCACAATTTTTGTTGTTGTTTTTATTGTTATGAGAGTGCAACTATTATTATTTTTACAGCCATTGACGATAATGCTGATGCGTTGCATGCCTCAAAAACACATACCAGCAGCATGCGTATATTTATATTTAAATGCCAACTGGCTGTGTTAAAAAATATATGTCCATTATTGCTTTTCAGGCCCAGTGTCAATCGTCAACGGTTGGCAATTTAAAACATATTTGTGGCCCATTAGTTTGTCGCATTGTGTTTCACACACAAAACACACACACACACCCCGCAGTGCAATTATTAAATTCTATAGCATTTATCACATTATTTTTTTTTGCGTTCAATTAAATTTAAAAGTAAATAAGTTAAGTTACATTTAAATAAAGTCAGCATCACAAACTGTATGCCTCTTGAGTCATTAATTAATATAAATTTGGCTAACAACTTGCCCATAAATATTTATTTGGCATTCAATTAAGCATGTCAAAGACATAGCTGACAATAAAAATCATCATTTAATATACCCTGCAGTATAAAATTGAAAAATATTATTACTGTAGGACAGAGTTGATTTTATTGCAGATTGAATTGAGGAGCAAAAAAGCTATAGATAATCAGTTAAGACTGGAATATAATATATTCAATATAGTATCAATGCTTCCTAATTATCTCTAATTAAATCTGCAATAAAATCAACTTTGTCTTATACATTTTCCTTAGCCTGACAACAATTATAACTCTATCAACTTTGTCTGGCTTTATTTTTCTCGTAAATCATTAAAGTTTCCATCCAGCTTTGTTATTTATGTACAGCGTATTTAAGTGACTCAACGAAAACTTTCATTCATTCATCAATTTGGGTATTTAGCATTTTGTCAATGTGTCATATATTGCCTTTCATAGCTCTGTCATTGGGTCTTCTTCTGGTTGCCCTTTTCAATTTGCCGCGACTCATAAATCACAGTCGCACAGTCGGCAGGCAAATAAAACATTTTTTACAGCATCTCTTTTTTGGCATTGGCTTGGCACTGATTGCCGCACAATGGCAATTAACCCATAAAATGAAAATGCCCACATTTAATCGTAACTTAACCCCAGCCCCCACCACTTCTGAAGTTCGAATCGAGCGAGTCCAATTAATTGAAATTCAAAGCATTTGCTTTGAATTTGTCTCAGTTTTATGAGTGTTTTTTTTTTCTTTTCATTTTTTTTTTTTTTTTGCCGGTTTTCTGTTTAATTTTACTTTGCTCTGCAGAACACGGCTATATAATCATTGCCATCCTCCTCATCATTGTCATCATCGTCATCATCATCGTCGTTGACTTGTGTTTCCAATGAATAATAAAGTAGAGTGGTGTACAACGAGTTGAGCGGAGCCGACAGTGCCACAGATATAAATCAATTCCAGAGAAGCGACAAAATTTACATTCCGTTTTGCGTGTGTGTGTGTGTGTGTGTGTGTGTGTGTGTGTGTGTGTGTTGGGGGAATGGGGACTGAGGAATGGGAGCACTGCCGATGGAATTGAAGAGCTGGAGGAATATAGGCGGGAATCGTCCATTGATTTGGCTTATTGAGATTTCATCGGAAGTTTTGTGCGCATTGTGTCACAGGCGCATGCGTATTGAAAATTTATGGGAACGGTAAAGTCAAACGGCATTGTATTAATAAATAAAAAAACAACAACAAAAAATCGAAAAACTAAAACCAGAAAAAAAATATATACAAATCGTTATCGTTGAAATCGTGCGAGGCGATACAATTCGTAAGCGTTTAGCTTTAAGTGGGCCTTGATTAATGATATCGAAGTGCGTCGCGGTCGACAACGCACCACAGGAGGCTGGCAGCTGGCCTGAAATGCTACAGCAGGGGGCAATGGAGTCCAGTCCAATAGAGACTCGTTTACAATAGGCGTTGGCCTTGAATAAGCTCAGCTCAGCTCAGCTCCGCTTGGCTTTATCTCATATAAATTCATATTCATATTCTATGCACTATCAGCGATCTGCGAAAAAAATTTGATACATTTTTTTTAATGGTTTTCAAATTTGTGGTTGTCGCAGCTCAAATGATGTGACAACCTCTTTCAGACAACATCTTTAGCTCTCCCCATATTTATTTACCTGTCAGAGCCCTTCTGCGCTGAGAACATGTCCAATCAATGCCATCCCCATTACTTAAAAACCCATCAACACAATGGCCACTCGGCCTCGACAAAACCAGAGTAGCTCAAATTTCACATAAAACAACATTAGGCAAACAGAGAAGTAAAAAAAAAAAAAAAAAAACAAAATCAAATTGAAATTTCATCATTCTGATTAGGTTGTCGCCAACAGCAACCAGAGCTCCGGCTGTCGTCTAGAATTTATGCTTGCGGCATATGCCATAAAAATAAAAGACAAACTCCAAACGGGGCCATTAATGAAAAATTACGAACCATCTTCGAGCGGGGCATAACAATTTTCCAACTGACTGCAAACGACGCACGATCAGATAAAATATAAAAATAAAAAAATCTATATATATATATATCTAAAGTTCAGTCATGTCAAACTGTGGCGCTGCCCAGAACAACAATATGACAGCGCTGATCATAGAGAGCCAAAGAGAGAGAGAGAGAGGGAGAGACTGAGTTTGTGGCAGGACAAGGTAATGGCAGCCAAAATGTGTTGAAACCCACACGACTGTCCGGCTCTGACTGTAAACCGATCCTCTGCACGCGGCACAATGAAATTTCAGTTGAAATGAAAAATTGACAACCTCAAAGGAAAAAAAAATATATAAAAAAATATCAAAAAACAAGAACAGAAAAAGGAAAGTGAAGTCGGTACCAAAAAGACGGATGAACGTGGATAAGGACGACGACAACAATTACACAAATAAAATGCACAATATTAAACGAAATTATACTCAATACTTGTGTTTGTCAGTGCGTATATATATATATAATATATATATATATATATGTATCTATGTGTATGGGTATTACTTCCCCTGCCCGGCTCAATTGGCAGACACAGGCGACACAACAAAGGCCAGTGTCGGCATAAAACAAAAGGGCCCAAAGGCATAAGGCTGACAAGGCAGCTGCCTGTCCCCTGTACCTAGTCTCCTCTGCCTCTACCCCCCTCGCTCTAACACTCGCTCACTCCCTCTCTGTCTTTCACTGTGTTCCTGTGCCTATTCCTGTCTGTCTCGCTTCTTGCCTGCCTGCCTGCCTGCCTGACTTGAGAGCCTGCAGGCGAGTTTTGTGTATCATTTTTCATGACAGCCAGCTACTCAAATGCACACACACACACACGCGCGCACACACACACACACACACATACATATAAGCATTGATATGTCCAATGGTTTGACAGGCACTTCAAAAAGTGCAATTGCTGCAGCTAATTACTACTAAATATGTCTCTTACCTAACTCACAAGCCCTCACTCTCCCACTCTCTCTCTCTCCCTCTCTTTCTCACTCTCCCTATCTCTTTGTCTGTCACACGTCCTCTCTCTCTCTCTTTAAAATTAGTTAATTTCTTGTACACTTAGACGCACATTAATCAACACGTGGCGAATGCTAATGAAGACGCATCTCAGCGTTGCACACAACTCACTTAAAATTTTGATTTAAGGCAACCACCCAAAAATTGTTGTTGTGCCCCCTCCACCCGCCCCCAAAACACCATATATCATTATTTGGAATCAGGCAGACAGCACGAGTTCATATAACTGCAAGTGTGTGTGTTTGTGTGTGTGTGTGTGTGTGAGTGTGTGTGACTTCATCATTTAACGATTATTTCTAGCAATTTCAATGCACTCACTCAGAGGAGAGACCCCCAAAAGCAGTTCAACTCTTGTAGAAGGCTTCGACAGCTTCCCCCCACCTCCCCCCGCACTCTACCGCTCTTCCTGCCATCTTTTTATTTGCTGCAACATTGCGAAAATTTACGATGCCTGTGACACAGTTAACTCATGCTCGACACCAAAACATATATCAAATGTGTGGCACGACTTGAAACGGCAGAGGCACTACACCAGACACACACACTCACACACACACACACACACATACACGCAGAAAGACAAAACCTTATAGCCACGATTCCAGGCCTGAAGGGTAAGAGCTGCGTTACCTGCTGCTCCTCCTGCTGCTGCTGCTGCTCCTTCTGCTGATGGCACCCAATGCCCATCGCTCCCCTCTCCCCTCTCCAGTCCCATTCCCATTCCCATCACGGTCGCAGTTTCAGTTTCAGCCTGGCAAACAATAACGTGAAATATGTGCGGCGTTTTGCAATTCATACGCAAAAATGGATGAGCGGCGTATTTGAATCGCAATGCGGATGGCTCGTTGCCTGGCTTGGTCTGGCCTGGCGGCATGGTCTGCCCTGGCCTGGCATGGCCTGGAGGGCAACGGTAGCCGCCACATAGCTATGTGGGTTGTAGCATCAAGGACACACACACACACACACACGCACACGCATATGAACAACACACAATAACACATTGTATGGCAATGGTAAAAACATAAAATTAAAGTGTCGTCGTTGTCGTTGTCGTCGTCGATGGCGGCGGCCCCAACTGAAGTGTCTGCAACGGACCGGGCCAGGACGTATGAAGAGTGGGACGGGGCGGGGGGAGGGGGTGTTGGTGGCGGCTAGCATTTAATCTTCCAATTGAGTGCGTGGTGCTGTGGTGCGCTGACATAGATAAACTGGCATATCCTGACTGTCTACAGTTACTATATATATTTTTTTATACCCTGAACCCATTAAAAATGGGTAAAAAGGGTATAATGGTTTTGTGCAAATGTATGTAACAGGCAGAAGGAAGCATCTCCGACCCCATAAAGTATATATATTCTTGATCAGGATCAACAGCCGAGTTGATATAGCCTTGTCCGTCTGTCCGTCTGTCCGTCTGTCCGTCTGTCCGTCTGTCCGTCTGTCCGTCCGTCTGTATGAACGCGCGGATCTCAGAGACTATAAGAGCTAGAGACTTCAAATTTGGAATATAAGATCTCGTATACCAGGCCCAGATCAAGTTTGCGTTATTTTATCGATAACTGCCTCAGTTTCTGAATTATCGATACATTTAGATTTCCGATAGCAGTAAATTCCAGATATCTCTCACAATTTAATGGATACAGTCACCAATTTTGGTTGGTAGGTTGTTGGCGAGGTCCTTGAAAGATCGGCATGTGCCACGCCCACCTCTGACGCCCCCATCACCCCCGCCCCTAAAATTTTCAAATGGCTATATCTTCCGCAGTTTTTGAGTAGGGAACGTCAAATTTGGTAGGTATATTACTGGTAGTCGCCTTTAAGAATCGATAACAAATTTGTGGTGCCACGCCCACACCTGCGCCTATAATCGACAATTTCGATTGTAAATCGATAACTCCGTATATCTCCGAATATTTTAAAGATAGAGTAACCAAACTTATAAGGTAATTTGCTGGTAACCTCCTCCAAAGATTGGCATACCAATTTTTTTATCACGCCCACATCCGCCGCCCCCAGGAACTTCGTCCCTAGAAATTTAAAATGCGCATATCTGCCGTAATTTGCAAGCTAGAGTCGCAAAATGTTGCAGCTATGTTACTGGTAACTCCCCCAAAGATCGATAAAAAAATTGGATGGCCACGCCCACTCTACCTACTTAAATCGATACACCTCTTGGTGCAAATCGATAAACCCATATATCTCACGCAATTTGAAAACTTAAGTCACCAAATTTGAAAGGTATATTGCTAGTAACACCCTTCATAAATGTGGAAAAAAAATTTTGGACCACGCCCACTCCCGCCCACAAAAAACGAAAAATGCCTGTATCTCCCGCAATTTAAGAGCTACAATTACCAAACTTAGAAGGTATATTACTAAGATCGAACTCCAAAATATTTTGGGCCACGCCCACTCCCGCCCACAAAAAACGATAAATGCCTGTATCTCCCGCAATTCAAGAGCTACAGTTACCAAACTTAGAAGGTATATTACTAAGATCGTGCCACGCCCACTCCAGCCCCCAAAAACGATAAACCTATAATGCATTTAAAACTTGGTTCAGGGTATATGGTAGTCGAGCTCACTCGACTACAGCGTTCTTACTTGTTTTATTTTCTACTGCATGCAGCATTGCGAACATTTTTGCTTTTAAAAAACAATTAATCTTTATTAGCCGACAATGTCCGTTGCCAACTTTGTCGATGGCTCAAAAGCCAATTAAAAGTGTTTTGCCTGTGCAACAATCAAACAAGCGGCACCCAAAAAAATGCTAGAGTGCTCGAGCAACAACAACACCACCAACAACAACAACAACAATGAGAACAACAAAAATAACGCCTCACGCCCAGCATTTTTTTATTCAGCGCCTTGTGTAATTAATCATTTTTACTGATTTTATATTGCATTACTTATGCTCCCTCTCCCGCTCCCACTCTCTCTCTCTGTCTCTGTCTATGTTAAAAGTCAACGCTTTCGTCCCTCATGGGCCAAAAGGGAATTGTGCAATATCCGTAAAATGCGCAAAAGTTGCCATCAATATGCTACGCTCGGATACGTCCATCAGAAATGCACTGAAGCGTAGATCCTTTCGTGTTACCGTTCGTTCCTCTCTTGTTGTTGTTGCTGTTGTTGTTCTTGCTGCCGCTTCGACAAAGGATTCGTTACGGATTTATTGGCAACTTGATGCGGCCTCTGGCCCTAACCCCGCTCTCGGTCCCGGTCCCGGTCCCGGCCCCTTTGGCTTTGTGACTTTTCTTCCTCCTGGACTCGTGCTATAAATTGACTTTTTTAGTTTTGATTTGCTGAAACGCAACTCCGTCGAACTCCAAAAAGAACCTCAGATTGTTTTTTTTTTTTGTTGTAGAAAATTAAAAAATATTTTGTGCCTGTCCGAAAAGTTTCGCTTGTGGTCAGTTAAGCAACAGAGCAAATAAATAAAGTATCCAAAAGTTGTAGGTTTGCCAAATTAATCCATAGACAAATCATTAAAGGTTAAAGCGTTATTATTGCGAGCCTAAAAAGGACTTTGCGCGTTGGCTGCGCACTTGAAAGGGATTATTTGACTGAGGGCTGAAACAATAACGACGCACAACTGCCAAATAAGTATCGAAAGTTGACCAAATTTCGAAAATGTCGAAGAAAAAATACCCTTTCGTAAAAAAATGCAAATGTTTATGTTAACCCAAGCTGAAGTGAAAAATTTAAAAATGTGAATATTTCTTATATTCTAATGGTAAACTTATTATCCTTATCCTTTAAAAATAATCACAAATTTCAGTGGGTCTTCTTTTTATAATTTTTAAATAAAAAATTTTTAAAATAAAATACCCTTTCGTAACTAAAATAAAATATTACGAATAAACAAAAAATTACTGAAATTAAATTATTTTGTATCTTCATAATATATTACAATAGTAACAGATTTATTGTTTTAAATATTATTTTGTTCAAAGTTTAGATCCTTCTTTTACCAATAATAATCCAAATAATTTTAAAAATAGTTATTCCAATACTTGGTCATAAATATAACACGATTATAACAAAGCCCAAAAGCATGTCTTGATTTGTTTCCCCGGCATTACAAACGCCGCGACAAATGGCTAATAACTATTTGGCAAGGGTATCTGCGCACAATAAATTGTTAATCATCCACTCTCCCCTGAACCCCACCCCTGGCCTCTTTTTCTGTATAATTTTGGGGTGTGCAAAACTGGAATCGAGCAATAGGAACAATGCATGGAAATCCCTAAATGTTGTTAAACAGAAAATAAATGAAGTCGACGCGAAACGCGGGGTGCAAAAGGATTTGTGCATTAGCGACGCAGACAAGTATTGATGGCTTGGACACGTCCACAGCAGCTGGACAGAAAGACGCCCAGACAAGCATTGGGTATTGAAAATCAGTTGAATGTACTATTTATTTCGCTAGGGGTAGTCCATGTGGTAGGCAAAACCCAAAAGAGGGAGTGCTAATAAGATACAACAAATTTCAACAATTCGGTGGTTGTTGTTTCTGCTGCGTACACAAAAAAAAAGAAGAAGAAGAATTCATGTTTGGTGTCAACATTTGCAGTTGTTGTTTATTTACACATTGTTGTTGTTTCGTTGTTATTGTTGTTGTTTCTTTACTTTGTCATAGAAAATTAGCAGCACCCCAAACGTGTCTTCAAATCAGTTTATCAAAAATATTTGCACAAATGCTTAGTCTGAACAAACATTCCGAATTGTTGACACTTTCCACAATGTTTGTTTAGGTCTCTTCACTGGCTTTGATTGGTTTGGCTGCTGCTAATTTGAGGCGCTGTCGACAAAGTGCATTTTCCGATTACATTTTCATTTAAAACTCAATTTCCCATAACTATTTAGCAAAGCTTGCCAAAAAAAAAAACAAAAAAAGAAGAAAACAACGCATGTTGCACATGCAACATAAAAACGAAAGCTTTTTGTTGTATGAGAACTTTCAAGCTAAGCTGCACAGTAGGAATCAGGTCAACTGGATATATGCAAATAGCATGTTCAACTATTGTACAACATGCAGCGCAACAATGCGCACAACTTGTTAAAGTGTTTTTACTTTTTTTGTTGTTGTTGTTATTTTTTTGTTGGTTTGTTGTTGGCTGGTTTGCCGCTTTTAATATATATCGCTGCAACAAGCGCGCACAGAGGCAACACGCAGCCTGCCGCAGCGCAACATGGCATTGGTCAAAAGGCGGCTGCACCAAAAGCAACGCCAAGTGCAACTGCAACTGCAACTGCGTCGACTGTGGTGGCGGCTGCCTGCTGCCGCCGGCTGACAAAGACAATGCCAACAGACAGACTGTTGCACCAGAGTCAGCCAACTGCATACAGCCCACAAGCCGTTTGTGGCACGAAGGAGTCTGCTGTGGTCCAGAGTAACGATTGTCATCCTCGTTTCTTTGGCATCATATTTTTGCTGCAGTTTCTAATTCACGATTTTGGAACTACGCTTGGAGGCATAGCGATTAAGTTGGTCAGGTTGTGCTACCAACTTTGAACAGAATTAAAAGGCTATTGAAAGTAATTAATTCAATTTAAGAATTTTTATAAAATCAAAAAATATGATTCTTGTTGTGGAGTCAAAAAGTAATGTGAATAGAGAGATGAACTATTGTAAATCAGGGACTTTCTTCTTTTGTTTTATTATCCAAACAAATTCTGCCTCAGCTTAAATAATTTTAGTTTTGTATAATTTTAACAAGCGCCAATTGCACAGCATACAATTTGTGGCAAGCTTCTTATCTTTGCATCTAATATCAAATCACTTTCAAGGTGCTTATCTCTGTTGTATCTCAAGTTGAGGCAAGCTGTGCTTGCCAACTTTACCATTTTAATATCGACTTATCAGAGTTTATGTTGCACTGCAATTGTTTCGGTGTATTTTGCACCACCTTCACCCTGGAAAAGCCTGCTACCAAATAAAAAAAAAAAATACATAACCAAAGTTTATTCAAGCAATATTTTTTTCCCATTTTTTGCAGGTTTACATTTGTTTTTACATTTGCTGTAAGCCTTTTTTCGATTTGCAGAGTGCGGACCTGCATAAAAAACCAGTTGCAGTTGCAAGTTGAAAGGGGCATACAGAATGAGAAGAAAAGAAAACAAAACTACAACAAATAATGGAGTTTTTCCTCTCTTTCCCAGTGCAAAGTGTATTGAGGCATGTGCCTGCAAGGGATGGCCGCCATTTGTTTACAAATAGCAAAATGCGAAATACAAAATGTGAAAATGTGAGAGAGTGAGAGAGATAGAGAGAGAGAGATTGAGAACTTTTGGATGCATAATACATAACTATGTATAACTATTTTTCTTTTACTACTACATATTTAGTTGTTTGTATTCATGTCGACCGCCCAACTGTGAAATTGTGTCAAAATCGGATGCTGCAGGCAGCCGCTGCACGTTGCAGTTAACTTTAAAGGCTTCCGAGGCAGGTTTACTTCGCCCAAACATTTATAGACTCTGGCTTAGCAATTTTCCAACGTACCTGGCAATTTAACGGTAAATTGTAAATTTCATTTAATACGACAGCACAGCTCGGCTCGGCTCAGATGCCTGCTGTTAATAAAGTTGCGCCTCAGTTCAGAGTCAACTAATTAGAAGCGCCCCAGATCCGCAATTCTCAATGCAGCCAGAAAACTTACCTAAAACGAGAAATCAGAAAAAAGAGAGTGAGATAGTGAGATGGCTATTAAGTAAGTTGGATGAGTAAGGAATATGATTTAATAAGCAATTAAATTATTTTAATAACGCCGCCGACGAGCGCAGCAAACGAACTGCACACAAAATTGCAATTTTCCAGCAAATTTATAACAACGAACAACGAATAACGAATAAAAACAGGCAGCAGGCGTTTGGCAACACAAACTGGCATTAAACAAAAATTAAGGACGGCTTCAAGAAGACTCTCAAGCAAAAAATTAGCAAAAAACTTAAACACAAAGTGGAAGATGTAACGAAAAAATAGAAAGAAAAACTAAAAAATAAAAATAAAAATAAATAGAAAAACTGGGCAAAACCCAAGACTCAACAGCTGCCAGGCCAAGTAGTCATCATCAGCTGAGATAGCAACAACTCAAGTGGCAAGTGGTGGGTAATGCCGGGAAACGGGGAGGGGCAGAGTAGATAGCAGCTAGAAGCAAGCAGCAAGCAGCAGGCAGCAGGCAGCAAGCAACATCCCAACTAATGCCATCAAGCTGATGCATATAGTGATTAGAGTGGACGCACTACTGACTCTCTTCGGTTGCAGATGACGATGACGATAAGTGTTTGCAGTTTGCAGTGTTATAGAAAAGTTGCCATCACACACAGATACACACACACACACACACACACACACATGTATTTTACTGATGATAATGATAGATAAGTGTGCGCCAGTGTACTACGTAACTTTACTCTAACTTCAAAAGCTATCAGCAGTTAAATCGAAATGCAGTAACCAAGACAAGACAGCCAGCCAGCCAGCCAGCGACTGAGCCTTGTTCTTGGCCTGAGCCTGAGCCTGGGCCTGGGTTTGAGCCAACGGGCAGCAACTGTAAACCTGGCGCAGCTTAATGACAAGAGAGCGCCAAGAATACTGCTGCAGCAGAGACTCACAGCAAATTTTGCTGCTTTCAGCTGCGCATACACTCAGAAAAATATCCGAGCAAATATCAAGATTCATAATTTATGTTGCATTTTTTTTGTGGTTCTAAAATTCGTAAATCTTTGAAAAATGTGAATAACACATTCAATCTTTGTATAAGTGAAATATACAATAAATAAGATAATAAACTTAAGTCATATCAAGAGATTTTAAAAATTATCCTACTGTATTTTTATTATAATTTATTTAAATTTATGAATTAAAATTAAAATTAATTTTTTTTCATTTGTCTTTTTCTGCTTTAAATACTTTAAATATGTTATTTACTGATTTAAGCTCGTTTCTTGCTGTACTTCAAATTTTTGTAAAAAATCGATGATAATTTTATTATTATTATTTTCGTAGGTGGCAGGTGCATTCCATGCGTACGCCCTTGCTCTTTTATAGATGGGTTTTTTCGCTCAGTGCACCCTTGACTTGATGCTGCTGCATCATTAGCAATTGTGGGCTGGATAAGGCGGGCGTGGGCCTGGGCATGGGAAATATTTGCTATAAATGCATGCAACATTAAGTAGAACGCATTTTTGCCACAACAACACAGCAGAAGAAGCAGCAACCTGCTGATGACGCGCCTGCTGCTGCTGCTGCTGCCGCCAACGCCACACGCCACTTCACTTGACTGCAGCAGCTCCTTGTCGTAGCTGTTGTTGTTGTTGCTGCTGCTGCTGTTGTTGTTGTTGTTGTGCCTTTTCACAGCTCAACG
Source organism: Drosophila kambysellisi (assembly GCA_035042185.1). Taxonomy (NCBI): domain Eukaryota; kingdom Metazoa; phylum Arthropoda; class Insecta; order Diptera; family Drosophilidae; genus Drosophila; species Drosophila kambysellisi. Next base: position 751,844 of record JAWNLS010000855.1, read on the forward strand.
CTTGCGCGCTTTTGGAGCAGAATGTGGCTGAGGCTGAGGCTGAGCCTGCGAAAGGGTTTTCGTTTTTGCCACGCCGCATGCTTTATATTATTTCCAAGAATCTTGCCGGCTATTAAGAAAGCATCCAAGCCAGGCCAGGGCAAGCCAGGAAGCAGACAGAGCCTGTGGTGTGTACGGAGATTGGGGCTGTTGTAAAGTAAAATTATTATTTTCTTTTCGTGCTCATAATTTCAGTTTTTCCTAACTGTTTTTTCAGCGTTTTTCTTTTTCTTCTTTTTTTCCGCTGCTTTTGGCCCCAATTAGTAAAAGTCTTTTCCTTATTACTTTTAGGCTTGGCTCTTAGCTTTACTGATAGATTTCTTTTGCCAGGCATTTTCTAATTAAATTCAAGAACATGGCACTATTACTAAATCTATTAAATACAAGATAAAAAACTTTGAATTTAGAGATTATATTTTTCAATCTAGAGGATAAACTAAGATCCAAAAATGGTTGTTTTCGCTTGCCAATCTTCAAGAGCTGCAATCTTGCTTTGACATTTTCAGAGTATTTAACATTCGAATTTTGTATTTAACTTATTCATTTTAATAGCCATGTTTTATTGCATGGGTTTTGACTTAAGTGCAAGCTAAAGCACCCTCACTAGCATAGCATTTTATTTATTGACTATTATTTATTTTATTTAACTGAAACTCCACATCAACCGCGAACCATTTGAGGCCATTTAGTTTGCGATAAAAACGCAAAATTTATGCAGGCTAAAATCTTTTCTTCCTTTTATTTTTTATTTTTTTTTTTAATGCACACAAACAAAATGCAACAGCAAAATGAGAAGAAGAAGACTGTATATTCGTATAATAAAATATAAGAAAAATTCTATTTTCTCGGGCAATAAAAATGTCAACAGCGTCGCCACAAGCGGACACAGCCAATTGCAACTGGGCTGCTTGCTGTGGGTCGACTTCTCCGGCTGATTTATGCATTTCGCATGCAAAACGCTAATCAGTGTGCTACCCGCCCGAACCACTCCCCAATCCCGTCTCCGGCGTCACCCAGCCAAACCGTTCCCTTTGCTTTGCAAAACTCGACGGGCGGCCCAATAAAAATCCAAGCAAAAAACCGGCGGGAAAAAGGGAGGCTGTAATACAAAACTCAAATAGCGTTTAGCCAAAGATGACTAATATCACGTTGCAGCATGTTGTTGCAAGTGGTCAAGTGGGTTGACTCGGCTGCATGTGGAGGCAGTTAAATGAATGTTAACAGAGCAACAACAATAACTTGCTGCACATCTCTGGCCGAGTTGTGCTGCATTATTATATGAAGCGAAATTCCATAAATTTGCATGGCATTTGTGGCAAGTGTGCAAATTGACATGCAACGCGTCGCAGTTGCAGACATATGTACGTATATATGTATATGTGTTTTTGTGTGTTTGTGTGTGTGTATATGTATGTGCATATGCTTGCCTTGTAGTGGTGCTCAATTAATTTTCCTTTTTACGCACCGACTGATGAAGAGAAGCCAAAGCCGATTTCTGTAACAGTTGTTGTTGTTGTAGTTGTTGTTATTGTTGTTGCAGCTTGTTGAATATTTTGCGCCTAAATAAGTTTTAACCCCAATTGAATTCAACGTATTTCAGTCAGAACTGGGGTGGCTTACTACTATTACAAGCCTGTTGCAGTTGTTGTTGTTGTTGTTGTTGTTGTTTTGCGTATTGGAAAAGTTTCTGAAATTTACGCATATGCCTTGCATAATTACAAGATTTTCAAGCGAATTTTGAACGAAATGTTGTAACTTGTGAAGTGCTTTAATAAATAATAAGAGCTTCCTGCTCCAAGTGAAACTTAACATTTTGGCCTGATTTCAGCTAAGCAATGGCAAAAACAGGGGTGGACTGAACTATATAAATAAATATATATGTATATACATATATATACATAAAAGGTTCCCAGCAACTGTATACAAATGCATTAAATATGTATGTTGAAAAGGTTTATCAAATGCACTTAAAAACTCAGCGAGTGTAAAAGAATCCGATTTTTCCCTGCATATTTTCCTTAACGAGTTTTAATTCTAAATTGTTAAGAGCGTGATTTAGGTCAAAATGAAAAAGGGAAAAACTATCTAAAGCCACAACAAGTTAAATACACTCTTGTATACAAATAATAAACAACTTTCCTAAGTACATTTCACTCAGTTTCACAGAAAACGAAAAGTTTGCTAAAGTTAACTTAAATATGACTTTTAAAGCATTTAAATGCAAAGTGGCAACTAAAAGATACGGACTCTCCTCAACTAAGTAACTTGTACTGAGTAGAATTTATTATATTTGTATTAAATAATTAAATACATTTCGTTAAACTTTAATTAAAATAACTTTTCTCCCGCTGATTAAATCAAAGCAATTTCTTTAATTGGAAATAATAGGAAATAAGCTCGGCTTGTAAATTGATATGAAAAGCTAGGTGTTTGGAAATGGTGCACAATTGTGTGGCAATCAAAATTGAACTGAATTACAATAGAGGCATGCAGGTGAAAATTTGATGCCACTTGCCACAAGCCACATATTTGTGCTTCACATACGCATCTATATAAATATATATATTGTGTATGATGGGATTGATGTACAGGCAATTGGCCAGCACTTGACCGGAAAATTAATTAACTAAAATATATATGTATAGATATTTGCACAACAGGAGCACACTTGACTGCCAAAAATCCAAACGACATGCACACACGCAGAACACAACACAACACAACACAACACACACACACATAGCACACACACACACACACACATAACACACACATAACAAATAAGTACATGGCTGCCTGGGCACTTAAACAGAGTTATCTAAAACCAAGAAATATGAGTCGCATTTGTAGCCAGCCTGGGGGGGATTTGTGGGGGCGTGCAACAACTGCGGCAAATGTCACTTAAGCGGTCATGTCCTATGCTCTAACTAGCGACTATTTGCAGTTGTCTATGTGTGTGTGTGTGTGTGTGTAAGTGTGTGTCTTCAACATATGGGCTTAGTTATTGTGCATAGGCAATGCTCATGTCCTGCTGCCACAATTAACTAAAAGCGCGCATCAAATTACAAACAAACAGCAGCAGCAGCAGCAACAACAAGGATGCCACAACAGACAGAGAGTGACAACGACATGAAGCGGAAGTAACAACTGTGCATATACATGTGTGTGTGTGTATGTAATATACGTATGTGTCTGTGCTTGTGTGTGTGTGTGTGTGTGTGTGTGTATTGAGTGTATTATTGTTATTTCACTCGAACGCTTGTAGATTTGTCGCCAACAGCTGTGCAACTTTTGTGGGCTCAGCCAGACGGCCATTTTGTCAATGCGCTTTGCATGTGTATCTATATGGTATATATATATATACCTACACAGATATATATTGTATATATATATATATAAAGATATATACCTATATATGTTTCCATGTGTAGCTGTGTGTTTGTATCTTTGGCCGCGTGCACGGCTGCAATTTATGTATCTTTTGGCTTACAAGGATAGACGGTCATTTGTAGCTTGTAGCCAAGTTGTTGCTGCTGTTGTTGTTGATGTTGTTGGCATTGTTGTTGTTGTTGTTGTTGTAGCCGACCTCAATCAGGGCCTGGGGGCAAAAAGGCTGGGCAAGCCAAGCGAATGAACGTTGCTCATTGTAAGCTACTTAAGATTTTGCACCGATTATATTATATATGCTAAAATAGACGCGCAAATTGAGTGTGAGTTTTCCGTAGATAATCTTTACAAGCAATTTAAAGCTAGACAAGTGCTAATATAACAATGCCAACAGCAGCAGAAGCGGCAACAGCAGCAGAAGCGGCAACAGCAGCAGCAGCAGCTACAACTGAAACAGGTAAAGATACAACACAGATCTTAACAACAATGGCAAGCAAATTAAAGGCTTAAGTACTTGCTGCACAGATAGAAAGAGACAGATAGAGATAGAGAGAGACAGAGAGCAAAAGGCAAGGCAGGTCGAACAGGTCGGCCATATCACGTGCGATCAACTAATTAAAGCAAAAACCGTAAAAACAGGAAGCCGCACATTAGGCAACAACAAAGTGGCAAAAGCCGAGAGAAAAATCAGAGAGTGAGAGACAGAGAGATAGAGAGAGAGAGAGAGAGAGAGACAGGGAAAAGTTTTCGTTGAATGATTACCAAGGCTAGAAATGAGTTTTTCCCCACTGCAACATTAATGAGGCCAACAAGCCTAGCTAGAGTAAGGCAGGGAGCAGCGGCTGCTGCTGCTGCTGCTGCTTCCTGGCCGCACTTGCCGTATTCAATTATGACGGAGCACCTTGAATTACAGTTAGTGAGCGAGTTGGCAACTTTACAACAATGCTTAAGCCTATTGAGCTCTGACTTGCCTGCCTGCTTACGACAGCATCATGTGGCCATAATAAACACGAAGCCAACTTTAAATCAAATCAGTTGCCAAACGTACAGCAAAGCAGGGGCGTGGCTGCCACCAATTCAAGCCGCGTTCGTTGACAGCGGGCCCAAAAGGAAACGCCAAGCCAAGTGGTACACTGAGAAAAACACAAATCACATTAAAAACAAAAACTCCTTTTTAATATATATTTAAAAAAAAAAAATCATTAATATAAATTTCTTTTAAGTAAAAAATACATATCTTAATAGAGAAATGCAATACTTCTAATTAATACTGGGATTTTTTTTTTTACTTTATACAAATCTTTTGGCTATTATATTTTTTGATCTAAAATCAAGGTTTAAGTAAAGATTTTAATGAGAATTTATTTTTCCTGATTTTCTTATTTCCTAAAATGTGGAAGTCTTAGAAATATCAACTAATATGTAGATTTTTTCAATGTGAGCAATATTTTCTTTGAGTGTAGTAGTTGACGCAAGTAACATCAGGATAAAGGTGGCAAACACAGAGAGAGAAAACCAGGGGGAGATAGACAGATAGAGAGAGAGAGAGAGAGACACTGAAAATCCATGGGTGCCTGGGATGCGTTGATAAATGGAATTGAATGGAATGCCACTGATTGGACTCTGATGGCAGCATCTTAGACTTGTCGCCACATCTCCAGCCACAGGAGCTATCCAGCTATCCACATTCAATGTCGGCCTGTCAGTTGGCTTTAGTGTTTGGCGCTTTCACAATTTTCAATTATGGTTAATCATGCAAATGTTTGTCGCCTGCGAAAATGTTTTACATAATGCAAAGTGAAATAATGCCGCTGATGTTGATGTTGATGTTGCCACACTGCCAATCGGAAAGTTCGGCAGCACTGCAGCCTTGTTGCATATATGAATAATTGTGTCTTTTGTGTACACCCTGGACTTGCTTACAGCTGCTGGCCACAGGTAGTAGCACAAACAATTTTTGCCACATCATTTCACACAACCCAAGAGAGAGATAGAGCACAAAGAATAGAATGGACATTCCTCAAACCTACCTAGCCACAATCGATTGTGTGTCCGTGTGTGTGTGTGTTGCTGTGTACCTTTTGGGATTAGAACCAACCCCGAAACGTGTCGCATTATGCGTGCGTAGACTACAGCAGGCGTAAGAACTAGATTGCCATGTCCTTCGGACAGGCAACTACGGATTTAAAGGGTGTCCCGTTTTTCCCAAACTCAGCCCATGCAAAATACCTGTGAACCAAGTTTGGCACAGCGGAAGAATCCATAGATTTTTGTGCAGGTAACGAAATTGTAATGAAACCATAATGAAAATGTCTCAAATGATTTCAAATTTAAACTGAGATTTCCAAGGGAGATTATAAAACAAATAGAGATTATAAAGCGAATCCTAAATTTCGAAGGTTATTTAATTCCGGTTGATTATATTGGACAGGTAAAATGAAAGAAAGGTACACCAAAGATTACATATCCTTGGACAACGAAGTCAAATTGCCGACTTTTAAATTTCACTATAAATTTAAAATCCGACCGATTGTTATATGATACAGCATCTTCTATATATCTAAATTTGGTTCAAAGTATCTTCTCAACTGAGGAACTAGCTTGTATACAGGCAAACTAACAGACAAACATGGATATATTAACTTGGCAAACTATGCTGATGAAGCATTAGAATACCCTCTTTAAGGCTACACAAATCCAATCATAGTTTTGCATACTATTATTATTATAATCACAAAGAAGAATAAACACATTTTTATAGGAAATTGATTTTAATTAAAGCTCTCTTTTGAGTAAACACTCATTCAAACATTTGGCATCCGTTTGGTCATGCAAAACTGTGCAATTCATCAACGAATTACACAGAGCGGTACCATTATAATATATGGTTTATTCTCATGGCATTACGACTGCGTGTAATGTGTATTTTACCCACATACATGTATATATACATATATATATATATGTAATATAATATGTAATTCCCCCATTACAGCTACGCACCCTATAGCTACAGCTACCCACACACACGCTCTGCATCAATTCCCATGCGTAAACCAGACTATTTATGTCTCAGTGTGTGTATGTGTGCCTCTGTGTGTGTGTGTGTGCGTGTGTATGTTTGTGCCATTTGGTCATAAATTCAAAAAGCTGTCCAGCTTAAATTTTGGTTTTTCAATTTTTGAATGCTAGACCTCCAGCATAAACTCTAGATCTCACCCCTCATTTATCCCCCACCCACACACACACACAACTACACACACAACTACACACTCAAACACACACACACACAACCGGCTCACATAGTTGTGCGTGTAACTGTAAAACGTGTAAGGAGTCAACGCACGGACCGAAATGCTCAGCGTCCGAAAGGACGAGCGTCACAAAAACCATGAGATTTCATTTAATTAAAGCATTTCTGTTTTCATTTTTTTTTTTTTTGTGTTTTTGTTGTTGTCGGGGAAAATCGGGGGTGCCCAGAAACCTAACCCAATGAAATCGTCGGTCGCATGCATGTTGAATTTTTGACGCCATATGTGCGTGGAATATATTAAATATACAAACAAGCCTTTAAAAGGGATCAGCGAACGCTTCAAATATATTTGTAGTTTTAGTCGTTTTTCCCTTTACGTTTTTTTTTTACGTTTTACGTTTTTTGTTTCAGTGTTTTGCAGCTCCTAAACAAATATGTTTGTGACATTGCCCACAAAAACGGTTTGCCTTTGGATTATGTGTTATTAGCCAATCCCCACCAGTCCCGCCCCCCACGCTTGGCATGCAAAATATGAAATCAATGTGTGAGGGGGTGGAAGGGTTGAGGCAAGGGTCACAAAAAGGTTAAACAAAGGTTAAGCTGGGCCCCTAAAGAATTTTTGGTTGCTAGCTTAGGCAGTCATCAGAGCTATTTAGTTAAAATTAGTCGAGGATGTCTTTTCAATAAACCAAAGCAAACAGGCGACAGACACCACAGCAAAATGCGCTCCAGGCGCTCGCAAAGGATAACAGCTAAGGATATTGCTGCCACTTGCTGCTGACAATGTCAAAGGCAGAGCAGGTAGCTTTGAGGCAATTTCTTCGCAAAAGAAAACGCTCAGCTGGAATGATGCTGGCCACCTATCAGCACCAGCAACAGCAGCAGCAGCATCAGTGGCAGCATCAGTGGCAGCTGCAGCATCACACAAATGGAACCCATGCGGCAAATCATGAAATAAACTCTTTAATTACTCCTCACGACCAGCAGCAAGAAGCTTTGCAGCTGGTGGCTGGCAGGCGGGGCACGCAACAAGCCAAACAGCTAAATGGAAAATTATGCAAAATACGGTTGCAGCAGCAACAACAGCAGCGGAAGCAGCTACCGAAAATTTAAGTAAAAATTATAAAATCTTTGGCACGACATTGGTCGCAAACGCTGGCAACGACAAAACTGCAAATTACCAAATTATAAACAAAAACCAATGATGATGATGGTGATGATGATGATGACGACGACAACGACAACGTTGCAGGCACAGCCATAAAGCCCCGAGGATGCCACAGTTCGGAGAGACGACTCCGACCGCACACAGCATGCAGTCCCAGCCATGGCAAACTAACCAGTTCCCCACTCTACCCTCCCCGTCAACCCCTCTCCTATCTGCTCTGTGCACAGTTGCCTTAAACGCATTTAAACAACTTGAGTGCCCCCCGTCCCGCCACACTCTCCTGGTCCTGTCGCCTTGCGTCGTGGCCGGGCCCCGTCAACCTGCAACGTTTGGCACCCACTCGATTATCACCGAAAAACGATTGACCTCACGAATTCGTAATTAATTTTCACAAAAGTTTTCCATTCGAAGACAAACTTCAAACAAAAGGCTCGCACACACAATGTGAACAAACGTGGCCATTGCCGAACCGAACCGAGCCGAGTAATATCGAGTTTGAGTTTTTCGGTTATTTCGGATTGGTTTTTGTCTTTGGCTGTGTATGCAACGGGGACCGTTGACTACAATGTTTAAACATTTGAGCAGCGGCGCTGTGGCACTGCGGCACTCTGGTGGTGCTCTGCCCTGGCGCTGTGGGGGGCACATTTGGTGAGCAAGTGACTCTCCAATCTTGCACTCGCTCGCTCCGTCGCTCGCTCGTTCGTTGGTTGCTTGGTTTGTTGGTTCATTCGCTCGCTAGTTGGGCGCATGATGTCGCTTAAGTGCTGAAACAATGTTTCAAGTTGTAAGAGCAACGACAACAACAGCAATTGCAACAACAGCAATTGCAACAACAGCAACAACAGACGGCAACAGACAGCAGCGGCAACTTGCCAGTCGTTGCACCAAAAATAAAGTGTGCAAAAATGAGCAACTTTTTCGACTGAGAAGCAACTATGTGCGCTAGCAAACACTACACTGAGAAACAAGCAGAGAGACTATTTAGAGTAAGTAATTAAAATAAAAAAAAAATAAAAAACAAATAAATAAAAAGTTTCTGTACAAGAATCAGTTGTACTTCAAAACTGAGGAAAGTTGTTGAAATTCTTCGGCAGTGTTTTTCTCTCAGTGTGCAAACACACACTGGGCTAGGCGTCGCATAGACAACAGCAACAACAACAACAACTTCAAGCTCGTTGATGACGCTGACTAGCAGATACTTGCAGTGCCGCCTTGCCACACCACAGACTGGCAAAAGATACAATTTCGAAGCGGCTCAAACTGAAACAATATGTGAGTGTGTGTGTGTGCGTATGTGTTTATGTGAGTTTGTTTGTTTATGTGTGTGTGTGTGTGTGTGTGTGTTTTTCAACTGGCAAAACGTAAAGTGCACAAATTGCAATTGCAGCTGAGCGCGGGAATCAGGACAAGCCCAGGATGAAGAGCAAAGGCTACCCAACAACTACAACTACAGCTAAACAGAGCAGTCTGTGTATTTTATGGAGTTTAATGCAGTGGGTGACATTGATAACAGCAGGGGTTGATCCGCAATTAAATTGATAACATAGCTGCACTTATTTTAATGCGTACGGGGGGTACCGACACAAAGTTTGTCAAGTCTAACTAAAGAATTGCATTCGTTTCTAAACAAACATTTCGAAAGATACATTTAAAATATTGTGCAGATAAATTTTAATTTACTTAATTAAAATTAAACTTTTATGTCATATGATTTATTTGTGGCAGATGAAGCATTTTTAGTTAAATATTCTTTTTTATTAGTTACTTTATTTTAAATAAAGAATTGTTTTATGTGTGCATAAAAAAACAGACAATTTAAATCACCTTTTAATATCGATGGTGAATTGTTCAATATGTGGTTTGACACTATCAGTATTCACTGTAAGTGTTCTGGTAAAGATTAACGCTATCTTTACTTGTTGTTCAACTCCTTTCAACACACACACACAAACACACACACACATCCTGATACACCGTTGACAATTTAATGCAATGCTTTTCGTCTGGCCAAAATGCAAAGTGCATCTGTGGAATGCAACGTGCTAAAGAAGACGAAGGAAAAGAAGAAGAGGCACTGACCACAACACAAGCTGGCAACTGATAGTTTGCTGGCATTAGACACTGCCAGGATGCACAATCGAGACTCCTCTTGCACGCACATTGACACTTTGATATGATTTCAGGCCACATGCCTGTGCAGCATGATCTGCGGTCTACTGGTCAGCAGCAGGAGCAGCAGCAGGAGCAGCAGCAGCAGCAGCAGCTGGGGCAGGTGGGGCAGCTTCAACTACACCTACTTCAGCTTTCAAACTGGTGGCCAGCTGGCCAGCTGTGCCTGCCAAACTTTAGTGTAGGCCCCCATTTTGTGTGGCATTTTTGGCATGATTGCACTACAGTTTGCAACTTCTGTGCCTTGTGGTCTCTTTTGTGGCAGGCAACCAATGACGCTGCACAAAATTGCTATGCCCGGTACATCAAATTGAGCCTGTTGCAAAAGCCTCGCAACTGATGTCAAAATGCGGCTGGGCAAAGTGTAAATAAAATCGAACCACACGAAAGATGCAAAAACTTAAATTGGAGCAACTGACAGAAAACACCAGGCAAAATATGGAGAGCAGATTCTGACTATATATCGTTTGTGTGTGTGTGTGTATAAGAAGAAGAGGAAGAAAAAACGTCGACAAATTTCGCAGAATTTCGCATAAAGTATCTGAAAGTTGAGACAGAATTTGTGTTCAAGTTTATAGCGTTTTTCTCACTTGTTTCGTGATATTGAAATTAATTTTAGATGCTGTTGGCGACAACAGAACAACAGCTGTTACCAGACCCCCTCTACCACTCACCCCTCACCGCTCCACCATCCATTGAACTACAACCCCCTCAACAACGAGCCTCTGCCCTGCTTTATTGTGTGACTTGTAAGTTTGTAAAGCGTTGTTTTTTTTTCCGGCGCTCAAGTTTAATTTCAACGCTTAACTTGGCCAACTTTCGCGAGTGACAGTCGACGCTTGAAGTCGCGGCAGCCGTGGCAGCCTTTTAGACGTCGCAAATTACTTCAAGTTTTTGGCATTCAAGTGCTTAAATGTCTCACGAGTTTGCTTTGCCAACCGCTTTACACGTCATTTGAGTGCACGCTCTCGAAAAACTACGAGCTACACTCAAAAAAAACTATGGCCAACTATGTCCCAAATTGCCTTAAAAAAAAATGTTGTAAGAGTAAAAAAAATAATGATTTCTTTGAGGAAGCAACTCTTGCCAAAAATATATTTAATTTATTTTGTTATTTAAAAACAATTCACAAATTTCTAACTAAAGATAAAGCTGTAAACTTTGTTAACTTTTGTATGAAGAAGATAACGAATAATATTTTTGCTACATTTATTCACAAAATATGAACATTAATTTAAAAAAATAAATTCTAAATTTAGTTTTTAATTTATGGGACCTATATTTTCAGCCAAGTGTAGAGCAATGAATTAATCAAAAAACAGCTGCAGTTCTTGTGGCATTAAGTACATATTTAACTGCACAGAGAGATAGAATAAATGCGAGAGAGAGAGAGGGAGAGAGAGAGGGAGAGAGAGAGGGGGAGAGAGAGAGACATGGGGGCGACCGCGAAGATTGCGCGATTTTAGCGCTAGAGACAAGTTCAACTTAATCAATTTAAAGTGCTTACCGCAAAGTCAACAGCTCAAACTAACCGCAAGGCGGCAAACACCCACCTACACACACACACAAACACACACACTCACAACTGTCATTGGTCTGGGGGTTATTAGGCGAATTGCCGCACATAGACACTCAGCAGGTTGTCGTTTGGCTGACCAACAAGTGACCAGCGACCAGCGACCAGTGCCCAGTCGAGAGTCGTCAACGGATGGTGGATGGTGGACAGTGTGCCTAGTGTCCAGTTGCCTACACCCCATTGTACTCGGCACGTAAAGTATCCTTTCCACAGTTCGCCTTTTGTTTTTGTTTTCTTCATGTTGTTTTCTTTTTTGTTGTTGTTTTTTGCAGCACGCTGCGACACTGTCAACGTTAGCCCCTTTTTGCCTTGTGGCTTGTTTGCCTGCGTGTATTTATATTTACTCTGTTGTCAACATTGGGAAATTATGAAAATTAATATGAAAATTGTCGCTATTATGAATGCACCTCCTACTCCTAAGCCTGCACTTGGGTGCGTGTGCATGTGTGTGTTTGTGTGTGTGTGTGTTGCTTGCCCCTTTTGTTTGCGTAGCCGACTGTTAGTTTTCGATTTAATTACTTGCCTCAACTTGAACGTTAATTTGATTGAGTATCACAAGTTTAAAGCGCACTTAGCCCAAACAAAAGGTGAAAAAAAGGGTCTGCAATTTTCCCAGCCAACGGCATTCATCAAAGGAAAACCCCGGCTTTGCTGTCTCGAGCAAATCAATTGCACTCTCAACTCTCCACTCTCGACATTTGCAGCTGCTCATTGTTGTTGTTGTTGTTGTTATCCTATTTGCATACGCATTATGCAATCAGCTCACATGCAACACACACACACACACAGACACACACACAATCGCACTTATATAGGGCTTATAAAATATGTAGAAATATAAAAAGGATAGCCAAGGACCAACAGAGCTGCAAGGATATGCAAAAATGCAAAGGCATCTAAGCCAAGCAAAACAAATTCCAGCTCAATTTGAAAATTCGATATATTTGCTTTACTTATGATAATCATAAGCGTTATAAACTGGTGGCTTTAGTTGCGAATGCATTTGATTTGCAGAAAGCTGCTTATAACAAAATATTTATGATTTTAATTGCATGTCATACTTTTTCCATCAGACTTTCACATAAATTGCACAATGCATGTAAACTTTTGGCTATTAAAAAATAAGGAAATTAAAGTCCATATTCTGTTAACTATTAGTTAAATTGTTGCCGCAAGTTATGTAAGACCATAAAATATCATAAGTGCCTTATAAAATGCATTATTATTTTGCCATCAGTAGCTTATATAATTATAATGTGACTAAGCCAATTAATGGTCATGTGCATTAAGTAAAGTCACTTTTGTATCAATTAGCAAGCACTTAAAAATTAAAAAAAAAAGCACAAAAAATAATTAAAAGAAAATAACAACAAAACACTGCGTTAATCTTTACCAAATGCAAATGCCATAAAATGCTCAATTACAAATGTCGAATGAAAATGAAAATGGACGCTCGGCTATAAAGTGAAATTGCCCAAATTAACCAGCTGTTTAAAAAGCCTTTTGTTAGACCCCACCACAACACCCCTTACTCCAAATCTACATGGCTACATGCTCCATAACTCATATGCATTTTAACGAGTTGCACGGTGGACACGAGGGGCAAACAGCAGCAGGGGGAGGGTGGGGTCAGGGAGAAGTTAGCGGCAGCCATGACAGTTTTTATGACACTTTTATTTCCTGTAGGCAAATAAAGCAGGCACAACTCGTGCAGTTAAAAATTTCAACTTCATTATCATGATGGCTGCACAGTAAATGCATTTTATTTATTATTATTATTTACAAATGCATTAAACACCATATTTAATTGCATCATAAAAAGTCGACGAGTCGACACAGCGCACAATGTGGACAACCAGTCCAAATGTCTGCCAACGAAATGCAATTGAACGCGCCGAGTGTGTAACACACAATACACTCAGAGAAAAGGTAGTCAGGCATTTTAGAAAATCGCAATAAAATGAAAAGCACGCTGAAAACGTAAAACAAATTTTTGTTTTTTAAAGCAATAATTGCTAAGTATACAAAAAATCATTTCTTGAAATGGGAAAGGTTGCTTTTCTTTTTGCCAGAATTATAATTCTTAATAAAAAAAAAAAATATTTCGAAAAAGTAGAAAAAGCACAAAATTTTATTCTGATGTGAAGAAAATTCTGTTTTTTACAAAGTCACAAAATTCCTTTTTCCGTAAAATAATAAGTGTAACGCTTTGGGCAATTGATTTTCTCCGAGTGAACATACAAATAAATATACAAATATATTTATATATGTATATATAAATAAATACATTTGTGCATGTGTATCTGTATCTGTAGCTGTTTATTTAGTTGCATTGCTTATCGCAAATGCTTTTCCAATAACGAACGCTTATTCGTGTGATATTTTTATGGATTTTCACTCGCACACTTGCAACCACTCAAACTCGAACTGAAACTGAAACTGAAACTCACACTTCAGTAACTGATTGACAAGTTACGATTTTGGCTGCTGTTCCTGTTGTTTTTATTTATTTTTTTTGATATTGTTGTTGTTTTTGTATTTGTTGTTGTTTTTGTTTTTGGTTGTGTGCTGTTCACAGTTTTTCGTTATTATTTACACTATTGACCCTTTCACACCAAAAACTCATTGAACTTCGACAGCAGCAGCTCACGTACTGAGAGCGAGTTCTTTGGTCTTAGCTAACTGTGTGCGTGTGTATTTGCTATGTGTGTGTGTGTGTGTGTGTGTGTGTGTTTGTTGTGTGTGTTTGTTGTGTGTACCTCCTCATCGCTATCAACTGTAAATAGTCATAAATGTTTTGTTTATGTTTACAATTTAGCTGCTGTTGTAGTTGCCGTTGTTTTGTGCCGTGTTGCAGTTCGTGACTCCTCCAACGTTGTCGACGTGGTTGTTGCTGCATGTTTTCCACAGTTGTTGTTGTTGTTGCCGCCGCCGCCGCTGCTGCTCCTGCTGCTATTCGAGTCAAGATTTCTGAATTGGTAATGGAGCATGTGCAGTTCAGCAGAGGTGAGCGAGCCGCATTTTATTGCTATCTAAATCGCTGACCGGGCCATTTACGTATGCCACTTGGCTTGTCTCTTGGCTTTTATTTGATTTTAATTTGACTCTCAACTCGACTCAACAACGGGACTTAAATGTTAAGAGCGCTTAACTCTAATCTACATATGGCCTGTAGCAACAATCTACCCACCTTCCCCACCACCTACCACAGACTACATATAAATCAGTGGGTTTCTTTTAGCCATATGAGAATCATTAATGCATTCAATTTACAATACCCATTAAACCCATTATGTACTTTACACAAATTAAGCTAAATAGCCAAAAGCTATGAAAATAATGTTTTTTTGTTATTGTTGTTTTTATTGTTATTACTGTCGACAGCAACAATAACTCAGGTCACATTAAATAATTGCCAATTTAAAAAGCAAAAAAGAAATAATTATAATAATAATAATTGTAAACAAAGCCCTAAATCGCTATGAGAGCTTTGTTCTACCATCTATTTGAGTTGGCCCGGCTCAAAAGAATAGCAACATGTTCTCATAAATAATTAACAAAGCTTCTGCCATGAAATTGACCTTAAATAAGCGAACAAACAATTTAGTTGAATGGATTAAAAAATAGGCCTAATTTTAGTCTGCTAAACAAACAAAATGTATTCAATGAGCTTATTGCCATCCATATATTATTTAAATCGTTTTTTATGAACTCGAATCGAATCGAATCGAATTTTATTATGCTTGCCAAGCTAAATCCGGTTGCTTACATTTAGGCCAATAATCAGTTGAATACAATAACTAAATTATATGACGGCAAATTGATTTGTTTGTCAAAAATAAAACAAAATAAATGTCAGTCTCAACAATAGCCTAACAACAAAAATGTGTACAGCATTAATTATGCCAAAGAGAGAAGCCAGCAACACAAAAAACACGAACAATAACAACAACTAAATCATTCAGTTGTCTTTTGTTTAGAGCATTTTAAACTCCATTTATCATTGGCTCTGATTTGCCGCAACAGCCAGCAAACAAGTGGCAAAAGTGCTCGACTCGAGGATACCCTGTGCGCGGCTACAAATTTAGGTATTCAATTCAAGGATTTGTTAAATACCTTTTAATATTATTACACAACTAGCTTTTAGTTATAATACAAAAATGGTTATTTTTACTGCACATCCTTTTGTTATTTCGCAATTTTATTTAAACATTAATCAACCTATTTAAAGGCAAAAAAAATTTATCATTGATAATCTATAACATAAACATAGAAATAATTTTAACTGATAATACATAACGTTGAATATAACATTTGAAGCACATTTCTTTAACGGCCAACAGTCCAGAGGTGCACATCCCGAGTCAAGATAATATAAAATGTGCGAAAAGTTGTGCACAACATAATAACACACACACCCCCTTGCGGCACCATTAAACAAAACCAGGGTATTTACTAAAAACCAGATGAGTGATGGCAAACTTATTGCGGGCAATCAATAAAGCGGAATAGCGCACAATTTAGCATAAATTATGCAAAACGTATAATTAAATAATAATACAATCGTATGTGAAATGCGAAATTAACTTAAATTATTTAATTTATGTGCGTGCCAACCTAAAATAATAATAAAAACATATATATATATAAAAAAAAAAAAACTACAAAGCCAACGGAATTTCGTAATAGGTATTCGAATGAATTTCGAAGCTGCAATTAAAAATGCGCATAAATTACAATTAAAAAAGTAATCAGCAACAACAATGCGACAATATTAGCTTTTAATTGCAATATAAATTATATATATAAAAATATATATAAATGTGAATGTTCCAGCAAATAACTAGAACTACAACTGCTATGCACAAATTTTGCATAAATTAATGAGAGCATAATAAAGAAACGACTGCGAGAAATTCAACAATAAAAATTAATTAAAATATTCATAAGGCAGTTGCCCCTCGACGGGGGCGTCATAAAACTGACGATTAAATGTCAAATGCAAACCGAAGAAAAGTGGAAATTCCAAGTTTTTTTTTTTTTTTTTGCACAAGTTGAGTTGAGGTTCACATAAACTTGCACAACTTTTGTACTACATCAACTTGAGTACATAACTATAAAAGTTGCGTTCTTGAAGGTAAATAAAGTGCACAATTGTTTTACTTATTGAGTGCGAAAGTTGTTAATTGGGTTTTCTTTTCTTTTTTTGTGTTTTATTTGAGGCCTTTAATTTTCCTGCTTCATTTGAAACGAGGCTTAAAACAAAAGTTGTAATTTTTGTTTTTGATTGTTTTTGTGGCTTTCAAACAATTTGGGATTTTTTACTCAGGACTCTGATGAGTAATGAAATATTTGTATAATTACTATTAGGAATGCTTGCAAAGTATTTAAATATTTAAATTGCTTCTCAATATACGAATTATCGCCTAATACAAATAAATTAATAAATTACCATTATTAAAGTGGATAAAGTCTTTTCGGAGATCATTTAAATTCAGCGTGGGCGCAATGTGTGAAATTTTGTTGATTTTGTGTGTCGACTCTAATTAATGCTGCTGTCGAATGAGTAAAATAACTTTAAGAAAAAATGAACCTGGAGCAAGGGTTCAGTGCTCTGGAAGGTGCTGTTTTTGCTGGTGTTGTTTTGGCATTTCCTGTAATTTGTCGAGCGAGGAAATTGGTAGCTCTTCGCCGGGTAGCACATTGGCTGTGTTGGTTCAGCGTGTCTGAGTCGCTTGCATATTAATTTAAATATAATTATGATAATTTTTATTGTCAAGCCACATGTTGGTTGGGATGTTCGAACCCTTTTGGCCCTGGGCAAACAACCCTTGCCATCGTCGTCCTTTACCATCCGAATGGATTAGTTATTAAGTTATTTTAAACTAAAAGCAACGAGCCAACGAACTACAACAACAACAACAACAACAGTAACAGCAACAGCAACTGACGCGCCTCAGTGAATCAGCTAGCAGTGCTGGCCAACAAACAACATCTTGTGACTGACATTTGTGCGTCAAATTAAGTGAACTCTTTTTTATTTTTGTTTTCTTTTTTTTCGTGTGTTGCAGCAAGCAAGGAGGCAGCAGCAGCAGCAGCAGCGGCAGCAGAGTCAGTGGCACATGGTCAACAGCAATGTAGCTTCCTGCCTGCCTGGCTGGCTGCCTGCCTGGTAGTCTGCCCGACTGACTGACAGACTGAGTGACTGTTATTGTTGTTGTCTTCGGCCTGTCCCCTGCATTGCGTAAACTATAATTAATAACAAAACATGTTATGGTTATGGCTTTTGCCGTCTCTCTGAAAATTGTTTCTTGTGCCCGCGCCTGCGGCTCACAAAAGCGGTCTCCATCCCCCCGATCCCCATCCCCATCCCCAGCTCCGTCGCCGTCACCGTCACCGTCACCGTCCGATCTCTGTGTGTCTTGCCTGGCTTTGGTTCTGGGTCTGGTTCTGGGTCTCGGTCTGGGTTTGATCTGCTTCTGTTGCTGCCTCAATATTCTGATATACGTTAACCTCTCCACTCGGCTGGGGACTGTGCAACATATGTTATGCATTTTTTAGCTGTCTTCGGCATTCGAAAAATTATGTAGCATTTAATTAGCGCATAATTGCAGCGGCCTCAGCTCACTCGTTATTACTGACAAAGACAAAGCTTTCGGACTTAATCCCGTTGCTACTTAGCAAAGGAAAGCAGCAGAAGCAGCAGCAGCAGCCCCACAAATGTCAACGTATGTCAAAATGTCTGCCAAGACCCCATCCTCCCCCATCCCCCATTCTGTATCCCCCATTTCGCGGCGGCATGTAACGTTAGTATTTCCCTGTAATGCTTCTCTATTTTTGTGTTCATGCTTATACCCTGAAAATGGGCATAACGAAGTTGTCACAAAGGTCGTAACAGTCTAGTACCTAAATATATATTCTTGATCTGTCGAGAGATTGTAATAGATAGAGAATTCTAACTTGTAATAAACGTACTCGTATATAATAAGCAGATCAATATTCTTCACCATATCGATCAGAATCGATAACCGATAGTAACAAATGCAACAATTCACACAATTTGAGCATCTGTAATAATTGCATAAGGCTTGTTTAAGCAACACGCAACAAAATCTTTCTTCGTATTTACTAAATGAAAGAAAACTAAACGCAAGAATTTTCTTTATGCAACTACACACACACATACACAGAAAACACACCTAACCACGCCTGCACACAATGAGTAGAAGCGCATTCAGTATTTTTATCTGATTATCTAAGATGTGTACGACTTGATGATAGGTAAAGACTTTGAATATAGGGTACTTGCTAGTCGAGCTCTCTCGACACGAGGATTCTTAGTTGTTTTGTTGAGTCTAAGGATGCGACACACACACAAACACACGAACACACATATTCACACACAAGTTCAAAAGCAGTCAACAGCTTCAGCTTGGGAAAACTCAGCGACGGCGCGTCGTCATCCATTCTCAGCGATTTTCATGGCTCGTCGTTGTTACCTGCGACGCGACGCGACGCTGCTGCTGCTGTGTTGCCAGTTGCCAGTTTGTGAGTTTGCAACTTGCCCCGGCTCCTTGTGGCTTGGCAAATACTCAACAAACCATGAAAGTAAATAAATGTTTTGCAACGTTGCAGAAATAAAATGCAATTTAAGTCCCACCAAAGAGACTAAAAAACAAAATATAGAAAAATACACAAAAAATAAACGAAATAAAAAATATCTAGAACATTGCAGCCGACTCCTGAAGCTTGTCTAGGCTGTATGCAGCATGCTGCATGCCGCATATTTCTCGGTTTTGTTTTCGTTTTTGCGTTAGAATTGCCTTTTTGTAGATTTTTCGAAAGTCTTTATTTTTTTTTTTTTAGCTATTTGGGAGGGGCTTCTGTACAAAAGAAAGTGAAATGCAAGTCGGGAAATATTTGTATGAAATTTATGAAGTTGCATTTGCAAAGCAAAAATAAAAGGAGCAACAATCAGGACTGGGAGAAAGTCTAAAATACAAAAATATTTATTTATATAGAGCTGTACGCCGAACTAAAACCAGGTAAAATTGCAATTCTTGTAATTTCTGGCCACATTGCAATTCTCTAGTCTGGTTACTTTATTCTTAAATAGTATTTTAAAAATACATCTGTTATAAAATGTATTCTTCAACTTTCCATGAGAAAATTAAGAAGATTGAGTAAATCAAACTCCTACCTTCTGCTTTAAGAAAAATAAAAGAATTTTTTATTTTATTGAAAAATAAACAAATTAATTTAATTATTGATTTATTAACGTGATTTCCTTATTAAAATTTTTAATGTTCTTCAATCGAAAAATTATAAAGTCATTCACCTAATTTATATTGTGAATGATTTTAATAATTTATTGCGCCTATGAAAAAAGATAAAACTGAAACCAATTATAATTTAGAAAAAAGGAAATTCACACACACATACACACACACACACAGATAAAAAGTGCTGCACGATGCCAGACGAAACGGAACAATAATTAAAGCAGAATCAACAACAACAATAACAACAAGAAAAGTAGAAAATGAGGACACAACAAGAAGGAAACAACATGGCAAAAATGCAGTAGCTCCTCAAACTTTGAATGGATGATATGCGTCTGGTTGATGGACGGATGGATGGATGCCCCTTGCAACAAAATCATGTCGTTCCAGTTGTCGTTTGTTGTTCTTGCTCTTGTTGTTGTTGTTGTTTGTCATTGATGCCGCTGCGTTGACTTGTTGTTTTTGCTGATGAGCCAAGGAAGCAGCAGCAGCAGGAAAAAAAAATCAGAGCAAAAGTTGAGTGCAAGCAACGGCAAAGAATCCTCGAGAACCCGTCAACTCGTTGGGTGTCGCTGTAGACTACTTGAACGAAAGAAAAAAAGATGCACAGACAGCCTGCAACAACAACAGTGGAATCTGCCCCCCAAATGTTGCTCAGCTAGCGGCCCCTCAATTGACAGTCACATCATTTTAGCCAGCGGAACACACACGCAGTTTTGGCCAAACAGATTTCCCAGACAAGCAGGTGGCAAAGGCTGCAAGCAACACAGCAACACAGCAGCAGCAACAACAACAACAACAACAATTGCTTGCAACAACAGCTATTGATGTGCCCACCAGAACCAGCCGGTAATTGCTGAATGGTCTGCGCGTCCATGCAAATTTCGCCTTTGCGTGTCTAGGCCTCCTTTGTACACACACATCCGCATAATCTTATAACTTCAGCCCCGCCCCGCCTGTCGCTGACTGTCTAGCCCCCATTCGCCCCCTTCCGCCTTCCGTCTTCCACCTTCCTCCTCTTCTCTCATCAGCATTTCAGTTTGAGTTTTCGAATTATGTTGTACTCTTTCAGAATTTAGTTGTTTTCACATTCGCTGTTCGTGAACTTGAATTGGGTATATACGGATTACTTCCCAAATGATTTGTGCATCTTTTCTTTTGTTTTATATTAAGGCAGGTAAATTAAAATGCCGTTCAATATCTTTTAAAGATTTGTATAACACTTTTGCTTAAAAAATTTATTGCTATCTGCTTTAATTACACAGATTGATTATTTAATATTCTGGAATTATTATTATTATTTAACTGTAAGGCTGGTAATTATAATAATAATATATAATTCATTATGAACAGATTTTGAGAAACGTCTGCAAAATGATGCCAGAAAGGCGGCCAAGGATGGAGCTTATTAGCTGTGATCTAATCTGCCCGCATCCGAAAAGCCGATAACATCCGGAAAGGAATACAAAAACAAGGTAAATAATATAGTCAGCTAAAAATATATACTATAAATATTATTTGATCTAGTCGCCAAGCTTAATTCTAAACTGCATAAACTTATTGCCATTTCAAAGCTTTAAACAGAGTATCGCTTAGTCGACTGCAATATGCCCTGCCTGTTGTTGTTGTTGCTGCTTAGGGCTTGGCTTCAGTTCAGATGATTTCAATTAGTGATAAATCAGCAAATCCCCAAGAGATAAACAGAGCGAACGAGAGGCGGGCTAGGGCGCAGCAGAGAGGGGGTTCAGGGGAAGGGTTTAGATAGAGAGCATTGCTTCGGAATTATAGCATTAACAAATTTATTTATAACACAAATTAAATAATCCAATTCGCGAGTCACCGTTTGGGGCAAGAGCAACAACAAGAAGCAACAACAACGGCAACAGCGAATGCAATTTGCAGATTTACTAAGCGCACACAAAACTCATCTGCCAAGTGGCCAACGGAGCTGGCTAGCTGGCTGATTTGGCCAACTGGACGGTTGTTGTTGCCGTTGTTGTTGGCTGTGGCTTTGGCCAAATTGCAATTGCAATTACTGATGGCCGTGGCGCAGCAGCGTGGCATAAAACAACTAAACAACGCCCAAGCGACGACAGTTTGACTTGCAGCATCATCTGGACGTGGACCTGGAACGTCGACGTGGTTGTGGATTGGAACAGGCCAGGCCTGGCCTGTTGTGGAGTGAACTACCCGTATCCATTACTGAGCGAGCTCGGGCTCAAAATGGGATATGGGCCGCGTTGAAGAGCAGGCCGAAAAATGCGCGCGTTTCAAGCCCTGCGGCTGGCTTGCCTCGGCTGCCCCTTGTGCCACGCCGCCCCTGTGTTCTGGCCAAGTTTTTGCGAGAAAATCGATTTCTGCTGCTGCTGCACGCTTTGGGTTTCGCAGCCGCGGCGAGTTGCGCTTAACCCGTTGGCTCCCCTGGCTGCCTGCCTGCCCGCCTGGTTGCCTGGTTGCCAGGCAGGACCTGTACGTCTGTTTGTCTGTCTGTTTGTTTGTTTGTCGCTTTTAATGTTCGCAGCGCGGAGGCGACTCTTGACTGATTTTTATGCTTTTGGCCCAATTGCCCCGCAGTAGCCCAGTCGGCTGAGGCACTGGCGACCGGTTTCTCGGCCCAAGCTGATCTCTCAGCGCCTCTGCCTGCCTTCTGCCTGCCTCCTTACCACCCTCCCATTAGCGGCTCTTTGTTTGCGTTGCAGTTTTGCAATGCATAAGGTCATTCCCTTTGCTCTTGTTACTCCCGGTTGTTCTTGTTGTTGTTCCGAGTTGTTACTCCTTGTTGTTGTTGTTGCTGTTGTTGTTTTTGTTGTTGTTGTTGCAGTTGTAGTTGATGCCGCGCCTGCACGCTTTTCGTTTCGTTTGATGGCCGCGCGCACGCGGTCTTTTGTTAGTTTTTCCAAGGCACATTTTTTTTATTATTGCTATATACATTTAAATGTACACATACATACACACACATATATACACACCCAGATATTTATATATATATATACCCTTCGCAAATGTGGCCCAATTACTTTAAAATTACACTTGCAGCTAAGACATTTGCTTTAAACGCTTATTTATATTCTCTTTGCAGCTGTTTCCGACTTTTCATGTACATATAAATATTTATATAAGTATCTTAATATATTTAAATATATACAAGATGTATATAACTTGTTTCTTATAATTGGATAATTAGGTTTTAGCAGCGGCTTAATGACAATAAAAAAATTAAGTGAAAGACTTTTCTGGTTTAAGAAATACAAAAATGTGTATCATAATCTTATGAATAAATCACATAACTTTCGATGCAGCAATTAAATTTAGTTTTTATTTATTTAATTTACTCGTTTATCTATTTAATGTGGATTTAAATAAAAATTCATTTTTCCTGAACCTTGTGTGCACAAATTTTAAAGATTCCAAAAGTCACACAGAAATTTAAATTAAATTTGATACAGATATTTGAAGTACATTTCAAGCGCAAGCAAAATGCACATTAAATAATTTAATACGCAAAATAAGACTCGATGCACACAATTTTCAAAGGGTATTCAAAGTTTATCAATTGTTTGCTTGAAGCATTTTGCTAAATATTTGAGTTTAGTATTTTTATTTGTATTCACAATTTTATGCTCGCTGGCTTGCGAGCAGTATTTGTTGAGTTCCTGACTTGGTTTTTGTTGTTTTGTTTTGTTTTTTGTTTTGTGTAGGCCATGGTTAAAGTGCGCCCCGAGTTGGCCGAAAGGCAGGCGACTGCTTATCGCATAATTGGTAGCAATGTTTGCTGCCACTTTTTACCGCAGATGCTGCTGCTGCTGCTGCTGTTGCAGACGCATTCCGGACATGCCGGCAAAACACTTGTCAGCGACTTAAATGGCGCGCAGCTGTGCAGCATTAGCTTGGCCAAGAAGCCAACCAGCCAAGAAGCCAACAGGCCAAGGAGGAGCCGCCGCATCCAGTGGATGCCACGTCCATTGAGGACACACCTCCTGCTACAGTGTGTGTGCCACTGGAAAAGGTGTTGCAACTGATGTTGCTGCCGTTGCGGTTAGTGAGACATTTGATGTGATTATTGAGTTATGCCCAACGGGGGCAGCTGCTTCACATATTTTTCTTAATTTTTTCATCAAGTTGTTCTGTTTTTTTTTGTTGTTTTTTTTTCGAGAATTATGATCTCGTTTTCTCAAAATATTTATGCAGCAACAAATTGAAAAAAAAAAACAAGTGAGGGATGCCTGGAATTTCAAATTCACATTTTTCACCAATTTTAATAAAAGATTCGCACCTTTGAAAATATTTAACTGATTATTTTCTGTTCACTAAACAATTTAATACATATAAAATTTAACAAATTTAAAATTAGAAAACGTAACTAAAAATAACAATTCGCTTCTTACATCTTAAATTTTACGGCTTTTAAATTTCTGATTTTAAATAAATTCTCCTTTAAAATCTATAAAATATCTCATTTTTTATACACAATATTGGTCAATTTTCGTGTTGTTTAATATAACTATCTTGATATGCATTAGACGAGGCTTATCAGCATTTTAAGCATTTTAAGCCGGCAAGTTCAGCCAACAAAACGATGGCAGCTGATAAAAATAACATGGAATGACAAAACTCGGAAAAGCAAAGTCAGCAACTGAGCAGCGCAGCAGGCGCACAATAACAACAACAACCCCAAATGAGTAGTGGCTAAAGAAGAAGTAAAAACATAAAAAACAAAAAAAGGCAACACAGATTTCCAGCAGCACTAACAACAAGAACAACACACGCGCACACACACACACACACACCGAGCACTCCAGCTGTGCTGGCTGCAATCAATAAAACGGATTAGGAATATCCTTAAATGCGCCGCTCTCAAGAATGCTGCGAGCGCAATAGAGTGAGTGAGAGAGAGGAGAGAGTGAGAGTGAGGCGAACAGTTCAAGAGAGGGAGAGAGAGAGGCAGGACATTAGGCAGCGTTGAAGGTGGGACTGCAAAACATTTACAATAACAACAACAACTAATGCGAATGGGCATCAACGGCAAAAGGGAAATAAAAGTAACGGCACTTACATTCGATATTCGTAGCTCCAACTGCTGATGCTGCTTCTTCTCCTTCTGCTTACTGCTGCTGCTACTGCTGATTGCTGCTGTTGTTGCTGTTGTTGTTGATTTTAGCACAAAAAAACTTTGAAACACTCGCGCGTATTGAGGATTTACCGTTTGATGGCGCGACAAAAGTCGTAAAGCTTGCAAACACACTTGCACCAAACAATTCGTACACACTCTCTATCTATATATCTATCCCTGTCTCGCTCTGGCGAGTGTGACCTTAGCGCCAACGACCTTTGGGGCGGCGTCTGCCGGCAAACACACATACACAAATTGTAAACGCTGTTGTTGCTGTTATTTATGTATGCAAAAAGAAGTGTACATTAATTGCATGCAAAGAGAACCAACAGCTTCTGCCTGCGTCGCTGCTGCTGTGTTTATTGTTGTTGTTGCTGTCTACCTTTCATTTAAAACGTCGCTGTTGCTAACATAATTGCAGGCAGCGCCGGCAGCAGCGCCGTCGACGCAACGAAAATTGCTCGTTTGTTTTTGTTTCAGATGCTGCGTTCTTCTGATGATGCTGCTGCTGCTGCTGCTGTTGATGCTCAGATGCTGCTGCTGATGCTGTGGGGAACACACACGATGTTAACGGCGATTTTTCAGCGTGCACACGACAAGAACAACAACAAGACAAAATACTTTTGCTGTTGTTGTTTTTACTTCTTCTGCTTATGCTGCTGCTGATGCTGCTGCTTCTGGATGTGTGTGTTTGTATGTGCGTTATCACGATTTCTTTTAATATGCTGCACGGGAAGCTCTCAAGCTTGTCATATTATAATTATTTGATTGTCGTTGCCTCTTCTTCTGCTTCTGCTTCTTTTCTTTTGTTTTGTTTTGTTTTTATTATCATTTAACACACGCGCGCACCGTTAAATTAGTTGTTGTTGGCTTCAATTGCATTTTGAACATTTTTAATTGAACTTAAAATTTGAAACCGAGCTGAACGAAAAAAAGATGTACCGCAAAATATATAAAAGAAAGCCCGATTTTTATCACTTCTTATTAAATGCAAGGCGATAAGCAAAACACGTCCTTTCTCAGAAAGTATTGAATTGATATTGAGAGAGATGTAATCATTTATAATATTTGTATCCTTCGGCGATGGCGAGTTTTGTATTTTGTCGCCTGTTTTAAGTTTCGTTGCCGCTGCGAGGAAACACACGTCCGCTCTCGTCAAGAGTTGCTCGGCAACAGCAACGAAACGTGAAACAGCCGTGAATCGAGCCCCAAACAGATGAACGGAATGGAACGAAACGCAACGAAACGAACGGCATGCAACTGAACAAAAACCAGGGAATAAATTGAGCCTAACGAAACAAAGAGAGCCAAAGAGTAAAACCAAAACGGACTGAGCACGCTGGTAAACTGAAGGAAACACAGTGAATTGAAACAAAGAGAAAACTCAACGAAGCCAAAAATATGCGAAACACTGAACGAAATATTCCACACAGGTGATTTAAGACACAAATGTTTTTTAAACTCACAATGATAAATTTGATCACCTGTTGGCACAATTAATTACACTGAGTAACACTAATTTACCTGCGATACAATTAATTTCAATTTATACTAATAAACTGAATTGTATTTAAAACATTAAAATTGTCTTTCTCTTTTTACACTCACAAATTGAATAATTACTATTTTAATTAGATACTTGTTAAATAGATTTGTAAACTGACTGCTGAAGATAAAATAAGTTAAGTTTAAAGTAATTAAATTTGATCAACAAAACCAGACCAACTAAAATTAAGAAAATTCTAATTTTACTTAATTTTGACTTCCTTGTTTTTTTCCTTTTAGACAAGTGACTTGTCCAAATACTTTTTTTACAAAGGTCGAGAGAGCTCGACTAGGATATACCCTGGAACCAGCCATCAAATAAATTGTTTATTGTTCGATGACCTTTTATAATGTGTACATACGCCTTTTCCTATTTTTTATGAGTCCCGTTGTGATTCGTCTTCAGGAAGAAATTCACAGTCATCTGACGATTTTGAAAACTACACACAAGTTTTTTAAATATATTATATATAAATATAAAATATATTTCGATAATCTTTCACATTTCTTATTCTTTAAGCTGTAGAGAGTAATTTTATTATCAAATAATGTTTTTATTAATTAAGGTGGATATTTTTATGCAATTTTAATGCAGTCGCTATATTTAATCAATAATATATAATGGGATATTGATACATAAATTGTGTGTATGTTCGTATAATCGATTCTTATCGATAAATGACAAGCAGAGCAAAGATGAAAATAACAAAAATAAATAAAGGAACCCACGTTCAAAATTTAAATCGGTGGCTCTTCAAGTGTCTTATATGGCTATATATATACTATATCAAAAATTTTTGGCGTTATTTGCTAGAAAAATCTACATTTTGAGAAAACTGAGCTGATTTCGGGTCGAAGATTCTTTCTTCTCACACAACTCCATATCCTTGTTAGCCAGTTTTAAAGATTCGAAGTGGGAATGACTTCAAACCGTTAAGAAAAATGAATTTTCTCTTTAGCTACAACATTTCTCTAGCTGTATTTATCAGCACATATCTAAATATAGCCATAGCCTTAACAATTTGACACCTGCATAAAGAAAATACAGCAAACTGCGATTGTGCTGCAAATAAATGCAATTAATTTAATGACCAAGTTAATGAAAGTGTAAAATGGCAACTCTCCTGAGTGCAGTTAGTCATTCAAACTTGGACAGCAATGTTGGCCTTAAGAGCGCATATCCTTAGCCTGGTGCTGATACAGCTGCTAACGGGAATCTCATCAGAAGTATCGCAAATAAATATTGTCAATGAGATCATTGGGAAGTTGCACAAGGAAAGGGGCATTGAGACGCTGCTGCTGATGAGACGACGAGAGGATCTCAACTGCCTGCTGAAGGACCTCAATTTGAGTGGAACACCAACTGTGCGCCTTGACGAGAACACCAACATATCCCTGAAGGAGCTCTTCAATAGCGAGGCCCTGGCTCTAGTTTGTATATCAGAGTTCGCCGATTCCAAGCTGCTCACGGCGCTGGCAAATAATCTCCATCGGATGCGAGAGGCTCGCATCGTAATCCTGTTGACTAGTGCGGACTCAAATCTCAAGGAATATCTGCGTCTAATCGCTGAGCAAGCGGATAGCCATCAATTTCTCAATCTGTTGATGCTACACACAACAATTGAACAATCGATAAGTGCGTATCGATTGCAACCATTTCCGAGTCCAACTCTCGAACACATCCCGGATGTGTTCGGCATCGAAATCTTTCCGCGAAACTGGCTGAATTTTCAAAACAAAAAGGCGATAACAGCCTTTGGTCGCTTTCCACCCTCCAGTTTTATGGCCACCAACAAGCTAACGGGTCAAGCGTTCTTTGCTGGCCACACGAATATGTTGGTGCATGAGTTCGCCAGCAGGCACAACATTCAGTTGCAAGTGCGGCAATGCTTGAACAAAAGCGGCTGCTTCGAGGATCTCGAAATGATGCAAATGGTCTCCAATGGCGAAATCGATTTACCGATGCATGCTCGAATCGTGGCAAATAACTTTGACTACTCAGCACCGTTGTACATGAATAAGGTGCACATTGTGGTGCCCTGTGGCAGGGAAATGAGTATCGGTGCTGTTTATCGTGGCCTAAAAAAATACTCACTAATTGTGCTGGCTGCTTATTTGATATTTGCCATCCTCGAGACACTGATTGTCCTCGCCTCGTATCGCATTCTGGGGCACAGACACATCCTCAACTATTCAACATTAATTGTGAATCTTTATGCCCTTGGCGGCGTTCTGGGTTTATCCATTCGATTGGACAGATATCGGCGCAGTCTGTCGCTGCGACAAATTCTAATCATAATGAGCATCTTTAGTCTGGTCATCAATGGTTATTTCAATGCCAATCTGAGTGCGTTGCTCACAAAACATCCGGTTGACCGTCAAATCGAGAACTTTGATGAGTTGGAGGCCAGTGGTTTGCCAGTTGTATTCCAAAAATCCGTGTTTCGTGAATTGTTGGTAAATGCAAATGCCTCAAATGCTCAGTTTGGAAAAGTAAATGTTGCCACATTTGAAACACAGGTGCGCTTTCAAATGCTTTATTCGCTGAACACCAGCTACGGGTATCAGGTGATGCACACAACATGGGATAACATGGATGAGTATCAAGATTATATCGGAAAAAAGGCCTTATGCCAGTCGCCCGGGTTAACAATATTTGCAGCTTATCCGATCGCCTGCAACTTGCAAGTGAACTCCGTTTACAGGAAAACCTTTGATGATTTTGTTCTCCGACTAATCGATTTTGGTATCTTAAATCAAATGAATCGGGAGGCTAATCGAAATATGATAACTGAATACACTCTGCGAAATCAATCTAAGCTGGGCTCACAGATTGGCAGCACCCCCTTAACCAACGAGGATCTGCAATGGTTGTGGAAGTTACTTGGCCTATTCTATGCCTTTGCCACATTGGTTTTTATTGCTGAATTGGGCTTAGCTCTCTGGCAAAGACGTCGTACTTTTTATTAATCAAAAATAATTATATTATCATAAATTATTCAATTTGCTAAGATATATACTCAATCAATATACTCTACTATTCTATAATAAAATATATATGTATATAATTAAGTGTTAATCTTATTATCATACGCAAAATCAATAAAAAAAAAATTAAAATAAACATACAAATTATCTAAAGCAAAAAAGATGTTTTATTAAAAAAAAACTATAAATATATATATTTTTTGTAATTACTTTAAAAAATAATATCTCTCAATTACGGTATTAACATAAATCGCTGAATGTTGACTCTTGCAGAATCGCTGTTGCCCAAAGATAATTCCATAGAATCAATAATAATAATAATAATAATAATAACAATAATAACAATAATAATAATAATAATAATAATAATAATAATAATAATAATAATTATAATAATAATAATAATAATAACAATAATAACAATAGTAATAATAATAATAATAATAATAATAATAATAATAATAATAACAATAATAATAATAATAATAATAATAATAATAATAATAATAAAAATAATAATAATAATAATAATAACAATAATAACAATAATAAAAATATTTGTAGTACTAAAAATAATAATAATAATAATAATAATAAGAGTAATAATAATAATAATAGGTTTTCTTTGGTACTTTACGAAATGTGTCTTTAAGAAGTAAAGGTATTATTTATCTAAAAAATATTTTGTCATTTTCAGTCTTTAATTAAATTTCATAATTTCCAATTAAAATTATATTATTTTATATTTTATTTTTAGAATAATTATTATTTTTACTAATGGTGCTATTGTTATTATTTCTATTACCATTTATTATTTTCATATTATTGCTTAGACATATTCAAAAAGTCAGTCACTTTATGCAACTAAATAAATAGATAAATTTGGAGATAAAGTAGATAAAGATCAATCCAGTTTGGCTAACATCAAAATACTCAGTTCAACGATTTGTTAAAAATATTTACATTTATTTCGTTCTTATGTTTTAATTTGTTTTATAAGGTTTCATAAACCAATTACATTGCATTTGTTTTACACTTTTTATGTGTTTAGTTTTTTTTATGGTCTTTTAAACCAATTTATTGCATTTGTTTTAAAAATTTGATATGTTTAGTTTATTTTTTTAGTGTGTTGTGCTTGTGTTTTAAAAAACTCCAATAAAAAAACTCAGCTTAACGCTTTGTTAAAAATATTTACATTTATTTCGTTCTTAATTTTTAATTTTGTTTAGACGGTTTTATAAACCAATTTATTGCATTTGTTTTACAATTTTTATGTGTTTAGTTTTCTTTTTTTTAGGCGTTGCAATAAAAGTTACAGCAGATCAGGACAAAAGATCATCCGAGCAGTTGGCACTGGTTTGCCGACAAAAGCACTCCACTGATCAACCAACCAACTCAGCTCGTCCGCTCTGCCTCGAACCCGATTCCGATGGATAGAAATAAAAAAAACAGCCAGATCGCAGATCTCTGGGAGAAGATCTGTAGTTGTGAGCTCACACAGTGGAGATCATGTGGGCATCGTCCTCGTTGATGCGATCCTTGTTGCATTTGCCGTTGACTTCAATTGTGTGATTCGATTCGGTATCGCTGGGCTCCTGTTCGCCCTGCTCCCCCTCCTCCGCATCCTCCTCGGTATCGTCCTGGCTGGATGAGGCCGAGCTCGATCCGTTCCCGTGCTCGGGCGATTCACGCTCCTCGTTCTCCTCGTAGATGACATCACAGCTGGTGGCTATCGCTTTGGGCGGTGGCTTCTTCAGTGGCTTGTTGCGTGGCGCTCCATCGCCGTTCTGCTGCAGCTCCGACATTTGGATTTGCATGTCGCGCAGCCGATCGGTGAGCACAAACAGATCCCGCTCCTGGCTATCACAGCGCGTCCGCAGCTCCGAAATCTCACGCAAATCCTCGGCACGCGGATCCCGTCGCTCATAGCGCATTCTCATCTCCTCGAAACTGTAAGTGGATGAATGAGATTGGATTAGATGCCAGCAACTCACAACTGGGATAAAGCTTAGCGCACAACATTTACAACATGGCTAAGCGACGACAGGATCAATTTATGATTAGGGTTTAGATCAATCTCCGTTTGGGGTAGATGGAGTATACACTCAGAGAAAAACGCTATTCTAAAGTCAAGTGCAAGCGCCAAAGAATAAATTATATCAAATAAATTTAATCTTTTAAACAATTCTTAAACATTTTTTTAAATGCAACAATTTAAAGTAATGTACAACGGATTTGTGGCATTACAAAAAACCTTTACAAATTCAAAGATGGATGTATCTTTGCGCACTGCACTTGGGTTGAATGCGACATTCTCTACTGTTTTGTTGTTGTTGTTCGAGTGTAATGGACTTACAGATTGGTGAGGCAGCGACATTTTCGATGCAGTTGCTCGATCTCGTTGGCATTGCTAATATCGCGTTTGTCCAGCGCCGCCTTCTCGGCATCGTAGGCCGCCTTCAGATCCTTCAGGTTGCGCTGATGCCGAAGCTCTACATCGCTGTTGATTGATTGGGTGTTAGGATTGGATTGAGGTTGTACACAAGCACAGACACACAAATACATATACATATAGAGAAAGAGAGATTGCGTTGGTATATAGCGTGAAAAAGAGAAAGTAAATATATATATATTTATATATATAGCATATAAATTTATAGTTGGTAGCAAAGCAGGCATTGATTGTTTGTCTGATTGATTGATTGATTGATTAACACATTGCTATATTTTTTTGTTGGAGAAAACTTAAGACTAGTTAGTGTAAATGGTTCACTCAATCGCGCAACAGATGACGATATTTGATATAGAGCACAGCGATAATATTGAACACTAAACATGCTAACGCAATCAGTGGCGACATTGTCAGATATAGCACATATAGTGTGGGCATATACGGACACGCCCCCTTCGCAAGCACACACAAGGCGGTGGTAACTAGAGGCGTTGTCCTCGAACCAACTAAACCAATGCAGCTGAACCGTAATAATATATAGAAAAGAGAACAAAAGACAAGTAAATGAAGTAAATGAATCGATGCAGGCCATATGAATGAAGTGAGGTGGCATGCAACAACACGAGGACAACTCGACACTCCGATAAAACCATGCCCGCAAATTTAGAAAGTCTTTTCAAAATATTCATTTCTAAACTTCTTCAATTTGTCTTCCTAAAATTTTTTTTTTATTATAAAGCTGTTTAAGTTCATTTAAAAAGAGTTTTTTCTTTAAATTTTTAAAGTTTCACTTTTTCTGTTTTTAAGTTCTTATGCTTTCTTATACTTTCCAGAAATATGGATGTTTTTAAATTCGAAAAAATATGTTGCCCATCTTTAAATGTTTACTTATTTTCAGAATTAATTGCTTGTTTTCAAATAAAATGTTCATAATTTTTGAACATTTTTGGAATTTTGAACTAATTTTGAAAAGTTTTAAAAACATTTAAGTTTACTTCCATTATTTTAAACAATTTCGATTGTCGATTAGCGGGAATCTACATGCAAATAATTTATTTGCTTAGTTTATGATGCAAATGAAAACTGTAAAAATTTCAAGTAATGGAAAGATGAGATAGATATTTAAAAAATACAAAAAACAGATGAAAATGGAATACATTTTTTTGTTTTAAATTAAGAATTGCTAATGACGCTGTTTGTTTAAGGACGATTTCCTGAATTGCGTTTGAAGGGCACATTTTCATCAGAGCTTGGGGACAGGCACTAAATAAGTATGATTAGCTCTACTACAGTTGGCAATAGTTTAGGGGCACAGGTACGGGTACAGTTACGGGTACAGTTACGGGTACAGTTACAGGGTGCAAGCATTATTGAGAGCCACTCACTTGATTCGTTCCTCGGCAGCAGCCATTTTGGCGCGATGTCGCTCGACCAGCTCCTGTTGCGCTTGCTCCCTTTCGGCTTGCAGCTTGGCCTTTTGGGTTTCTATAAGCAAATCAAATGGTGAATTAATTGTTTCTTTTTGAGATCTCCCTCTCTCTCTCTCTCTGTCTCTATCTGTGTTTGTTTCGCCTACCCATCTCCTTGCGATGCGTCTCCGACATTTCCTGTGTGGACAACTGCAGCTCCTTGGCAAACTCCTCCTTGACTTGACCCAAACGCTCACAGAACTTCTCCTCCATTTCCTGTTTCTCTTCCTCAAACTCTTTTTTGTATTTCGTCTCCAGCTCTAAGCGACGATCCTCCTCGCGGCACATGGCATTCTGATACTCCCGATCGGCCCGATCCAGATGCATTCGCGTCTGCAGCAGCGCATTGTCGGAACGTTCGCGCAACGTTAGAAAATCTTGTTTCTTCAGCTCCAGATTCTCAGTCAGCTCCTCGATCTGCAATTTTAATTAGTGTTAATGGAGCTATAAACAAATCTGTGTTTGGGCAACAAACCTCGGCACGCAGCTCCTCCTCGTTGGCCGTGTAGCGATTGGTCAGCGCTCGCAACTCCTCGACGTGCTCCGCCTGCAGCTTATCGAGAGCATCCCGGCGCTCATCCACATAAACGGATTCCAGTTCATTTGTCAGTCTTGTCATCTCTGTGCTGTGAATATAATAAATGGGATTGTAAATATGTATAATAGATTAGTTATAATTTTACTCAGTTAGAGTTAGTTTTTCTCATAGTTTTAGCAATCAGTTTCCGACTTTATTTAAAATATGAGTTTACTATGCCTATCTTATTTTAAGAAAATTAAGAATATCAATCAAGGATATGAGGCTGACTAATGTTCCGACCCAAAATCACGTTTTCAACTTTAAATGTACGATTGATCTAGAGGCCAAACTATGCTTAAGAAGACCTTGCTTTTGAAAATGCGTTAAGTTTTGACGAAGTTATGGCATTTTGAAGGTTCGACCTAAGCCAATATCCCGATTTTCGGACTATAATTTTGACTTATGTTCCGACCCAAAATCACGTTTTCAACTTTAAATGTAAGATTGATCTAGAGGCCAATTTATGATTAAAACGCCGTTGC
Source organism: Drosophila kambysellisi (assembly GCA_035042185.1). Taxonomy (NCBI): domain Eukaryota; kingdom Metazoa; phylum Arthropoda; class Insecta; order Diptera; family Drosophilidae; genus Drosophila; species Drosophila kambysellisi. The sequence continues at coordinate 786,344 of JAWNLS010000855.1, forward strand.
TTTTGAAAATGCGTTGAGTTTTGACGAAGTTATGGCATTTTGAAGGTTCGATCTATGCCCATATGCCGATATCCGGATTTTCGGACTATAATTTTGACTTATGTTCCGACCAAAAATCTCGTTTTCAACTTTAAATGTAAGATTGATCTAGAGGCCAAACTATGATTAAAACGCCCTTGCTTTTGAAAATGCTTTGAGTTTTGCCGAAGTTATGGCATTTTAAAGGTTCGATCTATGCCCATATGCCCATATTCCGATTTTCGGACTATAATTTTGACTTATGTTCCGACCCAAAATCTCGTTTTCAACTTTAAATGTAAGATTGATCTAGAGGCCAAACGATGATTAAAACGCCCTTGCTTTTGAAAATGCGTTGAGTTTTGACGAAGTTATGGCATTTTGAAGGTTCGACCTATGCCGAAATGCCGATATGCCGGTTTTCGGACTACATTTTTGACTTATGTTCCGACCAAAAATCTCGTTTTCAACTTTAAATGTAAGATTGATCTAGAGGCCAAACTATGATTAAAACGCCCTTGCTTTTGAAAATGCTTTGAGTTTTGCCGAAGTTATGGCATTTTAAAGGTTCGATCTATGCCCATATGCCCATATTCCGATTTTCGGACTATAATTTTGACTTATGTTCCGACCCAAAATCTCGTTTTCAACTTTAAATGTAAGATTGATCTAGAGGCCAAACGATGATTAAAACGCCCTTGCTTTTGAAAATGCGTTGAGTTTTGACGAAGTTATGGCATTTTGAAGGTTCGACCTATGCCGAAATGCCGATATGCCGATTTTCGGACTATAATTTTGACTTATGTTCCGACCAAAAATCTCGTTTTCAACTTTAAATGGAAGATTGATCTAGAGGCCAATTTATGATTAAAACGCCCGATCTATGCCCATATGCCGATATCCCGATTTTCGGACTATAATTTTGACTTATGTTCCGACCAAAAATCTCGTTTTCAACTTTAAATGGAAGATTGATCTAGAGGCCAAACTATGATTAAAACGCCCTTGCTTTTGAAAATGCGTTGAGTTTTGACGAAGTTATGGCATTTTGAATGTTCGACCTATGCCGAAATGCCGATTTTCGGACTATAATTTTGACTTATGTTCCGACCCAAAATATCGTTTTCAACTTTAAATGTATGATTGATCTAGAGTCTAAACTTTGAAGATGGGTTACTATCTTATATCTACCTCAATCTGAAAGGCAAACTTGGACAGTATTTCTTGACTGCACACAAATTATGGTATCAGAGTATTTCGCAGTCGGTTACGTCCGACTGCAACGTTCTCTGTTGTTATTTGTTTGTTTGTTTGATTGCAAAAATATAGAGTAATAGATATAGATTATTTCAGGTACACACGGTTATTTTCATATATATTTTATCAGTCATTCTTTATTATTATTATCGATAACTTACTAAAGTTTATTCTCCCAAAAGGCGGCAGCTTCGTTGCGCACCTCATCGATGCGATAGATCATTTGACGCTCCTTATCATAAATGGCGCTGCAAATTGGTATATTGGAGACCAGTTCAACTTTAATTGAAATATATGAAAACAAGAAGGTGGCACTTACTTGTCACACTGATATTTAATCTTGTGCACAGCCTCGATCTGGGTCTCCAGATTGCTGTTGGCCGTTTCGAGTTCACTTTTCAGATTATCGATGCGTTGCATCAGCGTTTGTATGGAGCGCTCCTGTTCGCTGACAACGCCGCTCAAGGACTTCACCTGGGTCTGGCAGATGCGCAAGCTTTCTGCCTCCTTGCGTCGCGACTGCAGCTCCAGTTCCAGTTCCTCGGCCTTGGCCGATGCCTGTTTGCGTTCGTAATTGGATTTGTCAAGTTTGTCCTTGCACTGGCGCTGCATCTGACGCATCTGCCACTCGCAGTCCATCATCAAGTTGTCCTCGCGTTCTGTCAATCAAAACAGATGAAGAGCGGTTTATGTTTTTTTTTTCTTTCATTACAATGTGTGTGTGTGTGTGTGTGTGTGTGTGTGTGTTGCACGCACCTCGATTGTGAGTGCGCAGCATTTCAAACTCCTTCTGCCATTTATCCTCGCAGATTTTTCGCTCCGCCTCCGAATTGTCGAGCGCATTCTTGAGTATGCGAATTTGTTCCTCCAGTTCATCGCGTATCTTGGTCACCTCTTTGCGCCACGCCTCCGCCTCAATCTGTGCGTCTGCCACCTGACTGTGCAGGTGGCTAGCCAAACTCTGTGTATCTTTGTACTTTTCGGTTAGTTCGGTGTACTCCGCCTCCAGTCCGTCTAAAAAAGAGTTGTTTTCATTTCGGCCGCAAAGGCTACCAGATGCTCGGAAAACTCACTGTATTTGCGTCGAAATTCATCCTCATCGTCGCTATATTTGTGACGCAGATTTACTTTCTCATCCTCGAGCAGTTTCAGCTTTTTGCGCACAAACTCATCGTCCTTTTGTGCCGCCGTCAGTTCGCCTTGGAGTCCTACAATTTAAATATATAAAATAAAGATTGTTAAGTATATATTTTTGAGGTTTGTCCTCACACTTCACTTACTGTCCACATTCCATTGCTTAACGGCTAGTTCCTTTTCCAGATTTTGTATCTTAACCTGCATATCACCCACTTTGGCCTCCAGACTTTGAAGATTTTGTTGCGCATTCTCGAGCTGTGTGTTGAAACGCGTCTTTTGCAGCTTGAGCTCTTTTCTGTAATTTATATTTAAAACAAATTTAGATCATTATTAATCATTTTGTGAAGCCATAGCTCATCGGATATTAAGAGATAGACACACAAATATTCTATATACACATATTTAGTATATTTGGATAACAAATCTTTTTAGAAAACAAAATGAGTCAGCGAAGAGAGCAGACGTGAGCAGCAGACGCACTGCTGTCTTATGCTAGATTTCTTGTACTAAGCTGCAACATAAATAAATAAATAAATATACACAAAAAAAAAAAAACAAAATAATAAACAAGTGTGGCAAGTGGGACAGATACCCTGTATACCTAGTCGCAGAAGGCTTAGCGACGGAATGTGCGAAAGCATAAACACATTTTTACCCAAAAAAATTAAAGAAAAAATATTATTATTTTTCCATTCAACAAACTGATAAAAAAATTAAATAAATGTGAATTTTCCCTTTATAGTCAAATATAACAAAGAAAATTAAATACTAAATTTCGATAGCCTTTTTCATATTAATTTTTTTTTTTCAAATTAATTTTCGAATGTGACTGATTCTAATTAAATTTGAAATTTAATTTAAACTTGCTAATATTTTGGAAGTTTTCAAATAAAAATGAAGTGTTCTTTGTTGTATTTCATTTTGCGAAAATGGAATTTGTTTTTTTTGTATCTAGTAATTTTTGAAATCTTCTTGGCTAACTACAAAACAATTCGATTGTAAAACCATATTAATGAATTTTTAATTCAGAACTATCTCTGAAATATAAACGAATCTGAACTCGTTTGAGATCTCTCACTTGATATCTGCAAGATTTTGCTTATTTTAGCATCAATGTTTAAATACAAGAACTAAATAAAATATTTCACTTTAATCGATTTAGGAAATTATTAAAACAAAAAAAAAACACTCGAATTGGAGCTGCGTTTTGTGTACTAGAAAACATATAGCATATTTTACACCTGTAACTCAGAATATATCTCAGATTCTGAGCATAAATAGATAAACAGACGGACAGACAGACAGACTGACGAACAAAGGTCGATCGATGGTCCTTTTGATGTTGAAGTAGATTGAGGAATATGCAGAGATTTGTGTTCACTTTCAGTTATGAGCTGCTTGTCAATCACTTTCAATTGATATGGCGTATTTGAATTGAACAACACACCTATCGAAAGCAGACATTCACACAAGTACTATGTAAACACACACATATATATTTATGTATATACATATATATTTATATATATGCAAACGGTTTGACGCACTTGAATCGAAAGACTCGTAAAATGAAAATGAGGTGCAAGAAAAAGCCAAAACTGAAAGAGTGTGTTTTTGGGAATGTCTTCCTCATGCCATAATTTGCTGGCGACGTAGTCAATTCAACGACATGCGCAACTTATATAATATTTGTATTTGTTTTTGTTTAAACGCAAAATAAAATACGCTTTAATTGAATGTAACTCATTTTGATTTTGTTGCCCGGCTATTTTTAAAATGCGAAACGCTGTGCACTTTTGGCAACTGTTTGAGATACTCGAGATACTCGCGACAATCAGCGACAGATTTATCAAAATTTCTGACACACGATTCTGCGTTGTCAGTTACAAGATACAAGCTCGACAAAGCACACACACACACACACACACTCACACACACACATAAACACACACATCGCATATACAAATTGTATCTGGCAAAGTTATTTCAATTATTTTGGCATTAGTTTGTTGCTGGGTGAAGAATGCTTTTTTAGAATTTGTTTATGGCAAAGGTGTTCATGAATTTAGTTAACTAAACAACTCGCATAAGTTATATGCACATTAAGGAAATTACGCATACGCCCCATTGTGCTGAGCAAAGTGTAAACATTAAGCCAAGAAATTGATGGGCCAAGATAATGTTTACTTGGCCATATTTCCAATCTGTTAACTCAAGTGCAACTACAACGTGCAACAAATGCGCCTCGACACATCTAATTTTGAAACTTTTTGCATTTGGCGTCCGAAAAAATAATACATCTAAAATAAACCGGAAAAACTAGAGCAGAGTCGGTTCGTGTTCTGAGCACATTTTGACGTTGTGAATATACATAATATGAAAACATGAAAATTATTGAAAAACTGGCGTGGGAAAAATGCGAACGAACATGTTGCCAAGAAAATGACGATGGCGAATTTATTTTCAGTTGATTTACGTGCATAGTGAAATTACCAAAATGGAAATGTTTCTGGCCGGCCACTTAATGCCGTTCAATTAGGTTATTTGTTAAATGTTAAATAATTGTATATAAATACGACTGTGAATAATTAGTGGTCGGATAAATATTTACTCGTATTTGTTATCTACATGTGTACATTTGTATATGTATATGTATATGTTTATGTATGTATGTAGTATGTATTTTGGGCAGAGACACTTGTCGACCGGCTGTCACCATTCATCATAATTTTTGAAGGCCAAACAATGGGCAAGTGGTATTTGGTATTTGGTATTTGATACATACAATGTGTATATTCAAATAAAATGCAATGTTTTTCAATTGCGTTAAAACAATTGTTAACAATTAATTCTATTAGAAAAAAAAATAATAAAAGTGTTAAAAGAGAAAGGATAGTGCAAATCAAAGCAAAGTATGTGCTTAGTATTTAGATAAATGATTATAGTATTTTGGATGAGTGACAGAGAAAATAAACAACAATTTAAGTGTTTAACTAAAGAATTGTTTATAGTATATGAAAAAGGGGGAAAGACAAAAGAGTAAAAAACAAAAAAAAAAAATAAAATAAAATAAAAAAAAGACAAATAAGTGCTATTAGTTCATGGCCAGCTTTCAAATCACAAAATTAGAATAACTCATTGAGATCAATTAGTAAATTAAAATTAGTAAATTAAATTAAGGAAAACCATTGCTAAATGCTTCCATGTGAATATTTTCGAATAGTATTTGTTGCTTTTAGTTGTCAAAATTTATGCATTTGTAACATATGTTGAGTATAATTTCAAGGTTCGATTTCCATTTATGATATTCCGTGTACTCTTTGAACATATGTATGAAAATGATTGGCAGAAAATGAAAAAGGAAAATTTTAATGAGCAATACATATTTGCGGATAAAAAACAAGCTATAAAAAAATGTGGTTTTCTTTTTGTTAAAAATAGGCGCCTTCGCTGGAATAATGCCACAGAATCTACATATACAATACGCAGAGATAAAATAAAACGACAAAAGAATAAAATGAAAATGCTACAAGAAAATGACATGGAAAATTGTGTGGTCAAACTGATTAATTAAGCGAATGCGTTGCACAAAGGAAAAACTTCAATTGCAGCAACTGAAATGCCACAATATACAACAACTATTGCGCCACACACACATTGAACAATAAACAATAAACAAAAGAGGCCAAAGCTGGTTGAGCAGTTGAATCAGAAATTAGATCATCGCTTTGGATTAGCTGCTGGATTGCGGGGCAGATGTGGCGTATACGTTACTTGAGCTCCAGCGTCGCCTCGTCGCGATCCTGTGCAGCCGCATTATTCAAAACACTGCCATCCTCGACAATTTCAACGTTGCGCCCCAAACAGCTATCGTCCTGACTGCGCTGCTTGGGACTGCTGCTGCGACTGCGCGGCGAGGCGCCTCCCTCAATGTGGATGGGTATGAAATGCACATTGCCCAGGGAATTGCCTGAGGCGCCATTTTGTATATTGATATTGAGATGTCCATCGTTGCTGTTGTTGTTGTTGTTGCTGTTGCTGTTGGCAGTTCCACTGTTGCTGGCATTTGTTGCCGCTGTTGTTGTTGCCGTTGTCGCGGACGTTGACTCGACAACAACATCGGGCAGGCTAATGCTCTCGATGCACACCAAACGCTGCTCACTGAAATGCTGTTGATGATCATCGAGTTCGTCGCACTGCAGCAGCAACAACTCATCTCCGTCGCAGTCCGTTGACGTTGAGTTGCCATCACGGACGAAGGGCGAGTGCAACGGAACCGTTGATGAGCCGCGTATCGTTTGTTGTTGTTGTTGCTGTTGCTGTTGCTGTTGGTGCTGTTGTCCCATTCCCATGCTCATTCCAATGCCGGAATCCGCATAGCTGCTGCTTAAATTGGAATCGCTTTTAAGAGCGCTGCGCTCGCTGCTCGCCGATTGCCGTGAATCGTGCAGCGCATCATGATCCAAATCCAATGCCTCATCCAGCTCATCATCTTCCGGTTCGGTTTCAGCGTCATCAGCATCATCATTCCCCTCCTCCTCCTCCTCCTCCTGCACATTCTCCAGCTTGACATTGGTTAGACGTGTCCACGGTCGACCGCCAATACCGGCATTTGCCTGCTGATAGACAGTTGTAGGTATATCCGCAGCAAACACCTCATCCTCGAGTGTCTCCACATGCGCCTCATTCAATTCCTCAATATTCAACTCGTTGCTCTCGTAGAAGATCTCCGCTTCGGCAGGACTCTGACTGCGATTCTGCTCGAGGCTGCAGTCAACGACTGTAATTTTGGGCAACTGTTGCTGTTGTTGCTGTTGTTGGTGGTGTTTCTGTTGTCGCGGCGGCGCTATGGGCACACTTTCCTCTTCCCGTTCGCTCACGAGTGACTCACGAAAATCACGCGGCGTGCTGGCTCGTGAGCTATGCGCCGATTGCGAGCACTCGTTGGGCTTGGCGCTCGTTTGGCCCATGCTTGTTGTTGTTGTTGTTGCTGTTGTTATGTTGTTGGTTATGTCACCAATGTAGCTGCGGTTATTGTTGCTGTTGTTGTTGTGACTGTTGCGCTGCAGAGTTGCATCGCTTTGCTGATCTGCCGCGACAGTGCACAGTTCGACGTTTGCCGCTTGAATAAAATTGGCACTCGCTGCTGCTGCTGCTGCTGCTGCTGCTGCTGCTGCTCTGTTGTCCGCCTGCTCATCTTCTCGTCGCTCATCTCTCTCGCTCTCTGGCTGGTGCTGCTCCTGCTGACGCATTGCTCCAGCTGAATTACTGCTGCTGCTGCTGCTGCTGCGGCTACTGCGACTGTTGCTCCTCTCTCGTTCGCGCTCTCGCTCTCGCTCCCGCTCTCTACTCTGTGGGCTATTATTAGACATCGTCATTTGATAACTATTTGTGGATGCGGCCGCGGCGGGGTCGGAGTTCGTTTCAAGGTGTGCGGATGCCAGCGCCGCTGGTCGCGCTGCCAGCGCCTGTCCAACACTGATTACGTTAACGTCCTTAACGCTTTTCGATTTTAACTGTTGTTGCTGCTGCTGCTGTTGAGGGCGCTGCTGCTGCTGTGGCTGCTGCTGCTGCTGATGTTGCTGATTCCGCTGATGATGATTACGTCCACGCGCCATGAAAATCTCACTCAAAAAATCGCGACTCTTTTGCAGTGTTTTACGCTTCTTGGGCGACACGAGAGACTCCTCGGACTCTGCGATTGCAGTCGTCTCGCCGCCTTCCCGATTGCCACTCAAATGCAGCGCTAAATTGCCAAGCGATAGACGCGATTGTCGTTTCTGTTCGTTCGATTGCTTCGATTGCTGGCGATAAGTCACCTTTTTGTCCGTTTCAACATTAATTACCGTGCCAGCGTTTTGTGTTTGTTGTTGCCTGGGCCGTTGAGCATTGCCATCGATATTGTTGTTGTCACAATTCGTTTGGCTTCTGCTGCTGCCGTTGCTGCTGTTGCTGTTGCTATTGCTGCTGCTGCCAATTAGCCAATGACCGCCTCCGTTGTTTGCCTCGTTTTGACTGCCCGCCACAGAAAGATGCCCAACAGCCGCCATCGCACCAACAACAGTCGTCGTTGTCCTCCCTGTCGTTGTCGCCCCATTGCCTGCGCCCATGTTATTTATATTCAAAATATTCTCCGACCGCCAACCAATTGCTGAATGGCCATTAGTAGCAGCAGCAGCAGCAACACTCGGAGCACTCGGAGCGCTCGGAGCAGCAGCAGCTGTTTTTGCTAAATTTACACATTGCCACTCTTCATCTGGTTCGTCTGCGTCGCTCCCAAAGTCCTCCAACTCTTCGATGACAGCGCGTCGCGGCAACCGATCAGCTCTCATTTGCTCCCGCTCTCTTTCGCTGCTCGCTCTGGCGCTGAATACGCAACGGTTCTCATTGTTGCTATTACTGTTGCTCGCGCTCGAAGCGCTGCTCCTTGAAATTGTTGCTGTTGTTGCTGCTGCTGCTGTTGATGTTGTTGCTGGTGTCGCCTTCTCCTCATCGTCGCTCACATCGTAGTTTTTGTTTTTATGCGATTTTCTCTGTCGCGTGCGTCGCAGCAAATTAAACATTTTTCTAAATTTCTTTTCGATTTCATATATAGAATATATATTTAATTTTATATATCATCTATTTGCAGATGCATCTCTGTTGTTGTTGTTGCTGCTGCTGATGTTGCTGTTGCTGTCAGTTGTTAATGCTTTTGCAGCTTTTCGCTTCTGCTCTTTTCGTTGTTTTTCGTTTATAAACAAATCGTTTTTGATTGTTTATTTCAATGTTAACCTGTTGATAAATACACAATATAAACATTTAGCTATGCATCTGTGACACTTGTCGCTGATGACAGAGTTCATTTTCATTAGCTATATATATATATATAGCTAATTAGCATTATTATTTTTAGTTTACTTACAGCCACTTATCTTCGACGAGCTCATTGCTGCGATCTGGCTGACGGCTGGCCTGGAACTGGAACTGGAAATGTTGGGATTGCTCCGATGCGATGACAAAACACTGGACAAATATGAGCAACACTCTCGAACTACACTTGACAAAAAGACACATGGCATAATTAATTTTAATTGCGATTGTATTGTTCAGATACATATCTCTAGGCACATGCACACATAGATACATATATACATATGTGAAATATTGCTGATGCTAAGCCGGACAGCGGTTTAGATTTAGCGCTTCTCAAATGCATGTGCGTGTTAATGTGTGTGTTAATGTGTGTGTTAATGTGTGTGTATTTGTGTATTTGTGTGTGTGTGTATGTGTTTGTCTGCTTATGAATATTAATTGATGTGTAGCAGGCCATTATGTGTCATCAGAACATCAGCGACAATAGCTTCAGCTTTACTCATTGCCCATTTAGTTATGCATATTTCACATTGTTCGCAATTGATCAACTCAAGTCGATTCAATTTGAAAAGTGAAAGTCGTCACAAAGCCATTTAGTAGTTAAACAAATAAAAGGAATATAAGTACTGTAACTATGTGCCTACAAATTTGATTATATTTAGAAAAGCTTCAATTTATTCAATATAAAATATAATATATACATTAGGCAAAATTTAAGATTACTTGACGGACTGTCTCCAATCTCAAACAATCTGAGAATAATTGTTTATTTGAAATTTAACAACTCGCTGATTGTAAACAACATATTTTTAAGAATTGTTCTATAGTAATTATAATTAAGTTTGAAGACTATCTGCATTAAATTAAAATGTACATTGGGGATTTGGGTCTCTAGTAACTTCAACATACAATTAAGTATTATGTTTTTTTTTCTAACAACTTGAACATCTGAACATTATATTTATAACAATTAACTGTCATATAATAATATTCTCGCTCGTCTAACACTTAAGTCTCTATTAATATAGATTTACAATTCCTATTCTTAATATATCTTAAAAGAAAACTACAACATTACAGACAATTGCTATATATTTTTTCCAGTGTCATCGCTAGCGCTGAGTCAGCGGGCACTTGAACACTCCGCCAAAGTTCAAATTGCTGCATCATGACAAAAATAAACTAATCAGTGGGCCCTGGTATACAACATCATAATATTTCTGGAAAAAAAACAACTACAGTATTCATCCTCTCAGGCAGAAAGGAAAGAGCTAACTCCAATCCAAATCCAATGTGGCCGCAACTTGAATAGAGTTTCAAGTTCAGGGCGCGAAAGTCTCTGCACATAAACAGGCCAATTATAGACAGCAATAAAAGTGGCAAAGTTTCTCCAACGAGAGACGGAGAACATATCGCTTAAATTAGAGCCAAATCCGAGAATACGAATTGTATTTAGTAGGGCCCATTACTCAAGGGGAAACACATTGACGTCACCATAAATGATGCGAAACGGCAGCGTGCGCGTGTTATAAGTAGATACAACAACAACAACAAGAATAGCAACAACAATAGCAACAACAATAGCAACAACAAAAAGGAGGCAGACAAGATGTGTCCAGACCCGTTGCATTTGATTGTGCCCCTAATTGATGGGGCCTGTGAATTTTCGCGAACTTTTGCGGCGCAATTCGACTTTTCCATTGGATGTTATTTATTTTGAAAATAGATAAAAGCTAAAAATACGAATTGCACGTAATTTGCGCAAAATTTGGAAAACGTCAAACGGTCGACAACAAGTAAAAGACAGGGAGAGGTGAAAGGAGAATGGGATTTTTTTTTTTTGCCTAGATTTTTGGCAACAATTTGAAGATAATCAAAGCCGACAAACGGAAATGATGCTGCAACAATATAACAGCAATCTGTTCGGATTAGAATACCTAAAGATATGTATACAATAAACAAATATTTATAGAATTTAAGAATTATGGATATGTAGCTGTGGCTGTGGCTTACGGAATCCAAACCACAGTCCAAGCAACCACTGACCCACATTTTAAAAGACGTTCAAGTTTACAGCCTTCGCCAGATGCCATCAACATAATTTGTTGTGAATAAATAAGTTTTATTTACAAAATAAGTCAGTAAATCAATGCCAATTGTTGCACAATTCCAAAAAGAATTCAGATTCAGAACTTAGTTGAAATGTTATAACGAGTGAATACCAAAAAAATAAACTCAAATTTATTAATGGAGCAATAAATTTTGCACTTCGGTCAATGCCATAGCAGCTTAAGTAGGCATAAGTATTTCAAAAATGTGATAAAAAAAAAGAGATAATATTAAAAATATTTATTAAAATAAAAGATGAAATATATCATGAGAAATATTTGGCATGCCTTCTCGTTGCTCAACATATGTTTTCAATATCAGCATCCGAGTATATTCATCTGCCATAATTGTGGCCAGCCACTTGATACTCGTACTTGACATATGGAAAACAGACAAAAAACAGCAGAAAAAAAAAGTTGTTTTTCTAGTTGCGTTGAGCAACTTTACCGTTACTCTGTAGCGCATCTAAAAAAAATTTCCACTTCACTCCTCATCCACACGGCTGCAGGCCATGTCGTCGCACACTTTCCCTTTTATTTGTCTATGTACGCCCCCGCCGATTTGGCAGCGGGCCAACTGACATTGACTGATGCCAGACCCAACCGAGACCCGTTAGCCAGCCAAATAGCCAAATAGCCAAGTCAGCCAGCCATCCAGCCATCCAGTCAGGCAGAATTCTATGAGTTCTTCGTGTTCCGTGAGATGATCTTATGTTTGACGGCGTGTGTGGGTTAATGTTGTTTTGCTTTTGACTTGTGTTAAGCTCTTAGCGCTTAACATATTGTGATTTTATAAACAATTTGGATGCTCTTTGCAGCTTTACATATCATTTGTAGCCAAATAAACTGAAAGGTAATCGAAAATTGTCGTCTGAATTATGAATGCGTAGCAAACAGATTCTGTAAAGCACGACGCGGGTCGGTGAAAACCATGTGACTGGCATAAATTTTGGAAAAATTAGTGAAACACATTCGAGACTATTAAAGCGTGTGACAGCATCTAAATTATTGCGACATGCGGCATTAAATTGCTTTAGAGGTGTTGAGCACATTAATCGAGCGCAGACAAATGCAAATTAATTACCCTAGACAAAGTATTTAAAAACAATAATCAACCTGGAAGTTGCACAACGAACGTTGGATAGTTTTAGTTACCAATAATAATTAACACACACACAAACACACTTTCAACTTTTATATACTCTTAACTACAACACGTATTATTTATGCTACAATTTTAATAATATTATTGAAATATTTTTGTCATTTCTGTGGCACATCTGCACATCTGGGCAGCCCTTCACAATGGACACATTTTTCAACTGTCACCAGAGTCACGACAAACACTTGTTAAACGCTCAGAAAACACTCGGCGCATGCGGCGAATGCGCAACCATCGAATGAAATTCGAAAATCATTTTTACCACACAAGAAAAGCGCACGGGGCTTGTTCCGAGAGGCGCAACAATCTTTTCACGACTGAAAAGCCAGCTGCTCTGTGCCGTCGACGGCGCGACGTGAAAATTTGTCGTGCAAGTAAAATTCGGTGGCAACAATCGCATATCGATAGACACAAAGCTGAAATCCGAATGGACCGCAATAGACTCCATCTAATGATAGCATTATAGTTATGTGGTCATCAAAATCGTTAAAATACTTTTATGGCTCCAAATCATAAAACAATTTTTTATGCTGCATTTATGAATTTATTTTGAGATTTGACTTATTTGTTGTTCAAATTATGATGTAAAGCACAAACTTCTCCAATTACATAATTTTATTATATCATATAAGTGATTTGCAATATATAAGTGTGATCATTAGAGTATATATATTGAACTTATAAGTTTGCTGAAGTGATTCCCATTTAACTACGGCTTAGCATACAGCGAGTTATCTTCATTTTATTTTGTTGCTTATAAGCTTTTGTGGTTTTAGTTACCATTTTATTAAAGAACGATTGAAATACACATTTGACAAAATATAATTATATGTATTATTCTCTTAAGACTTCATTATTGTTTTATTACAACGTTTTAGATGTGTTTCTTGACCAAAAAAACAGAATTGGTTAACCCAATCGGTTTTTCAAATTGAACAAACTACTACCAGCAATCTGAAGATTTGATAGAAACTGTGCTTAAGAGAATATATATTTAATATATTTATATATATTTATATATTTAATATTCAATATATTTGTAAGTTGACTTAAATGTATCTTCTAAAGAGTATTCAAACTTGTTTTTGAATAACAAAATATAGCAAATCAAATCTCAGCGTATGGATAAAAACACAATTTTTATTAGATAGTATAGATAGTATAGTATAGTATATAGTATAGTGGTTTTTAAGAATTTGAATACCAGTAAATGTTATTAAAGTGTGATAATGATTCCTCTCCTAGCTCGTTTCTTTTGCCAGTATTCTACACAAATTTCCACCATGAAAACCAAACCAGCTAAACCACAGCAGACACCGAGCAATTTCCATAGCCACGTTAAGTCCTCAATTGTTAAGGGTGTAAATGTTAATTCTTGATTGTTTGAAATTCTTGTATCTTTATCCGGTTGAATGAGCTGAATTATTTTTTGGCTAACGCTACGTTCCCAATGGATGTCAAAGCCGAAACTCTTAATCGAATGAATAAATTCAAGTAAAGCCTCTTTATATATTGAATTGTTTTTTACTATAACCATTAATTGAACCCGTTCTGTCAGTTTTAATCCAGGAGGCTTACAAAGATAATGTCGCTTATAAGACCGCTGATAATTGTCAATGATTTTCCACAAAGTCGGAAATGTTTGAAGGACATAACTAGAATTTAAACCAAATAACTCTCTAGTGAAAACTTCAACATTGAAACCTAACTTCTCAAACCTTTCTTGACCGTATTCAGGATCTAATAATAACAATTTAGAAATCCAAATTTTTAATCCACTGTTCCGTAATTCCTCAAAATTTTGAATCGGCCTATTCTGAGGACTTTTTGTTAACAAAGTGCTCAAATTGGCATTAAAAAAACAGGTGAAAACAAAACCAAAAATGGCCATAATTATTACGATCTGTTGCAGTGACAAACTGATTATATTTCTTCTCGGAGGCATTGGTAGTCCCAAGACCCCAGCAAATGCTCGCATGTTCAAAATTAAGGGTGAATACATTAAATAAGGTCTACGTTGAAAAATCCAATTTGTCGAAGCTATAATTAAGGTTTCAATTGCTACAAAAATTAAATAAGCCACCATAACTATTGTAGAATATGTTCTTAAGCCAGTGAAGACATCTCCTATGCTCATTTCCGTTCCACAGGGAACCAGAAGGAAGCTACAAGACCATTCATAAAACAAATTGTAGTCTATATTAATACTCATATTCGTCCGCCTCCCTAATACGGGTCGGCTAGGTAAATCAATAACGTCAGCTTCTATCAATTTTATAAGTTCAGCAACATTCACCACTTCATTCAATGATCGTAATCTAATATTATGTTTCTTTGCAAACTCTAAGTTAAATACGTCAAAAGAACCACATAGCTTTTGCTCTCCAGTGCGTGGGTCTCTTGCCAATAAACTCCGAGGTGGCTCTAGATCTGGTGAAATTACAGCCGTCTTTCCCTTAAAGTTAAGCCACATCTTGGGAAAGATCTCTCCGGCATTTATATTAGCGACATTTTCAAGAGTTGGCATCGGATATGGTTGTAGACGATATGCAACAATCGAATCCTTGAAATCTTGCGATGTTGAGTGCAAAATCAATAGATTGACAAAGTTAAAGCTGCTTGATTTCTCTTGGATTATTCGAAGATGTTCTTCAAGTTTTGAAGGTGCACAGTGCAACCAGATTATGGTGCGAGCCTCTCTCATCCCATTAAGGTTATTCGCCAACGCAGTCAGCAACGTGGCATCTGCAAACTCGGATATGCAAACTAAAGCGAGAGCCTCGCTATTGTAGACATCTTTTACAACTAGGTCAGTTTGCTCATCAAGGCGTAGAGTTGGTAAACTAAGTGGATTGGTGGATTCGCTTAGAACGCAATTGATATCCTCACTTCGTGTCTTGAAGATCAGCGTCTCAATGGGTCTTTCCTTGTGCACTTTCCTAATGATATCATTGACAAAGACTGTTTGCGATGGTCCAATCTCTAACAATGTTGGATAGGCGTCCATCTGTCCACAAAGCTGGGCAAAGACCAGCAGAAGCAGGCAACGTGAATCCGAGCAAAACGTCAACATTATGAGGAGATATAGTAGTGACTAACTGAGCTCCAGTTTGGCCACAACACAATCCGTTAATTTGTACATTTTTTTAATTTGACTGGAGGTGATATGAATTTTGCGATTATATTGATTATGTGTGATGGCGTTTCATCAAGATATATTTTAAAAGTATTAATTTACACTAATTGCTCTCTTAAGGGTGCATACTTTGCTAAATTTATATAATTGTTAGCGGTTATTTAAGTGTTCCTAGAACTCCTAGCATATTAACGCAAGTATACTAATTAAATAATATTAAAGTTATATATTTTTTAACAAAAATACGTTTGTCTAAATTGAAAATCTGTATCAAATTTAAAATATTTATTACCATTTAAATTTTTATTCATTAATTTTTGTTATTTGCTTTGCATAATAATAATGTGCTCGAGGGCATTTGTAATTGCTTAAAAAACAAATAATTAATTCACACAGCTGGTGCGGCATCTGAACCGTAAATACATGCATCTAAATTATAAACAATTTGTGTTTTAATGACCGGTTCAGTTCCAAGAAAATGCGTTGTTTCAAATGAATTCCGAAAACAACAAAAAATATATATATCATGTTGATTAATCTTAACAAGTTTCGCCGATTTTCAATATAAATCTAGCAAGTTTTGTTTTGTTTTAAATTCATATTTAATCTCGCAAGTGCTTGTATAAATAATCATCGATGCCATGTTGTTGTTTTAGATGTTTTGTAACTCAAATCAATTACAAGACTCATGCCACGTCCTAACGATGCTAATTTGATTAATTTGCAACCGCGCACAACCAACAGTCACACGTGTCGGATGTGTAATGCATGTTGTACGCTCGCTTGAGCTGTTTATTAAACCTTAATTAAAGCTTGTTATTGTCGGCAAGCCAAGTTAATTGAACAGGCACGTCCTTTTCATTATGCTGATTGAGCGTGCCATCAATTGCGAAATGTCGTTATGACCCCACAGAGGTGGGGACAGCTTGAAGTCGATCGACTGCTCCAACGATTTTAATGGCTTTAATTACATAAATATTAAAGTTGTAGCTTTAAATTTAAATATGACCTAAGCAAATTAAAATTGGTAAAAGCTTTGCTCAATTTGCTTGCATTTACATTGATGAATTTAAAATGCAAAAGTATATTTGTATAGAGTTTAGGCATAAGGCAACTTGCAATACTCACTGGTCTGTTGAGCTGGACTAGGTATGTTTGTTGACATAGCGAGGGAATCCTTAAAGCACAGCAGAGTGGATTGTGCCACAGAATCCAGAAGGATATGAGTTATCATGGGGTAACATGACTCAAACTCAGATGACATAGAAATCCCTTAACCTATAAAAATTATTAGCTCATATTTATACACACAAATGCTTGCTTGAAATCAAAATGAGATTTGTTTTATTCAATATGGATTAAAATTTTACAGTTGGTCTGTAATTTATTAAGGTATATATATAATGTATTATGTATAATATAATTCAGAAGCCTATTAATAAAAAATTGTGGATTTTAGTGATATCGGTATCGGTATCGGTATGTATCGATATTCCCGAATGTCGAAAAATTTATGTAATCTTGATTTGTGTGGGGTACGAGAACTTATATTATTTGAAATAACAACACTCTTGCTCTTATAGTCTCTGAAGTCCGTGGGATTATATAAACGAACAGGTAGACTCGGCTGTTGATCCTTATCGAGTATATAAATACTTTATGGTGTCAGATATGCTTCCTTCTACCTGTTAGATACTCTATCACAATACCTTTTCACACATTTTTAACATAATACTTTTATTCTTTACAGAAATTTAGATTTTGATACACGCGTTTATTTATCTACTATATAGCAATACAACGTGGATAAATTAATGACACTCTTTTATACAAACAGGTTGGCTAAGCTGGGTTCTTTGTTCATTAGCCAAGTGAATTAATTCACTGCTCGCTGTGGACATTTCAGAGCCATTAAATAACGGCCCAGCATATCTTGGAATCAAAAACCACAAATTTAATTTTCAAATCTGATTATGCGTCAGATGCACACAACAAACAGAAATACACACACACACACAACACACACACACACATTCCAATAGCAAAGGCTACATAGCACTATTTTCAATCTAGAAACCACAAATATTGGTATTGCAAACAGATTTTGGCCTCCAATAGTCATATACAGAAGATTATATATATATGTATGAATATATATATATATATATATATCTCAATATTCATTTTTTCCAATTTCCATTGCTGACAGTTGCAAAACTCGCATGCGCTAAATGGTATTTATAATAGAATTTATGCCTATAACCAAACTGAACCAAAGCATCCATGGACCAATGCAAATGGCAGCCTGTCGCTGGCGCTCTCATTTTTTCTGTGGTTTTTTTTTAACGTTTTTTTGTGCCATGGGTGGGATGTGTTTTGGCTGGATGGCAACCGCAGAATTCAACAACAGCGTTGGCCGTGGCGTTATAATAAACCATTTTGTGGCTGAAATAACGCTCTTAAAAATCCCCAAATATTGTTCCAAAGATACAGAGAATAAATGCATAAAATCAGGCAAAAGTTCTTGGGCTATATGAGGAATTCATTATTGGTTGTGAAATTGAATTTTGGCAGTGTGCAAAAACGTGTTTGACAACATATTAAAATGTTGTCATAAGCTATTTGCAGTTCGAACGCATTCAATGCTATTTTGTATTACCTCTGCCCATTTTGTGCGCTGAAGTGTTTAAATTAAAAATTCACATCTCAATGGCGCTAGCTGCCTCTTTCTCACACTTTCTCACTCACTATTCATATATGTTATATATATATATATATATGTTTCATAATTTGTGCACTTTTGCTGTTTTGTGGACTATAAAATGGCCGCTGGCGGAATATGTCAACAGCTGTTTGCGCATTCGCATGTGTTGCATAATTTTTGGCATTTGATTTTCCACTGTGCACAACAAAAGGCCAAACATGGAAAAGTCAATTTAATTACAACCCGCGTATTTAAATTTAAATCAACTGGTCAAATGTGTGTGTGTGTGTGTGTGTGTGTGTGTGGGTGGGTGTGCGAGATTTACAATGGCAGTTGCCGCTACGCATTTACTGGTGCCGTTTAAAATAAAAGCCTTTAAATGCCTTTAAAAATGGCATGCGGCTTTGTGTTTGTTTGTGCATGTGCATGTAAATAGTTCACACGGCCAACTAAACGGAAACCGCGATACCCACACACACACACACACATACACACACACACGCAAGCACACACTGCAATGCGCTGTGTGTTAGTGTGCCAATGCACGCGGCTGTTGCCGCAAAGTATGCTACTGGAAATTTTCAGTTTCATGCGCCCAGCAGCTTTACATTTATTGCACACTGTTCTTGACACGCCCCACCCACCCGAAAATGTTGCACCCCTTGCGCCCTAGTGCTGGCCAGTAAGAAAAACAGAATTGTTTATTTGCCTTCGCCTTTCTTATTTAAAACTATTTTATGTGCCGCCTGCCCCAACGTAAACTTTTCCAAGAATTGCAACTGCCAAAAGGGTTAGAGAGGAAGGGGCGAGGGAGGCATGCAACGAACTGAGGTGCTGGGTGGGTAAATAGAGCAATTGGAGTGTGAAACGTTTTTACTTCCGTGTGTTGGCAGTAGCTGCTGCTGCTGCTGCTGCTTGGATGCTGTTTTCCAGCACTTTTCCTAACATGCACATAAAGTCTAGTCGATTTTGTGCAGTTTTTGTTGCCACTTTCTTCTTCCTGTACAGTTGTTGTTGTTGTTGCTGCTGTTGCTGCTGTTACTGTTAGCCCAAAATCCCATTTGGCACTGAATTGTGTGCATTGAATATTTGTTGCAAGCTTAAGACCCCAGCTATATATATATGGGCATTAATAGATATTTTGTGTGCGATGCTGGTGATACTATTATTTCCAACTTCTTCTTCTTGATTTTCTTATTTATTTTTATTTTTTTTGTAGCTCACTATGTAATTGAATCGTGAATGTTGCATACATAGAGGCGGCTGCACTTGAGCGCATTGCTAACAGTTTGTGACGTGTTTATTTGCGGCCCAATTTCAACACATTTGCAACACATTCACGCCACATGCTGTGACAGTTATGTGACCAACGAATTGCACTGGTCAACACTCGAGTGTCTTGTCTATGAGTTATGACTTTTCAAGCAGCACAAGCACCACCAGCACCACCAGCAGCAGCAGCAGTTGACACATTTAAATCTATATATATGACAAATGAAGCACATCAGACAAGGACATTGCCTTACCACAAAAGAGCTGCAGCGGCTGCTGCTGCTGCTGCTGCGGCTGCTGCTTCAAGCATTAGCACTAAGTCCTTCAATAAAAGTCATAAAAAATTCAAACAATTTTCTTTTATTTTCTGCCACGTTTTTAAGATTTAACAATGCATTCATGGCAGGACACATACATTATGATTTCAAAATTGCAATCAAAAAGTTACAAGACATCGTCAATCAATGAGAATCAAATTTGTGAGTCATATTTTATTGATTTTAAGCATTAAATTAATAAATATTTAAACACGATTGGATGGATTTTCTATTTATGTCGATCAAATTTCCACCATAAATACCAAGCCAGCTAAACCATAAAAAACATCGAGTAAATTCCATAACCATTTTAATTCTTGATTGTTCGGTGGAATATTCTTAGCCATAGCTAAATTTAGAAATTTTAGATTTGCTTGTTCTATCCAGTAATTGAGAAGTCCAGAGCTCCAAGTTAAATTATTAAAATCATCTAATACCTGTAACATGTAAGCGGTTGGTGTATTTATAGATAAGTATAGGACACTAGATGTACAAAGAACATTTCGTTGATGAGATCTCTGATATCTGATATGATGTTCGTATCGTTTTCCGTTTTTCCCCTTAAATTTAGAAGATAATTGTCCGGAAACGCTCAAATGTTGGACTTGGAAATGGTTGAAATAGATATGTTACAATAGATTTGTCAATACGGTTCAAAGTTAAGTGTAGAACAATTAAATGAAGGAAGCTATAATTATTCGCAGATACTCTGTTAGATTTGACGGCACACTATTTAACAAGATTAGAATTGCAGTCTCTGTCATACGACGAATTTTGTTTCAGCAATTTGGTATCTGGGAACTCAGATAAACAAGCTAAAGCCAGTGCTTTGCTATCGAAGAACTCCTTTACGGTTATATTCCGTTCCCTCGTCCATGCGTAGAGTTGGTAATTCCATCAGTTTGATATCTCGTAAGCGGCAATTGATGTCCTGCCGTCGTTTCAATTGAAATTTCTCAATGATATCATTGACAATGATTATTTGCGAACGTTCAGCCTCTTGTGGTGTTAGATACGTGTCCAATTGGAAAGGTAGCAGCGACAGTAAAAGCAGAATCGAATAGAAAGCCAACATTGTGAGCCAAGTGTAGATGACTAACTGAGCTGTAGCTTTGCCATTTTTACTATTATTAATTTGTACATTATTCCAATTGCGTTAATGCGTTGCTATATCCTAGTATTCTATCTTGTGTCCTATTATGTAGTATTAAGCAGTTTGCAGTGCAAACTTTGCGCTTCCTTTGTTGTGGTCTGACACCTTTGCCGTAGTTTGACAGGAAGCCATTTCAAAGCACACAAACAAATTTGAACGAATTGCTTTTAACTGGAACTTAGTTCCTCAAAAGAGGAATTTATATTTAAATATATTTGTATTTATATTTAAATGATTACAAAATGTTTTAGCCCCATTTAAGGAATACAATTTATTTTTGAACAATCATTGAAAAAGTTATCAGTCATCCAAATTAGAGCTGTTGGAATAAAATTGTCAGTATTGAAATAAGTTTTATATTGAAGAATGTTAGTAACATCGTTTTTGGTTGCAATGTCGAAACAAATCCTGAAAGTCTTTTCATTTTAACTAAGTGACTTATTTCAGATTTTAAACAATTTCTCAATATTACAATATTAATTATAATAAATAAAACACTGATGGAAAGCAGATTGGGCTTGCCAAATTTTTTTTTTTACTGAAATATAAATGATATAAAAGAATGTCCCAATAAAAGTCTTTGCTCTGCTTTGAAAGTACATAAATGGCTCACAGCTAAATGAAATAAAGTGCAATAAAATAACAACTTAACACCTTTGGCGCAAGTAAACAGAATGAGAAGGGGTCAAAGAAAGAGCTCCAGATGGAGAGAGAGGGAGAGAGTGAGAGAGAGGAATGGGGGGTGTGGGAACTAGTATGCTCGCACATAGAAATGCGCAGGCAATGCAAAAAGCAAACCGTAAGCGAACACTAAGCCGATTATAGCACGAATGTAACGAAAGTGAGTGTTGAAGAGGTGGGGTGAGACGCAGTCGAGAGGCGGTCAGAGGATGGTTGGCTGCCTGGCTGTCTGGCAGTCTGGCAGGAAGTGCGTGGCAGGCAGAAAACATAGAAGAACAAGAAGAAGAAGAAGGAGCCGAACAAGAAGCAGAAGCAAGCAATGAATTATCGCACTAACAGCGCCGCTGTAGCCGAGACAAACGTGTTGTAAAAAATGTAGTACTATTAATTTTCTTGCATATCTTATAGTATCTTCATAAACAGACACGCACACACCAAGACACCCACCCACACATACAGACACACACAGACACACACTGAGAATGAGACAACCCCTGTGGGACTGACTGTCTCAGCAAATGCTTTGGCATTGGCTTAGTGCTAAGAGATTTCTAATTCAGTTGAGCAGAAATAAATTACTTACCGTAATTGTTCACCATATAAAACTGTAGTAAAGGCGTTGAGCGTAAATCGAGACAGTTGTTTCTGTGCTTTGTGTTGTGATTGTTGTTGTTGCTGTTGTTGTTGCTGTTGCCGTTATTTCTGTAGATATTTTTGTTGTTTTTGGCAGTTCTTATAGCTTTTTGTACATTTTCGGTTATCCAGCTGTCGCACTGCAAAAAAGACTTTCACATTTTTGTTCACACTGCGCACAACTAAAACTTTAAGTGTACTTTAAAAATGCGCAAATTTATTTACTTATTTAATTTTTTTTTTTTAATTTATCTACTGTACACTTATAGTTGACACGAGCAAATTATTACCATTTAATTTTGTGCTTTATGTCGACATAAATAATTGCGCAAAGGCAGGCAAGAATTGTACGTCGATGTACAATTTTTAATTATTTTTTAATGAAGTACAAGCAAAAAAAAAAAAAAAACAAAAAAACAATGCCTTTCACTATGAATTTATGCGTGTTTCAAGTGAATTTATTGCATGTGTAATACGCATAACAATGTGGCGGAGAGAAAGTCAGGACATTTAATATGCTTTCATCCCACAGCGTACAATTATTATTTTCCCTTTTGGCTTGCTATTGCCAATTTGTAAATGCGAACGATAATTACAGCTGCTTAAATTAAGCTACAAAATTTACAGATTGAATAATGATTGTGTTGTTTATAGCACTGAGCATAGGTAATTCTATATTACAGTCACCGTAAGGATAATTAATGTTATGTATCAGTGCAAAGAATTTAATGGCAGTGTAGTCAAAAACCAGGGTAAATAATTCCAATATTTTTCTAAGCTTTTTACGACATTCGGTTATGTAACAACTTTGGACAAATACTATTATTATGAAGCTTGGTCGTTTGCTTGGACTTGTAATTTAATTGAGATGAATGTAGTATGAAAGGGTTTTTTTATTTTTAAAAAATAAATAAAAGATGTATATTGATATTATAAGCTTGTTGAAGAAAGCATATCCGATCCGTTTGCAGTACTTTTTCGATTGTAAGAAAATTTTTAAACTTAGGTTCTAATATCAATTCAAATTATAAATTTCAATCGGTAAACATGCTGTTTCGATTTCAATTTCAATTCTGATTTGACACATTATTGATTAAGATGTTGTTTCATACTTTTAAATATTTAAAGCAACAGAGAAAGAAACAGAGTGAAGCATTTCTATTAAATCAGAAATTGGCAATATGAAAATATATCACAAGCTAATCAAATGCATTGACTCATTGTCAAGCTTGCAATTCTTTCAGATATTGGGTGAATGCAACTTAAATGGTTCAGCGAGTCACGTGTGTGTTGCAACATAGCCGCCTGGCGTTTGGCTCGTTAAAACTCCAAAAATCACGCATTAGCTGCCAGTTTGCACTTAAAGTCATAAATTTATTCAAATATATGGGCGAACAGCCCTTTATAATAAATGTTAATGTATAAGTCGCACACGTACAGATAGATGTGTGTGTGTGCGTGTGTTGGTGTGTGTGTGTTGGTGTGTGTGTGTGTGGGCGGCACTGAAAAGCAAAATTTATATTAACTTCATTTTGTGCTGGCTGCCACGCAGTCGGGGCATAACTCACACGCACCGTGTGCAACCGCAGCGGTAAGGACTCACGGAGGAGTCTCGGCGCGTGTCGGCAGCACCAACTTTCCAACAGGCGTATGACTGACGCCGACCAAAGAAGGTGATGTGGCAAGACGGGGGCGGTGCATGCGGGACTGCCTCGTCCACGGTCCAAATGGCAACCAAGAGAATTTTAAATTACGCTTTTAAGTGGCGATGCGAGTGGCGTCGATGCCGAAATGCAGTAGTGGCAGTGGTAGCAGCAGCTGCAGCTGCAGTTGCAGTTGCATTTACAGTTTCTGTGTGTTGGCTTTTTATCATGCATTTAATTGCAAATGAAGCAGCAACAGGAGCAGCAACAGCAGCAACAACAACAAAAACAACTCACTGACATCTCGGCAATGGCGTTGTGGAAAACTCGAATTCCAAATCTCAGCTGCAGCATGCGGCAGCTGTAAATGACGTTTAATCAAAGTTGTTGAAATTGATAGCATTGTTTACTTGCCGCATATATTGCTTGCTGCATTTTAAAGTGCGCAGAATATTGTGTTAATTAAGGCGCAATGTCCTTTTCTTACACTCACACTCACTACTCACACTCACCACTCACACTCACATTCACACTCACACTCAGGGCGAGTGTTGTTATTAGAAATAATTATTTTGCCATTCCCAGCGGAAAAGCCATAAATATATAAATAAGCTGAAGTTGTTGCAGCAGGCGCTGCAAGTGCAACAGCTTTGCATTAGCCAATCTGTGGCAAGTGCAGAAGGTGTATAGAGCAAAAGGTAAACGTTGCCGTGACTGTAGGTTGCCACACAGCGTACATTGCAACTTAGTTGTATCAGGCAATAAAATAAAGTCTAAGCTCCCAGTTCACAGAACTTGCCACATTTAATTTGTTGTGCAACAAATTAGCATTTATTTTCATTAATGTTTCAACTTGCCAGTTTTTTGCGTTGTCCTTTTGTGTGCTAAACAAGGTTCAATGTTTGCTTTAAATTTATAAGATAAGATATAGATAAGATTCTTGCCGAATCTTGTAAACTCTCGGAATATTTCGTATCTGTTGCAAGCGATTTGAAATTCATATAGAAATATTTTATTTTACAGTTAAATTTGTTGATCCTTACCCAAGCTAAATACCTTTAACTGTTCAACCAGAAACAAAACAAAAGTTCTAAATTCGTAGGACGTTAAAAATAAGCTGTATTCAAAATAATAAAAATTTTTTTGGTATACAAAAACTTTTTGCACTAATGAAGGACTTATTTTAATAGAACCAACTACAAAATGTTAACTTTAAAAGTCAACTATTGCATTCTGTTTAAAATTAAAGTAATTTATTTTATTGCATTTATTCCATATTGAATCTAAATCCAATTAAAAGTTATTTCTTGTTACAGAAATTTTTGTGCTTTTAGAAATTGAGTTTTGCACTAATTTAGTTTTAATATTTTATTTTAAATATTTTTCTTGCAGGCTTTAATACTGTCGACTGCCATTTGTAAAGTGCAGGACATATGCGTAATCAATGGGCTAAGAGCTTAAAGCCTTTAAGTGTGATAAAAAGGAATATGAAAACTATAGTTTACAATTCTGCGTTAAATTTATTTTTTGCATTCAATTATGATGCGTGTA
This sequence comes from Drosophila kambysellisi, assembly GCA_035042185.1. NCBI lineage: Eukaryota > Metazoa > Arthropoda > Insecta > Diptera > Drosophilidae > Drosophila > Drosophila kambysellisi. The sequence goes on from JAWNLS010000855.1 coordinate 811,971, forward strand.
GAAGGAATCGCCGGTGCTGCGTTGTGGACCACGGTCAGCATCCGCAATGGCATCATCGCCATTATGATGTCGATGTTTGTAGCGTTGCTCATAGTCACCATCATCAAAGCCATCGTCATCATCATGATCATGATCATCATCGACATTCCTGTACCGCGCATTATCCGTGTAAGAGCTCACGCCCGACTGAGCGCCCAACGAAGCTGAAGATGAGTAACGTTTGTTGCCAGCTGCATACGACTGTCGATGCGGATTTGGATGTGGATGTGGATGTGGATACGAATGTGACTGCGACTGTGAATGCAAGTTACCATACGCCCAACCAGGTTCGCTATTGCTGCCTCTGTCCATGTAATGATGACGATGATGTCGCTTCCTTTCGGGGTAGTACTGGTGCTGATAATAGTCCGAGTCGCTGCCCACCGACGGCGACTGGTCAATGTGTGTGCGATTAGGATAGAAATCAGGCAGCGATGAGGGGTCGCGATGCCCATTATAATAATCACCATCAGCATCATCATCATTGTGTTGTTGATGATGCTGATGCTGATGATGATGTGGCGTCTGTGACGGCACATACGACTGGACATGCAAGGCTGGCTTATTAGTCACCAATCCACTGCTATATGGCGTATGCAGAGTCACAGACGGTGTAACAATAACGGGAACTACGGCGGAACTGGGTGCTGGCACCAATGATGCCTGCTGCCAAGATGCTGACGCTGCCGCTGCTGCTGCTGCCGCTGCGGCTGCTGCTGCTGCTGCTGCTGCCGCTGCTTGTGACTCGGATGTTGTTGTAGAGGTTTGTTCGCGTGAGTTCATTTCAGCTAATTTATTGAAGCGATTGCGACTGCCGACCGCTGTAAGCACCATCACGGTGGGGTTCATGTCAGAGATGTGCTCCTTGATGCAGTTCTGCAGCATATTTACGAAAAAGAAGAACGAGAGCAGCGTCAGCGCCGACATGACGGAGCCACTGCTCTTTTTCTTCTTCGTTGCTGGCTTGGTGGGTGGTGGCGGCGGCGGTGGCTTGGGCGCATGATATTGGGGCGGATGCTGGGGCGGATGTGGGGGATGCGGCGGATATGCGGGCGCACTGCCACCACTCGGATGATACGAGGAATAGCTGCCAGACGATGGCGTCTCGTACTCCATCGATGGATCCATGCTGTTAATTTAAAGTTGCATTAGCGTTGGTCAACAAAATGAATGGGTGGATTGGGTTAGATTTGTGAACTTACCCATAGCCGGAGTGGCCGCTGCTGGCGCTGGCATAAGCACCGTTGTGGTTGCTCGCAGCTCCCATCAGTGGTCGTCCATAATGCAGATAGGGATTCTGTTGGAGCTGATGCTGCCACGGGTAATGCGCTCGCTGCATTTCACTCCTGCAATTCAAATCACAGCCGGGCTAAGTGTGAGTAAGTGCAACAAACAACAAGGACTAGGCCAAAGTGCCAGCCAGGTAAATACATATAGTTAGGGGGCAGCAGGTGTGAGGGGTGAGGGAAGAGGCATGAGTCTCTTTGCTTTTGTTGTGTCGCATAAATCTCGCGCTGTCATTTTGCTTACGCATAATTATTTCCGGAAATGGCTGACAGCAGCGGATGTTGTTGTTGTTGCTCCGCCTCCGTCTGGTGGCGCTGCTGCTGATGCTGATGCTGCTGCTGCGGCTGCTGATATTGCATATTCCCAAAGGACATTGCGATGTTTGATTTGCAATTTTATTGCGCTAATTGATTTCCGGCGCACACTCACGCCTATTGCTGCAATTGCAATGTTTTTCGCTTTCAACCATCATGAGCTGAGACACCGAAAAGTCAACGCCAACTGCCTGCCGCAAGACCAGCAAGAGCAGCAGCAGCAGCAGCAGCAGCAGCAGGCAACCAACCAGTCAACCGGCTTCGGGCTGCAACCGCAAGTGACAGAGTTGCTTAGGCAACAGCAAAAGCGTTTGTCAGTTACTAAATGGACCCCTTACTGCCCCCTTCCCCAACCCCCCACTACTTGTCACTGTCAGCTGTTAAGTGCGCAACGCAACACGGGGCAAACTGACAATTGCCTGTGCAAAGTGTTTTGCGGTGTTGGGGCGACCAACTGACACACACCTGAATTGGAGCATTGCATGCTATGCACATTTTGGCCACACAGCCACACAATTAGTGCGCGACAAAGGCTGACTACCAAACGTGTATACCCCCACCCCCCACCCCCTTCCACTCCCCCACATTTTCACATTCCCCTTGGTTGTCAGTGTTAATGACAACGTGTTGCAGCCGCTGGTTTATTGCATTAAAAGAGCCATTCAACGTTATGCATCAGAAATTGTCATAATTGTGGCAAGTCTGGGCGTGCATGTGGTTACTGTTCTTCTTGTTATTGTTGTTATTGTTGTTGCGTGCAACAACTGCTGTGGTTTTTGTTTTATTCTGGGCACAGATTTCATATCGCCATCGTTGGAGATTTATTGCAGCCAGCTTATAGTTTTCAATGCCAACAACATTCTTGTCTTAGATCAACAGGAAGACATTAGACTGCAATAACAAATATTTAACATTTCCGCAGCAAGCAGCAAGTAGCAAGTATCAAGTAGCAAGCAGCAGCAGCAGCAGCAAGCGACAAGTCAAAAGCACATAATAAATTGTCAAATGTTGCACTGCAATGTTGCGTCCTTTGTAACGCTTTGATTTGTCGCCCTCGCCCCCTCAGGAAATAGAAACAGCAACAAATATACAACAAAAAATTGAAAGAAACAAAAAAAAACTAAACTAAAGTCAAAGAGCAAAAGTTTTGCTGATGTGCTCAAAAATAAGCAAAAAAGCGCAAGTCAAGAACTCAAATGCCGCGAGGGGTTGAACAAAGAAAAAAATCATGGCTAAAGTCCAGTTACTTAAGCGGGCAGGGGGCATATTGGTTGGGGGGGCAGAGCTTGGGCTGTTGTGCGGCTGCTGGCGCCATTGTCAACATATTTCAAGCCGCCAGAGACTCAATAATAAGCTGTGTGAATCTTGACTACATATTGTAGTTTTCGACACATATACACATATATATATATATGTATATACAAATATATATTTATAAGCTCGGACGGCGCCCCAAATTGGTCAGCGGGCACAAACCAAAATTTAATGACTGGAAAATGAGGCATTTAAGCTGAGTGCCAGCCAACAACTTACCCCATGCCACAGGACGAACGTGCCCAGCCAGCATTTGGATATTTATGGTTGTCTCTGTCTGTCTCTGACTCGAACCCCACTTCAAATAGTGTCTTTGATTGCATCTGAATCTGTATTTGCAGCTGTATCCTTCCCGAGAAACATGGCAGTTCGCCAGGTCGTTCATTAATGGCTATGATTAACACGTAGACACATTAAATTATAAAACAAGACAAGGCCTAGAAGCGCAATTTAGCCACATCAATTAACGTATATGAAAAGAGCGGTACACGAACCGGGCTTAAAAAGAAACATTCTAAAGTAATATATCGAAGTTTGAATATCCTTTGCAGTAAGGATTTTGAAGAAATAAATACACGTTTTCTTTAAGTCTGCCGATTCTGATTTTAATTATTGGTTGCCATTATGTGAAAAGCATAAAAAACACTTGCAGCTTGAAGAATTTAATTTTTTAAAACAAAAGACTAAATCGCTTTTTTATAGAAAAAGTTATCGGTATATCAATTGCAGTTTTATTTTAAAGAGGTCTTATTTTGTTTACTTCAACTATTTAAATATATATTAATATTTAAATATATACCAAATATTTTATTTTGTCTATTTGGACTACTTTAATCGTGATTTGATCCTTGCGATATCGAGTATTTCTAACAAAAAAGACGGACTTGTAAAACAAGTTTCATCAAGTCATCTTGTAAAAGGAAACACCAATTTGCATTAAGAATTGACTTAGAAATTAGTAATTCTTAATCAACTTGAATATTAATGTGGATCATGTGAATAAAAACTAAAGCGATCGTTTCTTATTAATTGAGTTACACACTTCGCAACAAAATGACACAACCTTTTAAAATGTTGTAAAAATATTGCAGCATTTTAGGCGAAGTCTGTATTCATTAGGTAAGTTTACGCAAACATGTGGCAGTGTGTGTATGTGTGTGAGAGTGTGTGAGAGTGTGTGTGAGTGTGGGCGTACATAAATCATTTGGCTACATTTAGCGGAAACTTTTGGGGCCAGCGCTGGCAAACAAAAATAAAAACTCGTTAATACAGCAACTCGTGCTGCTCCTGCTTTGGACTCAATGCTGACTACGTGCTTGGACTTGGACTACTGGCAGTCTGGCTAACTGGCTGGTTGGCTGGTTGGCTGCTTGGCTGGTTGGCTGGCTGGCCACTACAGAGTGTCAAGTGTAAAGAAGAACTACTAATCAGCAGTTAATTCTTATCTTTAATTAAGTGCACGTTCCCACTACGCAAGCAATGGCGAAGGCCAAGCCAAAGACGACGATGGCAAAGGCAAAGGCAAAGGAGCAGCTGCTGCTGGTGTCCGTTTATGGCAGACGTCTAGTTTGGGACTCCTTAGTTTCAACACTTTTGTGTGCCTTCATTGTTTGGCACAAAGGCCAAGCGGTGGACCCGCCTTTTGTCGCCCCGCTCAATTTAATGAAATAATCTAAGCAAACACTCGCTAAAATTAAGCAGTTTTTTCTGCTACTTTTTTTTGTGTGTATTTATTTTGCTTTGTTGTTGGGGCTGCTTGAAAATTAAAAATGTAATGCGTTCTCGTTTATTTTTTTGCACATAATTAAATGCGAATTTTTGGTAGCTGCGGAAGCTGGCCAATTAAAAAGGCCACGCAACAATGGCCAAGGCGACCGTCCATGCATGGCTTAGCAGTAGCTCAACGATTTGGCGACTTAGCCACAAAATACAACAACAATGGAAAAAAGGGTTTATAATGAGCCACATCTGTTATGCTCTAAGATGCTTGGCAAGTGCCAAATAAAAAAAAAAAAAGTGCTGCTCCGCTAAACTCTTGTGGGCGCAGTCAACTCAAGTCCCCTTCCACCAGGTAGCCATAAGTCATTACCCCCATTTTGAAGCCAAACTCCTGCTTGGGGTTGAGGTAGCGTCAAGTTGTTTGAGCAACAATACTCACTCACACATACACAAACACACACACACACACACACACACACACAGTACGCTTTGCTGGCAGGGGCGTGGCAGCGTTTGGTTGCACTCAAGCGTGCCTGTCACATTTTTGCACTTTTTGTCTTTTATGTGGCCAAGTTCCCCGTGGCGCCCAAAAGTTACATCAGATACATGAAAACATTTTTTTCAAAAGCTCCACTAAAAATAAAATAAAGAAAATTTTTATTGAAGTGCCAAGGTGGCTGTCAAAGGATTTGCTGGGATGTGGGGCAACTCGATGGCAGCCAAAACGGGCTACGTTCGCATCCCTGTCACACAGATTAATTATGCATCGCAAAATGCTAAGCCAGCTAGCACCAGCTAGCACCACCTAGCACCACCAGCACCACCGCAGCAGCGCCACTAAAAAAAAGGGCACACACACGCGACTGCGGATGTCTGTGCATGTAAAAGCCAAGTACAAGCCACATAAAAATAAAATAAAATAAAATAAAATGGAATAAAGTGAAGTGAAATAAAAAACAAAAAGTATTTTTTGTCATTTCACAAGCGTAGCACATTTTTATACTCTATGCATGTGACTAAAAAATGGTTAAGAAGGTATTTCAAAACAAAAATATAGTCAAATAGATAAAGATACAGATGCGTTAAGATACATCGTAAACTACAACATTTGCAACAGCTCAAACATCATAATTGACATTTAACCGAATTCCAGTTAGCCAAATTTCAGTTCAACTCGGAACATAATTGGTTAATGCTTATCCGACCAGGTTAACCCAACCAAACCTTATAGTAATCTTAGTAATATTCAGATATTCACAAAGATTTCATAGGGTATATTACAAAAAAAAAAGAAGTGAATCTGTTACCATTTATATTGCCAGCTAGAACCATTTGAAACTCGATTTAGACTAAAAATCTGTAGTAATCGGCTTATGTTATGCAAAGGGACAAATTATCTCCATGTATTTTAAGTCTGTTTGTCAATCATTCCAAAACTAGTTACAATATTTAACAAAAACCGTTAAAATAATTCAAAACAAAATATCTAATATTTGACCAACCTTGGTAGGGTTGGTTCAGTATGAATCACAAGCTTAAAAATAGATTCAAAGTTCCAGGTAATTTATAAACTAATTTTAAACTAATTTAAAAATGTTTTAATGCTTAAATTAATACTATCAAACTATCAGCAAATTACTGCACTCGATATTTGGGATTTGAAAAAACTGACGTGTCACAAACACTCCAATAGAATTAACATATTCTTGCCGCATGGCATTCATAAAAAATGTGCATATTAAAAATGAAAATAAAAATTAAAAGCTGCTGCTAAAAATCAAGCGCCAAACTCGACGTCAGCGTCAAAAGCCAAAATGCGCGACGTTGTCGGTCTCTGCCTCTGTCTCTGCCTCTGTCGCTGTCGCTGTCGCCGTGTCACTGCACCCAACAACGTGTGCCTGTTGGCACACATGAGGTGTTTTTTACCACACACACACACACACATGTGTATACACGCCCACTAGAGAGACACACACACACATAGGGACGACTACGACGATGATGACGACATCGCAGTACCCACTTGAAACGCTTTTTAACAAAAATTCTTTTAATTTTTTGAGCTTGTTTTTTTTTTTGGGCAATAGCAGAAAAAAAGCAGAGAGAGAAAAATTAAAGAAAAATCCAGGAGCTGCCTGCTGAAAGCTGTCGTCGTTGTTGTTGTTGGTGTTGTTGTTGTTGTTGATGCTGTTGCTTGTATATTTGCGCAACCCTCACTGGAAATGAAATTTTCCTGCAAGACGATAGCGTCAGCGACGTCAGCGCCGCATTGTTGATGAACATGAACAAGCGGCACGCTAACAAGTCGACAGCATTCTCCGCTTGCCCCATGCCACTTGCCGGCCCCCCATTTCGGCAGCACCTTGCGAACCGATGCACCTTTCAGCGTTGGTGTTGGTACGTGGGCGCGCACATTCTTGTTGTTGTCCTTGTTGCCGTTGTTGTTGTCGTCGCTGCTGGTGCTACGGATGCACATGCCACGCCCCACCTTGCCTCAGGCGCAGCTAGAAATTATGATGTTTGAGTTGTTCCTTGTTTGCAGCCTGAGCTCTCATTTTAATTTCCATTTCTACTTTTTAGTCTTTTTTCGGCCTTCAAAAATTACAATAAACCAAAAAAAACGAAAGGAAGAAAAAAAAGAAATGGAAAATAAAAATAAAAGGGAACGATTAAAACAGTTTTGGAAAATAGAAAAATTCAAGTACAAATTTTCAGTTCACTTTACGGTGCATTCACATTTCCGTTGCATTGCACTGCAGTTAACCGTTTGCTGGCAACTGTGGGGGGATTTTGTTTGCAATTTGTCGTTGATGCGGTGTTTTTGGCTATGGGGCATGCCGAGGGGATGGGGCATGCTGGTCTTTGTTCTAGCGCCCCCAACTGCTTAGAGGTTGCTTTTACCTATAGCGAATCTTTTTTTATATTTTGTTGTCATTGTCATCGTTTTGTTGGTGGGGTCAGTCTGCCGCTTGCCGTTTGCCGTTTGTTTTGCTACCTTCTGCGTTGCACGTTGCCTGCTTTTAGGCGTTTTTTGCAAGAGTTGCACTTTTTAGCGGCAGCAGCCGTCATGCTGCAAACTGTTTGTTGTTGCTTAATTTTTTATAAAATTGGCATGAAAAGTGCATTTCCCCTTGCATTCTTATTTTAAGCTTTATTTTCAGCTTTTTTTTTTTTATTTTGGCGTTTTTTTATTTATTTCAATTTCCTTAATTAGTTGCCTTTGTGGTAGCTTGAGCGAACATCTTTGAGTTGGTAGGAGGAGGTTGCAGCTGCAATTGCAGTTGCTGAGGAAGGGGAGGGGTTGTCATAAGGGTTGCAGAACAGCTTAAAGCAATGCGCAGAAAGCATTTCAAATTAGTCAAATTGAAATGGTATACCATTAGGTTTTTGGATCCATGCAGCCCACGCAATCAAGCTAAAAACTATTTAAAATCTAATTTGCATTTCAACTTTGAACGCACAGAAAAACATTTCAGCTGCTTTCTTGCGGATATCTGAAGCCCAAACTCGGCACGCATAATCACAAAAATCTGTCATAAAACTTTTGACAGACAGAAAAAGTTGTTGATGTTTCTTGTTGGCAAAAGCTCTATTAGCCCAAAAATCAAATAATAAGACAGCTGGCAAACAAACCAAGTTAATGTGTATTATTTATGCTTGGCATGATGCATGTCGATTTTTCTTTACTTTCACATTTTAGATTTTGCGATGATTTCTGATTTATGCATCACAATCCCCACAACTCCCCCCTCGACACTTCAAAACCCATCCAGTTCAGTTGCACTTTTTGGTTGAATCTCAAACTTTTTAATTACCCTCATCAGCGAAATGCAATGTGCACTTCAGAGCAAAGCTGGCAAAGAGTAGGATGCCGAAGAGTGGTTGTTTTCGGTAGAAGTTTTGGTGTTGGTTTTGGGTTTTGTGGTCGCCAAGCTGAAAATTGTGAACGAGAAGTTGATGCTGTCGTTTGAGTCACTCTGCTAAAAATCACAAGCAGTTTTGTTTAGCTTCTGATAATTGTATTTAATAATTGTGTACAGCAACTAATTAATATGAATGTGTTTGCATTGCTCGAGTTCAACGACTGCACCTTGAGCCTTGCACTTCCTGTTTGGAACCTTAGGGATCTCTGGTCATTAGCTGTAAAAAAAAATAGAAAATAGAGATGAAAATTATGACGCAAATTTGAGAGCTATCTGCGACTTGCGATCAAAGTGTGTCAGTGTGCAACACAAACGGAAAGCGAAACTCAATGCAATGCAGCCAAATGATGGCTATCTGCATGGCTCAGAGTGTGAAAAGCGAAATTCTTAAGACAGTTGGCAAACAGAGCCAGCGAGCCGCCCGAACTGAAATGAGTCGATCTTATCTGTAATTGCTTTTTGGCACAAAACAAGCGACAAATATGCTTTCTCAAGGGGCTGTCGGCGGTCGGCTGTCCGATGTCATCTTTGCCCGTTGCTGCTGCACTTTAAGGAAATGACCCAAATTAGGCTTGGCTTGGCTAAAAACTTTTTGCATTAGCATGCGGCAAGTTGTGTCTCTGCCACTTTGCCTTTAGTTTTTGTGGCAAACTTCAAGAAATCGACATTTATTTCAGTTTTGGTATTTCTTGTCAAGAAATCACGTAGCTGCAGCCACACCCAGGTGCGTGCGTGTGTGTGTGTGTATGTGGAAGTGTGTGTATGCAGCATATTTTTCTTGTACATGCTATCTGCAACCATATCTCTCACACACACAGACATGTCAAACACAAACATATGCAGTTGAATTTGTACTTCCGCTTCTTTGGCAGCGCCGGAGGCCAGCAAATAATTTTTTTCTTTTCTTTTCTTTTCTTTTTTTTTGTCTCCGCTGCTGATTTGTCGTATGAGTTGAATTTATGATTATGCGCCAGCGGGGCATAAAAATGTGTAAAAAAAAAAAATATATGATTTTTTAAAATACAAATTCAAATTCTTATTTAAGTGGCATTAATTATGCGTAAATGAGCTTAATGCATCAATTAATCAAATCAAAGGCGACAGGGACTCTCTCTCCTGCCCAATGTCTCTGCCCCCCAGCCCACAGCCCACAACCCATGGCCATTCCTGTAACGGTGCATGCAGTTTTGCAGCCTTTGTAGTGTCACACAAAAGCGCCAACTCGCTCGTCGTAATAATCCAACTCTCGACAACAACTCTGCCTGTTAGCTTAACGGGTCGGTCACTTTCAGTCAATTGAGGTGGGTTGGGAATGTTTAAAATGGTCTGCTTTGCTAAAAAATAAATCCTTCTGCCGCTGAAAAAGCGCTCATTCCAGTTATTATTTAGAATGAACAAAATTAGCGCTGAAGAGCAGCGAATGCAAACGACACCTAGCGTTTAGACTGTTAAACTTACTGCCCGGTTTGTGTATTGGCTAAATTTAGTTGCTCTGGATTCCACAGACTGGATTCAACAACGTGCGCTCCTCACTTAACGAAAGTACCGAATGTGAGTGAATCTACGCTAAGTTAACGAAGTATATTTCAAGTTTTATGTCAATTGCTCCTCAACTTAGCAAAGACACTTAATTGTGATTATGACTATTCCTTACTTTAAATTGTGTTAAGGAAAAGCTGTAAATAACATAAATTAAAAATTAAAAAAATATGATAACAATTTCAATATATTTATGTGTATTCTAATTATAAAACGAATTTTATAAAGCTCTTATAAGAAACACTAACACACAAGAATAGGCCGCTGTGCATTCGCAATTTGAAGTGATTGTGTTTCAAGGAATCTGTCTTTTTTTTATCCTTTTAACAGGCATTGATCCAAAAATATTTATAATTTTTTCATAATAAGTAGCTGTCTTTAAATGTATATCTTTAAAATAAATATTCGACCAATTCGAGCGATATTATGAAATATAATTATTTATGAAGTGTACAATAAATTGCCACTGTATTAATATGCAATATTGCAATATGATACATTAAATTTACTTAACTGCATATTTAAAAAAAAATATAAAATAATTAAAAGTCTGCTTCTCTGCACATAAATTGAATAGCAATTACATTCTGAGTACTCATTTACTGAATAGCCATCGACACAAAGTTTTGCTTGTTGAAAACAAATTATTGAACTATGCATGGCAAGCCAATCCTTCAACTAACACCCTGAACCACAAGTCAGAAGCAGCTTTCTCCGCTTTCTCTGAACATAACATAGAGAATGCCGAAATACAGAATACCCTACCACTAACAAAACCACTAGATGCGATGTGGCATTGGCATTGGCCATAATGTTTTCATTAGTAGCCTACGCCAAAAACAAACCACAAACACTCCAACCCACAACGTATCAAGAGTGCTCTGCTTCAGACTAATTGCTTGATTAATGACATCACAAATTAAAGACATTAAACACTTAGAGCCTGGCAAAATCGAAAACAAATCCCCTCCAGGCCAGCAAACAGCCAGAAGCTTTTGCGGCGCACAAATATATGCAATGTTATTGAATGTCCATCCTCTTTGGAGTTAATGGAACGGTGAGTTTTCATCGGAATTGTCAGGGTTATCGATTAGAGGGCCACGTTAATATGTTAATAAGAGGCAGCCGGATGAAGTGGGCTGTCATCAAATATTGCCTTGTTTTGACAGGAAACAAATACAAATTCTCAATCGGTTTAAAAGCAACCCCCGAATACCAGATTAAATTACTCATTCAATATTTACACTTGACAGCACATCATTAAAATTAAAATACATATATTGTGTCCGATTCTCACATCAAAGGATTTGTAGTTAATTTGTTGTGACTTCATGAATCCAATTAGCCATAAAAATGCAGCCAATAACCAATTGCATAAATACGTACTTATTAAATAATCTTCACAAATTTAAATTGATATAAAAGACAGTTTTCATACGACAACATAAAAGATTACGTTTTGCAATTAATATTTGTTTATAGAAAAATATGAATAGGAAAAGTTTGCGTTTAAAAATATAGGTATCCTAGCATTTATTCATATTAATTGGGTGGAATCCAAAAATAAAATCTGTTAAAATTATTCACGGTTTTCCTTGCACACTTTTCAGTCAGCCATGCCAAATGTCAACTGAAAACTGTGGAAGCAGCACGTGGAAGTGCATTTTGATTAACTTTTTGAACTCGGTGGAAGCATAATATTCCCAGACATGGAGGTCACTCTCTTCACATGCAGACACACTGGCAGGAAACTGGTAAACTTCATTAAAGGGGTTGTGGCTCGTGTGCCACAACATTGCTTCAGCATCCCCTAGGAACAATGTGAGTTCCGTTCCGAGCACTAATAATATTAACATACCAACACTGACAATTGTTGCCGATGCGGCTCGTTTTTTATGTGCTTGCCTATGGACCTGTGCAAAAGTGATTGTGTTGTATTCTAAACCTAATCAACATATTGCAAACGGTCGTGTTTCCATTTACTTTATAGCTCTAACAAATTAATGATATATGCATATATATTAAAAGAGCTTCTGTGCGCAACATGTGCGCAACATATGCCCCACAACAGCCACAACAAGCCACAACAAGCCACAATGTGGAGGTTTAAGTGTTGAAGCAATAAACATTTTCACCTACACTTCAGGAAATACCATATCAAATAATCTCAAATGATGAAAATTATAGACGAATCTAAGCTGATATATTAAGTATGACAAATACACAACGAAAATCAAATTGTTTTAATATTGGGATAGAGTCATTGTAATCGGTTCAGTGGTGACAAAGTTAAGACATTGGAAAATTAAAGCAAACATTTTTCTCCAGGTGTAAGTACTTACACTTACATATATGTTTGCATATACACATGCATATGCCTGGGCAGCTTTGCGTAATGTGGCACATGACAGTGGTAATCCAGAGATTTATAAATAAATATATAAATATCGTATAGCGCAACACACAGGAGCCTGATTACAGACTTGCCGACCATAAAGAGGTAAAATGCTTGACGTTTTAATTTCTTTGACTGGCAGTTAAATGCAACAGCAAGTAAAGCAGGTCAAAGTCTGCCGGATGCCATATATTAAACTAGTTACGACCAACTAAATATGCAGCACTTTACCTCTTGGTCCTGGTAATTACTTAAAATGAACTGCCAAAAGTTTGACAGGGGTGCAAAGTGGTTTGGCAAAAGTTATCCTGGTAATTGCATGCACTCAAAATATAAAAGTTAAGTAGCTGATAACACATAGTTTCAATTCAATTTTAGGTTAAGTTTTTTAATACCTATGGACCTTCTGTTCACAACTACCAGAAACAGGTGTTCAGCACTCGTCGCTTTAAATAGTCGTAGAGAATATTTTATAAGACATAGAGTATATTTTGCCAAGATAATACTCACATAATAAAGCAAAGCACGTGCAGACATCCATCTGCAGGGCACACCTGTTAAATCAATTGAATCTATTCATTTCATTCACCCTGACAACAACAGAAGCTCAACTCAAGTGCAATGACAGGATATTCAGTCTCGCATTAAATGTAAATTAATCATATGGTCAATATACCAAATTGATTTATATTCACATCATTTGATTCTGAATCACATTGACAATTATGAATTAGCTGCTTTTGCTTTGAAGAATGTCTGCCACCGATTGCTGTTGGGCTTTTAATCGTCTGCCAATATGATATAGAGAGGAAGGGGCAAGGTCACTGGCAGCAGAGTTAAACTCACAACTTGGCATCACACAGTGTCCACATACAGACACAAAACACACATACTCAAAACGATACCCACACTGTTCATTGACATTAGGGAAATATTTATGACTTGGCAATGGTCTCACACAGGACTAACACAGAACAGGACTAACACATCACAACTGTCTGTATATTTGTTATGTGTAACTAGCGTGCAGTGACTGACATTAAAAACTAATTAAATGAAGGAACAGACATAAAATGTAACTATTGTTGTGCGACAAAAGATGCAACATCCTCTAATAGCCACATTAGCGCAAGGATACCAGCTTATAAAAGCACATGTCATTCAAGGACAACTAGAGAGTATAATAATTAGGTAGATGAACTTATGCTTCTGCTCTTGACACAGATTGATTGGATTCTGCGTATTGGAGTCGCCACAATTATCTTGGTTATTATTTATTTAACAGAACATAAAGTAAACTGCATCATTAACAGCTCATTTGAAACGCACTAAAAGCCACATTATTAATTCATAAACATCAGATTTTGGCAACAAGTGCAGTCACATAAATGATGTATACTTTATAAATGGAAGTTAATCTTAAGTGCACATAACCATTATTTGGTAATTTAATGCTTAATATAAAATACTTTGAATTGACAAATTAACCAAACACTTGAACATGACACGGGAAGATTACAGTCACTAAATTCTGTCATTAAGCGTTAGAATGTCCTTTCTTGCAGCAGTGATTAATCTCAGTACAAGACCAACAGGACATCGCCAGAAGCCATTCGAGGAGGGTTCAGGGGTTGTTCTTTGTTCGATATGAAACTTCACAGAATGTTGTGTTAGCGAATTCCTTTAGCATTGCTAAAATAAGATAGATGAAAAGCCTCTCAAGTTAAACACAATTTAATGAGCTGCATATTTTACGATGCGATGACTCTTAAAGTTATTTCTTGACTTTAAATCTATTTTAAAGTAGCTTTTGAGTCATTGACCCAAAGCCAATTAAAAGCATTACAATTGTGCAGCAAACATTCGGAAAACGACAATTTAATTTATTTTTTTATAAAATATTCACTCTGATTACAACTTTGGCTTTTATGTTTGTCAACGATGTATTTAATTAGACCTCGACGCAATTGTGTAATCAAAAAAGGGCCCTTGCTTAAGGCTTTCCAACAACCTGAGATAAACACAAAGAAAAATAAATTAAATGTCAACGTAAATTAAGTGCTTTAAAAATGGATTGCTTAAAAAATAAATCCAAAAGCAACCATAGCTTCCAAGCCAAGTGCCTACTCCAAAGCTACCAAACCGAGGCTTTTGTCAAAATTTTTTTATCCAAACAGAAGGCAAACAATTCCCAACGCAAAAAGACCACTAGGGAAATGAATGAAAATGAAAATGTTTATTTGTTTTAAATACATTATTGTTATGAATGCGGTACAAAAGTTGTATATATATAAATAAACAAAAGCAATAAAAATTAGGGTCGGTGACGTCATCTTCAGGCAATTTATTTTTGTCCCTGTAAATCTTTTATTTAATATGAATAGTGAAAAATTTTGTCCTTGTTAGCTTACATAAATAATTTTTGCATTGTGTTGCAAAACAATTGCTCATCAGAAGCATTTAATTACCTGTCAACTGGTTGCATAAACTTTTACATTTGAGTTGTATTGTGGCCTTAAATAATCGTTAACTACATTTAGTTTAGATATATGTGTACAACACATACTCATACATACCAAAGCAATAAGCAGTAAAAGATTTTTCAAAGAAAATATTTTTGTGATAATATTTTTATCAATCAAAGATACGAGTATGTAAGAAATTCACAAAGTATTTTTCACAAGCCATTGAATTCCATGAAATTGATGAGTATATATGCATATATGTATACCAATAACTGAACCATATTTCATTGACATGCTGTCATCTGCATTTTAATTTCACTTTGCACGGGCCCTTTAAACAACATCAATACGATTCCTTGAAATCATCGAGAGGCAATAAATTAATCATGCCCATTCCAAGTGCGTTTCGATATTCAATTAAATTGAGTTCACAGCAGGATAACAATATCAAAATCGTGACTGTATTAGCATTAACCTTATACAAAATAAAGTGACGTCAGTAAATCAGTGTACATTTTCAGTTAAATTCTGCACATAAAGGAAACGCCGTGAAGCCAACAAAAAAATCCAATCCCAACGTTGCCACAGCCCACTTTAAACACCAAGCAAATAAAAGCAAACAAGAGGAAACTGTGCCTGGCATGAAATTCTAATTTCCGAGCTGCGTCAGTCCAAGCCCAAGAAATGTGTAAATCAAATTACAAACTGTAATATTTTCATTTATAATTTTTTGTCACATTTGAATATAAACATAATGTAACTAACATTTGCAAATGATTACAAAAGCGAAACAAATATAATTAAACTGTATTTGGCAATAAAATAAGGATATAAATGCAATTTGCTCAATAAATATCCAAATTGCATATCAGTTTTAAACCAACCTTAATCGACTTAATAGGAATCGAGTAGGAAAAAATTTACCATACGTTATTTTTACTATCAACTATCAATTAAGCAATGTACACATTATTGTGGCATGCACAATTAAACATGCAACACAGTTAACCGAACCATGCGGCTCATTAAATATTTAATTCAACTCTTACTTGGCCAACTTGATTGCCTGCTAACGGTAGGTATACATGTGTGTACTTTTCTGTATGTGTATGTGTGACTAGTACCAAAAAAAAATATATTTTCCACAACTTGTGCAGTATCCGGTTACATTTGACTCTTCTTTTGTTACAAAGGAATTGCGATGCGACACTTTTAAAATAACAAAACAATTTCTTCAATGGAATCGTTTTGTTGGTATTTTTTATTATTGTATTACTTTGTCAATATTTGTATTATTTATTTAATAGCTTGTTGCATTTGCTCTGTAACCAAAACGAAAATAAAATAGATAGTTTTATTTTTTCATTTCTTTAATTTTATTTTTTCTTCAAAATCCGTAAATCATTTTCTATTTCTGAGAAGATAATAAAAATTTGTTTTGCATTGTTTCACAATGCGAAAACTGAATTCACACAATTCTCTTTATGTTGGCCACTACTAATCAATTGCTTTAAATTTCCATCAATATTTTGAATCGTATTTACAACAATATACCTTGTGCTGTCAGTGGAACAGAGTATTGTCCACTCATCTGCTCTCGACGGCAGGTGTTTTATTCGTTCTCAAATAACGATGTCAGTCGAACTTCCGGAAAATCAAATACAAATGCACTTGATTCAATTGGAAAAACTCCTTCAACTAAAAAATACCAAGCCCGCCATTTTACTCCTTTAATAAGCAATTTTTTGGTCACACAATCAATTTGTGCAAACGGATGTGGACAAAACTGAAATGTGGGATAGGACAATTGTCTTGATGTTTGTTGATATGATGATGGTTTATGATGGTGAACAAAACGTATATTTATCTGACTTGAATGTTTTATTTATAGTATTATTATTCTGTTGACTTGTGTGCATTTGCAGTTACTTGTGCTTATTTGAGTTTACCGGCACACGAAACTAGTTGTGAAGTCTGTCAAAAGTTTTTAAGTGCAACAGATTTTGTAAACTTTTGTAAGTGCTTTTGAGCAACACTTTTGTATATATATTTAATGCATTCTGAAAGCACTTTGCTAAACATTAAGCGAGTATTTAAACATCCACATTGCATATCTCACAGTGGCCGTTGATCACAGTGTTACCGCCTCGCCTTACAATCGTACCACGTCCGTTATTATAGCCCGGACGACTGATAACGACGTTGCCATCGGAACCTGAACCAGAAAAACTCCGGTATTCCTGTCCGTTAATGTACACCGGATCCCCGTTTCGATTGGGACCTATTGAGGGGTTTCACTAGTGCATTAACACAGACGGCTGGAATGCTACTTAATGATACTTACAAGTCAAACAGACGCCATTCACCACCACAGTGCTGGGATAAGCTGTAATTGGAGCACATTCCATGCCGTTAAATAGGTTTAATCAGAAAGTAATGCCTTTAATTGCTAACCGCTAATCAAAGTCGCCAACAATCCGAACAAGAGCAGTGCACACGTCAAGTACTTCATCTTAGCTGCAGTGAACTATAAAAACATCCAGCGCTTAAACAGATTTTATATATGCCATGTAAATCAAAAAAAATTTGCATTTATAGTATATACTAAATGTTATCGCCAACGGTTCAATAGGTGGCCACTCAAATCTTGATAACAACGCACCGGCTTTAAAATGCGCTACTGATTTATTTAATATTTATTTTTATATTTAAATTTAAAATATAGTATTGTTGTTAGCGAATCAATAGTATCTATTTGATCGTTATCAAATTTAGTAGAGTGCACATTGGGGAAAACCACACACATTAATAGCTATATAATTAAGTACTAATGAAAATAATCCAAATGAATACATATTGATTTATGACAAGTGCAATACTCCCACAAAGAAAAATGAATGTCAAACAAGGAATTAAAATTCAACTAAAAAATGAATTTGCATACTTAATACTCGTATTTATTGCTTATGAACATGAATGATAATTGTAATTCCAACGAATCCACAGATTCCCATAAGAAAGCTTAAATAAAAAACAAACATAACTCTTTTATTTGAACGTTTCGAGCCAATTGTCGTGACTGTCAGAACATTCACACAACCCCTTGACGTAGAGCAAATTAACAATGAACGCATCATAGTGAGTATTTGCCTGGTTATATATATATACAGAGTAGGTACTTGCCTGGTTATATGTATACATATGTATGTACATGTTTGAGGTTGGGCATTTCCCCACTTTGATTAATGCTTAACTCTTATATACATATACATATACACATAGTACTATATGTACACGAGTCAGAGCGAGAAGGTGATCATGGAATCGCAAAGTCGGAATCAGACAACGAACAATCGATGTATAAAAGTCGACACAGGCTGCGGCAACAAGCCAGACCCGTTTCGCACCTAAACACACCAACAACCAACAACTGTACGAAGCGACAAACAATAACAACAGCAAATCGCAATCGCAATCGGAATCGCAATATGGGAAATTTTACTGTGGCTTTTGTGGTTTTCATGCTAAGCGCATTGACAATATCAGAGGCGGCTGTCTACATTGGCGGCGGATGTTATGACTGTAAGAGATTCGAAAGCAAATGAGACTCTCGATGCAAAATATTAACAAATAACTAATGGCATTCACAGGTAATCCGCCCGGTGGTCAAGCACCAGGAGTGTACACAGGCCTTGGAGGCGGCGGCGGTGGCGGCGGCGGTGGCGGTGTCAGAGGACAAGGCGGAAGCTATTATAATAGAGGCGGTGGTAATGGCGGCGGACGTCCGGTCTACTCAGGAAACTTTGGACCAAATGGCTATAATGGAGGTGGCGGTGGCGGTGGCTACGGTGGCGGCGGCGGTGCGGATTATGATACTGGTCTGACGCAAATCATAAGAGGCTAATCGCCGTTTAGTTGTCAACAGCAAAAAGCATATACAACAAAAGAAAAACATATAAAAACAAAGTAAAACGAATAACATGTTTTTTAAGTACGCTCTCAGTTTTTTAAGTGCGCGCTGCTCACTCGCATTGCAACTAGAACTTTGGCGAGTACGATCTTGACCTTGAAAAGAATAACAACGTGTAAACAAATAAAAAAAAGGCAAAACAAAACAAATTAGCAACCTACGCAAATTTGAACAGTTTTGTTTTGTATCTCTTACATAAAGCGGGGCTTTTCCTTCAGAGGTTAATTGTTGTCTGTAATTTTAATCTGCGTTCTCTCTGACATACTCAGAATATCGCTTTAATGCTTTTTTAATTAAGACTTTTTTTGAATACCCTGTGAGCACATTTTTTATTAATTTAAGCGTGAAGTAACAAGGAAATGGCTAACTCGAGTCCTCTCAATCATAACAATTTGTTAAGGTCGGAGGTGTTTTTTTTTTAAATCTTTTTTTGTATTTATTTTGTGCAACTGCAAAGTATTGCATTAGGTTCATCAAACTTTCATTGAAAGACGGAAAATATTGTTTTTGGTATTATTGCTATCATTAAAGTTCGTAAATGGCTTTTAAGTCAAACTTCAATTATGAAATTGAGTGTTAATTATTTGCAATTTAGCTGGACTTTATCTAACAAACAAAACGTTGCCAAGCGCTTGAGTTTGCATGAAAATTAATATTTGTTTAGATGATGTAGCTCGCTTATAAATACAATTAAGCTTGGATTACTTCAAATATATATTGTATGTACGAAAAATAAAACAACATATTTTGAGCAGAAATAAGACTTTGTCCAATTAAATTAAGACTTAAAGAACAAGCAGACAATTTTGGCCTTAAGCCATAACACACACATGTTGCTCTTTTAACTTTGAAACTTGGACACTTAATTGACAAAACATTTTGACAAAATTAATTTGTAATATTTTTAGCTACTGCAAACTTAAGTATTTTTACGTAACATTACCTTTAAATGTATTAATTATAATCTCATTAACCATTATATATTAATTTTACAATCTACTTTACTTGACTTGACTATGATTGTGATGTCCGTATATATTATTTTCACTGGACATTTGTTGAGCACACGTGTTTCATCAGCCTTTTATTAACTTTTGCATATCAATCGTCATGCAAATGATTTGTCAATAATATTTTTGTTGACTTTGTATTTTATGGCGAACAATGTTGCGGATAAAATTGGACTTTTAAAGTTGAATTTAAATTGCAATCGGTGAAAGGAATAATATAAGGCATATTTCTAAAGCAATTTCGCAGAAATATGTTGCATATTTATTGGAGCAATTTGAAATTGTTGAGAGCACTTTTATGGAATTTTCGCTTAACTCTTGGACAATTCTATACAAGTAAATGCCTAAGGTAGAATTTATGTAAGGAAAAGGTATTAAATTCAGGCTCTCTTGTAAAATGGCTATTATGTGGAACGTGGCTCAAATGCGAGCACTTATAAAAAAAGGTGGAGACACAAGGTTGGCCTTTGTCATGTTCAATGGAAAATTAATTTGTGTTAACTTTCATTAAAAGCGAGTCAACAAGAAAAAATCGATCGTTATTGAAAGCCAAAGAGTGGCAAACTAAACTAAAAGTATTTACTGCATATAGTTTAGTTACTTGAGATGAACTTTATACGAGATACTTAAGAGTAAACTTTTTCGGCATTAATTTATGTATGTATGTATGTACATGTATGTTAAGTTATGTTATGTTTGCGCAAACGTTTAACTTATAAAAGTTTGCCGTCAGACTACAAAAAGAAACAACAACTTAACAAAATTCTTGGAAAAAATCATGTGAAAAACTTATATATTCAAAGTTTTTGCACACGAGACCGACTTACCCTTTTTTTATTTTTATCATGCACTCATAATGATACATATATGGGCTACATTTTTCCAGCCACTTACGAGAATATTGCACTACTACAGTTAAATTTATTAAAAACACAAATATACACAGAAATGTATTATAACCAACTTAAAGACTAGCAAGTGTCGCTGTCCGACCCAGTACCCACCCCAAAGAGAATCACACGCCCGTACGAAAAGCTCAATGCTATGCATTTTCAATTGGACAACAAAACCACACAACCTACCAACCATCAATAGAATTTTACGCTCTAACGATATCCCGCAACAATCGCAATCCCAGCACCAGGACCAAGGGAAGCAAACTGGTTCGCATCCAGGCAACGCGCACCGAATTCGCACAGATGTGTTCCAGGTGCCGGCAGTTGCTGAAGTGCTTCTCATCCGACAACATTTTCGCTGTTTCCCGTGCAAATTCTGCCGAGTGTTTGTAGCATTTGTACCGGGCGCTATTGTATATGCAGTTCTCGTATGCATACCGTGCGCTGCAAGACAATTGGCAAAGAAAAGAAACATTTTTACAAAATTAATTATTTATTGAAATCCACCGAGCTCAAAAAAAAATGCTTACCAACAAAACTCCATGAATTTATCACTCACATTGCGCGTGCTGTCGTGCAAGTCATCTGTGAGTATGTTCTCAAAGTCAGTCGTACAGGTAATCCAATCTTCCTGTATGTATGTGAAGCAATCCTTGTGACGCAGATAATCTACAATGGATATGTGCCATAATAATAAGATAATCAGTCTTAAGTACACAAGCGTATAGCACAGTAGAACACTCAGATCTAAAAATCATATCTTTGCCAAGTTATTTTTAGTGTATTTGAAGCTTTAGATTTTATATTTAATTGTGAGCATTTAAATGTTGTTAATGGTATTAAATTGTTCACTCGAAATGTCCATTTAATATTCATATATTAACAAGAACAAACTGTTTGTGAATTTTGATTAATTGCAATTTAAAACTTTTTGCAGATTGCATAACAGTTAAGGAGCTTAGATACATATAATATATATATACGAAATGTAATCAATTGTTAATTAATGTTTTTTTGTATATCCACTTATTTTAATTGGCAGAAAAATAATTATTAAAGCATTTTTTTTATATAAAGCAATTTGGCCTCAAAAGAATTAAATTAAAAAGACCATGTTATGATGAATACTGTCGTTTTACAGGGGTTTCAACTATTCAACTATTTTTGTATGACTTTTATTTTTATTGTGTATGTGTTTAGGGTACAAAAGCAGACATTTGGCTTCTCTCTTACCTCGTTGAAAATCCTCATCGGCACAAAACTTTTTGAAAAATTTGCGAGCGCCGTCCACATTATTTTTAAACATACCAAGGTTTCGGTTTTGTAGACAGCGAGCTGAGTAGGCATCAAAGCATCGCATTCCGCGATTGAAAACACTAAAAAAATTAATAACGGTAAATAAAGCACATTGCAGACACAACAAAAAAAATTTACAAGAATTTCTTTATATTTAATTATGAAAGAAAATCTATAAGGATTTTATTTTTACCATACCACCATATCAATTACAATGGCAATATTTATTTCAACTAACTTTGTGGGCTTTCTCAGATTCGCAATAACTGATTTAACTTTTAATTGGTTATCAAATTACGCAGGCCAACGCGCACGGGTTGAGAATAATGCGAAACTTTTCAGATATATATATATATATAAATATATAAGTGAAAAGTTTTTGTTTACTTTTAGTAGTTTATTTAACACAAATTGATGTTTGAAAAAATTCTTTGAAAAAGGCAGAAAACTTTTTTTTTAGCGCTCAATTCCAATGAAGAGGACACTCAGACACTTATTAATTATGAACTCAAAGCATCCAAAAGGTGACGCCAGTCTGTATCCATGACTTGTATGATGGATGGATGGGTAATCAATAATGTATACAACTTCTGGGTTGGCGTTTAATGCCCAGGTGTTTTTATATACAGCGACGGCACTCAGCTCAGGCGCGCCAATGCATGCTTTGGCTTGAGATCTGGAAGAGACTTACGTGCACTTGGCTATGATGTCCTGTTTGCTTATGACAATCTTGGTGTTCTGTAAAAATTCCATTAGATGTGGCGGTAAATCCTTAAAACATTCGTCCACCATAGTTTCGGTGCTGCCGCATTTATCCAAATGAGCCAAAGATGGCGGTGGCAGCTGCTGGGACTCATTTCGTGAATCAACCATGGCAACAAGCAGCGCACAAAAGCAGCAGACAGATAAAAATATTTTTACCTCACACATTTTCACTTGTTGCTACGGAACCGTTATTAAATCTCGCCCAATCGCACTTTGATTCACGCACTCGTTTAATCCTTGCCAGTCGCCTGTTACCAAAGAACTGAACTGGGCTCGCCAATGTTTACTGCTTTTATTGCTGGCTAACAGTGGACTGTTATTTGGCATTCAGTTACTGCACATGCGCCTTGACGCCAACAACATGCTTTGCAGAGACTCCAATTTCCACATCTATAATTGTAGGATTTTTCATTCATAATGCATATAAAAAGAAAAACTATCAAATTGGAAACCAAACATTTAAGCCCGAAAATAAACTGAAACTTAATTTGCACAACTTATTTAAAAAGTTTAACAGTGAAAACTTTAAAAACTACCCATGCAATCCTTGAATAAATTTAATCAGCATTCGTCAGTTTGATTTTCGAGTTTTATTGAACTTTGCTCAGGTATGAAATTTTGAAGAAATGCTTTGTTCTGCATATTTGATGGCAATGAGAACAGCTGTATTGTTTAATTCATTCCGATTCATTGTGTATATATTGCAGATTATGGTTTCCGAGAAATTTGGACAAAGTAGCTTTGCTTGCTCCTCATCCTGAACTAGATTTGCATTTGTTATTCGAATACACATCCATTGTTGCAAGCGTCAAATTGAGCACGTGCCCAACTATGGAAGCAATACATCTGCCACAGATTGTTTGTTGTTTTCTGCGATTAATTTAAATAAAATAATAAATAATGAAAATATACAGTTATTCATGTTTTCATTGCTGTATTCGCATATCACATTTGTTTTCAATGTATTTCAAGCTTTCGCTTAATTGTAATGAAAAAAGGATAATTGAAACATTTAATTTTTTGGTTTTTTTAAACATTTATTTTATGCAAAAACTTGTACATAATTTAGTTTTATTTTTTTTTTTACAATTGCGTATATATTTTGTATTTGAACATATGTGGATAGACTTGCCAGAATTCAATAATTCCGCAATTATGTTTTATATATGATGTATATGAATGAACGAATATTGTTTGAAATAAATGTTTCATATTAACACAATACATACAACATTCAAAAATTTGCCATGTGCTTAAGCTAATTACTATCCATTATAGGTTATATAGTTTTTTTTTTGTTTTTATTTTTAAATTACTCACAATCATCAATTGAATTGAATTTCGAAATTGAACACGAAATCAATTATTATCAAAAAAGTATTATTTTTCAGGCAGCACACCAAAAGATTTGAAAATTTTGGCGGTGCTCATTGCTACGATTGCACGATTGCCGTTACTAACATAAATATTATTTAAAATGTTATCATCATTTAATAGATAACTTAATTATACCATTTGTTGTAGTTATGAGTATGATTTTTTATTATAATTTCAAACTGTACGGGCTGCTGCCTAGTTAATGCTTAAATCCTTAGCCTGGAGAACTCCAACAATTTTGGACATTTCGATATTTTTGTTTGCTTTTTTTTTTTTTTTTTTTTTTTGATTTGTGCCGTTATAAATTAATTTAACATTTAACTTAGATGCAATGTTTGAAAGGCACACTAATTACATATTTGTTTCAATTGGTTTATCGTAAGTATAATTTAATGATAGCTTTATATAAAGCTCAGCTGCATTAAGGAAAATTCTTTAATTTAAAATAATGTAGCGGTTTTTCTTTTGTACCATAATTTAAATGCAATTTTCATTTGATTTTACATTACCTGCACTAATTATATGCATTTATGCGTTTAAATTACATACAGATATGATAGATAGCTGCTAATTGGTAAAAATGTATAAGCGAGTTTTCTTTTTCGTATGATTTCGTGTTTAAAAAAATATATATAAAAATTGTACACAATTCTGCGTTCTATAACTTGAAACATTTATTTTAAATTAAAGAATTTTATTTCAGTTTTAGTTCGATAATTTTTTCAAAAATTTGTGTGTTCAAACATCTTTTACTTCGTGTTTTTTGTTTTCAATTAATTTTTTTTTTGTTTTTATTTAATTTGTGTATAATACATTGTGCTTGAGCTCATATTAATATTAATTATTAAAATAATTTATGTTTAGCTTGTACATTATTAATGCATGATATTCTTTACTTTTCATTAACTAAATATGGCTGTTACTTGTATCTTGTATTATTTTAAAAATATCGTTTAATTAGCACACGCGTCTTTTGCGTTAACTCACAATCTGCACGAAAACGCGTCGCGATTCCTATTTACTTAATATCGATGTGTGTGTGTGTGTGTGTGCGTGTGTAGGTGTGATTGTGGGTTGGTTTTTTTTTTTTGAGTGTATACAGTATATAACATTATCATAATCGAAATACTTCATTAACAAGAATTTTCGTCAATTTAACAAAATAATATATATATATATATATATTCTCGTATGATGAATATTTTGCTTTAAACTAAAAAACATTTGCAGATTATACAGCAAATAATTGCGGCATAGTGAGGGGATGTGTGTCTGTGTGTGTGTGTGTGTGTGTGCGTGTGTGTATATGCATACGCTTTTTTTATTACACAGTTGAAACAATTGTTTTAGCTTACAAACTACAAAAAGATTCATCTTTGCATTGGAGAAAAAAATATAAAGTGATTAAAATGTTTAGCAGTAGTTTCTGAATGAGATTCTGAAAAATATGATATTCATTCGTTCTGTTTTCATGTTTTTATTTTTTTTTTTTTTTTACTTTTTTTTGCGCAACAAAAAAAAAAAATAAAAATATAAACTAATGGCTCTAACGGCATATATAGAGAAATTGATGTACATATGATGATTTGTATGCAAGCCGCTGAATTTGAATTAAGTAATGTTTGTTCGCTGAACTTTTTACTATGCTCTATAACTTAAAAGTGCGTAAAAATTATGTTTTAATTTAATTTAGAAACTATGTTTGATTTGTTATTGTAATTGTTTGTTTTGTTTTGTTTGCTGGCTGGCAAAACGCAACAGAAATGGCCACAAAATTCAATACATTATTTTCTTCATGTTTGTTTGTTTTGTTGTTTGTTTTGTTGTTGCAGGTTGCAGGCTGCAGTGCATTAATTGCACTCGCTGTTTGATGCATTGATGAGAATTGCAGGCTCACACAGTTAACAGGCCACAAACGTTGTGTGTCAGTATGTGTGTGTGTGTGTGTAAGAGACAGTAGTGTGTGTGTGCGTGTGTGTGTGTGAAATATATTTGTTGTGGTTTTAGTAGTGTCAGTGACAAGTGTTGGTGGTTTGGTTGCTCTACTAGCTACTATTAACAATCATTTCACAATTTTCACATTCCAGTAAATATGTCGCAAAATGCACGGCTATTGCCACTGCCACACTGCTCCGACTCCTGTTGCAGCTGTTGTTGCTGGTGTTGTTGTTGTTGGTGTTGCAGTCATGCTGCTGTTGCGACTGCTGCTACTGCATTGGGAGCTCTGAACATCATATGCAAATCTCTTGCTGCTGCTTCCTGGCTGTGTCCCAAATTCATGGTCTTCTACCGTAACGCAGTCGGCAGACAGGCAAGCGTTGGTTAAAGGATTTTTGGTGGAGTTTGTGGTTGTTTTGAAATGCATTTTTGATGTGTATTTGAGATGTGTTGTTGGTAGATTTTTTTTTTTTTTTTAGATTTTATATTTCGGTTTTTTGTTTGTTTTTTTTTTTATTAGGTTAGCATGTAAATAAAAAAAGAGTCATAGAAATGGAAATTGAGTTTTATTAAAAGGTTAGAAGTTAGTTATTTCTTTTTGTTGTTTCATTTCATTTTGAATTCCTAGCAGTAAAATTGAAGTTTTAATATGCGATTTATGAGCACAAAAAGTTACTAAATGAAAGCGGGCATATATAATATATATGTATGTACTTATTTATGTATGCAATGTGAACAATCAATAAATAGTTATGAGCAGGGCACACAACATGCAGGCCAAGATTTCAATAGCTCACAGACGTTTAGTAACTTTTTCTTTTTCCAATATACAAAGAAAAAAACTATTCAAAAATATTGCAAATTTGACAAAAATTAAGAAAATAAATTTCAATAAAAAAAAAATATAAAATGAAAAGAAAAACGAAGCGTTTGTACTTAAATACAACATTTGAGTTGAAAATTACAAACACATACGTAATAAAAATCGTAGATAGTGCAAATCTAAATATATGTATATTAAATGTTTATAGATTTGTATATGTCAAACTGTTTAATAAGTTATTAAAGAAACATTTATTGGTTATTTAAATCATTTCAGGAATTTTTCGAGTAATTTACAAAATGTAAAAAATTTGATTATTTAATTACTAGTTTTGCTTGTTTTCTTTTTTTTTATGGTTTTTTTGGTTTTGTTTTGTTTTTACTTTTGTTTCTTTGTTTAGTTAACTTGGCCTTTGGTTAGTTAAAATTAGCAATAATATTACATCACATATCATTTGATATTTATATGGTTTTTATACATATGGTAAATGCTATAGAGTATCAAATTTCGAGATTAGAGAAAATATAAAAAAATAAAATTGCAAGTGCATTGGCTGTCAATTGTTTAAATAATAACTTTACGAAAATGCCAAGGTAAAGCGTTATTTACATTGTTTTTGTTTACATACAAATTGTGTATTTGGTTTTTTTTTTAGCATGAGCCAAAGGGAATTTATTTGTGCATATCACGAGTTAAATTTTATTATCAAAAATCAGACATTCTTCAGCATGGCATTAGAATCAATTTAGTAATTGTATTTGTTTAAGTCTGTATACGAGTGGATTGTATGTATGTATTCGTTTGATTGTATGTGTGTGTGTGTGTTTGGTTGTGTATGTTTTGTAGTGTGCGCGGTAAGTATTACAGGAGTTGTAAGCAAATGCAAATGCAATTTTATAGAACGTTACACAAGTATTCATCTTAATAGGCTAGAGAGATATTAAACATATGTATTACTGATACCAGAACCAATAAGCTTAAGGAGTAAGTCTGTTAAATACACATCAAGATATTTTATGTATATAAATGTATACGTGGTAAGTAGGTGGTGTTTTTTTATTATTATCTTTTCTCATTTGATGCTTTCGACTGATTTCATAATTATCAATTATCAATACTAAGTGTGTGTGTGTGGGTGTTGTTTTTGTGTATTATTATGTACGAGTATTGGTTGGTGGTGGGTGATACAGACGTTAAGCATAGAGTTACGCCCCGGACTTAGGAGTGGTAGTGGTGGCTGTGGTTTGTTGGTGGATTTTTGGTGGTAGTAGTAGTGGTAGTGGTAGTAGTAGTAGTAGTACATCAGGCCCCACGCTGGCTACGAGTGTGTGCGTACACAGAGCTTACGACTAACGTTATATTCTTAAATTAAGAGTTGCAAACAAAAGTTAAGTGTTTTTTTTTTCTTTTCTTTTTTTATATATATATATTATATAATATGTATTTATTGTATTTTTTTTTTGTTCTCTGAGGTGATCAATGAGTTATGTGAGACGTAGGAGAAGTTTTAGTTAAATTCAGAAAGCGTTAGGTTCAAACGACTGAAAGAAGTTGAAAGATTTGAAGTTTAATCATAAGACTTGGTATGCTGTTTGTTTGTTTGTTGTTTTTGTTTTCTGTGTTTGGATTGCACTTCAACAAAAGTCATTGATCTTTATTCTGGTACACTTTCGGTTCAATTGCAACATACATTTATATATGATATACAAGGTAAAAGTTACAAACTAACAGGGCCTTAAGTTCTAAATACACATATAAAATTCATATTTCATAATTCATAGATATAATAATGTATAATAATAATAATAATTAAATGGCTTAAGAAAAAGTAATACAAAAAGTACTAAATTGCTTTTGCTTTCGAGTTTGCAGTAGAAATTGATTATCGAATTTCTTACCTATTTTTTTTTTTTTGTAATTTTTTGTTGTTTTATGTTTTTGTAAAACATTAAAGGCACAAGTCAACGTCGTCAACAAAGAAATAAAATAAACTAACAAAAAATATATAAAAACAAGTTTTTTCTTTATTTTTAAATTAAGCAGCTTTAAGCGGCTTTTCTGTTTCTATTGCACTAGTATATTGCAGCATGTGTCTGTCAGTGTTGATGTATTTTTAAATTTTCATTTCATTTTATTTTATTTTCTCTTTTCTTTTATTTTTTTTTGTGAATGTTGGTAAAAATTAACCAAAATTCACAAGTGGAATGCAGCTACCATTAATTGTGATTGAAATTGCAGCTGCACTTCATGTGAAACAAATAAAAGTAATAAAAAAAAAGCAAATTTATAGATGAGTAGAAACACAACTAACCTGTGAGGCGCTTGATTTATATATTGGACTGAGTTAACTGAGTTACGGAGCTGCACAGACCGGCCTGGCCAACTGGCCTGGCAGGGTTTCATTGTATACACAGCAGCGGCAATTGGTACAAGAGACGTTTTAAACAAGTAATAGAATGAAATTAATTTTATATAGAATGCAAAACAAATAAATACAAAATCGTTAGCATAATTGAACTAAATTGAATAATTCACATAATTGTGTAAGCAAGAAAAACGATTACGATTATCGTTCTCTCTAATTTGCTTGTATTTTTTTTTTAACATTTTGAAAAAAAATTGAATAATTTGCTTTAGATAGATAAATAAAATGATTGTTGTTGGGTAAACATTCGGTTTCTTAGGGAAACGAAATTCATGTTGCATGTTGCATGTTGCATTTACTGTATCTCAATGAAACCCGCCGGCTTGGCTGGCACTCCGACCGTTGTACGCTGATATGGGTGTTCTCTGTTAGCCGCCAAACGACGTTGCTGCTTAAGGGCGCCTACTAAAATATACGATACGATACATGTAGATACGTGCATATAAAGTTGTAATATATATATATGTATATATTTTTAAGGCAATAAATATACACATATATATGCATATATAGATAAGTGTATGTTTATTTATATATATACATATATGTGTATTATCTATCTACAATACTTATATGCTAATAAAAAGAAAAATATATATTTTTGCTTGCTCTTTTGCTTTTGTTGTAGTAAACAATACACAATTTTTTTTTTATGTTTTACTGCTGTTGTTGGAACACTGACACTGTTTTCGCTAATTACCAATTTCATTATATATATATATATAGATGTGTGTATATTTAAAAAATATAAAATGTTAATAATTAACTGCGATTGCATGTTGATTTACATTTAAATTCTGTTTCTTTGGAATGAGTCGTATATATGATTGCTTATTGATTGGTACTGGAGGATGCCGTTGACGAAATAAGTGATCTTTAAGCAGCTCGAAACTAGCCTAACTTTTAATTTAAACAACTACGATTTTTTGTTTAAATATATAATGGTATATAAGTATGTAAATATGCGTTTCTTTTCATAACTTTAGTGTAGTAGTAGTTCTTTAGCATTCTTCCAGCTGTCTGTCTCAGTGTCTGTCTGGTCTGTCTGTCAAACATTTGATGTTCGCTTCTGCTGACTAGTTGTGCAAGAAATTGTTGGACGGCTGCCTGAACCTCAACTAACTTAGGTCTACAAAATGTTTTAAGCACCAACACGATTCAAGGCTCCATCTAATTATTATAATAAGATACTCTATATATTTTATTATTTTTAATAAAATGCTACAAAAAGTGAGGCGGCTGTTGCTAATTGCTCAAAAAAATGGCACTGGCTGGAAAAAAATCAAACGGTACGGAAATCAAATGAACTTGTCGTAAGGTACATTTGTGCATAAATACTGCTCTTAACTGCTACACAAAAACTAATTAGCTATCAGCTAAAAATTGCACTTAGAATACAATAAACACAACAAATAAAAAAATACACTGTAAATAAATTAAACAGCAACCCACACCATAATAAAATAAAATAAAATGAAATAAATAACACAAGTTATTTAAGTCCTAAGCGTAGAGTATGTTGTATAAATATAGAAAACTAGAAAACATAGACAATGTAAATACACTACTATAACTTGCTAGATAACTCCACAAACTAAATTGAAGGCTTTAAGTAATATGTATGTATGTATGTATGTTTGTATTTATGTAAGTAGAATACTCATCGTTCCCAAACAACAACCAACAAATTTGCCCAGGCAGTTGTTGTCATTGTTGTCTCTGCTGTTTTGTTGCTGTTGTCTCAACTAGAATATACTCATGTTCAAAAGTAGAAAATTTGCAATTGGTTAAAAAAGCTCAAAACACACCCGAAAACAAAAAATTAAATAAAATTGTAAAACACAAATTTGCGTCCAAGCGCCTAAAAATCACTTATTTTAAAACGGTTGACCAGTTTGCCAGTTTGTAGAAATGTTTGCGACCTATGAACTAACAAAAACTTTGACGAGCAATAATTATTATTAATTATGTATTTTTTTTTTGTTTATCATTTGTTTTGCTTTCAAAAGCTGCAGTTTTGTATTTGAGTATTTATTGTTGCTGTTTTGTTGTTGTTGTTGTTCTTGTTGTTGTGCCATTTTGCATTTGTCGTTGCTAAATAAATATATATATATATATATCTATATATATGTTTGTTTGTTTATGTATGTATCTATAATTAAATATGTTTAAGATTGTTCTGTGTGTTGTGCACTGTCAACGGCAGACTGCATTTAACTGGAACTAAAACTAACAATTTATGGACTTCAATAAATTCTTGGTGCACTCAAACAAAAAAAAGTTCAAAAGACGGAGCCGGCATGCAAATATCGACCAACTGGAAATATTTGTTTATATATATGAGATTTCAGATAAAATTATTTGTAAAAAAAACGACGAAGAAAATTCAAGAAATATATATTTTTTATGAAACAATACAGTAAGAGTGGTGTTAAGAATTTATCGTTAGCTGTGAGTGGCATGGAGAAAGAATAAAGCATGCGAGGCTAGTCAAGGGTTAAAAGCGTGCATTAATCAAATTTGTGTTGCATACTTTGTGGCACTGCAGAAATAATAATCAAATCAAAACAAGTAGCGCTTTCTTCGGCATGCCGATGAGTTAAATACCCTTACAGATTTGTACAGATTTGTGTTTTTCTTATTTTCATCAATATCTAACATACTCGAAACCGTTCCAGCAAACTTTGGGGTATACAGATCCGGTTCGATCTAATGAAAGAAAAGATGGGTAACGATTTGAACAGGTTAAAAAACCGAGAAACAGACAAATGCACGGAAAGTGACTCGACTTTAGTTTAGCAGGAAAATGCTTTTATGGCCCTCTGCAAGGGTATATCAAATAAATGCGCATGTGTGGGTTAATAAGCTTGAAATTGAATTAAAACACAAAACTAAATTATTATTATGCAAAATACTACGTACAATATTCAAAATGCTATCGCAAATATAATAAGTATAACTTTAGTGGGGTTTTTTTTTCTTCTCAACCAGGTGTCTTAACGTTGACAACAATACCTACTTTATAATGAAGGTAAAATATTCGAATATTTTTTAACCGTTAAGGTACCTAGTAAAAAGAAAAACCCGCAATGTATGTTGTAAGTGTTTGTCAGTAGTGTTCCTAAGTATTATTGCTCGTAATTTGGCACGCTAACAAAAGTTAACAAAAAAAAAAAAAAAAAAAAATGGCTAACCAGAACTCAACTGATCGATGACTCGGCTCGTAAACTGGCTTATTACATACTCATATATTTAGCTTGTTTATTTTTTTGTTTGGTGTAATTTCATAACGTGATTCGATATTGAGATGGCATGTGTGTGTGTGTGCATGTGTCAACAGTTATGGCGCATATATAGTTAAAGAGTATATCGATTGAAGAATCGAATCAATATTTAGCTGATCGAAAATCATAGTTTGTAGTTATATAGATTATAAATTGTACGTATGTATGTTTAAATATGTTGGTTTGTATATGCATATTATGTATGTAAGTAAGTTTATCTAGCAAACAACCCACCGCTATGATCAGCATAATCCTGGAGCAGAGGATTGCCGGCCAGTGCTGCATAATTCGCGTAGTCTCCATACGGCGCAAAGATCATGCCATGTGCAGTCTGATCGAAGGCAGCTGTCGGCGCTGCCTGGGCGGACAGTATACTGGCCGCCGTTGTGGGCACGGTCATTCGTGGATTAAGTATCAAGGGGGCGCCCAATGGTGCGTTGGCGGATGTTCGTATCTGGGATAGTCCGGACAGTGTCGGCGTCAGCAGGCGATTATCCGATGCAGCAACCAAACGGCGCCAGTCCTCTTCGCACACTGCGGGATACAGAACAGAAGCAGAAGGAGAACCAACGCATGAGAAAGCTGTCCGTATAGAAAATCCATGTAAATTCAAAGAAAACATTCATTATATCATTATTGGTTAGAAGTATTAGATCTTGAATTGCTTTCGTTTTTCTATTTTTTTTATTGCTTTTGCTTTTTCAGAGCCGGGTGATTTTAGTCAGTACTGGGATTAGCTGTTGGTTTAGACAAATATTTTGTTATATTTTTTATCTGTGTTTGTTTATGTAAAGGTTTGAGTAAAAATGAATTTATTGTCTTTAGATAAGTAGAGTAGAGCTTTATAGACATACCTGCGACTGATTTCGCTGTTGTGTCCCTATAAGTGCCGTTAATAATGGCTAATTCCATAAGTTGACGTTTCTTTAGTTCATCTTCGCCTTCGGCTTGCTGTTAGTACGAGTACGCGCACGCATGTATGTGTGTGTTTTGTGTGTGTGTATGGTTGTGTGTATGTGTGTTTGTGTCGTATGTGTAGTAGTAGTAGTACATTTTTTGTTCAATGTATTAAACAAAACACATTAAAGCATATTAGATTGGTAAGAGAAATGAAAGTAATATAAAGAAAATCATTATTAATATTGAGGTTAACAATTTTAGCAATGCGATCTGAATTTTACATATTTTAAACAGATATAGATATAGATACAGCAAACGCATTATTCGCACTCATTATTTTTTATTTAATTGTGATTGTTTAATATTGCTAAAAATTAATGCGAGTCGAAATTGCTATTTCTTTTCTCACACGATTTACTGCTCTCGTTGCTGATGCAGTGATGAGTTTTTAAGAGTTGTGTTTTTGTATATTTTTGGAATTAATACAACAATTTTTTAATTGAAAGTAGGGATAGAAACGCATTTAAGGGACAGACAGACTATTATACATATAGGTCCATTATTATGGCTAAAAACGTATTGATGACTTACCGGCACAAGCAACTTTTGCACTTCGGCAACAGCCTGGGCCAGTTTGACTTTGGCGCGATTCTCGGTATCCTCGACAGTGATCAGGACATGCAGATCATCCGACAAGTGCTCCCAGTTTGGTTTGCCACGATTTGCATCCTCCTGTGGTTGGTAATAAAAATATAAATATAATAATATTAGATGAGTTTGGACAGAAACGAAGGGATAAGTTTGTGTAAATTGTAGAAATATTCAAGGTTTTAAATAATTTCATTTTCTTCTCTGCATATGACTCGCAAAAGTACTTAAATATGCCGTACATTTTTCATAGCTGCAACACTTTATTGATGATGCGCGTAATAACAGAGCCAACCAAATGTGAATGCCAATAAAATTGCGCTCTACCCTATTTCCACTTCACCCCCACCCGTACCCCTTCTTCTTTATTCATTTCAACATTTCGCCATTTCGAGGCAATAAAAAAGGGGCAGCAAAATGCTTAGGAATGCACGTTGTAAGACGACATTTCATCGCGCGTGTTTGCTAATGGCCGCAAACAATTAAATGTGGGCGTTTTGCTGCAACACGAAATGCATTTTTGTAATTTCAGAATTCCGCTTTGGCTGCTACTTTTTTTGGCCACGCCAAAAACCCGAAAGCACTTTTGGGTGTCACGCTCGATGAAAATATGGGAAAATACTTAATATTAATGGCGGCCCAAGGCTGTGTGAGTCAAGTGATGTGGGGGCGGTCAACGCATTAACTTTTGACCCAAAAAAAAACCAAAATATATATATATATACTTGAACGTTTATATATAAATTAAATTTGCTAATCAATTAAGCTCAAAGTGCCAGAAGAACTGTCAGTTTAGTTGGCTTTTGAAGTAGCCTCGTCAGTCTCAGCAAACTGGCTAATTCCGCGACACCACATGTCAAATTAAGAACTGTCAACCAGGCAGTGAGCCATGTTAGTGTAAATGGCTCTTCCTGTCCACTGCATGGCCCCCAATGGCACTAATAAGGTTCTTTCTGGCAACTATGACTAACATATAAGTATTTTTTTTCTCAATAATATTATCTGTATGCTGCATGCAAGTAAACATTTACTTTTGGCCGTGCTCTGGTCTTTACACTTGTCATTTACAGAAGCAAAAAAAAAAAAAAAAAATCCTATGAAATGACTCACGACATTTGCGGCTGACGTTATTTTCCAGAGCACCTGAGTGGGTGTCGGGTCTTTGTAGCACGGCTACTAAATTATAATATAATATTGCAACGCTATAAAAGTGAACATTTTTATATGTCTTGTTTGTCTGTCAAATGTGCGCTACACTTTTGGCAAATTTACGAAAATACACTTAATCATCTTAGCTATGGTTTTTGTTTGTTTGTCTCACGCCAAATTTAATCATCATGAGTGTTGGAGTGCCAAGATTTTGATATATCATATTTGCAGTCATACTGATGTATATAACCCAAAAGAAATACATAAATTATAAATCCTATATAAATCAGAAGCTAACTCTGTCATGCCGAATACTAAATACACTTGCAACCAATGAACAATCTTAATCGGATTAGCTAGCTACATATTGTGTATATATTAGAAAGATCTTAAAATATATTCCCGAAATATATTCAAAAGTGACGATTCATCTAGTCAAAAATATACATAATAAATTCACAGCTACTTAAACACAAAACAATTTGCGGCAAAAGTTTGAGTGTCGTTTAAATATAAATTTAAATTACCACTTTTAATTGACAATAATTTTCCTGTTGATCGAATGTCAAGCGACACTTTAGTTTAACACAAAAGCTTTTAGTGAATTTCATTCGAAATAGTTTTGCGGTTAAATTTTTCTCTAGTTCAATTTAAATGATATTTGTGAGTGGGTTTTTTGGGTGTGTGGTTGGTGTGTGGTTATTGTGTGGTTATTTGGGGGCTTTTAGCATGGAATGCAAAGTATGCAGAGGCATTGGAATGACGACTGCTGATTGGTATGAAATTAAATTGTTGATTTGCTTTAAAATGGTTTTGTGATTTGCGCAGCTTTTCTGGCCAAATGGATTTAATTTCATTTACATATACACATATACATATTTATTATATTATATATATATTAAGCATTACTTACCTTCTTCTTGTCACGCATAGAGCCCTTGCCGCGTACCATTATCTTACAGCCAGTCTCTTGTTCTAATTGTTTGGCAGTCATGCCGCGTGGTCCCAAAATGCGGCCAACAAAGTTGAACTGAAATGGATATGTCGAAGAAATCACAGGAAATGAGCAACAATTATTATTAAATAACATAGCAAATTAAGTAAAATCTTAATGCCAAACTTGATTTGATGAGAATTTAAATCGCATTAATGCCAAACAAATGAGAAGGTTGACTCATGGATCAAATCATTCAATGCACAAAACATTCTTTCAAAGTCAAAATTATTATATTGTTGTTGGCCCCCTCTCCCCCGCCACAAATCACAACATCGAGTGCACAACCGGACAGAAACGTAATATGACCTAAGGCGACACGCCTGAATTTGGCACGATAAACCAATCAGCCAGATACTCAAACAGATTGCCAACTGCAGCAGCCAGCCGGCAACTGGCAACCGGCGGCGACAGTCAAAGCCATTTGCAATACATTCAAAACTGTTATTATTTATTTTTCATATGGAGTGGGGGAGAAAGAGAGAGGGAGATGCCGAATAGCAAGTCACAGTGATAGCACAGTGATGGAAGCTGACCAGTTGGCCAACAGTTCTGTAATTGATGGGGTGACCAATTACCATATATTGCTGCCATTTTATTTTTTTTAACCACGCCCGCCCTCAAGCGTAATTCGCTGCTCGTAAATTAGCTGATAAAATTGTCGATTTATGGGGCACATATCAAAACAATTTTTCCCCTGAATTATATGTATATTATATATTGTAAATGACTGTGCAAACTAGTTCGACACATGCCCAACGGCGACCACCCATAAGCTTGTCTTTTGTTTTCCGGGCTTGGGGGGGTGGTAAGAGAAAAAATAGAAAAATTCTATTAAAAACCGATGATGTGATTGTGTTGTTGTTGGGGTATTAACGATGATGTGCGGCAGCAGCAAATACAACAGCCGCACTCCTTGTTGTCGTAACTATCTCTATTTTTATCTATATCTGTATCTATATCTGTTAGTGTTTGGGCTTCGTTTGGGTTTCTCGGTAATTAAAAATTGTTGCACATGACCACATCCAGTTAGCAGTTTAATGGCTGCCGTAGAAATTTAATTAAATTTTGATAAAAAAAAAAAAATCAAACATCAATTCCTTTGGCAGTTTCCAAAGAGGTGCTGATGCAGTTTATAACAAAAGCTTCTTCGCATCCAGTTCTCAATTTATGCTTCTTGGAAAGCTTCCTCCACTGAGAAAACACTATTTGCATTTATCGATCTTTGGTCGGAAAATATTAATTAAAAGCAGCCCAACAAGCACACTAAATATCTCCAAACAAATATGCATGTAGCTGTGAGTGTGTGTGTGTGTGCAACGGAAATTGAATTCACATACCACATTGTGGCACGCACAAATATTTAATGATGACAAATAAAGATGGGTAGTCAAATCACTTATAAATGATTTTCACTTCAAATAGTTGGTTTATTTTTTATCATTATTGGAATTCAATTTTAAAGCGATTGCCGCAACAATTATGCGAGTCAAGTGGGGCGCGTGCCATTAAAGACAGACCCCGCAATGCCGCAACGATGATAAAAAGTAAACAATTTACTTATTGTTGTTGTTGTTTACAGGCAGCTGCTGCACTTGAGCAAAATTTGCTGTTAACATACAAACCAGAGAGACTGAGAGAAATGGGAGGGTAAAAATGGAAGCAACAACCGGCTACTTGTGTTGGGGCTGCTGTCTTATATTACAGATTGTGAGCAGCGATAAGAACGCACTCGCACACTACAAAACTAGTTCATGTACTTCACATACATAATTTAAAAATTATTTTTGTTTTTGTAACAACAAAAATGCAGAAGCGATTGATAAGCCAGCTGTAGCCAAACAAAAGGCAGTCTGAAAGTCGAAAGGCCTGAAAGGTGGTAAGATGAACCTATATCAAAAGTTGGCAAATTCAATAGAAATTGGTTACCAGGCCAACCATAAATAATAGATTATTTGGCAAAAAGCCTCTTATGAACACGTGGCGAATTTTCATTGCAAACATTTTAGACGTAAAATTCAAGCTAATGCCACAGATAGTATCTACCATCATTACAGTACAGTACTTATTTTATTTCAAAGACAACTGGTGGCAATGAACACAAAATTGTACGAATAGTTTTTAACAGCAGAACATCTTTTCATATTAGCCGCCAATTTAGTAGAAAAATGCAAAACAAATCAACAGTCGGCGCAGATCAAATAGATTACAGATCTGTACATTCAATATACTCATGCATGCATATATGTTTATATATATGTATATATATATTTATATGTATCTGTATTCATTATTATCTGTTTAGTTTCGCGCAAGTTAAACATAAAAGTGTGTCTATTTCGCGGAAAAATAAATCACAGCTTGACATTTTACGCAAAAAGGCAAACAGTCGGTATTTGTTGCTTTTTTTGTTGTACTTATTAAATAACTCAATAGACAAAATGAGCATTTTAGCTGCAGTTTTCAGATTAATTGCCACTTTATTTATGACACACACAATACATAAAATGTGCAAAATGTTGCGACAAATGAGATATTCGCCAAAGTTGTTTTTTTCTTTTGTAGCTCAAAACAATTTAGCATAAATATTCCATTAGTTAGTGTTGTACTACATTTTTTGTGCGATTGGTGTTAACGTTTTAAAATTGCTAATAAATATAATCATAATATTACAACCAACTACTAAAACGGTTTTTAAACTTAAAAAAAAAATCGCAGATTTAAAAAGACCAACATTCCCTGAAAGTATTTCCTAATTTGATGATCTAAGTGACACATACGTGATTTTTTAAAATATTGAATGTACATTCATCTTCTGATACATTGCTTAGTCACAGCAGCTAGTTAATTGATGTGAACCAATCATTTAACCTGTGTAATAATCCACCTTTATATGGGTGTTTAATTAATAGCTATGTTTAACTACAATTTTTCTA
Organism: Drosophila kambysellisi; assembly: GCA_035042185.1. Classification (NCBI taxonomy): domain Eukaryota; kingdom Metazoa; phylum Arthropoda; class Insecta; order Diptera; family Drosophilidae; genus Drosophila; species Drosophila kambysellisi. Next base: position 851,377 of record JAWNLS010000855.1, read on the forward strand.
TGAATGAATTACCTTTCCACCTACATTTGTATATTAAACAACCATTAGTCATATCCAACACATATTAGAACAGTTGCGCAATTGTTTCATATTTTATCTATTGTTACAAATTAAAAATAAAAATCAATAGATTACTCGGAGTTCAGCCCAGTGGGTCAAATGCGCAATATGTGTGGATCCTCACCCCACGGGGCGTATGATCAATGTGAAAAATATATAGATTATGAGAGTGAGAGAGATAGAGAGAGAGAGAGAGACGAATAACTGTTTGAAATTAACAATGTTGCTGGGCAGCTAAATGAAGCTATGCGAGTTAATAGTTGCACAGTAATTAATAGTTAACTGTTAAGTGATATTGTTGTTGTGTCAGTTTCTGCAACAGATGTTGACTTTAATTAAGTTGCATTTATGTTTTAGACACAGCAACAAAAACAACAACGACGACAACAACAACAACAACAACAACAACCAGCTACAATTGAGCGCATTTAAAGGCTGCATTTGTGGTCTTGAATGGTCTCCAAGCGATGCGTTGCGTTGAGTTGCATTGCAATACACTTTCCCCTCTAACTGTCGTCTCTCCGCTCTACACGTCTCTCTACACATGTCTCCATAGCCGGGCCAGTGTTGACAAATTGTTGACTATTTACATGGCATGGTTGTCAGCCAGCTGACAAATCATTATTTACACTGTTGAATATGGTATAAATAATGTACTGCTATTATACATTTTGCCTAATACTGCTGCTGCTGCTGCTGCTGCTGCTGCGTCAGAGTCAGACTCAGATTCCGAGTCAAATCGGCTCTAATGCCTGGTATATTAATGGCCAATGACGAGGCTGCACAAAAAGGCATCAACAAACATAAATCGGTGGATATATATTTTTGTATATATATATACGTATATAAATAATGTGTATAAGTGAACAATAAACATTGTGCAAACTGGTTGCATTTTCTTGCGTACGCTTGGCGATTCGAAACGCAATTTGTCTTACTTATAACCATTTGGCTTTGGCCATACGGCATGAAAATGTCAGAAATGCTTGGCGATTTTTCGTGTTTGCTATCGAGCTAGAAATATTGCAATTAAATGAAATGATTTATCGTCATGCTGAAAACGCCCGCACACACAAAAACAAAACCAACGAAAAGCGAATCATTTCTCTAACGAACAAAAATAGCCGAAATACTCAGAACACCTGAAATATCAAAAGCCAACAACAAAATTAAAAAAAAAAAATAAAATAAATACAAATACAAATAATTTTAAAAAAAATATTCTCGATGTATTTGATTAGAAACAACTATAAAAACCTTACCCTATGGTCGTAAATCTGGCAATTTCCATTTGGAAAACAACTAAAAAGAACAGCAGCATCATCAAAAGCAATTTCTATCTCAGGTTGTGTTCTGTTTCAAAGTCAAATTATGTTCATTTTAATTTATGACTCAACTCATTCATATTCATTTCGCTGTGTTCTTTTTGCAGGAGAGGGAGTCGAACATTTGACATGTGCTACCTTAATAAATACGAACTTTATGTTAATTCTTCTCCGCTTAGCTGCTTCAACTTATTGGCTCATCATTTAAGACTTATGTAATGCAGCAGTTGTCATTAACTAAATGACGTTGATGACAACTTTTTGAAGCTTGTTTTATAATTAACTCGTATAGCGTATATTACAAAAGGTACAAATACATATAATAAATAAATGAGAATTGATTCTGTTCCCTATGTAGAAATTGCCACAAATCTAAGCGGTCCCAGCTAATTAACTTCTAGCAAATTTGCATATTAAGAGCCCAAAGTGATAGCAAAGCTTGGACCAAGGCAATAAATACTGAAATGGAATGAAAGTTGAAAAAACTTTACCAAATTAAATTGGAGTTTTGATCAAAGGTCTTATGTCATCGCAAATTGCTGGCGCCATTTTCCAAGCCAAAATATTTGACCAGCTGTGCTGCAAATGCTTTCATCTTAGCCCAAATGCGTTAAAATTTATGCATTAAACTGGAGCACTCAATCCCTTTTGTATATATAGCATATATATATATATATATATACATATCAAATGCGAAAGGGAGCGACATAAACGTTAATTGTGTCAAGCAATAAAATAGATTTGCTTCGTTTTCGGTTCCCGATGCTGTCAGCCATAAATAAAGCCAAACTACGCCTAAACATTTCCAAAAGATAAAGAAGAAAAACAAACTAGAAAAATACAAACAAACAAAATAAAGATAATAGTGAAAAGCAACATTTGAAATTGCATAAAATTAAATGAAATTCTAATTTGCCATGGCGTTTGGCTAGGCGGCAAAACAAAAACGCCTACAACAACGCAACGACGACGACGACAACGTCAAGCGACTTCCTAAAACGCTTCACTGATTTTGTCTAACCCATATAATATATATACGGGTATATGTATGTGTATCGCCAAGAGCGAGGGGCTGTGCAACAGCAATAGCAGCAGCAGCAGCAGCAACTGGTACGCATTTTGCATTTGGCAAGTCTTAAGGCGAGCCCCGTGTGTCTGAGGCATTTGCCATGTCTTTTCGACAACTTAACAGCCGACTGATTCCATCAGCTGTCTAAAGGTGTGTTACACTATCTATATGTAAGTGTGTTGCCTAACCGCCCATTTGTTGCAGCAGCAACAACAGCAGAAACAGTGCCTCGTATTCTTTGCGTGCTGTTAGAGGGCGCACCTTAAAGCGATTTCCGGTGTACCAGTTGCTCATTGGGGCTCATTGGGCAGGCCGTGCTGTCAATTCTAATTAGCGGAAGCGCTTCAAATGTGCTTCGATTCATAAATTAGATCATCGGCGATTTACAACATACATAACATATACATACATAACATATATCGATATATCTGTGTGTACTTACATCTGGATGCTCACGCACTGGCACATAAACCTTCTCATTCAGCGTAACCATGGCGCCCTCAGGTTCGGGCAGCGTTAGCGGCTCCTTCTTAACGCCATTGATTTGGAACAGGGAGGCGCGCACGCGTGCAATTTCTGTAACATAATAAATAAATATTAATAAAGACATACAAAAAATATATAAATATCACAAATAAGAAGTGTAAAATAAAATATCAGAGTAAAAAAAAAACAATAATTTATTATTGTTATCATTATGGGGCGTTATATACAACGCGACCTAGGTTGATTTGAACACTTAATCACAAATATACAATTATAATACAAAATATGATTCAGAAAATTAAAATAATTTTAACTAATCAAGTTTTAATTATTGTTTTACTTATATTTAAGGCAATAATGCATTTTTCGATCTATTCTGAACGATGTTGTCAAATACCGCCTTCAACTAATCACCCATCTCGACCGTAATTGCAATTTGTCATTTGGCTGAATGCACGTATTAAATGACATTTCATTTGATCCGTAGCCCTGGCTAATGGCGGTAACAATTGTGCTATCAAGTGCCATTAAAGGCATTTGAATGTTTACTTTAAATTAATGCCGCTAATTTATTAAATGCAAAAATTGTTATTCGTGAGGACCCCCAACGCTTTTGCCAGCTAATGAAATCATTTGGTTTATATATAAACGAATTATGGCATGCTTTTGCCTTCAATATTGCAATGCATTGGCAGGAGAGAGAGAGAGGGGAGGAACGAGGAGCGAGGAGCTGTGCGCTGTGTGTGGTATGTACACATGTATGTAAAATGCAATGCCAAATTGCACATACGCCTCGTTGTCGCCCATAATTCACACATTTGCCGTTTGGGCTACTACCACAGAGCCACAGAGGCAACAACTGCAACTAACTGTCCCTCTCCCCCAGCTGTGCCAGTTGACAGCGCCTTTACAATTGATATGATCAACATTTTGTTGCTGTTGTTTGTTGTTGTTGTTTGTGGTTGTTGGTTTCTTTTGTTTTGTTTTTGTTTTTCTTTTTTTCGCTTGTTGAATTGCATTGTCTGCCTTTGGCATGTGCCCCGTCTAACTGCCTCACACAATGGCTGCCGATAATTTGTCACCAGAATGATAGGGAGCTGTGATATGTATGAAAATTGGTATATCTGTGGGAGTGTGCTAGGCACATGTCATTCGAATGACTTAAGAAACTGCCACTGGTTGTGCACATCTAGCCAGTTGGTGGAGGGTACGTCATCAATTTGAGCTGAGTTGCCTGCCATGCAAACATTATTATTGTATTAATTGTACGTTCCCATTATGGCACTGCTATATTTACATTTACTTATATCTAATTCCAAGAATTGTATTTCTCTGTTTCCACAAACTAAACAGCGTGTGCATTTCAAACGCATTTTCCGGTGAATAAAAACGTAAGAAAATTAGTTACTGATAAGCTTTGGAACCTTTCTAATAAATATGATATTGTATAGCAAGTAATTAAGTCCACTTGTTTTAGTTGAGACTTAAATTAAATTTAATTTATTCAGCCTTGAGTTAAACTTATAGCGCCACCCATTATCTTTTGCCTCGGCTTCTTTTTGAAAATTGTTGGCCCACTTGTCCCTTGTGGACGGCTCTTCGCTGGCTGGCAAATGTAAAATCCCTGCCAAATATAAAATCGCAATGCATAAAATTTGACAATTTATTGACGCTCCGTTGCTGCCCATAAAGTGCAACAACGCTGCAAAAACACACAAATCTAAATTTAAAATGTTGCACGGACAGTGAACGGCAACAGAACGTGCACCCAGAGGGGCATAAAGCCGTCAAATTATGTGCGCAAAGTGTTAGATACATAAGTAGCCACAACGACTGGTTGGTTGTCTCCATTTCTATGCTGTTTTGCAGGCGACCAACAACCATCTGCCTAAAATGCACCAAACTTTATGAGACACAAGCACAAAAACAAACACAAACCCATCACAAAAATGTGACAAATCCCTTGAAAAAGTCAACCCTGTCCGAGGGTATTCACAAGTCTTGTTTGACTTTGGGGGTTATTTTACAGCGACAAGCTCAACTGTTTTAAGTTGTTTTAAAACCCAATAAGCAAAAGCACTTAAATCCATCACGCGGGGGTTGGCCATAATATATTTTACAAAATGTGTATACATACATATATAATAATAATAATCATACAATGTGTGTTGCCCACACACATGCAAAGAGCACGTCAAGTTCTTTGTTGCAAAAAAGTTCTTGACGCCAAATTTGGCAAACGGTGCTTGGTGCCATATTTAGAAGTTCGTTTATTTGAATTTCTAAGATAAAGTCATAAGCATACACATGTAAATTATGACTAAAACTTGACTTGCATTAAGTGAGGCGGCATTTGAATGAATGAGCGTTACACATTAATACACACAAATAACCACACACACAAATAAACTGACTGCCTTATAAGCACAAGAGACCGAGAACTTGTTAATGAATAAAAAAGATCTTTCATTGATAATTATTAGATTGGCAAAAGCCGCGCTCAACGCTGCTCGACGACACCTACATAATAGATAGACGAGCCTCGTGCAACCTGCCCGCCAACTCAGCGAATGCCCTTAAATGGTCAGTTGGCAACGGACATGGGGTTTTAATTATATATAGAAGATTGACGCAGCACCTTATATACTAAATACTGAGTACAAAATGGATATATAGATGTAGATACAGATATTTAGATATGTAGATTGTGAGCAGAAAGACATATAGACAAAACTGGCTAGTTATTAATTAAGCCGCCTGCGCATATGGCTGGCTTAATTATTGTAATTTATCTAAATGCTTCTATCAATTTAGAGTTGTGCCAGTGACTAATCCGATTCGACAACGATGATAATAGCAACTCCGCCTCGAGCCAACTATGGCTTCATCATATGCAAAGCCAACACAATTTTCCACAAATTCGGCTCGGCTTATTCATCTAATCTGCCTCAATCGTCGTGTGGCGCACATCAGTCACGTTGCCAGTCCGCCTGACATTTGACCGATTAAAATTGACAGCTGTCATGATTGCATTTATGCTCAAAAAGATCTGAAGCGCAGATTTCATGATTGCAATTGAGGTCAAAGAATTTTCAGTTGCATGGCCCCTAAGCTAATAATTTTTTTGCTCTTGCAACTAAATGAACAACTTTTCGCCGAAGTGCTCTTAATTTCATCTTGAACATCTATTAAAATCAACTCACAAGAAGCACAGTGAAGCAAACACAAATTGCCACCTCATATTTTGTGCTTGTTAATTGCGACAATTTCCATGCTGTATTCAATATTTCAAATTTCACTCGAGTCGCCTCTCTTAATGAGTTCTTTGGCCGACTCTTGATGTGCTTGGACAGCTCGAACAAGCCATGTTATGTTGTCTCGTTGTTTGTTTCGTTTATTTCTTCTGGCTAGCAGCAAAAATAGCTTGTTTTTTTTTTCTCCGCTGCCAGGCAAATTAAAATATGTGCAACATTTTAAAAGACTCGCCACATTTTCCACTTTATTTCGGCTGCTTTTCTGTTGAGAAATTAACGTATGATTTTTCTGCATGCAATTTATCTAGGCGCTGATGACAAAGGCGTTGCTCAGACGAACATTAAGTTGAATTAAGTAAAATGTCATAAATATAAAATACTTAAGAATTGCTGTTGAAATTGTCTTGATTTTAAATAGACCACGCTCTTATGAATTTATATAGATTATGTGTAGATATGTAGTTCATTTTATACATATAAAATTTAATTTGAGTTTTCTTAAAGATTCGGGTGCATTTAATTAATGTGGAAACACGTTATTTGCTGCTTCCACGAAACCGCAGACAACCTTGTTCACGCCAAATATCTAATCCGAGCTTGTCAATCATATAAGCAGCAGCCGGCAATCAGGTAGGCCAGTTGACACCTTTACCAAATGAATAACAAGCTCAGCTCAGTTCAGCTCACATCTTGGCGAATGCGGGAAGCTCAAGCTCAATCTGAAGCTCAGCTGATTGATTGTTTTGGTGGGGCGCAGTAATTTGCATTGGATCACGACTCTGTTTCAACTGCGCTATATAAAATGTGTAAGTATGTGGCAGCTAATTTATGAATGCAAAGGCATTCATGACACGAATTAGATGACTCGCTGTGTGGCGTGGGTGTTGTCAGCGTTTTGGCCTTAACAATGCCAAAAGCTGATCGTGTGGGTGACAAAAGCCGAGTTTAACAAATTGTCACAGCACTGACAAATGCAAAAAAAAACCAAAAAATCGCTTAAAACTTGGTTTGAATGTTGGTTGTTTGGTTTCCAAAGCCATTGCAATTAAGCCGTTTGCCTCCGGCAATAAACCAACTGCAAGCACATTTGGCATGAACTCCACAAATGCCTTGGCCGGCCTTGAGAATTCGTCCAAAATCACTTTGCTCAAAACACATCGCATACTTATACATTTATATACATATATATAAATATATGTGTGCATATATATTCATTCAAATAAGTTCATTTACTTGTTGAAATTTTGCATATATATTCTGCGGTCAGACAGCCACATTGATATGAAAGTAAATTTGTTTAGAATAAAATAAACATGCTATATGTATTTTGTCAGTGCTTGCTTTCTGTACCGCAGACCAAATAAAGACTGCTTAATGTGTGACGCTTGAATTTATTTGATAAAACATTCCCATATCATAACGCTGTCATTAACATGTTATTTCACACGCTTCACAGTAATAATAATATCCGCTTATTTATTTAAGATATAAAAGTATTTAACATAATAATGGCTATAAACACACACTATTAAATATGCATGCAAAAAAAAAATACGGTTAATGTTATTGTTGGTTTGAACGAACTGGTCGACAGGCAAGCAAGATTGGGGGCGGAGACACCCCTAGTAGGACCTGAACCGTATTGTGGCATTGGAAAGCATACGATACGGCAGGAGCTTAGAAACGAAGAAAGAATGTCATGATGAGCAATGACATAGTAGCCCTCAACCCAACAAAAATTCTAGCATTCGTGCAAGAGCTTGGTTAGATGGAGGAGCTTTAAGCCCAGAAGGGGGCACAATAGACCTATCAGGTCGCAGTGCACACACCCCCTAATCTAATAATAATAATAATATTGTTGGTTTTAAGAACAGTGCATTTAAAAATATGCAAGCGCCTTAAATTTTTTTTTAAACAGCTTTTGAGTAAAATCAACACAAACTGCTTTTACTAAGCTGATAGTTTTACTACTGCACAAATGGTTTCCTAAAACTGTTGTACGAAAATAATCTATATTCGCCTGTTATAAAATATATATTTATATTTGTGAAGATGCCTTATTCTGACAAACTTTGTTATATACCTGTATACATAGAACATATTTGTGAACATATGGACTTACATATATTTATAAATTTGGGTCGGAGCAAGTCAGAAGCAACACAAGTGAAAAATGAATACTGACTCGAAATTAATAACAAGCAAAACATTTGCTACAGATGGTGACTGACTTGGAGCTACTGTGTAGCACATATTACAATAACAACATGCAACACATCTCGTATTGCCCGTATTTAGTAAAAACCTCCATTAGCTGAATGTTACCAGCCATGGGCATAACACATAAAAACTGTGTTATTTACACATGGATTGTATTAATTTGTTAATTTGAATAAAAAACATAAATTCACATGCGGGTTTACAGGCGAAAAGTTTGGGTCTTCAGCATCAGCTGCAACAAAACTCATACGATAAAATATATTCGTATATTTATCCATGCAGCATAAAATACACTATTTGCCCAATGTGTAGATACCGTTAAATATTCCAACAAAACTTGCCACAAATCACAGCTACGTGCCCACAATCAAAAGGTAGAGAACACAACGCAATAATGAAACCCACCTGGCAAGCTGTCTGGCTTCTTTCACTGGGTTGCCGTATAAACAACTGGATAAATGCTGAAATGGTGCATACGAAGCGTACAATAACACGGAATAATCTATATTTTGTGAGTTAAACAAAAACAGCTTTCCACATTTTGCAATGCCGGATAAAATAAAAGAATCAAACTAATACAAACAATGAGATTGAGTTTGCCAGCAAATGCGGCAGTTTCAAATAAATTTAATTCGCCTTTAATATATGTGTACAATAAATATATGTACAAAATGACAGTTCAATGCAATTATACCAATTTGTATAATTTTCTAATTATAAAGATCATGCAAATATGTACACAGATATTCATTTGATGGTAATATATCTTTTGACGCATATCAATTTATAGATGAAGTAATATGTTTTATTATTAGACTACACGTCAAGTTTAAATAATAAAATTAGTCATTCGCAAACGCTTCAGTAAATTGTAAATTATATTAAAACTGACAGAAAGACAGGCTTAGAGGCAAAAGTATTTGAATTAAAATAATTCTCGTTAATTTGACAATAAAATGTATTTCAATTAAATGAAATTGACTTCAAATTAAATATGCAAACACGTTGTTGTACAACAAGTCAAATTATAAATCGCGGTACTTTGTCCCTCACTCAAATAGACCCCCTCGAAAATCGTGACTAATTTCGTTTCGGTTCTTAGCACATTTTATTGTCATCTTTATGAGCCGGTTTTAGCTAATAAGCCACAAAAAAATATTACAAGCGGTGGTCAAAAAAAAAACAATTATGTATTAAAACGTTAATGAGATAATTTTAAGGGACGCCCAGCACCACCAGAAGATTGCTTAGCAACCCAATCAGCTTTATTTTTTGACAAATGACCCGCCGAACAACACAACAAAGGCATATTAAACTCATGCCACACAGCAGCTATTGCGATTCAACTGGCAATAAGAATATGGTAGTGGGTCAAAAATCTCACAAAATAGCAAATGAAAATGTGTCAACGTTGGTGAGAAAACAATGCGACACAAATGTGGATACATATATTATTTTTCACAGACTATATATCCAAACACTCTCGCTGAAGTACATAAAGTGAAGGTGGTCGACACGCCAGAATGCCTCCGCAGCAATATAAAAAGGCAGCGACACATGAATCTTATTTGATCTTGACGCTGTCTGGCTTATTGTCTTAAGGGCGTTGAAGAAAGGAAGTGAAATGGCGAAGGCAACACGGCGTGAATTTGTTAAACTTTCAGTTTCAACAATGGCCAAAATGGAAAGCCAGCAAAGCTAGTTGCTGTCAACAACTGGCACATCAAAAGCTCGAAGCATCTGTAAGGTAAATAACATTAGAAAGACACACACACACATGGAGACCCCAATTGAAATGAAAATGGAAATGATGTTTTAATGCGACATGCTTTGCGTGTGGGTGGCAGCAAAAACAACAACAACATCAACACCAGCAATAGCATTAACAGCATAACGATAACTTTTCACACGCAAACAATAAAAACAAATATCTGTGTAAACATATGCAACACGGTCTTAGACCATGCAACTTGACATTAAGCTTTCGGATTAGAAAAGCAACAACAACAACAATAGCAACAGCTCCAACGGGAGCCGACGCAACCACAACGATCGATGGAGGCGCGTCAATTTGCGTGGCCTAACAAGCTTTGGCCGCACCAACAACACCAACCAAACAACAATAACAAAATTGACAATCACATCAAAATAACAACAAATTACTGCCACAGCGACAGTAATGCAACAATTAACAAGTAACCAGATATACTTTTTGGAAATGCCACAGCTCTACCCTTGGAATTTTAGCTCGTACTTGACCAATATTTCAATCTTTTTTTGTGTCAGTCGAAATTTGAGAATATTTCACAGGTTAAAAATAGAAAAATGACAAACGGGCAATTGTCTCATTAAATAAATATTCAATTTCGCTTTTCGATATTCCCCGGCAAACTTTGAACTCTTAAATGTATTTATACAAAAATAGCTCGTAGAAACAGTGGTATTACATTTGACTGTTCGATTTGATAAATATATTCACACACTCATTAAAGAAAAGTCACATATAATAAATATGTATATAATGAAAATAAATACTAAGTGAAATGACAAATCGATGTTTTCTATAGCCAAAGGTAAAAACTGGCCATAATTACACGCAAACAGCAAACGAAACTTGTTTGAAAATTGCAAACAAGTTCGTAAATTGTAAGCCAATTTTTCCAAAAATCTTTTTTCGCAACTTGTCATTGCCAAAAATCGTTGCAAATGTCGTTGCACACAGTTAAACAGTTGTTGTAGTTGCTTGCCGATGTTGCTACTGTTGTTGTTGTTGCTGTTGTGTTTGCAGTTGTCGCTGTGGGCAAAGTGGCGCAAGGCATCGAGCCAAGCAAAATTGGCCGCAAATCAAACAGTTCCCATGTGCGCAATTTCGCACAAAATGCCAACGCACTAAGCAATAATAAAATCGGCAAGAAAAACCCAAATCCAAAACGTTAACCAAAATGCATTTAATGCTTCAATTTCTGGGAAATTGTGGAAAATCTTGGATGAACGGGCAGCCAAACAAAAAGTGCTCCTAATGAGTCGCAAAACAAAGGCAAGATGAAAGACAGGAAGCCACACCCCGAACCGAACGACGAACCGACTGAAACCTAACAGAGCCAAAAACAAACACCAAAAAAATAATAATTATCAAAAAAGAAGAAGAAAAACGGTCACGAAGCGTCGCGTAGCGTCGCCTCGTTTCGTTTTGCGTATTATGTCAATACTTTAAAATTAATTAAGATTCACAATAGGGTGCCATTGAAAAAAAAAAGTAAAGTGCATCAATTGTTAGCTTTGGGCCACCGCATTTAGAATCGTTCAACGAGTCAATCAGGCCGTTAGCCAGTTGGTCAGTCAGGCACTGAGTAACTTAGCTTATTTTATAGCCAAGCTAATTGAACTGAACGACAGACACTATCGATGAGACGCCTCTCCCTCTCACTCTCTGATTCTATCTCTCGCTCTCCCTATTTTCCTCTCTCTAATATGTTCTCTTGTTGTACTGTTTAATTTGTTAAGTGCTCTGTGCTCAGTTTTCAGTTTATAGCGATGGCTGCTTAAACCAATTAAAAATTACCAGCATATATAGTATAGCTAATAGACAATTAGTGTACTCAGCCAATCAGGTTACTTAGGCCCAGCAGCGCCGACGGCATTTTGTGCAACAGAATTCAACAGTTGTCGGCATTACCAATGGACAGCAGCTACCGTTTTATCGCTATCGCATTACTGATAAGCTCTTGGGCAAACACTCACCTGAAACAAGAGCAAGACAGGTAGAAAAGATAAGATTACTTGAAAATTCAAATGATTCGGTTTGTTTTGTTTCGTTTCGTTTGTATTTGTTTTGTTTCCGTTCTCGAATAAAGCGTATTTTAATTTATGAAAGGCAAGTTCAAATTGGACAAAAGACGTTTAACTCGTGCAATCTTCAGTCAAGTTTAGATAACCAGTTTTTAAAATATACACAAGATAAAGTTCTAAAAGCACTAAAATTTATAAACATTCATAAATATGTGGACCGTGGTATAAATAACAGTACAGCGAAGGCGAGTGACAGAAATAAAAACTTTCAGAAATTATAATAATCCAGAAATTAAATAATTTATAAAAATACAATACGTCAATTATTCTTGTTTTTTGTCATTAATATTCATATATTTTCTTTCCCACAAATTTGGGGTTTTTTAAATTTTTGGAATTTAAGTTGCAAATCATTGTTATTTCAGGAAATAGCCATTTGCTTATTATCAATCGAATTCATTTGAAACTTGTTAAAGACTTCTTATAAGAATTGACTGCAGCTGTAGAATGGAATAAGAAATGGAATCATTTTTGTTTTTCAAATAGAAACTTGAAAGAATCATTTGCTTGCATTCCAGATCAGCTCAATCAACACGTGAGGGGGCCAAACTATGTGGCCTGTTTACAACCGAAATGCGGCTTGCACCAGCATTCAATATTTGAGGGTTTATATATTTTAGTTTTCTCTAATTTTTGTAGCTTATCTTTTTTTTTTTGTGCCCGCCAGCTATTTTTAAACAAATCCAAAAGATACAATTTCTGTCAGGCCCCAGCAGCAGCAGCAGAAGCGTCAAACGTCGGGACGGCAATGCTGTTGTTGCCACGCTGCCAGCGAACGAGCGCTTGTTTATTTCTGGAGTAGCCGAATGACTTTTCCGGAGCCCCTGCTACGTGTGTGGAACATAAACAGACGCTGCCCGGCCACGACGACCGAACACAACAACAACAAGAAAAACAACAACTAAAAATCAAAAGACCAAATCCCACAAATCACGCACCAAATTGAATACAGTGTCTGTGCAGAGAGGAGAGGAGAACCAAACAAACCGCAAGGTTCATGACCTTTAGCGTTCTTTTATTCCCGAGTTAAATTTCAGCGATGCCTCGATGCTGTTCGAGTTCCATCTGGATCTATATTAAAATATATGTTTGAAAATCGTGAGCTTAAATCGCTCTGAAATATGACGCGCATAAAGATATGATTGTAAATATATCGTATCAAAATTATTATGGACGATGAGATTGTGTACGTTTGCTTAAGCTCTAAACAAATTTACTCTAAAGCCTGTGCTCCCTCCATCAGACGCCTTAGAACTGTTTTCATTTCAGAAAAATATATTGTTCATATTTTTGTTTGAAAACTTACAGCTGTTATTAGTTTCTAGAATGGTGCGCGTGGTCTAGCGGAAATTAAAAATACATGTACATGTATATGCATAAGTAAACTTAAATATACCTTTCTGTGTACAGCACTTTGGTTTCAAATGCCTAAACAAACATTTAAATATTGTTTTATTTTTTTTTTCTTTTTTTGGTATGTTAAGTGTGTGTTGTAGCTGGGTGAAAGTAGCTTTTGCCAGAGTTGGGAACATCCTCGACAAGCAACTGTTGTTGTGTCGCTTATGTCACATGTTTTTACTATAATTAGCTAAAATATCAAGATGCCCGTAACGTCTCTATTTGGCTATATAATGATAATTTAATAGCGAACAAATAGCAGCGACATACAAAAAAGGCTAACGAAATTCATTACCAACATAGATTTCGAAATAACATAAATATATATGTTTACATATGTATTGTATTTGTATATATTTGTGTGTGTTAGAGAAGGTATATGTATGTGAGCTGTGGGCGTCTTGAGCGTTTTAAATGGGCCATGCATTACTTGTAGGTACGCAGCAGCAGCATGTCACTTGATCGTGCTGCCTTTTACTTGGCGTATAATTAATGTTGTTTATCGCACATACGCAACGTGACGCACTTTGTACAGGGCCCCCACATACATTTTTGTGTGGCAGCAACTGGGCCCAAAACAGCGACAAACCAAAGCAAACCAAAGCCAAAGCAAAAGACAATACATTGAGAGCTCTCGCTGCTTTTGCTGCTATAAATTATTACCAGAGCCCGTCTTGGCTTAACTGCCTACCACTTACTTGTCCACCTACCCACTACTGTCACCGTCCACATACATATCTTTCGTTACCAAAACTACGACGCAAATACATATATTTTTGTTTATGTACTTATTCATTTATGTATGTAAGTACAGTACATGCGCACTTTAAGGTATCTGCATAATTATACATATGTATATATATATGTAGCGTAATATGCTTGACCAAAACCAAAAACCAAAACCATAACTGAAGTGTCCAACACAACAACTCGTTTTCAAACAAATGTCGAGGAGTTGCCGCTTTTGCTTTTCCAATTGTATTATGTGTGTGTGTGCGTGTGTGTCAATAAGCGCAAGGGTGTTTGACGTTGATAACACATTTGACATAAGTTGTAAATGTTATTACTTTAACATTTCGTATTTAAGTAGCAGGCATGCAAATTGGCTAAGCAAATACGATTGACTTATAGCCAAGTAATTCGCCAGTAGCGTTAATGACATGATTTAAATGCGTAATGTTTTGTAAAGCTCATTTAAATCATTAAAATTATTAAATAAATAATCACACAGGGTAACTAAGAGTCGACTATTGCCGACTGCACACCTATTTATTAGTATTTATTTTTATATATTGTAGCTATCTTGTGCAACTTGTTCTTAACACCTTTGGGCGCCCACATATTTTGTTTATTTTTAGAGAAAAAGGCGGCAGGCAGCAACAAATGGCACCAACTGGCAACAACGATCTGTCTCTCGCTCCCACCTTGTTTCTACCTTTAGGTGTCTCTTTGTTATTGTCGCTTTTGTATGACAAAATACAAGAAATTTTATTTTGGTGTGGGCTTGTGCGTGGAAAACCGGAAAAGCCTACGTCTCTATATGAGCTGACCGAAAGCTGTTTTGCTACTCGACTGGCTTTTTAGAAAATGCAAGTGCATTCGTTTATATGGCCATCGCCTATGCCAATGACATTCATCCAACTGTCACTCCATCTGATAAGCCACAAGATGTCCTTGAGATGCACTGAGATCTCGCAGCGAGTGGGAAGCTAGCTGACTATTCGAAAGTGAAGCGGAATTCATATGGCATTGCTAAGTGTAAATAGTTGCTGCTGTTGCAGCAGTTAGTTTTAAACATGAAACTGTCAAAAATAGGAACAACATTTGATTTTCCATAGCGATATTCTTTTAGTCTTTACTTTTGCAATTATCAAATTGGATATGAGCTCTGGAAATGGGATTTGTAGCTGCGAATGTTAATAGATGGTGTTGGCCAATTTTATACGCAATTTTGAAATTACATCATATCAGCCTGTACAGAAAAGAAATTATTGTACTTTAGGAACACATGTTATCAATTCAAAACACATATAACCCCTCTCAAGTTGACAAAAATTCTTGAATTCTTGCAAGATTGATGATGATGGTGATAAATTGACTGATTTATTCCGGCAGGGTTGATGTAGGACAGATAGGCTCAGAAAGAAGCGCAGTAAATTAAACAAAGTCGCAGTGCATGAAGCTCCTCAAAAATAATACACTTTACTGAATTTCGAAAGTAATATTTGCAATTACACAATTGTACCAGATCTAAAACAGATTAAATAAACTTCAAATAAATACAATTTTTTAACTGGTCTTCAACTTCAAATATTCTAGCTGAATATTATATGTTTAAATTGCATTTAACATTAAAAACCATACTGTATTAAGTTTTTTTTCAAATGGATTTAAATATAAAACGCAGTATTTTAAGCTTAGCTACAGTTATCAATATTGCATAATATATCCTGTTACTGTTTATTTGGCACGCGAATCATTTGTTGCCGCATATGGCATCTGCTGCCACCCACGATATCGATTGGAGCGACCATTAAAACAATACAAAAAATAAAAATGGCATTTAACCCAAATACGAAGATGAACAAAATATAAAACGTGGCCGCACGACATTCAATTTGTATGTCAATTCAAAAAGTGCCATAATGAATATAAACAACATAAGCCAAAGACAAAAGCAACATGCAACAGATAAACAAACCCACACACACACACACACAAACGCACAACGGCCTGAAGCGCAACAGCTGATGGCAAATGCAATAATTAAGGCGTCAATGGGGCGTGTTTGTTGCCAAATTTTATGAAATACCAAAGACTTTCAATCGAAACAGTTGAACGAGAAGAAAGTGTGTGAAATTCGCTGCAGCCGAAATGCGAAAATAGCGCAAAACTCAAACGGCTGGCGGACCCACAAGCAATACCAAAATGCCAACACACACACACACACACACACATTGAACAACAACGTGACAACAACGTCGACGCTGACAACGACAACAACAACAACAACATTCATTCATGCAGCACAACTAAATACGCGTCATTCGCTTGAATTTCTCAATTGCAGACGGCCAAAAGATACAAAGATATAAAAGCAGCAGGCTGAGAGCTGAGCGAAAGATTTGTTGGTAGTTGGTCGGCTGTGGATACGTTATGTTATGCTTATGCTACGTTTTAATTATAAGCTGCTGACATTAGTATTTGCCGTATATGCCTCGCTTAATCTATTATGTTCCCGCATTTGTATCTGTAAGATAAATATCATAACATCATGTTTATCGATCTAAATGACAGCGTCAAATAAATAACTAAAACAAAATAAGAAAAAAAATCAGTGCTTGGAAAATGAAAACTATCCAGAAAGGAGAACCATCAATGAAAATGTTCATTAATTATTTGTTTATATCGGCTGGTAAAACCACAACAATTTAATAATATAGTAAACAAACTTAATGCATCGCTTACGTATTAAATATATAAATATTCAAACTCCACAACTGACTGTGAATCTCTGAAAAGTATAAAAATGAATCAAAAACTTTGTTCATTTATTTTTATGGCAAATAATAATTAAAATCAGTGTATCTCAAATGGAGCCCTTAAACTTTTTGGCAGCGCTTTTAAATTGCTTGTGTGTTGCACAAATGACGCATCTGTGTATTATGTTTATTATGCATCTGCGGCACATTCGTTCATGTTTATTTTCAATGTGGCAGCCAGTCGACATCCCTCATCTGCCACCCAGCACTATAGGTATCTATAATAATGATCTATCAATTAAATTGCAATGGTTCTAGGGGTGTCTCCCTCCCTCTCTCTTACCCTATCTCTATCTCCTCTCCACCTCTCTTTCTATCTCTCTGCTCGGCCCGCATTTCACACGAGCGTTAGACTTGGTTATTTTGTTTTTCACTTTTCAGTCTCACGCACAGTTTTTGGCGCTTGGCAATTGAAAAATAAAATTGATCAGCCATGAAAATCGATATCGTTGCATTGCACAATAAAAGTGATTCACTTGCCACTGCTTGCCTCAAGTGCCATCGGCTGCCAGCGAGCCAGTCAGCCTGCCCATATATAGAGAACACCAAACACAATCAGGCAACAGTTCGAGTTAAAGTTGAAGTTGAAGTTGCAAGCCGACGACCGACCATATGGCATAAACTTCAAAGCGAAATTTATTGCCTTTTGCATCTCTCGCGCTCTCAAGTGTTGCGCTTTGTTATCAAATTGTTCAATTTGTGCGGCAACAACTGTCTGCTGGCTGGCATCATATTAAAGCAATTGTCTAATGCCACATGGCTGTCGCTGTTGCTGCTCAGATCCGAAGCGAGTAGCGGCTGCTGCTGGTGGTCGCGTGCCATCGCATGGAACATGGAGGCTGGGGAATGGGGAGTCAACAAAATGAATATATATGTGTGTGCGTGTGTGTGTGTGTGTGTGTGTTGAATATGAGCATGCGAAACATGCTTTAATTACAAGCATTTTGTTCAGCATTTTTCGCTATTTTTGTCAAAATTTCTGTGTTTTGTATTTTTGTTCTCTAAATTGTTGCAGCCTGTGTCTGTATCAAATGTCAAATGACGCAATCTAAAATTTTAGACGGCGGCGTCGCACGGGGCAAGGCGAAATTGAAGTTACTGGAAAGGCAGGCACTTGAAAATGCTAATTGAAGGCTGAATATATA
This sequence comes from Drosophila kambysellisi, assembly GCA_035042185.1. Lineage (NCBI taxonomy): Eukaryota > Metazoa > Arthropoda > Insecta > Diptera > Drosophilidae > Drosophila > Drosophila kambysellisi. Next base: position 869,725 of record JAWNLS010000855.1, read on the forward strand.
TAAACACACACACATGGTAATTTGTATCTCTGGGATTGCCATGTGCTGAGTCATTTCTGCCCCGTTGGACGATATCATGTTTGGCTGTCGAGATGAGCGCATTTATATGAACTCTCCCTCTGGTCGGTCGGTCGGTTGGTTGAGACCACAACAACAACAAAACAAAAACATGCTAATTGATGGCCTAGTCTCTAAAACACTTGGCTAAAAGGTTCACAAATGTTTGCACACAAGAAATATGACTGTGCTCAACGTACATAGCAAAGCAAGAGGTCTCAATTTGTAGTTGTAGGAAAATTAGTCTGCAAATTTATGCAAATTTGCTTTAAATTTATATTTGCTTAATATATATATATTTATTTAATTTCTTACTATACATCCGTCTTTATACAGCAGATAGAAAACTTATCTCATACAAAAATCTTAATAAATATATTATCTTCAACTTGAGACTAAAATTTAAATTTAAATTTAAAGTGAAATTGATATATTGGCATTTTAACTCCGGTTTGAAAGGGACTTCTTTTCATTTTACTACTTTTATTTTATTTAATTTTTTATCAAGATAATTATATTTTGACAACTTTAACTTATGAGCTAAGATTTATGATCAATAAATAGTCAAGTTATAAAAATGCATCACCCTTTGCATTATAATTTACGATAATTAACAACAGTTGACCATCCCCACTTTCCATGCTAGCTGCTAACCATCGAGCCAAAACCAATCAAAGTTTAGTTTGCAACTTTCGCCTGTCAGCGATTAGCGATCGACGATCGACCAAAGACCAACGACGATCAATGCCCTTTTCCATTGTTTGATTGAATGAGGAATTGCTTCATTTGCTGCACAGTTATTCAATGGTCAATAATGCACACGCTGGCAGGCAGTTAGCAGTTATCCAGCTCCTGGCCATGGTCAACATGCGCAAATGATGGCTAACGCTTGACTGCTTCTTTTTTTGGGTAGCGCCCATAATGCGAGTTAGCCAACATCATATAAAACGCATGAGCATGAACAACAACAACAACAACAACAGCAACAACAACAGCAGCAGCAGCAGCAACAACTACAGCCACAAATCAAAACAGCAAACGGTTTGCCATGACAAAAGGTTTTAATTGAATTTGAAAAACGCAATGGAACGTGTAGATAGGTTTCCACCCATTCCCGTCCCCTTACCCTACCCTCTTTCAGAGGGTTTGCCAGCTGGGCCCACGCGTTCCGCATAACAATTGTCAACAAATTTATGAGCACGACGTCAACTCAGCCCGTAAATACATTGCCTCTGTGCTCCGGGTTGGAAACTGGGAACTGGGAACTGGCCGGACTTGCGCCTGAGCACTAATATGAAATTTAAATTCAAAAGCGCTCATTGCGCACTGATGTTGTTGTTGTTGATTTTTAATTTAAAATTGAATTGGTTTGCAAATGAACGATCGATGAAGCGTTCGATATATGTTTGGATGCATTTTAGGACTGTTTTGCTTGCTTTGTGCGCACGAAAGCCAAGTCTAAATCTGTAAGCAAACAACGCCCCAAAAACGGTCAAATAGAGAGCAGAAATTCCACAGGCGGGCGCACTCAGGCCGAAAAACCATTTCCAATCATCTAAATTTAGACGAAATGAAACACATTTCAAATTTTTCATGAAAAACGAAAAAACAACAACAAAATAAATAAATGTCGAGCGTTGAAAATTTTCTGCGTGTATGTATCCAAGAGTAATGCCAAGTATATATACATATAAACATAGATATATATATACATATATATGGCCCCCCCATACATATACATGCATAAAAGTTTCTTATATATAGCCGGGTGACTACATAAACATTTGCGCGCTATATTCCGTAGCGGGTGTAGTCCGAAGCGTAATTTGATTTTATAAATGCACAACGCAAGATACACACACAACAGTTTGTGTATCTAGAAGATCGCGCTTCTGCGTTGCGTGCCTCAGCACAGATACAATGAAACAGAGAGAAACAAACGAAATTTTGATATTATAATTGTTGTTCTTGTTGTTGTTGTGTTTATTTCGGCCAATGCGTGGGCATAAATACACCTTTAAATAATAATTTGATTAGAGCTGGTGCTTGTTGCTGTCTGCTTTGATGTAGACATCAGATACAGAAACATCAAATACATATAAAAGATATAGATACTTTTACACATGTAGGTACATCAGGTACCGATGAAGATGAAGATACATTTACAGATGCAGGTATCAAGAGATACAAATCTAGTCGTTGAACGTCAGACGTCATGCGGAAGATCATCTCGGGTTATATATTTAAATTTCAACTATATGTATCTCGCAGATACAAAGTACGTGAAGTTATGCTTGGACTACGTCGCCGTAATCCGAGCACACAGTGTCTTCTTGACGCAGTCGTCGCTGCCGACGTCTTTCCACAGTCTAGGCACACTTCAACTGTGCAAATTGCTCAGCATGCATCAAGATACAAAAAAAAAAAAAATAACATCGCTAGAAACGTGCTCGGACGGCATGTGTCACATGTATTTAACAGATACAATAAATTCTGCTGCTGTTTCTGCTGCTGTTGATAATACGCACAATATATTCTTCTGATTTTTCGCTGCTTAATTTTATTATTTCGTCTTTCTTTCTTTCTTTTTTTTTTAGACATGAGTCACTAGCCCCAACAAAAATCTAAAAGAAAAAAAAATAAGAAACGAAATTTATGTCAGCAGTGCCAAAAGCGACAGGCGAATAAAGACGATAAAAACAAGCGGCAAATAAATAAATAAGAAATTCTAAATGAGAAAGAGGCAAACGTACAGAAAATAACAAAAACCGTGAAAAATATTCATATACTGTGAGCACTGGTATGCTTTTCATGTTGGCATGTATTTTGTATTTGTATTTGTGCTGTGTTGGGGGCACGAGTACGTTACACACGTTTATGCAACACAACTGAACGTTCAACAGGTTGCAACAGAGATGAGCTCAAAGTATATTCCCATCAGTAGCGATATGCTGGGGAATCGTGCTATTTGTGTGGCACGAAAAAGCATTTTAGCACAAACCAAAATCAAATGGTTCAAAGTGACATTTATTGGCGCGGCAAATCAAATAAATAACAATAAAAAGTTTTCGTTCATTGGAATGAATTCTAGTTTGTTTTTATTTTTATCTTAAGTTTGCCAAATCCTAATTGGCACAGAGTCATCCAAAAAAGCTAGTTATAAATGTTAATTATATGTCGAACATAAATTTGCATATATATGCAATGCATTTTGTGTGCTACCAAGCTATAAAAAAAAATACATAAAATATTAAGAACGTGGGGTTCATCATCGCTGGGAAGTTGGTCAGCAGCTCGCATGTAAAAAAAGCTGACACTCTGCCGCCATAACAAAAAAGCAATTGAAAAGAGAAAGTTGCAAATGCGACAGAAACAAAAACAACAAGTAAGAAGGCTGTAGTCGAGTGAGCTCGACTACCATATACCCTGAACCAAGCTTTAAATGCATTATAGGTTTATCGTTTTTGGGGGCTGGAGTGGGCGTGGCCCGATCTTAGTAATATACCTTCTAAGTTTGGTAACTGTAGCTCTTGAATTGCGGGAGATACAGGCATTTATCGTTTTTTGTGGGCGGGAGTGGGCGTGGCCCAAAATATTTTGGATTTCGATCTTAGTAATATACCTTCTAAGTTTGGTAACTGTAGCTCTTAAATTGCGGGAGATACAGGCATTTATCGTTTTTTGTGGGCGGGAGTGGGCGTGGTCCAAAATTTTTTTTACACATTTATGAAGGGTGTTACTAGCAATATACCTTTAAAATTTGGTGACTTAAGTTTTCAAATTGCGCGAGATATTTGGCTTTATCGATTTACACCAAGAGGTGTATCGGTTTAGGTAGGTGGAGTGGGCGTGGCCATCCAATTTTTTTATCGATCTTTGGGGGAGTTACCAGTAACATACCTGCAAAATTTTGCGACTCTAGCTTGCAAATTACGGCAGATATGCGCATTTTAAATTTCTAGGGACGAAGTTCGTGGGGGCGGCGGATGTGGGCGTGGTCCAAAAATTGGTATGCCAATCTTTGGAGGAGGTTATCAGCAAATTACCTTTCAAGTTTGGTTACTCTATCTTTAAAATGTTCGGAGATATACGGAGTTATCGATTTAAAATCGGAATTGTCGATTGTAGGCGCAGGTGTGGGCGTGGCACCACAAATTTGTTATCGGTTCTTAAAGGCAACTATCAGTAATATAACTACCAAATTTGACGTTCCCTACTCAAAAACTGCGGAAGATATAGCCATTTGAAAATTTTTGGGTCGGGGGTGATGGGGGCGTCGGAAGTGGGCGTGGCACATGCCGATTTTTCAAGGACCTCACCAACAACCTACCAACCAAAATTGGTGACTGTATCCATTAAATTGTGAGAGATATCTGCAATTTACTGCTATCAGAAATCTAAATGTATCGATAATTCAGAAACTGAGGCAGTTATCGAAAAAATAACGCGAACTTGATCTGCGCCTGGTATACGAGATCTTATATTCCAAATTTGAAGTCTCTAGCTCTTATAGTCTCTGAGATCCGCGTGTTCATACAGACGGACAGACGGACAGACGGACAGACGGACAGACAGACGGACAGGGCTAGATCGACTCGGCTATTGATCCTGATCAAGAATATATATACTTTATGGGGTCGGAGATGCTTCCTTCTGCCTGTTACATACATTTGCACAAAACCATTATACCCTTTTTTCCCATTTTTAATGGGTTCAGGGTATAAAAAAACTTCTAGCAAGTTGAGCGTAGTCGAAACCCGTCAACAGCTCAACCCACAAACCCTGCTCCGACTCAGATTTACAGTTAGATTTAGAGATAGTGTGAAAAAGAGAGTTAAGCTACTCTTTGCATCTACTCTGAACATGTGTTTGCAGTATATAGTTCAAACCTATAATCCTCCTCCGCCGTCTCCTCCACAGCTACTGATAAGCACCACTGATGTTGCGGGTGGGTGTGTGTGTGTGTGTTGTATGTGGTGGCAAAAGGCGGTTAAAAAAAAGAGAGTAAAAAAAACCACACATTCACACAGATTTTTCTTGTAGCTGGTTGAACGAGTTTTACAAATTGTCAACGCTTTTGGCAAATACGATTTGTAGACAAAAAACTAGTTTGCAGTTAGCTACGTTAATGTACGTAGCTCTCTGTTGTATCTAAGTATCCGTATCTGTAACTCTAGCTGTGAAACATAATTTTGTCATTACCCCAGCACCAGCAGGGCGTCATACGACACAGACACAGGCACAGATACAGATTCATGCATATATGCATATGGCCAACAGATGTTAAGCAAACAACAACAACGTGAATCAAAGCGAGCGCGTCTGACTCTGAGCTGCGTACTGCGCGCTGCAAACTGTTAGCTACGTCCGTCCAGGTAGTCGATCCTGCACCACGCCCCCGCCCTGTTGACTGCTGCTCGCTGTGTGTTGATTTTTCGGGTCTTTTTCAAATTTTCTGTGAAGTGTTTGCTTTTGGCTACGTCGGCCCAAGGGCGTGGGCAGGCGGAAAGGAGGGTGATGCGGGGCGGAGCGGTGCTCGAAGTCAGGCAGGCAAAATGACTGAATGAGTGCGTCTCATTTAAATTCTGCTATTTACAGTGAACGGATAGATCAGCTTGTGAGTTGTACGTAATCAACTTATTGATATTACAAAATTATGCTAATCTATATTTAACATTTAATGCAATTATCAAATAGTATCACAAAAAATTTACCAATTGAACAACAAAACATAAGAAAAACCTAAAAACACATGAGTGGGGCTCCTGTTGATAGCAAAAGAAGAAGACAAAGCAGAGCCCGAACTGACGAGAGTAACATAACAACAACATAGCGGCAAGAGGCAAAACACAAGTTTATGCGCTCCTCCTCAAAAAGAGAGAGAGGCAGAGACAACGACGCAGTTGCACACAAAAAGGAAGTAACTAAAAATAACAAACAACTGACGTCGACAGCGACGCTGACAGCGCTGACTTTGGGCTCTCTCGCTCTCTCTCCCAATCTCTGTGCAAGGTGGAATGAACTCAAGATCAAGCAAAGAAGCGACTTTAAATATAGAAAGAAAAACAACAGAAGCAAAGAGAGCAACAAAGTAACGCTTATTGGGGGAGAGAGTGAGAGTGAGAGAGAGAGATGCTCGCACCTCCTACACACAACACAATGGGCCACGGTCGTAATTTGAGAGAAAAATATCAAATTCTTTTTTATATTTATAATTTTTACGTACCTTCGTCCAGCAGGCGTTCGACATGCGTAAAAACATTTGGGAAGGCGGCCAACTGCTTGCGATCCTTTAGCAATTGTGCCAAATAGTCGGCGATGCTTTGTGTGCTCTGCTGTTGTTGTTGGGGCGTCATGTGCTGCGGCTGTGGCACCACTTGCGGGGGCTGTTGTTGTTGCTGCTGCTGTTGTTGTTGTTGCTGCTGCTGAACAGCAGCGACTGCGGCAGCCGCAACGGCAGCGGCCGCTTGTTGTTGCAACTGCTGTTGCACAACGGTCTTATTCTCACATATACTCATGTTGTATGTGTTTTATTTTTTTGTTTTTTTGATTATTACTTCTTTTTTTTGTTTTTTTTTAAGCTTTAACAATTGTTTACTTTGTTTCACAAGGTTTTTGTTGTTGAGATTCTTTTTTACGTTGCGTATTTAACTTTTTCGACTATCTGTCTGTTCTGTTTTTTTTTTCGTATTGCACAATTGCTACAAACAAAAGGCTATATTTGTTGCTGTTGTTTTTGTATTGTTTATAGTTACTGCAAAATGAAAGCAGAATATTGTTTTCGTTACGAGCGGAATTCTCAATAAAAATCGTAGGCAAGAGCTAAATACAGAAAAACCGATTGAAAACAACTCCACCCAAAAAAAAAATTTTGAGAAGAAACGAAACGAAAAACACAACAACAACAAAAGCAAACGCAATGAGAGAGCAAATTGAAAATGAAGACTGAAAAAATTCCTCAGCGCAGCAAGCGGCTGCTTGTGATCGTGGCAAGAGGAAGAGCAGACAGACGGCGCTGTCGCTGTCAACGTTTTGCCATATATACACACGTACACATCGACAGTTTATTTTTTTACGTGTGTGTGTGTGTGTGGTTGGGAGCGTAATCGTGAGTAACGGAGATGAATGAAAGCAGAATGTCAAAATAGCTGCTCATTCGATCGTTCGTTTATTTGCTCTCTCTCTTTCTGGTTCTCTCTGGCTGCTGCTGCTGCAGCCCCAAGAAGTACAACAAAAAAGAAAGAAATTAATTTTAATATGCAAATTAACATATTCTTTATTTGCAGCGAAATTAATGCGAATCGCTTGAGCACTACGTCAAATATATTTTGGAATTCAAATTACTCAGTGCCACAAACAAATAGCTGCAGCAGCCATTGCAAAATCTTGTTGAAAAATTCGCATTAAATAAATATGCACAATTTACTGTTGTAGCTGATTATATTTTATTTGTTGTTGTTGCTGCCCTTTTTTGAGCGTGGTTTATTGCTTTCAGTTTGGTTTTCACATAGAGAGCGTTTAAAAATGTTGCATACATTTGCATTTGTTGCACACTGCATTTGGTAACTATTTGGGAATTCCTTTTTTTTTTTGTTTTGTTTAAAATTTGTATTCGAGTCGGGTAAAAGGAAAACGCACGGATCTCGCCTCTACTTCTTCCTACTTCTAAAACTGAACCGCACGCAAAGACAGAGAAAAAGAAACTGATCGCAAAGCGAACTGACGAAAGAAAAAGAAAAGAAGAGAGCCACCATGCCATTTTGAGTATAACAGCGCTTTAACAGCGGTAAAGATCAGTTAACAGCGTTGCCACACTTAGGCTGTGGCGCAGCTGTTTGGCATATCATAGATTTTTAGCTTAAAAGTTAAGTTTATCCGTGAATAATTCAGTATACTTATCGAAATTTGTTGAATAAAACAAGTTTTGTTTTAGTTTGGTACTTTTAATGCATGGAAAATTTGTAATTTATACTTACACAAGCTATGTGAGGCTATGTGGCAGCACTAAGTCTGTCAATCATACGCTGCTCACAGAAGCCATCTCCCTTGCACTCGTTTGCCTAAGCATATTTGGCGCGTTGGCGTCAATTTGAATTATGGAACCCAGCGCGGAGGCATTAATTACGTACGGAAATTGTTAGGAGGCAACCAATGCGAATGTGAATTCGAATACGATTAGAACCAAATATATGTACTGTGTGTTGTTGTGTTAGATATGTGGGCATTTGGCCAAAAGCCTATGCAAATTACGCCCGTACTAGCCAGGCACTGCGCACCGAGATGGAAATGTGCGGCCAAAAGCCAAATGTTGGTGTTAAACTCGCCTTCAAATAACTGGCACTCAAAAATGTATGTGGGAAAATTGGCATTCGCAATCGTATTCGTATTCACATTGCGCACCATATAAGCTGCCCTGGACAGCAACAACTTTTACTTTCCATTGCAAATGCGTTTCATTTGTACTACACTCAGGAAAACTTACGTGTCCTTGAATATAAAAAAGGTACCCAAAATCAAAGACGGGTGGGTTCATAGAGATAATTATTTTAAATTTCTGAAATACATTTTTTCTGTCCAGCAACTCTTAGATACCAAGAAAAAACTTTTTGTTATTGTCTCAAAAGTATAAACTATTTTGAAAACGCTTAAATAATATAAAATGTCCTAAAATAAAATGTTTTTTTTTTACACCATTTCAAAAGTGTTTTAATATACTCGAAATTTAAATTTTCAAAATTTAAAACACCCTGTTATCAACGCCAAAAGAATGTAAATTTTTCAAATGATTGCCCTTTTTTGCAAAGTGTAGTTTTCTGCTTTGGGCTTCCTTGTATGCCACATAAAGCCATCGGCAGCAAAGACCGCTTTACACTTACAGCACCCGCATGCACCTAAAAAAAAAGAGTCGTGAAAGTTTTCAATCACAGCTACAGTGGAAAGCAGGCGCCCACCGACCTGACCAGCAACTTCACTCTACACCTTGGGTGTGTATGAGTGTGTGTGTGCGTGTGTGTGAGCGTGTGTGTGTTTGTGTGTGGGCCGAAGCCGGCATAACTATAAAGTCACATTATATACGTTTTATTACCATTGGAAATATATGGGGAATATGTGTCACAGATTTAGACATTGTATTTTGATTATAGTTTTTCGATTTACAGCCAGTGTAAAACCTATTTCGATGTTGACACCTACACAAGAGCTACACACAATAATAAACACCGGATAAAGAGACACATCATTTCAGCCGTGGGCCGCTAATCTGTAGGGCACTATTTTGTGTATTTGGACCATTTGGGTAGCACTTTCAATTTTCAAAATATGGAAACGCTTCAGACTCGATTGCAAAACAGTATTTTTAAAGTTAAGTAAATAAGTATTTTACAACGTAATGAAAAAGTAAGCTCTTAAAACACCACCCACCCAAAACACATTTTGTCTCTTTGGTGGTGCAGCTGAAATGTAATACAATAAATTGAAGGATACATAAGGGGAACCCCATCCGAGATAGTAACAACGACTTATTATTCCTTTGTCCGGGCATAATATTGACAAAGAAAGAAAACACTCATATTAAATCGCGGTAAATCCTTGGAAATCATAGACGGACTACTTATTGATTTATTTCGACAAATTGGGCAGACCACACATGCTTTGATAATAAATAAATACCCAACAATAGAGAGATTGCCAATTTTGCCACAATACAAAAATAGTCAACAGAAAAGAGAAAGGTATTCTTAACAATTTGAAAAGGAGGTGAATATAGATAATAAAAACTAAATGAAAAAAGGTTCAATTCTTACTCTTCCATCAACGAATACAAAAATAGATTAAAGCCATACAACATGTTTAGAGGTAATATGATTTGAACTGTTTGTTGTTGTTGAATTATTATTAAATATAGTTAATAATAAATAATATTCAATATTAATAAATAACATTGTCTTTGGTATTCAATTTTAAAAAGCACTATTCTTTCTCAATTTTAATATTTTTTTCAATCAATATTTTACTCTCAACTTTAGTCCGGCAAATGTTGGACATATCCGAGACCGATTTAGAATGCAAGTTTCTAGAGAGGGGCACATTGATGACATCAATGTTGACTTTAACGATAGCCGACAAATTATGCCTTGCAATATGCAATTGACACACAAATTCTGCACTTGGTGTGTTTGGCCTCCTTTATATAATTAGCGACGGTTTGTTGGTTAAAAGCCAACTTGTTAGCCATTAAACAGACGACTTCCAGTGGCTTTCATTACGCATGCAACTGTTGCGTAGGCGAAGCCAAATGCTATGAACCAAATAAAACCAGATTCACGCACGCCCACACTTAACTCTCCTCAGCTACGGACAGGTAGTGGTTGTATTTCTACATGAATGAATATTCAATACTCATCTACTCATACACATACTCATACTCATATTCCAAACAAATACACATGCTTAACTCTAGCTGGTTGAATAACACTCGTAGAACAGTCGGTTTATTTAGTTATTTGAAGCGTTATTTTCGCTTGTTGACGAAATTGTTTACTAACTCAAGATGACGTTTCCTGAGCTTATCTTCTATAATTTTACAATTATTCATTTGTTTGCGAAGTCAATAGAATTTTATTGACATAATGATTATTTAAAAGAATGCATCTGTTACTCAGAATACATATATATTTGTTTCTATATTCTGTATGATGCGAGAAGTTTTCTTAAGAAAAAAAGGAAAAAATAAATAATTTTTTTTTGCTAAAGTTAAAACAGAAAATTATAATAAAAAAGAAATATATAAACAAAAAAGAAATCTCATAACTTGATCAAAAACAATTTTACAACTATTGAGAGAAAATACTTAAAGTAAGTAAAAATAATTAAAGCATGTAAATATTAATGTTTTGCACATCAGCAAAAGTTAAAAACATATTTAAAAATATGTATATATATGAATTATATAATCAGAACAAACAAGTCTGCTTTAAGAACGGAATTTTTTAAAATTCCCAATATGGAAGTTGTTTTGCAATTTCACCCAAAAAAATCTTTAGCAGTTAAGACGAATAATTGTTAATTATATAATATATAAATACATTATTTTTTTTTGTATTCATATTTAAAAAAAAAAAAACTTAAAAAAAATGATTTGAAACATAGTTATTTTTGTAAACTATTTTAACAATATAGCTTAGAGCTCTTCACCAAGCTACTCGGAAAATATGCTGTGAAAAGAGAAATGTATTTAAGAGAGTATCTCACTTTTCCTCAGCTTCAATTTCCATTCATGAATAATATGTTTTCACATGCACACACTCATTATACACATGATGGCAGTCATGCATTCATGAATAGAGACGCATGAATGAAAATGAATGTGGTTTAATATTAGTAACGACTTTGATTCCATTCACAAGCGTTGGATTCGTTGGATTGATTGGATACGTCGTAACAAGTGCAATGCGAGTGGGCGTGTTTGAGTATTTTTTCGGCACTTTGGACGCCCACCCACATCTTATGAGCCACTATTAATTTGTTGCTATCCAGCATGGTTGGCTGGTTTGATTAGGCTGCGCATTAATTTCTTGATGCCTGCCTTCGGCTCTTGCGTTGGCCCAGTCAAAAGAAAAAAAAACAAAAACAAAATACAAACAACTGGTTGCTCGTGCAGTGGGTGTCGTGGGTTAAACGAGTTATATTAGAAAATTGTTTACAGGCCCGTTTCAATGTTGTTTCAATTTACCGCAAACATTATTAGTGGGCGCCAATAATAAGTCACTCTGATCATTGCTCAATTGAATTGAATTTTTGGGCAGCGCACGCTCCTCAAACTGTAGCCACAGTTTTGCTGGCATTGCCAAATCACATGACCGCCAGTAAACTGGAACAATAAAATGAATAACAACAAAATTTGCCAAAAAAAAACCAGACATTTCCCATATTGGGAAATACTTGTTAAAAAAGACAGCGATAAATATTTGAAACAAACAACAGACGAATAAGGCAGGCCGACATCCGTGTGGGCGGATGGAACCTCTTATGGGATGACGATTCGAGTCCAAAGAAATTAACTAAATTTGTGAAATGAAGAGACTTATGTACACATTTGCTACATGTACACACATATATAGTGGTTTATATAAAGAGTACATGGCTTAAAATTAAAGCTTAATCAATTAACGCATAAACTTCTTGGCCTGATCGCGATTGACCTGCTTGAAACTGCGCTGCTTGGAGCCGTTGTCGTTCATTTGCTTGTAGTAACCGAAACCGCCGCCGCCCACACGCTTCTCGGGGCGCTCTCGCTTGGCAGCGCCAACCTTGAGGTCAACCACGGGCGGCACTAGAAACCCAAAACTCTTGGATACCGCCTGCAGATCAAGCGTGTTCACATTGAAGATCTGTTTCAACTGATGCGAATCGTAGGCGCGCACATACGACTTAAACGCCTCCTTGGCCGACTGATTGAGGAAATAGTTTTTCGCTATCAATTTCTCCAGCTGCACGGGAATGAAAGAGAATTGTTATATTTAGATTTAAATGTGTTCTCACAATGCACGCACCTGCAGCTGTATATCGGCAATCTTTTGCCACGAGAACTCGAATTCGTTGAGCGGCACTTTGGCAGCTTTAAGGTAGCGCAAGAAACCCAACTCCTCTGGTCGCAGCATGAGCAGGGCATGACCCGATGTGCCCGAGCCGCGAGCCGTACGACCCACACGATGTATATACTCGCGTGGATCATCTGGCGGATCGTACTGCACAATCCAATCCACTTGGGGTATATCCAAGCCACGCGCCGCGACATCTGTGCAGAGTAGAATGCCAGACTCAGCATTGCAAAACTGGAAGAATGTTGTTGTGCGTTTCGTTTGCTTCTGTTTGCCATGGATGGAAGTCACGGGCAGATCGATATAGTTGAAGAGCTCGTGATGATACTTGACCGACATGCACGACGAGAAGAAGACCATCACCTTCTTCTTGCGATTCTTTTTGAGGAACGTGAAGAGGACCAGCAAACGTTTATCCGATGGACACACAATATAACCCTGTTCCAATCCATCAACGGTGGCCGTCTCCTGATTATCATGCACACCCACATAGACGGGTTCCTTCTTCAGCGCCAGCTTCGACAGTGCATCGATTCGGTCCGTTTGCGTGGCCGAGAATAACATGGTCTGGCGGCGTTCTAAAGGAATAAAGGTGATAATATATTATCAAACTGTATCCATTAGAAATCGTAGGGAATTATTACTTGGTAACAGATTAATGATTTGCTTGAGCTCCTCCTCGAAACCGATCTCCAGTATGCGATCCACCTCGTCAATAATCAGACACTGCAAGTTCTTGTAGAGGAAATCTGGCGAGTTCTGCAGATGATCCAAAAGACGTCCTGGCGTTGCCACCAGAATGTTGATGCCCTTCCCCAGTTTCTCGCTCTCCACCTGACGATTGGAGCCGCCCATGACCAAGCCGTAGGTGTGATGATGATGCGCCATCAGCTCCTTGAGCACACCAAACGTTTGCATCGACAATTCTCGCGTGGGCGAGATGATAATGACGCCGGTGCCGTTGCGTGGCATAAAACGCAGCTTATTTATCAGCTCCACGGCGGGAATGAGGAAAGCAAGCGTTTTGCCCGAACCCGTTTGGGCAGCGCCCACCAGATCACGCCCCTTAAGCAAAGGAGTCAACGATTTCGACTGAATTTCGGTCATATCGCTGAACCCCATCTCGGCAATGGCACGCAAAGTGGCCTCCGAAACGGCGCCTTTCAGTGAGGCAAAGCTGCGGTCATCCGAATCCCGTTGATCCAATGCCGACAACGAAGATTCCACCGAAAATGCCGTTTCATCGTCATTCCCATTTGATGCTGCCTTTTTCACTGTTTTTGCCTTTTGCACTTTGGATTTCTTAGAGGGCACTGGTTCATCGTCATCGACATCTTCCTCCGATTCGGGTGAATCAGCTTCTGCAACATGTTTTAAGTATATTAAAAAGAAATACTAAAAACTAAATAAATGAAAGCAAATAACTTCAGGATTCAGTTATTTGTTTAAATTGATCTCATGTCTGCACAAAGAAACATTAACTCGTTACTCGAGTGAAAATCAAATTCGCCTTTAAATCATCATTCAACAAGTGAAGTCTACTGGGTTACGCCCGACTAGTTGATGCCCTGTATAAAAGTGAGCAGACGCATCTAGTCACAATTGTTCACAAACCTTCACTATTGATCTCCTCATCGTCGTCATCATCATCATCCTCCTCCGCGTCGCTGTCCATCTCTTCTTCGTTTAAATCTTCATCTTCAGAGGAATCCGAATCCGAATTTGCCACCTGAATTTGTGGCTTCTTTTTCTTTTGCTTTTGCTGCTGCTTTGTTTTCAGCTGCGGCTGTTGCTGGAAATCATCATCCAGATCATCTGCTAATCACATCATATATTTAGTTTTATTTGGGATTTATTATGAATTCATGAACACACCTTCTTCATCCACAACAGGTCGCTTTGCTGGCTGTTTTTTCGGATTCTTCGCTTTGCTTTGCCCTGCTTTTCGTGGTGGCTCCGGCTGAGGGGCTGTATATTTGCCTTTACCCTTCTTCTGCGAGAGTTCCTTCTTCATCTTTTCGCGCTTCACTATTTTCTTCATCAGCAATTTCTCGCGTATTGACATTTTAAGCTATTGCAGTCCTTAAACAGATATAAAACAAAAATGCACAAAAATGTTTAGTAAAAGAAGCGCGCACGTGTTGAAGTCCACGATATTGCAATTCACTTCGAAAAGGCGACAAATTCAAAACAGCTGTGCGAGCAAATATCGATAACGCTCACATATTCGATAACTATGCAGAGAAAACAAATGGACAAAAGTTGGCATGCCCATTGACTTGCCAGTCACAACGAAGTGGTAATTTCGCATCAAACGACAACTTGATGGAAATTTCTATAGACGTTCTCATTTTCATTTTTTACACATTTTTGATTCTTTATTTGCAACACTTTGTAAACAGATTCGCAGAGTTTGTGCGCATGTTCGAATAAGCATGCTGGGACTGCAATCCTACACTAGCTCCTCCGACTCCGACGCGTCGGATAACGAGCAAAAAACAAATGCGGAGCAAACTTTACATCTGCAGCCGCTGGACAAAACCCATTCGTTGTCCAAATCTCTGGCGATTTGTGCGGCGCCCGATGTGGTGCCGATGGGCGCCGTAGCCGTTGAGCGATCACTCGACCCAATGCTCAAGGAAGTCAACTACAATCCACGGTACGAGGAGATGTACGCACCCGTCCAAGGACCGGAGCACCCCAATCTTACGATGCAGCAGCGGGCGCCGAGAAACACCCTCGCTGGCTATGTGGAGAAGGCGCACATCAATGCCTTCGAGTTTGAGAATCAACGTCGCACCTTTCACACCTACGGATATGCCCTGGATCCGACTGTGGATGCCACAGCCGATGGGCAATCTTATGTCGGTGATCTCCAGTCCGCCTACGATGACAATGGGAAAACTGTCTTCGAAGCGCCCAAGCCGAAGAAATTACGCAAGCAGGATAAAAACGATAATCCCGAGGATGTGGAGGGCTTCCTCGGACCATGGGGCAGATACGAAAATGAGGTCACTGTCGCCAAGCCAAATGAACAGGAACGCGCCGAGCTGGATGAGCTGCTCTCCAAGCGACACAAGCGAGGACGCATTCCTGAGGATAAGCCACTGGAGGAAAAATCCACTTTGCACAGTAAGCATACAAAAATATTCAATTGTTCGCAGATGTTTTAAGAATAATTTTTTCAATTGCAGTCAAGGATGCCTACGATTATCAGGGCCGATCCTATTTGCATGCTCCGCACGATCTGGGCGTGAATTTGCGTTCGAATGCGCCGCCGCCAAAATGTTTCCTACCCAAGGCGCACATACACACTTGGACGGGTCACAACAAAGGCATCTCCTCGATACGCTGGTTTCCCAAGACGGCACATCTCCTGCTCTCCGGCTCAATGGATTGCCGTGTCAAGCTGTGGGAGGTCTATGGTGATCGGCGCTGTGTGCGCACCTTCTCTGGTCATCGGCAGGCCATCAAGGATATTGCGTGGAACAATAAGGGAACACATTTTCTCTCCGCCTCTTATGATCGCTACATAAAACTGTGGGATGCGGAGACGGGCGATGTTGTCTCTCGGTTCACCACACGCAAAATGCCCTTCTGCGTAAAGTTCCATCCGGATAACAGCAAGCAGCATCTCTTCGTGGCCGGCACCTCCGACAAGAAGATCATTTGTGTAAGTTGTGCACTGTTGCCCAGTTAAATTTGTAGACTTTTACTAAAGCTTTATCCAATCCGCAGTGGGACACTCGCAGCGGCGATATTGTGCAAGAATACGACCGTCATTTGGGCTCCGTGAGCACCATCACTTTTGTGGATGACAATCGGAGATTTGTGACGACTTCGGATGACAAATCGATGCGCATTTGGGAGTGGGATATACCCGTCGATATGAAGTACATTGCGGATCCAACGATGCATTCCATGCCGGCCGTTACTCTAGCACCCAATGGCAAGTGGATGGCCTGCCAGTCGCTAGATAACAAAATCGTCATATTCTCCGCCCTCAATCGCTTCAAGATGAACCGCAAAAAGACATTCACCGGGCACATGGTATCCGGCTATGCCTGCCAGTTGGATTTCTCGCCGGATATGAGTTACTTGGTGTCTGGCGATGGCGATGGCAAGTGCTACATTTGGGACTGGAAGACGACGAAAATGTACAAGAAGTGGCAGGCGCACGAGGGCGTTTGCATCAGTGCTCTGTGGCATCCGCATGAGGCCAGTAAACTGGTCACCGCCGGCTGGGATGGCCAGATTAAATATTGGGATTGAGAAGGCCTACCAAAATAGAGACATATTGATATATTAGGTTTTTAAGCAACACATGTACGATGTAGTGTAATCAATTGACAAGCAAACAACTACAACAACAACTAGAACGATTAATCCTTTACTTCTTTTCACAACATGTATCCACAAAATCTGTCTTTGTTTACATTCCGTTTGTCGTTTGCTGATAAGAATGGAGCATGCGCAGTGGCTGCCAAACTGTACAATATGGGACCACCCCCAAATTGGGCGCAAAACATATGCGATTGCCAGCTAAAATCAATACTTTTTCACAAGACCAGCCAAACTACGCAGTAACTGTGTATGTTCATTAAAATCTCAAAAACAATTGCACAAAACTTAATTTAAGCCGATGCAAACAAGCAAATTGCAGCCTACAGTTTAAATGCCATTGGAATAATGCGTAAAGCGCACTTTTAAGCGAAATATTAATTAACCAACAATACAAGAAGAGCAGCCAGCAGAGACGAATACTTTCGAGTTAGAAAAAGAGCACCATGTCCAAGCCACCGACGGACACCTCGGGCTTGGGCTATGCCTATCATCTGCCATCCGGGGGCCTTTTGTTGCGCCTTAAGAATTCGTTGTCGCAGTTTAGCGACTTGTTCAGCGAGTTCAACAAATACATTTCACCTGCCTTCTTCCACGACCGCTGCGAGCGATCCGTCCACATGCGCATGTATTCCATGCACAAGCGCGAATTCGTGATGGTCTTCCTCGGTTTCTTCACCTGCTTCGGATTGGGCATTATCATCGGTCTAACTGGGCCCCCAATAACCACAACAGATGCACTGACCGCCCAACAGATTCTGGCCAATACATCGCTGGCGATGAGTAAAACGGTGCTGGCCACCGGTCCCTTTGCCATGAAATCCCCCCTGATGACGACCTATTCGCAGCAGATGTGGCTAATTGCCAAGCTGGTCACCGACAACAATGATGGTCAGTACGAATCACTTATCCATTTCAAGAGTACCGCTCAGTGATCTTTCCCTTTCAGATGAGCGCTATGACAAGAGTTTCCAGATTAGTGTCACCATTGATGGCATCAATGAGCAGCACAAGCCTCTGACTGTCCTGGGAGCCAGCACGGCTCACAATCGGACTAGGCACTTGCTCTGCGTGCGCAACGATTGCGAGGAGTTTACTGTGATGCATTTGGGCTTCCTGGACTATGCCCACTACATCATCACGGTGCGTTTCATGGGCCTCGAATCGTTCCATCAGAAGTACAATATCAGGGCCATAACCTTTTATGTGAGTAAAGAAAACTATAATAATATTTAGTGAAATCCACAATTGATTGATTTTTATTGAAAATAATTTGTTTGTCATTAATTTAAAATATTTTTTTTAATACAATTTATACTGTTCAAAATATTAAATAGTCGAAAACTTTAAATTGAATCTAAATTCGTACCATTTACAAATCTGTAAACAATTTTTTTTTAACTTCATTAAATTATTATTGATTTTATAACGAGCTTCGGGTTTTACTTAAGATTTATAATAATTTTCGGCGAAGTTGAAAAATAATTTATTTTAATAATCTTTAATTTTTTTTGTTTCACAATCTTCAGAAGTTAGTTCAAACTTTAAGGTTAAAGGTTTATTTAATTAATTAATTTAATCCCTCTAACAATTTCTTTTAGTTCAAAACATACAGTCCGGAGTTTACACAGATTGAGATCTGGTTTCGGTTCATCTTTCTGCTCTTCACCTTTATAGTCATAGTAAGTTGAACGTTTCTAAATTCTCTAAACGCCAAACTAAGATTCCTCCTTGGTGCTTTATAGTGCTGGTATGCACACACGCTGCGCAAGTATCCTGTCTACGACTGGTCCATTGAGCAGAGATGGATATCCTTGCTGCTGCCCCTTCTACTGCTCTACGATAGTGAGTATCAATTAAATCTACATATGTATGTCAATGAGTTACTTTGATGTCTGAGCATTCTGCAGATCCGTTTTTTCCGCTGATATTCCTGATGAACTCGTGGCTGCCTGGAATGCTGGATGCAGTGCTGCAGGCGACATTCCTTTGCGCCCTGCTCATGTTTTGGCTGTGTATCTATCACGGCTTACGGCAGAATGAGCGACGCTTCGTTAGCTTCTATCTGGTCAAGATTATTGTCGTTCTGCCCATTTGGCTGTGCGCCATTGTGCTCGCCACCTGGGAGAAGTGTAACGAGCTGCGTGATCCCACATACAGTCACTTTGTGGATACCAAGAACTACAATGTGAGTGCATACCCAATGCGTACGTAGCATTCCCATCCTAATCATATCATCAATCCTTTACAGGGCCTCAAGATGTTCTTCTACATTGCCTGCTGCATGTATGTGATTTATCTGGGTCTGCTGCTGCTACGTGCCTACACAGAACTCCGTTCCATGCCCTACTTTGGTAAGCTTCTGCAGATTTGGAATACATTCAGCATCCCCTTTGTTGTTACTCCTGTAAACGTGTGATTATAACTCCAATTTTCTTGATCTTTCAGACATACGGTTAAAGTTTCTCACACTGCTGATGCTCTTCGTGTTGTCCATTTCCATAACAGTGACCACTTGTCGCTTTGGCTTTGGCATACTGGAGGATAACTTTGTGGCTACGCTGAACACCACGTACCGGAGTTCGGCTCAGTTTATGTGCTTCTACGGGCTATTAAATTTCTATCTGTACACCATGGCGTATGTGTATTCGCCCGATGGTCGATTTGCCCAGGCCGATTTGGCCGTAACCAAGGATAATCCGGCCATTTCAATGATTGACGATTCCGATGAGGATGTTGTTTACGGCTCCGACGAGGAGTCCCGCCGTCCCCTCACCTCTGTGGGTGGAGCTGGCAAAAATGACTACGACAGCGATTAACAACAATTGTTTGATCGAATCGTACTTTAAGCGTTAATGTTCCATAGGTGGCGAATCCCAGACAACAGCGCTACATTATTGTACAAATTACTTATTCTACAAGTATAGCATTGAGCCCAGCGTTTTCAATTTTCCCTTACATAAATTTGAAGTAAACTTAATTGGTAAACTATTTGAATGTGTAAAATATATGTGTATATGTAATCTGGATATAGTTGCAATGGATGTAAGTTGAAAATATGGTGAACCAGGCGAGGTTTTGATAATTTCAACTATCAAAATGAAAAATGAGAAACACATATTTTTTATTTAAAAAACTTTTCGAATATGCCCTGGATTCAAAAATATCCAAAATCAAAAACAGAAATTTCTGTTTTATGGGACGAAAGTTAACTTTTAACAACAGTTACTATTCCATAAAAAAGTAACAGACTAAGCAAAACGATTATCGTTATTTTTCTAGATTGTTTATTACATAATTAACACATTTTGCCAGTTGAATTATAATGCAAACAAATGGCCCGTCTAGAAGACCTCGTTAATGCCCATCTTGTTTTTGGTCAACAGACCGCTGTCACCCACATCTGCGTTGTAGCCGGGACGGAACTTCATGCCGGGCGCCTAAAAAATACGATTATAATTGATGAGATTGGGTCTAGGATTAAGTGTTAGAGGTGGACTCACATTGAACCAGACGTCACGCCAGACCTTGCTGTCGTCGGCGCTGCGCAGCAGCTCGGGCACATCGTAACGTGGCACATTGAAGTAGTTCATCAGATCGGGCTTCTCGTGGCAGTACTTGATGCGCGCCTCGCACCACTCGGTTTCGAGTGGGAAGCGCCAGTCGAGCTGTTTCTTATTGTGCGGATCTGATTCGTGCTGCTGGAAATCGATGCGTTCGATATCCTCAACGACGACCTCAGTTTCGCCGCCGGCTGTCCAATCGTAGATGAGCAGCTCTGCATGTCCCGAGATATCCTTAAGATACTGCTGCTTGTACAGCGACTCCAAATCCCTCAAATACGCTTCGTTGAACACTTTCGATTTGACTTCGTGTTCCAAGTTGCGCGTCTTGATTTGCCGCTGGACAGCATCGATGGGCTGGTCCAGGTAGATGACCAAATGCGGCTTCAGCAGTTCACCAATGGTGTTCTGGCGCAGTTCGTTGTACACGGAACGAGCACCGCGCGAAACATAGCCCTGACGGAACATTGCCTCCATGAAGACAAAATCGGAGAAGGGACTGCGCTCGAGGACGACGCCCTGCCCGGTGGACAGGATGTGCTGGAGAGCATCGATATATTGCGAGTAGCGAAGCATATACATGCGTATTTGGAACAGAGCAGCCAGATCATGATTGGGATTCTTGCAGAAATCTCGAACGTCATAGCTGCGACAACTGGGCGGCAATTCCGGATCCAGTTTACGCATATCATAGCCATACGGATTGATGTAGATCAGATCCAGATCAACGGCCGGATAATATTGCATATCCAGCTCAGCCGCCAGCTCTTGGGCGAACTTCGTTTTACCCGCCGCAATCGGACCCTCAACGCAAATGACTTTCGAGTTCTCATCGAAGCGTTTTGAGGTCTTGTCAAAGATGGCGCTGATCCAGTTGTACTTCTTCGTCTTGTACGGATATGGGGCTGCTTTAGGTACGCGTGGACCACCACGCATCGTCTTTCCGGAGATGTTGCACTTTTGCATGAAGGCGGCAGGCAAAGCATTCGTCTGCGCCTGCAGCAGTGTGGCTGGCGCAGTGGCGCCGCGGCTGGCAAGCCGCACCAGGCCAACACGAAACACGGCAGTCATGCTGCAATCACACAGAAAATAGCAGACAACCAATAAACATCAAAATAAATATTAATTATTAATTTGCTCGAGTATTGTCGGGAAATGTTGTTACATCACACGAGCTATGCAAGCGCTTCTGCATTTTGCATTTAGAATTGTCCAGCAAAGCGACATCAAAGGCCCAACTGCCTTTAGTTATCCATATTGCATGCTGCACATTTACTAAATGTGTAAAATCGTTGCAATTGCCAGTTTATTTACTCACTTTTAAAGCGAAAATCTAATATTTAGCCAATAACAATTTCGGCCTATGCGTTTGGTGTTGGTAAACGATCAAGGTTTTCGGCGTCACCCAACACTCTGAACTGAGTTGACATTCTTTCTAAATAGTTATCGTTTTGAAATTTATAACTTTTGTAAATATTCACTATTTTATAGGTGCCTCTTTCTTAATTTTTAAATTTTGTACATTATTATTGAATTCGATATAATGTCAATATTTTTATCTTGCAAATTCAGTTTAGTTATTTTTGAGATGCTGTGACAGCCCTGTGCGAAACTCGCTGCATTTTAAGAATTCTCTGCTCGCAACTGGAGCTCCCAGTGAAATGTAAAAACGTCAATTAAAATAGTTTACATACTTGTAATTTAACAACGCATCATTTTGTAACGCAAGCGAATCAAAAATACAAGTAAGTTGCACATGGACAACATCCTGCGGCTGCACAAACTGGCAATTTTTGAGCAGTTACGCAACTGATAGAATTTTACGCGTGACACAAATTTGTGATTATCCTTATTCGTTTGTTTGCTCTAGTCGCAATAGTTGAAGAATGGGCAACTCGGCGATTTCCAAAGTCCAGATGGAGTCTGCTAAAGCTATGCCAGCTGACCATGCCAAATATATGGCAAACACTGGAGCAGCAGCACCACCACCAGAATGCCCAATGCACCAGAAGCAGGGCGATAATCAGTCGTCCGCATCTGCTGTGCCCCCACATCCAAAGATGCAGGCCTCCGAGTGCCCCGTGAAGCATGACGGCACCGATGTCAATCCACTGAATATGATGCCCCCGGCTAATCAGAACCCGGCGCCTGATCAACCCTTTCCACTGCCCACAGAACGTCAGACATCGACCATACCCAAGGTGACCGAGGATGGCAGCGCTCAGTTCTGGCAATATCCGAGTCAACAAATGTTCTGGAACGCCATGTTGCGCAAGGGCTGGCGCTGGAAGAACGAGGATGTCTCCCAGAAGGATATGGGTGACATAATCCGTATTCACAATGCTAACAATGAACAGGCCTGGCAGGAGGTCCTCAAATGGGAGGCGCTTCACGCTAAGGAGTGCGGCAATCCGCGTCTCAAGAGCTTTGGCGGCAAAGCCAAGGATTTCAGTCCGAGAGCCCGTTTTCGCAGCTGGTTGGGGTAAGTTTTTAGCTATATAAAATATTTTTTAAACAGTAATCGATCGACAAATCCAGAAAACAAAATTAGATGCTCTTATTATTGTTTCTTTATAAGTCTTAAATCGTCTTGAATCTAAGATTTTTCATTTGTAAATGGTTTTTTTTTTATTTTATTATTTTATCAGTTGTTGAAAGTCGAAATTTATAATTCCCTTTTGGTCTTTTTAATATGAAAAAATTTGCAGCTATGAACTGCCCTTTGACAGACACGACTGGATTGTGGATCGCTGTGGCAAGGATGTGCGCTATGTGATTGACTACTACGATGGCGGCATGGTCGACAAGGATTACCGATTTGCGTTGCTGGATGTGCGCCCAGCGATGGATTCTGTGGACAATGTTTGGGATCGTATGCGCGTCGCGTATATGCGCTGGAGATTCGAAATATCGGAGAAGCTGGGCAGCAACAGCAAAGTGACTGCTGGCAGCGAATAGGACTTCTTTTCGGCCATTGTACAAAATCTGACTTAAGTTATTATCGAACGCGACAAAACAACAATGTTATACAGTTTGAGCTGCACTGTTGGCATTCAAGTGCTGCAATTAACAATAAATTAAATTAATAATTAAAACCGTTTATTCAATATTATACTCCTGCTCCTATTTAATGATAAAATACGTTGCGTGTTGTAATTCTATATGGCCAAGGGTTTACTGTGTTTTCTGTTTATCATTCAATCGGACATCTGTAATTATTTTAATTTGATCAATTTTGATTAAAAAAATTTGTTATTAAAATATTTTAGAACATTTTATCAAAGATCTGCATTGTTTACTGAGTTATCTCATGCAGTTGTAAACAAATTTAAATTTCAAATAGGCGCACATCACGTCTCAAGCACGAAATGCGCCCATCTCTAATGCGATTGCCCCTCTGGAGAAAAATTCCATTCAAAGCATGCCAAACTATATTATGACGACCAGTGTTGGTCAGATTTTGTCTCCATTTATTCGCGCGTTTACGTCACGTAACATCACGTATAATAACGCAATAGCTTCAAGTGGAGAAGTTTGACGATCGAACAGTTATAAATGTTGGCTGCAAGAATGCGTTTCGTGCAATATTTGCGTAAGGGCGATCTCGCAAAGCGTCTCGGCCTCCTGGTCGACGATCAGAAGTCCATAGTTGAGTTGAGCGGGGTTGAGGGTGTGCCCAGTGACTTGAAAACCTTGATAGCGCAGAATCCCAATTTGGAAGAGCTTGCGCTAAAGGCTCAAAAGCAACCGAAGTTGACCTTGAACGATGACGTCACACTGCTGCCTCCACTCAGCGAACCGGGCAAAATCATTTGCATCGGCCTCAACTATCAGGATCACTGCGACGAGCAGAACAAACCGGCGCCAAGCGAGCCCATGTTCTTCAGCAAGTACAACAATACTTTGGTCGGTCCCCAGGATAATGTGATAGCCCATAAAGCCACCAAGGTATGACTTAGCTAAATACACAATACACAGATATCAAGACTCAATTATCATCTCCCTTTAGAAACTTGACTGGGAAGTGGAACTGGTTGTGGTTATTGGCAAGGTTGCTCGCCATGTGGCCAAGGAGGAGGCGTTCGACTATGTTTTTGGTTACAGCGTTGCCCAGGACATTTCGGCACGCGACTGGCAGAAGGAGCGCAATGGTGGCCAATTCCTGCTGGGCAAATCGATGGACACCTTTTGTCCACTGGGCCCATCTGTGGTGCACAAGAGCCTGATCAAGGATGTCTACGATCTGCCGCTCAAGACGTGGATCAATGGCGTGGAGAAGCAGAATGGCAATACGAGCAATATGATCTACAAAATTGATGATGTCATCAATAGGCTGACGCAGTGAGTCAAAAATCCCACCTAAATTTCACATTTGATTCCATATTTATCATGATTTTCAGGACAATAACTCTGCTGCCGGGCGACATCATCTTGACAGGCACACCCAAGGGCGTGGGCATGCATCGCAGTCCGCCGGAGTATCTGAAGCCCGGCGATGTGATCAAGACGGAGATTGTCGGCCTGGGTACAATGACCAACAATGTGGTTGCTCCCTGAGCAATTCAATCAAAAACTGTTATCCATGTTATTTTTGAAGTAAAGACAAAAACATTTCGCATTTAATTACACTTTGAACGTCTTCGACTTGGTGGCAAAGTACTCGTCGCGCTTGTGGTAAGGAGCATAGGGATCATCGATGTAGTGCTTGGGCCGGCGCCAGTAGCTGGTGACCATTTTATCCAGCAGCCAGCTCTGTGTGGCATTTGTGAAGACGTGTTGACGCAGGCGGCGGCGCAACTCGGCGGACTTCTTAAACAGCTTCTTCTGCCGACCTGAATGTGTCCGGATCCAGGCACCCCAATCCAAGCGTTTGAAACGCTTCAGCACCGCCTTGACGGTCTTTCGTTTGCCTTTGATTAATGAGAACTTAGTGACGCTGCGAGCGGAGCATAATGCTGCTGCAGCTGGCAGCTGTAATAGTTTCGGTGTTGGCGTCGGCGTCAGGCTGTTAGCGGGTAAAAGATTTATTTGGCGCTGGGCAGGAGCAGTTGCGGCAATCAAATTGCCAAAAAATGCACGTTGAGTTTGCTGCACGCTGAATGCCGGCTGCACACGGCACACACTGCGTAGCGCTGTCAAAAATCATTATTTATAAATATTCTGTATTTTCATAGGTATTTAAGGCTTACCATTATTCACTAGCGTACGCAGCATATTATTATTTTCTTTTAATCAAAATGATGTCCAAAGTTTTACTCAGTCGCGTAACAACTCGGATCAGCTGTTTGACATTAACACATGCTCTGAATTTGCCTTTCACATTTTACGGCAACACTGTGCGCACATTTTAAAAATAAAATTTGTAAACTTCGTATGTATTTATTTTTACCAATAGACTTGTAAATATTATAAAATTGTCATAAATTAATGTTGGAAATGTAAATTGATTTAATAGTAAGCACACATTTTAATTATCTGCCCTAGTCAATTACTGCACGAATGGGAGCAGCTGCCAGCAATCGGTTGCCATTCATTTGTAAACGCGCAAATAACGTCGACGGCCAGCGACGAGCAATCAGCAGCCAGTATTTGTCGTTGGAGAGAAATTGGGCAGGAAAACTATTCTCGCCGCCGGTTCAAGTCTGCAGCAGGCACCATCAAGTTAAATTATCAAAATTCTGTGGCTACATCATGTATCGGTTAGCAGCTTTCGAGTGCAAAAGTGCGGTGCAGGTAATAAATACAAAACGTGTGTGCGGCAATCGTCGCGTGAAAATCAATTTTGTGTCTGTGACGTCTCTCGCCCCGCACGCGCCCACAAACAAAGCCAAGTGCAAAAAAAACTTGAGCGCTTGTGTGTTATGTCATCTAGCAAATGCAGTTAATAAGCATAAAATGATCCAAAATTCCAGTCAGACACTGGGAATGTCTTCCCATTTCCAATTAGATTCCTTCCGATTGTCTCTTTCTAGCGCACACTGTCTCCAACTAGCAGCAGGCAGTTCAGCAGCAGCAACAATAATAACAGAAGCAACCGCAACGGCAACGACAATGGTGCAAAACAACATCGAGAACAAAATTGGCAAAAGGGTAGCCTGCCTCCTCCGCCGAACATGCGAGAAGCTGGCTTTGGCAAAGTGGTGGTCCTGCTGACACCACTGGCTGCAGTCGGTGGTGTTATTACGTATTCCAAGTAAGTCACTGGCAGGCAGTTGGAGTTCTCCATACTCCTGACCTGGATCATTGGCGTCCACTATTTGATGTAGCTGCCAAATATTTATTTATTTCTTTCTTGTATATTCTTTGCTCCGATTTGCAGATACAACAAAGATTTCCGTCAAATGGTTGAGAAGAATGTGCCCGGCGCTGAATCGATCATTAAGGTTGCGCTACAGGAGGAGGCACCTTTCCAGGGTATAACCAAAAATATGAACGATCAATTCGACAAAGTCAAATCGACATTCAACAGCGTTTCCGACTCGGTGAGCTCCGTCACCGGCACAGTGACTGGCTTCTTCGGCGGCAACAGTGCGCCCGATGTGAAGCCCACGAGTGTAGCCAAACCGGTCGAAATCAAGGAACCCAAGCAATCGGAAACCGCTAAGCCCAAAGCCACCACTGCCCCCGTTGCGAAGAGTGAACAGAAAACTGCCACCAAATTGGACACAGCAGCGTCATCGGCACCAAAACCGGCGCAGAAGGTGGAACCTTTGCCAAAGGAGGTTATTGAACTGGAGAAGGCAATAGAACTGTCGGCGCAGCTGGCCATCAAGGAATACAACGCAGCCATTGCCATTCTAAAGGGGTGTGTAATAATAATAAGTCCATTCTAGCAATATTTCGATATTTACACACACCTCTTATAATACAGTTTCAATGAGGATGTGCGACGAGTTGTGGACAAGGCTGTCGATCATGGCGAGAACTCGCTCTGGGCGACACTGAAGAATCGGGCGAGTGCACGCGACTCAGCCGTTGCGATGGCAGAGCGTGCGGCACGCGAAGCACAGGAGAAGATCGGTTAGTCCTTTTCATCGGAGATCATAATTCCTTTTAACCAATGACTATCCATTTTGATTGCAGAGCGCTGTGAAGTTGCCTTGAGCAAAGCAGCAACAGCGAAAAACCATGAACAAGTAGAGGAGTTGCGCAACAAAATTAAGAAAATGGTGTCGCATATTAGTCAAGTCAAGGATGATCTATATAGACACAAGGATACGGCGAGTGTCTCCGATAAATATTGGCGCAGTGTTGAGCAGGCACGCAACTATTTCATCGATGAAATCGAGTCCATCTTTCCTGGCATCAATCTTGCTGACAAGAAATTGAGCCTATCCAAAGAGGATTTGGATTTGTTCATACTGCACGCCTATTCTCATGTTGTAGCCTACCAAAAGGAGCTGCAGCGCCTGCAAACCGACGGCGAGCTGCGTCTGAAGCGTGCCATTGATTCACTGCGCGGTGACAATAGCTCCGAAGCCTTGCGCGCCCAACTCGACTTTCATTTGGAGGCGGAGAAACGTAAGCTGGCCGTGGAAAATCAGAAAAGGATATTCCAAATCCATGCCGATGCCGACAAGCAATTGCGCTTGCAGCTCAAAAAGCAGGCCGAAGCTCACGTCGACCACATCAAGGATGTTGTGGCGCAGCGGGAAACGGAACTGGCGCGCTCCTTCAAGCGCGAGCTGGACGACAAGTTGGCCGCCGAGAAGGCCAACTACAAACTTCAGCTGGCTGCTATGCTGGGCAAGCTGCGCGGCATGGATGCTGCACTGGCTGGTAAGTTAACCACATTTTCTATAGAAATAATTTGTATTTAGTTGACAAAGACGAGTGGATGGAAAACTATCAGTTGAATTTTTAAGTGTATTTTAATAATATTGGATTACTTAAAGCCTCACATTTTCTATATTTCCGATTACTGCACACAAATCGTTCGCAAGAATTTTACTAATAACTAACTAAGGGAACCGATAGTTTTCCAGTTACAAAAATAGATACTTAGTACTCTGGCTAGTATTTAAATATAATGAACACCCAAATTGATTTCCTATGCTGCTTGCTTAGAAATAGAGGATACATTTCAAGGTATAACCTGAGCTTTTAATACTCTGCTCGAGCATCATTTAGCTGTTATTTCATCAATATTTTGTTTAACCCTTTATAGAACGGGCCGAAACCGAGCGCACGGCCAACCAGGCGCAGGCTTTGTGGGCTGCCTGCCAGGCCCTTTGGGCTTCGGTACGCACTGCCACGCCCGGTGTGCACTACAAGGATAAGTTGCGACCCCTCAAGAACGAGATTAAAGCCATCGCTAAAGTTGCTGGTGAGTTAAAACTGAAATTGATTGTGTGATAATTAATACTAATATTTGTAATTATTTTTGCACAGAGGGTGACGAGCTTGTTATCGCGGTCTTGGAAAACATGCCAAAAGAGGCCCAGGAGCGTGGTGTGTTTCCCGAGGATGCGTTGCGTGAACGCTTCTTGAATGTGGAGCGCATTGCTCGTCGTTTGGCGATGGTACCCGAAAATGGTGGCAGCCTGCCCATTTATTTCCTTTCATTTCTGCAATCGATTTTCATCTTACGGCCGGATAGTCCCGTCTCCAAAGATGAATTAGAAAACAAGCCTTTCGACTATAGCAAATTGGACACCTATGATATATTGAATAGAGCCAGGTATGCACACTGAGGAGTTATTACATGAAATTGTGTATTAAATATGGAATTTTGGTTATTGTTTTTGTTAGGTACCATGTGGATCGTGCTGATTTCCTACAAGCACTGAAATACTTAAACCTACTACAAGGTGCGCCACGTGAAGTTGCCAGCGACTGGATGAAGGAGGCTCGTCTCATGCTGGAGACACAACAGGCGGCCAACACGCTGATGGCTCATGCCGCAGCTAGTGGCTTAATGTATTTGTAAATTATGTCTCCCATTGTGTCCCCGGTTTAGTTTTCAACAGTTTGTTTTTGATTTTACCCGATGAGATCCAATCACGAGAACTTACTTAAAAAAGGGCATTGATTGTAAAATTTTGTTTTAGAAGCAATTATACAAATTACAAATATAGAGGCCTGAAACGGCAGTGAAAGTACTTTTACGCATAAGGATTTACGACTTTATTTCTCAATTTGCCTAATTTTTGTATTTCACTTTCGACAAGATCGCCGGGCTTAAGAAAACATGATGGATTGCGATAGGCGCCAGCGCCAGCTGGAGTTCCGGTTAAAA
Source organism: Drosophila kambysellisi (assembly GCA_035042185.1). Classification (NCBI taxonomy): domain Eukaryota; kingdom Metazoa; phylum Arthropoda; class Insecta; order Diptera; family Drosophilidae; genus Drosophila; species Drosophila kambysellisi. The sequence continues at coordinate 899,523 of JAWNLS010000855.1, forward strand.
TTATGTCACCCGGGCAAAGAGTCATGAATCTGTTACAGATATTTGTTCATTAAATGAGTAATGAAAATTGTATCTATGTAGTAACATTACTTACTGAGAGAGTCGATTAATTAAGTAGTCTATTTTGAAGATCATATTTTTTGTGTTACCGCTTTGGCGCTCCTCACCATTAACGATCGTCTTGATCCACAAGTTCTCCACATCTGGCACATGACATTGGTGTACAAGGACAGGTCCTAGTGGACAGAACGTATCCAGAGACTTTCCCAATAAAGTCTGCCCGCCGAGCAACACATTCCAGTCGCGTGCTGTAATATCCTGAGCAATCATATAACCAAAAACACAGCTCATGGCCTCTTCTCGAGAGACGTGGCGACATTTCTTGCCAATTACCACAGCCAACTCGCAGCCGTAATCAATGCGCTGCACATATTTATACATAAATATATATATATATATATATAAATATATAATTACAATTTATTGTATTCGTGGTAGTTACCTTGGCTATTTGATGGGCACGTATATTATCCAAAGCACCTGTGATGGCAGTATTAAATTTGGCAAAAAACACGGGCTCCTTGGGTACACTTTCGCGTCGCTCCGAACAGCTGTCGTAGTAATTGCAACAGACACCAATAATCTTGCCCGGCGAATGTATAGGAGGTAGCAGTATTAAATCCGGACTTACATTGTCCACATCCATAAATTGAATGCTGTCGAGCAGACTACTCATGCAGTACCTTTGCTGTATAAACTGCACCATATCAGGTGAGGCACATGTTCTACTCGACAGTCCAATCATTTTGGAACCGTTCTCTGATACCATACCAAGACGTTTGGTGGCATTGCCCGGTTTCATGTACTGTATAAAGCGTCCTTTTGGAATATCGAACTCGCCCAGGCCGGGTGAGATAATTGATTCCGAGACATTGGTTTGTAACTGATCCCATGGTATTGCTTTCGCATACATTCGCGTAGATCCAAAGCGGTTACGCAGCAAAGATACTGCCGCTCTCATTATTTGGTTTCATGTAATGTGTCTTAAATTTTGAAAATAAACGCGCAAACTTTGTAAAACTAAAATTTCGAATTAATGCTTTCCGCTGTATTACCAGCCAAACTTATTTCCAAACATTCTTTGTATTGAAATTTAAATCAAAGCTTTGTTATCGAAAAATTAAGCTTTTGTAGATTTGATTTTTGGCGGTTACATTAGACATATCGATTCTCAGACTTCGAGCAAAAACTATTTTTCTCTGTTATCGGAACTGGAGACATTGTTCATTTCGATAAGTTGACGACAACCCTAGTCAGCTGTTACTGTTGGTTCCCGATTAAAATTTCGCAAAAGTAAAATTAAAAATTTTAACGTTTATACATTTAAGGTATCTTTGATTTTTATTAATAAATACAATAGTCTAACGTAGGATCAACATGTCGATGCTGACTAGAACCCTGGGACGCTGCCTTTTGCAGGTAAGCGACACAAGACACTACTTGGACAGTGCTTACATAAACGCCTCACAAGTTCTGTGCAGCAGCCGCTGTCGTCGCACTTGTGGCCAAAACCAGCACAGATGCAAAGTTTTTGAGGTTAATATCCTCGCAAGAAAATACTAATTATGCATTTTTCCATTAACAGCAGGCGGCCGCAGTGCGCCAACTTCATCTCTCGGCACCACTCAATGCTGAGGTGTGTATTGAGTTTAAAATACATAAATGAGTGCAAATATTTCAATGACATTTCTGATTTTAGAACGCCTATAATGCTAATAGAACCACCTGCACTCTGATACCCGGCGATGGTGTTGGCCCCGAGCTGGTCTATTCGCTTCAGGAGGTTTTCAAGGTGAGCTATCTATTTCTCACCATATATGATTTAGTTAATATATGCAAATTCAAATACGTTTAGGCAGCGAATGTGCCCGTTGACTTTGAAGCGTACTTTTTGTCGGAAATCAATCAAGTGTTGAGCGCCAAGCTGGAGGATGTAGTGGCCTCCATCCAAAAGAACAAAGTTTGCATTAAGGTAAGTTGTAAACAAGAAAAACCCATTATCTTTCCCTGAACAAATTTATGAGTTAAAATTAATCTGATTTGATTTAAAATGTTGCCTAATAGTCGACATGGCAAGTAGTAAAGACAACTTTGATATAATTTATAAGCATAAGCATTATTTATTAGGTTGTTGGCTTCGTTTTCTTCAATGACATACGTAATAACTCCGTATTCTCTAACTTCCACAGGGTATTTTGGCCACACCTGATTACAGCAATGAGGGAGAATTGCAAACGCTTAACATGAAACTCCGCAATGAGCTGGATTTGTATGCGAACGTGGTGCATGTGCGCAGTTTGCCTGGTGTTAAGACGCGTCATACCAATATTGATACGGTCATCATTCGTGAACAGACCGAAGGTGAATACTCTGCTCTGGAGCATGAGTCGGTGCCTGGTATTGTCGAGTGCCTGAAGATCGTCACTGCCAAGAAGTCGATGCGTATTGCCAAGTTCGCATTCGATTATGCCACCAAAAATAACCGCAAGAAGGTCACAGCGGTGCACAAGGCTAATATCATGAAACTGGGCGATGGCCTGTTTCTGAGGTCGTGCGAGGAAATTTCCAAGCTGTATCCCCGCATTGAGTTCGACAAGATGATTGTGGACAACACGACTATGCAAATGGTATCCAATCCAAATCAATTTGATGTGATGGTCACACCCAATCTGTATGGTGCCATTGTTGATAATCTGGCCTCTGGTTTGGTCGGCGGCGCTGGCGTCGTTGCCGGTGCTTCTTACTCGGCAGATGCAGTTGTGTTTGAACCGGTAATAATTTGAATTTGTGATCTTTTGCTTAAGCATCCATTTACTATTGTTATCTTTGGCTTTTTAGGGTGCACGTCATACCTTCGCCCAGGCTGTGGGCAAGAATCTTGCTAATCCAACGGCCATGTTATTGTGCGGCACAAAGTTGCTGCGCCACATCAATTTGCCTACGTACAGTGAGGTTATACAAAACGCCATTAACCAGGTGCTCAAGGACGGCAAGGTGCGCACCAAGGATTTGGGTGGACAATCCACAACGCAGGACTTTACGCGTGCCGTCATTGCCAATCTGCACTAGGCCAAAGAATCGAATTAAGCAGCTGAAATGAAAACAGCAATAGCTGCCCAGGATTTATGCCTACTTAGACAATATACTGTTGTTATTGCCTACAAAAATTGAATTGTTAAATACGCTTCACACATTTAGTTTGCCTTTCATCTTTCAGTATGATTTCCCCCCCATATTTCAATGCAATCTTTGAGTATTATTTCTGGCGAATATTTAAGTTTAGTGCAACTACCTCGCCCCGCATCCCAAAACAAACAAATTTTAGTTTTACGAATTGGCCGTATTGTTTATTATTTTGTGATTATCATTATTTTTTTGCGCAAAACTCAAATTGCATTCGAATTTTGCAGTCAACTTTTAGTTAATGACAAGGAAGTGCAAAACAAAAACAATAAGAAAAATTATTTAATGTAAACCAACTCAAAGTGTAGCGAGAACTGTAATGGAAAATAATAAAAAATAACTCAATTATAAAAGCCGTGTGAATTGTTTTTAAGAATTGCAGTTTCAGCTGTCCTAACAGAGTTTAGGACATAGTAATAAAATTTGGAATACGTTTCACATTTTATTTCATAAAGTGAGATTAAAAGAGACCAAAATACGCTACACCAAAAAAAGAAAAATAAATGTTTAATGTTTAGACCGAACCTTTGGGCTTGGCCAATTCTATAAGCCGCGGTGAGGCTTTGGCCTTGAGTGCCGCCGGTGAGATGGCGAAAGGATTCTCGCGTATATGAGTATTTTCGAACTCCTTTGGCTCGGCCAGCTCCTTCATACGTGCCGATATCTTGTATTTGAGGGCGTTTGCTGATATGGAGAATGGGTCGTCCTTCAAATCGGCTCGCCCCAAATTAGCCTCATGCTTCGCCAGCGGCTGTGACATCTCATTGATGCGCCCGCTCGCTGTGGACAGTTCGATAATGGAACATAACATTGATTGATATTGAATTTACTCACGTTTGTACTTCAGAGCAGTGGGCGAGACCTTTTCCGGATTCTCATTAGTGTGCACATTAGGGCGATCCACTGGCTTGGCCAAAATCTTAACACGATCCGTCGCCTTGTACTTACGCATACTGGGTGTTATCCCCCACTCTGGCTTAAAGTCCTCTAGGTACTTCTTGGGACTCGACAGTTTCTTGAGACGGCGCTGATCTATCTCGCCCACTTTCCGTTCCTGTATAATATATATATAATTATTTAGTGAGGGATTCAGCTAACGCGTGCATCTCTTGCTGACTTACCGGTTTTGGTGGCTTGATCGGAACTTTCGGCTTCGCTAGTTTCTTGATATAGTTATCGTGCATCGTCTTTTGTTTATCGGTTAGCTTCTTTGCTTTTACGCTGTTAGGAAGTTCTTGGAAATAATTAAAGCTCATAAGCACAATTATGATTAGAAACTTACGGTTTCTGTAACGGCTGCAAGTTGGCCAACCGACTGTACAGAGAAAGGTAGCTGCTGCGTAGCCAGCGATTTAAAATACTCTCGCCAATCTTATCACCGATACGAATAGCGTCCCTTAAACGATAGAGCAGACGTCGGACTGTTGGCAAAGCTAGTTGTTCGGTGCGGGTATGCATGGGCATTTGGGCTGGAATGATCTCAATTGTTTTCGTGAAGGGGCAGGTACATTTGGGTAAGAAACGGCACAGGGGCCTCGTTGGTACTGCCAATTCCAAAATACGCTTTCGCTTGGTGAAACTTTTCTCATGCCGTTGGTAAAGTTGCTTTAGCTCCTTTGAGATATCCCTAAGAAAACATTCGGCATCGTATGGTATACGCTCCCGAATGGTACAGCAATCGGGACGGACACTGTCGGCAAGTCTTAAGCAGGTCGTAAGCTCTGGACTAAGATCACATTTTAATCGTTTTATTGCCATTTTTTATTTTTAAAATTTTATTTTTTAACTTTTCACAAGGAATTTGCTGTCATCTACTTTGTAAATTAATGTTAAATTTAAATCGGCACCTACAGAGCCTACTACCCAGATTATTAGATAAATTGTGTTTTTTTTTAAGCGAAATATAAACGATTGGTTTTTTTTTAATTTTATTAAATTTTTATTGACAGTATTCATCAAAATACTGAGAGCTCCATGTTCACATCATTACAAGTTAATAGTTGTGTTTTTCTCATTTGTAAGTATGTATGTTTTTAGTTGATTTTGCCATAATACCTCTTATTTTTCACATACATGTACACAAATCTAATCTTTATTTCTTTCCAATTTTGATTTTCCATTTTTACATTGATTTTGACAACATTGTTTCATTTTTTTTCTTTTTTTTTGTTGTTAATATTTTTGTTGGCATTAAATTTGTAGTAAGAACAAAAGAACTTTGTTAAATCAATATCCATGATGATGATAATAATAATAATTGTTTTTTTCGTACATAGAATTTTAGCATACACACACAAATATATATACTATAAATTTGAATTTATCATTTACTAAGTTGACATAAATTTTGCTAATTTAATTGTTTAAATTTGTGTGACTATGTTTTTTCTTTCTTTTTTTCACTTTTGACTGCTGTAGAAAATCCACCTAGCATTCGTATCTTGATATTTAATTTATTTATTTACACCAAAATTACACCAAATAATAATTTCTATTTAACTAAATTGTGTTTAGTTTTGCAATTTTATGACCCTCTGTGTTGTTAAACATACAATTTCAGCCAAATTCTTAGTACTTTAAGATTCTTAATGAAATGATTTTATAATTTAGTTTACTTGCATATCGTATACAAATTTCCTTACATTTATAATTTTTCATTATCCGGGTCTGACGTTTATGAAATCTTTTTTTGTCTTTTACATTTTTTTTTTTTTTTTTTATTACCAAAGGGGATCGATATGTACATACGTACATACAATTTTTATTTAAATTTCATTCACATGCATACTTAAACTTTTTAAATATTTTTTATTCAAAATGTTTCCCTAGACGTTCCTTAGACTTGATTTTGTAGATTACAAATGAATATTTAATTATGGCATATTGGTGTCATTATCTGCGATACTTAAATATTCGATATGAGTCAAATTTTTGCTTTAATTTTGATGTACATATATATATATATATATATTTTTGAAATGATTACCAGTTATTCATTAAATTTTTTGTTTGGTCCCTGAAGCTGTTGAGTTTAGATTTACGATAGCATTATTCGTATATGATAGTTTTGCCTTCATAAACAGGTCTAGAACATTGTACTAGTACATAAGTATCTTATTTCCAAAGTGTTTAGTGGATTGAACTAAATAAAATATTGAAAAACTTTAAGAAAAATTAGGTTAATTAATTAAGAAACGTTTGTTTTTTCTCTGTTTTTTAAATGGTTAATCAAATGCGTCTCACCTTTACCTTTATTTATGTTGCCAATTTTTTTTGTTTTGTTTTGTTTTTCTATTTGATTTTGCAAAATGTGAAAATGGAGCAAATATTGACGGTGTCAGGATATTGTTTGCTCCAGGTAACCTCCTCACGGTCAATATTTACTTTGGGCTATTGATTAGTATATAATAACTGTAGTACTCATAGATTACTATGACATTTAATAATTATACTTTTAGTATTTGCATGTGTGTGTAGATATGTGAGTAGCATATCATTTAATCATTTAGCTGTTTCTCTTGTTTGGTGAAAGAAAGAATAAAATAAAAGCCTCTGTGTCTTTAAAATATCGAAATAAAAATAAAAACTGCAGTTGTTTAACTAAAATATTTGTTTTTATTAATAAACATTTTCAGCGTAAATATATGATATATATAAATATATAAATCTTTTTTTTGTGTTTAAAACATAATAAGTAAATAATAAAAATAACGAAAATCATAAACTTAATCTTAATTATAAGTGTATATATAACAATTATGCACGCTGAACAAATTTTAATTTAATTAAAAGTTTACATTTAACTTATGTCCATCCTATATTTCTTGCATGTATTTTAACCAAATTAAGCATTTTTGTTGTTATGAATTACTTAAGAAAATTATATCATTTGATTTTTTTTTTGTTTATTGTTAAGAAAGTGGTTTTAACCATTTGCTTTTATAAAAATAATATACACTCATATACATAGATATAACATTTTCGCTGTAAAGAAAAAATCAAATAATAAAGAAATAATTTCAAAGTATTATCTCTATGGAATTTGACATTCAAATAATTGGTTTTTGAAATTCTTGCTTAAGTTTGTATCTTTGCTATTTTGTTGTTGATGTTTCCTGGTTTTAATGCTAAATACATATGTTATCTGTACTTATGGGCTATTGCTAATTATAATGCATTTATATGTAGTTATGCTTATTGGCTGTGAAACAATTTATGTATCTTCTTCTTTTTGTTTTGCACAATAAAAAGTTCATAAAATTATTTGCAGTAATTGATAAATGCAAAAAAAAAAAAAATTCGTTTGCTCAGTTTACTGTGTTGTTGTTTGCTTTAAAATGTACTCTTTTTTTGTTGTATTGTACTTGCATCAGTTTAAACGCATCTAGGGCGTCATCTTTGTTGTAGTAAAAATAATCTAAATGTATGCTGCTGTTAAAAACGAGAAACTGTTTTTTAGTATTTTAAAAAGTCATGAAATCGTAGCATACAAATTGTAACAAACAGTTCGATAAGAAGAGTATTACTTTTTGCTTGAGATGCAAACGATTGGTTTTCTGTTTTTGCTGGTTGCCTTTTCATTTGTTTTTGCCAATTACTTAGAACTATTGCTGTGGTTTTTATTTTGTATTGTTTTTATTGGTTAATATGATAAGTATTTCATTCTAGGGCTATTGTTTTTTTTCGTTTTAACTGTATCTATGTGGAGAGTGAGTGGTTGAGTCAATAATTGAAATAAAAACTGTTTCATTTACTTATGACAAACGCACAATGCTGCGTTCACGTAATGCTGCGTTTACGTAATGCTGCGTTTACGTAATGCGTAATGCAAAATGCACAGCACTCAATTCGATCTTGTTCTGATTCTTTTTTCTGTTTTGCTTGTCTTGTCTATTGTATTCTTGGCTATGATCGTTAATTATGTGGCTATTGTATTGGTTATTGCTATAAATTGAAGTTTCTTTAAAAATCAGTTGTTTCGGGTTTATGTGTATGCGTGTGTGTGTTTTTTTTTGTGTGTGTATTTGTGGAGCTGTGTGTTTTGCGTTTTGCTTGTTGGATTTAAAGTTAATTGTTTGTGGCTATGGCTATTTCTATTACTGTGGCTATTTTAGTTTGTAGTTAGAGAGTAGTACTATTGTTTAATAAAATTGTTTGGTAATTGCTTGTAGAAAAAAGAAAAGTACAATCGACGTCAGGCTTTGTGTTTTGTTGTCTGATTAATTTAATATATTGTACATAAAATATGTACTCGTATACAATATGATTGATATTGTATATCGTTCTTGAATGTATCTCAATTTTTAGTTCAATTATTTTTTGGGCTATTGTTGTTTGTTTTTCTCTGTAGTTGTTGTTGTTGTTGGTTGGTTGGTTGTCTTTGCTGGGCTGTTTTGGGCTATTGTTTCTTGTTGTTTGCTCGTGTTATTTTGCTTTGCTTTTTCTTGTTGTAGGTCGCTTACCGCTCAAGTAAAACGTAAAAAAATGTGTTTTCTGTATTGGATATGTTGGCACAACTTAACATTGAATTATTTTTAATGGTTCCTCGTTTTTATAACTGCTTTTGTAGTAACAATAAATTTCTGTGATGTTTTGGTTCTTGACTGCAAATTCTTTAGAGTTTTTTGTTTTTTTTTTTTTTTTTAACAAAATTAAAACTGACTTTGACTTTAGTTACGTGTATATAATTGGAGAACCTAGGCATATTTTAATGTCTATAAAAGTTATGTGCACTTATATTTGATTTTTGATTTTCAATTAAAGGGTTTTCTTTGTTAAATAATAATGGTTGCTGTTTAGATATACATACTTATATATCAGTTGTTATTAACATATATTTGTTTGTCGTTTATTTGTTTGTTTGAAACAATTGCACTATAAGTCAAATGTGTTGCCCGTTCGTAATAATATTATAAAAATTGATTAAAGAGAATAGCTTATAATGTTGTCTAATATATACAAAACACAAATCAAGGCTAACAACAGTGGCAACACGCCAGTCTGCTACACGCTGGTAATAATATACATACACACATACATATGAACATATTGGTATGCATGTATTAATTATAATATATTATAAACAAGAAAAATATATTTAGATAATAATAAGTAAATTTTGATTTGTCTATTTTGCGTAGACTGCGCGTACAGATAATTAGAATAATTGTAATAATATATGCACTAATTCAGATATACATACATAAATAATATAGAGACAGAAAATAAACACTAAGTATATGCACTTATATTCAGCAAATTTTGATTCATGTTGAACAAATTATATATTTTATACACAAAGGTGAGCAATTCATTAAGCATGCTAAAAACTCGTCTTTAAACAATTACATAATTATCAGTAAGTATATCGATTTAATTTTTTATACAATTATTAACTATTAATTTGTAGTAAACAAAGAATAAGTAATGTATGGGTAATCAATCTTTTGTCTCTCCGAAAAATAAAACACGTACCTGAGCGTTTTTGCACGCTCACCTGCCTAGCCTTGGCTATATCCGGAAGGCCAAATTTTTGTTGTTGTTGTTGTCAACTTTTGGCCACAGGTAAGCATGCAAAACTTCTATACAATTCAACATTCTCAAGCTGTTACTCATTACACTCGACTTTTAAACCTACCACTAGGTTGACATTTCAGTATCTCAGGCCCTTCAACATTCGGCTTGGTTGTTATCAGTTTTCAGTTTTCAGTTTTCTATTGTATATATACTCGTTAGAATGCCATTGTTTGTGTGTATTTGTTGGGTATTTCTTGTTTAAATTTTTTATTTTTATTTTAATTTGATTCATAGTACGTTTGGCTTGTGCAATGTTTTCTTGGTAACACAGACACAAGGCACAAGACAACGTGCCCATTCCTGGTGGCTAGGCTGGCATATTTGTTTGTTTGTTTTTTTCTGTTTTTTTTTTTTTTGTTTGTTAAACGTTTATAAACATTTCAAATAATTGTTTGCTTAAGCAAACCGGCCTTGAAATTGCTCTGAACATGTATCGAAATATTTGCTAAATTTCGTAAATTTTTAACGTTTGCTTCTTAATATAAACCGTATAATTGCACTTTATTTTTACTTGTCATTATTTTTAGTTTGATTTTTTTTTATCATCTTTTTACATTTAATTTTTTTTTGTTTGCGTTTTATAAACAAAATAAATATAATGCAATTACATATATTTTTATTGTAATTTATTATATTTTTTTATAATAATTTTTGTTTGTTTCGTTTTGTATAATTTTGTTTTATAAAATGTTTTCACTTTATTTTTTCAAAGCTGTTTTTTATTTTATAATTTTGTTTATAGACTGTTTTTTCTGCATTTCGTGTAAGTTTTGAGTAAAAAATTTTCCAAAATATATGTACAACTATATATGCTCTGAACTGTCTGTTTTTTTTAGTGATGTGCTGTAGTTGTTGCCTTGTTTATTTAACCGTTTGAAAAGTAATCAGGCTTTCATACTGTTGTCCTACTTTGCTCTTATATTCAGTTGTTAAAACCAACTTGTGGCTACAGTAAGAATTCCCTTTATTGTTTTGCTTGTGCTCTGTTAAGTTATTGTTGTGAATTATTGGTATCCGATCCATTTACAATTTGTTTATAGCTTTTCTATATGTTTCAATATTATAATAGATTTTCATTGTTATCATTTTTGTTTTTTCATTAAGATTGTGTTTTTTATGTATGCCTAACCAACATTAGTCAGAAAAAGTTTCTTCAAAATTTTGGATTATTAATCACAGATAGTGTGTCTAATATATATGTATATATGTATGTATAATAAATATTTATGTATACTTCAAATATAATTAAATTAGCAATAAATACTTTTTTTTTGTTTTGATTTTTCTTCTCGTATAATAAACAATTTTTTTTTGTTGATTTGATACGCATACATTTCGCATGCATGATGCAAATAATTTACTAATTTTTAAATTGTTTCTTATGTTTTTTTTTGATACACCAAATGTTTGTATATTTTTATAAGTATGCCTCAATATAAATTTTGGATTTTCTCATACAGATATTTTCTTTACTAAGCCACAACATTTATGCACATCAAATGTATTTTTAAAGATTAGCCAATAAATATCCCTTAAACTTTCCATGCTTAAATAATATGTATTTTTTTTGTTCAACTTTAAATGCTTTTAAATGATTTTGTTTATGTTTTTTCCACAAATTTTTTGAATAGAATTTAATTTTTTTTTTTGCGTCATATGCGTTTTTATTTCAATTTACTAAACATTTCGACATATTTACCGACTTTAAAAATACATATGTTGTATATATAATTTTGTTATTTTGTTTTTTGTTTGTTTATATGTTTATATCTTTCTGACACTTACTAGCTAGCACACAAAATATGTTGTTTAGGTACATTTATATATATTTTTTATTTATTTTTTATTTACGCATACATTTAGTAACCCATCAATAATTTTGAAATGTTTCTCAAATCAAGAGACATCGAAAGGGCGTGTGTGACTCAATGTTGGCCAAAAGGTGTTACAAGTGTGTACTGGTAGGAGAGGTTATTACTTTTTTTTTACGGTGTAAATATGTTAGACGTTCCATTTTTGTTTGTTGTATACTGTGTAAAGAGTGTATAGAGTGTATAAGTACATTTAAATATATATAGTTGCTCAAAATGATCATGTGTTTTGTTTGAGGTATACGCGTAGTGATGAAGACACACATATATTATATAAATATAAATATATATATACATATATATATATATACATATATATATTTATATAGATAGATATAGAATTATTTTTATATTTTAATTTTGTGTCTTTATTAGGCAGCATATAAGTTTTGAAATATTTTTATTATATGCTTCCTTAATATTTGCCGAATTATTCAATTACCAATTTGGATTTTTTATTTAAATATTTTTTCTTTTTTTAATGCCTAAACACATGTACATGATTAAATTTTATATTTGACTTAAACACCGAAACTGCAAAATTTTGCTTTTATACATTTAAATATGTAAAAAGTAACTTTTTTTTTATCTATATATATTTTATGTAATTTTGTTAAATATGTGTGGCTGGATAAGATCAAATATCAATTTTGATTATCAAATGATATATTTAAGTAATTAATTTGGTTTGGTTTGTTTTGTGTATTTGATGGGGTCGCTTGGGCATTTTTGTTGGTGGTTTTAGTTGTTGTTGAAAATTTAGTTTTTTGCGTATATATTTCAATTTGTTGTTATTATCATTTTGTGTGCTTCTACATAACGGTTCTCGTTAATCTTATCAATTTATTTAATTTGTAAATGTGAAGGCAGCTTTGTTTATTGATTTCCGTTTTTTGTATGCTTCTTTTTCTTTAAGGTTTCTGGGTTGTAAGTTTTTATAAGTTTTTTTTTTTTTTTTTGTTGTTGTTTTGGTTTTGTTCAAAATAATGCAATTACAAATGAATCGTTAATTTGATATTAATTTATAAATGAATTAAACGATAAATTGTTTATAGTTTTTGAATTTTGCTTTGCTATTTCGTTTTTGAATGTTTTGTTGTATTGTGTATTGTTTTGTTATTGTTATTATTGATTGTTGGCTATTAAGTATGTTGTTGTTGTTGTTGTTATTGATCGGATATTGTAGCTGTTGTTATTGTTGTTGTTGTTGTTGTTGGTATTCCTAGTTATGGTCATTGCTGTAGTTATTGTAGTTGGGTTTCTCAGTAGTTATGTATCTCGCGTCTGCATTGCGATTGCGATTGCGAAAGTCCATAAATAATCACATTTGAAGTATTGAAGTCAAGTGTTGAGAAAGATTGAAGTAAAAAACGTCTGGAATGTGAAAAGTTATCTAATGTATTTTTTAATGTATGGACACAATTCGCCTGCAGATGCTGCATAGGTTGGCTGTTCATTGCTTGTAACTGCTTTGCTGATTTTTATTGTATTGTGGGCTGTTGTTTTTTCTTTTTTGTTTATTATTTTTCTAATTTAAAAAATATATTTTTATATATAAGAACTTTCTAGTTGTTGATTTTTTTTACTTTTTGGCTACTAAACGGAATAGGTAATGCAAATTAAATATTTGTTTTTGTTTTTTTTTGTTTTAAAGTTTGGTCTTAACAATTTTGTTGTTGATGTTGTTGATATTTATTTGTAAGGTTTTGTTTTTATTTGGTTTTTTGTTTGTTTGTTATTTAGAAAGTTTGTACAAGAGAATGCCTATTTGTCGATTGTCAAAAACTAAACAATAAATATACATAAATACGTTGGGAATTTATGTATGTTTTGTTTTCTTGTTGTTGTTGTTGTTGTTTTGTTGCTGTTCTTGTGTATTTCAGATGTGTGCATACATTTTGAAATATGTTTGTTGTATGTTGTATGTTGTGTTAATTACATCTTAACTAACAATAGGAGCCACGACGCTCAGCATAATTCAAATTGGGCTCTTTACTTTTGTTATACATATACTTTTATATATATATATATATATATATATATATATATAGGTATAGATCATATACTTAAAAAATTTGGTTTGCTTCCATCTTATATATGATTTCTAGACACATACTCAATCTGTACAAATACAACTATACTTGACCCGGTGCTCAACCTAGAAGCTATAGTAGTGTGTGGCCAGCGGTGGCCACACAAATGTTGGTGCCACCAGTTGCTGTTGCTGCTGCTGCTGCTGTTGCTGTTGCTGCTGCGGACAGTCGCCGATGTGCCACCTGCTCTATAACTGCTCCTCGGTGGCGGCCGAATGCACTTCGGACTGTTCGGCCTTGATCTTCGCCAGCTTTTCGTGCAATATGGAGTTGCTGGGCGAGATCTGCGCTGCTTGCTGCTCCGACTCGAATTTAACACTGTTGCTGCCATTGAGATCCATCATTTTATTGTTGTTGCTGCTTGCACTGGCGAGTTGTGCTGCCGCCGAGGAGCTCTGCGATTGATCGCTCTTCAGGCTGCTGGCGTCCGTTTCCGAGTCGCGCGATGTCATCCGGCTGCGGCCATTTCCATTGTTGCTGCTGCTGCCGTTGTTGTTGTTGTTGTTGTTGCTGCTGCTCTTGTTGTTCTTGTTGTGCGCCAGGTCGCTGTTATTGTTATTGATGTTGTTGGAATGCTCATGATCGTCATCACTGCTAGCACTATCCGCACTGCGCATGGGACTGAGACGCTCACGTTTAATATCCGTATAGGCGCCCATCGGGCTGCCGGCACGTTTAACGCTCTCGGAGGTGGAACAGGCGGCACCGAGGTAGTCATTGCTGCGATTATTGGTGAACGGCAGCGGCGTCTTCTTTACCAGCAGCTGATCCAGCAGTGCATTACCATTGCCGCTGGTGTTCACATCGCCATCGTTCTTCAGCGTCTTCCGGATGATGCCATCGTACATGTTCTCGGCAAACTCCAGAGCACTTTTCATATGCCCCCCACCATGACCATGATGATTGCTAGCCACGCCCAGTTGACTGTTTCGCATCACCTCGGCCAGGTGTGACTTGATAAATTCGGGATTGCGATTGAAGTCCAGAGCATAGTTGGCGCCGGCATTCGTCTGTGGCCAGAACATGTTCGGCTGAAAGGACAGCTGCGGTGCTGCATCATATATGGGCAGCTTAATGCCGTTGGGCACCGACGCCGCTGCCGCCGCCGCGGCACTTGCGGCACTGCTACTGCTGCTCTTTAGTGCATTGCTTAGCTTGGAGCCGGAGCTGCTGGTGGCATTGATGCTGCTGTTGCCAGCCTTGAGTTTGTCTAGATTATTGAGGGCAGTCAAACTAATCTTATTCGCTGCCCCCGTCAGCCCAACGAGATCCGGTTGCGGTTTGGGCTCCCGCTTGCGCGGTCGCATCAAATGTCGCTCTTTCACTTTGTACTCCAGCGTTGAGTGCGGCACACCATAATAGCTGCCGGCACGATGCACAGACATCTCGCCCCGCTGCACGGCCTTGACTGCCTCGACCAGGCTGTCCCTGTCGTAGTTGCGGTACTTACCACGCTTTGGTCGCGTCCCCTTGCCAGCGGCCAACGCCGCCGCATCCTGGGCACTGAGCTGCTGATGCTGATGCGAATGCGGATGCGGATGTGGATGCGTATGCTGCTGCTGGTGGGCATGATGTGCGGGTGGCAGATGGCTGTGATGTTGCTGGGCGAGCAGATTAGGTGAGGCGCCAAAGCGTGAGGTGTCCGTGCCGCCAATCATTTTGGCCACCGATATGCTTGGCTTCCTGCTCGCACTGCTGTTCCCGCCGCCTCCACTGCTGCTGCATTCGCTGCCGCTGGTGTTGCCATTGTTGCGCAGACTATCCTGGCTACTCTGCTCGCTGATCTTGCGCTGTATGGTGTTGGCCATCATCTTCTGTATGGATGTCGGCGATGGGGACAACATATTGTTGCCGCTGTTGCTGCTGCCGCTTTGCCTGTAACTGTTGCTGGCCGCTGCGGCAGCAACTGCTGCTGCCAGCATTGGTGAGGCAGAGTGTGGACTATGATCGCCGCCGCCGTTGCGGTTGCTGTTGCTGTGAGTTGTTGAGTTATTGTTGTTGTTGCTATTGTTGTTGTTGTTGTTCATGCTGCTGCTGCTGCTGTTGTTGCAGCGCAACGTGGGCGAGACGCTCGGTGCGCCGCTAATCTTGAAGGACGGAATCTTCAGTATGGGATCTTCACACGCCTCATTGGCATCCAGCGAGGAGCTCGTCTCAGGCGTTTCAGACTTTGGTAGATGACGGCGATAGGCGGCAACTGCATTTAGATGCTGCAACTGTTGTTGCTGTTGCTGCTGCAGCCGGCACTGATCGAGCAGTGAGGCACTGCCGTTGCTCTCGTGTCCAGATGCAGCTGCATTAACCACCGCCTCATTGATCATGCCGCCACTTTTGGCCATTAGCAGCGATTTGAGCAGATCACCCAGCGTCTGCGTCTCGTCCAGCTTTGGTATAACACCAAAGCCGGCAGCCAGGAACAGCGTATTCAACAGCACATTGGGATCGATGGGCATAGGCAGTCCAGCGGCATTGGTGCCGCCACCGGCTGCTGCTGCTGCAGCTGCTGCTGCAGCTTGCATATCCGTTGGAGTGCCGTCTCTCTGTGGCGTCCGCGATGACTTTGGCGACAGAACGGGCTCGAGATCGTCGCCCAGTTCGCTGCCATTGTGCTCGGACATGGTGCTCAGCTTGTGCAGATGCTCGGTGGGCACAATACGTTGCGCCATCTCCTGAAAGCTCAGCGCTGGCGTTGAGGCATTGCTGTCGCCGTCACCATCTCCAGCCTCCTCCCCGGACTCGTCCTGCTCGTCCAGATAGCGCTGCAGCTGCTGCAGCTCTGGCGTCACTTGAGCATTCGGTCGTTTCGCATCCAAGGACATTTTGCACAGCTTGTTGCGCAGCGCTGAGCGCGGCACATGATACTCCTTGGCTGCTTTGCGGGTACCCAGTTTATTGACCAGCACATCCTGCAGCGCACTGTTCAGATCCTCGTGGCTGTAGTTGTGTCGTGCTGCTGAAATGGGCGTGGCACAGTCAGACAGAGCTCTGCAAATAATCAGTGAAAGAAATGTGTGAGTCTTGTTTCTATTTATTGAAATAAAAGCGCTTTTTTTAAAATATGTTCAAGTAGATTTTTGATTTTAAATTACTTAAGAAAAAAGAGTAGTTTTTAATTAAACTTATTTGTAAAATAATTGCGTAAAAGGTGTGTAATCCATAGGCAAAATTGTATAAAAATAGTTGGCTGATAAAAAGTTTATTTATATTTTAAACTTAGTTGCTTTGTAGTTGAAATATGCCTATATTACTCTTGAAAATCGCCGTTAAAAACTTAATTTCATTACATTGCTGAAACTAAAACGGGTATCAAAAACAGTTCAATTGGTCTCGAGGTTTAAACTGCATTAAAGATAAACATTTTTTAAATAAAAGACATATTAAAAATATTTTATTATTAATTTACTTAAAAGTAATTTATTGGAACAATTTCAGTTTTATCATTTAATCTAAGACTTATTCAAGATGTGTCTTAAGCTAATAGTTAATAAATCAAACTTCTTATGAAAGATGCACAAAAGTCTTTTTACATGCAGACAACATGAAATGCATATGAATCAAAATTTGAGCAAATAAGTAACCGAATGTAATTTATATCATATCGGTTATTGACTGTAGGGGTAATTGACCAGTCAAACAGGTTTTATTCTCTTGAAGTTTTGGTACTTTGTATGACTGACTTCAGTTCAAAGCGGAATACGACTGCTGACAAAATATTATTTTCCATCCTGTCACTTCCTTTTTGCCCAGCAAACATACAGCATTTTTTTCGGTACTGATGCATTTGGCACTCACACACCCATACCCACACACACACACTCACACCCACACACACACTCAAAAGTACTGACAATGAGCGCTTCTTAAATGTCTGGAGCAGGAAACGGCGATGTTGTCCTTGTCAAAGGCAATGGCAAGGATATAGCATAGAAAAATTTGTGACTATTTTTTTTTTTTTTTTTTTGCTTCTTTTTTTGATTTTGGCTGCTGCAGAGACAAAAGATGACACGCCAGGGTTGAGTGATGCTCGAGTAGCAAAGGAAGGAGGGAGGAGGGAGGAAGAGAGACGAAGAAGATGTCAGCCTGCCAGCCAAGCCAGGGACAAACATGTTTTTGAAGTTCATTAGACGAATTTCAAAAAAAGTATTTTTCACTTAATGCCAAGCTCGAGCCAAGCCGCACCACTTGGCGCTTTGGTGGTGCCTCCAGCCACTCTACTAAGCCGTGCTGGAGCGTGGGATGGACCGCACTTTTGGTGGCCCGTTTCAAAAGGCAACTTTTGTGTAACGCAAAAAACAACAACAACAACTGCAGTAGCAACAGCAGCAGCAGAAGCAGCAGCAACACAAGCAGTAGCAACAACATCAGTGAAAGCCGTACGAAATTTTTCTTTTCTTTATGCGCAGCCAGCAGGGAGACGCGCTTCGAGACGAGACGAGAGGAGACGCGACGCGACGCAACGGGACGGGACGGGACGGGTCGGGACAGGACGAGACGAGTTGAGACCAAGACCCTTTTGGCAACACGGTAGTATGGGCAAAGGCTAGGATGAATGGGTGGTTGGGTGGTTGGGCGGCTCTATGTCCGCGGCTGTGCTTCAGTACATTGCACTGGCTGTCGGCAGGCAGCGGAAACGCACAGCTTCTTGCCCTCGCTGTGGGCTGTGGGCCAACCCAGGAAAGTTGACGGAAAAGTTGTCGCTTTTTTTATGTTGTTGTTCTTGTTGTTGTTGTTGCAACTTTTTGTTTTTATTTTTTTTTTTTTTTTTACAGATCGCGCGAGCGGGCGTCTGGAAAATGTCTGAAAATTGAGCAGACAACAAAAGTGTGCGGCTGCAACAGCAGGTGGCAAATGGCAATGACTGACCGAAAAAAAAAAAACGAAAGAAACGTGGCTGGGCACCTTCATTACTAACAGGGACCGTTTTTTGACGCTCATTTACATATGTACATAAATACATACATAATATATGTAAATAATGTGCCCGAAATATGAAATATGGAAATGTTCATAATTGCGATCCAATGCAATTTTCAGCTGCCGAGGTGCGACAACAAAAAACAGAAATGGTTAAAAAATGGATTTACGAAAAAATAAAAAATAAATTAAAAATGAAAAATGTCATTTCAATGTCGTTTTGATTTTTGATGTTTTTGCTGTTTTTGTTGGTGTCGTTTACCTTTTGGCTGCACTTCAATTGCAATTTGCCGTTGCAACAGCCGCTGCTGGCGCCGACGCTAGCAGCGATGTCGTGCCATGAATTTTGTTGCTGTTCCTGTTGTTTTTGTTTTTGTTGCACGCATCTAGCCAGGATTCATTTGCGCTGCAACCGTTTTTTTTTTTTGTTTCGTTTTCCCCATTTTTTTTTTTTTTTGTGTGTGTTGTTTGTTAATGTCGTTCTCTGTTTTTTGCTCGCAATTTTCGCTTTTTCGTTTTTCTGACATTTTGTTTTAATTTGTGGCAGCAACGGCAACAGCCACGCAAAAAAAGGGTTGATTTTTTGCATTATTTTTGTTGCATTTCTTTTTGTCGCTGTTGCTGTTGTTGTTGTAATTTTGACGCTTGCTGCAATTGCATCGGCAACTGCTGCTGCAATTGTTGTTGTTATTCTCGTTGTTGTTGTTGTCGCTGACATTTTTATGCGCATATCGCATTTTTGTCGGTTCATCCCACACCTTTTGTGTACATACACACACACACACACACACTCACACAACCTCGCACACCCATGGCTCCCACTACATACATACGTGTTATGCACAATGCAACCAATGCGTTGGTAATAATTTTTGGGTTTACCGGGTGCGGGAGGATTTCAGTTAAGTACACATATAATTAAGGCTGAGTATCTGACTTAATGCAACGAAACGATAAAATAGTAAATTGGACTTAAACCCGAAACCGATGGAAATATTGGAAAACAAATTAAAGTTCTGCTTGGAAAATACAAAGGTGGAGGATCGTTAAGAATCGATCTATAATTGTAAGACTTGTAGATGTTATATATTCTTGTGATTTACTTAGAATATGGGTTACATATTTATGATATAAATATATATATATCTCTATAACTTAAATTCTAGATACTTTTTTTTATATATTTATTTTTTTTTTTTATTAATTCAGGTAGTTCCTTGGTCCCCTCTAAAGTGCTCATGTAATTAATTTAAATTTTTTTTTATGTGTTCTGTTGTCTTTTCATTTTGCTGCGTGCAACGTGGCCGCTAAATTTGTCAGCGGCGTTGAGGGGCGTAAGGAGGTGTGGCATGCTGTTAACAGTGTCCCGTTCCAGGACGTTCTTTGTAAGAGTATGTGTGTGTGTGGGTGTGTATCTGTGTGACTGAGGACGCCGAATGCAATTTTGTTAAAAAATGCATTAAGTGCATGTGTGCGTCTGCCTGTGTGTGTGTGTGTGTGTATGTGCGTGTGTTTGTGTGTGTTTTTGTGTGAATGTGAGAGTATGTATTTTTTATTTGTGTATGAATGCAATTGCATGTTTGTTTTTGTTGCCAATGCAGGCCCCCAACCACGTTGCCCTCCCGCCACCGCCCACACTTCGCTCGCACTGCCTGCCCCCTGTGCTTGATGCGTGCGCAGCAAACAACCACCTACACACGCACACACACACGCACACATACACACACACACACATTCGCTTGCATGCATATGCAGTTGCATTTTTTCGGAAGATATGCACTCATTTTTTTTACGGCCAGCGCTGTCGACGTTGCCGTCGGCGCTGCTGTTGCAGCTGCTGCAGCTTTTTTATACTTTTTTTTTCTATCTCGCTCATTTAAGTGACATTTCATTCACGCACGCACATAGTAGCTGCACATAACGGCAATCAGGCT
This sequence comes from Drosophila kambysellisi, assembly GCA_035042185.1. Taxonomy (NCBI): domain Eukaryota; kingdom Metazoa; phylum Arthropoda; class Insecta; order Diptera; family Drosophilidae; genus Drosophila; species Drosophila kambysellisi. The sequence continues at coordinate 920,154 of JAWNLS010000855.1, forward strand.
GGCAGCCAACCAGGCCGACCCACCTGACCACCCAACGGTCATTGAAATGACAAAAATATGGCAAAAATGAGCGAGGGGGAATCAAAGGGGGCGACGCGGCGTCCGACGAAAAAACAGTTAAAAAATTGCTGGCCTGCACCGACAACAACAGCAACAACAGCAGCAACAATAATGCCAGCTACAACAACGATTGCAACAATAGCAAGTGCACGCATTAAGCTTATTTTTTTTTTTTTTGTTTTTTTGTTGTAGTATTTTTTGGGGCCAAATGGGGAAAGCGACGTCGCTGTCGCAGTCGCTGCTGCTGTCGCCGTCGCTGCTGGCGTCTCGCTGCTGACGCCAACGCCATCAGTCTATGCCAGTTATTACGCTCGCAATCTTTTTTCGGTGCATTTATGTGTGTGGGTGTGTGTGTGTGTGTTTGTGTGGGTGTGCACGGAGAATTTTTCGTAAACGAAAAATAATGAATACATACATATATACACAGCGACAACACTCTGCCGCCTGCCCCCCCTTCCGCACCCCTTTGGCACATTGCATAGAAAAAAGTAGCAAGAAGAAAGACCAAAAAAAAAAAAAAAAATACATAATAAAAATAAAAGCGTAAAAATGTAAAACGCAGTGGGGAAAAAAAGCGATCGATATGATGCACTCATTTTCTGTCTGCTGCGCCCGGTACGGCGACGGCGACGTCGCTGTCGCTGCTGCTGCAGCGTCGACATCTCGACGCTTGACTTGGAGTGGCGATGTCGCTGCCTCATCATCAGCCACAGCCATAGCAGCAGCAGCCGCAGCAGCAGCCGCAGCAGCAGCAGTATATAAAAAAATCCGTAATAATAAACGCTCGAAAAAAGCCAAAAATTGCAGCGTCAGTAGCTATTGTACTTCAAGTGTTTGGTTGAGTCCTTGGGGATGGCGGGCATGAAGATGCAATTTTCCAACTATGTCTGTGCATGTGGCTGTGACTCCTATCATTCGTATAGCGGACACTGGACATGTTTGGCACAGCCATCGAACACTTGTCGATCTGCGGTTTTTAACTCCTCTAGCCTGCTGCAGTTCCTGCCAACTTGCTTCCTGCTGTTTTGTGGCTATTGTTTTTATTTTTATTTTTGTTTCTATTTTTGTTTTTTTTGTTGTTGTTTTTGTTCACACATTTTTCGTTGCTTTTTATTATAACAATTAAAATAGGTGTACGATGATGCAAGGCAGCAGCAGCAGTAGTACTTGGAGCAGTAGAAGCAGCAGTTGCTGCTAACAAACACTTGGCCATGCTTTAGACAATAGACAAGGACTTGTGTTTTGCGGCTCAAGTGGCAGCCGCAGTAGCAGAACCAGCAGCAGCAGCAGCATCAGCCGTTGCTGGCGTCGCCACAGATGCCGCAAAAAAATAACCAAAAAAAGTAATGACGAAAATTGTGGAAGTGCTGGAAAATTATGCACACGTTGTCGACACCCCTGACGTTTGTCTCTATGGTCTGAAGTGCATACACACACGCACACACACACACAAACACATTCACACATAAAACATAAATAATAGGCTAGGTGGCTCCGAACATTTTAGAGTAATTAAAAAAATAGCAAGCAAAATATAAAGGAGTTAAGATGCAGCATGAAATACATAAATTTTGTATTCTTTACATTCTGCTTTTATTTCATTCTCTATGGTTTTTTTTTTTATTTTCTTCTCTTTTTTTCGGCTGCTCAAATTTGATGCAAATTTATGCGGCAACAGTGTTCTCGCCCCTTCCTGCGTCAGTAATTAAGCGTGGCCAACGCAGTTGCTGACTGCGTGCTATGGGGCGTATGTGTAATTTTCGGCATCGTTTCATAAACCACACTCAAACCACACACACACACCATGCCACACAGACACATACAAAGTTACATCACACATACTTATGTGCACACATACATCAACTCACACACACACACACATACGTGCATGTGTAATTGCACGATTTTTACATAGGCCCACAACAATGAAGCTTCCCGAGTGCCACCCAGTCGGGCAGCCCTGTTAAGTATGCTACAATAAATGCAGTGTCAGAGGCGGGCCAGTGCCCAAAGTGCAATTATCTCATGTATTGTCTGCTGGAACACCATATATATTTTTTGTATTTTTCTTCTCTCTTTTTTGTTGTTTTTTTTTTTTAGTTAAAGTTGGGCATCATGAATTTATTATGGTGTTTGTACGTCTAACTAAATCTCAACAGCCCTAATTAGTGGGTTGATAAATGTTCCATTAGACAGGTCTCCAGGACAAGAGTATGTAGATATAGACTATGTATGAGGGAAACTATTTTGATGAGCAATGCATAAGGAGTTTTGGCTTTCCCAATTTAAAATTAAGTTTAACTAAAGATTTCCAATTTGATTTGCAGTATTTGGGGTAGGTAAAGTTATGTCATCAGGGTATATCTTAGTCGAACTTTGAAATATTTAATCAGTAAATTTCAATTTAAATAAAGAATAAATAATTTAAAAAATAAATAAAAATGGTATTTAAATACAAAGCTAATTATCTTATATACCATTTTCATGTGTCAGTGCATTTAATGTTCGTATTTTTAAACAGTTTTCATTTGTATTTTTTCATTTATGTATTTTTAAATGGTGAATTGATAATTTTTCTCTTTTTTTACGTTTGCGCACTGTCAGATTTAAATGTGTATCAATTAAAAAAGAAGTATGTAGTGAATGTATGTATTAAGTATAAGTATATAAGAAATATGTAAGTGTGTGTGTGTGTGTGTGTGAGTGGCTTACCTGGCTGTCTTTATATCGCCGCTAATCGATGAATTTGGCGATGGTTTGCTGCTTAGATCCAGGGGCGCATCCGCACTGGGACTGGGAGTATCTTTGAGTGCGGGACTGGCGGCGGCGGCAGATACTTCAGAGGTAGTTGGTGTTACCGAGTTAGCATGTTGTTGATTGGCCAGCGTGCTCATCAGATTGAAATCGGCCATCATTGAGAACTGTGCCAGCTTGGCGGCCATTGATTCCATCGATGTCATTTCTGCTGCTTGCTGGGTGAGCAGCTTCTGAAGTTCTATTGTACTTGCTGATGACGATGACGATGTTGTGGCGTTGTTTGCGGCGTTGCGTGCTCTATGTTTGTTGTTGTTGTTGTTGCTGTTGTTGTTGTTGTTGATGTTGTTGGAATTTCTGCTACTGTTGTGCAGTGATGCGCTTGAGCTGCTGTCGCTGTCGTGCTGCATGGAAAAGTTGCGTTAAATGTACGATAATTTAATGTCATATAAATAGAATAACATAGAAAGAGAGTAAGGATGAAAGAGACAGTGAGAGTGAAAGAGAGAAGCAGAGAGTGAGAGAGTGGGGGATAGCTTACCTGCTGCTCAGTTGTGCCGTTGTTGTTGTTGTTGTTGTTATTGCTACAATTAAGGCTAGACGCGGTTGCCGTTGTTTCGACCACCAATTCGCCTTTGGCGTTCACCGTTAACAAGCGACCGTTAACACAGAAATTGCACTTATCAAACGGTGTCCAATCGTTGGGTTCTGACGGTGGTGATGGTGAGCCGGAGCTACTACGTGATGTTCCACTTGAGTCGTGGTCGTGTGATGTGTGGTTCTTCTCTGAAATGAGCACATCAAAAAAAAAATTCACTCTAACTTTCGATTAAACTAATCACTTTAAGTCGATCGACTGAACTGAGTCCTGGATTGTCGCACATTTTGGCTATATCAGTCTTTAATCCGTGAGCTATATTCGATTTTGAAAAATATATTAAAAACTGATCGCAAATAAACTACAACTACTACGAATAAAGACTCAGATGATCAACTCAAATATATCAGTTGAAAATATATTTTGTAGTAAAAATTTACTTAAAAGCGCCAAAACCGGGAAATTAACTTACCAAAATCTCTTTCAAATTGCAGTGCGCCGTTGCTGTTGTTGTTGTTGTTGCTGTTGTTGCTGTTGTTGCTGTTGAAATGTTGGCCGTTGGGCTGCGCTAAACGGTGGTTCAGTGGCTTCTGATAGATGCTGTCTTCTGTTATAGATATGGGCTGTTGCTCGGCGATATTCAATGGGTTGAACGTCAGTTGATCTTGATAATGTTTCCATTTCCTGCGACCCATGAATTCCTCAGCGACACGTTCTAGACCTAAAATGAGGCAATTGAAACAAAAAAAGCAAATTCATTGTATATGAGTATTCAAGAGGGTGCCAAATGAAATATGCATAAGGCAAATAGGTTATTAAGTTTTTATTACTTTTTCTTTTAATTTCTGTACAATTTGCATATGGTAGTATTTTTTCGATTTTTCAATTTTCATGCTTGGGAATTTGTACAGACATAAATTACTTAATTGAAATGCAAAAAAAAAGAAAAGAAATAGAAAAAAAAAGAAAGAAAAGAAATGAAACACACACACACACACACTGCGTATGCGTATTATTATTAGGTATACGCTTGGCATATGGTCAAGTGGGTTGGGTTTGCGAGCGGAAAATTGATAGATTTGAGCTCGATGTTTGCATATGGGAACTGTATTTCCCTGCGTTTCCTTGCGAATGGCGCGTCTAATTGCCACAAAAGTTATGCAATTTAATGTAAAATGCATAGGCCGCACAAGGCAACGGAGGCCACTCCAGTTGTCGTGCATGCGTGCCGCAAAAGCGAAAACTTTTGTGCTTATATGGCAACAAAAAAAAAAAAAAAAAGAGAAAAAAAGAAAAAAAAAAGAAAAAAAAAGGTTACGCATCGCCTCACACGAATTGCGAATTAAATATCGAGGCAGTTAGAAGAACAGAGTGTGCTGCCACACACCAGGCGACTAGTGACTGTGCATAGCTGTGAATTTGGTGGCAATGTAACAGTGTAATTTGTAGCACTTTGTTGCCAGCATTTGAATTTACAAAACTCCTCACACATTTGCTATACATATATTGTTATTATTATTTAAATTTTCTTGTTTTTTTTTTTTTGTTGTTTTTACACAGCTATGCACTGTGGCCACTGAATGCCTTGCCGCTGTGCTGCTGCTGCTGCTGCTGTGTCCTGATTGCGCAAAAGTGCGTGCAGTGCGTATGGGGTGCGTGCGTTGGCTACCATTAGCGGGCACCTCAAGTGTACCACAGGCGCCAGCGGCAGCAGCTGCTTGTTCTACTGCTACTGCTACTGCTGGTGCTACTGCTGCTGCTGCTGCAACTGCTCATTCCAGCGCATAACTGGAGCGCCATGTTCAAAACTTTTTAGCGTTCAAATTGTATTGCAACTGCAGTTGGTTGCAGTCGCTGCAGCCGCTGTTGTTGTTGTTGTTGTTGTTGTTATTGTTGTTATTCTTTCTACCCGTTGCATTTTTGAGGCGCTCAAATAAACAGGGTCGTCGTCGTCGTCGTCATCGTCATCGTCATCGTCGCCGCTGTTGCCTCGGGGGTTGCTGCTGTTGTCGTTGCCGTTGACGTCGCACGCACAAAAAAAAAGTCGAAAAAAACGAGGTGAATGCACGCGCGGGACTTACGAAACTCCAACTTTAAAGTGCAGCCAACACACACACACACACCCATTACGCACACCTGCATATATATATAAGTAAAATTCCGAGGGTTGCTCTCTGCCAGCGTCGCTGTCGCAGCGGTTGCATACAATGCGGTGCACGCACGCACGCACAAAATGTCTGCCTAGCCATAGGCATGTGCATATACATATATATATTGCTATGAGTGTGTTTGTATGTGTGTGTGTGGTTGTGCGTGTCTGGGTGGTTAAGCGACACACATTGCGTATTATGACGACGTCGGCCGCAAGGTGGGATTTCAATACTGGTGCTGCTGCTGCTGCTGCTGCTGTTTCTGCTTCTGCTGCTGCTTCGTCGTCGTCTGCTTAGATTATGCCAAGCAAGCGCCTGAATGTATGCTAAATAGATTTTTCAGTTGCGCATAGAAAGGTGCATGTCGTCAGTTTTAGACGTTGTCGATACACACACACATACATACATACATACATACATACATACATATGCACATATGCGAGTATCCATTCAAGGCGACATGTCAGCTGGGTCGACAGAAACCGGCCCGTTCTACTGACTTCTGCCTTCTGCCAGTTTTGCTGTCTGTCTCTCTGTTTGTCAATCTGTCGTCTGTCTATCTGATTGTTTGTTTGGTGGTTTGCTTTGTGGCCGCCCTAAAACTAACATTATATCAAAAACGAAAGTGCGTTTTATCGCAGTTCAACGCAAACTTAAATGCCCGCTTGCGGTGTCCTTTAAACGGGTCGAGTGATTAATATGCAGCTTTTTGAGGTAAGTTGGGGAAGAGCAACAAAAAAAAAACATTAAAGTAAAAATAAAAAAAACCAATTAAACACGCAAACTCATTTAAAAAGCGGAACACCAACACACATGCACACACACACACACACACACATGCACATGCACACAAGCACACACAGACATATGAAATGCCATGTGCCATGAGAGACAAACAGCCAATCCATGAAAAAAGGCAAAAGAAATGCACGAAAAAAATGCAATTATCGATTAATGTACACATTATATGGCTCATACTCGCATATACATACACACATACACACACACATATATATTTATATACATACATGTGTTTGTGTGTGTCTTTGGTAGATAACCCCTTATGTATATGTGTATGTAATTTAAATATGTACATGCAAATCTACATATATCATATGCATATATATATATATATATATATATTCGCTACCTTTTCGTGTTTGTATTGTCGGCATATATAACTGTAATACGCACTCGAAAAAAAATTGTTTTTTTTTATACTTTTTTTTTTTGCTCATCTTTTAATTTCATTGTGGTTCGAGTGTTGGGGCTTTTTCATGTCATTTACGCGCGTTACATAAGCAAATTTCAGTAATTATATACATATATATATATATATATATATATTTATATATATATATGTACATATCATGTAAAGCTCATCGATACAAAATGGCTCGTCTCTTGTTGCTGCTGCTGCCGTATTTTGCATTATTCTTGTGGCATGCAACGTGCCAGGTGCCCCAATGTGCGGGTACACAACAAGCCTCCTAGGGGACAGCGTCAACTTTTAGCCACACTGACATGTCGACAACAACAAAAATAACAACGACATTTCTGACATTTTTTTAAGGCCCTTACGTTGTTTTGGTTTTAGCTTTGGCTTTCCACTGAATTTCTGTTCTGGTTTCTGGCTTAGTTTTGGTAACTAGAGTGCGTGCCGTAATGAAATGTCAAATGGTGGCGGATATAGATTATCAGACTTGCAAGACATTAGAGTGTATATGCATAAGTATCATGATGACGCAAAACGCTGCATGCCGCACACTCAAGTGTAAGTCTGTCACAAAAGTGTTGAATTCTCAGCACGTGCGTAGAACTGACAAATGGATAGAGTATCAAAAGTACTTAATACGAAACCAGCGCGTGCTCAAAATATTAACTCTCTGATCTGTTTCTTTTACATATACCATATCTAACTAGATTCAACAATTGCTAAAAGCATTAAATATAAATAATTGCAATTGTTATTATATTAAGTTCATTGACTTAAGATTTCATTTATAGTCAATTGTAATCAACTTAATGTGAATCAATAAAAGATTCATTTACCTGAAAGCAAAGGAAATGGAAAAAGTTGTACGTCTTAATGTCTATATGTCTGACAAGCATTTGCCGATAAATCAGTTAAATTTTATAGCTCATTAGCTGCAAATTATTTCTCAATTATTTGATCGTCAGAACAGTAAAAATATCTGTTGTATTTCAAGTTGATCAACTATCGAAGGAAATGCTATTTTTATACTATTATACCAGAATGGTAATAATAGTATATTGGTTTTGTGCAATGTCCGTCATGCTGTCTGTCCGTCTGTCCGTCTGTCCGTCTGTCTGTCTGTCCGTCTGTCCGTCTGTCCGTCTGTCCGTCTGTATGAACGCGCGTTCCTCCGACACCCTTAGAGATAGAGACTTGAAACTTGGAACGTATATTGGAAAGTACCCTCAAAAGTTAAAGTGTCTTGGGTTTGGACCTACGTCCACCAGGGAGCTAGAAAACCGCGATAATCGATTTTATCAAATCGATAAATCCACATATCTCTTACAATTTAATGGCTACAGTCACCAATTTTGGTTGGTAGGTTGTTGGCGAGGTCCTTGAAAGATTGGCATGTGCCACGCCCACCTCCGACGCCCCCATCACCCCCGCCCCTAAAATTTTCAAATGGCTATATTTTCCGCAGTTTTTGAGTAGGGAACGTCAAATTTGGTAGGTACATTACTGGTAGTCGCCTTTAAGAACCGATAACAAATTTGTGGTGTCACGCCCACACCTGCGCCTATAATCGACAATTCCGATTATTAATCGATAATTCCGTATATCTCCGAACTTTTTAAAGATAGAGTAACCAAACTTGGAAGGTAATTTGCTGGTAACCTCCTCCAAAGATTGGCATACCAATTTTTGGACCACGCCCACATCCGCCGCCCCCAGGAACTTCGTCCCTAAAAATTTAAAATGCGCATATCTGCCGTAATTTGCAAGCTAGAGTCGCAAAATTTTGCAGGTATGTTACTGGTAACACCCCCTAGGATCGATAAAAAAATTGGATGGCCACGCCCACTCCACCTCCCTAAACCGATACACCTGTTGGTGCAAATCGATAAACCTATATATCTCACGCAATTTGAAAACTTAAGTCACCAAATTTTGAAAGGTATATTGCTAGTAACAACCTTCATAAATGTAGAAAAAAAATTTTGGACCACGCCCACTCCCGCCCACAAAAAACGATAAATGCCTGTATCTCCCGTAATTTACTTAACAGAATACTTAACATATGCTGTTAATTTTGGCGCAATGCTGCTTATCTTGCAATTTGGTCACTCTTAATCGAGCGCGTCAAATTGTGCCACCTCTTTTTTTTATAAAATTTCTCAATTTTGTATAAAATATTAATTCTAGTTTCTAGTAGTTCGATTGTTAAAATTCAAAACTAACGGCGATATTTTTTTAGCGCGATAGTTTAATCGCATGCTCACAACAGCTCTACACGAGTCAAGTTAGCATCACAATAGAAACACGAGGATTTAGTCCGATTAATATAAATATAAATTTATAATTATTTAAATATATTTTATATTTCTAATATATATATATATATATATATATATATATATATTAATATATTATATTTATAAATATTAAATTAATTTATGTAATGGTATAATAGTATTTCGCTGTCGGTTGCGTCCGACTGCAACGTTCTATCTTGTTTAAGCTATTTTTTGTTTAATTTAAAAATGTCATAATTAAACTAAAAACTTGCCATTAAAAACAGTTTTGAATTTATTTTGTTGCTGTTGGTTCAACACACGCCATTGCATTTTGCACAGCATTTTGAGTAATGTCGAATGTCAACGTACTTGCAACTCCATTTGCGGATGGATTGAGGATTGAGTCGGAGGAGGAGGAGGAGGAGGCGGTAGTTAGTTAGTTAAAGGACACCGTCATGTTCCTTTTAATGTTCGCTGCTTTCAGTCGCTTATGTTGTTGTGGCTGTGGTGTTTGGCGTCACATGTCCTGCCGCAACAACAAATTGGTTAGAATGTACAGAGAAGCGAGTGAAAGAGTGAAAGAGATGGAGAGAGAGAGAGCGAAAAAATAAAAACAGCCAACTTTGAAAATCCGAAAGTGAAGCAAAGAAATAAGTTTTCGTTAAAATAGGAAAAACAACAACAACAACAACAAACACCGGAGCGGTACAAAAGCAACTAAACGAGGAGCGGAAAACTGTGAGCTGCGAACGACGCGTGGTGCGTTTTTAGGGGCTTGTTAAATGTTGTGTGCAATGAAAAGGTCATGCGACTTGCCGCACTGGGCCCTTTCAATTCACGTATGTGTGTGTGTGTGTGTGTGGTGTGTGTGGTGTGTGTGTGTGTATACGGAAACTTGACAAGTTTGCTTGTGTGTTTATTTAAAACGCTTTCGGCAGAATTGTGCACCTTGCATAGCAATGCAAAGCGCCAGCGATGAAATGTAAATGAATTGCACAAAATGCAAGGACATACGCAGATAGAGCAATACACACAAACACACACACACATACACACACACACACCCAAAAACAACTGGGATGCCTCCAATGCTGTCAGTATATGCGGCCCCAAGGACCCCATAAGCCACCCTTTTAGCTACTAAACTAAAAGCTACCCCAAATTAAAAAAAAAAAGTTTAGAAAACTTGGCAATTTACATACTGACAACATCAATACCCAGGCACTCATATACACAGATGCACCGATGTGTGTGTGTGCGTGTGTGTGTATTTTTTTTTGTGCTTAGCACTTTTTGTGTGTCACTTTGGCATAGAAATTGTCGTCGTCATCATCGTTGTTGCCGTTGTAGGGGGGGAGGGGGTGGGGGGCATATGGTAAATTAGAAGCAGCAAATAAATTCGATTGCCTTCTGCTCTTCGGTGCGCTTCGTCTTCGCCTCGTCTGACGTCGGCTCGGCTGACATGTTGCTGCTGCTGTTGTTGTTGTTGTTATTGTTTGTTGTTGTTGTTGTTGTTGGTTTTGGTGTGGGAGTCCCTCGTTTTGAAAATGTATGTTTCGGTGCTATCGTTGTCTCACTCTAATGCGCTTTCGTATGCACTTTTGGGCCTGCATGCAATTTGATTGGCTGGCCAAACACATTTCGCCCAAATTTGAAAAGTTTTTTTTTTTTTCGGAGTGTTGTTCGATTGCATTTGATTGCATGTTTGTTCAGCACTTGAAGTGACTGTGCTGCAATTGGTGGGTTCTGTGCCCGACTCGTTTACAATGGGAAATTGCTTGAAATTGGCTACCTGTAAACGGGGCCAAAAATTAAAATTGCAGTAATTGATGTGTGTGTGTGTGTGTGTGTGTTATGCTCACCTATTGTACAATTGTATGCAGTTAACCGACGGTTTGTCCTGCATTCACTACAAGTGTGCGATTGATGATTGATGGGTAATTAGCCTTTTCAAATTCAACATACCTAACTGACACTTATCCCATCAATGTTTAATGCAGAAATGTTTTATTTAGGTCTAATAACTGCACTTAGCTTGACATATGTCTAATATATTTAGTTTTTCTGATGCTACCACTTACAATCTAATTTATGTGGCACTAAAAGCTTATATTTTCGCTTTACTATTTGCTATGTGCTTCCAAAGGGCTTCGACTCTCTGATTACAAATTATACTAAGCCTAATGCGTAACTAAGAAGTTGTTATTAAAGTGATCTAACTATTCGGCCAACATTTTTAAAAATTGATCGAAAATTATTTATGTATTATTATTTTGATAATTGACAAATAAAGATCATTTTAATATTAAAATTTACAAAATAAATTCACAGCTTCGTTACTTTTCTGTTAAGTTCATTGGCCTCAAAAATTGTTGACGGATATTTAATTTATTTATACCGGTTGTTTTCCTTTATCTTCATTCAAATTTAATATCATCACTTTTATGATTTTTTGTATGGACAGTCAGTTCAGTGGCACCCAATTTAACAGCCCTATAAACCAACAAGGGAGCTAAATAAATTTCCTTCAAAAATAAATTAAAAACGACAATGGCCAAAGCAGTTTTTAATATCGTAAATAGAGTCATACCGAAATCCCAAAAAAAAAAAAAAAAATAAAAAAATAAAACAGCAACGCAGGAGCAGCTGGAAAATTTATTGAAATGCAAAATTCATCGAAATGCAATTTCCGCAGATGCACAAACAGCAGCGAAGCGATGAAGTGAATAACAAAAGCAAAAAAGTAGACAATTGCCAGGAGCAAAAACTCAAATAGATGAACGAGCAGACAGTATCGAAATGGCGACACGACAGGACATTAAAATGGCAGCTGCAACAGGCAGTTCATGATGCCTTAAATTCAGACATTTATATGTACATATATCTACATATATATGTATGTAGACACACACACAGAGTCTCTATTCGGTTTTTAGTGAAAAGTGAAGCTGCACGCAACAGGCGGCCTGAAAGTATGCAACATGAAAGCATGCCACAGCCGAGGACTAAATAACTAAACAAAACCTAAACCAATTCGTGCGCTCATTCATTCATTGAATTCGGAAATTCAATTTGGTTAGAGCGAGAGGCAAGTGGATGCGAGCGACAGAGATGGAGCGAGAGAGCACGCGCATTTGACGATTGTTAGCTGCATAAAGTGCTGCAATAAAACCGAACCATGGCAACAGATGAGCAACCCGAACAACTCCAGCTAACACAGCAGCAGAGGAAGGAAGGATGGCAAACGATGCTGGCATCAAAATTTTATTCATGGATTTAGTTGAATTTACAATGAATGGGTTTTTGGCTTAGTCCGCATGCCACTGCGCCACTAAACGCCAAATGGCACGAACAACGAGCAAATGATGACATATTTACAACAAAAACAACAGCAACAACAACTGCAACAACAGTCGCAACAACAACAACAAAAGCTGGTATTTCAATTTAAATGCTGGCAGCAGCGCTCAGGGAAGCCAACAAGTGGCAGTAAACTATTTTTCATGAGCGCACATTTAAATTTGCCGCACTCCCCGCCCCGTCCCGCTTCATGCTTCATAGTCAAGGAGTTGTTGTTGTTGTTGTTGCTGGTGCTGCTGCTGCTGCTGCCGTTGTTGTTGTAGTCTGGCACACTCAACAGTTGTGCACTCGACACGGACATGAATGGGGCCGTCGTCAGTGAGTGAATGAAGCTGCAGCCACAGGAAAACAGACAGACACACACTCACACATATACATAGAGGCGGGTTGGACAGATGGACAGACTGGTAGCCAGTTTGGTTAGTTGACTGGCAGTTAGTAGTAGGTGCCTTGTTTTTGACAGCCCAGCACAAACCTAAACTGAGCAACTGAGTTACCCAAAACTGGCAGCCAGCTTCATTTGATGATGGGCGAGTGTGAAACCAATTAGGGCCACTTAAGTGTGCACTTCAAATGGACACGTAGCGCTTCCCTTGTCCACATACTCACACACATACACCAGCACCCACAGCTCTTAGCCAAAAAGTGCTGCAACAAAAAAACGGGAACTTCATAAAAATGATTGCCACATGAGTGGGGAGCAAGCGTTACGTATACGCAGCGTTAACAATGAGCACAACAAAAGCCAAGTGCAGACCAGACACTGTTGCTGTTGGGCCTGGCCACACATAGCCAAAAGTCAAATGGCCAAAAAAAAAAATATGGTGCCAACAAAAAGTGTTGAGTGATGCAACTAATTGCTTCAGGCATCCTACAGCGGATGGCGACAGCAGCAGTAGCACCACCAACAGTAGCAGCGGGTTCCCGCCCCAATCCAATGAAAGGATAATTGCGCGGATTGCGCGCAGATCGCCTTAATCCTTTTAGGCCTGGCCTGACATGGACCACAGTATGTCTGGGCGTTGCAGCTCCACAGGCGCGACACGCAAACAGCCAGCAACCAGAGTTGGCTGCGTTTTTTTTCTTCTCGTTTAATGCAACATCCACTTGATTGCATTGGAGGCAACACACGAAAAGAAAAAAAAAAACAATAATAGCTGGGCTTGCACGGACAGGCACCAGCCAATTTTTTCGCGGTTGCTGTTTACACACAACTGCCACAATACGGCAACACCTCGTAGCATGTGTGTGAGTGTGTTATCCTGAAAGGGCAGACTCTCGGATCTGCCTACATTTTTTTACGCTGCCTATTTTTTTTTTTGTGGCTCTTCTCGTTTGTCGAGGGTTTCAGTAACAACTGACTGCTGCTGTGATTGCTCGTGATTTGTGGAAGCACCCGGCATGGAGTTAAGGAGCTAGACAATTGGGAGCTGTCAAATGTTTGCATTTTTGGGCTCTGTCGCTCAACGTGGAATCGAGTCAAGTATTTTACATACATCAGTTGAAAAGGCCACTCCGGAATTTAAGCATATTCTGTATGTTTTTTACCTTTTCAAATAAATTATTGTTTTCTAAAATTAATATCAGTAGCTTAAATTATGCAGCAAGCAAATAAGGTAACTGTAATTGACGATGTTGATAATTGATAAACCAGTTTTAAGCTGCAATCTTAAGTGATTTTAATTACAATGCGCTGAACTTAAGACACTTTGAAATCATTAGCTAATCATATTAAATTGAATGTGTAAACAACTAGTAAGATATAGGTACAAGCTTAAGTCGTAAAAATCTGTCAATATATTATAGATGTCTGACTGTCATTAAAAATACATAAATTAAATTTATTGTTTTCTATTTAGTGTCAATCGATCAAAAGTGAATTTTGTGTGCTGGCATTTATTTAAAGTTTTTATCAGACAGAATTTTGAATTACTTAAGAATGCCTTAAACGAAAGCGCACGATTCACATACGTGAATATTGTGTACAGTGAAGCATGTTGCATAAACAGCTCTGTCAGTTTACAAAAAAAAAAAACAATAAAAAAAAGAGAAATAAAATCAAATCAAAAGCCGCTACACAAAACCTTGAATCAATTGATACGAAATGTAAAATGCTAGCAAGAAAAACCGGACAGTTCCACAAAGCGTCTCAGTAAATTAGAATTAGAATTGAACTTGTTGTGCCATATTTGGTTACAATTTCAGTGCTTAATTCCGCAAACGTCAAACGACGCGGGACGCGGGAAGCGGGAAGCGGGACGCTGGCTGTAATCGAAGAGGGGGGGCCTTGGGGTGTTGGGGTGGTTGCAGTGTAGGCGTGGCCTGGGTGTGTTCGGGTGCGGGGCTAGGCTTGGCAACGTGTCGCATTCGACTTATAAATTTCTAGCTAAATATTTCATTTATTTACTTTTCCGACTCGCACAAATAATAATTACCGAGTAACATTTATTCAAATTGCAGCTGATTGAGTCGCCTCGTTGCGACTTAAAAAAAAATGTGCTTATTAATTAATACCGATCAATTTATGTCTAATTGGCGTGTAAAAAAGTTTTAAAACGTATCCCTCTTTCTCAATGTACAACTAACCATCAATAGTCGATTAGTTAAGGTTCGTTTTACAAAATTTCAATTTATGATAAATTTCTAGTTTCAAATTTGCTAAAGTCACTAATACTCTTAATTTAATACATTATTTAGTTAAACCATCGACTTGGGCATTTATTTTTTTCTTTTCGAGCAAGATTAATTATTGCCTTTTTGTATATGAGATTAAATTATTTCTTAATTTGGAGAATTATCCTCAAATTACAGTTTTATTTTAATTAATTAATTATTTTTATAAATTTATCAATTGTGGTATTTTTAATAGATTTCAATTGCGGCTACATGATATTTTTATATTATATATATTCCGACATTCAGATTTCAAAATCACACTCAAAATTGTTGTCATTATTGTATAAATTGAGTAAACAATATGTACTTTTCTAGTATCTTGCGGTGTACACTATTTTTATAGCATCTTGTGCTGTAGATGATACATATATATATATATATATATATATATATATATATATATGTTTGGTTAGATTATGTCATGCCTCGCAATTCGACTTGCATTGATCTTGAACTTATCGTGGCGTTCTATTGAAAACTAAATCAGATTCATTTGATGAGTACGAAAATTAACGAATGCAGTGCAAAGCGCAGTGTGTGTAATATGGTATTACAGTTACAGCTGCAGCTGTATCAGTGTGTGTGTGTGTGTGTGTGTGTGTGTGAACTTAGGCATGCATGAAAGTCAATTGGGTGTGCGAGCGGCAGGCGCAGCTTTGAAATGCAAGTATAACAAAATATGGCATTTGGGTATAATTTACAGTTTCAAGTTCATCTAAAAGTCCAAAAGTAACTGTAATTTGAGGATAAATAATTTCTACAAATAAACAAATAATTTAATCACGTAATTACTGCCTTGAAGATTTAAATTTTACTCCTCTCTGTGAAGCCCCATATCGGGCAACTAGGCCTACCAGCCACAGAGCCTAGTCTGAGCCACAATCTGTGGCATGATTGTTTGTGTACATTTTTCGCATATTTGATTACACATGCGCCTCTTTTGACAGATTTTCACTAAGTCGCTGTTGCTTTTGTTTTGTAGTCTCCGCATTGCTTCCACATATGCCATGTTGGTTTGTTTGTTTTTTGTGTGTTTTGTGTTTTTTGTTTTTTGTTTTTTCGTTGCTTATTGACGTTTCTACTTACTTAGTGTATTTTGCGCATTTTCGTATATGCTGAAAATTCTCTAATTCTTTTTGCGAAACTAGTTTTTTGTGCCTTTTGAGCGGCTTGTGCATTTGCATGCAGCTTGAGTGATAGTCAGTCAGCCAGTTTGTCTGTCTGTCTGTCTGTCTGTATGTCTGTCTGCGACCGCTTGGCTTTGTTGCTTATTTTCATTAACAAGCCTCTATGTGCACAACAGTACCTCTCTATGTATGGGGATGTATGTATGCATGTCTGTGGCAAAATTCGCTAAACAAACAAATTTTACTGTTAACGAAAAAAAAAAACAAAAAACAAAAAAAAACATATAAACTTGTATGCATTTGGGGTGTTAATTGTGTTGCACTTTGCCAGCCAGCCAGCCAGCTAAGCAGCGATACAGAAACAAATTGTTGTTGTTGATTTTGTGCAGTTTAAACTAAGGCGTGCTTTGTATTTTATTTTATATTTATTATTGCAATTTGTTGTAAATTTAGTTATACCAAATTTGGAGCCGCCAAAATCGCCCACGTTGGCGGCGCTGTCTTACATTGGGGGCGCCTCAAATGAAGTGTTGGCGAGTTGTGGGCACGGGTAATGAGAGGGAACTGAGGAATGGGGGTAACTAGAACTTTACAGCAGCAGCCGTTTGGATAGGTTAATGTAATTTGGAGTGCAGTAATCAATTAGTTAGTTGTTGCAACTGTCAAAGGCAAATGCCTAATTAATAAAAAGCCTGACAAGCACTTGCCAATTGTGGAGGCATTTCATAATTTCTGTCAATGCAATAAGCCAAAAAGAAAAAAAAAAGACGCTTACAAACAAGGCTCAACATACGGCCACT
The DNA here is from genome assembly GCA_035042185.1 of Drosophila kambysellisi. Classification (NCBI taxonomy): domain Eukaryota; kingdom Metazoa; phylum Arthropoda; class Insecta; order Diptera; family Drosophilidae; genus Drosophila; species Drosophila kambysellisi. The sequence continues at coordinate 937,174 of JAWNLS010000855.1, forward strand.
TAGGCACTAATGATTCAATTTATAAGAAGTAATACCAAAGAGGGCTCCTGCGAGCGAGAGGAGGGCAGAGTGTTGCGGGAAAACCTGAACGCACTTAACCAAATCAAATTTCCTATTTAACAAATGCAGCCTACCTGTAACCCCTAACTAGCCTCAGAACTAACTGACTAACCTATGGCACAGCTAGAAGCCAGCACATAAATAATAAAAGAAAAAACTCAATAGAAAATGCAAAAAAAAAACAGAATGGAAAAAAAATAATGTTAAAAGCAAGAAGATGTAATAATGCGGTTGGAACATGCGTGGCATGGCGGGGTTGCAGCAGATGGGTCTCTCTCTATGTAGGCCTCTGTAATATAATTACATGCGAGTGCGCAATAAAAAAGAAATATTAAAGAAGCTCAAAGCATAAACAGCTAAAACAGCAAAGATGCCCAGCAGATTGTGCAGAACCAACTTGCATAGGCAGCCGGCCTATGGCAAAAAGCCAGGCCAACAGAGAGAGAGAGAGAGAGGGCCAACAAGAATATGTGTATAATGAAATTCAGTTGTCTATTAAGCGATGCAATTATATTCATACCATGGTTTCCATGTTTTGTGTAAATTGGCCTGTGTCGACGCGTTTTAAAATGAAATTAATTTAAAATGCACTACAGCAAATTGCTTTAATTTTTTTTTTTAGTTTATAAAAGTATAAAAACTCAACGCAAGTTGACAATGTTAAAAAAAAATAATATAAATACAAATGTGTATCTAATAGATACAAAAAGTTTTAGCAAGCGGCGGCGTATAATAAATTCGCAACAAAATATAAATTGCTGTTGAATTTTCAAGGTTTTCCAGTTCATGGTTTTTAGCGTCTTGACGGTGTGTGTGTGTGTGTGTGTGTGTGTGTGTGTGTGTGTGTGTGTGTGTGCGTGTGTGCGGGGCAAGGCAATGGCCGCGCACCTCAACATCAGAGCTGATCTCTACTGGCGTCGACAACACCAGTTGTTGTTTTTAGCCAACAGTTGTTCTGGTCGTTGTTGTTGCATCTGGGCGCTCCCGCAATATCTGGATCTTAGCTACTGATTTTGTAGTTTTCTTTATAACCCATTTGAATTTATTTGATTTACGGAAATTATGCAAATGTTGTACAGTTGAAAACCGGTTATGGAATATGGATTACTTGAATTTTATATAAACATTCGATGGTTGATTTCTTTATGATACAGCAGGAGGAACTTATCAAATGCCGTCTGGCACAAAAGTTACAGCTGCCGATTGAGAGTATTATTTTTCAATTTTTAAGAATTTTTTCTTTGAGTTTGTCATTGAGCGCAATTGTTAAATGCTTCCCCACTTTGTCTGGGGCACGGCACACGGCTTTCTTGGCCAGACAATCGAAATCGCAAATAAAATATATGCAATTTCTCATATTTACTTTTATTATTCCTTACTTATACTCGCATTTCAATGGCTATTGTTGCTGTTGCTGTCGATGTTGCTGTTGCAGTTGCAGTTGCCGTTGCCGTTGCCGTTGCCAAGCAATCGAAGGTTACACGACGTCTGTGACGGACTAAACTGTTTGTCTGACCGGTCTATCTATATCTGTATCGGGTCTGCTCGAAAGTGGGCAAAAAAAAAAACTTATGGATTGCTGCAATGGCTGACTGGCATTTTCCTCACCATTAGCAAAATGCCATTGAGAATACTCGTAAGATGAGAGCAACTGAGACAGGATATTGCAAGGCGCGTGCAAATAAACGTCTGCCTGCCTCGATTGTGTCCTGGCTGGCCTTGTTGTAGCTGCCACAAATATAGATGTTTGCATAGGAAAAGTAGGAACAGTTAACAACTGAAAATTAAATGATATATTGTAACAATAGGCTTACGAAACTTTTTGAATATGAAAACTTTGCACATAAGACCAGCTATTTTTAAGCATTCCCGCAAACATGCAGCAGCTGTTGCCTCAGGCTGCACTGTTGCAAAGTTGTATATTACAAATAAGTTTAGGTTATGTTGAAGAATTGGCAGGACTCAGGGAGTACGACTCAAGGCGCCAACTTGAAATCGATTCTAAAAATGTGTCTGTGTTTCTGCACCCATCACTATGAAGTACTTAAGCAAGTAAAATATATTTAAGTATATTATAGCTATAGTTTAAAAAATGCTTCATCTGTATTAAGTGAAGGAGAACTCTTTTTTAGGGGTTAAACTAAATTAAGTGAGTAAAGTTTTATTGGCTGATATGTTGATAAGGCTATTAATGTAGATCAAACATTATAAATAATATAAAAAAACTTGTATAGATAATCTTTGTATTATGGCCATATATAAAAATTGCTGAAAATACAATTTAACTAAACAAACCCATTAAAACTATCTGTTTCTGTGTGTTCCGTTCATTTGACACAAAAGTGCTAAGTGATTTTTTAAATTTTTTTTTATGAAATTCAATATGAAGTATGTCCTTCAATTTTTCTTGTTTTTTTTTTTGGGAATATTTTCTATAAAGCTATCGCATATTTGTATGCACAATTTGATTGTTGTTGTCGCTTCGCGTTTAAATCTGAATGTGCAAATTCATTTGAGTTTGTTTAGCACATTTTCTACGCGAATGCTTGCAAAGTGGCATGGAATCGATTGAACCAATCCAATTCAATTGTATCCACTGGACTTGCCGCCGAACTGCCCGGAAACTTGCCTCGCCCGACCTGGCCATGTAAATGTGTCAAAAGTTTTCACTGTTGCCAGTTTCATTTGTTTGCTTGAATATTTTTTTTTGCGGTAAGCGGTAAGCGTGACAAATATCTTCACAAGTGCAATCGTTTGAGCAGCTTAACCATTACTCATACGTCCCGTATGCCTGGAATTTCTGAAGAAAAAAAAAATGGGTGGCAATTCGTGTAATTAAACAACGCGAAGCATTTGATAAGCGGCAGCAATTAGAGTTATTGAGATGGCCGAACGTCGCTTAGCTTATCATCCAAGCCAGCTTAGCGAAAATATGACAATAAAGTGCCACCATCAGTCCAGCCAGTAGCCAGTAGCCATCGAGTACACTGGGGCCACGCTACAGTGAACAGGGCCACAGGTAGGTCTTCAATATGCAGTCTGCAGCTGCTAGTTGCAAGTTGCTAGCTGGTAAATGTTTACCAATGCGCGCCACGGGAAACTCAATATGCTCGTGTGTACTACTTGCCCCACAAAATGGCCACGCGCTGCGTTTGAGTTATATTTCTACTACATACTCTATTTTGTTATGCATACCCTTGAAGAGGGTAATTTAATTTTCTTTTTAAACTTGCTACTCATTGAAGAAGACGCCTACGTACCCATAAAGCATGTTTCATAATTTTTTACCAAGATATGCTATCAAAAGTAACTGTTACTGAAATTTAAAAAAAAGTATTCATCATAATCGGACCACAATTTCTTATAGCTGCCATATAAGAAAATCGATCGAAATATTTAAATTGTCATAACAAAATAAAATAAACCCTTTCTGATACAATATAATATATATTTTATATGTTTACTATAAATATTTTTGGAATATTCACATAATAATCAGAACTGAATTAAGTATTATAAAAAAATATATATATATTTTTTCATTTAACAATATTTTTTTTTTAACGGAAGCTTATCTTACAAAAAACAAAACAAAACAATATCGAAAAGTAAATAAAATTCAACTAACTTCATAAGTGAGCAGATTAACTTCAACGCCAAAAAGGGTATGCAATATTCGATGTGCTGAAGATAAGTGTTCTTTCTTCTAGTTTTTTTTTGTTGTTGTTGCTGTTTTCGCACAAAAATTATTTTTATTTGGTTTTTGCGTTGGTCGTTTGTTTTATTTTTGCTGGCATTGTTGTTTGTTATGGCTGGCTTTTGTTGCAGTGAGGCTTGCAGCGAGAGCTGAACTATGAATGCAATTTCGTAAATTATTTTCCTTTTAAGTAATTATTAAGGTGTGGTCCGGGTTCGTTTGCTTCGCTTGCTCCTCCTCCTCCTCCCTCTGCCGCTGTTCTAGTCGATGTCTTCTTCTTTTTTTTTGTACTGCGACGTCAGTCAGTTTAACAGTTTGCCAAACACAAAAGCACGCGGTTTGCAACTGCTTCTGTCTCGTTCTCGTTGTTGTTGTTGTTGTTGTTGGTATTGTTGTTGCAATTGTTAATACTTATTGTTTTGTTGACTATTTTGTCACCGACCACTGTATATTTCGAGTTATTCATCCATTATACGCCATTTAACTAATAACAGGGACACGACTCCCATGCGTTATTTTCTATTTGCCATCAGTCATTTGCTCGTCACTCAGTCACTCAGTCAGTCAGTCAGTTGGTTAGTTAGTTAGTTAGTTAGTTAGTTAGTTAGTTAGTTGGTTGGTTTAGTCGTTTATTAAGTCATTCGAGTCATTCGTTTGATGCGCTCGCGCACCTTTCGCACATCCTTTCCATCAAAGTCATAATAAATTTTGCATTACTGGTTGCATCCCTCAGCGTCAGCACTCAAGCCGTCGGCTTAATGGCGTTTAATGCCACAATACCGTTAATTAGTCGCAATTGTGACAAACTGCGGCAACTCAAAATGTTGAGATATTAACGTGGCTGCCTTGAGGAGTCGCTTGGGGGCGTTTAATACCTGCAAATTGGCAGTTGGCTACTTGTTTTTTGGGCCCGCATAAATGATCGGTTTCCATTAAGCCAAGGTAGTGCTTCAGCCAGCACAGCACAGCACAGCACAGCATCAATCCAAGCCATCCAACAACTGGCACACGACAGCAACACCTTCATAACAAATTGATCGGCATTAACTGAGCTGATTTCTAACAACAACAACAACAACAACAAACGGCAATCGCCACCTCGGGGCCGTCAACATGAATGGCAAATTACAAACAGTTAAGTAGCTAACGTTGCAACAACAGCAACAATCAAAGCGTACACAATTTGCTGTAATACAACAACAATTACATTAAAACGCGACCATAAACGTGCCAGCCGAGAACAACAGCAGCAACAACAAAAACAACAACATAGCAACAGCAACTGCAGCTCAACTTGTAGTTGGACTTGGCTTAGCCAAAATGAAGCCGCAAAGTTTTGATGATGTTGCAGCAACAGCAACAACAGCAGCAGCAGCAGCAGCAGCAGCAGCCGAGGCAGCAGAAGCGGCAGGCGCTACCAAAGTCATTCCACACCTTGTAAAATCAACAAAAAGGCAGCCAAGAAGCAGCCGCTTACACACACACACACGCACACACTCACACACACACACACACAGTTGTACCACTAACACAAGCACAGAGAGGCAGAGATGCAGGCGTGCAATTTGCGGCCGCAGCCTAGAAAAATAATTGCATGTGGATGCAGGGAAGGGAGCAGTGCTCAATGGCTAAAAAGGGGCATGGGAGATGGGGCCATGAGGGTTGGCGGGGGGTATGGAGGAATGGGTCTAAGCCGCGTCATTCATGACGACGACGACGCGGCATTTGCTGCAAGTGCAAGTGCAGCTGTAACATTAACATGCAACCGACGGCGACGGCAGCGCTGCTGAGATGCAGATGCATTCAACGTCATTGTTGTTGTTGTTGTTGCTGTTGTTGTTGTTGCTGCTGTTGTTAGTAGTTACTGCCAGGTAGTAGGCAGCAGGCAGCAGGTGAATTGCACGATTTTCAATGCAAAAGTCAAGAGCGCCAACGGAAAAAAGTCGTTAGCCAAGTTTTCTGCATAGCCCAGTCAGTTGTAACTATTTTGTTTTTGTTGCTGTTGCTTTTATGGCTAGATCTGTAGCAGCAGTAGCAGCAGGCACATGTGGCAAACTCAAAACTTGCCAGCATTAAATTTTGTTGCAAGTTTGACCAGCCAAGCAGCCGGCTGCATTTTGGAGCGTACAACGTGCAGCGCGCAGAGTGTTTGGTAGCAGCTTCCTTTTGGCAGCTGCTTGACGTTCGCATACAGGCTGCACTTGCAACTCCCAGCTCCCAGCGATGTAGCTCCTAGCTGCCAGCTCCCTTATCCTCAACATCTAAGTCATAGATCTGCATGCCATGGCCGAGACAGCTGTTTCCGTTTGTAAAATGTTTGGTAGCCCAATGATTGGCAAGCGATTACCGAAGCGGCCAAGACATTGATGTTTTGGCCCGTACATTTTGCCTGGCATTTAGTGTCTGGCATTTGGGCTTGTTTGCTAATTACGTTACATTTACTTACAGCAGTCATCGTCGTGTGTGGCCAGCGCCATGCCATTTGCTGGCCAGCATTTAAGCCATGTGAGCAGTTTGCAGTTTGCGCCATTGAGTATTTCGCTTTGTAGCCAGTTTTATTTGCAGCCCTCCGTTTTTTTTTTTTTTTTGGTTTTTTATATTTGCTTTTTAATGTATTTAATGTTCACACAGTGTCACGTTGTTGTCTTAGTTTGTTTATCATGCATTGCACTTATTTACAGCTAACACATTTTGCTGTCGTTGCATGTTATCTTTTGTCCCAAATGGTAAACAACACTTTGGGAGTTATCTATTTTTTTTTTTGTATGGCAAAAACAGCTGCGAAATTCGATCAGTTTTAGTATTGACACATTTGTTTAATTTTCGCTTAGCAATTTCAATTAAATAATAAACTCACTAATTGTCGCTGCTTTGGGTGCGCACCTAAATTCGAATGAAGTAAACTTATGATTTTTTTTGGCTGTGTGTGATTAATTTATAATTAATTTCTAAAAATGTAAACCAATAAATTACATGACCAATTCAAAGAAATCGTCAGCTTTGTTGAGTCATATTTTCGATATGTGGTTTTTGTGCTTACGACTGAAGTCTCATAACAAATTAAGAGGTAACCGAGAGAAAAAGTTTCCTACATAGAAATGGAAATCGAATTATCGGATTATTGACTTGTAAGCCGATAATTCGATTTCTATTATTATTTTTCTTATATAAATGCAATTTTGTGTGCCTCTAATTCTAAATATGATGCCAATAATAATGTAAACTATAGAGAAATCATTATATTTACGACATATTGTAAATATAAGTCTGGCATTTTTTTGCGCTGGCTGTTATCAGCGTAGCTTTTGTGGAAATATTATACGCTTGCGGCTAACACACACATATATATATATATATATATAAATATATATATATAATTCAAATTAAATTGCGATAATTTGAACTATTCGCGTCAAGTAGCACAATAGTGCGAACTGTAAGCGATCGTTTCAGTTGCAGCTGCACAAATTTCGTAAATGAAATACACAATTTATTATATAAAATACAGCTAAATAAACAAGATTACATAAAATAAAAAATAAAAAAAAAAATTTTGTCGCGAAAATTTCAGCAACAAAATAAAATCAATTTTTTGCGCCAGATAAGAATGAGCAAAATATTTCCGCTTTGGGCGTTTTCTTTTTTCTTTATTTTTTCTTTTTTTTCTTTTCTGTTTGCTGTTCGCAATATATAAAAATCTATGTATATAAATTTGGACGTATATATGGAAGTATATATATTTTCATGTTTTCTTTGCGCGATTACCAGACAGCAACGCCTCAGAAATATAATTTTTTTTTTGTTCAATAATTTGTTGCTTAATTTTTCGAGATTTCACATGTAGCTGCCGCGTATCAGCGAGGCGAGCCAGAGTGGCCTCCGCCTCGGCCTGTTGTGTTGTCAGAGTTGTCGTGTTTTTTTTTTTCGCAATTTGGGTCAGAATCGGCTGCGTCAGGCCACCTGATAAGAAACGTGCACACTCAACACACACACACACACATGCACATGTGAGTGTATCTGATGCATTTGGTGTGTGTGTGTGTGTGTGTTGAGCATTCGCAGATTGCGCACATTGTGAATTAAAACTATCTTTTGCTCAGCTACTGCTTTTCGCATTTCGCGTTGTTCACTTTTCAGATAAGTTAGTTAAGCTGGCAATTTGACGATGCTTCCGCTCTGGCAAATTGATTACGACGAGGTGTTGTGAATGAACTGACGATATTTATCATACCACATAAGTAGTTCTGCCTGGCATTTATAGCTCTATCTGTATCTGTATCTGTATCTGTATGTGTATCTGTATCTGTATCTGTATCTGTATCTGTATGTGTACAGCTGGGCGAATGCACTTTTGCAGTTGCTTCAACTTGTGTCCTTAAGCTTGAGTATCTTTTTGTGTGCAGTTCACACTGATCATCGCTTTATGTGCATAAAGTAAGTGTACGCATGTGTGTATGTGTGTATCTGATATGCAGTCTCATTGTGTATCTTTGTTTACACATTTCGCTTTCATTGTGTTGACACTTTTCATATAAGTACATATATATTTATATATGAATAAAATGTTTTTTTTCCATTGAAGGACAATGTCGTTGAGGCATTGCTGAAATTCGTAGAATTTATTGATAAGCGATCGCAGAACGCAGTCAGAAAGTGATTGAAGTGAAAGGAGTTGCGCAAGGTTATTGATTAATTGAATTAAAAATCGCTTATTACAAACAAAGTGAACTTATTTCATCAACCTGCAAATGCAAGAATTCATTCAACATCTCAAACGACGCAATTTTCAAGCTTAACCATAAATCACATTGTAAATGAATTCATAAATAAATTGTAAGTATGTTTTTAGCTATAGAGATACGTACATAATTCATAGCTGCTGATGTGCATAGCATCACATATATTTTTCTTAAGTTATTTTTGCCCAATAGCCAAATTGTGATGTGGATGCTGTCGATGCTGCCACACGTTGACTGCGCAGTCGATGTGAAAAACGCAACAAAAACAATTTACAGCCGCACTGGACGTGGCACGGAACTCAGCGTTGGGTTGTCGGAGTTGTTGGGGCGCTCTGCAGTAATTGTGCCTCGGCGGCTGTTGATGCTGCTGCTGCTGCTGCTGATGATGTTGTTGTTGTTGTTGTTGTTGTTGCAGCGCATACAATACATTTATATAGTGTATATATGCGCATATAATTTTTTATATGTTGTGCCTATATACAATATAAATTCTTGTTTTTTTTTTCGGTGCGCGCACAAAAGGCCAAATGCAGGCAATTATTAATGTTACTGTTGTTGTTGTTGTTGTTGTTGTTGCTGGAGATTTTTTGATGCTATGTATTTTTTTGGACTGCTGGTTGGTTGGTATTTTGCCTTCTTTCTTTTTTCTCTCTTTTTATTTTTTTTTTGTTATGTGGCGCACAAAGTAAATAATATGCACCGTAAAAATGAAACGGTTTCCGATTTTCTTTTTTGTTGTTGCTGTTGTTGTTGTTGTTGTTGCTGTTATTATTTTTGCATTTGTATCTTCTTTTTATGTTCAATTTACAGACAGCGGCAATTGTGTGATATTTTTTGTAGTTATTTGAATTTTGACAGTTGCCCGTTTGTAATTATTGTTGTTTGTTATTATAATTATATTTTTGTTGTTGTTGCTGTTGTTGTTGTATTTGGTGATATGTTTCAACATAATATTTTATATTTATGCAGCATTTATAAATAATTCAAAAGTAATTGTTACTTTTTTAATTATTCTCGCTAGTTTTTGTTGTTGTTGTTAGTTTAACGTTTATTTTAATGGATTGCACTTTTACTTATTTTATTTCGTTTTTGCATATGTTTTGTATTTAACTCAACATAAATTTAATAACAAAAATGTTTTTGTTGTTGCTGTTGTATTTGTGGTTGTTGTTGTTGCTGTTGTTTATTATCTAGAATGGCAAGCAAAATGGATGAACAACTGCTTTTGGGTACGTGTGAAAAGTGATGAAAATCGCGATCATAATCACTGCTATTTGTATCTTCATGATATATTTAATCAATATTCGCAAAAATAAAAACATTCCATTAAATTCGCGCATTTTGTTTAATCTGTTTTATGCATTTCTGTTTAATAACTCGATCCGGTGCTCACGTTTTGCCGCAGAACTGAATTTTTTCAATGGACTGCTGATAAGATGGGGCGCCGCTGGCCATTTTTTCATATTTTATCAATTTTACTTACACTACTAAAAAAAGCTACTACAAAAAAAACTATATATATATATATATTAATAAGAAAAAGAACGCAGTAAACTGAACCGAAATATCAAATGAAATTAGCAGGCTTCACAGCTAAAGAGGATGTAGGTTTTTCGGGGGGGTGAATTCAAGTCGGGAGCAGCAGTGAAAAATGTGCACAAAAATATTCACCAGCAAAGTTGCAGCAGGGCGGAAGAGCAAAAAAAAAAGAAGGTAACAAAAGCAACAAAAACAACTGAAAAACCATTGTAAATAGTAATTTAAGTTTTGGGCAAAAAGGATATGCCAAAAAAATGGAGGAAAATACAAAGAAAAAAATTCACGTAAAAATAAAGTAAATGCTAACGAACGGAAGGTAAGCCAAGGAAATGCGAAAATCAAGTGCTGCGCTGCTTTCAGTTTTGGCCAGCTGCTCGACTCCAGCATCTCATCTATGCGGGGCGCACATGGGTTAAGGTCTGGCATGGTATTCCAAATTGCTGCGCAGCTGCAGCGCATGGCCAATTCGCTGCTAACCGGGCAGACCAGCCAGCAATTTTTTTCGGCTATTTAATTTGCCATTTTTTCTAGCATATATTTGTGAGTACGTTTTTTTTCTCATTTTTTAGTTTTTTTTTTGTATTTTTTTTGTTTTTTTGGATTCCCGTTCATTATGCTGTACTGTAAACCCCGACGGCAAAGTAAATGCCTGAGCACCCGGAGAGACCTCTCCATTGTCATGGTGTAGAGCTGCTTAGGTTTGGGGTGCTGCTGTTGCTGGAGCGACTGGTTAAGTTGGTAGCGTCTCGTCTGTCTCTCTGCCTGTCTCTCTGTCTGTCTGTCTGTCTGTCTGTCTGGCTGACGAAAATTGAAACTGACAAAAATTTGTTACATTTTGCCTGCACATAAAGTTCACCACCCGCTTGGCAGCCACCCAACCACGCTTTATTACAGCACTTGCTGCTACTTCTACTTAGTTTTTTTGTTGATTTTTTTTTTTTTTTTGACTGCTTTGTTTGTTTTGTTTTAGTGCTGCAGCTGCTACTGAAGTTTGTTGCAGTTCATTTGTATGCTGAAGTACTTTTTTCTTCTTTGATAATTTAAATTTTTTTTTTTTATTTGTAGTTATTTTTTTTTTGATTATTTTCTTTTATTTTTTGCTTAGTAATTTGGCACGACAAATGAATTTTTTGCGCTTTGTTTTCTTTGGAACGGAACAAAAGTGCAGTGAAAATGTAGCGATATCGAATATGAGATGAGGTGCGTGATGTATTCAATTGGTAATGAATTTATTGTGTACATGAGTGCTTAATAAGTTATGTTCATTTATAATTTGATTAAGAGCATTTGCACATTTGTACGTCTTCAATTATTATCGTATAATAAACACTTGTTTAATTTTAATATTATGTTATAATATTTTATTTATTAATTTAATACACAATTTTTTTGAATGACATGTTCAGCACTTTTGTCACATTTGCGTAAGCGATATTAATTATACAATTTTATTAAAAATAAAATTAATGCATTAGCGCACAAACACGCGCACACACAGTGGCACCACTCACACACAGCGGCACACGCACACCACGGGGCAGTGCAACTATTCAACCAAAAGACCGAAATAAAAATGCATTCTATAAAAATTTTGCGAGTGCGCGAAAAAAAGTTTTCCGCGTTTTGCATGCCAGCGACAGCGGCGACTGCGACGGTGACTGCAATGACGACTGCGGCGGCAGCGACTGCAGCAGCCAGCGACCGCAGTTAAAACGCACACAACAAACACACACACAAACACACGCACACATACGCTCTCAGAGACACACACACACTGACGCTGGCAGCGACTGCAGCTTCGCTATTGTCGTTGTTGCTACTGTTGTTATTGTTATTGCTGTTTCTGTTGCTGTTGTTGTTGTCATTTGTCAGTCAAGAACAACCGAAATAAAAGCAACGTGCGGGCGACGACTCAATGGAAAGCCAAGTGCGTACATTGCCCAAAGGGCAGACTACGCTGCGTATACGCAATGTGCCACAGCTGCCACTGTTGTTGTTGATGTTGCCAAATGCTATCAAATTGAATATTATGCACATGTGTGTGTGTGTGTGTGTGTGTGCATATATATTTTGGGGGATATCTAATATAACATTATCTCACTGACACTGCACTTCACCCTACATATTTATTCATAGTTATTGCCTTTGTTGTTTTTTGTTTTCTTTCTTTATTTTTTTTTTTATAAACATTCGTGTAATTAATTTGGAGTTATTTGACACTTTTTTCAATTTTTGGCGACAGTTTTGTGGTTTTGGTTTTTAGAATTTTTTTTGGATTTGTCTGCGAGTGATTGGAATGATGGAAATGTGAAATGCGCTTAATGCTTTACGATTGATATACGCGATCGTCGGACGCTACACCTCGGAACGACTCGGGCCGCGTCCGAAAATGCGTTCCGTTGCATATCGGATGCGTTGTGTTTATGCGACTGCCGAAGCCGACTGCAAAATTATATCACAACAACACGAAGACAGCGCTGACGACGACGACAGCGACGTCAAAATTGCATACAAGCGCATTCATGCTTGCAAAAAAAAAAAACACGCAAATAAAAAATAAAAAACGCCACAACTAGAATGCTGAGAGACAGAGAGAGAGAGAGAGAGAGAGAGAACTCAACAGCAGGCAAACAGCACAGCAGGAAGAGAGCGAGAGACAGAGAGAGACGGAGACGGGGACACACACAGAGAGCGAGAGAGAGAGAAAGAGAGAGAGAGAGAGAAGAGAGAAAGAGCGCACGTTGAGTCATTGAGTGGGAAAGGCGCGCAAACGCGAGAACTTTAGGAGTAACAACAAACGGGGTAAACCCGCACACACACGCACACACTCAAAGGCCACTGACATGATGAACATCAAGCCGACTCGACCAGAATGAGCGGCAGAATGAGCCAGAGAGAGAGAGAGAGAGAGCGCAGAGCGCAGAGCAAGAGCGAATGAGAGCGCCAAGTGCAATGTAATGCAATTCTCGACAACTCGACAACTGCATGCTAAGCTGCGGCTGCGACTGCGACGCCAGCGCGCGTTGATAAAAAGCCAGCCGACTGCGCCGCACTGCGCTGCCAAAATAGCCGGTGCCGGAGTCAGTTGAGTAGTTGGCCAGTCCCAAGTGGAGTCCAACTCAGCGCTCAGCTGTCCCTGGCCTGACATTGTTGACAATTGCTATAAGAAACGAGCTTACAATTAACTCACACTCACACACACACACATAAATACTGCTGCGACTGAGGGCCTGGCAGCAAAAAAAAAAAAAAAAAGGAAAAAGAATCACTCAAATTTGTTGGCCATTCGCTCACAAATACTTTGATAAAATAAACCTAGCTAGAACAATGCAAACACGCACACAGATAGAGAGACTAGCACACACACACACACACACACACACATCATCTCAAATTTAGTATTCACCACATTTTTTGTGTCGCTTTTTTATTTCGTACACGCACACAGCTGCCTAATAAGCAGCTACTCACACACAAACACACACTCTTGCATACTTATATATATATCTGTATATTCACAAACACTTGTAAAGAAAATGCATCGCAGCTGCTGCGCTGTTGCGTCGCTGTCATGGCAATTAGCTGGACTTTTTTATTTTCTTTTTGGGAAAAGGGGGTAGGGGTGTCACATGAGCTTTGCCAGTTTTTTGTCTTAATTATTTGAAATATATGCGTAAACTATTATTACTCTCAACTTGTACATTATTAATAATTATTAACTAAATGGTACAGTAGCTTAATAATCATATTATAATCAATATTTAAATTGTATAAATAAATTCCCAATAGAGCTGAAAACTTAATATAGGGAATTCCCAATAAATGATTCCTGAATTTTTCAAACTTGTCACTGAACTATTTATTATATACAGAACAGTTATCAACCTTTGTTAAGTACCAAATATATATGTAAGTATAATCATGTATCATATATAAGTATATGTGTGTGTGTGTCAATTTGAGTAAAATGCAGGCTTCTCACAAAAAAAAAAAGAAGAAATACGCTCAAAAATTAACCAAGAACAACACAAAAAACTCGCTCACTCACACACAGATTAATGAGAGCGTGCTGCGAGAATTCACCAGTGCCGCTTAACCAGCTCTCCGCAACACACACACACACACACGCACAAGAACTGCATTTCCTGCTCATTAATGACGACGCGTGGTGAGTTGTTGCCCCGTTTCTCCAGCCATTCAGTCACACTCAATTCGTGCGCTTGACTCAAGAACTATGCTCAGTAAATTCAACTCATAAGGCACTCAGCAATGCAACATGTAAATGAGCTTGAGTGTCTCTTTCGACTCTTCTTTTGTTTTTTTTTTGTTTTTTGGGCTTTGTCTTGTTTGGAGTTTGAGTTGTATGTTTATATTGGACTTTGGGTGCACGATAACTGTTAATGCATTGAAAACTAAAATTGACATTTTAATTTTCGTTGAGCGCCTAAATTGCGCAGTTGGCTTTATCAGATTGCGAGACGTGCTTTTTCGTTATAGAAAAAAACTAATGCTGCACGATAAACAGAGATAATGTCTGATGGAAAGTGACTAATGTTGTGTGATAAATTGGAGCTGTTCATCACGAAAATTAAATCAAACTTTTAATTTCACTTGCGCCAATTTCGATGTTAACTGCACCTCAGTATAATAACAGTATCAGTAACAGTAACAGTAACAACAATAATAATAACAAAGGCAACAACAACAACAACAACAGAGACATGTGCTATGCGGCGTTGGCGGCAGTTAAACGACAACGACAACGACCTGACTGACGCACGTTCAAGGTATTATCTCATAAATGCATACACACACACACACACGCACACTTAAGCACACACACACACACGTACACACACACGCTCACTTACACTTGCATTGCAAACATGCATACGAATGTGTGAAGAGCCCTTGCTTGCCGCTATAAAAACAACAGCAACAACAACAACAACAGCAACAACAACAATAGCAACAACAACAACAATAGCAACAGAAGCAACAAGAACAAAAACAACAGCAACAAAGCGCAACAGTTGCGATTGCAGCCACAAAAGCAGCGCAGTTGCCGTTTTGTCACCCTTCGAGATTTAGATTTGTGCCTCTGCATGTTCATTGATTTATCATTGTTGTAATAAACAATAAAACAAAAAATATATAAAATATAAGTGCTCAAATAAATAAAAAAAAAACTGCGTGAACGATAAGAATATATGTGTACATAGGCACACACTCACACATACATTGCACTTGTGGTAGTAGACTCACATTGATTCGCTTATCAGCAGGGGACGCAAAGAGTGCATTTAGTGTTGCAACATTGAATAGCTATTGAGACATTCGATTTGCAAAACATAATCGACTTACGAAATCAATTTGCGCTTCCTTTTCTTGTTGCTGATAAGTTTTTAATCAACTTTTTGCTCGATTTCGTATTATTTGCCTTTTCTTATTGGAATCGCTGGAAAACATACCGCACTCGTTCTGAATTTGATATTGCTATTTGTTGAACGCTTCTTATCGGGCTTACAAGTTGCAACTTGCCAGCTTAACTAATGCAATACAATGTGACTCACATTGTGAGCTGTTGCAAGCAACAATTACTTTATATACACATGGCAAAATGCGCACTAATAATTTAACAATTTCAATGTTTTAATCGCACTCATTGGAGGCAACGAACAAAAGTCGTTTACTTTGCCAACTTGTTTGAATTGTAAGTAAAAGAAAAAATGTTTATATTTTTTATATGAATAACTTATAGAAAATTAAACTCTGCGAATTATATGTAAAAAATCATGAAAAATTCATTAAGGTTTCAGATTTTTTAAACATCATCAGAGCATAATATTTTGTATGCTTCAAATTGAAATTGCATTTTTTAATTTATTTAAAGTTTTAATTTTATTTTTAATTTTAATTTAATACAAATTTTTAATTTTTGTATTTTTGGTGTCGACTGAATTTAGTTGACAAATAAATAAATAAATAAATAAATAATCACCCTTAAATTTATTAAAGTTTCTTTTTTATCAAAGTAAAAACGCTACATAATAAAACTATTTTATTTCAAGAATTTCCTGAATAGAAACAAACTTTTGCTAAAAAGTTATTCTCGCTAGTTCGCTGACGTCATTCTGGAAGTGTAGATTAGAAATTAAAGCGCTTACAATTGCAAGCAGTTTATTAATATTGCTCAATAAACCCCTTAGAATTAACTGTATCTTGCTTTTTCCCCAGATAACATTTTGGCTTGAATGCTTTAAATGTTCTGTCGCTTTGATCTTCATGATTACATTTGGCATATCACGTATACGCTGCTGAAGCTGAACTCATACGCACACACACACACACACACATACACATAGATACACACACGCACACACGTGCTGCTTTGACTTTTTGCTTCCGTGTAAATGTCGCGCAACAAGTTAGTGGCAAAAGTTGAGCTGCTAAGCAGTTAGCCGCCGGCTTTACCGTTGCAGCGCCATTTTGGTCAGCTCTCAAGGTGAACGTGTCTGATTTGAGGCATGTTTATGCTTGTAAGTAATTTCGTTACGTTTGATTAGTGGCCGGCAAATGGCAATTGACTTGACTCGAACGGAGTCGACTCGATTGCGAGTCGAGCGCGTTTTGATTGCTGCGCTGCCAGCGGCGGCGAGTAACTGGATTTTTTTTTTATTATATTTCGCATTGTCAACCTTGAAAGCGTTTAGAAATTGTGCACTTTGATTGCCTGTCAGGAGACGTGGTCATTTTTAGATTTATAGCACACGATTAATGCATTAGTGCAGCTACTTTTCACGCTTTTAATTGAAGAGGAAAAGAAAAACAAAAACAAATGTTAAATATAAAAAGCAATGTTAAAAAACAAAAGCCCAAACATACAACGTAGAAAACTGAATAAGACACCCACTATTGAAATTCATGCCGCAATGCCAGCTTCTAATGCATTTTCAATGTATTTTTACAAACTGTGTGCTGAATATTTATCGATTCGATTTCCACACTATTGTTGTTGTTGTTGCTGCTGTTGTTCTTGTGGATGTCAATGTCTCGGAGCTCCGGCTGTGAAACAAAGATGCTGCCAGGCTGCAGATAAAACGGAAGTACAGTTTGTACTGTCCACACAAAGGCAATAACTGGCTAACATAACGCCAGCAAATCGAGCGACAAAGCAAAAAAAAAAAAAGGAAATGAAGAAAATGCTGTGAACTCTGAGAATTCAGAAAAAATACTAGCTAGATTCGCATTTTTTTATTATTTTTTTTTGGTAGACAGGCAGAAGAGGTAGAAGTTTGGCTAAAAGCAATATCAACTTGAAATGATTTTGATGGTACTTCAGTTGGGACTGGCGCTAATGGAGTTTTGGGTGTGGCCTCGGGCAAGAGTTCTACATTGATTTCTTTGTTAACACCATGTGCTTGTTACCTGTGATTGGAATATACATGTGTTGCACTTCCCTCCCACGCCCACCCCTCGGCCAGCCCAATGACTTTGGCAGCCGCAAACAAACACCAACTTGCCGACAATTGACAACTGTTGCTGCTGCTGGAATGGGGAAGCATATGTATGTTTGTATGTTTGTATGTATGTATGTGCAGCTGTTCGTCGAAAATCGCCGAAAGTGCTGCGAAGGCAACAACCCACAGCATCTGCATCCTGTTTGCCGTCGGCGTTGGCAGTGGCGTCGACGTCGCCGTCGCCGACGACGTTGCCGTTGTCGTCTGCGTTGTTAGAATGTGTGAATTCGCAAGTCTTTGCATACTTTTGTGCGTCGCCATTGCCACTTGTTGGTGCTGGGCGCACTCTGTGTGTATGTGTATGTGTGTGCGTGAGTGTGTGTATGTAGGTGACTTATGCAACAAGTGAAATAGTTTCTTATTGTTGCCGTTGCTGTTGTTGTTGTTGTTGTTGTTATTGTTATTGTGTAACGATGTTACAAAGTCAAATACAAACGTCTACATCGTTGTTGCCATCGTCAGCGTCAGCGTCATCGTCATCGTCATCGTCGGAGCTGCAGGTTGGTGGGTAAGCGAGGATAACAGGCACATTCGCTGCGGGAGGACAAATGTCTGATATGGCTGCTCCTTTGGCGCATTGTTGGCTTTTGTTGTTTACCTCATGCTACTGCCAGCCAGTCAGCCTGCTGCATGCCACCTGCCTGTTGCCTCACTCGTGTCGTAGTACATGTGTAGCTCGCTATGTTGTCTATTTGCAAAAGTTTTCTTCAAAGAATTTTCATATCAGCATAAAATTCTTGTTACACATTTGCCTTACAGCTTGTTGCAGCTGGGAAAGCGAGTCGGGCGATCTTGTTGTTCTTGTTGCCATAACTGCTGCTGTTGTAGTTGTTGTTGTTGCCGAGTTTTGGGCCCCTTGTAGACAATATATTTTATGAGTGTAAACGTGCAACTTGTGCACGTGTTTTGGAATCTGTCAACAGAGCTGTTCGACTTTTCGGCTTTAATAGTTTGCAAAGTGTTCCATATTTGTTTGACTTACGGCTATTAAAGGTAATTGTTGTGTAAATTTTGTTGATAGTTTTCACAGTTTACATAGACGAAAATATGAATTTAGCAAGCTTGACATCTAAACTTTTTAACTTATGGTCTTATATAATGGAGTGAAAAGTGTCACAGTGTTGTTGCACCCCGGATGAAATATGTATGATGAAAGTATCTGGAAACCATCTAACCCATAAACTTTCTTGGAAAACTTAATTCTTGCAATATTATTTTAAAATAAAATTGACTTATTGTTGGCAGATTTAAAATTACATTTTAAGAAATTTATAATTAAGAACATGATTTATTTGTTGGAAACTAAAATGTTCAATATTAATATATTTAGCATATACAATAAATGCTAACGATGCAAAAATAAGCAATGGGTTGAATTGCTTTTTATTTGAGATCATTACGTCAATATTTAAATTTAGCAAATATTTAATAATTCTTTTTATTTGCTATCGATTATGTTCCCTATTGCAATTATTGACTACAACATTTCAATCACTTAAATTCATACACAATTCATCGTGTTTATAATATACCAAGAACTGGTAAGTAAAATATTTTAAAATTTAATTTATAATAATTAACTATGAAAGATGGTTTATTGATCTACTATTTACTTTTAGTACATTTTATATTTAACCTCCATCCTTTGTGTACATTTTTAAAAATACACTTCAACTTATTGGAGATTGAGTTTGTCACCAAATTTCACCAAACATAATTCCGAAAATATTAAAAATTATTTGTATACAAATAGTGAAAATATAAATTTAGGTTGAATATTTATTTTTTCGATAAATTAATTTAAAAATAATTTTAAAATAAATGCAGCTAAATATATTATCATAAATTACTGATAATACTTGACTTAAATATTTAAATGTCTTGGTCTCAACATAAAAGTTTTTGAACTCGTAAAAATCTTGATTGCAATCATTAACTGAGAATATCACTCACCCGCGCATCATGCTTCCTGTATTGAATGGCAGCCAAAATTCAGTTAGTAAACTAATCAAATCAATTAAGCATTTACAACGCTCGTACAAAGTCAAGTTGAACATATGCCAAGAGGCAGACAATTATCTGGAAGTCTCTATCTTGGTTTGCTGATGTCTATGTAAATGAGTGTGTGATCGCTTTAATTAAATGCCTACACATAAATTATCGCAATGTGGCTGCGACAACGTCTTTAATTAAATTTTCATCTACACCGAAGTACACACAAAGAGACACACGCCACACACACCCACACACACACACACACACTAAGGGCGGTTTGAGGTGAAAGCGGAAGTGCGCCGCACAAAAGCACACAACAGTTTTGTTGAAAGTAACGCGACACGGCGAAAGTCAAACGTCAAACAGTTGGGTGCAACAGTTGGCGCCAATTGTTGCTTCAATCAACACTCGAATAAGCGTGCTACAATGCCACACAACTGGCAACAGGCAGCTGTTAGCTGGCTGCTGCTGCTGCTGTTGCTGTCTCAGCCTCCTTGGCTGAAACGATTTGATTCAGTTGAGGCCACAATTGCTGCCACTTTGGTTTCCCATTCAAATTTACACAATTAACTGGCAAACGGGCAAAATGACGAGTGTCTGGTATTTATTTTTATTTTTACTTGTTTTTTGGGTTTTTGGGTTGTTGCTGCCGAAAACTAGTTGTCGTCCTGTTGGTGGCTGCTGCCAAACTCACTTGTTGCACAATGCGCACCAAACGCCTCAGCACAAAAATAGTTATGCTGTCGCCGTTGACGCTGGCGTTGCCGTCGGCGCCAGCATCGCAGTCAACTACTACTACTACTACAACTACTGCAAATTCGACAAAAATGTCAGGAGACACCCACCAAACTACAAGGCGTACCCGCCCAACTTGCCACCGCCGGCCCGCACGCCACGTCCAGGCACAGAGCACAACCAACCAACCGAATGCAGCCAAATGTAGCTGCAAAACTCAAACCCAGTCAAATGCCTTGCTCACACACACACAAACATACATATACACACACACACGACAGTACGGAATGGGGTTAGCTACCCACCATCCCCCCATCCCCCATACAGCCATCACCTTACCTCTCCGAGCGTCCTCTATTCGTTTCCCTTGCAGCAAAAACTACCAAAAGCGCACGACGCCAACAACGACGTCAACGAAGCGACGAAACTTTTTTCGAGCACACGAAACTTTTTCAGCACAAAATAAAATGCAGCGACGCTGGCAGCGACGGCAACAGCAACAGCAATAGCAACAGCAACGTCGACAGCGACGGCTACGACGAAGTCAAACCCAAAACGCCCAACCACCCAAAACAACGTGCTGCATTTTTTTTAGTGGCCTTTTTGCTCCATTTTGTTTTTGTGTGTTCTGCTGTTTGCTTGTGCCACGTTCACCCACTAACTTGCACACACACATACACCCGCACACACACACCCGCACACTCGTACACCCACACATAGCTAAACGCTTGCCCTCCACCCTAACACACGCACAGAATGTGCATTTTTTTTTTCCTTGCACTGCATTTTGCCCAATGTTCTTAGCGCCATATTGCTCGATCCTTGTCGTCTATAGACGACGAACGACCCAAACGCCCAAAACACCCAAAACACCCAAACACCCAACACTCAAAACACTCACGACACTCAATCGCCTAACTGTGCTACCCGCAACCCACCAATCCACAGCCAACGCGTTAACTTTGTGCTTTTTCGTGCTTCCGCTTCATTTTTTTTATAAGCACACCCACACACACACACACACACACACACACACACACACACACACACCAAAAAATAAGGCGAAACTGGGAGAGTGCAAAAAAAAAGATATATATATATATATATATATATATATATATACGTAGAAGAAAAACAGAATGCAAAAAATATGCCAAAGAAAAGTTGGTAACGTCTCGCGTTGTGGACATCGTCCCAGCCTCGTTTGGCTGGCTTCCTGAGGCGCACATTGTTCTGGCTCTTACCTTGGGCCAAAGCAAATGCACACAAAGCCCCACCAAACCACAGCGAATCACCACCATTACCATCACCCACCCATATACCCAAAGTCAGGCTGACTTCCTGGCCTGGCCATTTCTGGTCAGCCGGCTGTTCTGACCGAAGCACACTGCATCCAACTCACCCCATCGCATTCAAAAAAAAAAGGGGGGGGGGGAAATAACAGGATCTAAAAGAAAAAATGCCAAGCGATATATAAGAGCTAAAAAAAAAAAAATTCGAAAAAAGAAAGAAAAAAGGCCAAAGCAACCAACCAAAAAATCTATTTTCCAATTTCAGTGCATGCACGAAACTAACCCGCCAGCCCGGCCAGAACCTCATCCCCATCCCCATCCACCCACTTGTGGCGCTTCCACACAAACACAAAAACACATCGATACACACACACACACGCATATACACTGTAATACAGATACACTTTAACTAAGGAGCGCATGAATTTGGTTGCGTCTTTGCTGATGCAGGCGCCGTCGACTCGCACGAAGACCGATTCCTGGCAGCGATTCCTTCGTGACTCTCAGCGTGCTCGTCGTGGCCACAGAACAACAACAATTGCAACAACAACGGCGCGAAATACTCGTATAGTGGAAGCGTAAAACTCGTAAAAATGTAACCTAAAAACCGTCAGAAAAAATGCTACGCGCAACAACAACAGCAACAACAGCAACAACTATGCAGCATGCAAGGAAGCAGGAAAAAAGAAAGGAAAAATATATGTATTAAAAAAAGAACACTGTGACAGGCTGGAAAGTGGGTAGAGAGTATCCATTGCGTAGTGCATAAAGTCCTGTGTAGGATTTGGCTAGCATGTGGAGCAGGCGTACCAAGGGAATGGAGGCAACTCTGCGGTCGAGCTCGCTCACCCCCTCCCCACGCATACAGCTGGCTGGCTGGCTGGCCTGGTGTCTGCCTGCCTGCCTTCCTGCCTGCCTGTTGGCCTCCTCATCGCTTGTTGCATCCTTCCTTGCAGGCGTAGCGCATAAAAATGCCTTCTTACAACGAGAACAAGAATGCGAAATAGTATGGGAATAAGACGAGGACGAGGACGAGGACGAGTTCCCATCCAATGATGTTCTTGTTGTTGTTGCTGTTGCTGTAATCGAAAGATGCGTTCACACTGCGCCCAATATACGAATACTGAGGATGCCGCACTAACTACAACTATACTATATAATGTGAACCCAAATGGTGCTTGCGCTGGTGTGAGTCGAGTATGGCCCACAATATTACCCAGCACCTGCTGATTCGTTTTTCTTGGCACACACACACACACACACAACACATACACACACATACACACACATACACAACACAATGCTCTGACACTTTCGCTCTGCTCTCTAACGAGCATTTGTTTTTCTCTCTCACTTGCACAGACTCGAAAGTAGACGTTGAAAACAATTTTTTTGTATTTTATATTTTGTTGTTATTCCAGTTGTTGCATTTGCCCGTTTTTTCCCCCATTTACTTTTTGGATTTATTTTTAATATATAAGCAATAGTTGTGCCTTTTTTTTAATGCTTTCATGGGCTGTGGACCTGGGGGTTGGATCAACTTTCCTAATGGAAATTATAATTTAATTTAGTATATCAAATTATTGACCAGAAACCTTCATGAAACCGAACTTTTAAATATATAAATTGTTAATAATTCCTTCTAAAAATTGGTTGAAAGTTTAAATTTTTGTTTTTATTTTTATTTAATTTTATTAAGAATTTTTTTTTAAAAAAAAAAAAGGTTTGTAGTATTCACTAATTAAATTATTAGAATAAATTAGAAAAACAACTTATTTTTAATTAGTTATTTAAATTAAATTTTATATAATTTGAATTGTATATTTTAGAATTGTTGTATTTCAAATTATTTGTCCAAAATATTTAATTTTTCTATAATCTAAATCATTAACCACATTTGATTCTCCCGTTACACAAAACCAGATTTTCACAACTCTCAATTTCGAAGCACCCCCAACACACAAGTTAATTTTTGCGTGTTGAATCTACAAGTGGTATATCCCATTACAATCAAAAGCAACGCCACCACTGATTGAGCCATTGCCAACGGTGCGCCATACACAGAGTCAGCCGGTTTGCACCCACCGATGCAACAGGCGGGAACCACCCACCCACACCCGGCTCACAAGCAGTTGCCCAACCAACTGCCTTGTTGTTGACGTCTTCTTCGATCTACCAAAAACCCGAACGTCGTTGTCTGGGCGGAAAAAAAAAAAAAATCAAATTCGTCGTTCGTTGGAAATTCAACTCCCATTTTGGGTGCAGGGAGCTGGCGACAGCGACGCCAACGCCGTCGAAAATCGGCCACAAAAACAGCAACGCCAGCAACGTAGCCGACGAGAACGTTGATAACGGCGTTGGCGTTGGCGATGGCGATGGCATTGCTTGCTCCTCGTTGGCTCGCCTTTCGGCGCCAGCATTCGGGTGTGGTAGGTGCCTTTTCGGCTTATGGCACAGCAACAGCAACAGGCGGTGGGGTGGGATTGCAGCAAGGCGAGCGCTGCTTCATTGTGGGATGGGGCAAGAAGTTTCGTCGCATTCGGCAGTCGTCGTCTGCATTTTTATATTGTGCAATATATTTCGTAGGGATACGTCGACGACGTCGTCCTCGTTCTCGTCCTCCAGCTGTATGCGTGCGCTTAAGTGTGCTTCGTTATCTCGTATAGCACTTCGTTTTGGGCACACACACACATGGCGACACACACTAAGAGAGAGAGACTGACTCACACCGACACACATAGAATGATGCAGCTAAAAACTAACCCAAGCCAAAGCCAACCCTAAAGCTGCACCAGCTGAAAGCCAGACAACGATTTTTTGCAGCTTCGTGCGACAGCGACGCCGAAACCTGCAACTACCACACCCACACCCATTTGGTGGCCCACCCGCTTAGCCGCCCGGCTGCCCGTCGAGTGGCAACAAAAATTGTCGCTGGAAAAATGTGCTACGGGTTTGGGGTTTTTGGGGCAGGGGTAGCAGGACGGCATTGGAAGTGTTGCTGGCTGTGCGGGAATGTCAACTAGAAACAAGGACGATAAGCATTATGGAGCGCATTGAGGAAGTAATTGAGTGCACGAGACACGGACGCGGGCAAGGACGAGCCCCAAAGCTGGCTGCCAGTGGGTGTTAGTGGGTTGGCGCAACAAGAAAAAATATTTTAAAAAAAAAAGGGAGGAAAAAATACATGGCAACGACGACAACAACAACAACAACAACAACAAAAGGCATTTAACATTTTAATGCAGGTGGCTGCTGGTCGTTTGGGGGGCGTTGAGGGTGAAGGGTTGGGAGTGGAGACTCTCCCAGCAACGTGCTAAACGTGCTCAAAAACCGAAATGAGAGTGTTTCAGAGGACGATGAGGATAAGGCCGGTAGAGACGCCGCTGTGCCCAGCAAGAAATGCAATAAGCACAGCAACAGAAACAAAAAAAAAAAAAAAAGAAAGAAAAAGAAAAAATAAATAAAAAAAATGCAATTTATGTTAATTTTTCTTGGTGTTTGCTTTAGACTGAAAGTCGTTGCTGTTGGTGTTGGTATCTATATCCACTATGTGTATGTATGTAAGTATGTATGTATGTATGTGTGTATGTGTGGATGTCCAACTGTTTCTGTATATTGTGATGATGGCGCCTGAACGCCTGAGCGCTTTGGCAGAGCTTTGCATTTTGTTTATTTTACTTTCGCATATCCTTCGTCCTATGTGTTCACAGCTGAAACATATGGTAAGCTGAGCCCTGTCCCAACTTATGTTGATTAGGGTGGGCTAAAGTCAATTTCCATGTCGAACTTTTTCAGCCACCACCACCACACATTTAATTTACCGTTTAAGGCAAATCCCATCTGCGGCCTTAATATGAGAGACGATCACCTACCCCAAAACCCATATCCAATCCCCCATATATAGGTACATGCGGCTTAGGCAATAAAAATCCTGCACTAAAACTAATGCAAGTTGCCTGTGTGTGTGTCTGCAGTAAGAAATTGCTGGAAGATGACGCAGTTGCTGCTGGAAATGTTGGTCCAAACGAAAAGCGAACGAAAAAAAAAACCGGAATTGTGGGCGTGCAACAAGCAAATTATTGAGGTTCACTTCTGTAACGAGTGGCTCGGGGCGAGTTTTCCTTCTATTTTTTCTAATTAAATTGCAAGTGGGGGAGGGTGGGGGGTGAAGGGGTCATAAGGAGAATCATTTTGGCCACTCACCGACAATGTGCAGCATATCCTTGGACCACTTCATTAGCTCGCGCTTGATGAGCCGCCGCTCCTGCTGGCATCTGGTAAATGAGCAGTCGGACATTTTATAGCTATGTGTGTATGAATGTTTCTCTAGGTGTGTGTGTGTGTGTAACGGCTTAATGCGGAAATTACTTTGGTGCAACTGTACCTGCAAATTGGATAGAAAGAAAAGAGTATGAGAGAGAGAGAGAGACAGAGATAACAAATTAAATGCGATTATCACAAAAATTTTCCAATGCAAGTCAGTTGAAATTATTAAATTTATAATGCGCCATTTAACGCTTCATATGTCGACTGCTGTTGTTGTTGTTGTTGTTGTTCTTCTTGTCGTTGTTATTGTTGTTGTTGTTGTTTTCATACCATTTTCGAGTCGCCTGAGAAATGATTAAACGAGTTTTGTTTCAAGGTTAGCGCGAAAACACACACTCTCAAAACCTGTTGCATTTTTTTTATTTTGTTTTTTTTTTTATTTTTATTATTTCATATGCTGAAAATATTTAAGTTTTTTTATTTTGTTGTTTTTCATTTTTGCTGTTGTTTTAGTTGCATTCTTGCCAAGCAGCAGGTTGTAGTAGTTTTTTTTTTTTTTTCTTTTTTTTGCTGTAATATATAGATATATATTTATTGCTTGAATTGTAATTGTGGGGCTTTTACTATTCGGGCAACTACCAGTTTTTGATATTTCCTAGTTACACACACCCGTACAGCTATTTTTTTTTTTGTTGTGGTTATTGTCGCTGTTGTTTAATCTGTCTATTACACTAATTTATTCAAATGCTGTTGTCGTCGTCGTCGTCGTTGTTGGCGTTTGCATTAATTTTGTTTTTTAATATTATGGCGCCGTAAATAGTAAAACGTGTTGGATTTTCACAATGAGTGTCCGAATGTCCCCAATGAGTTCCCATTTACTTTACAAATTTAATTACAAATATTTTTTGGTTAGTTTTCATTAGAAATTAAAACATAGCATTCTTTCTATAAAATATCAGTTGAACTTCTTCTTTGCCAGTTGATTTTAAGCCACTTACAACACTGATTTCGCTACCATTTTTCAAGCACTTGTTGGCCACTAAAACCTGGCTGTCCAGCCCCCAAAACTAAATTACAATACTCCCAACATGCTCAAAGCATACGCATAAAGACAGTGGAAAAACTAATTGAGATTCTAATATCAGATATGGGACTAGTACATGGGCGCTAATACAAAGGCAACTTGCAACTTGCCTTTGACTGGCAACTGGCGATGCGGACCCTTGAAAAACTAGTAGCCAACAGTTCGAAGATGGACGCAGACTGTGGTTGGGACTGGGACTGGGACTGGGACTGGGGCTGTGGCTGTGGCTCTCTGACTGTGGTGATGAAAAATTACTTGCTGCCATCATCGCTAGAGGCGGGTAATGCCAAAAGTAAGGGGAGCAACAACAACAACAACAACGACAACAACAACAACAAGAATTGGAATTGGCAGTTGGCGTGCAGCTTGGCCTGCTGCAGTGCATGCAGTAGCCACTGTTACTTGGTGGGTGTGTCAACGGAGCACGCGGCAGCAGCTGATGATGGACGTTGATTATGATGGACGTTGCTTGGCAGCGGCGCATCGAGTCGGCAACAACAGGCAACGGGCAACAGGCAACGGGCAACGGGCAGCAATTGCTTGCTTCCTTGGGCCATAGATTGAGCGATTCGCAGCGCCAGCCCAACGCCTTTTTGGTATTATTTTAAATATTTTTATAATTTAGCGAGCCAACCACTTGCTATTTACATAGAAAACACAATTTGCAATTATTTTGCTGCATTCTTTTTTTTTTTTTTTTTTTTGTTGTTGCAGCTTTTCAGCTGCTGCGTATTTTCCAGCCCAAATGCAGATGAGGAACACACACAAACATAGCAACAAAAAACTCAACGCTTATTTATTTTGAGTACTGATGCTTCCTGCCTTTCTCGGCGGCAGTTGCACGAACAGAGAGGGTGGGGTGTGGTGGGATTGCCAAGCCCGATACAGATACTGATACTGATATACTGATACAGATAGAGATTCAAGTCAGAGGCATAGCAATCTGGGTACGTGTTACAGATACAGAAAAGCTGAGACAACTCATTCAATCGAACGCTCTATAGTAGATATAATGAATGCAACAAGTATCTCTGCCTGTCGCTATGTGTCTCTGTCTCTTTCTCTATCTCTGTCTCTGTCTCTGTCTCAGCTTCTCGGTTTCTCGCTCGCCTGCATTTGATTTCATAAATAAATTTTTGCAAAATATCAAGGCCGGATTGCAGCTTGAAACTTGTAAGCCATATAGTATATATACATATATACACAAGCATGTGCAGTCGCAAAAAACAAAAAACAAAAAAAAATCGTATCACAAAAACAACAAAAAAGTTACAAAATGGCAGCGACAACGCAATTTATTGGCTTCAAAGGTATGAGATTGAACAGAATTAAGTGCTCGCTATTGAAAACAAGTTGGTGTGCAAAATATCAGTTAATATCAGTCAGATGTTATATACTAGATTTCTGGGCACAAAGTGCATTTCGGCCAACCAGTTGCAATTCTCAATTCAATTTTTTTTTTTTGTTTACACAAAGTGTTCAAGGCCCGATCCAAATTTTTCTTAATTATAATGAGTTGGAATCGTGGCCAATGTTAAACCTTGAAATTTATTTTTCTATTTATTTTTATTTTTTTTGCAATTTGCATTGTTCCAATTGGCTGCTTAATATATGAGAGTTGTACGAGTTAAGTTTTTTTTTGTTATTCTAAATACACATTTGCATTTAATTTATATGTTGGCGTTGCTGGTGCTGCTGCTGATGTTTTCAACTATCCAACTATTTATCATGTATTCATTTATTGTAATTGATGAATTAATAAAATTACTATTTTATGCCGATAAATTGTTTTTAGTTTTCTTGGCAAAAGGCGGAAATCACCGATTGCATTTATTTGATCACACAGTTCTCATAATTTTGATTAATTATGTGCGCTCTTTTTTGTTGCCTGTTGTAATTTACTTTCTAGAAATTTGTTTATAAATTGTTTCAATTGATTTATCTCCGATGCGACCTTTAGTTGTCTTTAGTTTTCACACATACTAATGTGTGCTAATTATATGGTATGGGATCAAGTTAAATATGTTAATTGAGCTTGATGTATTTCGGTTAGTTAATGATGGCAATAAGTGAATTGATTACAAAAACACTGCAATTAACAAACCATTGAAAATACATTGAGCAGAAGAATTACAGATTGGCTCAGAAAGGTTAATTATAATACAAAAGTCGTTAAATTAATCGGCTTAAATTAAATAATTTTTGTGAAGCTTCTAGTACATGAAATGAACAGCATTTATTATTAAATAAATATTATATTTTTGGAATTTGATGACCGATCACCAAATATACTAAGAAACCTGCAAACAGTAGCAGATTATTTATAATTTTCTTATTACTCATATGGCTTTGGCTTTGAGCTATATATACTAAAAGCTCATTAAAATTTTCATAATGATTCATTGGCGATTTATTGAACGACTGATTTCATGTCATTATTTGCTTATTTTATTGTTTACCAAGAAATAATAAATTGAGTAATTAATTAAAAAGTCTCTCTGCTAAATACTTTTTTCTTTTGAAACTAAATACAACAAAACTTACTCGATTTTGATCAAGATCAATAAATCTATAGAACATTTAATTTAGACAAGCTTTAAAAGCATTTTCCTTAAATATCTTGAATTTTCCTACATATATTAAAGTAATTTGCCGGACACCGACACATGAGCAGTTGTCACTTCCGTTGCAACAGCAACAGCCTCGTCTTGATGAACTCTTCCGTTTCAACAATAATAACAGTTTGCCACCTTCAAGCGGCATTGGCCCTGCGGCACCTCCGATAAAAGATCATTGGCCATTAGTAGTTACAATTGTTGTTTGCTGTGCACGACTCTGGTCAACAACAATGACAACTCTCACCTGTTGCTGGGGGCGCATGCAACAAGTGAACCAACAGCAACATGCAACAAACTGAAGCAACATGAGCACGCGCCAACAGGCAACGGCAACGGCAATGGCAACGGCAACTGCAACTGCAACACCAACACCAACACCAACACAATGACAGGAAGATCGAAAACGAAACCAAAGCCACCGCTGCTGGCTGGGCTGACTTGACTGGCTAACTAACTGGCCAGCCCGCCTGGCTGGTTGGCTCAGTTACAGTAACACACATTTGGCTCAGTTGTTGCTGTTGTTGTTGTTGTTGTTGTTGTTGCTGTTGTTGTTGCTGTTGCCATTGTATGCAGCGAAGCGCATTTCCATTTCTAACGTTGATCTGCGATCTGCAACAGCCACGACAAACACGACCACAACTAAGACTGAGCTGGTGTTGGTGTTGGTGTTGGTGGCTGCTTGAATGGGCGACTGGTTGACTGGCTGGCTGACTGGCTGGCTGGCTGGCTGGCTGGCTGGCTGACTAGTTGACTGGCTGAATGTAAGGTCGCCATTTGCAGTGGCGGTCGATCGCGGCTCGTTCATGGCCCAGCTCACCTACAAACCGACAACCAAAAAGACAAGTTTAGCCGTTGCAGTTGCACCTGTAGTTGTTGTTGTTGTTGTTGTTTGTGCCATTGGACTTGCTCTTGGCTTTGAGTTTTATTGGTTGTTTGGCCATTGGCTGATTTATTATACATACGTATATGCAAGTCAATAAATATGTGTATGTTTGTGTGTGTGCTTCTTTGCTTATATGCATTTTGGCTTTGGGCATTTGCTTTTTATGCACCGGCCATTGCTCTTGACCCTAATGCATTTTCCACTAAGTACTGAGGTAAGAACTAAAGACAACTCTCAGTATCAATAATCCCAAAAATTCGATTTCCTAAGCTCAACTTAAAGACCACTTGCTGCACACGTTGATTACTTAAACGAAGTCAACACGAATTTAAATTAAATAAGGCAACAAAAACAAGGATGTTTTGTTGCACGACAGAAAGGTGGCATGAGAATATAGGGGGGTTGCACACACAAAACAAAGTTAAATGCCGCTCAAGGATGCTAAATGTGGCATGTCGAAATGTGTTGTCTGTATTTGTTGAAGCAGTATTGAGCTAACAGCATTGTCTATATATAGTACTGACTGTCTGACTCTATGTTTCGGTTTGTGTGTGTGTGTGTGTGTGCAAAACTGTTGCATGCAGCCAGAAGAAGGAGCAGACAACGATTTCATTTGCTGCTGGCATATGGCACATTTTCGACATGTTTTGTGTGCAATTTGGCAACAACAGCAACAAGACCAGCTACGTTTTCTATATCAGCAGCAGGCAGTGGCTGCTGACTGGCAGCCCAGCCCGTGACGCGTTGGAGGAAATGTGAAAACAACGTTACGAAACTTTTATTTTGAGCTCAATGCGCAACAGGAGGCAGCCACAGCCACAGTCACAGCAACAGCCACCAATACCAATGCAGCAGCAGAAGCAGCAAATGGAGAAGGGGTTGACAGCGCTGCAGCAGCAGCAGCAGCAGCAGGAGCAGCAGCATTGCAACCAATACGCTCCACACTCCCTCCACTCAAAAATAGAAAAGAAGAAAAAACGGAAAATGAAAATTGCTTTTGCTTTTACTTTGGCATTGGTTTTGCTGTTTTTGGGCTGCTGGTGATTTTGAGGGTTGTGGGTTTGGGTTCTTGTGGGTGTCGCTTCGTATTTTTGCTTCGTTTTCATTTATTTAGTTTCCTCGTTCCTCGTTCCTCGTTCCATTTTCCTTTTTATTTGGTTTGGTTGCCAGTGCTATATATTTGGGTACAACGACTTGTTGCTTTGTCTGTGTGCACTGTGTGCTGGGTGTGGCAGCGTGTGGCAAGTTACGTATGCGACCTGTATGCCGGCTGCTGTCATATGTGCTATGTTTTATGATGTCAGTTTTGGGTTTTATTAAAACTGCCCTGAGATATGAGTGTTGGCAATTGCTGGCTGCTCGTTTCTCTCCTGGCACATGCAATTTCGTAAATGTAATGCAGCATTTTTTAATAAATACGTAAGCAGGCAATATGCATAAGTATTATCGCTTATGTGCTGACACATCGCGCATACGCCGTGTGGCATCAGTTGTTGCTGCTGCTGCTGCTGCTGGTGCTGCTAGTGTTACGTCTGCCACTGCTACTGCTACTTCTATTGCTTATCAGCAGCCCAAATGTGCAAGCGCTTTTTAGTGCATGCAACGCCTTACAAATCGGGGTCACCTTCAAATTATCAAATTTCGACCGAAATGATTAACTCGTCACACGCAAAAACAAAAACAAAAATAAAAAGAAAACACTGCCAGCCCCCGACCCCCGTTTCAAATTATATAAAGAATAAAAACGAGCACTACAGCCACAACTATAGCAACAACAACAGCAACAACAACAACAACAGAACCCACTCATTCGCTGGCGAAACCTTATCTTTGTTACACAAAAACGCAACGGGCACGACGATGTTGTTGATGATGATGAATTTGCCCTGATTTCGACAAAAAAAAAAAAAAAACAAAAAATAAACAAACAAAAAACGCAAAAAGGCAAAATGCAAAAGAAAAAAAAAGACCAAACTAGAGATACACACCAAACTAAACCTGCAAGCGAAAAAAAAGACAGAAACAGAAAAGTTTCTCGAATGTTGTACAAAAAAAAATAGAAAAAATAGAAATAGAAATAACATCAAAAATTAGATAAGACGAAATTGAGTCAAACCCGAGCCGACAAAGCAGCCAGAAAAACTTCGCTAGCAGTTTGGAAAAAAATGCACCAAGAAAAAGCACACACACACACTACAAAAGATACGACAACAACAACAACAACAACAACAATAGCTACATATAACACAAATTATGAAAAGCAAGAATAACAATAACAACAACAACAACAACTGCCAACAAAGTGCAGCGCGTGTTTGGCCCGATCGCCTCAGCAATGGAATGGAAATAAATGTTGGGGGGGGGAGGGAACGGCAAAAGGGGCATGAAAATATTTTTCAGCAGTTGTCTAAATAACAGCGAACGACATTGGCGTCAGTGCCAGAAAGCAAACGAACTAAATTGCTAAAAAAATACAAAAAAAAAAAAATACAACAAAAAAGTCCACAAAAAAACAACAGCAACAACAACTAATGAAAATAAACGAAAACGTAACAAAAATCAATTGTCGCCAACCAAACGTCAATACAAGTGTCCATGTCTATGAGTGTGTACATGTGTGTGTGTGTGTGTGTATGTGTGTATGTGTGTGTGTGTGTGTGTGTGTGTGTGCCAGACTGTGTATCGTCAAAAAACATGCAGCCGCAATTGGAACTATTTGTAAGCTGTTGGTTGGTTGAGGGGGTGCAGGGGGGGTTCACTGAGTGCCATGCATTTAATTGCTGCGGCGGCCGTGCAAAATATCGTATATAGAACAATTTCAACTGGAGCCCTCTTCGGCGAGCCGAGCAGGCAGTGTGTTAAGGATAAACTTAAGCTTAGTAGTTAATAATTGCAACAATTAACATTTGCATATTTGTAGATATAAAAAAAAAAATGAGAAAATTATTTGTTTCCCTCATATTTGGAAATCCACTTGGATTGGGAATGGGGAAAATATATATTTAAATTCGTATGAATTACGGCAATCTAAGTTTAGCTGGATGAGTCGGTAAGATTTTAAAAAAATTCCCATTTTATTAATGCATATTTAATTTGGAACGAAATAAAAGTTTCAAAATGCTACGAAAGGTGTTCTAATTGAAAATATTTGAAAGCTTTTTACAACTTTTTTAATGTGTTAGAAAAAATTTGTATGTTGACAAGCGATTAATTAAGAGTATAATTTGATTTTTAATATGCGGACAGACATGATATTTAAGCATTTACATGTGCATCGATAAATTACTCCCATTCTGAAAATAATAATAAAATACAATTATTGCAATTTAGTAAAAACAATTCATATTTTTTTAAACTTTTTAGTTATAGGCTTACATGTCATGTTCAACATATGGAATAGTATTTGTTCAATGTTAATCAAAATGTGTGTTTTTTTTAACCAAATATAATTAGGTATTAAAAATAATGAAATATTCATAACCAAATTGAAACTAAGTAGATATGTTGGTTGTTGAAAACTTTTCAATGCCGCCAAGTGTTTGTGTAATGCCAAAAACCTGCTGGCAGCGAAGATAGCAACAAATACAAATAAATAAATGCAAATAAATTGAAAACACACATATCTTTTATGAAAATAATAAAAAAAATAAATAAAAACAAATATTTTTACCACATGCACATTTTTGTATTCATTTTGTGGATATTTTTTTTTTTTTGCATATTTTTCACAGCTTGCTTTAAATGTATTTTTGTATTTGTTTTGGCCAACAGGTGAATTGTTATTGATGTTTGACTAGTTTTTGCCGGTGTGTGTCGAGTGTTTTTGAATATTTCGATGCTGTGCAAAAGTTGATAAGCTTAAGGACAATGTAGAAGTGAGGCATTGTTGTTGCAACTATTTATTCAATTGTGTTTGTGCATATGGCATATATCGAGTTTGCATTTCGGCAACAATAACTGCGGGCTAACAACAATAGTATTTATACTATTGCTATTTCTTAAAGGTTGCTCATACGCCGCATTGCCGCAGATATTTATAATAATTGTAAACATTATTCTGTTTTTTTTTTTGTTCACAATTTAGCTCAACGTCTACCACTGCACCTGTTGCAAAAAATTTGCCTCGTGAATCAGAATTCATTGTCTTTCTTATGCAAAGTACGATTTCCTTCATGGTTTGCCAGTGCTGTGACATAGCCAAAGTTAAATTAAAACCATTTATCTCAATGCTACCCACTCACACTCACACTCACACTCACACTCACTCTATCACAGTGAAAAGAAAAATATCAGCGAAAACTTTGCCGCCCAACAGCTGCACAACACACACACACACACACAGACCACCGCCCACCACCCACCGCCCCAAACTACCACCCACAAAAATGGGCTGGCAGTAAGAACAACTATAACAACAACTGCCTGTTGCATTTTCCTATATACCTGGAACGCTTCCAGCTTGGATCTGCCTTTCCAACATCCCCCTTTATATAAGAAAAAAAAAATTTAAGAAATAAAATAAAAACAAAATACGAAAAAATGCGATATAACCACCCAGTTCCACCCAACCACCCAGTTCCACCCAACCACCCAACTCCGTGCAGCAACAGTTTATTTTATGCGCTTTGCTTTTGTAGTTAGCCGTTCTATGAAAAATAAAAATGAAAATGAAAAGCAAATGAAAAGTGGACTCGGGGATGGAGTTGAATTTCGTTTCGACTTTGGGACTGCAGCCGAAGCTCGGGCTATTTAAATGAAGCAGTTGATTTTGAATGCATTTCGAAAATAATTTGAATAAATAAATATTGGTGCGCTTAATTCGAGGAACTGCAAACAGCTTCAAAATGAAAATGGAAAATGAAGCATAGAAAATGACGCAGTTTAATTTTCACACTAGCCACAATGAATCACGCAAAATGTTTGCAATACATATTTAATATGCTGACTCTGTCCAAAACGTTGACTAAAGCCTTGGCTTAGTGAGTCACTGACTCGGTGATAGGACGACTGGTCGATTGCTGCCTGTGCAGCAAGTTGTTGCATAAGCAACAATAGCAAGCACAGTTGTAGTTAGCTTGCGCGACTTGTTGCCTGCATGCTGGCGTTGCTGCTGCTGCTGCTGCTGCTGTCGTGGCAAGCTTCTAATCCAATCACTTGAACAATGGCAATGCAAATGCAACAGCAGCAGTAGCAGCAGCAGCAGCAGCAGCAGCAGCAGCAGTGGTGGCAGCAGTGCGGCTGCAACTTCCTTTGTCTGCCATTGAGTGCCATATGCAACGCAGACGTTACAATTGCCGTGGCATTATAAAAGTGTTGCCTTGCCGCAGTGTTGTTGATGGTCAAGGTCATGAACCTGTTCCAATAACTCGTTTTCTTACGTGCCGCGTGCACACACACACACACTCAAATGGACAGACAGACAGACAGACAAACAGACAGAGAGCGACGACTGGCAGCCAGATGATTGTATGTTGCATGTTGGCAAAAGTTGCTGTTGTTATTGTTGTTGTTGTTGCTACTGCTTCTGCCAACAACTATTGGGTATGCTGCAGCTCTAATGCTAATCCTTGTAGATTTGCAAGCACGCCAGAGGCTCCGGTTTGTGCATCATGGCATGACTAATGGCTCTAATGGTCTAAGAAGTGGCTACCAAGCGGCTGCTCAAATCAATTTGCTATTGCATAAATGTTACATAAAATTAAATTTCAATTGACGTGGCCGCAATTAAAGTTAAGAACTTGTCGTTACTATGTCCAGGCCATTGCGGAAATGCCACCCAAGACATTCAGCAACAGCAACAACAACAACAACAATCACAACAATCACAACAATCACAACAATCACAATGGACATCTCAGCTACTTGAAGGACACGAGATCGCGCGTGTGGCGACAAATTAAAAAAATATGTTTTTATATAAAGAATAAATGGGTAGGTGGAAAATAAAAAGAAAATCACAATGCGTGGGCGTCCACCTGGCTGATTCATTGTTTTGTTTTGCTCCCACTGGCTGTGTCAGTGTCATAAATTGTTCAAAATGAATTATTCGAAATTAAAATGCGATTTGCACAAAGAAAATCACTTCGCGAAAACGCTTCCGTCTGTCAGCGGAGTGAAATTAGAAGCGCATTAATTAGAAATTTTTATTATTCTAATTTTTTTTTTACTCAACAATAAATTTGAGGCGACATTTGTGCATAAATTTAGATAAAGATTTCCGCGAATTTTTGTTGTTGTATATTCAAGTATTGAGACGCATTCAAGAATAGCAAAATAACAACAACAAAAGCATTTTAATCAATAGTTACCCATATTGATGATTGTGCATTTGATGCCCATTGTTGTCAATATACATATATATACATATATACATATGAGTGTGTGTGTGTGTGTGTGTGCGTATTAATGTATACGTGTGTAAGCAAATATGTCTCGTTTGGGGCCCAAAGCCAGCGCATTTGTTCGGCTTCATCACCTATTTATTTATTTTCCCAGCTCTTATGGAATATTTTGTAGCATTTTCGTACATTTCCGTTGGAATCGATGCACTTAGAGCTTGAGGTTATGTAATAAATTTAAAATTACCCCCAAAAATAGGATTTTCTATCTCTGTTTTATAAATATATTGTTTTTGACTACCACATAAATATATGTAATTAATAAATAATACATTATGGCAAATTGGTGCACATTATTTGCGAAGTTCAACACTCCAGAGATTTTTTTTTAGGATTGTCGGCGCTAAATTAATCTTAAAATATTTTATATCGAACTCCTTTTACATATAATTTTTAAAGAATACAAACTTAATTTACAAAAGGCTAAGAAGTTGTATATAGACATAAATATGATAAGAATATCTGAGCTAGAAATGAAAAAAAATTCGAAAATGTCAGGGGAAAAGACAGAGTGCATTCGTACAAAAATACTTCAAATGTAATTTAATGAACATATTTCATGTATACAAAGCATCAGTCGTGCATCCTAAGTCACCGATGAGATTATTAACCGAATGCCTACCCCATAGTTTCCACAAGGGGCCGACGCCCCTTCCCCATCCAACTAATTTCACAACTCGCTCATGCAAAAAACCAGAGCAGCAAAAAAATGGGGAAATAATGTATAAAAAACAAACTCTTTGCATTTTGAGTGCAAATGACAAAGGGAGAGAGATTTGTGGTGGGAGAGTTAAAAAGAGAGAGACAGAAGGAGAGAGAGAGAGAGAGATGGACAATCGTGACTTATAAAGCTCAGGCAAATCAATAAAAATAAAAATAAAATATTTTACATATTATAAAAATTGTACAGTTGAAATGAATTCAATTAACTTACAGGTTGTTTTTTTTATTGCAATAGTTCTTCTTGACCTTTTAGCATTATCGCAAATGTGTGCGTGAGCAAATGCATATCGCCTACTCACTCACTCACACACGCACACTCACAAAAATATATAGCGTTACCCTCACAATAATATTATTATTATTTGCACAAATAAAAATAAACAAATCTTACTTACTTTTAGTTCGCAGCTCAAATATGAAGTAACTTTCACACAGTTCGCTTACATTTCTGTATAGAAATTTGGTGATTGGTTAAAAATTGTGTTTTGATTAATTTCTTATTCGCACAGCACCAGCATTGTTGCAAAAATATTTAGCAAATTTTTTTTTAGATGAATTTTTTGATTAGGCTCTGATTTGCTACGCGAGTGAAATAAAATATTTTGTTATCACAAGAGAAACGCACGTCAACTGTTTGTTAGCCTTTGGGCTGTTGAAGAGGAAGCACATGTAATGCACTCACACTCACACACACACACACACACAAACAGACATGCACATGTATAAAAGAGTGTACGCATGCTAATACACAAGTGCTAGCGTATGAAGTGTGTGTGTGTGTGTGTGCGTATGTGTGTGTGTGTGTTAGAGTGTATTGGTAGCAGCAGCAGAAAATAAATACAAATTTCGCACCGCGACCAACGTCAACAACAAACAAACACCGACACTAACAACAAGCGCAGACAACTTTACTAATACGTAAACAACAAAATCGACTAACTTGACGACGACGTCGACGGCGACGTTGGCGTCGCTGCTAACTGCTGCTGCTGCTGCTTCTGCTGCTGCTGCTGGCGCTGCTGCTGCTGCCGCTGCGCTTACAACGACAATCCGAAGCTAAGGCAAAAGCGTACCGAACCGTTCGAAACGACCGACAATAAAGCTGCCATCCAGCTGAGCTGCCCGGCACTATGACTATGAGCCGGAGCCCAAACTGAGCGGCGGCAGAATGAGTGCAGCGGCAGATTGCTCTCCACACACACACACATACACACATGCACACTTGCACACAGCACACATGCAAACGACAAAGAGTCAGCCACAATGCTGTCGTTGTAAAGGTCTAAGAAAAGTTTCGCTGCCTGCATGCATTTGCCTTGACTGAGAACATAACGCTCAACTTACAGCTGTCTCTGTATCTCTGTGTGTGTGTGTGTGAGTGAGTGTGCTTGTGTGTGTGTGTAGAAAAAAATGCAGTGGCACTCGCCAGCGCTGAGCTGAGAGATTGAGAGACCCTTGCCAAGTGGGAGGTAGCTGCCGGCGAGCACTGTCTCAATGTATTGGTGCGCTTCATTCATGGCAGCCGGCAAAAAACGTTAAAAGCGAAATTGGTTAACAAAAAAAGAGAGGCAAAAACACAAACGAAAAAAAAACAGGCAAAAAGAAAATGGTGGCAAGAACCGACTCGGAGCGCAAAATGTGTCGCCGCAGTTGGATCTGAGTGAGTGAGCGAGGAACTTCTGAGTGAGCAGCAGGCTACGCTGGCGGGGAAGGCCAACGTCAGTGTATTTTTAATTGCACTTTCTTGCATTGGTATTGGTTCACAAGCACACACACACACACACACACACACACACAAATGCACTCAGCGCTCAGCTAGCTAAATGCACTCATTGGCAGTCGCTCCCAGAACCAAACGCTGCTGAACTCGCTCTGAGTTTTTTTTTCTGATATTTTTTTTGTTTTTTTTTTTGTTTGTTAATTTATTTTGTGCATTTTGTTCTCCATTTTGTACATTTTTCAACAATTCTTTTTCGGTTGCGTTTTAAGCAGCGAAAACAAGTCCGAGACCGACGACGACGGCGACAACGAGACAGCGCTTTGTTCAGCGCTGGAGACGAAGACGGAGACGCTCACTCACCGCTCGAAATGCAACTGGCGACTCTGACAACGCTCGCCCGTTGCACATGCACTTTTTGTTTTGTTTTTGTTTTTTTATTTCGCTTTTTTTTCGCTTTATTTTTTTTTTTGAGTATGCAACGGTTTTGGTCCGCTGTTGTGCGAATGTCGAGCGCGCGAGAGCAAACTGAAATTATTATAATTCGCCAGAGTCGGTCGGGGCGGGCGGACAATGCAATTCGACTCGACTTGCAGCGAGACTCAATTGCATGTCATTGTAGACGAAAAAATGTTTTTTTTTTTTTTTTTTTGAGAATTTTCGGCACAGCGACTGCATCGAATTATGGACAGCGAAACTGCGGGACTGGGGATAGGGGCAGGCGTTGGAACAGGGTCTGTAAGTCAGCGCTTGAGTCGGACGGGGGGCTGGGACTGAGGCTGAGGCAGAGGCTGGGGTTGGGGTTGGGTCTCTGTCTGAATTTAGTCGTGACTGGTTTCAAGGTCTCTCAATTAATGCGAAAATTTCGTTGTACATTTTTTGTTTTTGTATTTTGCATGCCTTGTAACGAAAATTCGTGTATAATAAATATAGTAATTGTTTAACCATTTTTTTTTGTGTTTGTTTTTTGTTTACATTGTGGAATTGCATTTAATGCTTTTCTAATAAGCGAAATATTTGTTGATTTTAATTGCATTTACATTAGTTAACGGCGACTCTCTGACCTTCGGCTCTGGCTATAGTCAAGAACTGGCATTTGAAATTGCGAAGGTGACTGAGGCGTAAACATGAGTGGAACATGACACTAGCTGAATCGAGGCTTTCAGCATAAGCTTGAGTTGGGCTAGCTGGCATTGCATTGCAAAACTAATAAGGAACATATTGAATAACTATTAAACAATTGATTTGTATATATTTATAATTCCACGAAATAGATTCGTAGACTCAAAGTGCAAATATCGGCATATGTAAGTTTTTGACTGAATTTATATATTGTTTTATTAAACTTTTAGAAGAACATAAAATGGGAACAAAATTTTATTAATAATTTGTATCACTTTGAAAATTGATACATTTGTAGCTCCAGTTTTTATTATGTTTAAAATGTATGACTTTAAATTTGTTTACATGATACATAAAAACATTGAGTTTTTTGTGCATTTACATTTGCATATGCCTGTCCAGATTCGCAACAACCACGACGAATGAATCCCAAACCCTTATCGTGTGTAATTCATGTCCTATCGCTGTTGAACCGCACCACTTCCGTGTCGCAAAAAAAAACCCACTTGAAACACACGGGTAATGTCGCCAAAGAGGAACATACATAATTACTGTATTTACAAAAGATAAAATCGGCGACAACATGCTCGTAAGCCCCGAAAAAAATTTTAAAAAAATACATATACACAATATATATGCATAAAAATCTGATGAGAAGCAATTAAAATTAAAACCACGTAAGCAAATACGAGAACCCCCGAAAAAGCGTTAAAAAGAGCCCAAAACCCATAAAAATCCACCCCATAGAAAATGCATTTTTTTTCCAAATGCCACACAAAAGATGCACGAAGCAAAACGTGCAATTTTGTTGAATGCATTTCGAAAAAAAAGTACCGAAAAAAAGTCGAAGCGAATGCACAAAAAAATGGTATGCAATTTTTTGCATAATGAAAAATGCAGCAGGCAAACAGACGCACACACACACACACACACAGACACACATACACAAATACACATAGAGAAATAATGAAACGCATTGCATGCATGCACATTGAAAGCTGAGCTGTGAAATCCAGACCCAAAAATATATTCTAAAATTAAAATGCGACGGCCTGTCGAAATGTAAACAGTCAAAGGGGTGCACAAGGCAAGAACACACTCACACACACACACGCACACACACACACACACACACAATTAATATATACACACACGCACACTCATGTGCAATTAAAACACGCCACTGCAACAGAGAATACAAAGCACAGGAAATAAATGCATTTTTGTGCATCTTGCAGAAACACACAACACACACACACACACACACACACACACACACCAGCACACACAAGGGCTAATGGGGTGAGTTTCTGCACGTCTGATGTCAACAACAACATTTTCGAATGCATAATTAAAAAACGATTTTTGCAATTAGATTGCAAAATTACGCATTTCCCAGGCACCTTAAGCAAAAGATTGTCGTCCAGACTTTGATTGGCCCAAATGAGCGCCCAGGCAGGAAGTGAATTACATCCGTTCTAAGCTGCGCCTGGGCCACCATTTGGCAAACACAACTGTATGCCTTAAGCGGAAGCATCAGCTCAAGTGATTCTCTCAAGTGGACCTGGGCATATGGACATACGGAAACGATTGGACGCCAGACCTGGTCCACCATCCACCATAAATAATAAGCAAAATTAAACGCGCAATTAGATAAGAATCAAACTTAAGCCGTAATAATTGGCGATAGTTAAGCAACATTTAAAATAAATGTTGAGCACTTAATTGTATTGTTATTTACAGCATAGCGGTAAGTTAATTGAACGTCTCTCAATTGTTTTGTGAAATCTGATTAATTCACAATTAATCATCAATTAAAAAATGGTCTTGTAAAAATAAATCATTATAAATCATTGTCATCATAGAATGTGTATATATTAAACATATTGTATTAAATTGTTGTTATTGTATATATATATATTAAACATATTGTTCTCGATGTCACAAAATAAATGCAGTTTCTCAATAAATTATCAAAATTGACTTAACAAATATAATTATTGCCAAAATGGAAACAGCTTTAACAAATTTAAAGTTGGTCGAAGCCTTATTTGGCAACTTAATCAATTTAAACGCTAAATATTATTATTTTACTGTATATTTACTCACTTAAATACTCTCATAAATGTAGAACATTTTGCAGCACTAAATAAATTTCCTTCCGCCCACATTCGCAATTAATGTAGCCTCATGATTTCAACTGTAGTTCGCTAAATGTGATTTTCAGTTTCAAGTAAAAGTAAACGAAAACAAGCAAAACAAATAAACCAAAATGAAATCAACAAATAAGCAGTCTCTCAACTGAGGAGCAGCAGCAGCAGCAGCAGCAGCAGCCAGAGCCAATGACCAAGAATCAACAGCAGCAACAACAACGACAACAACTACAAAAACCACAGCGGCAACAAAAAGCATACAGATTGCTGAGGCCAAGGAACTCGGGTGCAATACAAAATTGCTTGGCCTTGGTCAGGCACACTGTAAATGTATGTACTATGGACACATGTACATATGTATGTATGTGTACTGTGTGTGTATATAAATATATATGTGTATATATACAATAAATATTTTTAAATGTTTTTGCTCT
Organism: Drosophila kambysellisi; assembly: GCA_035042185.1. Lineage (NCBI taxonomy): Eukaryota > Metazoa > Arthropoda > Insecta > Diptera > Drosophilidae > Drosophila > Drosophila kambysellisi. Next base: position 980,149 of record JAWNLS010000855.1, read on the forward strand.
GTTTTTGTCTTTTATTTTTGCATTGCATTGAGCACTGTGCTATTACGCTGTAATTTTCGTTGCGAAAAGTCGACAAGAAAGTGAAGTGTAAGAATCACATAGATTAACTCAACAATTGATAAGATACGCACAAAATAATAAAAATAATAATAAAAAAAAACAAAAATGCAACGGAACGGCAACAACAAACATTCGAGTAACTGTTTGCCTGATAAGCCACAACCACAAAGGTTGCCCTGTGGACGTTGCATTGTAGGTCAGTAAAAGCCAGCAAGGGGCATCACAAATTATGTCATTTGAAGCTTAGCCCAATGAAACAGATTTCAACATGTGTTAAAAATACATTTGCATTAGCAACGCACACAATCACACAACATGCAACACACACACACACACACGCACACACACACACGCACACACACACACACACAGACGCACGCACGCAAACGTGTCCAAATATACACGCACAAATTGCCGTTTAACCAATGTCAATGTCAACAAGCAACATCTGCAGCAGCAGCAGCAACAACAGCAGCAACAACAGCGACAACAACAGCAGCAACAAATGCATTTCTAATGGACGCAGCATCCACGCGGAAATGTTTAGGCCGTATGTTGTTGTTGTTGTTATTGTTGTTGCTGTTGTGGCTGTTGCTGCGTTGCTCCACGCCGGCAACACATTGTGTGTAAGGTCATATCTCGAAATTTTATTTGGCTGCCTGCCAAATACAAAACAGATGAATGCAACACCAAAGCGCCTGCAGCATGCACAAAAACACACACACACACACACAAACACACACACAGAAACATGAGCACACGAACACGTGCCGATACACACACATACACACACACACATGCACAATTTGTGTTGCAAATTCACACATTGCTGTTGTTGTCGGGGCAGTCGGGGGCCGTTTTTGGGGGCTGTCAGTTTTAGATGTTTAGTTTTAGATATCAATGAAGCCGAGAGCGAAAGTGTTTTCCGACCATTTATGTTTCAATTAAAATTACGTATACGTATACGCCGTATTTATATACTGTATGTGTATGTGTGTGTGTATGTGTATGTGTTCGTGCGTGTGGTCGCTGAACTTGTGGCAGTTTGTATTTTTAGTTAAATGCACATTTAATCGGCTTTTTATGTATGTATGAAAATTGGCTTATGATTAAAAGCCATTATGGATCAATTTATTTAAATTGCACAGGAAACAAAACTTTAAGAGATCATTTAAGATTGGCGTTAATATTAAAGCAGCCTTGACTTATCTGCTTATTAGTGATACCATAATATTGATATAAGTATCAAGTTGAGATAGTCCAGTTAATGAACAATGTCAAAGTAATAAAACCTGTCACAAGTTTTTTTTTCTGCTCGAACACACAATTGAGTAAAGCTATTATTCATTTATTAAATTTTTTACAGCAGACGAACTCAAAAGTTCGATACAGACAGCAAATTCAAGATATGAAATTATGGATGGTTTTTATGATGGTATTATCAGTTGACATTTTCGAAAATTTCCGGTTTTCGAACGTTGTCAGCTCAAATAAAAAATAAAACTGATTATAATGAGCTAGTTAAATGTTTTTTAAAGATTTGTGAGATAGTTAATTATGAACTTCAGCAGGGAAGCCCCTTTCAAAGTCCCCTGATCAGACAGCATGACTCTGTCAGCTATCGCTCTCTCTCTCTCTCTCATTATATCTCTTTTTGTCTTTCTCTCTCTCTCTCTCTTCAACCCCATTGTTTAACCATCGACGAAAAATGCACGCATATGAGCAAATAACAGGAATTTGGCAGAAACGATTGCTGCACTGCTTCCACCGGCCAAGTTGATGCCAATAGGGGATCATGAGTTTGGTTGACTGCAGCAGCAGTAACAATTCATAACTACATTGAATACATTCACTTGCACTTGCAATCGAATGGACTGTAATGTAGAGAGGGTATGTGCATATGTCAAGTTCAAAAACCTCATTACTCACTGGAAGCTGATATTTCGTGATGACCAGAAGACCAGCAGCAGAGAGCTACAAGTATTGTAAATACATACAGTCATTCAAAGCTTATTTCGGGCAGCGACTAGCAAAAATTTTTATTGCCTGCCATAAAATAATTATTCATTATTTTTCAAAAATTCCAAAGACCCATGGCAGGTACATGTATTGACCACCGAAATGAATATATGGCCCTAATAAACTGGGATTTCCCCACCCGTTAGGTCGGGTTATGTAAAAAAGTACCGCTATGTAGATTCAAAGGTTATTTCGGGCAGTTACATTATGGACACCTGGGTGCCATAAAACCCGGATTTTTCTACCAAAAGTTGAATATTTTCGGTATAAATAGACCAATCGGCCGTAGCCAGTTTATTTTTTTCCTGCATTTCGGGTGCAATAAGCCAACAAGGACCATGGGTAAATGGACTACCATTGAGCAAAGTAAACTCATCCTGGAACACTTAAAAATCGGATATTCATATCGCCAAATAGCTAAAATGGTCAATCTAAACACCTCAACTGTATTCCACATCATTTGGAGTTTCGTGGACGAAAATTGGACAAAGGACAAGGGCGGAATTGCACCAAACCCGATTTTCACCGAGCAGGACGAGCCAAGGATCTTCAAGATTTCAAGGGGAAATCTTAAGCTATCGGCTCAAAAACTGACTCAATAGGTGCAGGATGAAATAAGGAAAAAGTTCAGTATGGGAACTGTGCTCCAAGTTCTGCGCAACCATGACTTTAAGGCCCGAGAACCACGGGAAAAGAAATTTCCAAGCGCAAAAAATAAAGGGTATAGGATGACGTTCGCCAAAATCCACTTGGACAAGGATTTGGAGTTCTGGAACACAGTCATATTTGAATATGAGTACAAATTCAACATTTTTTGCCAGAACGGATGGAATTATATGTGGCGACACTCCAATACTGAGCTGAGTCCCAAAAACTTAAAGGCAACAGTCAGGCACGGCGGAAAGAAATGTTTTGGTATGGGCATCTATCTCGGCAGCCGGTGGCGGAAATTTTGTGATTATTGAAACAACAATGGACAGGAATGTATACTTCAATATACTCAAAGAAAATTTACTCCAAAGTTCCGAGAAACCGGAAATCCCACGTACTTTCCGGTTCTACTAGGACAACGACCCCAAGCATAAGGCCGGAATAGTACAGATCGAACTGCCCCCATGTGATGATTCCACCGACCCAGTCTCCAGATTTAAATGTTATTGAAAATTTGTGGGCTCTGCTGGAAAATAACTTCCGGAATCACAAGATATCCAGCAAGCATGATCTCAAAAATGTTCTGCTGGAGGAGTGGAGCAGGATCAGCCCAGAAACTACCCGGAAGCTGGTATCTTTCATGAAAAATAGGTTAAGCGAAGTTGTTAAGGCTAAAGGATGTCATACTAAGTATTAACATCCTTATTTAAGTTTTTATATGCCAAATATGTATCTTTTTTAAAACTGCCCGAACTAAGCTTTGAAATGTATTTTGGATATGTTTTCAGTTTTTGACTAATTTTAATTAATTAATTAATGTTTTAATAAAAACTAAAGTTCCTTTTTCAAATGTGATATACCATTAAACAAATTGGCATTTCAACATTCTGGGTTGTTTTCCATGTTTAAACTTTATAGTACTTTAAAATTTTTGCTAGACACTGCCCGAAATAAGCTTTGAATGACTGTATGTAGGTATATTGCGGTTTATGATTTGAAGTCCACGCAGTTCACACACACACACACACGCATATTGATTGTGTGCAGAGCGCATACATGAGTATTTTTGTAAATATGTATATTTCTTTATCGCAAATGATTCACGAAAAAAAAAAATAATAATAAAAAAATAACAAATGTGAAATGGCGTCCATGACCAACACAACAGACAACTAAGACCCGAAAGCAGAGACAACAACAACAACAACAACGGTCACTGGCAGGCACTCCTCCTCCTCCTCCTGCTCACCCTCCTCCACTTGGTGCTTCTCCTGCTCCATATGGTATGCCATGAACTGAACCAACAACCGATTTTTATTATTATTTTGAATACGCTTCTTGTTGCTGTTATTACTCTTTTTGTTGATGTTGTTGTTGTTGTTGCACTTTTTTTCTTCGGTTTTTTTGTTTTTTTGTATTTTGTTTTGTATATTTTTCGTCACACTTGGCAGCCGCAGCAGCAGCGACAACAGCAGCAGCAGCAGCAGCGCTTGCAGCGACTGCTGCAGCGGCAGCGGCAGAGTATTTGTATTTGTATTTACACAGAGTCAGCGTTGACGTCAACGTCAGCATCGACGACGTCATGCCCCCTGTCCAGGCCCCTGGTCGGTCGGTCGGTCGGTCGGTTCGTCGCCTGGTCTGTTCGTCTGTCGGTCGTCCCTAACCTACAACAACCGAATTCGCACTGGGCCAGGTTCAATGAACTTTTTGGCTGCGTTTGCTGCTGTTGCTGTTGCTTTGACGTTGTCGTCGTCGTTGTTGTCGTTGTTGTCGTTGTCGTCGTCGTCGTCGTCGTTGCATAAAGCGTGCATTGAGGGCGCTGGTTGACTGTCCGTCTGTCTGGCTGGCTGGCTGTCCGACTGACTGACTGACTAGCCATTTGGCCTGTCATGCGTATGTTGTTGCTATTGTTTTTGTTGTTGTTGTTGTTGTCGCTGTTGTTGCTTGCTGTTTACTTAGTGTCTGTGTATGCGTGCATGAATGAAGCTTCTTTCTTTTAATTTTGTCAAGTTCGTTTTGAATTTCAATTTTGAGTCATGCATAAAGTGCAAGATACGACAACGAGTACTTAAGCTCGCTCATACTCATACATACATACACATATAGATATTAATATGTGTATATATGTATGTATATACAAGCAGGCAGTTTTCTTTCTACATTGTATATGACAGTCAGCAGCTGTCGCCGCTTTTTGATAAGCGTCTGTCTATCCTATAAACGCAACTGCAAAAATAATTTAAAAGAAATTAACCACAATAACCCAAGCTTTCGATTCTCTGTGCGAAAAATTAACTAGAAATCGGAAACTTTTTAGAAAATCAAATTACATGGCGCAAAGAGAACGGCAGGAAAAATTCAATGGCAAAATAAGAAAAGTATGAACGAAAGCTTAGATACTCTATCAAATAATATAAAAGTGTTAAATTACAATTTTAACTTATATATAAATATAAATATATTATATTATTTATTATAAAATCATTATATATTTATTATTTACTTTCTTTACTTGTTTTATTTCCTTTGACGTCTTGGAATAATTCTAAACTTTGAATTGCAAAATTTTTAAATTTAGAATCAATATAGACTATAGTATATTATATATTATTAGTCTATTATATTTAGTAACTAGTAAAAACGGAAGTATAACTAACAAGGTAGGGTGAGTGCCTGGTCGGTTCTTGTAGATGCAATAGTCTGGCTAAGATGTTCTTGGCTTGCCATTGACGATTATGATTCTGTTAAAAATAATCAGTTTGTGATAGGTAAGGAGGCTGAGACTGGGACCGAGAGATCTGGGACTCTGGCTGAGTCTGAGTGATTCGCTTGGTTGCCTGCTAGGTTGGTTGCTTGGCTTGAGTTGACTTGACTAAATATGATATGCCCTGGCATAGAGTCAACCAAATTCTTACCACAGACACAGATACCTCCCAAAACCCCCTCATTATATGTGTGTGTGTGTGTGTGTGTGTGTGTGTGTTTGTGTGTGGCGAAAATGAATGTAATGCAATGGAATTGAATCGAATCGAATCGTCGGCGATGTCGAATTGTGGATTAGTTGGATGGTAAAAAAATGAATTGCTACAACTTCAGCATCTGTCTGTCTGTCTGTCTATCTGTCTGTTCGCTTGTCTGTCACTCAGTCAGTCAGTCTGTTTGTCATTTCACATGCTCGTTCTGTGCATTTGGCTGTGATTAATTACATTGGCTGCCGCTGGTAACTTCAGCTTGGAAAACAACAACTTGGCTGGCAAGGAAGCCTTAGAAATGTCAGGGCCAATGGCATGGCCCAATGCAAATTTATGACAACGTCGCGCCGAGATTTATCAACTGCAACAACTGCCAGCACTAACAGAAACAGCAACCGTAACAACAACAGCAACAACAACAGCAATAACGAAAATAAGAATAACCAGTTAATGCGCCGACAACAAATAAAATCGAAAGCCGCGTCCAAAAAACCGGTTCGCCAAAGTTCTAAAAATGAAACTGGCTGCAGCCGAGCTGCAACAAGACCAAAAATATTTTTTCACTGTCTGCCAAAATTGCAAGCGGGCATAAATTAACCGCATGGGGTCCAGATATATTCGCACACACACACACACACACACACACACAGCCAAAGATACACGCATGCGAGCGAAGCACACCCAAAACCACTTTAAGTCCACAATGATGACGTTGATGTCGGTCCCGACGTCGGCCAACCAACCACGCCAGTTGAGTTTTCAAGTGCAGTTCTCGTTGCTGATGACGCAAAAAAAAGTAAAACCGGCAACGACCACGACCTCACCCAAAACCGGGCAGCAGCACAACAAGCAGCACCAGCACCAGCAGCAGCAGCAGTAACAACAACAAATGGCAGAAGCGCTGCCAGCACACAACGCATGGAACGGCTCCACCCCAAAGCCAAAAATGCGCAATTTGACTGTACGAAAAAAGTAAACGAAAAAACGGATAAAAACGCAACAACAGAAAGAGCAACCAAAATAAATGTAAAAAAAAAATAAAAAAAAAAATTGTTATTGACACGTCGATGCCGGCAATACCCTAAATCAAGCAGCATTTCTCGTCGAGTATTGTCGATTATGTTTTAAATATATAATATAAATTCGAGCATTGCAATATAAAATACAAACTGCAAAAAAAAAAACAAGCTGAAAAATATAAATATTTTTTTAATTGGAATCCCGTTAAAATATTAAATCATTTTTGCTCTCTGTCCCTCTCTGTTTTGAAGTCGGAAATTGTGACAATTTTCGAACAAATAATTATTGAGTAAAAAAATATACATTTAAATTTATAAACAATAACATTCTTAATTACAAAGTTAATGTACTCCGAGGCTTGGGTATATTAAACAAAAATTTTCGTTTGCTGCTCATACAAATTTTTCTGGGCTGGCGGTTGTCGGTTACTGACCGTCCTCAAGGTTTTTCGTATTTTGCCCTTTTTGCAGAAGCAGCGACGTCGACGGCAGCGCCGGCCGCGGCAGAGGAACTGAGACGCTGGCAGCGTCAACGATCGCAGCGCTCAATTCCCTTCATTTAGAGCGTTTTTTTTTTTTTTTTTTTTGTGTTTGTGTTTATGTTTGTGTTGTTTGTTGCTGCTGCTGCTGCTGCTGCTGATGCAGTTCGTTGTTGCATTTTTGAACGTTTTACGTAGCGCAAATTACAGCAAACACGCCATCATCATCACCATTACAATCATCGTCATCATCTTCATCATTATCATCTTCATTATTGCTGTTGTTGTCGTTGTCGGAGTCACAGTTGGTGTTGCTGCTGGGGAGCAGTAATAATAATAAGAACAGCAACAACCACAACAACAACAACTACATCAGCGGGAGCTACAACATAATCAAGATGGCAGCCACTTGCAGCGGCTTGCAACAACAAAAAAATTGACGAATATGCGATGCAACAGCAAAAGCAACAGCAACAGCAACAGCAGCAACAGCAGCAGCAGCAGCAGCAGCAGCAGCGGCAGCGGCAATAAACAGAAATTTAAACCCGAATTCAATGCAAAACATGTTGAGGCAAAAAGCGGAGACTTGACATAAAATATGGAATCGACTCGAATAGACCGAGTGCAGATCAGATCAGAGCCCAGAAGAGGAACACTTGAGTGAAGTCTTGTGCTCTTGCCATCTCACTCATCATTTGAGCTCTGACTCTTTCTGGGGGAGCCACTGAAGCATAGGTTTTAATTTATGTAGCACGCACATTTTGTGTTCTGTTTTTGTGTTGCAGGCCTTTTTCTCACAATTTGTTTTGGCAGTGAACGGAATGAAAGATGGAGTCAAGAGAGTACTTTTGCCACAGGGAATGCCAAGCTATGCCATGCAATTAAACGAGCACCTGAATCGGCACTGCAAGGGGTGTGTGTGGTGCACCAACAGGTGCAGCAGCAGCAGCAGCAGCAGCATCAACATCAGCAGCAACAACAGTAGCAAAAGTTCTTTCTAATGAGAAATGGAACACCATATAAGCCAGGGCAAAAAATAACAGAAATATTTGTCCGCAGGTAACATATTTTTTTTGTCTAAACGATAGCTAAAGATCTTGTTCCAGCTAGCAATACAGAAAGTTGAGATACACTATAATTAGTTGTGTCAAAAATTAAAACAACAAAACATAAACTAAAAATATTAAAATCATCATGAATAATTATAATTAAATAATTACGATACCATATACCATATCTAATTTAAAATATATAATTAAACATGCCTTGATAATAATGCGTGCCACATGGCGTATGCGTTGTGCATAAATCATAAGCCAAATTCCAAACAGTTTGCACAAGCACCCAAACAAAATGCACCCAAAAAACACAAACCCAAATTGGCCATCTAAGCACAGGCCAAAAGCGAGCCACATAACTGACCCTGAACTAAATTTGCAAACCACTCAATTAAATTGTCTGTCTGTGTTTGTGTGTTTAAGTCTGTGTGTGTGTGTGTGTGTGTGAAGGCCTATATGCGATGATTGTTGTTGTTGTTGCTGTTGCTGGTGCTGATGCTGGTGCTGTTGTTGTTGCATATTTGAATGAAAATGCACACGACAGCACGAAACTGCGGCAGCCTCTAATCCAGTATCCAGTCGGTTGCATCTAACAACAGGTGGGTGGCTGCCACAAACGCATTGCAACCAATTGATGCATGTGTGTGTGTGTGTGCAGTTGTGTATGTGACATTCTATGTGTTGCCCGATGTTGGAACATTCAATTGTTGGCTGAGCTAGCCCGGAAAATGCATCTCTCACCCCACTCGCTACGCATTTAAGCGTGTGTGTGTGTGTGTGTGTGTGTGTGTGTGTGTGAGTGTGTGTATTTAGTGAAAATGAAAGTGCTATGCAAATTTCGATTTAGGCATCATTATTAAGAGTATCAAATGATGTTGTTGTTTTTGTTGCAGCCTGCGGTTAGTCGTCAACCTATTGTACATAATGAAATTAGCATGGCAGCTGCTTCGTGCAACAGGTGCCTCAAATGTGGCTGCGGTGCCTAAGTACTGTTACATATGTATGTATGAATGGGTGTTTGTATGTACATATGTCCGCTGCCTCTAGTATATATGTATGTATGTTGCCGAAAAGTGGTAATCTGGCCTCCTCTGTGTGTGGCAAATACACACCCACAGACAACACTGCAGACAGCATGTGTGTGGAGCTGGACCACAAAATTGTGTGTGTGCCCTTTTGGAGAGGACCTGACACTTAACTGCAATTTAGGTGCATTGTGATTCCATTATCAAGCACAAGTTGCCACAAGCAAAGTGTCCCTTAAATTGTGTGTATATTTCAACTACATATGTATCTCTGCTAGACAAACTGAAAATTAACTTTTGTTGTACATTGTAGAGCTACCACTTCAAATTGTTGGAGTGGAAGTTAAAGTTAATTAAAATTGAAACTGTAAAGCTCTTCATTTGATTGCAGCAAATTGAATTCATCTTTACTGCTGGCAGCTAAAACAAAATATGAAAATTAAATAATTTGTTTTCTTTTTTTCGCTTTTCTCATTTTTTTCGCATTTCTCATTTCAATTAGTGCAAATTATGATGAAAATTCTGTTAGTACAAATGTCAGGCAGTAGGATTTCTATGATATTTAAATGCCCTACCTCAAAATGGTGCATAGGAAACAGAGATCCCTTATTAGAGGCATAAGCTACTCTTCAGTAAATTCCTTGACACCTTTGACAAATGTTTACTATAATAAAAATAGAGAGATACAACTTTATATGTAAAGAGAGTTTAACATTTCGACGTAAGCTTTTTTTTATTTGTGAAACAACAATTTATTTATGTTTTAATGGCTTCTAGACAGCTCAAAAGCTGAGAGAAAAATTAATTACACATTCAACTGTATATTTTGTTTCTGGTTATCTGTTGATTGCGTAATGCGGAAACATGAGTAATCGAGTTATGCTGCTGTTTGGCACTAAGCATTAAGCAAACCAACAAAATGGAGCTGGTTACCAAACAAATGCTGCTTTGAAGACCGAACTGAGCCAAACCGAATCGAACCAAACCAAACCAAACCAAACAAAACAGTTCATTGTCGTCTCCATGTGACCACTTCCTCGGACATCTCGCTCTAGCCGCACAACAAAAACAACAACAACAACAGCAACAACAACAATAAGAAGAACAGCAATAATAGCAAAGGGGCTATATAATGCAATACAATGCAAAAGTTCTCAAGAAAATTCAGCAAAACAATTTGACAAAAAAGCGAAACGACAACAAATTCTGCCATCTTCGGCGATCCTCGTTGATGGACGTTGGCATTTTTAAATGAGTTGCGCGTTTTTTGTGCTGCTGCTGCTGCTGCCGCTTCTGCTGCAGTTGCAGTTGCAGTTGTTGCCGCAGCTGCATTAAACTATATATACAACTGCCTGCCAGCCTCTGTGTGTGTGTGTTGGTTTCAGTTTGAGTGCCCTGCAACTTGAAACGCAATGCAAGAATTAAAGGCAAGTAAGCGCGAAACGAAGCCCAGCGCCAGCCCCGTTTCCATTCCCGATCACGTCCCTCGCACCCAGTTGTTGTTTCCCTCGTCCCGGCAGACGACAACAACGGCTACGATGATGATGACGACAGCAGCGACGCAGAGACCGACAAAAAGCGCGTTTTGATGCATTTGAGGCACAAGCGTCAGTGGCGATGGCACTGACCTTTCCTAATGCAGCTCAAGTTGCACGCAGCAGCAGCAACAGCAACAGCAGCAGAAGCAACAGCAGCAGCAACTGGCAACAATAATAACAATAACAGCAAGAACTCAAACTCCAATATAATTGAGAGTACATAGTTAGACCGATCATTGCCTGGGCCCAGTCAACAAAGGTCACAAATACTTGTTAAAAAAAACAGATATACATATATATATACATATATATATGTATATATATTTAGGCGGGTGCAGTGACTCAGACAATTTGCAAAGGCCATTTTTTATGGCCAATGTGTTAATGTTTCGTCGTCAAAATAGTAAGTGCATCATAACTATTCAACAGCATTAGGCATCATACAATAGTAATAAAAAAAATAAACAAAATATTTACATAGTTTTATCTATCTAAATTTGATGATGGGCAATTCCAGATTCTAATTAGTAACTAAAAAAACAACAACAAGCATGATCGACTAGTTGTATGTTTTATGTTAATTTAAATAAGCTGTCTGCAAAACAAATATTGCTTTCAAGTAAATTAGAATTCTTATCGCAGTTACCTCTGACTTTTCAGCTGAATATATCCAGTTAATTAAGCCTAAGGGTTATTACCTCTTTTTATATCTGGCATTCTGTATGTATCTATTTACATAAAAACATTTACATAAATTGGTAACCAACCGTTTGAATTTTCTCTCTCACACATTAGCAAAATATTGTAATTAAAATATGAAAAAAAAATATATATAAATAAAAATTATTCAAGGTTATTGCACAAAAATGGCAACAAAACAAAATGCAACAGATCTAAACAGTCAGCCATGTAGAAAAATAACAACAAAAAAAAAAAAACAAAAAAAAATCTAAATAATGGAACCAGTTATTGTAACTGCAAATACTTGCATTATTTTGATGCTGTTTTATTGTTGTTTTTGTTGCAGCTACTGCTTTTGTTGTTGTTGTTGTTGTTGTCTGGTGCTGGTTGTTTGTGCGGTCATTTAATTATTTTTATTCGGGCAACTTCCAGTTTATAGTAAGTTGCTAGCCATTTGTTATACGTATCAGGTATTTTATTTGATGTGTCTAGCTTTTGTGCTTTGTTTAAATCAAACACACACACACACACACACACACACAAACAGTCTTAAACTGTATATTAGTAAAGTATCAATTTAAGTGAATATTCGCGGACACGAAAAATAAAATGAATTTTATCGCTTGGACGTGCAACAAGTGAACCACAAAATCTAGAAAATCATTTCCCCGTTGCAGTCACAGGCTGGCAGGGAAACTGGCTCCCGTTGGGAGCCCGCTGGGCTGCAGGGCAGTTAACTTTCGCAACGATAAATCCACGTTTCCTGCACCAGGTCCGTGCCACAACAGAAGCAGTCATAGCCGCCGCAGCAGCAACAGCAACAACTTCGTGTGCTTCGTCTGTGGGTGTGAAGCTTTGCGGAAGTGGAAGTTAGCGCGTCGCTTCCGGTCTGGTTTGGTTTGTCCCAAAAAGCACAGTTGCCCACTGGCCAGTTGTGTGGCCATAAAGTGGTACTTAAAACCAGACGATTTGATAATGTTCGCAACGCTCAGATTGTCAGCTGCCAAATCAATGCATTAGGGTCAAGCGCAAGACAGCGTTCGTAAAACGGCGATTAATCAAGCCGAAAGCTTAAGAGTGCCAGCAAGTTAACTAGGCAGCTAAACAACTCAAAGCCAGGGGCAAGTGCAATGGTAAAAATGCAATAAAAACCAGTAAAGTGCGGCTTGTTGCATGCTCACCGCCTTCACAGTCGACGCCAGCGCCAGCGCCAACGTCAGCATCAGCGCCAGCGCCAGCGTCACAAAACTTGTATTGGACCCTGGCTCTGACTCTGACTCTGACTCTATCTCTGGCTTCAGCTCGAGCTCTGGCTCTGGCTCTGGGTCTGGGTCTGTTGGTGGCTCTGACTACACGACCTCAGCACCCGCTTAGCTAAATGGAAATGATGGCCGGCAGCCAGCAATGGGAAATGTGTGTTACTGTAACTGCGACGCTGCGACGTCGCTTCCTGTTCGTTGCCACATGCAGATTTAAATGGCACAAAGACGCAACAGGCCACTTAGTTAAAGTTGGCAATACATTTCCATAGATGAGCTGTCAGAAAGATGCATTTTCTAATTTATTTAATTTAGTTTAATCTCAATATAGTTAAGTGTTTATAAGTACATAATTATGAAAACTTAAATTGATTGTTTCCATGTTTTTTCCGTTTATTTCATATATGAATATTTTCTTCTTACAACTTTTGTTTCTCTCGTTAAATTACTTGCAAATAAGGCAATTGTCCTAAATCACTGTTTTTTCGTATTTTTTTTACTTTAATCGATGACTATATAATTGCTTAATGTTAATCGCTAGGCAATTAGCGGCTTATAGCTTGGGATCATTAAGTACGTTAAACATTTATAAATTGGGTTCATAGTTTTAAATTTGTTATGACTATGATAATGACTAAACATATTTAATTGTACTAAGTTTGTTGACAAACAGTACTTTCCTTATATAAATATATACAAATCCATTTTCATGGCTATGTTCTTTTTTTTTTTGTTCTGATATGTATACTTAGCTTTGGTAAGAGAGCCCACAGACCAAAGGTACAAAAAGACACGTACTCAGTGCCAGTTCTACACAACAATAAACAAAATGTTATGCTCTCATAAACACTGCAAACAAATCTAAAGTTCGAGGTTGCTGCGACGAATGGCAAAAAGCAAAACAAAACAAAAAACAAGAAAAACAAAAAAACAGTAAACATTAAACAGCAACAGAAACAGCAACAACAGACTATAAATTTTAGGCACAAAGCGGCGACGCAGGCGGCATCGACTCAAATAGCAAACAGCAAACAGCAAAATTGGAAACCAATGAAAACCTCGACTTGCGTTATGAATGCACGCCAAAATGGAGGCCAAGCTCAGCTGCCAAAACTGCACAGCAATAGAAAAACTGATAGAGGCAGAATTTTGCTTTTTTATATTTTTCATTTTTCTTTTTTACTTATTTTTTATTTTGGTTTTTGGTTTTTCGTGTTCAAATGCATCGGAGCGTTGCATTTTGGGCTATGGAGCATGGGCACGGCGTTGCCAGACCGTCGCATTTACAGCGCGGCGTATACGTTATTTTAGCATGTGTGCGATTGTTTTGATGTCAAGGTTTATGCAAAGCAAACAACAACACACACATTTAAACAAACACACACACACACACACACAACCACGAGAAGACCCATATGCAAAGGAGACAAACACACACACACACACACACACTCACTACTTACATTGACATGTGGCGAAATTTGAGTGTGCAACACTCACGAGTCGATTGTAATTATTGCTAATTTATTATTTATAGCTGTGTGTGATTGGAACTTTTGTAAGCCGTCAACAATTTCCGCATTTTACTTAACGCCACCGACTGGGAAAAATTAATAAAACATTAAAGTAATTTATTTAAAGGTGCAATTACAAAAACGAGAACAACAAATCAGACACCAAACTAAGTAGATAAAACAATTTAATTGAATTTATAAGCACACAAATTAATGCCTTTTGTATAAGTAAATGCAAATTGAGTATTTAGAATAATGCGAAAAGCCCACAACAACAACAACAATAACAAATGATGACTTTGTTTGTTGTTGCTCAATAAATAAAGAAAATGCATATATAAAATATTAAGCAGGAGGCCGGGGGATATCAGCTGTAGAGGCCAGGGGCCGATTTAGGTGGGCAACATGCAAAAGATTTTGCAGCTGCAATGCGACAGCAACAGCAACAACAACAACGATAGTAGAAAAAAGCGATAAAACAACAACAACAATAACAGCAACGAAAACGCAATAGCAAAATTGCAACAAAAAACTCAACAACGGATAGAAAACAAGATTTCAAGGTAAAGAACGCAATCGAACTTGACGTACTTGAACAAAATGCACAACAACAACAACAACAACAAAAACAACAACAAAAACAGCAACAAAAAAAAATTGTGAAAAATTTGAAATACGAAAAATTGGCTTCGCTTTGGCTAAATCGTTGTGGCAAAGTGGCACTTTGTTGATTGTTGCACTTTGATGTTGTCTGGCCGAAGTTGAGATTAGGTTATGGAGACGAAGCTTTAAGTTCAAAAGCAATCATTTGAAAGCATTTATTATGTTGAGGCTTTTAAAAATAAATTTGAAAAATAAAAAAATATATATAGATTTTTTCTTATTTTGAATCTTGACTATTCTAATGAAGTTCGTGCAAAAATCCAAGCAAAAACTATTTAAAATAAGTCACTTAATACTTTTATTTGTCTTATATCAAAATCTAGACTATTTGTCTTTTAAACAATGTTAGCTTCGTTTCCATTATTCCATTGGGTAACAACAGTTTTAATCATAGTTTCCATCATGGATATAATAAAGACACTCGACTCACCCGCAGTTGGCAACAATCTGTCAACAGTTCAACTAGAAGTCAATCAAAACTGTGCTCTGGCCAACAATAACTGTCACAAATTGCCACAGGCCACTGGGGCAGGCAAACAGGCGTTGGTATTTGCGATTGTCATTTGTTGCAAAATGTAAATTAAAATCGCAAACCGTTATAGAAAATTAAACTAACGCTGGCAAATGAATGCCAATGGACGATACATAAACATTTAATTGAAAAATCAGCGCAAGCATTAAGAAAACGGCAAAAAACTATTAAAGAACAGTAGAGTGCGAGCAAAGCAAATAGCATATAAAAAACAAATCTATGCGAGTATTCAAAGCAGAAAAAAAAAATACATTACTAAACTAAAACACAATCTGAGCCAAAGCCAAAGCCAGAGCCAAATGAAAGCCAAAAACCCATCGAGCTCAAGTCAATTTCAATGAAATGGGTACAGAAGGGGCAGCATGCAGGGATTATAATAGCTAGAGCTCTTATTGCTGATGTTGCTGCTGCTGCTGCTGCTGCTGTTGTTGGTTGGTGCTACTACACAAAATGCGGCAACAACAACGGAACGCAAAAAAAAAAATATTATATGCTGCTGCAGCCAACGGAAGGCGAACTATTATCATTCTAAAAGATATGAGGCATGAAAGCGCTGAAAACTTCAGCCACGGCAACTTGTTGGGGTAAGGGCAAGTCAGGGCCAGGCAAAGGCACAATCACACACACACACACACACACATAAACGCAGATGTACACACGCACACACACACACACACACAGTCAGTGGCTGCAACCTTATTGCTGCAGGGAATTTGTGTTGCAGATTGCGCCCAAGCGACTTGGGTTATGCGGTGGGGGAATGGGTCTAAGCTGCTGTTGGCTTGCACACCTGTTGCAGTCATTTTGCATGCAACTAGTTACTGATTGTGAGACGAGCACTGCTGCTGTTGTTGCCACTGATGCTGATGCTGATTGTGATGATGTTGAAGCCGAATTTGGCTTATGCAAAATTCATGGCCTAGCTGGTGGTTCCCAAGTTCCCAATAAGCAACATTGATATAAACAAAACTAACTATAATAATATTAATAATAATAATAATAATAATAAAAATAATAATAATAATAATAATAATATGGGAATAATCAATTAAATTGTCATTAGGCAGCACCACCTGCAACCACCGAAAAAAGCATCGATTCACTCGACCCTTTTTAAAAAATGTGCCAAACACACACATTCTTGCACACACAAACACACACAAACACACACTCACTCCCAGTTGCCCCTGTGTGAATAACTCACTCAGCCAGCGACTCACTCAAACCTGAGTGCTTCTTGCGTGCATAAACTCACCACGACAGCAAGTTGCTGCCACACTCTGTGACTCTTGTATTGGTTAACCCCTGGTCCCTGTAATAAGTGTACGAAAAAAAAGCATAATAATAACTTGGCGCTCTTTGAGCTCTCAGCAGATACGACGACGACGTTGGAGAAGGCGTTGGCGGAGGAGGAGGTGGAGGCGGAGGCAATGCAATTTGTTTAATACGCTTGCAAATGTGAGTACTCGAATGCGAGTATAAATAAAATTGCATATTCACATATATATATATATATATATATATATATATATTTATAATTAATTTCAAATTAAATAAATGATTTTCGCCAGCTAGAAAAATGTTGTTATTTAATTTAAAGAAACGCCTTATAAAAATAAAAGAAAATATTTTTCTTACAATATTCAAAGACGCCAATTATATTATTTATAATATTAAAAATAAAAGTATATATATATATATATAAATATATGTATGTATTTATATGTATGTGTTTATTTTGAAAAAATATTCTGAAACAGTTTTCAGTACGCTAAGCAATTTGCACAAACCCAAAGAATGAGGAACGGGTTAAAAAGTTGACACCTTTGTTCTTTAAGCATTTGATTGCCATATTTATGGAAGATAAAAGGGTAACGGCGACAAGATTAACCACATTATTCTAACAGCAGAAACGAGTTATTTCTTCAAAAGGCAAACCCGAATTCAACCCCTTTTTAACAAAAATAATAATAATAAATAATTCACAACACAAAAAAATGCAGTTTATGTAAAGCACAAACAATGCTGCCAGAGATGGCAGACGACAGCAGTGGATACAACAGCAGCAGCAGTGGAAGCGGCAGCAGCAGCAGTGGCAGCCACAACAACGACAAGTACAAAGAAATGCAAGCAAAAGGGTAAATGCAAAAACAAAGATCGCATGCATTGCGAAATTCGAGCAGGCTGCATCTCCAAGATGCAATTTACATACCAAGCATTGCATCGGGAGTGAGGAGTGAGGAGGGGGGGAAGGGAATCAGAGGCCCAATAGCTTGCCTTGATAAGCGTTTTTTGGTGCCCTGACATTTGATATGCACAAAAACAGAAATGACAACAACAACAACAACAGAAGTAGCAGCAACAGCAGCAGTGGCAGCAGCAGTGGCAGTGGCAGTGGCAGCAGTGGCAGTCACAGCATCAGCGCAAATACAATAACAATAAAAACAACTACAACTGCATCCTGTTGATAACTTCTTGCGCCAATTGATGCAAGCGAGCCGCTCTCTTTTCAAGCCGGGTTGGAGTCGGTCGCATCCGTTCTCAGAGCGACGGCCCCACAAAATTTACGGTTTTGGTCTAATTCAGTCAATGCGTCTGCTCTTGGCCAAGGAAGTAAACTGATTTGAAAAGCCGTCGCAACAGGAACCAAACAGGAAGCTGCTGTTAAATTGTATCTGGCTCATTAAAGCAGTTAGCTGGGTTAGCCTGGGTTAGCCTAGGTTGCCAGCGCCCAAGCCCAGACCCAGCGGATGTGCACAGCCAGACAATGATAGCATTATTTATTATTTACAAATTAAACGCACCATCCCCAAGCGCACCTCCCCCCCCCCCCCCTCGAGCATGTTGTCAACGGGCTGGACTGGGCTGGGTTGTGGAAATGTGTGGCTTGTGGACTCATGCTACTACAAGGCGCGACAGTTGACACCAGCTTAAAAATGTGCGCAAAATTACTTTCGTATTATAATATAGCTGGGATATGCGTGTATGTTGCAGCAGCCCGGGGCAGTGGCAGCTGTAAGACCTATTTTAACCCCAGCGACAAACACAAAAAACGCGTCAACAAATCACAAAAGCTGCTGCACAACAAATCCTTTAGTATAAAGGCAAGTGTGTGTGCGTTTCTGTGTGTGTGTGTGTGTGTGTGTGTGTGGGTGTGAGTGTCAGTGTCTACTCGGTGTCATGCTGTTAAACAAAGTGCGTAGCCTATGCCTTCCAGCTAAAATTGTTATTAAAAAATAATCACCCATATAAACTCACACACTGAAAATAAATACTATATGCTATAAACGAATGTGTGATGCTCTTCTAGCATATTATTGTAAACAGTACATATCAGTACACTACAAAAAATTGTCTTGAAAAATATTATTTTTTAAATTAAAAAAAATTTTTTTTTTTTTTGTGGTTTACCTATCAATTATTAATTTTATTGCAAGCTGGCAGAGTATAGGCGTATTTAATTTTTAAAATCATACATTTGATTGTATTTTAATTCTACTCTTAACATTTTAAGCTTTTCACAATATGTTTTCAGTTTCCATTATCTTTTATATTATTTTGTGACAATTCGCCAACGCATTAGAACTTATTCCATTCCATTAAAATTTAGTCCTGATACCCCATTTCAACATATAAACTTTAAATTAATATATATTAGATATTTGCATGTTGCAGGATTAATTTTGTGAAATTCAGTTCAAGTCAATGACAACAATAAGACTGAAGAATTAAGCTTACATCTACTGAATTGATATTTTAAATTTAATTTATACAAGCTTATATATTGAATGATTCCATAGAACTTTGAGATCCGTCTATTTACTTGCTTCAATTGGCGCCAAATGTGCGATTTCAGCAGTGTGTCGCTTCTATTTGTGTTGCATGCTTTGTGGCGCTGGGGCAGCTATTGTCCTATAGAAAATGTGCATTGAATTTTCCATAGGTTCCACATATTTGTGCTTTGTTCCGTGGCAATACCTAAAATATAAGTAGCAGCTTATTAATGGATTAATGGATTTGATCTGATTTTGTTAGCATTTTATCATTGGCCTCATTTGCAAGTGCGGCAAGAAAGCTAGTTACGTTCGATTTATTTTCTGCCTTTTTCCTATTCTTACCCCACGCATCACCCCTCCCCGCCTAACTCCTTCCACCCTCGAGTGCATTTCGTAAAATGTGTTACAATTTGAAACTCCCCTACGGAAATGCTGTCCGCGAAACAACCATCGACAAAAACCCAATGCAATGCGTACAAAAACCAACCCAAATGAAGATCCCATGGTAAGCGACCCACTGTGGGTCCCAGCTTGGAATCGGCTTTGCAGCAATTCCTTCTCTCTCTCTTGTTTTTTTGCACATTTTTTTTTTTTTTTTTAGATAACTGAACAAACTGAACCGCATTGCAAAACAGGGGCGAGCGCACAAAAACACAAACGGGTGAGCTCTGCACTTAATGGGGTTGTTTAATAATAATAATAAGAACTTAGAGGGTTAGGGCAGATCAATATGCCTTTCCAGCAAACAGGCCAATAATTGTGCTCCTCTTTATGTGTGTGTTGTGTGTAAGTGTGTGTGCTTTCAAATTAGAAAATGCAAAAAGTGCGTAAGAAGCAGCACACACACACACACACACATACACTACTTTCTATGCGTGTGTGTGTGTGTGTGTACGAGTTGTGTGTGAGTGTGTGCGTGTCTGGTCATTGGCCTCAATAAAGGCAACCATCCGAGTCGCGCCTGCAAACAACTTTTGTGGCAGGCCTCGCTTTTTTTCGAGTGAAATTTTCAAAACGAAATTAAAATTTTACGCATTTGCAGCACACACACACACGCACACACACTCACACACACACATATATACATATGCATACACGTGGAGTACTCCTTTGGTCATAACTGGGCGCACACATTACGTAATTAAGGCCTACCCAAAAGCACTTCAGACTTTGCCCGGGTCCGGCTCTAGTTCGGGGCTCGTGGCTCGTTTATTGACTGGCCTGCCAATCAAATTGTGTGTATTCTATACAAATTGTGGCTGCATTTTTGATTCCCAACCATTTTTCCATTTCAATGTGGCTCTGTGAATGTGTGGCTCTGTTTCCGAATAAGTTTCGTGCAACATTTTCTACGCATTTTTTTCAGTCGATTCGCCCTCCGGGTAGTTTGCATGCCCGGTCCACTTTTGGCCCGGCCAAACAAGCTTATGCTCAATTAGAGCTGTTCAAATCGAACTCTCAGCAATTAAATCATTTTCCAAGCCATTTCAATCAATGACGAATTGTAATTGAATGTGCAATACCATTCGGTATTTGGTTAAGGGGCAGAGCTTATATTAGTAAGGATGGGATTGAATTCTGGCCAGTTTTCTAACTACCACTTGTAACTTAACCTAGACGAAAAGCCGCTTACGTCAACGTTGAAGCGTCAGGTATTTTATCTTCTTTTTTTTTCCTAGTCTAACAGCATGTCTAATACCAAACTAACGAAGTATTTCTCACATTTTTCCTTAGGTTTTTTTTTTACCCTAAAATTGTTTGGCTTCATTGTGTGACGAAAGTGACGTGCAGCTAAAAATACTGCCAAGTTGAAGGAATTACAAACAAACAAAAAACAATGTTGGAGTTTTAGCTTATTTTTACAATATGCAAACAGTGTTAACTGTTGGACAACAGAATGTTTTGAGTTTTGATTTGCCAAAAAGTGGATCGAAATTTGACCTTTAAAGTTGGAAACACCATCAGTGGTCAAAATGCATGTTGAAGCTACATACCGTTAGATCAGGAAATAAATTAATTGGGTATTTGTGAAAGTTATAATTTCTGGAAATTCTAATTGGTTTAGAAAGCGAATTTTCCTAATCTTTGTTGTACCATTTAAAAAGTTAATGTCAAAAATCATAATTGTTCTTGATAAATTCAACTATAATTGATGCACATCATGGCGTATTAGCAATGTGCTTAATGCGATCTTAGTACGTAGATTACTCTAATAAGCATATAAGAACAAACTGCCGCATGCTAAATAATAAATAATTGTCATTGAGTGCCCCACCAACCTCTCCTCCTTTCAGAATAACAGCAAACCGCTTCTTTCTCCGGACACCCCGCATTTATCAAAACTTAAAAACCTACGCAGTCATCGGTCGGCCTTTGATGAAGCGCCTTTTTTTTGCGGTCAGTCCAGGAGAAAGAGAGTCATCAAAGCCACGCACAACATCAAGAATAACAACAACAACAACAACTGCAACAACAGCAACAACAGCAACAACAACAGCAACTAATGTGCCATAACAAAAGCAAATAGAAGCGAGCCGAAGGAGCAGCTGTAAGAAAAACAGCAAGTCTCCTAGTGGCACAGGCACTGAGACGCATTTGGAAACGGAGATGGAGATGGAGATGGAAACGGAGATGGGGCTACGGAGACGGTGTCATACAGGCCGCATAGAGAAAACAGCTTATGGAGCCGACAGTGACGTCGACAGCGACGCTTTATAATGACGCCTGTCTTTCGCCCATACGCTTTGGGTAACATAATCGGTCACTGACTTGGCATTTGGCGTGGTAATTTGAGAGCTTTTGCGCCTCGACTGTTGCGGGTGGTCAGGGTAGAGAAAAAGGGTAGAGTAGTAGCGGAAAGTACGAGTGTGTGTGTGTGTGTGTTTGTTTGTGTGTTTGTGTGTAGCAAACGGCCAGGTACAGTCGCTGTTAACCTACCGCAATCAAACTGACAGTGCGCCAAAAAGCAAAGACCGTGCCACGCAAAACAATTTATCACTTGCCACAGCAGCAGCAGAGCAGCAGCAGCAGCCACAGCCGCAGCAGCAGCCGCAGCAGTAACATCAACAACAACAACAACAACAACGGTCAGATCAAGAAGCAATTCTTGCCCCGGCACATTTCGGTTTCGTTTTGGCAAATTCGGGACGGCAGAGCCGGCTGCAAAACAGTCTTCACTTTCGTGCTAAATTATATCATCGTCGTCGTCGTCGTCGTCGTCGTCGTCTCCAAATTGCACACAATCCAAGCAAGAACCGGGCATCCGATATACACATAGGGGAGCCAAAGTTGCTCCTCGTTGCTTTGAGTACAACAAGTTTGCCACAAGGCTCGCAGCATTTTTCTGTGTGTATGTTGTTTTTGGGTGAATATTTTGATGCTGCTGCTTCTGCTGCGGCTGCTGCTGCTGCTGATGCTCCGCTCAGCTCTCCCCTTTTAAAGAATGCCCCTGCAACATTCGACGTAGCTCTTGCCTTACGTCGCCTGGCATATTCGTCAATTTTTGTGCGCATGCAATTTACGCAGCGTCGAAGGAGTCGCTGCCACATCGGCAGCAGCACCACCAGCACCACCAGCACCAGCAGCAGCAGCAGCAGCAGCGGCAGCAGCAGAAGAATACGAAAAACCTTGAGTACGGTCAGTGACCAGAAAAAATGCATAAACATTTTTGTGCTCGGTCGATGCGGAGACGCCGTCGTTTGCAGCCAGTCAATTGCAAATTTTCGGAAATTTTTATTTTATTTTTTTTTTGTTTTTTTGTTTTTTTTTTTGTAGAGTCAACAGAGCAAGAAAGAGGCACGTACGATCGGCTGGGAGATCGCACTTGGCAGCGTGGGCATGTGCTGGGGATTGGGCATCATTGGGGGATTGGGGAATGGGGACTTGGGTATTGGGCTGATGGTTAATGGTCGACGTATTTTCGGCATACGCTACGCACATTTAGTGCATGTGCTTGTGTTTATTATGGGAGCAGCCGGTTTCTTTTCCGAGAGAGAGAGAGAAAGAGAGAGAGAGAGAGAGGGAGCAACTTTGACAGCCTCTGCAATAAGTCTGCCGATCCACTGCCATAATTTTTGTACATTTTTTTTTGTTTTGCTCTGAAATTTGCTCTGTATTTTGTTGTTTTGGGCCTCCCCTTTGTTGGCGGCACTCGTGAGTGTTCGTTGTTTTCAATTATCAAGGACAAATGTGCGTTGAACTTGATCTCGCTTTCATTGCCTCTCATTTGTTGCATGTGCAATTTTATATTTAGATTTTTTGTTGCAGATTGCAGTACCAGGCCCAAACTCGTCATAAAATTTGTTAGTTTAATGCAGCAAATGCCATTGGGTATATTGCTGCAATTAAGATAAATATCTGAAGCAGCCGATTAAAATGCCAAATTTATTGATCTTGCAACAGCGAGTCGCAAAGTCGCATCTCTTTCGCATGCATATAAGAAACGCAACGAATGGAGTTGCCATTTTGATACAGTTTGTTGCCCCCGCTTTGATTTGAGCTGCTTGTCCGAAAAAATGGCATCCGCTGCGGTTTGGGGAGCTCCCATCATCAGGCCCAAGGATTGGGGCGCAGATGGGCAAACTTGTGGCTCGTATTGCACAGTTGTTATTGTTGTTGTTGTTGCTGTTGTTGTTGTTGTTGCCGCGTTGTCTGTTCGTTAGCAGACATGCAGCAAGGTGAATTAAGTTGTTATGCCAGGTATTAGCAAAGGTGTTGCCGCAGAAGCAGCTGCTGAAATAAACTGCGGGCCAGTTGGTTTGGATTTCGGGCGCAGCTGAAACTTAGTTGCCACAATTTGAGAAGATGTGCGAGAGAGAGAGAGAAAACCAAACTGAGGATGTTAAATTGAATATGCATAAGGGAACTACGCAAATTTCACATGGGCCTAGAGTCGACGTAAGGCATAACTTATTTCAGTTTTTTTTTATTTCTACAAGTTTTCATATTCCCAAAGTATTGAGGAGGAAAGACAGGAACTCCTAATGGACATACGAGTACATATACATGGATCATTTGAGGCGCAGTTGAATGCGTTAATGATTCCATACATGAGGATGCCATTGCATGGAGCCCTATAAGCAAACTCATCCCAGCGATTTTAAGCATTTTTAGTTAATTTACAGGGAAAAACATTTGGAATTGCTACCAGCGACTGTCACGAGCCTCTGGCTAAAAATCTTGTATTCGATCCCATATGGCGTTTTATTTGGCGCGTCAGCAAATGTTTGTAAGCAATTTTTTTATGACATTTTTTGCAATCGTTTAGTAGTGGATGTTGCTGCTTCTGCTTCTGCTACTGCTACTGTTGCATTTGTCACTGTACTTTAAATGCTCAGCGACACATTTGCTGACTTGGGATCGTGCGGCAATCTGTGGCAACAAAAAAAAAACTGGCCGCATGACGCGTCCAAAAGCGCAATGAGCCACTGGCTAACAGCACAACAAAAACAAATGCAATTGCAATTGCAACATGGACATAAACACACAGTTAAAGTCAAAGTCAAGTTCCATATTCATTGGCAACAACAAAATAGCCATTTATATGAACATTATGACCACCGTCTAAATGCAGCTGACGTTCAGTGCTAATGACTACAAGTTGACCAGGCTTCGAACAGGACAAAGACTTATCACTGATTGCACTGTAATAACAATTTTGATGAAAACTATTAGAAAAATGGATCACTTAGAGATAAAATTAAACAATAACCTGCCATCTTAAATGCATATTAGAGCAGTTTTTGAGATGTGGAAGTGGAACTGAGATACCCGAGCAGCTGCACGAAAAAAATATAAATGGTGGAAAAGCTCAACTCTTTGGCAAAATTGATAGCAAGCCAAAAACAGGAAAATCTAAAGCAAACGAAAAATCAACGGGCCACAAGAATTGTTAACAAGTGAAAGAAAAACCAGATTTTACCTTGGCCAAACAGCAGCCAGGGGGCCGGATATGGCCAAATTGCTAGGGTTCCCGGCGGCCGGTAATTGGCAATGCAGCAGAAGCAGCAGCAGCAGCAGCGGCAGCAGCAGCAGCAACAACAACGACAATTTTTTTTATTTTTTTATTTTTGCATTTAACTGGGCAAAAAACGGCTGCAAAAATAAATATGAGCTCGACAGCGTCAAGGGCTTGGTGCCGGTGCCAAAGCCTGCTCTTCAGTTTTTTTTAGGCAAAACCAAACGCCAGCCAAGACAGATGTGCGACATTGCAATTTGTTACAGTTGCAGTTGCATTAACGGCCAACTTGAAGACGGGGCAGGGCCTCGACCTAAGCCTGAGCCAGGGTGTAAGCCGGAGTCTGGGGTCTCGGGTCTGGGTTCTGGGGTCTAGGCCTCGGTCTGGGAAGTCAGGCAAGGCAGCCAGAGGCAGGCAGGCAGGCAGGTAGGGAGGCAGGCAGCAAAAGGCAACCTAAATATTTTAATGCCCCCGTCGCATTGATGGTTCGCTTTTTTGCGCTGCAACTTCAGTAATTAACATTTTTTGCGTGCACAAATATTTTTCGACTTGAGAAAAAGAAGCGAAGAAGCAGCAGATGCACATGAAATTCACAACAGAAGCTGCTGCATGAAAACTCAAACAAATTAAACTTGAGGTAAGGCCAAGAAGAGCAACAACAACAACAATAACAATAACAACAACAACAACAGCACGTCAGCCAACTGAAAAAATAACAACAACAATCGACGCGGCCTGCAGAAAACGTAACAAAATATGTTAAAATGCAACCAAGTGAGTAAATTGTGCGCAACAAAAAAAAAAAAAAAACTGAATGTTCTGTTTATGTAGCACACACATACACTCACACACACACACATACATACATTTATTTATATTTTATATACTGGCATAGAATATACTTCATAAACTAAGCAAATCATTATTTGAAGGCACACGTCCCAGGGTTGGCTCCGGCTCTGGTTCTGGCTCTGACTCTGGCTCTGACTCTGGCTCTGACTCTCGGCCAGGCTTTGGCTTTGGCGCTGAGTTTGGTTGAGTGTTTAGCCAGCGAACTTGTACAAAAATTAAATTGTTTTAATTACGCGCTGCCGCAAATTGTGGGATTGTTGTTTCAGGGGGCAAGGCAACCGGCTGTCGAGTTTATTATTATTGTTGCAGTTGTTGTTGGGAAAATTGTTGCCAAATTGCGTTAGCTTTGCTTTGCCCACATTAGCTATAACGTTAAGTGGTCTTAATAGGGCTGAAAAACGACTGAAGAAGAAAAATAACCAACTACAATGATATATATAAATGTGTATTTTTAATGCTAAGAGAAAGGAACTGAAAGTAACCGGGAGTATTATGGGTGTATTTTCCTCAAGCAATATAATTATATCACAAATTATATATCTTAACAACCACAATTGTTTTTTTTATGTTTACAATTCGTTTTAAAATATGTTTTTATTATGCATCGCTTAGTAACTTAACACCGATTACAATTTTAAAATTTTAAGTTTATAAAATAACTTTGAAGTTCCCGATCATTTGTAATAAAAATAAAAAAATAATTTCTTCAACATTTCGAAATGGGCGACTGTGCAACCCTGGCTTTTATAATGCTTATAAAAATATTTTTCATTATTTTTTTTCTTTTTTTTTTTTTAATTGTAGCTACATAGAAAAATGCTGAAGTTTGGTGTGGTTTGCATATGTGGGGCAGGGAGGAGAAGGCGTAGGCAGCTGCAGCGGCACCCGCACCCGCACCCGCACCACTCACTACCCTTTCATCAGCAAGTGCCACGAAATTTTTCTCCACTTTACATTTTTTGCGTGTGTTCTCGTTTCGGATGATGGGCTAAGGGCAAGTGGAGGCTGGGGCCAAAACTGGGTACTTGTGACGGGGGCGGGGAAGCGCGGTCGACGTAGCCAAGACAGACAATGTTGAAAACTAAGCTTTGCCAGCGCTGAGCCATTGATAATTACTAGGTTGTTATATTGCTCTCTCTTTCACTCTATCACTGCCCCCGTCTCTATGTTGGAAATTTATGTTTGCTTCGCATGCGCTTGTGGCAAGCCAAGTTAGTGTGTGTGTGTGTGTGCATGTGTGAGTAAGTGTGGGCTGGTGCATAGAAGTCAAGTCAATCTTTAGACTGTTTTTACATAATTATAACAGTGCACTGGCTGCTCCCGCCGTTGATTTTATTGTTTTCATTTTAATTTAAATGCTTAAACAATAATTTGAGCATTATTCTTTTGAGGGGTTATTGTTTTTGGTTAATGCATGCAATGGAAATCAACTCAAGTGATGCACGTGAAAACTCCTCCTCCGTCCTCCGTATGCCTCCGCTGGCAATTATTACAACCTACGTTATGCAAATCCAAATGGTAGCACGAAATTCCCCCGCCATATGTGAAGCGCCCAATTAGCTTGCTTCCGGGAGTGCCAGAGCCTTGGCTATCTTTGAATTCATGTGGCAAAAGCCACAATATCCGTTTGCTATTAGAAGCAACCAACAATGGGCCAAAGACGCCAGCAACGGATTTTTCGTCTATATTTTACGCAATTTTACGCACAGCTCAGATTTTGGACGTAACAAAAAGATAAACCGTACTGCAACAAATGGGCGCTGGTTTCCTGTTTCCTGTTGCAGATAACTGTGCTGCGTGTGGGTCTAAATTTACGGCCTTCACTGAAACGAAAACCTTCAATTTTCAGGTGGCACGTTGCGTACGACGCACAAAAATGCGTACAGTTGCGCTCAAGTCATGTAGCGGCCATTTTGCCCGCTCGCTTATGCAACACTTTTTGCACGAATCGATAGTGTGAGTGTGTGTGTGTGTGTGTGTGTGTGTGTGTGTGTGTGAAAAATATCAATAAACAGAGTACCGTCCATAAAAGCACCTGCTTCTTTTGATTGCCTGCATTTTATATATTTATAAATATTTTACATATTCAATATTTTACATAAGCTCTATTGCTCTATTATATACTTTTCTGTGAAGTCCCCTGCTTGGGCAAAAGTTGTGCGGTCGGGTCGCCAATTTACGCACAGAGAATATCTTGTGGGTGTCGCCACGCAGGGGTAGCTAGTAATTTTTAGATACCGAACAGGGCATTTTGTGCTCTCACGCCCAAATCCAAGTTGCACCAAACAAAGCCAACTGTTCAAGCTCGAACCTAGGACTCACACCCCAGCCTGCAACCGGCACAGGCAGTGCCCATGCCTCAACGCGTTGCAACTTACCGTTAGGTCACCCCATGTGTGCATGCGTTAAAATATTTTTCCACCACATCGATTACTTTACGCAAATTAGTGCGTAGATATTTTGCGAAAATATTCTATAAATAATTGATGTGCCGTTAAACGTGTGTTACACAACACTCACCCTACAATTGCACGTATGTGTGTGTGTGTGTATGTAAGTGAGTGTGTGTGCGAGCGTGTGTCAGATATAAATGTCGTGGTAGTGGGAGGACTTACATTGCCATACTTTGAGCGCCACTTAATTTGAGTTAAACGCTTAATTTAGCAATTTCACACAATTATCAATGACAGTTGATAAATATTTGTATAATTTTGCCACATACAGTATTATTATTATTATTAATATTATTAGACTGCACTAGAATGTTCGTACTCCTTAAGTATACACAAATATATATATTTATAGTCATTTTACTAGACTTTATGACATTTGTCAAAGTTCATATGTTTCATTCTTTGTGAAAAGCATTAGATGGAATATACTGTTCTCTTCTTTTTTTCGAGTGTATAACAACAACATTTGCTCATCTTCATAAAACACAGTTTTCCTCCTTCCTTTTTAACAGGCATTAATTAGATGAGAAACTAATTGACAAGAAACATATGACCCGGTAACCTCCTGTCTGGAATATACTAATAAAGCAAAAAAGCCAATGAACTCAACCAATAAGAAATATAAATAAATATGTATTTCTTTAGATATTTTATTTAAATTTAATAACTTATTTATTATATTTTAATTGTATCCATTTGTGGTAGGTAATCCATAGTTGCTCAAATTTCGGACATCGTAAAGTTCTTTCAGAAATGACAAAACCTGAGGACGTTGCCAAGTTATGTTGTGGTAAGAGTTAATTTGACAAGTGTCGCAAATGCTGCTACTGGGAAATTGTAGTTTCGGGAATTTGGGATCCTCGGTAATATCGCCTTCCAATCGTTGATTCACCTCGTTGTGTGCCTCCCACAGCCAAAGTATCTCCTCGTCTCGGTTAGTCACTGAGAAAATCCTGCGCCGCTCAGACATGCCCATGAAATGCTGCACACAATCCCCGCAGCCAAAGAAGTGCTTGACGAAACCATGAATGGCGCCTAAAACAAAGCCAGCTGGCAAAACGGAAGACTTGGCTGCCTGTACGGTGAAATAGTGGAAGAGTGTCCACAGCGAGCAGGTGAAGCCACGCAGGAAAGGACCCGATGCAATGCAGCCCACATATCGCCTGGCCTTGAATACTTTTGGCTGCATTCCCTCCACTAGTTGCACCTGTGCCTGGAAGGCCATGCCAGTCATCTCGCCACTGGTGGAGCCATTAACAAATTCATAGAGGCGTTGCAACAACAATTTGCCGCTGGCATTTAAGGGACTAAAGAGGCGCAGGACATTGAGAAATTGTCGCAAAGCCATCATGTTATCACCCTTAAAAACTCGCACCTTCGGCAACTCGATGTGAATCAGCTTGTCAATCGCCTGCTCCAAATCTGCGCGATAAACCTTGGATCTTCCTTGTAGGACGGTTGAAAGGATGGCGGCTTGTTCCTCATCAATAAGATGGTTGGTAATGCTTGGCATCGGGTTAGTTGGAAGTAGCGGCATGGCAGAGTAGCCTATGGAATGAAGATAGTTCCCCACGCAAGCAACATAGGATGCACTAGTGTCATTCAACGGTTGTAAGACTTTTACATTTCCAACACAGTCCAGAAGGGCCAACGTATTGTTGGTTGGGCTAAACAACTGTCGATCGTTAACAATGCGTACATTAACTGTTGGCCTTATTAGTAGACCCAGTATTGTGTCTCTGCCAATTGTGGATCCCTCTGGCTGATAGACCAGCACTGTAAAGTTGATGTCACTCGAATTAAAGCAATCAAGTTTTTGCAACAGTGTCTGTAAATTATTCTTGGCATCCACTGGCTCAAAATCTGGTTGACCCGGCATTGTGTACTTAACTTTTGATATATAATCGGCGAGCTTGGCAAATATAACATCAGGCACAATTGTGTCCAGGTCGAAGCCAACTTGCTTCTCAGTGCGTCGAAAATCGGGTGGAAAAATACGCAGTGTGGGTGTTTTCTGAATGTCAAAGTCGCGACAAATTTGCACATTTCTCTCCTGTGCACAG
This sequence comes from Drosophila kambysellisi, assembly GCA_035042185.1. NCBI lineage: Eukaryota > Metazoa > Arthropoda > Insecta > Diptera > Drosophilidae > Drosophila > Drosophila kambysellisi. The sequence continues at coordinate 1,010,719 of JAWNLS010000855.1, forward strand.
TCCACCACAAAGATCGAGAGAACCCTTCGCCATTCATACAGTTTCCAGGCCAGCTGCTTAAATGTGGCCGCAAAGCGTCTGCAGTCGCCGCAGAAATAATTGATGAACTGCACAAGTTTGCAGTTATGCGATCTGTAGAGCTCCAACTCCAATGTGTCGTTGTTCAATATTTTAACATTGTCCTCTGGAGCGTAGAGACTTGGCTCAGCCACAGGAGCCGCATTCATCGGCACCAAACAGCACCAGCACCAGCACAGCAACAACAACAACAAGAAAACAAGAAGAGCGTGCAACTTCATTGAGCGAATCTTTTCCAGAAGATGCTTGCCGGTTTAGTTTTTAACTGCAACTGATGAGCGATTCCAAGGCACTTGGGTTATTAAAGCACACGTTTTGCTTGGCTTGTTTTAAAATGCGTCAGCCACCAGACAAGAGGCAAACAATAAAGAAAAAAGAGTTAAAGCAATTCTAGATACCTTTCATTTGTAATAAGTTTCTGATGTCTGATTCTGTGTGATGTACATGCAAGTTAATAAAATGATGTCAACTTAATGAACATATAAGACTTACACTTAAGAGTGATGACAACTTTCTGGTAAGCTTATTAAAAATATACAAGCAGCAAAATATGATTTGCACTTAGTTAATCTAACCTAGTCAACTTGTTTTTATTATCGGAAATCTTACAAATCTTATAAGTCTTAAATATTTTAGTATTTTTTAATTTATTTATCATTTTAATTTATTTTAAATTTAATTGAAATCCAATTTTTTATTTTTGGTGTCGACTGATTTTAATTGACAATAATTAAATAAATTATATTATTAATCATTTGCAAAAGATAAAGTAACTGTCATATTATACGGAATTAATAATTAATTAATACACACAAATTTAAAAGTTTCAATTAATGAATACCACTCAATTAAGTATTTTTAACTATTCATTGAAAACTGAACTCGACACAAATAAAAGTCAAACCATTCACTCATTACAATTTAATCATATTTATCATTTGAATTTTTAGGCAACATTGTGATGTTTAAGATTAAACCTCAAACTACAAGTTGTCAAGAGAGCAACAAGTGGCCAAGAGTGTTTTTGGTGTCAGATTCAAAATTCGAAGTATGCTCAACTTTGTGGTTATATCATTTACATGCCAGATTATGTGAGGAAATATACCAAAAAAGCAAACAAGAGCTCCACTGCTCAAAAAGTTTCCCAAAAAGTTTGTGGTGTGAAAACAGATTCTCTCTGTTCTCGGTTAGGCAAGTTTTGCTGGGACTCAACAGCAGCTTAAAACTTTTTGGCAACAGTTTATGGGCGCCCCCCCCCCCCCCCCCCCAGTGGCCTCCTTCCCTGCCCTCGAACCCAGCCAATCTCTCTTCAGACTCAACACTGAGCTGAGGCAACTTGATGCTTGGTAATTTAATTGCGACAAGGAGACGAGTTTCATTTCCATCATCAGGCATCAGCTGGCGGCTGTTGTTGTTGGCATATTTTATGGCAAATTAACTGCGAAAAGGCGTTGCAGTGGAAATTTTTAAGCGATTTATGCGGCATGTTGTTGTTGTCCTGGAAACGAGTGGCAAGGTGTGTGGCTAAAATGAATAAAACAGGGCATATGCGTAATACAAGTGATTTTACTTTTATTACTTTTACTTTACTTTGTAGTAACAAGCAAATAGTTATCTAGTCAAGTGTTTGTCAGACTTATCGGAAAAATACGTTATTTGCAGAAAGTGCATTTTTCGTTTAATTAGTGGAATGGCTTTCAAATAAATTCTAATACCACAATAATTGTCGCCCTAACTTGCAATCAGCAGTCAAAGACAATGGCTGGGCAAACATATGCCCATCATCAATTCGAACTTAGTGCTCCATCCCTTGCCGTACTCCGAACGCATATCATGATTATTAACAATGCGCTGACTGACAAGAACAATGTAGCAAATCGGCTCGCAAATCAGGCAGCAGCAGCAGCAGCAGCAGCAGTTTCAAACCAGTCAACGACATGGCAGCCAGTAAAAATTGCGTAAAATACAAATATTGTGCAAAGGATTTTTTTTTTTTTTTTTTGTGCCAGGATACGCTGCGTACGGAAGCTGGGGGTGGCGGCTGTATAAAGGCAATGGGACTACGGCAGTCCATCAAAACGATTTGAATGCGTCGTTGACGTTGATGAGTTTGAGTGAAAAGCGGATCGTTGAGCAGCAGGCTGGCCAGCAACAACAACAACAACGAGGCAAGTTCGTCAATCAAAAGCCAAACCAAAATCTCCTCATGCGTGGCACAGTGCAGTGGCAAAGCCAAAGGCTGATGAGGATGCCACTGGTGCTGCTGCTGCTGCTGATGACGACGATGATGCGTTTTGCTGTCTGTTTTGTTTTAATTTTCTCGATTTTTTCCCATTTTTTTTCCGGTTTTTTTTTTGCAAGCCTTTTCCCTTTTCCGCCTGCATTTTTCGTTATTTGAAAAACTCTTCAGTTTTGAATTGTTGCCATGTTTTTATTGTTGTTGAGTTTGGTTTAGTTTGTGCGTGGCTGGCATGTGGGGGACATATCTCTAAGCGGCAGTCAGTGTATCCGTATCCGTTGTGCTTTACACTGTGTGTTTGCACGCTCCGAACGGGAACACGTTTGACATTTCATCAGGCGGGCGACGGCGACTGTCTGAAATTGCGACCGCGGCCGTAGCTAAGGATTTGATTTGATGTGCGTCCATCAAAAGGGAGTCTTCTGTAGGCATCAGAAGTAAAAGCGGTAGCAGCAGCAGCAGCAGCAGCAACAATGCTCTGAAAATTGCATTGTTAGCAAAACACTACAATATGGCCAAAGTGCCCGATGTAGGAACACACATACACACCCGCCTAATACACACACCCGCACACCACCACAAATACAGAAATCAGACTCACGCACGCACTTGACAAGTCAGGCATCCCTGCTTTCGGCCTGCCAGCATTTACTTCCGCTTTTAATTAAAAATAAAAAATTCCCAACAAAACCAAACCAAACCAAACCAAACAATAACCTGCCGCAGCTAGCGAAAAATACGAATAAAAAAGAGATTCACAATTATTTGCGTATAAAATATATATAAAAAAAAAAGAAAAACATACATATAGACATAGATGTATGTGTGTATAGACAGCAAAAAATTGAAAACCACACAAATGCATTTACTACATCAACAGCCCGCGAGGGGTTCGCTTATTTACATGCGTATCCTGCAGATACGCACTTCGGACTGCAGTGCTTCCTGGACCCCTCAGCGTGGAGAGGGCTCGCGTGGGTAACGAGAGTGACAGAGTCGTGTTGGATTGAGAGGGACAACAGTAGCTCTTAATTTGTCTGCAAAAGCAGCAAACTAATGAGAATTACGCAATTTGAAAAATGAAAAAATAAATAAAATGGACGTTGGAAAATGTTGTTCAACAGGATGGCACAGAAAGGTGAAATGTTTCAGCTTAACGCAATCCTCAATGCGCTGCAATATATTCATTTGAATAAGTTTTAGCTTTAATGCTTTATAGATAATTCAGGTTTTACCTTGGAAACTTATGTCCTTAGAATATTTTCGTAGCACATAAAAATTACAATTTATTATATTAATAAATATTTTTAATAATTTTGTGATTAAATTTGCGGCTTTTTCTACTACTTATGATTGACTTTCATATAAGTTAACAACTCATAGCCAAAAACCAATGCAACCAGTCTTGTAAGAGGACAGCCCGGGTGCACAACAAGTACTCTTTTTCGTCCTGTATCATTTGCTCTTTCCCTCTTGCTTTAATTACTTATATTGCCAGTTGGCTGTATTGAGAGGGGTCGTAAATAGGAACTGGCAAGGATTTGAATCAAATTAGACTGACAATTTCACTTACATTTTATATTTATTTTTAATTTTTAAACCACAAATGTGAAGACTAATTTAAATATGCTTAAGGATTAGTTAATGTTTTTAGTTGGTCTCAGTCAAAAGGATCCCATGCCAAAGCGTTTCCCAGAGCAAGGAAACTGTCGAGCCTGTTTAAAATGCGCTCGTTGGTAATGAACAAAACAACTGTAGCAGCAACTGAGGCAGCCAATGATGCCTCATTAAAATGCACTTAATTAAAATGCAATGGTAAAATCAACAGCGATTGCAATTGCAACTGCCACAGTGGCAGCCAACTGCAAATGCGTCGCTTGTCCGCTGAGAGTTTAAGCGAATCGTATATGACTAAATCCAGTTTGGGTTTCGATAGAAAAACAACAACATGGGGACAAACAACATCAAAAAATTACAAGACAAGCCACAGAACACAGAACAAGCAAAACGAACAACACCAAGAATGAAGAGTGTTGCAACTGATGAATATGGAACTTGGCTTTGACTTTGTAACTATTTCAATGCGTTGTCGCCAACTTGCAGCCTCCGCGCAGCCAGCAGCCAGCAGCCAGGCAGCACAGAAATTGCTGCACGAATCTGCCACAGCGCGGCAGCAAGCGTTGGCCAACGGCCGTTGCAAGCAAAAAATGTCATAAATAAATTGCTTAGCAACATTTGCTGACGCGCCAAATAAAATCCCATAAATGATCGAATGCGATTTTTAGTCTATGCAACTGCAGCAACGCGTCGCGACGGTGGCGGCGACTTAAACCAATGTGGAAAACAAGGAAAAACTAATCAAAGCAATAACGAAAATTGAATGCTCTCCAAACAAAGCAATCACATCACATTTTCTCAATTAATTAATGTTCTTTTAACAGCAATCGTTAACTAATTAAATAATTACTTTTGCTGAAAATTATTTGTAGTTAAAATACATAATTATTATTATAAATAGTTGTTAAAAGTTATTATTAACTGAGCAGACTGGGCTAGTAATTTGCAAGGAATAGAGTATAAAAGGCGTGCCACAGCCCCCAATTCGTTTGCCACTTTTTCTAGACTACGAAGCTACTTGATGCTACTTTTTTAAGAATTTCAAATGTTTTTCCTGGTAAATTAACTAAAAATGCTGAAAACGCTTTTGCAGTCGCTGCCGCTGCCGCAGTCGACGTCGCTTCGTTTTTGTGTGGTTGTCAATGTGAATGCGATTGTGAGTGTGGATGTGGATGTGGATGTGGACAGCGACAACGACGACGACGACGACGACATCCACAAAGCTGAAGACGAATAGTCAAAGACTCCAACGACTGGCGTTGATCTCGTCTGCTGATGAACGAAAAAAGCAGCCAAACGCTCAAACGAAAGCAGCCAGCAATTTCCTATTTTACCAAAGTGGTTGCCATCGTCGTCTTCGTCATTAATGTGGCTTTTAAATGCGTTTTTCATGAAGAGAGAGACGCAGACGCACCGCCGGGGTTGGGTCTGCGACTGGGACAACGACAACGACGACGACGACGACGCCAAGTGTGCGCCTTAATTATGTGCGAGTCTTGAGAGTATTGGCTGATTTTGTAATTAGGTTTTCATTAGAACTTACGCGCAACTATGGACACTGTCAGCATCTCTGCTTTTGCTGGTTTTTTATTTTTTTTTTTTAGTGTTTTTGTTTCTGTTAGCGAATTCTTTGAATGCTGTGCAGCTGAGGTTCATGGCTGTGTGGCGGAGCTGTCGAAGTTGGCAATTTGTTATGGGTCAACTGCCCAAATGATGTTGCCGCTGATTGAGTTATACATACATGTGTAAACAAACAGTAGCCAATTGGCTACACCAAACAGCCAAAAACAACAACAACAACAACAACAACAACTACAACAGCTGTGGCACGTTGCGGCCGCAAAGCAAACGACTTGGGCCAACACTAAAAGCATAACACAAGCCATACAAGCCACCGTCAGACCCACAATCAAAGTGAAAGATACGACTAAAGAGGCAACGTTTCGTTTGTCTTAGGCACGAGGATCAGCCAGTCAGCCAGTTAGGCAGCCAAAGAGGCAAACAGCCATTCAGCTCCGACTCTCGAGACCCATGTGCGCGGCACTTTCTTTGGCTCTGGTGTGTGCCATGGATTATGTGCAGACTTTGGGGCAACTGTTTCAATGACTGGTGCCTGGGCCTGTGCCGGTGCTGGTGCCTATGCCTGTGTGCCTCACGTCTCTCGACTGCATTTTGATTTATCCACGCGCTGCCGGCACTGCCTCCTCGTGATTAGCGTGGCGTTGTGGAAGGTGTGTCCCAAACTGGCAAGTTGGCAACTGAAGTAGCCAAATGCTCGCGCTCAGCTACCGACACACAATGGGCTGGACAGAAGACAACAAGACCAGGGGACGGAGATGGAGATGGAGAGATGGAGTCGGAGATGGTGGACGGTAACAGGGACGAATCTTGGCATGAATGGAGCTTGCATCGGCGGCAATAGCAGTGATTATATCAATGAAATTGAATGGAATGTGTGCCAGCATCAAATGCGCTTTCATTGGCCAAAGCTAGCGGCTAATTAGCACGGACCACACACACACACAAATACACACACACACACACACACACATGCACACGCAGCCAAAAGAACGCAATAAGTATTTCGGCCCTTGGCTAAAACTTGTAGCACACGGCTCATGATGAAGACAACAACAAGAACTTTGCAAAGTGATAGCCTTGAATGCGGCCAATGCACCTAGAGACGATTAATGCCCTTTAAAAAAATTAAAATGGGTATATGAGTTATATGAGAAGAAGTAGATATCAAAACTGTTGTAAATAATATACTCATCAAATATATTCATCCAATTAAACAGAATATACAACAGAGCAGAAATTAATGATGTAGAACTTTCATAACAACAACAAATTGTAAAAAATAATTGGCTTACTTTTATGCAGGGTATTAGCTAGTCATAAGCAGCTTTTATCAATTTTACATTTTACATACTTTGTTGTTTTTGTTTTTTTTTCGAATATTCTATAAAATGCAAAAATTATGAAAATTTCTTGGCCTGTTGTTGTGCGTTGTTGCTTTGGTGCATTTTTTCGTAACTGGTTTTTTAGTATTTAGCTATTTTTGGCGTATTTCGTTTTGATTCCTGTTCTGCGGGACACGTCAATGAACCCCTCTTTGTCAGCCGACGAGGCTTGTAAGACGATAAAGCTGTTTATTTTGTTGTTGTTGTTGTTGTTGTTGTATTTGGCACATGTCTATGAATTCTAATTGTTCGAATGGCCAACGCAACAGTGGCTAAAAAATATGTAAATTTTTTTTGTCTAACACTCAAAGGCGGCTGAGCATAAAAGCCAATCAAATTGCTGACATTTCCTGAGTGTCAATCAGTTAAGTTATTTTCGCAGTCAAGCTGGAAAAATTTTTGACCAACTCGCAGGGCAACAGTTGGCAGGTTCAATGTCTTGGCCAGCAATTGGAGAAGTCCAACCACAAATCTGACAGCAATCAGAGAAGGCGAGCCCATCTGTAGTCGGTGGTAGCTGTAGGGGTAATGATGATGATGATGAACCTGAAGATGAGGAGCATCGCTGGCTGAGCAACTTTTTGTTGCATGGCTCGCATTACAACAGCATCAACATGTTTCGATCGATTCGTACACTGACCACAGTCAAGATGATGCTGCTGCCGCTGCTGCTGCTGTTGATGCTGTTGCTGTTGCTGCAACAGCAATCAAAAAATGTGTGGCAAAATCAGCGCTGAAATACTCTTTTAATGAACCTCTTCCTTTCGGGCAGCAGCTCAGCAATTTGGCGACACAAAATCAAAGTCATTGCATCTCTGGTCAGCAATGAAATGCATTTTATAATTGCGCACGCACTTTTTTGCACTTTGACAAAATTAGAAGCAGCAGCGGAAGCAACAGCAGCAACAGCAACAGCAGCCCCCGTTGCCGCAGCAGCAGCAAACCTAAGCCAGAAAAAGCCGCAACTGACTGAACATTAATGCTCAAATCGCTTCATGTTGCAAAGTCAGCAAACATGGAGCTGGAGATGGAGCTGCAGCTGGAGCAGGCGGCGGCTGGTTGGCCAAGTTAATGACATTGCAGGCACAAGCGGCAGCACAAAAAAAAAACCCAGAGACAACTTTGGCCAATAAGCAGCAAGGTAGCAGCAGCAGCAGCAGCAGCAGCGGCGACAGCGGCAGCGTTGTTGATGAACAAAAAACTGGACATTTTGATTTTAGAAAAATATATAGAAAACCACTTTTTTTGTTTGTACATTGCCGCCACTCAATTGCCTCTGACTGGCATGGCCATCAACGTCTAAGCGGCAGCTGCTGTCGCCTGTTGCATGCGGCCGCTTGGCCAACAAATGGCAACATATTTCAAAAGTTGTCTAAAATATATGCAACAAGCTTGCTGCCTTCTGTCAGTAAGCGTTTTTTTATATTTTGTTCTCAATGGTCTGTTCAAATGGTAGCCGAAATTTATTGGAGGCATCTAAAGTCCATGTAGGGATTTGAGAAAAAGAAAAACTGGGTCTGCAAAGCGATAATACACTACTCGAAGCACTCGTGCTAATGAGGCTGTTAGTCTGTTATCCTGGCCAACTGAAAAGTAGTGTAAAAAGGTCTCAGTAAGTAAGAATAACGAAGTCGATTCAAATGATATTTTAAAGTTTAAAGAACTGTAAAACAAACCAAAAAAAAACATTGAAAAAATTGTGTTTGCTTATATTCTAAAAACTTTTTAGAAATATTTTATAAAGCAACTTATTAGCAAAATCTAATTTTTGACATTTTTATTATACGAAGAATTAATGACATTTTTGCATGCCAAATGTTGGCATTTTCAGCTCCAACGTTTGCATGGCAAATAAATAGCGATAAGTTCTATGAATATTCCGAAATAGCTAAACGATATCTGACAAAAAAAAAGAACAGTAAAACTGATGGCCACCTAATTAAAAATGCAATTGAATTTCGTTGGTAAAAAGGAAAACAACAAAAGAAAATCACATGAAAACGAAAACGAAAACGAAAACAACAAAAAATGGATACAAGCAGAGCTTGGCAGGCTCTAGTCCAAATGCAATGTTAATTAAATATAATTTGCAATATGCTAGCGGTCATATTTTTTAACAAACCGCCAGCCGGGCGATGGTATGACTAGGGAAAGGGGGCGTGGCGCCTGCAAGCCATGAGAATGTTTCGACAAACAACAAAAGAGCATGTTTCGAGGCAATAATAGACGATGTACTAAAATGTCATTCCATGCCAAAAGGGAACCTCCAGTGGTACGAGTAATTTTTTTTCATTGTAAATTATCATAAATTTGTCGTTGGGCCGTTTAGATGTTGATGGTGAGCGACCAGGCAGTTTTTCCATTTTTCTTTGTTGCTGCTGCTGCTGCTGCTGCTGCTTTTGTCAAATATGCAAAAGCTAAAACACCAAGCACTGAAATGGCCAACACGAAAACAGCTCAAATTTATAGCCAGCGACCAAAACAAATAATTTGAAAATTCGTCACACGCCACAAGCCAAATGGCTCAACGAAATATTTTTAAATTGTGACACCGAAATTTACACACACTTGATGGAATGCTTAAAGAAATTCAATTTAACCACAAAGTGTGGTACAAATTTAATTTTAAATTAAAGTCACACATTTTTTAAATATGTCACGAAATACTCATTTCGCACGTCTTAAATTAGCAATATTTAATCGCAATATTTGTGTAATTTTTGTTATCAAACTTTATATTTTTCAGCTTTAGTTATAAAAATGAAAATGTAGTGAAATACACACTTGACTGTACCTTGCCACTTTACTTGAGCTCTGTCTTTGACTGCTCTGCTTAATTATCAATGCACGGCCTTTGTTTTTTATCTTTTTGTTTTTGTTTTCGTTTTTTTTTTCCTAAGTTTTCGTTTTGGACAGAATGAAAATGCAAAGAGCCCAGACATGGCTTTGTCGTGCGCATGGGAAATGAATTTCCCTTTACGTTTTTGGGCGACAGGAAATGGCTAAAGGCTGTCCCCAAAAAAAAAAAAAAAAAAAAAAAAGTAGCACTTGGGGCTATCCAGTTGAAAAGGTAGCTTGAAAAATCTTCTTTTTAAATCCAATTTAAAATAAGCACTGTACAGCAATGCAGGCCGCAAAAGTTACGGAAAGCGGGGTAAAAAAAAAAACATAAAATTTATAATTATGTATAATGTATAAACAGCAAAAACTTGGCACTTGGCTGCAGACCTGCCACACGCATAATGCAACAAACGCATGCCAGCACAGAAACAACATGGCAAACGAAAAGTGCATAAGTTCTACTACCACTGAAATCCATTTAATGTAGTCTTTAGTATATTCTAAGTACATTGCAAACAGGGTAAATTATACAGAAATGCTCGCGCCAATTTTGAGGCCTTTCTGTACGGTTGGCTTTCTTGCAGCACCCCTCCAAAGTCTCGGTCTTTTCATGGCAAAAAAAAAAAAAAAAAAAAAAAAGAAAAAAAAACAGAAAAAAAAAGGAAAAAGTTTGCGGCAGGCACTCGCCTCCCGGCTGATGCGTAATGGTCGCCTTTCTGGTAAGGGGCAGATCAATATCCTTTTATGCGTGTGCACACACATACACACACACACACACACGTACTCACATACGCACTGCACACACATACGTATATTTAGAATTCAGACTTGGCTGCAGCCATTTGCTGTTTAGAAAAATTGCGGGAAAAAAAGAAAAACAGGCCAAACAGCAGGCGAACCGATTGCATAAGTGCGGCCGGGGCGTATACGCAATATTTGCCATCAATTGCAGCTGTTAGCCGGCAGCAAAATGGTTAGAGAATATAGCCAGGAAATTAGTTACAAAATGGTCATGCACTTGGCTACCAAGCCAAAGAGATATTTATTTTAGAAAATAGCCAACGAAACGTTTCGTATTTTATGATTTTTTTCTTTCTATTTTTTTTTTTGTTTGCCTTGTAAAGCACTTTACGCTTCAGTTTTAACTGAAGTTCTATTTGATTTAGTTGCTGGCTCATTGTATGGCTTCATTGGTCAGTTGTGCATTTATTTGAGCGTGAATTTATGATTAGGCCTTTGAAGTACATTAACAGGCAGCTAATGAGCTTGCCACTAGGCATATCTATGGCCAATAGTCGGGAGTATTTGAAGAGGGCACATGGTTTGATTTTGGGGTTTGAGGTAAGCGAGCTGCCAACAAGCAGACAATTTTACTTTGATTCTTATTCTAAGCCAATCGAAAGACTTTAATTTATTAACAATGAGGAGTTCGGAAAATATTAAACACTATTTTAGAAAACTTTGGCTGCAAATGCATCGTCAGCAGCAGCAGTACCAATATCAGTTTACAACTGGTTTGGGGTACGATTTTTAGTGGCTAATTAGCCAAGTCTAATGCCAACTCTAATTGGATGATGCGTCTGCGTATGATTTTGAGCTTTTGCTTTTCGTATTACGGGATTCATTCGCATTCACAATTCTCATTCGCATCAGGCGGTTTTGCTCACATTTTGCGACCTACAACAACAGAAAGCTTGTTAACAATGAAAACAACTTGGCAAATGCTCTATGACTTCCTGTGGCAGGCTGTCAGCCAGCCAACCAGTCGCAACTGAAGCGACAACAGCAGCAGCAGCAGCAACAGTAACAACAACAACAACAACAACAGCAACAATAGCTTTGACGCAATGTCAAACACCTGCTGCCAATGTTGACGCCAAACACGAAAAAAGGCGCACGGCAACAACACAACGAAACCAAAAGCCAAAGAGGAGGAGAGTAACAGCAGCAACAACAACAACAACAACCACAGCAACAAATAACAAACAACAACATTGTATATTGTCCGTCTGTGCGTCCGTTGCGTTTGTTCTTCGGCTGGTTAGGCAACAAATTCTGCGCAAAAAGTGCAATGAACTTTTCAACGCTCAAGGGAGCAGAGAGCAGGAGTAGCAAAAGACAAACACACGTGTGTGTGCGAGTGTGTGTGTGTGTGTGTGTGTGTGTGTGTGTGTGTGTGTGAGTGCGTGTGCAGAGTATGAGAATGCTACTGCAACACATTTTCTGTGTGACTAAAGACCCACAAAAGATATCAAATACCCAAAATGCCAGCACACAACAGCAATGAATGCTGCAAATGCAGCTGACTGACAACAGGATACCCTGTATATATTTATAAGAAGTAAAAAACTTTTTCTTTTTCTTTAATATTGGTCAACAAAAACAAATATTTTTATTTAATAAATAACATTCTGAGAATGCAGAAATTATGAGCTGATTTTTATATTTCTTAACTTATTAAAAGTGTGTGTCAAATCTGAAAATCTGTTGTAAACATTTTTCCCTACCCTGTAAACTGACTGCGTTAAATAATAACACTTCTCCCGCTCCCGTTTAATCAGGAAACAAGCCTAAGACTAAGTCAAACCTTCTTATTTATTTTTAACCATGTGATCGATTTTTGCATATGATTCTTACCCCAAATTCTAGAGCTCTCTCAACTGTTTATGGCACATATAAATTACAGGGTATAGGAACATCTGGATTAAAAGTTCTGCGTCTGGATAATCGTCTGATTGGCAGCCAAGCCATGTTTCTTATAGATTTTTTATGACACGCCATGTTTTTGACTTTCACATGGACAGCAAGCAAATAATAGAAAAGCTTGTCAGAGGCATTAATTCCCAATTCATCAAGTTTCGGTCCTAGGCGAACCGAAAGGCTGGACACCAAAGTCGATGCAGTTGAAAATAAAGTCAACTTGAAATGTGCCGCCAGTTGTTGTTGTTGCTGTTGTTGTTGCTGTTGTTGTTATTATTGCTGTTGTTGTAGTTGTCTCCTACCCTTGGCGTGGCCACTTTTGTCTAGCTGCTGGCCAAAGCATACTCCAAAACCTAAGCCACTCCAATGGCTCGTCGCTGTCTGTTTTTGTCGTTGGCCGTCCAACGTTCATAGTCCGTCCGTTTGTCCGTCGGGCGGCCCCGGCAGCCAAGCCAAGCAAGCGAGCGACTGGCCAAAAGCAGATGATGAAGCCCTCAAAGTCAACAACAACAACAACAACAACAAAAGTCAGCTAGCAAAAAAGAACTACAACAAAACAAGCTGCAACAGCGGCGCATCGGTTTAGGCCTTTGAAAGTCCATACGAACACAAGCACACAGTTACAATACGACTACTCACACACACACGCACACTCACATATGTGTGTATGTAAACATATGTGTGTGTGCCGCTAGATAAGAGGCGAAGGCGACACATCTGCTCAAATGTAAGTACGAACTTGTATTTTTTGCTGCTACTTTTTCTTATTTTCGCCTGCAGTTAAAGCGCAAATGTTCTCAAATTACCCATATGCAAACGGATAGGTGCCAGAGGGAGGCGGGGAGGGGAGGGGGCATACATGGAACAGGAGGGTCTGCTGTATGCGACCTAGCGTTTGTTGCATTTCGGTTGCGCCTCATATTTCGTCTATGAAAGCTCTGCCTCAAGATGCCACCAATCCCAGACTAGTGGGTTCGCTCGTTGGGCAGACAGAAGACTTGCAATTTTTTGTGGTAAGTTGACTTGGCTGCCACTTTTTATATCGCATACACAGGCAACACTTGAGTGTTAGATGGAGACAATTGAAGGGCACAAGCAATAAAGAAAAGCAGCGAAGCGTTAGATTTCAAAGAATATGCAAGACGAACTACTTCGAATATTTTGATAAATGCACTTGAAAATCGCTTATGAAAAATGCTTGGAAAATGCATAAGTTGACAACAATTTAAGGAAATGACTTGGAGGAATAAAAAAAAATTGGAAATAATGATCAGATGTTAGAAACAAGACGCAGACTGCCCGAATTACAAGCTCTTGACCTTATTTTATCTGCAACAAACTCGTTCTAAGGTAGGACTAGTTGGAGATCATAATTAAGTTACTAGAATTAATTGCTCTTTATAAACAAGTTCAGTTTTATAATGATTTAAAAATGAATTGAAGTGCAATTTGGAATGGAAATTATGAGCAGTTCTCAAATCAACTTATTTTTACCTCATTTTATAAAAAAAAAACATATATTTTTTCTTTATCAGAAATTGAAGCAATTTGTGTTTCTTGCAGCAGATCCAGTTGTGAATCAGCGTTGAGATGTGTGCATTTCTTTTATTAAGTTTTCTTTCAAGTATGGCGAAAACCTTAGATGGCTTTTCACAAATCTGAGAGTAAGTAGCACGTTCTAGTCTCATTCCAGTGCGCAGCATGCCACGTTATTATTATTGTGTTCTTTAGTACAAATATATGTAAATGGCATATTGAAAGACCAATCCATATTGATAACTGCAAAATTTCATTTGCCGATTGCTTTTACTCTGTTATCAATGGGATTATTATACGTGCCTTACCAGCGCCTGTGACCCCCCATCATCCCGCCTCGTTCCCCATCCACTCCTTGCCACTTTGCGTGGCCAGACGACACATGTAAGGCTGCCGAAACGACGTGTTGCCGCTTGCCTCATTGCCATAAAGTGCTCACTTATTGCTTTCTATGCACTTTTGATGTGCGTACGTGTGTGTGAGTGAGTGAGTGTGATGAGTATGTGTGTGTGTGTGTGTGTGTGATTGGGTGTATATGTGTGTGTAAATGCATTGCCATTGCACTTTTCGTCACTCATTTCGTTAGTCATCTATTAAGTCAGACAGTTTGTCAGTCAGTCAGTCAGTCAGTCAGTCAGCCACTCAGTCTTTTATGCGATTCTCTTTATGACTGTGTATGTGTGTGCGTGAGTGTAAGTGAGTGTGTGCATGTGTGTGTGTGAGTGTGTGCTTAACTCGCCACAACTTCATTTGGTGAATGCACAATGGGTGCCCTAACCTACGACAACCGAATATTCGCCATTCGGCCAAGTTCAATGAACCGCTCGTTTAGTTGAATAAACTTCACACTCACACACACATGTACACATAAGCTGACACACACACACACACACACACTCACGCACACACATACCCAGAGAGTTGGTGACGCGTCGAAGCGCACAAAAAGAAGCAGCAGGCAGAAACCAAAAAGAGCGTAAAATATCTCTTAATGCATGTGTGTGTGTGCGTGTGTGTGTGCGTGTGTGTGTTGGGGGCTACTTAAATGACATGCTTTTGTGCAATTGTATGCGTGAATATGTGTGTGTGTGCTTTGTACAAATTGATACTGCAACTGTATTGGTTCTCCGCTTCTTTTGCACACTGGGCATATATAACAAATAAAATGCACAAATTCGATTTAATTTTTTGTCGCTTTGCCATTTTGACTCTTTCAATTTGTCCAATTTTCAGTGACGTCGACGCGGCAAGGCAAAAACAAATTAGTGGAGCAAGAAGAAGAGAAGTTCAAACACATACGTTAATATGAAAGAACATTCATATATACATATGTACATATTGGCAGTCGGTTAGGATATGGCTGATGTGTGCATTGGCGTCAAGTAAATCGAGTTAAGCAGCTGCTCGCTAAATAATTCAATAAATCGCGCTTAGCTTGAGCCCAAACCAAGATCCAAGTGTCAGATCCGAGTTCCTGGATTCCCAGTTCCCTATTTACCACGACGAGTACCAAGCTCGCATTCATTTCACATATCAACAGACACACACACACACACACAGACATACACTCGCAGAAATAAAATTTAATTTCGACGTGCAGTTTGATGGGGCAAACGGAGCAGAAACACAGCTAACCCAGCCAGCAATCGAACAGATCCAAGGCAACTTGCAACTTGCAACTAGCAGCCAACAAAAATAACTGCTATATATTAATAAAGCAAAAAAAAAAATGCATATGAAATTTTAATATGCAAACGAGCGAAAAGCAAAAGGCAAAATAATAAAACGAACCAAGAGTGAGGGAGAGAGTCAGAGAGTGTGAGAAAGAGACAGAGAGAGAGAGAGAGAGAGGAAGAGCGGACAAGCAACAGAATCAAAAAGTATCGAAGCATAGACTTGTACATAAATCGAATGTGCAGGCATTTGGACTTAGCCATGGGAAGCAGCTTGCCATAAACGCATATTACATTACGGCCAATCGAATATACTGAGGGATAGACAGCTAGACACTTGGACAGGCGGACAGGCGGACCGTCGAGCTGAGGAAAGGGAAATTTGCTTTAAGGATTTTTTGGGCAGACAACGCAAAAAAAAAAAATTGTGTGTATGTGTCTGAGTCAATATATATGTGTGTGTGAGTGTGTGTGGTTGTTAAAAAGGATACTGGAGACTTAACGTACATAAAAATAAAAAAAAATAAAAATCATTTAAACTGAGCAGCAGATGAGATAAAAAAAAATGGTTCGTGCTTACGTTGAAAGTTCATAAGTATAAGTTGCATAAGTGAAATTAAATTGGGATGCTGTCCAAAAAAAATGTAAAAAATACTTGAGAGCATATATAATCCTATAAGCAGCTTGTGTGTTTGTTACATATAGTTAATTATGCAGAGTATTTCAAATATTTTAAATACCACTCACAGCTAAAAACCCTTGCATCAGATGTTTTAATTATACCCTGAACCAATTAACAAGGGCTAAAAGATGCATCTCCTACTCTAAACAGTAAATATATTCTTGGCCAAGATCAACTGCCGAGTCAATATAGCCATGTCCGTCTGTCTTTCTGTATATTATCGACTTCATATTTGGAATATAAATTTATTTTAGAAAATATGTTTATTAAGATTAGTCATATTTTTTTATATTGATCGCATTATTTTCAGCAGGCGCCAGCATTTTCGTTTCAGGTTTGTGAATAAATTTGTGTGCTCTGATTTAGTTTTTTTTTACTATTCAGTACATTCAAAGATTATTTAAAAAAAAAAATAAAAAAAGCGTGCCAATCTCTGAAATAATACTCACTTTACGCTCATTCGAAATTTGCCAAACCCTTCGATTGTTTTATTCAGAATAATTTGCCACAAGTAACTTTCCATTGAAGTGTAGCTAAAAGAAACTATGTTTATTAGTAGCCAGCAACGATTACTGAATCAGCGTCTGATTGCAAAATGAACATTCCTGGAAGTGATTACACCAGCTGCCCATAGCTTTTGATCCCATAAGCGCATTAACGCCGGCAGCATGAATCACCGAATTGCACAAACAAAAATAGAGTTGTGTGCGCGTTACGTATACGCAGCATGCCACCATTTGCCAAACAGCAAACAGCAGACGGCATGCCAAAAATACAACAACAACAACAACGACAACAAGAAAAGTCGGCTGACTGCCGGCTGGCTGGTGCCACACATTTGCCCAATGCCAATGCCACAGCGTGGAGGATGCAACAAAACGACTTCGAATCTGACTCTTTTGCTCTGTTTGTGCCGATGTGTGTGTATGTGTGTGTGTGTGTGTGTTTGTGTGTGTGTTTATATGGTTGTGTGCGTGTTGCCATCATCGCCCCAATGCCATAGATATACATATACAGTTGCGATGCCGGCCTGGGCACGTTTACGCCAAAAATAACAACCGGCAGCATGGCAGCCAGACGAGCAACCAGACGAGCAGCCAGGGCAGCCTGGGCAGAAGGCTCTGTGGCCATGAATGGCCAACGGTTTTGGGCGTTTTGTTTGACCAAAAAGTGCAGCTAACCAAGGCGAAGGTCGCAACGCAGTCTGCCAACTGCCAAACAGCACAGAATCTCATTAGACAGACGCAATGCAAATGTGCAGCAGTTGCTGTTAAGTGGCTCTACAACTGCTGCTGCTGCTGCTGCTGCTGTTGCTGGTGTTGCTGGTGTTGCTATTGTTGGAGGAGGATGTGGCAAGGGCCGAGTTTCACTGGCCCAAAAGTGAAAGCGAAAGCTGTTGTCGGTTGCATGGTGTGCGTGGGCCATGGGACCAGCCGCCGCGTAATCATATAATCTTGTCTTTATCATTGCTGTTATTGTTGTTGTTGCTGTTGTTGCTGTTGTTGGTTATATAAGTGACTTACTTCAATTAAGCATTGCTTTTGTGGGGCCAGGACAATCAAGTTGTCAACGCAATGTGCGTCCTTGTCATGGCATTTTAAGCACCAAGAATGCTAATCGATTTATGGAGATTTAAGTACTGCAATTGAGTTGGTCTGCATTTAAAATGGCTTATAACATTTTCTTCTTAACAATTATTTATCAACAAAATTATTACTTAACAATAAAAGTATTACCAATTATGTCTTCTAGGTTAGTATTAATTATTATTGTCTAATTATGTTTTAATTAATTTTGAAATAATTATGCACAATAATTATGTAATCAGCCTGAATTGATGATTGCCTTCAACATTTGGCAATCCTTTCATTTATTTTATTTTTTTATTATTTTTGTCATTTTGTTTATACGAATAAATTTTATTATTGTTAAGTAGTTCAGCACAAATTTCTAGCAATTTTCGGTATAAATCCAAATTGCACAAATTCTTATCAGCCCCAATTTTATTTTCATTATTTTGAATGCAAAACACATTTTAGTTTAACAACAAAATTGTACAAATGCTATTTTATTTTTTATTTTTCGACAATGACCATCTGCCTAAATTGAAAATGACTGTTAAGTGTAAATAGCAATTGTTTCGCTCGACTTTCAAAGTATGGCGAATATAATGGAAACAGACCACTTTGAGAGGAGCAGTGGGACTATTTGCATGCCGTGTAAACGTATTTCAACTGCTTATTCGTACATTGCACAGTCACTTAACCCCACAAACACAACTGTACCAAAAAGAACAAAGCTACCTAAATGAAGGGCATATAAAAATGGTGTACGGTACGAGTAAGAAAAACACACACACACACACACACACACACACACACACACATACAAAAACAAAAACAAAAAAAAAAGAGAAGAAAAACATACTTAGCCGTACGAAACGATAGGAGGATACGTAAAAAAGTTTGCCACTCAACGGCAGACGCCAACGCAGAGCCCAGAATGCAACTTGGCATACGTAGACAGGAGCTGTGTGTGTGTGCATGTGTGTGTGTGTGTGTTGGGTGTGTGTGTTGGGTGTGTTAGAGAGCGAGGACTGATAGGTGATGGGGTGTATTCGTATTCAAACATGCATATATGGAAGCGGAGGCGGCAAGGTAGACAACTGGTAACAATAACGGCATTTTCGACGATGCAAAGCAGAGCAGCAACGGCAACAGCAACGGCAACGGCAACGGCAACGACGACGTTGACGAAAAGGACGCGCAGGATGAGAGCTGGTTGTCGTCGACGAGTTGCCAACAGCCACTTGACACTTCCGTCGTCACATGAATGGACCCGTAAAAATGTGACGCTGAATTCGTTCCTCTCTCTCACTTATTTTCCTTCTTTTATTTTTTATTTTCGGGCTAGTCGAGGGCAACTTTTTATTTGGGCAGCAATCTGAATGGAAGCGCTTTTGCACACACACACACACACACATAAATGCATACACATGTATATGTGCAAGTATGTATGAATAAAGCAAATACATTCATGCATAATTTTTATGGCACGTCTATGGGGACTTGCAACGACTCTTTACATGTGTACTTTTGGGATGCCAAAACGTTTTATGAACACGATTCATTTTGCGTTCTTTTTTTTTCTTACACTTAATGTGAGTTTGCAAGCTCCAAAGAGAAGTAAGAGATGGGGGGAGGGTGGGGGCAAGTCATTAGCGCAAATCCAAAGTGCTGATTAGTTGAGGTGTTGGGGTCGTCAGTGGTTAGTGGTCAATGTACTACGCCCAAATGTAAATAGGCTGGGCGCCAAGGTAGGTCAGTGTTTGGGGTATCGCAAAATGTGTTGAGCCCTGTTTCTTTGCGCACAGCCAACAACGGGAGTAGCAGCCAAGTAGCCAAGGAGTAGCCATTGTTTGTCTCGGGGGCAGGCTATTGGGGCGCTATGTGCAACGTTGCATGCGGCACAGCACGCACTTGCAGCCTGTTGAAGGGGGCAGCAAACAAGCTGAGCTGAGCTGAGCATTTTTTTTTTTTTGTACTTTTTGGTTATGATTGACTGATTTCTGTTGAAACTTTGGCGTCTGCGGGCACGCATGAATTACAATTTTCGAGTAACGAAAACCACATGCACCTACACACACACACACACACGCACACACACACACGCACGCACATATACAGAGATAAACACAGGGAGTGCTACAATTAGCACTTTTTGTGCTGGGCTGGTCGGATATTTCAAGTGGCTCTGATAAGCTGCAGAAACGGAAACTCAACCGCATTCGCCTTGAGTCAGGCGCTTGAACTCAACCGCTCCCCACCCCCTCCCTCCCTCCATCCGCCCAACAACCGCGCGACCCTTTCGTTTATTTTCCCTTTCCCCTTTCGCCCACACTCTGTGGTGTTGCAGCGTCAGTGGCTGGTAGCAAATAGTTTTGCGGCCTAAAAATGACACTTTCCGCCTTAGTATATTTTCTTTTTCTTTGCTTCTACGCTTTTTTCACTTCTTTTTTTTGTTGATAACAAAGTTTGCTCGAAAAATGGCGCTGTCATAAAAAAGTAAAGCCCAAAAGCAAAGCCTATTTGCGCACCGCATTCTGTCCGGTCCGGTTGCTAGAACGAAACGCACGGAGTGCATTATAAGATAAACATTTGTTTTTACTTTTTCATTTGGCAAATAACATAAAATCGTTGAACTCACTGTACAGCAGACAGCTACGCATGGAGATAGATATGGATCGGCCCACGGGGAGAATTGCGAGCACTAGGATTGAAACAAAAAAAGTTTAAGACACTCTCGGAAAAAAATTTAGAAAATCGCCCTAAAAGTAAAATGAAATAAATGAAATCTTGAGAATGTTTCAAAATAATATTTCAATTACCAAAAAGGCTAAGGAGAGAATTCTGTGTACACATTTTTCTAAAATGTAGTTAGAACATATTTAAAACACTGGAAGATGTAATTACAAATATTTTTCTATATTTTAATTAATTTACTAATTTTATTTAAGGTGTACATCACATTTTACATATTTTCTTTATAATATTAGAACAAATTTACAAAACTTCTCTTTCAATTCATTTTCAAATAAAATGTTTATAACAATTATGAAAATTTACTAATTTGTTTTATTTCCTTTTATAAATTGGATTCCCCTCTTATTGATTATTTTTCCTAGTTTTTGGCTTTACTTTAAATAAATGTATACAATTAGAATGGATGTTTTTTATGTATTAAGGGATTTTTATTAATTAGTATAAATAAAAAATAATAATTCTAAAGATATGTGTGCAGTTTATAAAATAGCACATTAAACCCCTAAGCTACTCCACTAATAACAAAATTATCACACTACTTTCCTAGAAATAAGTGTACACACATACACACAAGCACACACACACCATACACCATACACATACAGGGACACACTTCAAACAAAGAAAGCCCCACCAAACCGTCGTCAGTCGGTGAGTGCGTCAGTTGGCGATTTAGTCGTCGATCCGAACCACAAGTGCTGAAAAGTTTATTGCACTGCATGTCTGACTTTTGCTAAAGTAAATATTGTTTAATAACAGTTTTAAAAATAATATTACTGATTACATGACGACGAGGTCGACGACGAAAGCGACAACGTCGACAATGGCATCGGCAGACCTATCACAATAAAGTAAGTAATGTGACAAACAAAACGATGCTCGGCTTTGCAAACTCCAAAAATGTTTGATCCTTTTTGACCCACAGCATGGTGTATTCATCGCCCAGTGTATCCTGAATGCAGTTCATATAGATTTCAGGGTATAGCAAGGAGATCCCAATGCGCCACATCAGTGCGATAGTTCTGGGAATGGGAAATGGGAAATGGATTGTCGAAGGTCAGCAACTCGATTGCACTACGCCCAAAAATTACAATTGACTTACGCCATTATCTTTTTAGATTTGTTATCTACACACTTCAGTTTTTTTGGTAAATATTATTATTTATTGAGTACGCTGCTCAAGTCACTATGACTATGACTATTTTTAAACACAAGACACAGAGCTTACTTGAAAATTACAAATTTCAAAAATGTGTATTCTACTCAAATCAGAATCGTCAAAGTAACCTTAATAAGGGTACTCTGCCATGTTTGCCATGTCTATGCGAACTAGGCATTATATCGATTTTTTAACTATTTAATTAATAAGCGAATTAATCTCAGAAATAGTCTTTGATAAACTTCCTTTTTTTTTTAATCTTAAATTTTGATTTATTTTCAGCTTTTTTATAAGCAACCCTAAACCGGGTGCGAAACTTGGTTATGGCATTAGCGAAGACACTAAATGCTAGAATGAGGCGACTATTTCCGCAAAGTGAGTGCCATAACAGCAAGCTTTAGCATGTGCACACATATAAGCGTTAATATTTTGAAAAGTCAATATTCTACGCAATTATGAAAATTTAAATAATCAATCAAAATGCAGACAAATACAAAATTGTTTTAAGAAAGAAAAATATATATATTTACTTAGACAACATAATTAAGGAGGCCCATGGGCCACAAATCACATTATAATCGCAATTTGCAGGTGGATCATAAATGGATTCGAATTTGTCCAAATACGTCCGTTCCCCAAACTGTTTGCCCAACTGACCATGGATTGACCAGCCACTGCCCCAAATCCGACCACAGCTACGAAACAGGAGAGTGTGCCGTGAGCCAGCATATATCCTTAAGGGTGAGCAGACATCATCAGCATCAACATCCGCACCCTGGGCGGCTTCACAGCATTCGGGCAAATCATGCAGCTGAGGCAGTGGATAAACCGTGGGCTCTTTAAGGAAGGAATCGGGTTTCAGGACGCGCATACCCAGCTGACCATTGCAATTGGAGCCCCAGGTATAGAGATCGCCAAATGCTGAAATTGCCGCACTATGCCAACCACCAGCGGCAATGTGTGTTATCTATAAAAATGTTGATAGACAGAAAAGTAAACAATAATAAAAGATAACGAATGATGAATAAATGTCTTTGTTTACCTTAATGCCGGCAAGTGCTTCCACGAGTCGAGGCGTTTCTTGCACGCCAAATACCTCGTGACCAAGTTGGCCACGACTGCAAGAGAAATGAGCATGAGAATATCACTCATATTTAAGGGGGCTTAACTCACAGTCCGTTGCCCCATGTGTAGACATCTCCGTTGCCGTTGAGCAACATGGCATGCTCATGTCCACATTCGAGCTGCTGCACTCGCCACTGACGGAGCGGAAACTGGTGCAGGCAACTGGGTATGCTGTAGACGGCATTCCCAGCACTTATGGCCACATTGATGTGCGAGCCACAGGCAATGTGCGTGATTTTACCTGGCGACTCACAAGCATCCCTCTTTGCATCGCCAAAAATTGTACGCTTGGTGGCTGCTGCTGAAATTGGGGGATTTTCCAATTTGATCTGCACCAGTTGCGCCCTTGGCTTGGCTGCCAGTTTGAAGAGCTCTCCATTCTGCAGCAGCACCAGGCAATGGCTGTCACAGGCAGCCAGGGCTTTAATCCTCACAGCTGCCTCTACTTCCAGGCATTCCCCCGGCTGCGAGTCGAGCAATCCGCGAAGGCATAGCCTTTGGCCTACAGCATAAGCCGTGTAACGCCAGCTTGGAGCAATTATCACTAGATACTCATTGCTGTCGCCTGGAGTGCATATTTCTAGAAGCAAATTGAAGGATTTAGGTGTAGTTGGGAATTTCGAACTGTTTCACACTACGAACCGGTTAAGGCAACAACGCGACCGGAAGTGCGGCAAGTGTTGTTGTTGCTGTTGATATTGTGCTGCCCAAATGCATTGAAGCCCGTAAATAGAAACTGTCGCATCTTCCGTTTGTCCAGAAAGCGGTTGCGCAGCGACGAGCACAGCGGGCAGTTGAATGGTGAAGGGCGGGGGGTATCCGCTACCTGCGGCTGTTGCTCTATTGTTTGGTCGACCGTTGTTTAGTTGCTAGCTAGCATTGCACCTGTAATGTTGTCTTTGGTGGTGGTTTCTAAATTTCCAACTCGAATCGTGTTAAATTTCAAGTGCTAAAATTAGTGCTAATTTTCAACTGATCGTGCTGCATGTTAATTTCTTATTATTAAAAAAATGGTACGTTCCCAACTAGTAAAACTGTTTTTCTACCATGGGGCTATAACCGCAATTAAAATAATTAAAGTTCCTTTTATTATACAATTTAATATTTGTTTATTATTTGTTGTTGCCATGGAAACTTGTGCGACTGCTGGTATCGATAACTTTTACATGCACAACAGCTGAGTACAAGAAGTGTGACCAGCTAAGCAGCAATCAAAATAGTATCGATATTTAAAGTTTGACCACCAATTGCTCACATTTTAAAATGTAATTTTTTTTTAATGTTTGTTGTGTGCAATTTTAGGGACTTCTATCGCTGTTGCGCAAACTACGTCCGAATCCCGATAAGGAGGCGCGCATTTTGCTGCTTGGCTTGGACAATGCCGGCAAGACAACAATTCTCAAACAACTTGCGTCTGAGGATATTGAAACGGTGAGTATAATGGAACAGATGCGCTTTTGCTTTCCTAATATTCGTTGCAATAATCCACAGGTGACGCCTACCGCGGGCTTCAACATTAAATCTGTAGCAGCAGATGGCTTCAAGCTGAACGTGTGGGACATTGGCGGTCAATGGAAGATACGACCATATTGGAAGAACTACTTTGCCAATACAGATGTTTTGGTAATCCAGACATTTCAGCAAGTTCAAATAAAAATTTAAATATTAAAATCTTTCCGTAATTTAAGATCTATGTCGTCGACTGCACAGATCGCACACGTCTTAAGGAGACGGGCAGTGAATTATTTGAGATGCTAATGGACAACCGATTGAAGAAAGTGCCTCTGCTAGTCTTTGCCAACAAGCAGGACTTGCCCAACGCGATGACCGCCTCCGAAGTGGCCGAGGCTTTGAGTCTGGTGCAATTGGAGGAGCGCACTTGGGAAATCAGAGCCTGCACAGCTGTCGATGGTACGGGAATCAAGGAGGGAATGGACTGGGTGTGCAAAAATATGAAAAAATGAAATTGTTATTGTAAAATTAATGCAATTAACGTAACTTTGATCTGTAGAAATTAGTGCAAATATGCATATTGCGAAAGAAACCAATGACTAGTGCACATATCAATACATAGTTATGTGAAATAAAATTAAAGTAGCGTAAGCATTTCAGACCTTAAAGTATAATCTTAACCAGTTTTAAAAACTCAGTAGTGGCACGTTTAAGGCTCACACCTAAAAAATAAACAACATTTTAAATAAATGTCTAATTTAAGCAAAAAGGTCAGTTCGTTCTTCGCCTTATTTCGAAAGAAGCCATCGCAGGAGTTTAACCTGCTAATCTTGGGCCTTAACAATGCCGGCAAAACTACTCTGGCAGCGCGTATAGGTTCGGAATCTGAGGAAGCTGTAAGACCATCAAAATTATGAAATGTCTATTAAAAGTAATTCGCGTTTTCTTTTCCAAGATAAGGCGCATTACTCGCACGAGCAGTCAGACAGAAAAGCATTTGAGATTTAAAAAGATAAAGGTTTGCATGCGTGACGTGAGTGGTCAATGGAGGATGCGTCAGACGTGGCATACATATTACCAAGAGGCCAATGTCCTGGTATTAGCCAAAATTTATCAACAGTTCCCCAAGTCTAAGTAATTGTATTTCACAGATCTTTGTCGTCGATAGCGCCGATGCGTTCCGTTTGGCCGAGGCACGCTGTGAGCTGTGTGATGTGCTGCTGGACGAGCGAATGTCCGAGGTGCCCCTGCTTATCTTGGCCAATAAGCAGGATGCACTAGGTGCTCTGCCCAGTACCATTATAACGGACTTGTTGGGCCTGAGGCAGTTAAAGGGTCGCCTGTGGCAAATACAAGAGTGCTCCGCGCTAGGAAACGAAGGCATCGATGTAAGTAGGAAGTGCGTAACTAAATATCTTGAAATACACATTTCCCACTCCAGATCATCAATAATTGGATATACACAAGACTTAAACAATCACGGCCAAAAAATCTATTTCGAAAACTTTTAACCCCTAGTTCCTATTCAGCATAAGTTTTTCCTAGCTTAAATTAATTTATGTAACTGGCGCGAAATAATCCATTCTTGTCGAACAGTATTTTACAAATGGGCCGTGACACACATCAGCATAAGCCAGAGAGACAGAGAAAGAGAGAGAATTCCGGACGAAATGTATAATGTGCCCCAACTATTCATTTTCATTTAAAAAATTTGCATTAAAAAGTATAAAAACAAAAGAAAAAATAAAATTCAGGCATTTTTAAAGAGAAACTCCTCTTGATACAACGAAAGCGAAATACACTTTGAACTTTTAGGAAGAACCACAATGAAGATAAAACATGATTAATTGCTTCGTATCGAAACTTGTTACAAATTGAAGTTGTGATATTTGTAAAAAGAAAAAAAATATATATAAATATAAAATAAAAACAAAATTTGATAATAATCAACAATTGTATTTAAATTTAAATACCGGATCAGCTGAAATTGTAAAATTACAAACAGGTTGAAAGAATATTAATGCCCGCAGCTGAGTTACTTTTTAAGGCACAGTCATTTATTTATATTTTTTAAGACTGGTTAACATTTTCGTAATATAATAACTTTCTGCGTGAATAAGTTTGTATATATGCACAAAGAACCAATGAAGCTGAAGATGATGGAAAACATTGACTTTAACCATGCCATGCCCCAAGTGTGATTTCAAAGCACCACACAACACGAGTGTGTGTGCGCGTGTGTGTGTGTTAAAAAGAAAGTGGGTAGAAAAAATAAACAAAATTTAATCCAACAAGAGTGCCATAGAACAGCGCAAAAGTATTTCTCATGAATACACACATACAGGTACATATTTTACATTGAATTTGTATGCGGGCAGCAAACTGACGTGGACATCCCGCAAAGCGCAGGCGTAAAGAATGACAAGACGGAGAGAGAGTGCGCAAACGAAAGATGAAGAGAGAGAGAGAGCAAGACAACGAGAGAGAAAAGCGCAAAAAGCGATCACAGCTGAGTTATTTGTGGAGAGCAAACATACAAATCGTTGCAACATGTTGGCCTGGCCCACAGACGTGCGACTTAAGAAGTGTTACAAACTGTCTCCGAGCCACAGAAGAAAGAAAGTTTTCGGCTGAGCTGGCTGTGCTTACACGCTGCGCTACGGCTTTATTTTATATTCCACTCCGTTAAAAGAATAGCAGCGCATTTTGCCGCTTTACCTTGCAATTTCCAAGCGCAGTGAAGCGTCGGTCGCGTTACTGTTTTTGTTATTATTGTTGTTGTTGTTGTTGTTATTGTCGTCGTCGTCGTCTCCGTTTCGTAGCTGCGTTGTTTAATTGGCCCAACAACAAAGGCAATAATAGCAAAGCAAGTCAGCTAAAAAAAAAATATAAAAAAAAGTATCTCAAGTGTGTGATTGTGAAAGTTCCTGCCCAAAAATGTACATGAAACGAGCGCTGTTTCTGCTGGCGCTGCTCTGCGCCAAGCCCTATGGCCATTTGGCCAGCGAAGATGATTCCAATCCGCTGCTGGACATGGCCTCTATGTTCATACAGGAGGCTTTGTCCAATCAGAATGGCGGTGGCGGTGGTGCTGCTGCTGGCGGCGGAGGAGGTGGTGGTGGTGGTGCTGGACTGGCAGGCGTTGCATCCCTCATTGGCAGCTTTATGCAGGCAAATGGAAAAGGCGCTGGTGGTGGCGGCGGCGGCGGTGCTATGCAAATCCTTGCCAGTCTTGGCAGTATGCTGGCCAACAATGCACGTGGTGGCAATGGTGGTGGTGGCGGCGGTTTCGATCCATCCATCATAGGCAATGTCCTGGAAATGTTCACACAAGGTGATGACGATGATTCGGGCACTGCACAAAAACGAAGCAGCAGCAACGGCGGCGGCTCTGAATCTGGCATTGGTCTAGACACAATTCTTCAGGTAGCATCCGCCTTCATGAACACCCAGGGCAACAGTGAGAAGCCGGCCACACAAAGCCATCATCATCAGCAACAAAAGAGATCCTCGCCCGAGGAGCCGGAGGCCGAAAATGGTTTTATGAACCTGTTGCCACTGATAATGCAGGCAGTTAGCTCATTTGCGGGTCCCGAGGGTCAAAGCACTCAGGAGCGCCACAAAAGCCATGCCTGGGTGTTGCCACCCTTCCTGGAGCACATTCATGTGCTGTGGGATCACTTTTCCAACTCGGAGCTTGCTGATGCACTGTATGAGAAGTCGGGAGTTAATAAAATAATGAAGGTAAATACCAAGATTTATTTACAGAACAACTTTCGAAAACCGAAAAAAGAAAAACATTTTAATTTAAAGTTTAAACTGAAATAAGTAATTAATTCACTTAACTTTTATATATTTGTCATTTTATAGGGCTTCAAGGGTCGCGATGGTAAAGTGGATTATGACAAACTATTTGAGTCTCTGAACAATCAATCCTTCCGGCGTCGCTGGATCAAGTCGGCTACATTGTATTTGGCTGATTGGACCAGCTATTTAGCCAATCCCGAGAATTATCTGAGGTGAGTGTGTGTAAGCTATTTACATATATTAAAATTCTTAGACGTGCTGTGGCAAAGTCGTGAATTGTGAATCACGTGGAGCTTTCTTAACGGTTTAAGACTGTTTAGCACCAGGCTGTGATACGAATCGGATTCTGAGCGTTTCGTCTAAATGCAATACAAATGCGAGCAGCATTGGCTCAAAGAGCTGCCACTTATTGTGGTTGTTGTTGAGTTACCGTTAACTGCTGCTACCTGTTTGGCGTCGAACATGTTTGAAGCTCTTTTGCGCTGCTTACCTTTTGACACACTTTTGGTGCTGACGCTTTTAGAACATGCTTGTTAATCTGCTTGGTCAACAAGAAGTTAACAAAAAAAAAAAACCAAAATAAAAATCCAACTTTAATTCCTGGGTTCAGGTTTTTTGGGCTTTGGATTTGGATTTGGCTTTAGCTTTGTTTGTGTGTGTATGCTTTAGATACATAGTTGATAGCGTCATTATAGCATACAAATAAACAAAAAGATACTTTGGCCAAGCAGAACGGTTCATTTTGAATGCGTTGTTTGAATGTTGTTGGTAGAACCGGTTTGATCAGGAAATGGGCCAAAGGCAAAGTACAAGTCGAATGTCTGGGGTATTTGGGTCAAGCAATTTAAACGCAAGCAAACATACATAAATATATAAATACATACATACTTTAATAATTTCATGTACACATTTTTTCGCATTTTGTACGCCTCATCATTGTTAGACAACGGCAACAAATAACTTCCACTTTCTAGCAGCCCTTTCACTTGCTGCGTCATTATGGCCCACAAACAACAACTCATCAACTCAATTGTTAAATTTGTTATTTTTTTTCACTTTCCACAGATATTTCCAGACTGCTCAAATCATGTTTAATGGTCTGTTAAAGTCTCAAGGTTATCCCAAGCAAACATATTTCGATCCGACACGACCAAGCGAAACAATATCCAACCTATTGAACCACGTGGCCAAGCATCATTTGAATGTAAAAATCGACTCGCGACAATATGTGAAGCCAGCCGTCGGCTATGCCAAGGAGCTATTGAAACTGGGACAAGCACGGGGTCTGCTGCAGTTCAATGCCACGGAAATCAGTGATAGATTAACAGACACGCTCAATCTGGAGGTAAGCTTGCTAACAGAATTGTATTGCTAAGCAATTAACACGCCACTTGCTGCTCTACAATTAAAACAACAAAAAACCAAACAAAAAAAAAAACTTAACTAAACCAACAGATAGCACAAATTAAATTAATTACGCTACAATTTTCTCTTTTGTTTTCCATGGCGCACGCATCCATCCCGAACAACCAACCAAACAACACACATTACAAATCGACAAACAACAAACAAACATTCAACATCCAACAGGTTATCGAACCGGTGCTAAAAGTCCATCGCGCCTACAGATACATCTCGAAGTCGCCGCAATGTGATCGCTATGTGCTCTGCCAGCTAAATGCAGCTGCCTTGGAGCAGCAGCAGCAACAGCAACAACAGCAACAACAACAGCAGCAACAGTCCAAGAAAATATCAACTAGCTCGTCGGCTAGCGGTCTCATTGCCGGTGTTAGTCCGAAAATTGTTAAGATCGGCAGCATGGGTGCAGCGATCTTCATTAGCACAGAAACCGGTACACCATTCTGGACGCTATTCGGTGTAATCAATGCGCCATATAATTGCGAGGTGAGTCCACAATCACAATCGCAGTCACATTCACATCCGCTTAACCAGCAACATTCGAATTGTAACCGTTACTTTTCTATCGAAATTCATTGAAAATAGGTGAAATATCCAGTGGACTGCAATGGGTTCCATGAGGGCGAGGCCAAGGTGACCACGGAATACGTACACAACGAATTGTAGTTAAACTAAAAACTGCCAACAGGACTGTTAAGAGTGCTTCTTAGGACCAATTAGTTGTAATTGACTTAATGATTTCATGTGTACATAGTATTACGGATCGCAATAAATTTTAATTTAACTGGTAATTTTAGCACTTGAATGATTTAGGAGCAAAACTTTATTAAATCAAGCATATACTTTAAACAACTTTCTCTAATAAAATTCATAAGGATATACTAACCAGACAGGGAATGCTTTCTATAATCTAACCTAATTTTGTTTCACTAACAATACTCTTTGAATTCTTTTATTTTGGAATCGATTGTGATTACAATTTCATGCCATATTTATAAGTCCAAGGATTTTATAAATAACAGATGAATAATTGTGTTTCTAATTTTAAATACAGAATTATAACCTAGAAAACTCATTCGAAAATCGATTTCGTTGTGACAAAGTTATGACATAATCCTTTCCGTATCGGTAGTTAATAATACAACTCTGAGCTATTCCGTCCCATATGGGTAGTTAGTAATACAACTATGTGAGGCTTTTAAAATGGGTCATTATAAATTCGTTTTACGTGCTACTCAAACTAATGTCTGTAAAGGTCTGCAAATTACTCTCAACTTTTCCAAACAATTTTCACCTATCTGTTTCTACTAAAACAATCAAGTTTACGCTTTGCTAACGCCGACTTGGCGGCTGTGTTTAATAAAGAAAAATGCCACTATAATAATTGTAAACTTGTCCACTTGGGCGTAAACAAAGCCAACTGAGCAAAACTTTATAGTTTGAGTGAGGAAAATTTTGGGAAAATGCTGTATTTTTGTACTCTTTGTACCCATAGGAAATGCATAAGATGGGTATAATGGTTTTGTGCGGGCAGCAGAAACAATCTCTGATTCCATAAGGTATACATGTTTTTGAGCTAAGTAGATATAGCCAAGTTCGTCTGTAAACGCGGACTATAAGAGCTAGGGACTTCAAATTTGGAATATATGATTTCTCGAATATCGATACATTTCGATGTCTGCACTGAGCAGACAATTTTGTATTTTATAATAATAGAAAAATAAGAAAAAAATAAAAGTCCATAATAAAATACTCTTTTATGCAAAAAGAGAAAATATGAATTTGTTTCTTGTGTACAAACAATTTCTTGACGTACTGTTTGTCGACAGCTAGTTCGGGTGAGTTCGGGCTTTTCTCTTACTTTGTTTTTATTTTACTCTTCAATTTCTGTGCCTGTCAGAAGAAATATGTGCATACCCAAGCATGCTTACATTTGGATGGAAATCTTTTTAATGAGAAATTTCAATATAAAACCATAATATTTTTAACAGGGTATATCGCTGTCGAGCTCATTTGACTACAGCATTCTCACTTGTTTCACTGGTAGAGTATATATTTAATGCACTTTAAAGCAACAAAGATTGCATTAAGCCGGTTTTGGCACCAACCCATTCAAGTTGCGGAACTCTTAGATGGATTCCCGTCGGCGTCACTTTCACCACACGCTTGGGCTCAGTTTATTTTTGAAGTTGGGAGTTGGAAGTCAGTCGACTGCAACGATTGAAGGCCAACGGTAGCAACGCCAATTGCCATGCAGCTTATCTATCGGGAACTGGATGCGGATATTATGCGTCGCACAAATGCAGTATTTCCTGCGCAGGATTGCTTTGTGGAAGTGTTGCCCGATCATCTGATCATTCCACGTAAATTTATCGAGGTAGGTGAATCAATACGCAGTCTGCCCGTCTACGAGGATGATGTGTGGATGGTGTCCTATCCACGCACCGGTTCGACATGGGCCCAAGAGATGATCTGGTTGCTGGGCCATCAGTTGGATTATGAGGCTGCCAAGCAGGATCTGCGTATCCGTTCGCCATTGATTGAGCTGTCCGCGCTATTCAGCACCGATCATCATCAGTGGGTGGCGTAAGTAAAAAGTTCGATTTATTTTATATGATTTAAGCTAAATTGATTTACGGCATTTCACAGCGATTCTTATGGTAGTACAGTTGAACAGGTGCGTAATTTGTCTCGTCCACGCTATGCCCGTTCCCATCTATCCTGGCAGCTGCTTCCCGAGCAATTTGAAACCATCAAGCCCAAGATTGTGTACACAGCACGCAATCCCAAAGATGTATGTGTGTCTTATTATCATTATTGCAAACTGCTGCACGGCATCAATGGTGACTTTGAACAATTTGTGGAACTGTTTTTGAGCGGACACACGCCCATTGGCTCCTACTGGAGGCATGTGCTGCCCTTCTGGAAACGCAGCTTCGATAACAACGTATTGTTCATAAAATACGAGGACATGATCCGCGATCTACCCGCCGTCGTTAAGCGCTGTGCCAAGTTCCTGAACGTCTCCACACAACTTGACGATGCCCAATTGCAACGCATTTGTGAGCATTTGGGATTTGACAGCATGCAAAGCAATAAAGCCATCAATCTGGAGAAGCATCTGCCCCAGCAGGACATCAAATTTATACGCAAGGGCAAAATTGGCGACTGGCGGGATTACATGACCGATGAAATATCAACACGATTTGATTCCTGGAGCGAGGAACATTTCCGAGGGAGTGGCTTGACTTTTGATTACGAATAACGCATTTTGACAACAATGAATATTTTGAATATTTTGCTGCACATCAATATATGAATTTTATGAATTACATTAAAAGATTTTGCCTTCCAACAAAATTTTCAGCACTCAATATCAATTGTGTCGGAAAAGAATTACCTTCCAATAATCTAACAGGTTCAAGTCTGATTTCAAATTGTCCGTGTTGAGACATTGATAAAGAGTTGAAAAAGTTGATTTTTTTCCGTTTTATGGGGATTCTTTCCGCAGGTTCTGCGTCCAACTCAATCGATGAAAAAGTAGTTAAAAATAATTTAAAAAACATCGATATATCGATAAGACATCGATATGTCGTCCACCACTAGTTCTTGCAAAGAGCGAACTATTAAAAATTTTCTAATCAAAAACACATAAGTAAAGACCTTCAGTATATTTCCAACATTTCGCATTAAAAAGTACACAGGCATATGAGGCCAAAAACAACAGTTGCAGCAACAAAAAGGTTGGGACTAGGATCGGATTAGCCACCAAAATGGGCGACACAGCCGATGCTTTCGGATCGTCCGCGACAAATCACAATGCTTTGAAAAGACACAGCACCGCATCCGACTATCAGAAGAATGTGGCCAAGATAGTCACGGACCGATTTGCAGCCGAGTACAACATGAGGCACAAGAATCGAGGCAGGGCACTTATTTTTAATCACGAGTACTTCGATGATAACTCCTGTGAGCCTAGGACTGGCACCAACAAGGACTGCAAAGATCTGACACGCGTGCTGAAGCAGCTAGACTTCGAAGTCACTGAATATAAGGACTATCGTTATCAGGAGATCTTAAGAACCGTGAAGGATGCGTCAGAGCAGAATCACAAAGATAACGACTGCATTCTTGTGACCATTCTCTCACACGGCGAAATGGGATACATCCATGCAAAGGATAAGACATATAGGGTGGACGAAGTCTGGACTTGCTTCACGGCCAAAAACTGTCCTTCGCTGGCGGGCAAACCCAAGCTCTTCTTTATACAAGCTTGCCAGGGCGATCTCATGGACGCGGGCGTCAGCATGAAGATGGAGCGCGTCGAAACCGATGGCGACTCCACAATGACCTATAAGATACCCAACCATGCGGACTTCCTCATTGCCTGCTCGACCATACCAGGCTTCTACGCGTGGCGCGACAAAAACCATGGCAGTTGGTTCATAAGAAGCCTCTGCGCCCAACTGGACGCCAATGGCAAACGTCTGGACATGCTCACCCTGCTCACCATAGTTTGCCAGCGTGTCGCCTATGACTTTGAGTCATACAATCGGGACCAACCTTGGTACAATAAGAAGAAGCAAACACCTTGCTTTACCACAATGCTAACACGCATATTGCTGTTCAGCGATAAGCGAAAGGCTTTGGCTGCGGGACAAAATTAATCCAGTATCTACGTGGGCTGACTAACTCATTATGTGCTGGTGCAGCTGCGGGGAGTGTGATATATAAAAACGTTAGTCATGCGACAGCCAAAACAAGATTTTTAAAATCAAATAGTAATTAAACATACAAAGTATGTTTTATCAAATAATATCAATAACCAGTTGTTGGAAATTAATTATTAAGTTATACAAAAAATAATTTAGCTAATAGCTTCACAGCTACAGTAGACGTTCGGTTAACGAAAAAAATTGATTTTGATTACGATTTTATAAACAATAACATTTTACTATATAGTATTGTATTCTTATATTCATATCTTACATTCCTGTTGATAATAAAAAAAACATATATATTTTATATTTTAAATTATGTATATTATCTTTATCTACACATTTACCCAGTCACTCTGAAACAGTCCAGGTGTTTCCTTAACTCCTCATCTCTGCTCAGAACATTAACATAACCACAGAATAACAGCTGTACTCTGTGAGGCATATAATATTAATTTATTTAAAGTTTGCACCTCTTAATTCTTAGTGCCGTCAAATCAATCTCATTTTTGTAATATACCATGATATAGATAATAATAAATAATAACAACTGTTAACTGCAGTTTACCGGTAAATAAAAATACTGCAGGCTGTTAATAACAGTGCAGCGCGATGTTAAGTTGTTGATTACAAAAACCATAACATAATGCAAACAAAGAGCGAAAACTAGCAAACTGCAACAACGCAACTGCTCTGCAGTTTTACTTCGCTTTCCTTTGTTATTACAACGAGATCTCGCGACGTGCACATTATTAACAAATTTCTGAACTAAAATAAAATAAGTGAAGAATTTTAGCATTTTCCCATTTGCCTGGACATCGTCAAACATCTTGTGTGACTCATCAAAAATTTCACAATGGCGGCCAACAACAACAGCAACAACGTTCTCGAGTCCACCGACCAGGTGGGGATTAGAGTCGAAGTGGCCACTAATACGGACGACGCAACCGATGCTTTTGGATCGCTAGGCACTGGCGGCAGCAGCACCACCACCACCACAAGTGCATCGACATCGACTTATCATAAGACCACCTATGGTAGTGGCGCTATCGGCCAGCTGGCCTTGAACGGATACAGCACCTCATCCAACTATCACAAGAACGTAGCCAAAATGGTGACAGATCGACATGCAGCCGAGTACAACATGAGACACAAACATCGAGGCATGGCACTTATTTTTAATCACGAGCACTTTGAGGTGCCCACACTGAAGGCCCGCGCTGGCACCAACGTGGACTGTGAGAATCTGACACGCGTGCTGAAGCAGCTGGACTTCGATGTTACCGTATATAAGGACTATCGTTATCAGGAGATCTTAAGTAGCGTGAAGTTTGCGTCAGCACAGAATCATGAGAATAACGACTGCATTCTGGTGGCCATTCTCTCGCACGGCGAAATGGGCTACATCTACGCGAAGGATACGCAATATAAGCTTGACAATATCTGGAGTCACTTTACGGCCAATCATTGCCCCACGCTGGCGGGCAAGCCAAAGCTCTTCTTCATACAGGCTTGCCAGGGAGATCGCTTGGATACGGGCGTGACAATGGAGCGTGGTCGCACCGAAACCGATGGCGACTCCACAATGAGCTATAAGATACCAATCCATGCGGACTTCCTCATTGCCTACTCGACCATACCAGGCTTCTATTCGTGGCGCAACACCACACGCGGCAGTTGGTTTATGCAGAGCCTCTGTGCTGAGCTGGCCGCCAATGGCAAACGTCTGGACATGCTCACCCTGCTGACATTCGTTTGCCAACGTGTCGCCGTCGACTTTGAGTCCTGCACTCCGGACACACCTGAGATGCATCAGCAGAAGCAAATACCTTGCATTACCACAATGCTGACTCGCATATTGCTGTTTAGCGATAAGGGAAAGGCTGCGGCTGCTGGACGTAACTAATTCACCTGGGCCTTAGTAGCTACGTGGACTGGCTAACTCATTATTTGCTGGTGCAGCAGCGGGCAGTGTGATATATTCAAAAATGACATGCGACAGCCAAAACAAGAAAAGAAAACACTATGAAATCTCGCCAATACTAATTTTACATAATTTTGTAAACTATTCCATTGAAATAGCCAACTCCTGCCGTGTCTGTATATCTATTAAGCGTACATTGTCCATATTAATCACATATATTAGACTACTTTTGTATCAGCTCTATATGTTTTACAAGCAAAATTTTAATATTTTTTCTATATATTTATATATACATTATACACATTATATATATGTGCATAGATCGCTCGCAAATGTTCGATTTTAAAATTTAAAATTATAAATGGAAGAAATTATAAACAAAGCGAATGTTAAAAAAAAAAGAAAACAGGAAAAAACGAAAATCAAATTTTTCACAGTTCGTAAGTTGGAGCGATAGTATTTACTCGAAATAATTTTAGGAAAACATAGTTTGATTTGATGAAAATAAAGTTTATAACAAAATGAAAGCCATTCATCTGACCTCCATTTTCTGACTAGCTCATTCCATATAAGTTGTAGCAAGAAAACAAAAAATTTAGCTAAATTAGAGGCGCTGTTTTTTGGTGCGTCAAGTTGAGCGACGACTGCTGAAAAGGAATTGACGGAATCGTTCAGTAGCTGACCTTGTGGCAGATTCGTGCTAACTTCAATCACTTCAATTTATTCGTTAAGGCTGGACACGACAGATACTAAAATAAAACAATGAATTTGACTTAAAGTGCTAGGGGGAAAACTCGCCGATCAGATAAGCAATTAATCTAGGCTAGCTAAATGCACATTTCTTACAATTTCAACTGCATAACGTAGAAATTCGCTCACAAAATTGATTTGAGGTCTTAGACGTGACCGCCAGCCTTTAGCTTGGCAACGAGAGCGTCTACGTCGGCGACAGCAGCGCCAGCTTGGCGCACGGGCGGATCCTCAACGGAGATGATTTCAATGCGTGGCGTTGTATCAACGCCCAAATCTTTGGGTGTAACCTTCTTCAATGGCTTCTTCTTGGCCTTCATAATGTTGGGCAACGTGGCATAACGCGGCGTGTTCAAGCGTAAATCGGCGCTCAGAACCGCTGGTGTTTTGGTCTTGATCGTCTCCAGGCCACCATCGACTTCTCGGACAATGGTCAGACCCGCATCCGTCTTCTCGACCTTGTTGCAGAAGGTGCCCTGTGGCCAGTCGAGCACAGCGGCTGTCATCTGGGCCGTCTGATTGGCATCATCATCGATTGCCTGTTTGCCCAGTATTACCAGATCTGCCTTCTCGTCCAGTGCCAGCTTGGCAAGTATTTTGGACACATGCAGCGGCTGCAGCAGCTCGTATTCGGCCGCCGACACCTCAACGTGTACGCCGCGATCTGCGCCCATGGCCAGAGCAGTGCGTATAACCTCCTGAGATTGAGTTGGACCCACCGACACTGCAATGACCTCGGTGGCCAGTTTTTTCTCCTTCAACTTGACGGCCTCCTCGACAGCAATCTCGTCAAAGGGATTCATTGAGTGCTTCACGCCCTGGGTGACAACACCATTTTTCTCGGGCTTAACGCGCACCTAAGTTAACCGAACAACATAAGAAATTAGTTAATTGATAATAATAATATAAAAAAAAGTATTACGCAAAACAACGCTCAACAAGTGATAAGAGGAAGCAACAGGCAATTCTTCATTATTTCCCTATATCTATGTATCTTACCTTGACGGCATAGTCGATAACACGCTTTACTCCAACCAAAACACGAGCCATTTTCTAATTTGAGAAAAATCAATACTATAAAAATATTTATAATTTTATATAAATCATAGATTTACCTCTTGAAAGACCCAACAGCGGATATTGTCTAATTTAGAGAGACTGGTCCAAAGGTTGTCTGCGCCGAAGCGTTGCCAGACCTCGGCCCGTATGGCCAGATGAGCTGACGAATAGTATGCTGATCATAAGACCAAATTGTCGCTGATAAATGCATTAAGTTTTTATGCGAAAGTCTAAGCCCTTTAAGTTTCAGATATGATTACAATTGACAAATACTTCTCTTTTTTGGATGTGCGATGCCTCCATTTCTATAAGCATATAATAAAATTCCCGGCATTTTGCTTATATAATTTTGCTCGCAAAGATATTGAGCTGCGTACTTAGCTTAACAGCGATTGCCACAGCTGATGTCTGTTCTTTCAACGAAAGCTAAGTGAATAGAAAGTATAATAGAAAAAATATCCATTCCACATATTCAGAAAGAATTAAGACTATAAAATGGCCAGCAGCTCTCCACTAATTATGCGCATCATGGCGTTGTCCATCAATACGGCGAGACGCGCCGGCGGCATCATTCGCGATGTTCTAAAACAGGGAGATCTCGGCATTGTGGACAAGGGCAAGAATGATCCACAAACTGAGGCAGATCGTTCTGCCCAACGTTGCATCATTGCCTCGTTAGCAAAGAAGTTTCCCAGCGTTAAAATCATTGGCGAGGAGGGTGGCTCTGATTTGAATGTGTGTGCTGATTGGTTAGTCAGTGAACTGGATGAAGCATTCTTGAAGCAGAACTGTCCAAACGCCTGGCAAGATGCACAGCCCGAGGATTTTGTTATTTGGGTGGATCCCTTAGACGGCACAGCAGAATACACACAAGGTATGCCGCATTTGGGCGAATGGGTCAACAAAAAAATTAATACTAATCGCCTATTCCATGTAGGCCATGTGGAACACGTTACTGTTCTCATTGGTATCGCCATCAAGAACTCGGCTGTGGGCGGCATTATTCATCAGCCATTTTATAAGCAATCCAGCGGTGAGCTGGGTCGCACAATTTGGGGCCTTAAGGGTCTGGGCACTGGAGGATTTACAAGTGTGAAGCCGCCAGTTGGTGAATTCATCATCACTACCACACGCTCACATTCCAATGCACTGCATCAGAGGGCCGTCGATGTGTTCAATGCGAGCCAAGTGCTTAAGGTGGGCGGTGCAGGCTTCAAGGTGCTCCAGCTACTGGAGGGCAAGGCACATGCCTATGTCTTTGCCACGCCAGGCTGCAAAAAGTGGGACACGTGTGCACCAGAGGCGGTGCTGGAAGCAAACGGCGGCACCCTAACCAATATCAATGGCGAACACTATGAATACAATGCGGATGTAGAACATGTGAATCGCCGGGGAGTTCTAGCAAGCTCAGGGGATAATCACACAGAGCTGGTGGAGAAGATTCCGATTGAAGTGCGTGAAGCAGTAGGCACCATCAAAAACTAAAAAAAAAAACTTTCCATATTTATTAAAATTTATTAGTTTACAATTTATAATTTACGTGATAACACAAAAATTTGGGTGCGTATTATGAATTTATAAAAAAGAAATATACATGTTAAAACAGTCGGCAGACATAATTAAAATCGTGAATGTGGCAATTCCAGAAGCTAATTTTAACAACTGGTGTTGCTGGACGCTGGTGCACTGTTCAAGTAACGATTCCTCTTGGCCTTGGCCATTTTGCACGAATTGACAGATGCGGCAAAGCGCAGCGATTTGACCGATTCCTGAAAGCAGTCCTGAAACGGGGACACGTTGATGAACATGAGAGTCTTGGAATTACCACCAAGCGACGGCATCAACAAATGCGTCAACTTTGAGTTACGATATGGTATATGATCCTGTTTTTGCAGCAGTGCCAATATAACATTTGTTAGCTCCGAGAGGGAGCGATTTATGTTCTTGGTTTCGGTCATCCGGACGCTGGTCTTTGGCGACTCTGAGCCAGCCAGATCGACCAGATTGATGGAGCCCACCGACATCTCCTCCTTCTCCGCATGGTAGCCGATAAGCTGCAGCTTGGTAACCGCATGCGAACGTGACGAACGCTCATTGCCCATGGTGGATGCCGTGGCACGATTCGCTTTGGCCAAGTCCATGAGCTGGCGCAAATGATCTGGATCCGTGACAGTTTCTTCAGTTATATTGGATACATATATGTCATTCTTATTCCCACTTTTGGCCATACGAATTTCCATTTCCTTTTGCTCGTTGCTCAGTAGATCGTAAAGTACTTCATTGTAGATTTCCAAAAATGTTGCCTTAATCTCATATTTCCAGCCTGTTTTGCGATAGTTTGAGATCGATTCAAACAGTAGATCGACAGTACGTGGAATAACGCCCACATTATCCGGCACACCGTCCATCGTGTAGGTCTTGCCGCTGCCCGTCTGCCCGTAGGCAAATATACATATGTTGTAGCCATCTAAGGCAGATTGAATTAATGGTGCCACCGATGCGAAAATATCCTCTTGCAGCGAATTTGGATGAAACACCTGATCGAAGGTAAATATCTGTTGACCCATCTTATTTTTGGCCTGGCTATCCAAGCTCTGCAACTCCACGGTAGCCTCGTCGTAATACGTCCAACTGCAGGACAAGCGGGACAACTCATAATCCAGTGGCGGACGAACTCGGCAGAAGACGCGTATATTGCCACGCAAATCCATGACGGTGTTGTGTAATTCCTTTCGGTCCATGTTCGATTGAAAGAGCTGCTCCTTGTATATGTCTCTCTCAGCAGTCAGCTGCTCTTTCTCGCGGATAAGCATTTCAATCTGATCGCGCTGCTGCAATACTTCCGTGGAAAGCGAATCGTGATTGCTTTTCATTTTCTGAATTATAGATTTGCATTATTTAGCGGAATGAATATTGAGTAAACAGATTTTACTTACCTGATGTGTGGTCTTTAGCAGATCTAGTTCACAATTGATGCGACCTAGTGTGCTGGTAATTGTCTCAATTTTACTGGTTTGCTGATTGACCTGACGCTGCAGGCATTCCTTATCAGTCAGTGTGTTTTTCAGCGTTGTCTGAGCCTCAATTAGTTTATTCTGCGTTTCCTCCAGTTGCGAGGGTAGCGATTCCAGTTCGGTCATGTCGTCCACTAGCTTCTCATTTTTCGCCTTTAGCACTTTGTGCTTGTCAAGCAAATCGTGAAATCGCGCCTTAAAATCGTACGGAGCAATCCGCTTTGATGCAACAGCTGTTGAACTGCTCCCGGGTGCGACTGCGCCCGCACCAGCAGCTGCTTTAGCTTTGGATGACTGCGTCGAAGTCGAACGCAGCAATGAACGCGATGTTGCTGTTGCTGCTCCTGGAATGGGTCGTTTGACGGGCAATTTTGCCGCACGAGTAACTGCAGCTGATGCTGTTGCTAACGCAGTCATAGACGTACTTGTTGTTGTGCTACTGTTGCCAATTCGTTGGAGTTTGCTTGGTATGGTTGGCATTTTGGGTACAGCTGGCCGCTTATTATTTCGCCGCAATTCGTTAATGTCATTTACCGAGCGACTGCGTCGCAACTTCACGCGATTCGGTATTGCACTCGACGCCTCGGGAGATGCGGCTCGTGCTGTATTTAGAATCATGTTGTTAATCATACTCGACAGCTGCAATCTGTGTTTGCATTTTACATTAAAAACTTACCTCCAAAGCGCCTCATCGCTTGAGGAATGTTCTGCAAGTCTCTGGAAAGAGGCTGAATTGTTGTATTTGCACTGATGCTGTTGGTGGAGGTCTTTATTCGATCTGTTGGTAAAATTGGCTTCATTGCTGGTGTGGGCTTCTTCAGACCCAAAGGCTTTGGCAAACGCGATTCCATCATTTATTTTTTATTTATTTGATTATTTTAAAACGTCCTATTTCCAATTGAAGATCTGTAAAATGAAGCGACGCCAAATTTTTATACGCGCCGTTATTTTTGATTGTAGGGCTGCATTACAAAATACCGATAGTTTCGACTTGTCAAAATTCTTATTTCTCAACACTGTTTTAAAAGATTTTTGCTTCAAGCAAATTATTATTATTTTATTACATTTTATTTCATAAGAATTGAAAAATACATGCTAAATTGATATACTTATATTTCATTTTTGTTATATTATCACCCTAACAATTAATATATAAATAACAATTCAAACTTTAATTTTACAAAATTACTTAGAATTTGGTGTGCACATTTGTTATACGTCATTATTTCAGCAACAAAATCAGTTTTGAATAATTTGTTATTTAAATTAACAAATAGTTTTTTTTACAAAAAAAATTCGATGAAAGCAAATGATTTCACTGCTTATCGCATAGGTCCGATAGTTTTGTAAATGCGATAACAAAATGTTTGCCATGGAAACATGGCAATTGTAAAAAAAAATAGAACTTGATTTGTGCAACAAAAAAGAAACGCTATAAGCAGGTTCGAGCAGCCACCAGCGACCAAAAACACTCAAGTGATGGCGGTGCATGTGCATGCCGAACTCAAAGATTTGCAAATTTTTGAGCTTCGTCCGCTGATTACGAACTTCAGCTGTAAGCTATCCGCCGTCACCGTCACACCTTTCGATGAAAAGCAATTCCTGTGCCTGGTCAGCGAGGAAAATGAGATTGTACTGCGCTACATCAGCGCAAGCGGCGGCCAAGAGGTGCTTAAGATGATCACCTGGTTCCGGCGCACCAATCGTGTCATTCACGACGTCTGCTTTGATCCTGCTGGCATTTGGCTGCTAGTCCTTTGTAAGTACATTATTCAACATTGTGTGGGAGTTATGGGGCATTGGGAATAGTAGGGGATTGGGTGGCAATATAGTAAAGCCTTAAATTACTTTGATGCTGCTGCTGAGTGGTGAAGTGTGTGTGGCGTGTGTGTGTATGTGGGTCTTTGTGTGTGCGTGCGCGATTAACATTATTGATTTTCTCTAGCTTATTTTGTTTTGATTCAGCTGCTTTTGAGGAGGGATTTTGAGGGGGGCGATGGCAAGTGTTACTGAACCCAGTTTGTTTCTTTACCATACCATGTTCGAACCCCCACCTATGTGAATTTATATATATCAACAGGTTTCGACAACACACTG
Organism: Drosophila kambysellisi; assembly: GCA_035042185.1. Classification (NCBI taxonomy): domain Eukaryota; kingdom Metazoa; phylum Arthropoda; class Insecta; order Diptera; family Drosophilidae; genus Drosophila; species Drosophila kambysellisi. The sequence goes on from JAWNLS010000855.1 coordinate 1,053,894, forward strand.
CATATTGTGCCCGCTCTGGCGCTGGTTGACAAAACCTACAGTTTGGCCGCTTGTTCGCTATACAGCACCACACAGGTAACATCCTACATAATACCGTTTGTGGGTCCACACGAATGCCCCAACTCAAAGAAATGTCCCAATCATTCGACGGCACGCAACGAAAGAACCTGCGAACAGCAGGAGCATGTCGAACAATTGGCGGAACAACTGCAGCAAGTTAAGATCGACAAGGCGGAGGCTGACAATTTAGAGGAGGAGCCGTTGGGTCAGGAGTTGCCCGAGCATATGTTGGCCAATGGTCCACCAACAGAAACAGTTGGCGAGCAGTGTGCTCCACCACCAGCAGCTCCTTTTGATGCGACGGGCAACAGTCAAGTGATGGCTGCCTCATTTATGGCTTCCAAGACGTGTCCGTATCCGCTGTCTGTGGTTTGGTGGAAGACGTATAATGGCTTAAACCGTGCCATAATCGGCTACTCAGATGGCTCCATTTGCTTTGTGGGTCTCAGTCCCAACTGCCCAATGATCGCCAGCACTTCAATTCAGAATGGCTCCGTTGTGCGCTTGACGATCTGCAAGGATAATACCTTCGATGGAGTCATGTTGCTGGTAAGCTCCAACCAGTTATCCATTATTAAATGCACTTATTTTGAAATCTTGTTTACTCTATCTGTAGATAACATCGTCGCTAAAGGAACAATACAAGTTATTGCTGGAACAGAAGGCCATCATGTATGTGTATCCTGGCGATAGCTCACCCACCACACGAGAGGGCGCCTGGCAAATTGTCATGTCCGTACACTCAAAGCATCAAAACGCCGCCTCTGGGAACGATGCACGGCAAAGCAACAGCTCCGATCCGGCCTCGGACAGTAGTCAGCTCGAGGAGGATGTATTTGCGCCACCTACCAGTGATGAAATTGCGCCAAGCACACAAACTGTTTCACTTACCACGACTGTGTCGGCAGCAAGCGCGGAACCACCACCACGTGCGCCTACACCCAGTGATGCCAACAATATGCCAATGCCGCCATCGCCGCCATCCTACAGCGAAAGCACCGGAGTCCGTTTTCAGCAGCAGCAGCTGGCCGTCAATAGCTTCGATGGCATCTTGCCGGCGACACGTGCACGCCTCGCTTCCCTCAAAAGCCTCGGCTCCAAGAAGCTGCAGGCCATCAAAATGCGTTTATCGGATCAACGGCAAAAGATTGATGAATGTATGTATTGCCCCCATTCTTATACAACTAAATATCCAAAATCTTGCGTGTTTATCATCTATGCACCTCAGCATCATTATTGTCATGTCAGTATGACGTTTTGGCTATCAGTTTATTTGTAAACATATCTTTTTAAACGCATACTAAATATTTTCCAATTGAAATATAGACTACCAAATCAGATAGCTACTAATAAAAGTACTTAAATTGAGTTGTCATATAAAAAACATTCCCTTATAGTTAAGATTAGTGATATATATTGTAAAATAATTCTTGGTTTTTACTTGCAGTTATGCCTGAGACAAATATGGGCACGTTTGCTATAATGGACTCGCCATCGGTCACGCCAGAGCCGTTGGGCAATACAAACGGCTCATTTTATACCATACAGAACCTGCGTAGCACTTATCTGCTGAGCGCATTGCACAGCAATAGTGGCAGCCTGACGGTGCACAGCATCGATATTAATTTGAAGCCCTTGTTTTTGTATAAAATACCCAGTCATTGTGTGGAAATACTCATTAGCTCCAACATTCTGTATGGTATACAATATGTGGATCTAAACAGTCGCAGCGATTCAGCAAGTTCGACGGCGGTATCATCGCTGGAGGAGCCGCTGGTGGCGAACACTGAGAAAGAGAGCTTAGATGCAGACACTGAGAAGTTGGAGCAGACGGAGCCGAGCAACAAGACCGATGAGACGAGTGGAACGACCACAAGCGCATCGAGTATCGATCAAAGCGAAATGCCCACCAATGCCATCAATGCGGTAAGCGTCATCAGCAGCGCCATGGCCTCATTGCGTACCGATGATGATGTAAGTGTTGAACTACTCCACCCCACACCCACTTTCAAGCAGAAACTCATTGTTTACGACACTTTGACACACAGCGCTTCAATCATCAGGCACAGCTAGCGTTATTTCGCTTCGAGCAGGAGACTGTCCTTCATTTGCATCAGATGGCACAAGTGCGATGTTTCGGCAACAACAATATCGAAACAGTCACCAAGGAGGAAAAGGCAAAGGCATTTGAGATCAAGGACATACACACACCGATGGATTATGTGCAGTTCTATGAGTCAACCGATATAAGTAATGAGTTTTCGTTGCGCCAAATGGAGATTATGCAGGCAGAGTTCCCCAAAATCAACTATGATCCATGCTACGTCATAACCAACAAAAATGTGTACACCATACAGCTGAAGTGCGTATTTTGTAAATCTTGTAATTAATAATTTAATTTAATAATTTTGTGTTTTTTTTTTTTTTGCAGAAAAGAACCATTTGAACTGTTTTTGGACGCAGCACTGATAAGCGAATGGAATCAGTGCCGGGAGTTTTGCAACACGTTCGATCTCTCCTATGAGCATTGCATTGAGTTCGCCGGAGATTATTTGTTGCGTCGCAAGAAGATTACTCAGGCGTTGATCACGTACAATGCGGCACGAGTGAAACCCATACGAACTGCACTCAAGCTGGCCATGTATGGACACACCTATGCCCTGATGCAGTTGAGTGCCATGGCCCTGAAATCATCGTATTTGCTGCGATCGCGCTATTTGTGTCATCCTCTGCTGAAGAGCATCCAATCGGATATAACCTATCGCCATTCAGAGGATGTGCGCGACATCTTGCCAATGAATATAAAAGATATGGATGTTGTGGTTAATAGTGGAGTCTCATGCAGCGACTATCACTACGGTGTCGACGAATCAATTAGCGCACTGCAAATGTCACCCTCATCGCAGTTTCATTTGGCCAATTTGCTGTTAATAACGCTGGCCGAGAAGGCAGTCAACGATAAAAATTATTTGCCATTGTGGTAAGTTTAACTCGATTGGCCTTCTATAATTATTCTTATATAAGCATATGTTATGATTTACTTTCAGGAACTTTTTGGTGACCAATACCAAATACCATACCAATATGACGAGCATTGTCCTCTGTCAGAGTGGGCTCTTTTCGGCAGCTATCATATTGGCGAAAGTGCGTGGTGTTTGTCTGGACACCTTTAATGCATTGGTCAGCGTTGTTGCCCAGGAGTTTGGCTGGTACAATGAGCTCAATGTCTGTTTGTACAATCTTAGCGAAAGCATATTTATGGAGACCATCACATATTTGCCTCTTGTGTCCATGGACTACTTTACGTTCATACAGGATAAACTGGAGCATATCAGGCCATGTGTGCTGCAGGTAAATAATTTGATATAATTACATTATTTAATGGAAAATTCAAAATTATGTTTGGAATTTTCCAGCGTCTTTCAATGCAGCTTAATCCGTTTGCACCTGCACTACGTCCAATTATTTCGCACAGCAGCGGCAGCTCAATCAATGATGACAATAATGAACACATATTTGAGTTCTGCAAGTGCCTAATCGAAACCTATTTGGCCGTGCTTATACATATGGAGTCTCAGCGCGTCAAGCACGATTCCATTGTAAATGCTTTGTCGAATTTTCGCATCAACTACGAGGACAATCAGGCAAGTGCCAGGTCACAAAATCAGTAAACAATAATCACAACTAACAAAAATTAATGTGTGATTTATAGTTTGCCATTGAATCATCACGCTTTAAGCCGATCTCAGCTGGTTGCGCTTATTGTGCCTGTGTGGTAGATGGTGTCGCCTATTTCTGGGGCTCCAGCGGTGTGCCCTGCTGCTTCAGTGCCCAGAAGTCAACTGGTGAGCTTTCATACCATTTCCCATTTTGTTTCTATTCGCAACGATCATTATTATATATATCTCACAGAACCGCCGGAGCCTGCACATGCTGTGAAATCATTGGACCTGCTTGCGCAACTTAATTTGGTGGTGCATGCGCTCAAGTGTGGCCGTCAGCATACGCTCATCCTGACCAATAATGGCGTAAGTACTTTGTGGTACTGGTCCTTAGGCGGTCATTTGAATTTTCAACATTTCTGCAGCTGTATGCGATGGGCAACAACAGTCTTTGTCAACTGGGAGTTGGAAAACACATGCAAATGGCCTTACAACCCATGCTGGTGACGGGTTTGGATGGCATGAATATCACGATGCTGGAGGCGGGTCAATATCACAACGCAGCCGTTGCAGATGGCAAGCTCTATATGTGGGGGTGAGTTAAGAGTTACAAATGGGAATATCATTTTATATGAAAATAATCGAATCCGTTCTTATAGTTGGGGAATCTATGGTCAGTTGGGCAATGGTAACTGCGAGAACCTTGCAACGCCAACACTAGTCAGTTTCTTTAAGTACAAGGTGCGTAAAAAGTTAATATATATAATATAATTAAATAGACATTTATTGATTTTTGAATGTTTCATAGAAAATTTTACAAATATCGCTTGGTCATGCGCACAGCTTGGTGCTTTGTCAGGCAACATGCAGCAGCAACAACTACGCAGAGGCTAATCGCAGTTGCAACGAGCTTTATGTGTTCGGCTCCAATCATTTTGGCCAGCTGGGCATTGGTGAGCCAGATCAGGCACAGACAGAGGGAAAGTCGAGTCTGCCGCTGCGCCTGCATTTTGGTGACTGCAGTTTAAGACTGATACACACGAAATTTTTTACAAATGTAAGTGCAAAAAAATCCGAACTATGCGCTTCAGATTCGACTCATTCGCTTGCGTTTATAGCTAGTTGTAGATGAGAAGGAGCGCATGTACACCTGGGGCAGCTCACCGCAAGCACTGCGTCTGGCCAATCAAATTAAGCGACGTGCCAACGCCAAGCAAAAGCTGGAGGAAAATCATCAGCGTGAAATGCTGACCAAGCGGCTGGAGGAAACACTGCTGCCGGCCAGTAACAGCAGCGTGTTGGTGGAGCCAACTACGTCGTATGCTGCGGTTGTGGCTGGCGCTGTACCCAAACCCACTGCAGAAGCAACCAAAGAGTCCACACAAGATGAGGCTGTGCAATCGGATGCTAGTGAAAATATTACAATGAGAACGAACACAGAATCACTGCCGACAGCAACAGCAGCAGCCTCAGCTGCACAGCTTTCAAGCGAGCCAGATCCGACCGAACATATGCAGCCACATCTTGTAGATACCAGCGAAGTAGCTGGACAAATACTCCAGGTAAGTCTGTCTCCCTTAAACTACTAACTTCCGTGATTATTCAATTGCCAACATTTTCCATTTAAAGATCTCCAGCGGACTGTTTCATTTCGCATTGATATCGTCGACGTGCACATTGTATACTTGGGGCAAGAATCTCGAGCATCAGCTGGGCACCGAAGATAAGGATCGGCGTGCCGTCCTCAAGCCATCACCCATCGACAGCATCGAGAGGCCCATGTATGTGGATTGCGGCGCTGATTTCACACTTGTAATGACCACCGATCACACTGTCAAGGCCTTTGGTGGCAACTCGAACGGACAGTGTGGACGCGATTTGGGCGCGAGCCTGGATCGTATGCGGCAGCGCGTCGTTTGTCTGCCCACCACCAAGCGGTTAATGCGTTTTGAGACACAGTGTGTTGAGGCGCCTGTGGAGATCAATTTGCCGCGGCCACGCATTCGTTTTGATCAGGAGCCAGTCCGCTACTTGAAGGTGATGCCGCCTTATCAGCCGCACTTCTTGCAGCAGGCGAATATTAGCTTTGAGCAGCGCTATTCGCCGGCAACGCTCAACTACAAGTCAAGCACAGAGCAGGCGGCGACTGGCCAAGATTCCGATGATATGCTGAGCAGCCTGGAGAACCTAAGCCACAACGATGCTAGCTACTCATTTAATGCAGCGCAATTGGGGGATGCAAACAGCTCGCTGGATCTGGACTATTCGCCTGAGGAACAGAGCTATGTGCCGTTACCAAATCAGGCAGTGACGGCCGGCACGAGCCATGCTGTCGCTCTGCTCGGGGGTGAAGACGATGCCAGCACTTGTACGCCCAGCTCGGACGGTGTCGATGGGATTGCTGCATTGCAACCGTTGCGCCATTATATACACTACTGCCTGTACGCCTTCCATGGGCTATACAATCCGGACAAAATCGGCGAATGCTCTCGTGCGCAGCGTAACGAGTATCGGATTAGGATTTGTATGCTCAACTTCAGGTTCGTGGAGGCATTCCAGCTGTGCCTGCACAGCTGCGATACTGCGCAACGTACCCTCAAGCTATTCGAGTACTTCAGCAAGGATACGGGTTATGTCCCCCTGCATCGCTCAGATCTCAAGCATCTTATCTATCATATGTGTGTGCACTTTTTGGAGCGCAAATTCGATATGCTCGAATGCGAGCGTTACTTTATGGCTGATCTGGATTACTATCTGCTGGAGCTGGCATATGTTTTTTACTTTAACAACAACAATTCGGCTCTTGAACAGAATCTCAATCAGAAGTTCAAGATGCTGATTGCAGCGGCGGATAGCGATCAGTCGTCGGCGAGTGCGCTGCAGGACACCGATGCCATTTTCGATAGTTTCACGGTCAAGTTCAAGACGATCCTGTGCCAGCGACTGCTCAGCTACTGTGATCACGATGCCAATGCCAGCAATTAGCAAATAGCCCATGGGCCATGGTGTCGGTCAGAGGACTTATGGTTCTTGCTTTGAATTTTATTAGTTATTTTTTCTTTCAACTCGCATTAGTTGAAAGTTTATTGTGTTTTCTTTTTCTTCTTTATTTTTTGGTTGCAATTTAAAGTTTTTACGATTTGTTGTGAGTTCGAGCAGGAAACCAAAGATCATTAATGGCGTTGTTTGCTGTGTCCACTACATCATCACACACACACACACCACGAAAACACACCACACATACACACCACCCACCCACACACACACATACACACCATCCACCCACACACACACATACACCAAACACACCACACACACACACACACATACACCAAACACACCACACACACACACACATAAGTAAATATTACATATTATTGTCTATTAATCGCCCAGACGTGTTTATACTTAATTACATAATTGTTGTTTGCGGTTTTCTGCGCATATTTATATGAATAGCTTTTATAGCGATGTTATTTAAGGAAACTATTTAAGGCAAACAAATTGTTTAAAGAATTTAATTTTTGTAGTACTTTGTTTGCTGTTGGCTTTACACGCTTTTTTGTTTACTCAATAAAAATATAATAAAAATGTTTATCGAACACACATACAAAAATGCATACACAACCCCCCCACACAAGGGATGCTCATAGATCATTTCGATCTAAACGGATTTACCTTACAACCTAAACCAAATCCTAACCCTTAATCATAATCCGATGTGTGTAGGCAAACATTTTCAATTGATATTCAGCTTGTGATTTGCAATTATTTAATACATAAAGTAATATTGTAATAATGATATGTGTATACATATGATTAATAACAAAATAATAAAAACAATACATTTATACAAAATTCTTGTGGCGTCGCTCGCTAAAGCTTCAGTTTGATATTGTCCGTTGTCCAGCGTTTGCTCTGCAGCGATTTGAGTGCATTTTCACAATAGAACTGCTCCTCGGATCTGTCGGGCAGCGTTCCCTTTAACTGTTGCAGTTCCTGTTGCTGTTTCATGCTCACCATAGCATCGATAACGGCCTTGATGCACTTGACACGCTGAGCCAGTGCCAACTTTTCTGGGCTGTTGCTCATCTTGGACAGAAACAATTGCAGAACCTTCGACGGTGCCTGCAGCTCAAACAGCCGCTGCACGGCCAGCGCCAAATCGAAGCTGATGTGAAATTGCTTCGACTTGAGCGGATGCCATGTGGATGCGCGCACAAAGATACACTCCAAGTCGCCATAGGCTTGGGCATGGGCTCGCTCATTGAGCGCAGTCCATTCGTATTGGGCCGATGATATTTCCTGATCAGCGGCAAATCGTTGTGGCGAGGTGAGCTTGAGCATATCCTGTTCCTTCCAGTTCTTATTCTGGGCACAGCACACATATAGCAGTTCAATGGGCGTTGGCTGGTCGCCAAGCTGTTCGCTTAGTCCACTGGTAACGATTTCCTTTTCGTTGACCAACTGCAGTTTAAGTGCTGCATGAAAAACCTGCTCATAAAGTGGAATGATGCCCACGCCGGCGGTGGCATAAGCATCCACGAGACGCTTCAGCTGCTGTCTGCGCGTGACTACCTCCGTGCAGGCCAGAGCAGCTTGAAACTGCCTGAGAGCCGCTTCCTGGTGACGCCCAAAACGCTGCAGCATCTCAATGTAGAGGCTTACGTCACCGCTCTGATTCAAATAGCTGAGATAGTGCTCCAGCGCCTTGGGTCGCTGCTGTAGTATGCTATAAAACTGGGTAGTGTTCAGCGTGCGCTTGAGAAACAGCAGCACACCAATTACTGCATCTCCGCCATTGGCTAGCAGCGTGTCCAGCAATTGTTGCTTCTCGAGCAGTGATTTGAACAATTCCAGCGGCGCCACTTTGCCGTGCAGCAGTTTCTGTACCGTCGCCTCCAGATTGGGGCTGTACAGCGTACTCTGAATTTGACGTCGCAGCAGCTTCAGTTCTTCCTCGGGTGTAACGCCCTTGGGCATGACATGGTCGTCCAGCGCTTGTTCCTGCAAAACCAACTTGAGCGCTTCATCGCTCAATATGGCCTTGATGGAGAGATGATTCAGGGTTCCCAGTGCGGCACTGTTATCGAAACTGGCCTCCGAAATGGTGTCATCATTGAATATTGCATTATTGTCCCATTGGCTGCTCTGGTTTGCTGGTCCTGAGCTAATTTTGGCGCCAACATCTCCTAGATCGATGTCGTCCTCGTCGTCAAAGCTGAAGGCAGCTCTCGAAGAGCGGTTCCAATAGTTTTCGCTGTTGTAAATAATATTTTAATTGACCGAATTCAGATGGTTCCGGCCAACTTACTCTGTACTATCAAATTGTGATTCCATTAGAATTGTTATTCTTAAAAAGCAGCTGACAGTGTGACCAAATATTTCTCAGCAGGGGTGGAATCGCTATACAAATGAAATAAAAATTGTTTGATCGTTAAAAAATAAATAAAATATTCATGAATTTGAATTATAAATAAAAAAAAATATTAAAATAACCTAAACACTCAAATTAATCTTCATCTCGAAAAATAAAATGTGATTGTTCAATAATTTGTGTAGTAATCGATCGAAAATTATATTTTTAAACATTTTCTTTTAATGGCATACAAAAAAAGCAATTTTGAATATTTTACGCACTATCTGTTTTGTTATTCATTCTTTGTCATTCTTCCGTTTCACTTATACCATATTTACATACATATGTACATACATACATACATTTAAATATATGTATGTACATGTGTATGTGTTTTCGAAATATTAATCAAAGCTGCTCTTAAAGGTGATATTGATAAGGCAACATTTAATTGTTTTTCGCTGGTTCGAGAGTAAAGATGTTGTTGCTCTGGTTTATGCTGTGCCTGGTTCTGGCCAGCTCAAGCACTCGAGCTACTAGTTTCTGCAGTAGGTCGGATCAATGTGATTTGAGGGGTAGTCATGCGGCACAGGCACGCTACGATTACACGCGAATATATAATGTGGAATTGGCCACAGCCAAACATGTGCAGCTATTTCAGGAGCTGGAGGAGGCAAGCGATTCGTGTAGCTTTATGGGACATGCGCGCGTCACTGGTCAGAAGCTCACGATTATGGTGGCCGCACCTAAGGTGGCCGACTTCGATGATCTTCTGCAGAGCTACAATGTGAGCCATCGTGTACTCAACTACAATTTCCAGGAGCTGATAGACGCCAACTATCGAGAGGTGGCGCCCGAGAACACACCGGCGGATCAGTTTGACTGGAAGCGCTATTTTCAGCTGGACAACATCTACGACTGGTTGGAGAAGCTGGCCCGCGAGGAGCCCCAGGTGGTGACTATGCTGGACATGGGATTGAGCACTCAAGGACTGCCCATCAAGGGTGTGAAAATTGCCTTTGCTAGTGAGAAGAATCAGACTACCGTGTTCATCGAGAGTGGCATACATGCACGCGAGTGGATTGCTCCAGCTACTGCCACATATTTCATTGAACAACTGCTGCACTCCACTGATCCTTCGGTGCAGGCCATGGCCCGCGCCCACAACTGGTTGATATTTCCCACGGTCAATCCGGATGGTTATCGCTATAGTTTCACGGGAGATCGTATGTGGCGCAAGAACCGCAGTCTCTTTGGCATTTGTCGCGGCGTCGATCTGAATCGCAATTTTCCACTCAGCTGGAACACCACGGGCGCCAGTGGCAATCCCTGTAAATATGATTTCTCTGGACCATCCGCGGCAAGCGAGGTGGAAACGCAACGCATTATTCAGTTCCTGGATACACATGTCCAGTCGGAACGTATTCGCACCTATCTATCGCTGCACAGCTACTCTCAGCTCATCATGTTCCCATATGGTCACACGGCAGAGCGCGTAGAGAACTATGAGGATCTTAAGGCGATTGGCCAGCTAGCAGCGGAACGTATCGAATCGCTCACTGGACGCATCTATAAGAGTGGTAGTATTTTTGAGACTATATATCCCTCCAGCGGCGGGTCAAAGGACTGGGCTCACAGCCAGCTAAAGGTGCCAATTACCTTTACGTTTGAGCTGCGTGGCCCGCCGGAAAGCGAGGAATTATTCATCCTGTCGGCCAAGGAAATTGAGCCAACGGCCCGTGAAGCCTTTGCAGCGGTCCAAACAATTGTGGAGGAGGCGGGCAAACGTGGTTACTACCAGTAAATGTCACAAAACATTTTCAATTGTTTTTATTAATAAAATATAACACACAAAAATGGGATAATAGGCGAGTCCTTGAAGTTAGCCCTCAAAGGAGGATATGAGTGGTGTGGTAGTTTCTACCATCACCAATACGCTGTGTGCCAGAGGAAATACATCATTCACCTGGACATAGTATCCCCGTTCACATTGCTCCTTAGATGAGTACAGCCTGAGGCAGGACAAAAATAATAATAATAATATAGCTAGTTAAAATGTAGATTCAGAAAATTCATCTTACGCCAATATATCCACCGGTTCCATAATCAACTCCGATTTGTAGACTGATGCCAGGAAATTGGTAAATGCAGCCGTATTGTTGCTCAGCTCCATTTCAGCATTCGGATTGCAGACCTCTAAGCCTAAGGCACTGCTGCTGGACCCTATTTCGGGCAAACCATTACGGGTGCCCCACACAGTGATAATATTATCCTCCGAGGCAACTATGGTGCACTGATCATTGCAATTCGCTTTCTGCAAATGAAGGATGTTAATTACTTTGAACAGTCGATTTGCGTTTAGAAAGTGCTTCAAGTTTTCCAACCACAATGTAACGGGATCGTATTGCATCCACCAGTGTGGGCTGCTCCACAGAATTGCAATGACGGATGCCGCGTTGTCCTTCCTTGTTGCGGCCCATTGTGTAGACATAGCCACCTTCAATTAGGAACACCGAATGTGTGGACGAGAAACATGCCTTGAGAACCTTATGAGGCAGTTGTATTTTCTTCTAAAACACAATATTTGAAATCAGATGCATATTCATAGATTGTTGTTAGATGGTACCCACAAAAGCTGTGATCCTGGCGGTACGATTGAAGCCCAGTTTGTTGTAATCGTTGCTGCCACAGACATGCAATTCGCCATTGGTAAAGAGTACGGCTGAAGTGTCTGGTCCGCAAAATATCTGCATGGGTTTGCTCTTCACATGCGATAACAGAATCTTTTGTGGATGTTTTCTGAAGAGGATGGAATTAGATATTAATAAATTTAGAGAATGTTGATTTCATGTAATCTAGAAACGTATTACTTACTGCTGTTGCTGGTAGTTACCCAGGCCCAGAGCACCCGTGGAGCTTGTGCCCCACACGTAGACGGCACCTTCGCGACTCAGCGCCATAACGTGATGCATTCCTGCGGTAATCTGCTCGATGCGGACATCTGCCAGTTTAACAATTAGTTTGGGCGTAAAATAGTCCTTTTGCTGATCCTGGCCAAGAGCAAACTTGAGATTGTTACCACAGCTGAGCAGATTGCCAGACTGTGTTAGGAATACAGTGAAGCCATCGCCGGCACAAGCGCTGACCATGTGATAATTGCGTACACTTTGCACCAGACCGGGGTAGTGCTTCCAGGTCTCTAGCGAGGTCAGACCGAGTTGGCCATGAGTGCCCTCGCCCCAGGCATATGCTGATCCATCATCGTTAATCACCACAAAATGTGATTCACTCATCGCCACACAGACAATAAAAGCCTTTGGTGGCAATTGTATGGGACTCATGCTGAAGCTGTTTCCAAAGGATTTCAGCTGGTACAGAACAGAACTACAAATGCTTTTAGTACTGATGTCACTTTGGATGCGATTATTCAACTTACCGCTTCTCGATAACCTCATGTGGTGCAACAGTCTCGGCACTCATCAGCTTCCTGGTCTCTGTTTATCTATCATATGTGTGTGCACTTTTTGGAGCGCAAATTCGATATGCTCGAATGCGAGCGTTACTTTATGGCTGATCTGGATTACTATCTGCTGGAGCTGGCATATGTTTTTTACTTTAACAACAACAATTCGGCTCTTGAACAGAATCTCAATCAGAAGTTCAAGATGCTGATTGCAGCGGCGGATAGCGATCAGTCGTCGGCGAGTGCGCTGCAGGACACCGATGCCATTTTCGATAGTTTCACGGTCAAGTTCAAGACGATCCTGTGCCAGCGACTGCTCAGCTACTGTGATCACGATGCCAATGCCAGCAATTAGCAAATAGCCCATGGGCCATGGTGTCGGTCAGAGGACTTGTGGTTCTTGCTTTGAATTTTATTAGTTATTTTTTCTTTCAACTCGCATTAGTTGAAAGTTTATTGTGTTTTCTTTTTCTTCTTTATTTTTTGGTTGCAATTTAAAGTTTTTACGATTTGTTGTGAGTTCGAGCAGGAAACCAAAGATCATTAATGGCGTTGTTTGCTGTGTCCACTACATCATCACACACACACACACCACGAAAACACACCACACATACACACCACCCACCCACACACACACATACACACCACCCACCCACACACACACATACACCAAACACACCACCAGACGTGTTTATACTTAATTACATAATTGTTGTTTGCGGTTTTCTGCGCATATTTATATGAATAGCTTTTATAGCGATGTTATTTAAGGAAACTATTTAAGGCAAACAAATTGTTTAAAGAATTTAATTTTTGTAGTACTTTGTTTGCTGTTGGCTTTACACGCTTTTTTGTTTACTCAATAAAAATATAATAAAAATGTTTATCGAACACACATACAAAAATGCATACACAACCCCCCCACACAAGGGATGCTCATAGATCATTTCGATATAAACGGATTTACCTTACAACCTAAATCAAATCCTAATTCTTAATCATAATCCGATGTGTGTAGGCAAACATTTTCAATTGATATTCAGCTTGTGATTTGCAATTATTTAATACATAAAGTAATATTGTAATAATGATATGTGTATACATATGATTAATAACAAAATAATAAAAACAATACATTTATACAAAATTCTTGTGTCGTCGCTCGCTAAAGCTTCAGTTTGATATTGTCCGTTGTCCAGCGTTTGCTCTGCAGCGATTTGAGTGCATTTTCACAATAGAACTGCTCCTCGGATCTGTCGGGCAGCGTTCCCTTTAACTGTTGCAGTTCCTGTTGCTGTTTCATGCTCACCATAGCATCGATGACAGCCTTAATGCATTTGACACGCTGAGCCAGTGCCAACTTTTCGGGGCTGTTGCTCATCTTGGACAGAAACAATTGCAGAACCTTCGACGGTGCCTGCAGCTCAAACAGCCGCTGCACGGCCAGCGCCAAATCGAAGCTGATGTGAAATTGCTTCGACTTGAGCGGATGCCATGTGGATGCGCGCACAAAGATACACTCCAAGTCGCCATAGGCTTGGGCATGGGCTCGCTCATTGAGCGCAGTCCATTCGTATTGGGCCGATGATATTTCCTGATCAGCGGCAAATCGTTGTGGCGAGGTGAGCTTGAGCATATCCTGTTCCTTCCAGTTCTTATTCTGGGCACAGCACACATATAGCAGTTCAATGGGCGTTGGCTGGTCGCCAAGCTGTTCGCTTAGTCCACTGGTAACGATTTCCTTTTCGTTGACCAACTGCAGTTTAAGTGCTGCATGAAAAACCTGCTCATAAAGTGGAATGATGCCCACGCCGGCGGTGGCATAAGCATCCACGAGACGCTTCAGCTGCTGTCTGCGCGTGACTACCTCCGTGCAGGCCAGAGCAGCTTGAAACTGCCTGAGAGCCGCTTCCTGGTGACGCCCAAAACGCTGCAGCATCTCAATGTAGAGGCTTACGTCACCGCTCTGATTCAAATAGCTGAGATAGTGCTCCAGCGCCTTGGGTCGCTGCTGTAGTATGCTATAAAACTGGGTAGTGTTCAGCGTGCGCTTGAGAAACAGCAGCACACCAATTACTGCATCGCCGCCATTGGCTAGCAGCGTGTCCAGCAATTGTTGCTTCTCGAGCAGTGATTTGAACAATTCCAGCGGCGCCACTTTGCCGTGCAGCAGTTTCTGTACCGTCGCCTCCAGATTGGGGCTGTACAGCATACTCTGCATTTGACGTCGCAGCAGCTTCAGTTCTTCCTCGGGTGTAACGCCCTTGGGCATGACATGATCGTCCAGCGCTTGTTCCTGCAAAACCAACTTTAGCGCTTCATCGCTCAATATGGCCTTGATGGATAGATGATTCAGGGTTCCCAGTGCGGCACTGTTATCGAAACTGGCCTCCGAAATGGTGTCGTCATTGAATATTGCATTATTGTCCCATTGGCTGTTCTGGTTTGCTGGTCCTGAGCTAATTCTGGCGCCAACATCTCCTAGATCGATGTCGTCGTCGTCGTCAAAGCTGAAGGCAGCTCTCGAGGAGCGGTTCCAATAGTTTTCGCTGTTGTAAATAATATTTTAATTGACCGAATTCAGATGGTTCCGGCCAACTTACTCTGTACTATCAAATTGTGATTCCATTAGAATTGTTATTCTTAAAAAGCAGCTGACAGTGTGACCAAATATTTCTCAGCAGGGGTGGAATCGCTATACAAATGAAATAAAAATTGTTTGATCGTTAAAAAAAAAATAAAATATTCATGAATTTGAATTATAAATAAAAAAAAATATTATAAATAACCTAAACACTCAAATTAATCTTCATCTCGAAAAATAAAATGTGATATGTTCAATAATTTGTGTAGTAATCGCTCGAAAATTATATTTTAAAACATTTTCTTTTAATGGCATACAAAAGCAGCAATTTCGAATATTTTACGCACTGTCCGTTTTGTTATTCATTCTTTGTCATTCTTCCGTTTCACTTATACCATATTTACATACAT
Organism: Drosophila kambysellisi; assembly: GCA_035042185.1. Classification (NCBI taxonomy): domain Eukaryota; kingdom Metazoa; phylum Arthropoda; class Insecta; order Diptera; family Drosophilidae; genus Drosophila; species Drosophila kambysellisi. The sequence goes on from JAWNLS010000855.1 coordinate 1,069,432, forward strand.
ATGTACATACATACATACATTTAAATATATGTATGTACATGTGTATGTGTTTTCGAAATATTAATCAAAGCTGCTCTTAAAGGTGATATTGATAAGGCAACATTTAATTGTTTTTCGCTGGTTCGAGAGTAAAGATGTTGTTGCTCTGGTTTATGCTGTGCCTGGTTCTGGCCAGCTCAAGCACTCGAGCTACTAGTTTCTGCAGTAGGTCGGATCAATGTGATTTGAGGGGTAGTCATGCGGCACAGGCACGCTACGATTACACGCGAATATATAATGTGGAATTGGCCACAGCCAAACATGTGCAGCTATTTCAGGAGCTGGAGGAGGCAAGCGATTCGTGTAGCTTTATGGGACATGCGCGCGTCACTGGTCAGAAGCTCACGATTATGGTGGCCGCACCTAAGGTGGCCGACTTCGATGATCTTCTGCAGAGCTACAATGTGAGCCATCGTGTACTCAACTACAATTTCCAGGAGCTGATAGACGCCAACTATCGAGAGGTGGCGCCCGAGAACACACCGGCGGATCAGTTTGACTGGAAGCGCTATTTTCAGCTGGACAACATCTACGACTGGTTGGAGAAGCTGGCCCGCGAGGAGCCCCAGGTGGTGACTATGCTGGACATGGGATTGAGCACTCAAGGACTGCCCATCAAGGGTGTGAAAATTGCCTTTGCTAGTGAGAAGAATCAGACTACCGTGTTCATCGAGAGTGGCATACATGCACGCGAGTGGATTGCTCCAGCTACTGCCACATATTTCATTGAACAACTGCTGCACTCCACTGATCCTTCGGTGCAGGCCATGGCCCGCGCCCACAACTGGTTGATATTTCCCACGGTCAATCCGGATGGTTATCGCTATAGTTTCACGGGAGATCGTATGTGGCGCAAGAACCGCAGTCTCTTTGGCATTTGTCGCGGCGTCGATCTGAATCGCAATTTTCCACTCAGCTGGAACACCACGGGCGCCAGTGGCAATCCCTGTAAATATGATTTCTCTGGACCATCCGCGGCAAGCGAGGTGGAAACGCAACGCATTATTCAGTTCCTGGATACACATGTCCAGTCGGAACGTATTCGCACCTATCTATCGCTGCACAGCTACTCTCAGCTCATCATGTTCCCATATGGTCACACGGCAGAGCGCGTAGAGAACTATGAGGATCTTAAGGCGATTGGCCAGCTAGCAGCGGAACGTATCGAATCGCTCACTGGACGCATCTATAAGAGTGGTAGTATTTTTGAGACTATATATCCCTCCAGCGGCGGGTCAAAGGACTGGGCTCACAGCCAGCTAAAGGTGCCAATTACCTTTACGTTTGAGCTGCGTGGCCCGCCGGAAAGCGAGGAATTATTCATCCTGTCGGCCAAGGAAATTGAGCCAACGGCCCGTGAAGCCTTTGCAGCGGTCCAAACAATTGTGGAGGAGGCGGGCAAACGTGGTTACTACCAGTAAATGTCACAAAACATTTTCAATTGTTTTTATTAATAAAATATAACACACAAAAATGGGATAATAGGCGAGTCCTTGAAGTTAGCCCTCAAAGGAGGATATGAGTGGTGTGGTAGTTTCTACCATCACCAATACGCTGTGTGCCAGAGGAAATACATCATTCACCTGGACATAGTATCCCCGTTCACATTGCTCCTTAGATGAGTACAGCCTGAGGCAGGACAAAAATAATAATAATAATATAGCTAGTTAAAATGTAGATTCAGAAAATTCATCTTACGCCAATATATCCACCGGTTCCATAATCAACTCCGATTTGTAGACTGATGCCAGGAAATTGGTAAATGCAGCCGTATTGTTGCTCAGCTCCATTTCAGCATTCGGATTGCAGACCTCTAAGCCTAAGGCACTGCTGCTGGACCCTATTTCGGGCAAACCATTACGGGTGCCCCACACAGTGATAATATTATCCTCCGAGGCAACTATGGTGCACTGATCATTGCAATTCGCTTTCTGCAAATGAAGGATGTTAATTACTTTGAACAGTCGATTTGCGTTTAGAAAGTGCTTCAAGTTTTCCAACCACAATGTAACGGGATCGTATTGCATCCACCAGTGTGGGCTGCTCCACAGAATTGCAATGACGGATGCCGCGTTGTCCTTCCTTGTTGCGGCCCATTGTGTAGACATAGCCACCTTCAATTAGGAACACCGAATGTGTGGACGAGAAACATGCCTTGAGAACCTTATGAGGCAGTTGTATTTTCTTCTAAAACACAATATTTGAAATCAGATGCATATTCATAGATTGTTGTTAGATGGTACCCACAAAAGCTGTGATCCTGGCGGTACGATTGAAGCCCAGTTTGTTGTAATCGTTGCTGCCACAGACATGCAATTCGCCATTGGTAAAGAGTACGGCTGAAGTGTCTGGTCCGCAAAATATCTGCATGGGTTTGCTCTTCACATGCGATAACAGAATCTTTTGTGGATGTTTTCTGAAGAGGATGGAATTAGATATTAATAAATTTAGAGAATGTTGATTTCATGTAATCTAGAAACGTATTACTTACTGCTGTTGCTGGTAGTTACCCAGGCCCAGAGCACCCGTGGAGCTTGTGCCCCACACGTAGACGGCACCTTCGCGACTCAGCGCCATAACGTGATGCATTCCTGCGGTAATCTGCTCGATGCGGACATCTGCCAGTTTAACAATTAGTTTGGGCGTAAAATAGTCCTTTTGCTGATCCTGGCCAAGAGCAAACTTGAGATTGTTACCACAGCTGAGCAGATTGCCAGACTGTGTTAGGAATACAGTGAAGCCATCGCCGGCACAAGCGCTGACCATGTGATAATTGCGTACACTTTGCACCAGACCGGGGTAGTGCTTCCAGGTCTCTAGCGAGGTCAGACCGAGTTGGCCATGAGTGCCCTCGCCCCAGGCATATGCTGATCCATCATCGTTAATCACCACAAAATGTGATTCACTCATCGCCACACAGACAATAAAAGCCTTTGGTGGCAATTGTATGGGACTCATGCTGAAGCTGTTTCCAAAGGATTTCAGCTGGTACAGAACAGAACTACAAATGCTTTTAGTACTGATGTCACTTTGGATGCGATTATTCAACTTACCGCTTCTCGATAACCTCATGTGGTGCAACAGTCTCGGCACTCATCAGCTTCCTGGTCTCTGTTTATCTATCATATGTGTGTGCACTTTTTGGAGCGCAAATTCGATATGCTCGAATGCGAGCGTTACTTTATGGCTGATCTGGATTACTATCTGCTGGAGCTGGCATATGTTTTTTACTTTAACAACAACAATTCGGCTCTTGAACAGAATCTCAATCAGAAGTTCAAGATGCTGATTGCAGCGGCGGATAGCGATCAGTCGTCGGCGAGTGCGCTGCAGGACACCGATGCCATTTTCGATAGTTTCACGGTCAAGTTCAAGACGATCCTGTGCCAGCGACTGCTCAGCTACTGTGATCACGATGCCAATGCCAGCAATTAGCAAATAGCCCATGGGCCATGGTGTCGGTCAGAGGACTTGTGGTTCTTGCTTTGAATTTTATTAGTTATTTTTTCTTTCAACTCGCATTAGTTGAAAGTTTATTGTGTTTTCTTTTTCTTCTTTATTTTTTGGTTGCAATTTAAAGTTTTTACGATTTGTTGTGAGTTCGAGCAGGAAACCAAAGATCATTAATGGCGTTGTTTGCTGTGTCCACTACATCATCACACACACACACACCACGAAAACACACCACACATACACACCACCCACCCACACACACACATACACACCACCCACCCACACACACACATACACCAAACACACCACCAGACGTGTTTATACTTAATTACATAATTGTTGTTTGCGGTTTTCTGCGCATATTTATATGAATAGCTTTTATAGCGATGTTATTTAAGGAAACTATTTAAGGCAAACAAATTGTTTAAAGAATTTAATTTTTGTAGTACTTTGTTTGCTGTTGGCTTTACACGCTTTTTTGTTTACTCAATAAAAATATAATAAAAATGTTTATCGAACACACATACAAAAATGCATACACAACCCCCCCACACAAGGGATGCTCATAGATCATTTCGATATAAACGGATTTACCTTACAACCTAAATCAAATCCTAATTCTTAATCATAATCCGATGTGTGTAGGCAAACATTTTCAATTGATATTCAGCTTGTGATTTGCAATTATTTAATACATAAAGTAATATTGTAATAATGATATGTGTATACATATGATTAATAACAAAATAATAAAAACAATACATTTATACAAAATTCTTGTGTCGTCGCTCGCTAAAGCTTCAGTTTGATATTGTCCGTTGTCCAGCGTTTGCTCTGCAGCGATTTGAGTGCATTTTCACAATAGAACTGCTCCTCGGATCTGTCGGGCAGCGTTCCCTTTAACTGTTGCAGTTCCTGTTGCTGTTTCATGCTCACCATAGCATCGATGACAGCCTTAATGCATTTGACACGCTGAGCCAGTGCCAACTTTTCGGGGCTGTTGCTCATCTTGGACAGAAACAATTGCAGAACCTTCGACGGTGCCTGCAGCTCAAACAGCCGCTGCACGGCCAGCGCCAAATCGAAGCTGATGTGAAATTGCTTCGACTTGAGCGGATGCCATGTGGATGCGCGCACAAAGATACACTCCAAGTCGCCATAGGCTTGGGCATGGGCTCGCTCATTGAGCGCAGTCCATTCGTATTGGGCCGATGATATTTCCTGATCAGCGGCAAATCGTTGTGGCGAGGTGAGCTTGAGCATATCCTGTTCCTTCCAGTTCTTATTCTGGGCACAGCACACATATAGCAGTTCAATGGGCGTTGGCTGGTCGCCAAGCTGTTCGCTTAGTCCACTGGTAACGATTTCCTTTTCGTTGACCAACTGCAGTTTAAGTGCTGCATGAAAAACCTGCTCATAAAGTGGAATGATGCCCACGCCGGCGGTGGCATAAGCATCCACGAGACGCTTCAGCTGCTGTCTGCGCGTGACTACCTCCGTGCAGGCCAGAGCAGCTTGAAACTGCCTGAGAGCCGCTTCCTGGTGACGCCCAAAACGCTGCAGCATCTCAATGTAGAGGCTTACGTCACCGCTCTGATTCAAATAGCTGAGATAGTGCTCCAGCGCCTTGGGTCGCTGCTGTAGTATGCTATAAAACTGGGTAGTGTTCAGCGTGCGCTTGAGAAACAGCAGCACACCAATTACTGCATCGCCGCCATTGGCTAGCAGCGTGTCCAGCAATTGTTGCTTCTCGAGCAGTGATTTGAACAATTCCAGCGGCGCCACTTTGCCGTGCAGCAGTTTCTGTACCGTCGCCTCCAGATTGGGGCTGTACAGCATACTCTGCATTTGACGTCGCAGCAGCTTCAGTTCTTCCTCGGGTGTAACGCCCTTGGGCATGACATGATCGTCCAGCGCTTGTTCCTGCAAAACCAACTTTAGCGCTTCATCGCTCAATATGGCCTTGATGGATAGATGATTCAGGGTTCCCAGTGCGGCACTGTTATCGAAACTGGCCTCCGAAATGGTGTCGTCATTGAATATTGCATTATTGTCCCATTGGCTGTTCTGGTTTGCTGGTCCTGAGCTAATTCTGGCGCCAACATCTCCTAGATCGATGTCGTCGTCGTCGTCAAAGCTGAAGGCAGCTCTCGAGGAGCGGTTCCAATAGTTTTCGCTGTTGTAAATAATATTTTAATTGACCGAATTCAGATGGTTCCGGCCAACTTACTCTGTATTATCAAATTGTGATTCCATTAGAATTGTTATTCTTAAAAAGCAGCTGACAGTGTGACCAAATATTTCTCAGCAGGGGTGGAATCGCTATACAAATGAAATAAAAATTGTTTGATCGTTAAAAAAAAAATAAAATATTCATGAATTTGAATTATAAATAAAAAAAAAATTTTAAATAACCTAAACAGTCAAATTAATCTTCATCTCGAAAAATAAAATGTATATTTTCAATAATTTGTGTAGTAATCGCTCGAAAATTATATTTTAAAACATTTTCTTTTAATGGCATACAAAAGCAGCAATTTCGAATATTTTACGCACTGTCCGTTTTGTTATTCATTCTTTGTCATTCTTCCGTTTCACTTATACCATATTTACATACATATGTACATACATACATACATTTAAATATATGTATGTACATGTGTATGTGTTTTCGAAATATTAATCAAAGCTGCTCTTAAAGGTGATATTGATAAGGCAACATTTAATTGTTTTTCGCTGGTTCGAGAGTAAAGATGTTGTTGCTCTGGTTTATGCTGTGCCTGGTTCTGGCCAGCTCAAGCACTCGAGCTACTAGTTTCTGCAGTAGGTCGGATCAATGTGATTTGAGGGGTAGTCATGCGGCACAGGCACGCTACGATTACACGCGAATATATAATGTGGAATTGGCCACAGCCAAACATGTGCAGCTATTTCAGGAGCTGGAGGGACATGCGCGCGTCACTGGTCAGAAGCTCACGATTATGGTGGCCGCACCTAAGGTGGCCGACTTCGATGATCTTCTGCAGAGCTACAATGTGAGCCATCGTGTACTCAACTACAATTTGCAGGAGCTGATAGACGCCAACTATCGAGAAGTGGCGCCCGAGAACACACCGGCGGATCAGTTTGACTGGAAGCGCTATTTTCAGCTGGACAACATCTACGACTGGTTGGAGAAGCTGGCCCGCGAGGAGCCCCAGGTGGTGACTATGCTGGACATGGGATTGAGCACTCAAGGACTGCCCATCAAGGGTGTGAAAATTGCTTTTCCTACTGAGAAGAATCTGACTACCGTGTTCATCGAGAGTGGCATCCATGCACGCGAGTGGATTGCTCCAGCTTCTGCCACATATTTCATTGAGCAACTGCTGCACTCCACTGAACCTTCGGTGCAGGCCATGGCCCGCGCCCACAACTGGTTGATATTTCCCACGGTTAATCCTGATGGTTATTGCTATAGCTTCACAGGAGATCGCATGTGGCGCAAGAACCGCAGTCTCTTTGGCATTTGTCGCGGTGTCGATCTGAATCGCAATTTTCCACTCAGCTGGAACACCACGGGCGCCAGTGGCAATCCCTGTAAATATGATTTCTCTGGACCATCCGCGGCAAGCGAGGTGGAAACGCAACGCATTATTCAGTTCCTGGATACACATGTCCAGTCGGAACGTATTCGCACCTATCTATCGCTGCACAGCTACTCTCAACTCATCATGTTCCCATATGGTCACACGGCAGAGCGCGTAGAGAACTATGAGGATCTTAAGGCGATTGGCCAGCTAGCAGCGGAACGTATCGAATCGCTCACTGGACGCATCTATAAGAGTGGTAGTATTTTTGAGACTATATATCCCTCCAGCGGCGGGTCAAAGGACTGGGCCCACAGCCAGCTGAAGGTGCCAATTGCCTTTACGTTTGAGCTGCGTGGCCCGCCAGAAAGCGAGGAATTATTCATCCTGTCGGCCAAGGAAATTGAGCCGACGGCCCGTGAAGCCTTTGCAGCGGTACAAACAATTGTGGAGGAGGCGGGCAAACGTGGTTACTACCAGTAAATGTCACAAAACATTTTCAATTGTTTTTATTAATAAAATATAACACACAAAAATGGGATAAAAGGCGAGTCCTTGAAGTTAGCCCTCAAAGGAGGATATGAGTGGTGTGGTAGTTTCTACCATCACCAATACGCTGTGTGCCAGAGGAAATACATCATTCACCTGGACATAGTATCCCCGTTCACATTGCTCCTTAGATGAGTACAGCCTGAGGCAGGACAAAAATAATAATAATAATATAGCTAGTTAAAATGTAGATTCAGAAAATTCATCTTACGCCAATATATCCACCGGTTCCATAATCAACTCCGATTTGTAGACTGATGCCAGGAAATTGGTAAATGCAGCCGTATTGTTGCTCAGCTCCATTTCAGCATTCGGATTGCAGACCTCTAAGCCTAAGGCACTGCTGCTGGACCCTATTTCGGGCAAACCATTACGGGTGCCCCACACAGTGATAATATTATCCTCCGAGGCAACTATGGTGCACTGATCATTGCAATTCGCTTTCTGCAAATGAAGGATGTTAATTACTTTGAACAGTCGATTTGCGTTTAGAAAGTGCTTCAAGTTTTCCAACCACAATGTAACGGGATCGTATTGCATCCACCAGTGTGGGCTGCTCCACAGAATTGCAATGACGGATGCCTCGTTGTCCTTCCTTGTTCCGGCCCATTGTGTAGACATAGCCACCCTCAATTAGGAACACCGAATGTGTGGACGAGAAACATGCTTTGAGCACCTTATGAGGCAGTTGTATTTTCTTCTAAAATACAATATTTGAAATCAGATGCATGTTCGTATGTTGTAGTTAGATGGTACCCACAAAAGCTGTGATCCTGGCGGTACGATTGAAGCCCAGTTTGTTGTAATCGTTGCTGCCACAGACATGCAATTCGCCATTGATAAAGAGTACGGCTGAAGTGTCTGGTCCGCAAAATATCTGCATGGGTTTGCTCTTCACATGCGATAACAGAATCTTTTGTGGATGTTTTCTGAAGAGGATGGAATTAGATATTAATAAATTTAGAGAATGTTGATTTTATGTAATCTAGAAACGTATTACTTACTGCTGTTGCTGGTAGTTACCCAGGCCCAGAGCACCCGTGGAGCTTGTGCCCCACACGTAGACGGCACCTTCGCGACTCAGCGCCATAACGTGATGCATTCCTGCGGTAATCTGCTCGATGCGGACATCTGCCAGTTTAACAATTAGTTTGGGCGTAAAATAGTCCTTTTGCTGATCCTGGCCAAGAGCAAACTTGAGATTGTTACCACAGCTGAGCAGATTGCCAGACTGTGTTAGGAATACAGTGAAGCCATCGCCGGCACAAGCGCTGACCATGTGATAATTGCGTACACTTTGCACCAGACCGGGGTAGTGCTTCCAGGTCTCTAGCGAGGTCAGACCGAGTTGGCCATGAGTGCCCTCGCCCCAGGCATATGCTGATCCATCATCGTTAATCACCACAAAATGTGATTCACTCATCGCCACACAGACAATAAAAGCCTTTGGTGGCAATTGTATGGGACTCATGCTGAAGCTATTTCCAAAGGATTTCAGCTGGTACAGAACAGAACTGCAAATGCTTTTAGTACTGATGTCACTTTGGATGCAATTATTCAACTTACCGCTTCTCGATAACCTCATGTGGTGCAACAGTCTCGGCACTCATCAGCTTCCTGGTCTCTGTTTGGGCGGTGGGCAGCTCCATGGCCAAATTACTGCGGCTGGCAAAAAGCGAATTTGGTGCAGCTGACATGGAGCCATTGTTTAAATTATCCTCATAGGTGTAACTGTCGAGTCAGTCCATAATGATGTTAAAAATCTCAATTATCGTGCACGACTCACCCTTTATTTTTGCCTAGACTGCGAAATATTAGGGGTATCCAATATACCAATACCTCGGATGCAGTGGGTCGCCTTGGTGCATCCACCTGCAGTAGATTGGCCATAAGACTGCGCAATCCCGAAGTGTAGCCGAGTGGTACAGCTGTATAGGAACCAGCCATGATTTTTGTCACTAGCTCCGACAGATTGGAGGCGGCAAAAGTCTTCTTCAAGCAGCATAGTTCACCCAAAATACAGCCCAAGGCCCAGATGTCGCTTTTATTGTCGTATTCCTTGCCCTCGCACTAATTAAATAAAACTAATTATAATAATTATTTGAACAAGCTAATTGACTCTGCTCCTTTAGATTGAGAAGCTGCTCTACCAGGTTGCTTATAAATCTCTTCAGGGAAACCTTAGTTTGGTAGCTATATTTTGTTTCTCTGCACGCTAATATATATTTTAATAATGATTTAAAGCTCTTACCATCTCGGGACTAAAGTAGTAGGGTGTGCCAAGCACTGTCTGTGCGTGAATCTTTGCATTCATAATCTTGGATATGCCAAAGTCACCAATTTTGACAATCCCCCGGCCGCTGAGGAACACATTCGCTGTCTTCAGATCGCTAAGAAAAAATCACACAAGTCAAATTTAAAGCTGGATATGGATGTGAATCTATATAATGTGTACCGATGTAAAATGTTCTCAGAGTGCATATAATTAATAGCGCTGGATATCTGCTCAAAGACAGCAATAATGTAGCGTTCCGGAAAGGGTTGTTTGCCCTGTCGCTCGGCAATGATGTGGGCCAGAGTGCCGCCATCGGCATACTCCATTTCAATGAGCAGGGTGTTATCTTTGATGAAGCTGCCCAGATAGCTGACTATGTTGGGGTGATGCAGCTTGGAGAACACCTCCACCTCGTTCATGGCCAGATCGCGACCCGGTGGCGACAACTCGCTCAAATTGATTTGCTTAAACACAATGTGATGACCATCAAATTTGCGCCTATAGAGGATGGCAATCCCAAAGGAACCTTGACCGACAACGCGCACCTTTTCATAGTTGGCCAACTCGGGGCCGGCTATGTGAATCGTCTGCTCCTCCTCCGACTCCTTAGGCACCGTTAATTGCTGAAACGCTTGATCCGGGGACTGCGGCATTTGGCAAGAGGACATTGCCTCAGCCAGAGATGTACAGGGAACCCCTGTGTTACCGTCCGTAATGGTGTAAACTGTGGGTAAGGCTCGCGAGCTGAGTTTGCGATTGGCTGGCGGATTCTTATTTTGTGCATCAGCCAGTGGCAGCTGCAGCGATGTTGTGGTTAATGTGGTTGCGTCTGTAATGCGTCCATTGAAGATTGGCAAGGAGCTCGCTTTGTTCCGAAACTTTTTCATATCAGCCAAGTGAATTGTGACGATTGTCAATACAGCACAAAAATCCAACTACAACTGGTATCTCTTTCATATACCCTATAAGAGATACATTGTCACGTATCTCCGTTGTGGCCAAATTGTGGTTGCTAGGCGATACACAGATAGACTAATGGGCCACCGGAAATCATAAGGCCAACAATGGTAATTGACAGTTCGATTGATTGTGATTGACAGCAGTAGCGCCATTGCTATGCATAAATCATCAGGATTATGAAATTAAAATTTAACAATTGTTTTTTTTTGTTGTTTTTTTTTATGTATGTATATATGTATGTATGTATAATTGATCAGATCGAAAGCAAACCAAAGTCCATTTAGACATTAATTTTGCATTACTTTAAAAGTTTGTAATTGTAACTGTAATCGTTACAGGCGGCTTACATTCAGATTTTGCATAGAACTTTATAGCTATGTATAAACGATTTCTATACAATATACATATATATATATATTAATATATATATATTTAATATATAGACTTATTTAGCTTATCGAGTACACGAGTTAGTTAATGTAGAAATCATGACGCGACTATAATCGACTATTATTATTTATGTATCTGCATGAATATGCTAAAATTTTTATGCTATTCTTGGACTATCTTAAAAATGCACATTCTGTACGTTTTACATAGGCTTGACTGTTCTCTTTGACTTCTTTGATGCATTTAAAATATTTCTTTGTTTTTGTTTTTGTTTTTTTTTCGTTACTCATCATAATTATTATTGTTATTGGTAATAACATGCACAAACTTGGCTTCATGAATGGCTGCTGCTAGCTGTACAATGCCTTCCAAAAACTTTGGACAACTTATTCAGGTTACAGCGACGACAAGAATGCATTGCTGGCGAGGATTTAGCAGGTGCAGCGGTTATCGCCGGATAGACTGCCCAGACTAAAGGTGCCCAGACCATTCGAGCCCGGTGATTTCTTGTCCTGCTTTTCGTCATTGTCGAAATTGTCGCCCTATTAATAGAAGGCAAATTAAAAATCACACACATTAAATTAAATTAGATTTTGTTTTTAACTTACTCGTCGCTCGCGCTGTTCGCGTATTTTACGAGCCAGCGATAAAAATGCATCCTCGATGTTTATGTTGGATTTGCAAGAGACCTCGAAAAAGGGCATCTCAAAGTTTTCTGCAATCTGAAAACGACGCATTAAATTAATTTAAAACTAATAAAATAATTTAAATTAATTTTGCACATATAGAAATCTTTTAAATATACATACGATTTAAATTTAAATTCTGAATTTTGGATTCATATTTAAAATTAATATGAATATAAATTAATATGAACATACGGACATCAATTTCGCAATTGTTATATAGACAACTAATACTTGCAGGATAAGTGTACAAATAAATATTGATATATATTTTATATGTATTTTAAGATTCTCTGACGCACCTTTTCACCTCTATCCTTGTCCACCATCCGCTGTGTCGTTGAGCATTCACATTTGTTGCCAGCGAGCACCTTGACTACGTCAGGTGAGGCATTCTCCTGTATGTTGCGCAACCAATAGGACAAGTTATTGTAGCTCTCCAGATTGGTCACATCATACATGAGCAGAATGCCCATGGCGCCGCGATAGTAGGCTGTGGTTAGTGTACGAAAACGTTCCTGTCCGGCCGTATCCCAGATTTGAAGCTTTATCGGCACACCATCTAGGTTAATGAGCTTCTGTTTGAAGTCAATGCCTAAATAGAAACGTAAAGGAAGAAAAGATAAATACACACAAACACACACATACACTCGCACACACACAATATTTACATATATTTCTTACTCATCTCGTTTGGCTTACCGATGGTGGAGATGTATGTGTCGTAGTATTTCTCATCGCAATATCTGTGGACGATGCATGTTTTGCCCACGTTGGAGTCACCCAGCACAAGCACTTTGTAGGTGGCTACAAAATCCAATGCCATATTGCGAAATGCGCTCGAGCGGGTTTTGAATTACAGATGGGATTGTTTTTTTTTTTAATTTTTATTTTTTTTTATTTGGTGGTGTCAATAGACGTGGTGGTGGTTGTGTTGTGGAAATTTGGCCGTGGGGGTTGCAACGTATCTAGTGTTTATATGTATCTGTTTGTTGTTGTTGTTATTTGATATTACGGGAACAGAAAACGCAGCTGTTTTTGCATTTAGCTGATGCTGCGTTGCTTAATGTGATGCGCGTTCAACGAATTGTTATTAATTTAAGCACATTTTAACTGGGCATTTTATCAGCTGAGCTGCGACAACAACAAAAACAATAACAGCTATCAAAAAATTGGCAACGCAAATCCAAAACGAATTTGGAATTGGCGAAGAAAACGCTTTAATTTTGGCTTATTTATATAATATTTCTTTATTTATGTTGATATATTTGAAGAGTGCGTGTGTTTTTTTTTTCACTTAGGAGGAATTAAATAACGTCGTCCGCATTGCACACTGCATGAATCAAAATCAACATACTGCTGCTGCTGCTCTGCTGCTGTTGCTGCTGCCACCGACTGCGCTGCCAGGAAAAATCAATAGAGCTGCGACGGCGCAGCAACGGCAAGCAAATGTTGGACGAGAGAACTTTTCGTAATCGAAATTCAAATGCGCAGTTTTGTTGAAATTTGAAGCGCTACTTAATAAATATGAGTTATACAAAATATAGTCTTTTGCTTAACATAATGATAGTACAGTAATCGCTGGAAAATCGTAGCTGAAAATAACTCAGGAATATTTTATCATCGAATCACAAAACTTAAGGATTCTAAATAGTTTCGATTAGGTGGTCGACTATTCATTATTTACCAGAGCACAAGATAATTAAATTTTAGAGTCCACTGCATTACAAATGAAATTTAGACAAGTCTTTCACAGAAATTCAATGGAAGATTATTTGAATCGCTATATCCAAAAACTGCTTAAGAACTTAGGAAAATTGAAAATCAACATTCTAGCGACCACTATATAAGGATTTGATTTAAACAACATCTAGATAGCTGGCATTGTGTGCTCAGCTTACATGATAAATACTTTGTCGATTTTGGGTTTAGTAAACTTAACATTTGTAACCGGGCAAGTAATGGTGCCATCTTCTTTGGTTATCTTCTGCAGAGCGGACCGACCATAGATCTGGCCATTTGGCAACATCATCGGGTGATTGTGCTCGTTGAGTGGCTTGCCGGTGACGCGACAAATGAGTCGACTCTGCACACAGTGCGAATATGGCAACTTGAGCGCAATCCGATTGAGGTCCTCCTGACAGACGGGACAGTTGAGATTACGGCAGGTCTGCGAGTAGCATTGTGGCGTCTTCAATGCTGACAACCCAGCTTGAACGGCTGCTGAGAAGACTGATGTGTTCGACAGCTGGAAGAGGCGATAGTTCTCGTGGCGAAAATCAAGAACTAGCTGCTCCCAGCGTTTGGGATCTGTATATTTTTTGCAATGCTCAATATCGGTGTCAGCCGGATAGGCCAGCAGGGCCATGACGTGACAGATCTCATTCAATTGGGTCTTCTCGTAAGCGGGAAAGTAGCGACGAGAATGCTTGACAGCCTCAAAGCGTTGATTTTGACGCACCAGCTCGACAAATTCCTGCACCCGCAGGCTAAACTCAATGGTTGAGTTGATTTTGCGCAGCTTGGACTTGTTGTCAATGCACCAGAGCACACATTTCGTAGTGCTGTGATTGGCCAGATCGTCCTCCACTTCGCGAGACGTTTGAAAGATGTCCAGATTGGTCAGGTGACGCACATCCGAGCGGGCGGCCAGCTCTTCGGCCGTCTCGTAGTACCCCATGCGCAGCAGGTGCTCGATGACCAAGCGATCGAGTCGAATGCGCTTCCATTGATCAACTGAACCCATGCAGACTTCACCATTGCTGCGTGGAATTATGCCCTTGAGGTGCTCCAGTTTGCGCTTGCAGATTTGTGTGACGTTCAGCTCATCGTTGATGCTCTCGTCGGCCTTGCGCTTGAGCACCTGCAATTTTTGCTCAACATTGGCCACTAGCTTGGTCATGTCTGATAGAATTGGAGGCTGCTGGGCGTCCAAGGCTTTTTCCACTTGACGAGAAACATTCATTACTTGATCGACTTCACGGTCGATTATCTTTTGGGCTGAGCGGAAACGTTTGTTTAATATCTCGTATGGCACTTTTAATGTGGCGTGTTCCAACGCCTTTATTTCCGACATTTTGGAAATTGCGATTCGTTTGATTTGTTATTTATTTTCGCTTTTTAATGAGACGCAATTGGTTGCTTTGTTCCCCCAGCTGTAAAATTATCGATGATACCAATAAATCGATAATGCCTTGATACAATATGTTTTGAACGACAGCAAGGAATTTGTTCATATTTAGTGCAATATTCGAGCAGAGAGTTAATTTGAAAAAATCGATAGTTAAATAAATACTCGCTTATGTTGAACATGTAAATATTAATGTTGCATTGGAGATAACTCATAAGATAAGATATCGTTGCTTCTAGGCACTTCATGCGGAATCGCCTGATAAGAGTATTTGAGCAGAATCACTTAAATAAGTGCAGCGATTTGTACAACTATTGAATTAAATATATTCATCGATATCAGTTTTAAGCAACTCGCTGAGATGGCAAAGCAGTGCAAGCGACGGCCATGTTATCGGTAAAGCAGGTCGCTGTCTTTCTTTCTTTTTGACCACGTTCCGTGCGAGTCGTATGAAATGAACATGAACCTAAACATTTCGAAGAAACGTAAGGTAATTAAACGAAAATTGTTTCAAATCCGTACAAAAAGTGCACACGAACTGTGTACACATTTTGTGCATTGAGTTGTGTGAGCAAACTGTGAAGCTGTCTGAAAAAACAATCGGAAGGCAAATTTAACCTCAAATCGCGGGCGTCTTCAATTGGCGTGGAGCACCAATCTCGAGTCATTTGTACTAGTGATATTTTGTTGTGGCTTGTGGGAAATGTGTTATGACTAACAATTGGTTATTTTTTGTTGCACCATTTGCAGTTCGTCTCCGACGGTATCTTCAAGGCGGAGTTGAATGAGTTCCTCACTCGCGAGCTCGCCGAGGATGGCTACTCGGGTGTTGAGGTGCGTGTGACTCCCTCCCGCACTGAGATCATCATCATGGCCACCAAGACACAACAAGTGCTGGGCGAGAAGGGCCGTCGCATTCGTGAGCTGACCGCCATGGTGCAGAAGCGTTTCAACTTTGAGACTGGCCGCATCGAGCTGTACGCTGAGAAGGTCGCCACTCGTGGTCTCTGCGCCATTGCCCAGGCGGAGTCGCTGCGCTACAAGCTGACTGGAGGTCTGGCTGTGCGTCGTGCCTGCTATGGTGTGCTGCGCTTCATCATGGAGTCGGGGGCCAAGGGCTGTGAGGTTGTTGTCTCTGGCAAGCTGCGTGGTCAGCGTGCAAAGTCGATGAAGTTCGTCGATGGACTCATGATTCACTCTGGTGATCCGTGCAACGACTATGTCGAGACTGCCACACGTCACGTTCTGCTGCGCCAGGGTGTGCTTGGCATTAAAGTGAAGATCATGTTGCCTTATGATCCCAAGAACAAGATTGGACCCAAGAAGCCACTGCCCGACAATGTGTCGGTTGTCGAGCCCAAGGAGGAGAAGATCTATGAGACCCCAGAGACGGAGTACAAGATTCCCCCACCCAGCAAACCTCTGGATGACATCGCCGAGGCCAAGGTCATGTAAAAGTTTAAGTTTTACTGTTTAACAAGAGCAACAACTACAACAACAAAAACATCAGCAAGTATGCATTGATTGCGTTAAATACAACAACAACAAAACAAAAATCGAAAAACCCAAGTTAATTCAAATGTGTGGATTTAATAAACAAATGTAATTTTTAGTAAACATTCAACTGTATAGCCTAAAATGTGAGTGGCAGTTTTGTGCAGTGTAAATTAGAAGAATGCTTTGCTTCCAGAAATGTTTCGAATTTATTCTAATTAAAATTCAATGATTTTAATATTATTGAATAACGCCTTGATATCAGAAATTATTCAGATGTACTTTAATACAAATTCAAAGCTTTTTTAGGGTTATCCAAAAGTGTTCATAATACAAATGTTGGATTAGGTGTGTAATTATTTCGAAATTACGATTATAATTTTAATAAGCTGCACTTTCCGATCGCTCAGTAAATTGTACGAGGGCTGCCCCAAAAGTATGTGAATTTGTTATTGATATTCTGTTTGACATGGCCAGGCCCAAAAAACCAGTTTGCCCGTTGGTGTCGTCTCTGTTTTCATTTCCAATGAAGCGGAAATCAGCGATTAAAAAGGCAACTGATTTATGCCCTTGTCCTTCGCTTTGCTTGTAGCCCCGGACACTGTCCGATAACTGCAGTTGCTTATAGGTCGCACATTTATCAAGTTGATATGTTTATTTGGGTTCAATCTCTCTCTTTATGTGGCTGCTCGTTGGCACAGTGACATCTTGTGAAGCAAGCAATCATCTCAATTTATCAATATTTTACGGGCGGCAATGAGAGAGCGAGAGATTAATGCAGAAACCTCTGGCTTGCTTTTCCCTGGCCGCATCTTACCTGATTGTTTGGCAGTGAACACTTAAAATGAGAAAATCGCAGCTGCGGCAAGCGGCACACGATCGCTGCATGACAAATGGGGCACATGCTGCAACTTTTGTTGCGGTGGTGCTGGGTGGCTAGTTCCAGATGTGGCACGGTCTGGACTGGTGGCGGCGGCAACAACATCACGCATCAGACAAGTTGCGATTTGCAACATAAATCTAAATTAGCGCTTCAAGAGCGGTTCCTGGACCAGGCTCAAAGAATGAATATATGTGGACTGGCTGCGCCTGGCTGTGAGATCAGCTGCTTCCTTTGGACAATGCCAATCAATAAAATACACAGCTTATCTTTGAAGACTGTGAGAAATTTTGTTGCACACATTTTGGTATTTCAACGTGGGCATAAATCATAAAGAACCTTTTTAAACACGACTTCTGCGAACGTATGATTTCAACACAAATTTGTAAATAAATTAGATCGTGATTATGGTAACATCAATATCATCAGCAACGAGTGTTCATCAGCAAGTTGGCCAGTCAGCCAGCAGCAACATTATTAACAAGCCAAGTTATCTGACATGTGCTGTTGTTGTTTTTTTTTTATTTATTTATTTTTTTTTTTTGGTCTGCCACGAACCATTGCCAACCTCTCATATTGACAGCAATAACACTAACTATATATTTTAATGGCTCGAATAGCAGGAGCAACAGCAACAACAACAACAACACAACTGAGCCAGGTATTTATTCTGCATTTGTTTGCCAAACTAGAGTATACCCTATATTCACTGCATTCTACATCATCTCTTCCGTAATTGAAAGTTTTTGTATTATATAGATTTGCTAGATTTTGTTTGTAAAAATGTATCTAAAAACAAATATACATATATATTTTATTGAATTATATTAACATCTTGAAAAATGTATAGAAAATTCCATTTGAAAACAAAATAACTAGGGATCTATTTGCTTACTAGTATTTTATAGGTAAGAAACTAAATCAAATTTCAAAATGAACATTTTTTTTTTTATTTTATTATAATAGAAAGCTTATTTTATAGAAAGTAACTTTTATGTTTTATTTTTATAAATTGTTAAAAATTAATTTGTTAGTTACATACACATAAACATAGATACCCCACTGCTGCAATGCACTGGGTATAATAAGCCAGACAAGACAAAAGCTGCCGTCAACAAGTCTGCGGCGGTGGCTGGCAACGTGTTGCTAGTCATTTTTGTATTTTTGCTACGTGCCCCATGCATATGGCTGATTTAGCGTCGCAGGTTCATAACTTTACTGCCTGTTTCGGTTCTGGTCATGTCAACACTAAGTAAAAAAAAAAAAAAAACAGAAAAAAGCTTGCCGAACATTCTATGCCCTATCGCAAATATTTCCCACAGTTCTAGTAAAGTACTGTTTTTATGGCAGTTTAAAGTGTCCATAGGAGAGTTGATGCTCCTCCATGGGACAGATTGAATGACCAAATTGATTGGCTCACGTTTAGAGTATAATAACAATGTGCCGTAACTGTAAGCGTACATATCTATAGATCTCTATGGTCATACATATATATATATATATATATATATATATATTTGCTTTGATTTATCAACATTATTGTGAGGTTTGTGTCATGATTTTTCCATCATTATTGAACATTAAGAAACGACGGCGCGTAATGTGTTTTTCATGTGAACTGCCACAGAGCAAACGACACATTTATCATCATCAGATGCTGCTGCTGCTGCTGTTGCTGCTGCTGCTGTTGCTGATGCCGCAGCAGTTGCTTACTGAATGTTGAACTAAAATCATGATCATTTGTGGCACTGAACAAATTTCCGTTCTCTCCTGACCCGAGCAACTTAGTGGAGAGGCTGAGATACACTTTTAGTTCGCCTTGCAGGGTTTCTAGCCGATTTTGTTGCTCGACAGCAGAAGGTCCAGAGTGCCCATCTCTTTTGGTAATTTAGCTTATCTCCTAATCACATGCGATTCTCAGGAACGCTTTAGCGATGACCGTGTGATCAGCCAGCTTTTGAAGCGCAAGCTTAGGATTGGTAGGAGCATCTGCAATTGGAGCAGGTGCAATTTCCTGGTGGCTTTTTTTCACTCCCCGCATGATTATGCACTAAGTACTCTGGAATAGAAACCATACATTTAACATGTACACGTATTGTAGTCTGAGCAGCAGCAGATCATTGAGGTCGTCAAGTACAATTATTAACTTATGGCCAGGCACGAGAGCCTTTTCGATGGTGCCTCACTTCTCCCAGTTCCTGAAAACGCAACACTTGTTAGCGGCTTTCGTGTGTGATCTTGGCGTGCCTGATCTTAAAGAGTTGCTGCCACCTGAGGGTCATCACCTGGATCAGACTTTTTCCACTTGCTCCGAGTGAAACCTATAAGGCAAATCTATATAACAATGCAACTGGAATCATGATGTACTCAACGAAAGCTGCTCTTATTTTGAGCAATGTAAAATGTATGCCTACAACAAATGTATTTATTAGAAACGAGGAACAGCAATAATTGCTGTACATTGTATATTTATATATATGTACATACATTCTTATATAAGGTTATGTAAGGAAAAATGTGTTGCAAATCCAGCGGCCCCTTTGGCAGAATGTTGTAATCAAATCAAACGATTTATGAGTGCCTTTCATAACACATCATTAGTAACATTTTTTCTCAGAATTTATAGCGCAATCCAATCTGAAAACGTTTAACGAGCTTGTTCTAAGCTTTTAGTGGCAGAAACCATCCAAATTCGGACGGCGCCGGTTGGCGAATACGATGCAACGTGACGCGAAGCGACGCGACGCGACGAGCCGCGACGCAATGTTGCGTTGCCAATTACAGTTGCACTTTTATGCACAAGCATACACATGTGTGTTTGTGTGTGTGTGTGTGTGTGTGTGTTTATATAAATTTGTCGCATGCCCGCTGGTCATTGGGTCAGCCAATTGCGATGAGCTTTTGGTGTTAATTTATTACACTAGAAATACATACAAATGGCGTCTTTCTTTCCAATCAACCAGTTGAGCTTTAACTGCTGCTTGGCTTGTGTTGTCGCTTTTGAACTGCTTAAACCTGCTTGCTTGGCAAGCAACAACAACAACAACAACAACATCAACAACAAATGGAGTTATGCAACTGGCAAGTGAATACTGCCAAAATGTATTTCTTGTAATAGACTTAACGTGACTTTGACTTGAGAAACCAATTACATAGCCACATTAATATTGGCAACAATTTGCTGTAGCAAAATGTTGCTAACATGCAAGAAATTTTAATTAAGGACACTTTGCCGGCAACAGCAACAACAATGGCGGGGGTGTTGCCAATATGTTGCCAGTGTTGCCAAACTTTTGCCCAGTCGGTGCATGCATACAATAATCTTATCAAAATTTAGGCAATTAGTTTTTGGCTTCTTATTTGAAGTCGCAACAAGCAGTTGGCCACGCTAAAACAGAAGCCGATGCATACCCAGCCGTTGACCATAAAAGCATTTTAATTTCTTTATTTACAACAGCCATAAATCATTGCTTTGTTGTTGTTTTTTTTTAACCATATTTTAAAACTACTCGCATTCGCATTATTCTTCAACAACGTTTCGCTTCGTCTTCGACTCGTGTTTTAGTTTTTTTTTTGGGTTTTGTTTTTTTTTTTTTTTTTTTTACTACTAATGGAAAATGGCAACTGGACCGGTGAACAGACCCCGGCGCCGCTCCGTTCCGACCACCCCCCTTTTACCGGACTGGGGTGTTGTAAAAATTCCAAAAATACCGTCGCACAACGTTGATCACGTTGTCTGCCATTGGCTTTAGGCCAGTGGCCAGTGGCCAGCAGCTTCATTAGTGCCTCCCGTACATATTAATTTAAACGTTGCATTTATGGTCAACGGTCCGCTGCGACACTAAATCATCTCCATTTCAGTCCAGGGCGTCGTTTGATCTGCGTTTGTCACCTACCATTTGGGGGCCAGCATGTGCGCTGCCCATATGGAAATCGTTGCAACATTGCTAGGCGGCACACGCACATTGCATGCGACGATTAATTGGCAACACGTTGTTCAGCAACAATGTTGCTTGCCATTTGGTTTTCTCTCATTTTCGGCCAAATGGCTGTTTGAGCCATTCGGAATGCATAAACGGCATTTGAAAATTAAATTCAAATTAACAGCCAAAACAAAGAAAGGAAAAAAAAAAAAATAAAATAAATAAATTAATAAATAATTGCATTGATTTGAGACGTCAAGATCGTTTACAATGTGTATTTTTTGAGAATTCAATTCAATTTGAAATATAAATCAAGGAAATGTCAGAAATTTGCCATGACTTGTCGCCGTGGCGTGTTGCCTGTCGCTGTGGCATGTGTTTTCGCTTTGGGCGCGCAAATTAATGCAATTTTGTGTAAATTACTCATTAAAAATGAAATAAATTTCAGTTGCAGGCATAAATCACAGACTATAAATTGTAACAAACCAACCAACCACACAACGCCACACAACACACAACACCCTCAGTTGCCACAGCAAAAGTCTCGATTACGTTTCGACTACCGAACAAATACGAATCGTACAATGAAATTTCATTTCTTGACTATACTTGGGTTGGTCTACCAACAATTGTTGTTGTTGTTGTTGCTGTTGTTGTTGCCTAAGAGACGCCAATTAGATGTTTTATTGCTAATGTGCGCTTGTCAGCTGTGGTCGAGCACCCGGTCCGAGTGTGCAGTTGGCTGTCCAATATGTACGGACGCTGTCTAGTTCAATTAAAAGCGCATTTGACAATGATATTCGCTGTGCTGGGGTCTGTCTTGTCTGCCATCCAGCCATCCGGGTGGCAGCCTGATCACCGATCACTGATCACAGTCAGAAATTATTCCAATTTGGGCGAAATCGACAATCCTGATTGTTTGATTACACCAGATGTTCCGGTCAGTTTTCTCAATTTTATGTATCACAGCAAATATCAAATATGTTTTTTTTGTTTGCGAATTTGCACCCAGACTTAAGTATCTATGTAGATGTTGCTGTCACAATGATTAAGATACACAGTGGCTGCATTAAGTATTTGGACAGCAACAAGCAACAAAGTTGCTGCTTACAAATTATCAACAAACAAGCCTTGCAACAAACAGCAGCCTCGGGGTGGGCAAACATGCAGCCTGCTTGTTGACTAAAGCAAATGTTAAACGTTTGAAATCGTAGCCAAGTTGCATGCAATATGTGGCAATATCCATGATATACACACACACACACACACACAACACACACTCACACTCAGTGAGACAATGACCATATTTGATTAGCCCAAAACTAATGATGTGGCTGTGGCTCGAGCTTTGGCTACGGGCTGTGTTTTAATTGTGAAAATTGAAATGCGCTGCAATAAATTGCAAGATGGCCAAAATCGAATTCATTCGAAACGAATTGAATGTGCTGAAACATTTCGTATCCTGAGCGGAGTGCAATTACAGCTCAATTTCATGGCTGTGGCAGGCAGAGGTCCATTTAGAGCGCATGGCGACAATTTGTTTATGGAACCGCCATGGACTTTAAATGGTTCGCCGCATAAATCATGCCGTCCACTTGGCGGTATTGTCAATTGCACTTGCCTTATAATTGGGCTAGGCAACATCAACATCACCCACCACCAACAGCACCAGCAGCACCAGCAGCACCAGCAACAGCAACTATCAGCAGCAGGAACCAACCACTGTAATGGCAGCAACATGGCTTCTGCAATCTTTCGAACTAAACGTGCTTCCGCCCTTGGGCGTTTCGTTGTTAAATTAAAAATCGAGTTTGCAAAACAATTTTCCATGCTGCTCCAATTGCAATTAGATCGGCGTGTTGTCCGCGGGCCAGCTGTAATTTCGATGCAACGGTAGTGGCATGTTGCAAGGCCCTGGCGCTAAGTGTTTGCAAATGCTAACTTCTTAATTTTAATGTGAGTGTCTCTTACCATTGCACTGTCTGTCGGCCACCGGCCACTTAGCACTAATGACATCATTTGCTAATAAGATATCCCCCAAAAAAAAAAAAAGTTGTAAACATCCTAAGCGTTAGCAATACTGCAACTGCAACCGCAGCAGCACCCATAAGTGGCGACTTGCTCGTGGCGTTGCTTATAACACGCAGTCAAAGCGTAACTCATAAATGAGGCAAACGCAAAACGACTTCCTGCTCCTGGTACATGTCATGTCGCGGCAACAAAGATGAAGAAAACACTGCAACAACAACGCCACCACCATATTTCATACACGCAGGCGCCTCTTCAAAAGCCACACGTCCGCCACCTCCTCAATGTGGCTGTGGCGGCGGCGGCGGCGGCCTCTTCAGTCAATAAAAACCAAATCGTTGGCAAAAATGTTGCTTACGAAAACTCAACTGAACAGGCGGCAGCAGCAACATCACCAAACACCAGCAATAGTGCGACCAGCCGCATGCCAACATGATTTTTCTTGGTTTTTCATTATTATGCTATTGCGACATTTTTGTGTTTGCTGCTCTGCGAAATCAAAGCACGCCAGCAGCAGCAGCAACAGCAGCAGCAGCAACAGCAGCAGCAGCAACAGCAGCAGCAGCAACAGCAACAGCAGCAGCAGCAACAGCAACAGCATCATCATCAATTCAGCGTGTTGCAGGCGGCGTTTGCAACAAATCGCTGGTAAAAATGTGCGCGCTATAAATTTATGTTGGAAACATCAAATCGACGTAAATTACGCGCCAGAGTTGCTGGCAGGCGGCGCTTTGGCTGTTAAATTCTTGACTTGTCTCGACTCGCAATTTAGCAACAACACCAACTGCAACAACAGCAACAACTGCAACAACAACAACTGCAACAACAACAACAACTACAGCAGCAATGGCAACCGCTGCAGAGAGGACTTTCCAAGATGAAGTGACTCTGGAAAGACATTAATTCGCGCTTACTTAACACTACCATCTCGGTCGTCTCCATGGGCCGTGTCATCTATCTGTAATACAAACGCATGCCTTGATTAAGGAGGAGACAACAAACGGTGTCGGGTAAAACGAGGCTACAAAATTGGTCTTTGTAATTGATTTAAATACATTGATGATGCGTGGCAAATAACTTAGAGCAACAGTTAATTATACTACATACATATGTGTGTAAATGGTCACATTTTTTGTTTAATTGTTGGCCAATTCTTTTGCGTTCAGAACTTTCCCAAAGCGCTCGAAAGTGGTTGAGTCAACTAACTGGCGTGAAAGCCAAGCAACAGCAACAACTGCAACAGCAGCAACAGCAACAACAACAGCAACAACAGCGACAGTAAAACAGTTGCCAATTATCAATGTGATTAATATGCTCTGTCAAATTGGGTTTTCGTAAGCGCTTTTCACAAATTTTCCCCATCGGTTATCATGAACGCAAACAAACAAATTTGCAATAAACTGCACAGCACTCGGTGAAAAGGCAATTTTCCGCAGGGTTAAAGGCAACAGCCACTCAAAACAACAACTGGCAAAACAGCAACAACTTCAATTACAATCACGTCAACATTATTTTCAACGCAACGAGATATATTTCTATTAGCCGATTTAATGTCAGCATAATTAATCACATCTTATAATGTTCATTGGCAACAACAACAATAACAGCAGGGTCAAAAGTTCGGCTTATGTTATTGGTTACTTTTCTGTTGGGCTCACACAGCCAGCCACTGGGAGATTGGCCCGTTCGAGACCTTCACACTTTGTTGGCTGGGACTCACCAGCTTATTTATTGGCCACATTGCGTAGGTTGTAGCTGGGGGCATTTTGTTTGGCTTGCCTATTGCCTAGTGCCACAAGTGCCAGTTACCGGTTGACTGTTAGCCATGTCTTTAGCAAGACGTATTGGTTTAGTGGATATCGCAGACGGGTTCATTGCAGCAAATATGATTAAACACCAATGTTTTGATCATGGGAAATGCTTATCTACAGCAATTCGAGCACAAGTAAAAGGCATTTATTTTCTTTCAGCCAACAAAACATCTCAAATATGGTATATATAGGAAATCTTGTTAGAACATGCATGTAGGCGACGCCCAAATGCAACTTTTGACAGGGTGTTGCTCTTAAATTTCCGAACTGGCCTAACAGATATGACTGAAGGGGGCCGCCCGAAAGGCTTGCCAATTAGAGCAGAGGAGTTTCCTTCTTTTTTTTTTCAATGGTAACTCATTTTTCTCGTGTACACATGACAAGCAATTATCAAATGCATTATCAAATATTTTAAACTAGCAATTGATTTATTTCGAAACATTTTTCGTATGGCGCTTACAGCATGCTGATGTTAATCAATTTGCGCAAATTGAAAATTAATTGCAAATTTATGGCTTTTAATTTTCTTATCGTTGAATTTTGCCACCAAATATCACAGCAACAACAACAACAACAACAGCAACAACAGCAGATACGCGTTGCCAAACATTTTGCTGCACTTAAAATATTTTAAAGCGTTGCCATTTAATTGATACTTTTATATGCAAAAAAAACGCACCATTCAAATTAACTAATTGTAGGTTATTCTTTTTGGCCAAAGTCTATAAGGAAAAAAGCTGTTTAACTTGATCTCGATTTGGGTAATAAAGAAGTAAATCGGAAGCAGCGCGTCAATCTCATAAAAACATTAATAAAATGCATTAGGCACAGTTGCAATTTGCGTTTACCTTATTTTTTCGTATTATTTATTTTAGCCTCAAGTTGATTTAATAATGATATTAAAATATATACGAAAGTGGAGCTGGTCAAATTATTCAAAAGCTAAAAGCCAAACGACTGGGCGAGCAACGGCTCCTTGGTCAATTGTTTGTCCGGAAGATCAGTGGACCATTGCCACCAGTCAGAGTCGCAGTCGCAGTCGGAGGCGCAGTCGGAGGCGCAGCCCCAGTGGGCCAAAAAATTTATGCAGCATGCAGCAGCCGGCAGCAAAATGCAACAATAAATCTCATTTTATGCAGCGCAGAGAGAACGGCCCTTTTATAGGTAACGCTAATGTAGCCCAAAATTGAACTTGACATTTGAATGCCCAATTAACAATGACGTGTGCGCGAGCAGAACTGCCTCGTCCTCATCCTCGTCCCCAACCAGCATCCGCATCAGCAGCAGCATCCTCCTTTGTTGGACAGTCGCCACTGAAACCGCCACCAGCGCCATTGAGGTCAACTTTTGGGCATTCCAATGCGTTATGTTTTATTGGAGCAATGTGCAATGTGCAATGTGAACACTGTGCGGTCTCCAAGCGGATGCATGCACGGACTCAAATCTGTTTTCGCCTGCTAATTAACCCACTTTCTAAGACTGCGCGACCTTTTTTATCTACGCCATTCGAATCACGAGACTGCCATGTGCAAAAATTTGCCTGCCATAAGAAAAGAAACAAAAAAAAAAAAAATTAAATAAAATGTGGTCAGTTGGGGCTATTGACTATTGGCCGATTGCATTGGTTAGTTGCTCTGCGTGCGATTCTCACGCATGCCAAATGTGGTTGTTGTCGCATGCATGTTGAGCATGTTGCAAGGCAAGTCGGTTGTCTTCCTCTTGGTATTTTTTTGGACAGCCATGATTATAAAATCACGATAAATATTTATACCGCACTTAGATTTATGGTGATTCGTATCACCCGAGTAGAAGTCATCGGCCAGTGGGCATCAGCAGCGGGCCATAAACATATTTATTAGCAATAATTGCACAATTTTCCTTGTGGTTCATTTGCGTGCTCCGGCTAAAAGCGTCAAATCTTAAGATAAAACCATTAGTTTACTGCCTGCCAAAAATTTTTCCTTTTCTTTTTCATTTCATTTGTCATCAATCACTGAATAACGGCAGTCGGTTAAAACTATGACTGCTTTCTTGGCCTTGACACGTTCCACCACGAGGCCAGAGACAATCTATACTAATCGATAATCGGCAATTGCACTGGACCCCAAGGCGACCCTAAATGTGTTTTCAGCTAATAACCATAATCGCGAAAAAAAGCCTGAAAACTGTTTTGCCAGCAGATTTAAACGTAACATTTAAATTAATAGAATTATGGCCAATAATTTCGTTAATAGCTCAACTAGCCAACAGGTCCCACGGCCACGATCGAAATCCATGCAAATTCAATTTAACATGTGCAAAGTATCTAAGCCAAATTCAAATCTAGCACTTTGATTGAAAATAATACTCTTTAATTTAGTTAATATATTTTTTATTTCAATGATTGCAGGCCTTGCAGTTCAACTTTTTAATTTGCAACTAAATATTGCATTTTATTAAATGAATGTAAAATTTTTATCGCAGTTTTGAGATATTTATTAAGCATTAGTTTAATAATATTTATTTTATTTTTTTTTTTCGTATAAATGGGACACAAATTAACAGTATTCTTATGCAGATTTATATTCATTTGTTCAACCTTCAACACGCGTTTGCTGCTGATCAATGACACATGCCACTATCGTAAACTGTGATAATGTATTTGGAAACGTAATTGGGGTTGGTTGCCGCCCGGACCTCGGAGCCTGTGGCCCTGTCAGTCGCGTAAGTGCTGCTAAGTGTTTTGTCTTGTAATTTACAAATGCAAATTGTCAAGTGACAAAATGAATTTTGCAATTGAAATTTATTGCATGCATTCGCAGTGCTTCCTTTTGCCCCAGTTTATAAGCGTTTGACTAACTGGCCTAACCAAGCATCCTCCTCCAATGGAAAACTAGTTTCCAGTTTTTTATTTTTTTCTTCTTTTACGCATGCGTATTGCGTATGTTAACTTATATACACATACGAGTATGTGTGCGTATATGTTTATTCACTTATGTGTGCGTATTGGCCTTGATCTAGAATTTCGATTTTCCGATGTTTTCGTTTTCGTTTTCGTTGTACGAAAATAAAAATGCCATCGAGATATGTCTGAACGCTGTCTACACTTGTGTGTCTAGAGTCGCGAGTGGTGCACAACCCGTCGTATGTGTGATGATATGTGATGTGCGATGGTTGCGTAATATCGCATCGTGTACTAAGTACCGGTTTAAACGTCGGACCAGTTCACAATTTACGGTCTTATGCATCTAAGTATGCAGCACAGATACAGCCAGTATGTATGTAGGAAAGTGTGCGACTTTTGCACTTATAATTTATTGAGAAATTTAATTGAATTCGCTGGCAGGCAGCCAACTAACTTAGCCAACCGGTCTAATAATTTTTTGACTACTGATTACTGATTGAGCAATTGCACTGCACTTTTTTTTATCTATGAAGTGCTTTCGAATTGCTCATTAGAACTTTTTAACAACTGCTTTTCATGATACGTTTTTACTGCTAAAACAGATTGTAGGGTTTTCCAATCCCTATAAATGGTAGTTGGTTCTTTTAATTTCTTCAGTAGCATTTTTTATTCGATAACAGCTGTACATAATGTCGCGATTTATTGCTTTATTTCTAGTTGTGGTTCTAACAGTGGTCGTAATGGGCCAAATCTCTGATACTATGAATTTTGACTACATCAAACGCCAATTGCAAATGGACAAAATTAGCAAAGGTAGTATTTTAATTTCTATAAGTGATAATTTTGCCAGTGTATAATTTGTCATTTACAGTAATTTGCGGCATGAAGCCTGACTATGGAAAATGCAAGGGAAAACGCCCGCTGTGGTATTACAATAAATATAGAAATAAATGCGAAATTTTTATCTATTCGAATTGCGGAGGAAATCGTAACCATTTCTTTACCAAAAACGATTGTGATAATTTTTGTACTGAGAAATCGAGGCGCTGGAATCCCAGACTTTAAACATGTTTTTCTTCTCATATTTTACATATATATTTTTTTAAATAAATAATAAATAATTTAAAAAAATGACTAAAAGTTTAAAAAATTCTTGTTCGATTTCAATTGCCATTATTTTGTACTGCACAAAACACATTTTAATTAACTGAAATTATCGTATTTAAATAAGTTGAATTTTTAGTGCTGTAACATAATTAAGCCTTGATATTTGATACCGGAAGTTTAAATTCAACGTAAACTGCTAATTCACTTTAAACAATTATGTCCTTGCAAATGTAAAGAGCGTCCGGAATATGGATTATGTATACAACGCTACCTATGGTATTATAATGCCGCATACATACATACATATAATAATGCCACATGCATACACATATGTTGCCAACTATTTGATTACTCAAACTGCGGCGGCAATTGCAACAGGTTCTTCTTTTTGTGACGATGTTTGTTTAAATTTTCTCAGAAACATATGAAGTTAGTTTTGTTCCATTTTGAAACTGATGCTCAAGTAAAATACATAATAATAATAAATGTATTAATTATTTTACAAGCTACATACAAACTCAAATCGATTTTCAAAAGAAAACTGCTTGTTTGACAAAACGGTTCGTTCAACAGAGCGCAACTGGCATCGGCTCTGCTTGGGGGAGCGAAATCGTGAATCGCTAGCGTTTCGGGTACTCGCCAGATGCGCGTTTCACTGCGAACGGCGATTTTTTGGTACAATTTTCAGCAGGCGCACAGCAAATGAAAATGGTTGAATGCCCGTGCCTAGTCAATTTAAAATTGGCTTAAGTGCTCTTCATGTGCTAATGTGTACACACACTCACACACACACACAGAGAAACACACATATACACTCGAAAATACACTCGTACACACACGCTATTTCGTTTTGACAAGGGCTGGGCAAACATTGCGCTGCTTGCTCGCATTTGGAACAGGCGAACAGCGCGGAGAGCAAGTTGTCTGCGTTTTTGTTTTGTGCTTTTCATTTTGATTCGTTTTTGTTTTTGGTGCAGCTGTTGATGTGGTTGTTGTTGTATTTATTGCTGCTGTTCTCGCTGTCAAAACGAAAGCTCGCCAAAGTTTTACGTGCATATGTACGTATGTACATATGTATGTAGGTCTCTGTCGTATATACCATGTACATCTGTATTTTTGTATGTGTGTGTATAATTAAACTGCAAAATGTGCAAGTTTGGCTCGTTCCTCTGAATGGCAACAATGGCAATGCAAAAGCGCGCAGACATTACGGAAACGGCGAAAAGGAGAAAAATAAAGTCACGCAATTTCAATTACAAATAAACGCACAGCGCATCCATAGCCACAAAACAGCACTGGGGGCAGCAGCTGTTCGCCACATACAAGCAGTGAATTTACTATGGCAATAGTGATAGTAATAGTAATAATAATACTTGTAATAATGAAATTGTGATAAGCTGTGCGCCACAAATTGCACGCTAGCGAAATAATTTAAACCGTTAAGCGCATGAAGTGGCGGCATGAAGCGGCGGCGGCGGCGGCATCAAGCACACGATGGATGCGCCGAACAGCGTCTTCGTCGTCGTCGTCGTCATTCTGGCTAGTCGCAGCAACGAACTAACTAACAGTCTCCCCATTCCGATTCCCATTCCCATTACCGTGCCCGGGGCAATTGCTATCGTGTGTGTTGCTTGGCAGCATTTGACGCACGCCGCAAACTTATTGCTGGCAACATTAGTGCGTGTGCGTGTGCGTGTGCCACAGAGTCGAGAGTCGAGAGTCAACAACAGCGTCAGCGTCAGCGTCAGTGTTGCAGTTGCAGTTGTAGTCGGAGTCGAAGTTGTAGTCGGTGTCGGGGCCTGAGCTGCGCTTTGGTGTTTGCCAATTAATATTCGTATGATCAAATGCTTAACGCATTTAGCCTTATAAAAACCAACAAGACGTTTCGCCAAACCGGCTCGCATTCAACTTGTGTAAATTATCTCCGTTCTGGCGATAGACTTGGAGTTGGAGTTGGAATTGGTGTTCGGTGTTCGGTGTTCGGTGTTTGTGGCAGAGGTCTGTGGGAAAGTGCGCCTTAATTGACACGAGGCGGCCACAAATGACTTCAGGATAAATACTTAAAATAGATAAACAACTTGTGGCTTCATTTAATTACATACATATTTATGCATTTATTTAGTACGGATTTGTATAAGGTTTGTTTTGTTAGTTGTACATATGTTTGCATCTACACACACACATACACACTCTCACACACACTCACTCACTCACATTTCTGTGTATGCATGTATTTGCTCAATATTTTAATAAGTTTTTTAGTTTTTTAGTTTTTTATTTTTATTTATTTTTTTTTTTTGTATTTTGTTTTGGGCTTAGTATGTTTGGTAAACTAGTTTATGCAATTTGACGAAGACAAATCAGGTTTGCAGGTTTACATTTAGCTTTATTCGGTAAACATGTTATTTTTTGTTTACTATATTTATTTATGCATAGATCGCTATTAAATTTCATTAGTTATGCGCTAGCCTGTATGTTTGTATGCGTGTATGTTTGTTTGTATGTATGTATGTATATAGTTCTTTGAATTGTATGTATTTGTGTTTATTTTGTAGTGCAAGTGGCATAACAAATTTGTAAAACTGCGTACAGAAAAATGCACAATTATTTTTTTTGTTATTAGTAGGTTTTTCACATGATTTTTATGGATAGGTACTTCTTATGAACATTGTTGTACCATAAAGCAGGCTAACATTTAAAGCATTGCACACATGAGGGGAAGGGGGTAGAGCTTCTTTGATTAATTGTATTTAAATAATAATTAACTAAAAACATGTTATGTTAAACAAATGATAACAACAAGGCTTTGCCTCAAATCAATTTTAAATGAAACCAAACCTATGTATGTATGTAGATGCCCCGTTAACAACCAAAGGACTAGCTTAAAAGTTTTTCAAATTGTGTAAACAATATACAAACACTTGTATACACCAATGTTATATGTATATGTGTATATATTTATATTTTCCTTTCTTTTTTGTTTTATTATATTTATCTCTTTCGTATAACTCGCTGATAGTTTTAATTTTCTTATATTTGTATTTTGTAAGCCGATTTGCTTATAACTTTGTGCGTTGTATTTATTTTGATTAGAGTTGACGTTTTAGCGTTCGATTTACTTTTGTTAATAAGAATTTATTTAAAATTATATAACAACACTCATTGTCTCATTTAATAATGATGGGATTAGTTAAATATAGTGTATATTTATCGCTTGTATATAGCCAATTTGTATTTTTGTTTGCTGGATATGAATTTTCATTGCTTTTGTAAGCAATTCGCTGTTTTTAATAGTTTTTCATACAGCTTTTAACATTAATAAAATTTTATTCAAGTGCCAATAATATGTTAATAGATTTATACTTTTTTTGTTTATATATTCGATTTAAGGTTAGATATAGCTAAAATTTGCTAAAACATTTTTATACGCAAGTAAGTATTATGTAATTAAATGCAATTGCCTTTATATATGTTTTTAAAAAGATTTAAATGCATTATTTTCGTTTCAAATGATTTACGTTGATATAATGAAAATTGTGCGTTCAGTTGATGATACTCAAAAAAGCTGGAGTTTCTTGAGTGTTTTTCCATAAAAAAATTTGTGCCTTTTGTTCAAAGTCTTTTTGTTCAATGTATTGGTTTTGTGTTGTTGTTCTTGCTGTTGGCCATTTAAAAAACGAATAAATCCTAATTAAATGTCAAACGCGCAATTACTAGGATCAAATTTAGTAGTTGCCCCGGGATTACCATCTATAACTTAAACAGCGCACCGTAGTTGGTTAGGCAAAATAGTTTGGCGCAGAGGCTGCGACTGCGACTGTGACTGCGATTCAATCTGTTAGCCAAAGACTGATTTTGTTGGGCCTGGGCGGTGGCCAACTCCTGACTCTATTTGCTGCCACCGCCGCAATACTCGCCCTGAAGCATGCCGTTATCAAGGAGAAGCGCTGGCGTCGTGGCAATCCCATCGCGCAGCGCCAGCTGATACGCGACCTCGAAGGCTTGGCCCAGAGTTAGGATAATCTCGCTAGCCAGATCCTGAAATATAGGTTCAATTATATTTATATAAATAGTGTGTGTTACTAACATCTTTCTTTTTGTAACACTTGTGGTCTTAAAAAATGTAAAGTATTTTAAGAATCGAGCACTTCGCCCTTTAAATATTGTAATCTTATTTTAGGTGCTCAAGTTCTTTATGAATGGTGATATCATTTAAAAAATAGACCAGCTTAAATTAGGAATAAAAGTTTTTAAATTTTTAAAACACACTTATGTTATGTATGAAACTTTTCTGGTGATTTTTTAGAAAAATCTTGTAAGGGGATTTTGTAATTGATTTTTAAATATATTTAAGAATCAAGGAAGTTTTGTTCTGCAAATATTAAGAACAACACGATATTGTTTACAATCCTGTTGTACATAAATTTGGAACACCATTTATCTCAAATAGTTGACATTACTAACCGTGCTTTGCACAAGGAACACATGACAATAGTGCAAATCCTGCTCCTTGGTTATGTAGGCAAAGTGACGTAGATCCTCCGAGTCCTGACAGGCGCAGTTGATGTTCTGTATCTCATGTTCGCAGATGATGCGCTAAAACGAGGAATGAAAATTTTATTATTTAGTATGGGTTAGTAATAAGTGAACACTCACCTTGCTTGCCACATCAATAAACTCCACGCCTCGATGACAAATGGCCAGTGATAGCGGTGCGCCCTGTTTGTGAATCTCGTCATGCGTCTGTCCAGCGGACGCCCTAAGTTTCTGTATGGATTTCTTTGTGGACTCTGTGCCACGTAATTCTTTCACAACCGTTGAGCCGAGGTACTAAAATGACCAATCATTAAATACTAAAATGTGGCATATGACTTTCAACTGATGACTTACCTGAACCTCGTATTTAATGTGCTCATTGAGTAGAGTTTGGGCCGAGTGGCGCCATTGGGTGGTGCGTAGATTGACTGGCAAACCCAGTAGCAGCTCGGAAGGTGCGCGTATTTGCAGTGGTGTAGCAGTAAGGACTGCTGCCTTCTGTGCCGGTGGTGCGGGCGGTGGTGGTGCAGGACTGTTGAATAATACAAATTGATTTAACCCAATTTTTGACTAGTTTATCAAACATACCGATTCTTGCGGTAGCCCGTGATGGAATTGCGATGAGGCAAAACATGTGCGGGCGGTTGTGTGACACTGGTTGAAGCTGTTGTCTCCCTGTTGCCATTCGATGTGATTTTGTTGGTTTCGTTGTTTTCGCCCAGCGGTGTTTTCAGCGATTTGGATTCCCGCATCTGCCGTATGTATGCCAATGATTGCAAAATGCGTCTGCGATGGCCTAATTTATTAATCTCCAGCACCGTCTGTAGCTCCACATCCCAAACGCCACAGACGCTTTCAATGGTGTTGTACAGATGCTTGCTGCATAATTAATGTTGGGCATTACTTAAATTCAACTGGAATTGTTGACTCAATGCAAACACTCACTTAAAGAACTCCAGATACTCGGGCAGAGCGATGCTGTGCAGCCATTGCTGCAGGCTTGCCACACCCATCTGTTTGTTTTCCTGCTGTGTCTTGAATGGCACCTGTGGCAAAAACTCCGACTGCGGCAATGTCTCCACAAAACGCAGCAACTTCGTCGCATCTCGTTCGGGTATGTGCAGCAGTGGAATATCTGGTTCCTCGAACACATTACGCTGACAAGTGGCTTATGAATTATCAATTTCAGTGGATTAATCTTTCATGCTTACCACAAATTTATAGTTGTCGTAGCCGTTCTCAAAGAGAATCCGCTCCAGATGCAACAGTCCGGCATTGCGCAATCGAACGGCGAGCTCGCGACGCTCGGGCAGCACTTCCAGATCCTCAAAGTCTAGTTCGATGTCATGGGTGGGCGTTATGTTCGTATTGAGAATGCCACTGCCAAAGTTCTCAATGATTTCTGAGATTTTCTTGCGCGCCTCCTCGGCATTGAAGGGACTCAACAGATTGAGCGAGTTCCGAGCTATAGAATGCCCACTGCCGGGTGATTTAGCTGGAGACTTCGATGGAGACTTGGCGGGTGTCTTTGCTGGCGATTTCGCAGGTGACCTTGCCGGCGACTTGTCGACTTTACGAGAGGAAGTCTCTGCCTCGGCATTACCATTTGCTTCCAGCTTGACTTCGACAACACTTTGTGAGGTGGGCGTCGTTGGCGGCTTCACGAACTTTCTCTCTGGCACCAAGGGCTTCATTGCAATAGGAGGACGCACACGTGTCGCTTGTTGTGGCAGCTCCTGCACTGACTGTGACTTGGTCTCGTTGTGTTGTGTGGCGCCCTTGAGTAGCCCGGCAAAGGGCACATCACTGACAAACTCCTCCACATAGTCCGTGGAATGAGAGAGGCTGTGATCCGAGCACGAAATGCTGGAGCTCAGTGAACCCGACGATGGTGCCGGACAGCGTGGCACCACCGTCACCGTATCATCGTAGTCATAACCCGGTGTACCCAGTGATGGCAGCAGCTTCGATGGCGATGAACCCGTCTCAATCATTAGCTGCTGTGCCGCCTGCAACTGCAGCAGAGCTGAACGCCGCTTGTACTCCTGGCTCAGTGGACGGATGCGCTCGTGGATGGTGCGCTCTGCCTGGCTTGAGCTCGGTGGAGGATGGTCCGGCGTTGGTGGTTGCTTGTAGTGTGTGGGACTGCTTGGAATTTGCTGCTTGGTATCACAGTTTTGCTCAACACCCTCGGCCTTTTCTGCTACATTGAGTGAGCTGCACCAAAGGATTTTATAAATATAATAATTCTTAAATTTCATCGAACTTAAAATTTAATGAAGGAAACTTTCTTTCATAAAATTTTGAATGGTGAAATGATCTTATATAATGTAAATTAATTTAAATAAGCATTGATTACATAAATATTAAGAAGTAATAAAATAAAAACAATTAATAATATTAGTTATTTGTTAATGATTATTAAATGGTAACACAACAAAAAAATTAAAAAAATAAATAAAAATAATAATAATAAGACGTGTAGATTCAAAGTTTCCATTATTCCATTATTTCCATATTCTCACCAGCTATTTCGATTACGCTTGAGTTTTCGATTGGGATTGTACGATTTGAGGGTGGCATTCTCACAGGACTTGAGCAGCTCCTTAGACAGTTTAGTTGAAGCGCTGCGCTGCGCTGGAATGGGTCGCTTCATGGAGTTGGTGGAATGGGAAGCGGGAGCTGGGGATTCTCCACTTGAATTTGGCACACTTGTCTCACTATTGAGCTCGGAACTGCTGCACTGTCGATCTAGCATGTCATCTAAGTGCAGAAAGTGAAAGCATATAAAGATATATTATAAAGAGCATTCACAGTTTACTTACTGCTAGAACTGAGGCTCATGCTGCCATCCACGGCGG
This sequence comes from Drosophila kambysellisi, assembly GCA_035042185.1. Taxonomy (NCBI): domain Eukaryota; kingdom Metazoa; phylum Arthropoda; class Insecta; order Diptera; family Drosophilidae; genus Drosophila; species Drosophila kambysellisi. The sequence continues at coordinate 1,106,007 of JAWNLS010000855.1, forward strand.
ATCGGGTGCTCTGCCTGGCACTGGCGTAAAGTCGATCGCTACGCTGGCGCTCCCGAAGTTGGGTCTCATCGAAACTCATGCCGCCAACGCTGCCGTGGCTTTGGTGCGAATAGGGACTGTCATTGGCTGGTGGGTGACGTCGCATCTGCTGTCCCTGGCCTTGACTAGATGGTGAACTATAGCTAAATTGCTGGCCTGGGCCAGCGTGCGTTGGCGAAACGGAGAGATTGCGTCGCGGTGGCTTCTTGGGCGGACCGCTCGGTGCAAACGTGCTCATTTGCACCGGCTGTGTGCCACCGCCCGTGGAGCAGCGGGAACGCGGCGAAACGGATGCGGGCTCAAAGCTGCTCAGTGAGGATGAAGGACTAACACTAAAGCCACCGCCCATATCGCTATGGAAAATGTTTGCAAATGTAAAAGTAAAAGAAAGAAAATCCATTTGTGAAACTTACTTCTGTATGTGCAGCGGCGAGTGGACGTTGAGATCTTGATAGAATCTTTCCTCTGGCTGCAGCGCACTGTCCAAAGATTTGCCGCCATTGTAGGGGCCGCCATTGCCGGCACTTAGTCGCTGTTTGCTATATCCGGACTGTTGCATGGAGTGCGAGTGGTTAAGCAAGTGGTTGTTCGAGTTGAAATGATAGTGGTTATGGCTGTTGTGGTGCTGCTGCTGGTGGTGCTGTAGCTGCTTGGCGCTCTGGCCACGCCCAGATGTTTGCGGTGCATGCTGCCGGTAAATAACCTCGTCGACCTCATCGGTGTCCATTTGATGACGAAAGTCTAGCCAAAGTAATGGTTAGTATGAAATTTATATATATACATATATATATATTTATATATAAATAAATATTTTTCTGAAGAAATTAGAAAATAATATTCTTGGTATGTAATTATTTATGTATTAATAAATGATGTAAGTGACTGAATCATGACTTGGCTATAGCCCAACCCAATAGAGTTTGGAAGATTACTTATAACATATAATTAATAAAAATATCATTCATATAATAATATAATTTATGTATCAATTAAATTAAGATTGTCTTCAAATCTAGAATAATTACTCAACTCAAATAATTCCTACTCAAATATATGTCAGTAACATTTATTGGCGGACTGTTATAGTTATTATTGATGTAATTAAACAAACTCAAGTTATAGATAAATGTATTGTTGTTCTCAGAATGAGCAACTGATTTAGCAAAGTAGGTTAAATAGATTACTTACTATTAATCACAGCAATAATGTGCTTAGTCACATGTGGTGGAAATTCCCGCAAGATGTCCAGTGCGGTGCGCTGTTCATTATCTGTGGCAGATAAGTCGATGCCGGCGCGTAACAGTGTTCGCACCACATTCTCCTTGCCACAGAGTGCTGCCTCGTGAAGCGCTGTGCCCGAGGGCGTCAATAGATTCACACATACGCCGGCGGAAAGAAGGACGTCGACAACGGTCTTGTGGCCATTGCGACTTGCCAGATGCAGACAGGTGTGCGGAAATATGTGACGCATGGGTGATGATGGCGATGAGGGCGACGGGAGGGCGGCATTCTCCACCGCGGCTGTGCTCAGATGTGAAATCAGTTCAGGATGCGCACGGATGAGCATTTGTACTGCCTGCAGGCGACCGTACTGAGCAGCCAAATCCAGTGGTGTCTCACCACGGGAGTTGCGCATGTTGGGATCCGCATCGTGTGAAAGCAGCAACGCCAGGGCGCCAGTGTGTCCATGCTGTGCGGCACAATGCAGCGGCGTCTCCTGCTCAATGGTCTGCAGATTGGCGTTGGCGGGTCGATACGGTTGCGTCAGGAGCAGCCGCACAATGTCCGTTTCTCCGGCCCAAGCGGACAGGTGCAGCGGTGACGAGCCACGCGAGTCGGGCAAATTGGTGGATGCCTCGTGGGCAAGCAGCAGTCTCACAATATCTGCGTGTCCATTGAGACAGGCATGATGCAGTGCCGAGTAGCCGCTGCTGTCCTGCACATTGACACCAGTGCGTCGCAGGCTTGCCAGCGGGCCAGCTCGTTTCCCCTTTTGGGAGAGGACCTTTTCGATGTGACTGATGTTGCCATTACGCGCCGCCTCTAGAAACTCCTGATCCTTACCCATTTTGCTGGTGCTTTAGTGCTGCGTGTTGCCTGCAAGTTAATGACCATTAATGGATTTTCTTGAGTGGTTGCACGTAATTTTAATCGCTTTCAGAAATCAACGACTTTCAGATGTCAACGGCGCTGAGTTGATTTAGTGAAAACGAATTATGACTGTGAAGTGTACTTCATTAAAAAGCTGTGGGCTTTGTGGCTCTTAGCTTGGGCCGCCTTTTAGCTCTAATGACTTTTCTTGCGTCTTTCAATTCAGTGGCGCCTCAACCCGACAATCCCTGTCTAAGGACTGTCATTACGGCAAAAGTAATACAGCACAATAAAACACCACACAGTCAAACCCCCGAAGCACTCATGTGTGACTGGCTGCCTCCAGCTTCATGGCTGATGAAGTGCTTCTCATGCGTTGAAATATCTTTGAGTATCTTTGATACGTCACGTTGGAAGCGTCTACAATGGGCAAAATGCAAAATGTTCCTTTAACTTGTTGAGGAAACCATTTTTGCATTTTAAATACGTTCGTATTCTTAGAGTTAATACAAATTAAGAGGCGTCAAATACGTGTCTTTTTACTGTCCAGTATTTAAAATTCTTTAAATTTCATAGATACGTGCTTTTTATTGTTATTATTTTGTTTTGCAGCTCTACAAATTTATAACATTTTTAACGAATTAAATCATTTCGGCTTTCTTACAAAGTTTGTTAATTTAACGAAATTGAGTAAAGTATTTTAACTCAATAAGCATTTTCTTTTTGCCGTGGTTTCCGTTGCTACAATGGTGAAATCTGGTAAATCAGTGATTGAATACGTATATATTGTTATATATGTATTTGTTTCTGATTTCGTTGAACTTGTGTGAAATTTACCCATTGTCCCTGTCTATTTGGGTGTCTGTCTTGTGATATCGCCCAATGGGGAGCCTGAAACTGAAAGCATGCTGCCTGCCAGTCTGTCACTTCGGCTTCAATGAGATAAATACAACACTGCAACAGATAATCACCTGCTTACACACGCGCTGCCACTCACACACACACACACACAGACACACACACACACACACTCTCCCGACAACACTCCCCAACCACCCACACATACTATACTATAAACTCATACAATCGTACTTTTATTATGCTACTGTGGAATTCAACTCAAGGTAGGTTAGGCACGTCCTATCGCCAGAGACATCGAGCACGAGAGTAAGATAAAGAGATAGAGATAGAGATAGACAGAGAGAGGGAGAACGAGAGAGGGAGAGAGAGGGAGAGAGAGAGCGGAAACAAGAGCGATATTACAACCGTGTAATAGAGAGAGAGTAATTTTGAGAGTATGCGATTTCAGAGAGCTTTCCTGTACAGATTCTGACGTGGGTCCTGCCGCGCCCACCATTTACGGAGCGTACTCCACCCTCCCACTTACAACTCCATACGCAATTGTGACATTTTTTGCATGCGAACTCTGAGGCGTGCCATGTGTCGTTTGGCGATAAGGGAATAGGGGATGGGCGCGGGATGGTTAGTCCATGCTAAGAAAGCCAAATACAAAGCCAACGGAAATTGAAGTCCATTATAAGCGAGTTGACATAGCCACAACAACAACAACAACAACATCAACAACAATGAGCAGAACAATCATGTCAATTGGCTGCTCACTTATGAATTTATAGTGACTAACATAATTGGGTCAAAGGATATTGACCCGTACGCAACCCACTGGATCTACGTCAAAGTTGGCAAATAGCCAGACAAATATTGTGCTGCATATGGGATAAATCGTTTCAAATTTGCCAGACGAGAGTTATGTCTGGGACACATTTTGTGTGTTCCGCAACCATTTGATAAATTTGAGCTGCTGCATTAATTGAGACCAGCTTGTGTGTAATGGGGAAAACAAACAGCTTCAATGTTCATTTGTTATTGGCATTTTTTGCTGGTGCTGCATTCAAAAGGCGTGTACTTTCCCATACACACAAACGCACACACACTCGCACACTCACACACACACACGCACACACACTTGCTAACTTAGGCACTTGACTACTATATGGGGATATACACACACGCAACGCACACACACACACACACATTTATGGCTACTTCACAGATACATTTTCTGGTTGCACTATGCCGAACGAAGTGAACAATTTGTTTAGCTACCTTTTGCGATTAGTTTATTTTGTTGTCTACACGATGTTTATATGTAGATATGCTATGTGTCACTTTTCACTTCCGTTCCGCTGGGGCATGTGTGTGTGTATTTTCACGACGTCTTTAATTTAATAAATTTCATTTCATTGGTTTGCCGCGCCGTCTGCGTCTCCAGCACATTTCCATTTACGAAATGAGTTTGCTACGCCCGCGTTTGGCTTCGACGGCGAACTCACGACACTGACGACGACGGCGACGACGACGACGACGACAACAACGACGGCAACGACAACTCAGGCAGGCGTTGATGGTGACTCTGACTCTGTCAGTGTCTGGGTCTGGGTCTCTATGGGTTCCGTAAGAATTTCATCTACATTTTTCACACAGCACGCTCTCTCCGTGCTCCGTGCTCCAAGCTCCGTGCCGTGCTCTGTGTGGCTCCATGCGCCGTGCACTTTGCTCTTGTGCAACGTACGCGTTGTAGTATCTGTATCTGCTGCGAGATGCCAGCGTCGCGCCAATGAAAGTTGTAGATACAATACAATACAATAAGTTTTAGATATGCTATGCTTCGCTCAGCGCTTTCACTTGATTGTTTTGCTTCTGCTGTCGCCGCAGTCGCCGCAGTCGCTGCTCCATGCGGGCCAAAGAGCGCCACGGAGCTGAGCAGCGCTGAGCGGAGCGGAGCGAGAGTCGAGCTAAATGAATAAATGGATTTCGTTTCTGTTTATTTACAATGGATGGTATGGTTTTGTTTACGTATTTTGATGTGCAAAAGAGTCGGAGCCATTCGGAGAGCACCCTAAACAAAAAGAGAGAGCGAGTTGTGAAACACAGAGTGTGAGAGAGAGAGAGAGAGAAAGCGCAGGAGAGTAATACATAGAGAGAGAGACAGTGAGACAGAGCGGGTGTAAGTGCTGAGAGTGCAACGGCTGTTGTAAAAATAGTATAAACTTTTTATTCAGTTGTCATCAGCAATAAAGAATGTTGCAAGCAGAACGCCTTTGTTGCCACACAAATGCATTCCATAGAAGTGCGTTCATGCATGGATGTATTCCCATATACCTTTGATGTGTATCTATACGTTTAGCGATGCTTTTGTATAATTTGGGATTTACACATTTATTTTTAATTTTGGATAGATATACATATATTTCTTCTGCTTACAGTGTATATATAAATAGTATTTGGGAACTTTCTATGGAAGATTTATAACATATTTAATTTGGTAAAATATGCAATATATAAATATAAATCTTGTCTAATAGATTTTTAACTTTTTTTTTGCATTGTATGCTCTATTACTAATTTATTAAAGGGCCTGCTAAGCTTATAATATTACTTAATTATATTTCATTGCTCGCTGCCTAAATTAATTATTAACATTATTTTATATATTTATTTGTAAATTATTAATTAATATATATCTTTAGCATTTTGAACGCACGGTATTTTAAAGTCCAATACGGATAAAGGTTTCTTATATTGTTATTTGTATTGTTTTCAATCCGAGCTGCGAGTGGAGGCGCTGATGAGCTTTTGTTTGCTTATCAATGCGCGGGCGCTCTCACTTGCACTCTCCAAAAATGCTCTCTCTCTCTTTCTCTCTCTCTCACTCTCACTCTCACACTCTCTGCTCTTTGCTCTTTACACATGCGCCGCTTAGGGCTGGGAGAGTAAAGCTTTCTTATCAACTGAGTACTTTGGCATCGTTTGAATTTCGTGGGGGGCGTATAAAGCTTTTCTGGAAAACAGCTGTTCGATAAGAGCCGATGTTTAACCCTTAGATAGCCCTTTAAATGTCACAGTTGTACCTATTGTGCAACAGTATTGGACATGAATTATGTTTCGCTTGACTTGCAACGTGACTCACTTGTGGCGTTGTTTGTCCAGCGCTGCTGTGGGCGGACACATACGGCTCTGTTGTGGCATGCCACGCGCACACACAAAACACAACAAAACATCAACAACAATGAAGCTAAAAAAGAAAAAAAAACACCGAAAATCGAGAGATACTGGGAAACATAGCGAAACAGACAGACGGCTAACACCTACAACAACATGCGACCCACCGCATGGGTATTCACATTTGAGTGCCACAAATGCCACAAATATGTGTAATTGACTTGAAAATGCGGCAAGCAAATCAATCCAAGCCCCAACCAACACACAGGCACAGCTAGAGTCCGCAGTCCGGAGTCCGCAGTCCACAGTCCACAGTTGGCACTGAATTCGACCCCAAGTGCAGCGCGTGAACTCATTCTCATTTGTGGCCAACAGTGCTCGCTGTTTGCTGTGTGATTGATGAATGTTGCATATTTTGGACGCAGCGGGATGTCGGTGCCGATGCCGCTGGCTGCATCCATTGTGTGGCATTAATGAGACACTGGCCATTTGTTAGCCTGACAATGAACGCCTGGACGATTGAACGATTGAACGACTGGACGCCTGGAACGCCGGATCTTAACTTTTTTTTTTTTTTTTGGTTAATAAATTGCATGCTTAATATTGTCAGTGTTGCATTCAATGACGTTTGCAACATTTTATTATGCTGAATGGTAATTGCCAATCGAAATTTGCATTTGTATGCACAAATCGTTGAGGTCGTAAAATTTTATAGAAATTGTAACACATTCGCAGAGTGCGGCAATTAGAGGCGGATTATGTGGGCTCGCTAGATTTAGTACTTATGATACCGTCATACCGTATTGTACATTGTACATCCAGCTAAGCTGTGCCCAGCTTCAAGCTAGCGGTTCTATTTATTACCATAAATAATTGTCAAAGCCAGAAAAGTCAACTGATATACAGTCGCTGTTTGGCCCAGCATGGCCTGCCCTGGCCGGGTACTCGTGTTTATTTCAGCTTACGGCACACTTAAAAGGCTGCAAGCCGACTACGACTACAACAACGGCAACAGCAACAGCAACAGCAACGGCAACGGCAACGACAACTTCTATGGCACACCCCTGACGTCATTTTTTTGGTGGGTGCAGCAGCAGCAGCAGCAAGCAGCAAGCAACAACAGCAACAACAGCAGCAACAACAACAACACATTACTCTTGCCCTGCATTGCTCATAATAAAGTCATTAGAATGTGCGATACGATTCTGGATCACAAGTCTGCATTCGATCACACAGATTGGGGCGTTAATTGTTTAGTTCCGCTGCATTCGCTACGCAACTTGTGGCAGTCTCCTTTTGTTATTTTTGTTGTGCCTCGAGGCTCTGTACACACTTAACACAACTTCCGCACTAAACGGTATAATAATTATTCTGATAAAATCTAAATTTTCCATTCTAAGTAATTTGGTGTGGTTATAATGTGAGTTTGCGATTTACATTTATATATATATATATATATATGTATATTTGTATTACATTCTAAAAGTATGTATCACCTTCTAAATATTCAAATATATTTAATTTTATTGGCTTGCGATATAAATTTTTAAATACTAAATTTGTTGAGACTTAAAGCCTGCATAATTGGTTTTATATACATTTTGTTGTTGTCTCAATTTGTATATTTATATTTATCAACATTTCCGGCAAAATTTAATCATTTTATGGTTTTTTTTTAAATAATCTTTCATTATTTTCCTTCTTTTTTAGTGACATTCATATATTTTGCGTCATCATGTTTTCATTATTTTCTAGATCATCTTTATCACCATTAGTATCTTTTTCAGTATTTTCTTAATCATCGGTATCACTCGAATTTTTTGAGTTTTCCCCATCATACTCGGCATAATCTACATGTTCTGGAAAATCTTCTTCTAAGTCAACCTTACCAATTTCGTCATAATTATTTTCATTGCTGTTCGACATTGGATTGCAAGCCTGCCGACATTCTAATTCTGATCCGAACCGATTCGGATTTCCACCACAGCCACCGTAAATGAACTTGGAACATGTTTTGGCAAATGGGTCGTAGCCGATAACCTTAAATTTGCCATGACAAGGGCCTCGATCTACAACATACAAACACCTTTCTGCAATACACCTCGGGGAAGATAAGCTACGTTAATATTTTTTTTAGAATTATATTCTGGATTTACCATCCTTTACAAATGGGGGTTTTGTCCATTCATCATCAACGGCTAAAACTCCCCAAATTAAACTCAGCAAAATGCACAACGAAACAAACTGCATGGCTCCAGTTGTGATTAGCTACTGAACCCAGTTGGTTTAACTAAATCTCGTATTCCGATAAGGTTTGTGTTTTATTTTGAGTTATTTAAAGTGAAAAAGTGTGCATTGTGTGAGAATCTTTAATTAGGTCTGTTAGCGAAGCTGTGTAGCTATGTGATACTTAGATTTTTAAATATTACCTGGCTGATTTGATGTAATTTTGTTCTCACACTCCGTCAGTTGCCCTGATGATGTGTACTTGACGTTCCCTGAATGGGGTGCTCTGCAGTCAATAGGAATTGAAGATTGAGTGCCCACTTTGGCAGGTAGGATCAACATGTTGGCATTCAAAATGTTGCTAACGATGCACAGTGGTTTGAACCCAACTCAAGCTCACTTTCTAGACAAGATATTTACACAAAATATGATGTAACCAATTTTTAAATTTTAAAGAAATCCACAAATTTGAAAGGAAAGTTTTTATGTTGTTGAAATACAATTCTGATGTAAGTCTGTTAGTTTTCGTGATCAGTTTTTTTTTTATAGAAACGTTTGCCTCACATTTTACGAGTAGTCAGTCATAAGTAGAGCAGTTTTTCTTATTTGCCTTAAAATGAATCACTGTGCACAAGGTTTCCTGCTAGCCATCATTATTGGCCGTCTCATCATTGTCGCACGACTCACGACGGTGATAAATAATCATCAGTCTGCTGAACTGACTCTGTACGAGTCCAAGTGCAGTCGGTAACAAAGAGTGCAGCAAGTCCAGAGTTCTCTTGGCCTCTATGTGTTTCTAATTAAGCTTCGGCAATTGCAGGTACTCGTAATTGCATAAGAAGTAACGGCAATTGCTGCTCCTGTGTCTACTGCTGATGCTGCTCCCTCCTGGATTGCTGCCCAAGTCAAGCCCAATAGCAATCGGCCAGGCTTAACTTCTCGTTATTATCGCCATCGCTGGCTCTTTTCGGGTAGTAGTAGTTCATAGCACAGACGGCAACAGATAGCAACAGTTGGCAATGACATTTCAATGCATTTATGATGTTTATCTTGGGCAACAGGCCATGCAAAGTGCACCCATGGTATGGGTATAGTATGGGTATAGTATAGTAGTACTCTGCACCGATTTCGATAAATTGAGCACGTTTTCTAAGGCAGGGCCTTTATCAAAACAACTTCATCATCAGCAGCAGCAGCAGCAGCAGCAGCAGCATATTGATCTCCTGGCCGTGTTTGTCTGCCTGATTTTTTGGCTCGCTTAATTGGCCACTGTTAGCCATTTGGCTTGACCTAAAAGCACTTTTTAATGAAAACCACACAAAAGACGCCGCACACAGCAGCAGCTGCTGCTGCTGCAGTTGCAGTTGCAGTTGCAACAAGGCAAACCCTAGATCCTACTCATAATTCATTTGGACTGTTGTCTCCGGCTCAGATTTATTTTGGCCTCTTTCGATTACCATACAATTAGAGCAATGTCGCAATAAGCATTCATAAAAATACACATGAAGATTTAATAGACATATGTATATTTTGGTATTTTATATGTAAATATTTCTGTGGCTTATGCAAATGCAAGGTGCCTCAGATTCACAATCTGAGGCACATTGCTAAATATAGGCATATATTTAAGTAAGTATATTTGATATTAGATGTGATCGCCAGTTTTTTTTTTTTTTTTTTTTTTTGGAAAGTTTTGCTATAAGCACAAAGTTTACTGCTACACAGTAAGCATGTTGACCGTTAAGTGCCATTAAACAGGCGACTACTGCTGCTGCTGCTGGCTGTGGCAGTGGCAGTGGCATTGTTGTTGTGGCAGTTGCTGCAGTTGCTGTTGCTATTGCAGTAGTGCCGCTTTCTAAGAGAAGAAGAAAATGAAGCAGGTGCGCAATTGTCAATTTTCTTGCTAGCTGCAAAAGAAATATCCAGAGACACAACAAAAACAATGAATAACAAGATTAAAAGAGATCCATGAGGCATCGAAGTTAGGATACACTTTAATTTAATTTGCAATTACCTTGAAAAATATTTCGATATTCTTAAGAGAAAAACTAATATTTTTAAACATGCAGTGCATATTTATATTACCCAATCAAATTTCGAATTTAACTCAATTGATTATTAAACTCACCCCAGGCTACAATGCTACCTTTCATTATTAGTGTGTTTCCATCTCTGATTATTTGCGGCACAGGTTTTTATCAGTCGCGTATTGGTTTGACATAGACATAGTAAGTAGCTTTTGTTGCCTGTTGTCAGTTGTTGTTATTCTGCTGTTGCAGTTGCAGTTGCTGCTGCTGCTGCAAGTGGCCAGCCAGCATAGTGACTGTGATTATTATGATTGTCCAGTCAAGCATGGACGATGCCGATGCCGATGCCTTTGCCGATGTTGATATCGATGTCTATACCGATGTTGGTACCGATGCAGAATGTCGACGTCGATTGCTGCTGGCCACAGTATCGGTAAGATTTATGGCCTTTTCCTACCAAGATTTGGCAACGGCGCTTGTTCTACGAGCTGTTGTCCATACATATCTTTATATAGGTATATATATCTTTTATATGTTCATTTGTATTGTATGCAATAATAACTATAATTTGCCTGATTTATGATTTGCTTTTTTGACATCAATTTGGAGCTTACCCGGCCAAAACCAGCGACCAACTTTCTTGTATGCAAATACTCACAGAGCTGCAACTTTCAGCTGGTGTCTTATTGGGTTTTAGCTTAATAAAAGCTTCTGTTTCACTTTAATAATAAAAATCTATAAACAAATTCGGGAATATATAATAAGAAATAAAATAATAAATAATATAAGGAAACTTAAGGAGCATGAATGTAGTATAATTTATTATATACATCTAAAGCATCCTCTTTATGTGAATAATAAATCACAACCGGCTGAAATCGGTAATTTAGTAACAATTCATCAAAAATACAAATACAAATATAAAAATTAGCTAATAAACTAAAATTTAGTTTCAAAGCAAAAACTCTACAGAGAATGTTCTTCTTAAGATTACATCGAAAAAAGGCGTATAAAAAGGTTTCACAAATGATTCGGCCGATTTTCAGTAAAGTAGTTTGAATTTCAAAGTTTATATTCAGAAAATTCTCATTTGTGCTAAAACTCCACGATCGCCCTCGCTCTCCGGCATTAGAATTCTTTTGTGAATGCGAACCAATCCCTGTCAACTGGGCAAAGCAACACAAAACTTGAACGCACAAGAAAATGCCATAAAAATATCAAATATAATTGTCCATGTCACTCGTACTCTGTCCTCGGTCCAACATTGTCTGGCGGTTGTCTGCCTTTTTCGCAGTGTCAACGATAAATTTCATAGATCATAATTTATATGAGCGCCGCTTACGGGTTTGGCATTTGATGGGGCGGCCTGGTCGCGACCAATGTTCCAATGTTTGTTGGGGCAAATCTATTGGGAGAGATGTGGTGTGGCCACCGCCACTGCCACTGCGACTGCATGATGTCACATAAAGTCGGCAAACTAATTTCCGCTGTATGCTAATTAAAAGTGCCAATGGCATGACTGCCAATGGGCAAATTGCACCAAGTTTTGTATAGGGAGCAAATAGTGGAGCAAAACAAGTGCCTGATCGAAGTTCTAGGAAGTGCAGCCGGCGGCACATGCTGCGCCTGGCTAGGCTATGCCATGCCCAAGCAGGCAACCAGTCGTTTCGTTATGCTTTAAATGAGCAATTTAACAAGCAGACAGCAGTGGCTGAGCTCGAAGCTGCCGCTGCTGCCGCTGCAGCTGTTGCTGCTGTTGCTGCTGCTGCTGCTGCATGTGGAGTAAGAGATCAAAGATAGAAATCTCGGCAAGAAGCGGCAGACAGTGGCAAACAGGCACACGGCGCTGGGGGCTCTGGCAGCTCAGGCGGCTTAGTTGGTTAGGGCTATTGCTTGTTGTTGTTGTTGTCGACTTAATAGCGGCGCTTGGCACTGCTGTTGTTGTTGCTGTTCCTATTGCTGCTGTTGTTGCTGCTGTTGTTGCTGCTGTTGTTGCTGCTGCTGTTTGCTGCTGCTGCTGCTGCACTTGAAATTGAATCTGAAGGAAAATCGTGCACATTCTGAGGCGACACCGAGATGCGGAAACGGCAGCACAACAAGCACAGAAGCCGTTAGTTAAACTGCTGCCACTGCCAGCGGCCAGCGTCCAAGTGCAGCTGCATCCCGATCGATGCTGCCTCGAACCCTGCCCTTGTCGCCTGTCATAAAAGGCTGCCCGGTTTCTTTTTTGAGGCATATTAATTATTTTTTCGGGCTTTTGTCGTTGCTGTCGTTGTAGTTGTTCTTGCTGTTGCTGTTGCTGTTATTGTTGCTCTTGAGGATATGTCCGGAGTTGGGCCAGGCCACAAAAGCCCGCAGCTGCTCCATGCGCCATGGTCAAAACGCCCGCCAGCGATTTTTTGGCAGAGATTTCTGGCGTTGTTGCTTGTGGTTTTTAGCTTGGCTTTGGCTTTGGCTTGGCGAATCGTGGCCAGCCATAGAGCAAAAAGCACACCAGCAATGAAATTTTTCGTACATGTTATTGTCCATGTCCCTGGTCCAATGTTGTTGTTGTTGTTGTTGTTGTTGCTCTAATGTTGCCGTCTCGCTCGCCGCTCTGGGCCCTGGCAACTCGAGCCACCCATGGCGGGTTCAATCGGGTTTCGTTACAGTTTTACTATGGGCAACATTGTTGAACGGAACGTACTCGTGGGGGAGAGGAGACTGGGGGAGACTGGGGAGACTGGTCGCCTAGTTGTCTTTTAGCGTTTGGCATTTTCAATTTCATGTTTTCTTGTTGTTGCTGTTATTGTTGCTGTGGCTGTTGCTGTTGTTGCTCAGTTTCTGTGAAGCACGATAAGCATTTCTTTTGAATTCGTTTTGTTGTGAGGGCGTGTGCGGCGGTTGCGGCCAAAAAGCACACCAAAAATCACAGTTACATCAAATTGTTAATTCGTTTCATTTTGCACTGGCTGCGACTCTGATATCAACTCTTGTAGCTACCGTTGCTTCCAGCACTCCAACAACAATCGCTACAACAACTTGAGGTCAATCGAAATAGTGCATAAAATCAATTGACAACTTTTGTGGCTGTCCCATAAAAGAAACCGTTGAAGTTTCGTCGGGTTCCACTAATTTACCGACTGGATTCGTTCTGGCCAAATTCAATATTGAAAGCATGCCAATTGTCTCATTATAGATGGCCAATTTATTACGTTTCATTTGACATAATATTACATTTCGAATACCTCATTATTCAACCTCATAACTCACTGTCAGATTACCCTACAGCTAATTAGACCACAGATATTCAATAATTGTATTTTTCTAAATAAACATGAAATTTATGTGCTGTTTGCTAGATCTTAATTGTTTTTATTATATCCCCGATCTGATCGCTTACATTTTATTTTGTGTTTTTCATTTTTCCCATGACCACAAATTCTGTAGACTCGCCCACTTGCCACCGTTTTGGCCTCGATAGATTTCCTTAACTAAATTATGAGCAACTAAATTCATTTGCGATCAAAGTGGTAGACGGGCAGATGTGCCATGAAATTTCCACATAAATTTCAATTTACCTGCCTCACAGAGAAATTGGCAAAGAAAGCGATGCATCTGTTGTTGCTGCCGCAAGTCGCTAGCGGCCTACGCCTGCACCGTGTGCAGTGCACCACACCACAGCACACCGCACCGCACCACCAACACGTTTGCTGCCGCCACCCACTGTTTTAATTAAGTCGAAATGCAAATGAGTCGCAACTCGTCTTGGGCCGGGTGGGGGCGGTGTTTAGATCGGACTCTTCTATGCGATTAATTGCGCAAAACTGGCGTGGCATTTTCCTGCGAGATATTCGTACCAGTGAAAGCCGCTGATGCACCCCACATCGGTGGCATCTTTATTTTTATGGCGCTGCCTTGATAAGCATCGCTGGCACAGTTGGGAAACTCTGTTTGCGATCGATGTGTGTCTTCAATGTGCTGGGCCTCTGATAGCCCAGCAAACGCCAAATCACTTAACAATCAACAGTAATAACAACAACAATAACAACAACAACAAAAGCGATAAAAACAACAACAACAAACCCATAACTACAGCTGCGACACTTTTGAAACTCGTTTGACAGCGATATTATGCGGAGATCGATTCGAGCCGAACCCAGAGCAAAAGCTGGGGGGGACCCAGTGCCAAAGCCAAGTGCTAGTTGCAGTCCCAGTGCGCCAGTGCCAAGTGCCAGCCGCGTTAGATTAATTTCCAAAGGCTGTCATTAAAATTCCAACGGGCTGCAATTTATACGCCACACACATGCCACAGCACAGCACAGCACAGTGCAGCACAGTGCAGCCCCCATTCCGTCTTTGCCTAGTGTGCAATTTTTAATAAAAACAGCTTTATATTTATGATATCAGAATATGGCAAGAGAAAAACTAAATACATCGACAAACGACGGCAACATCAACAGCAACGACTATGACGACCACGCGCCGCTCGTTAGCCTGGTCGAGAGACCAAGAGACAACATCATCAGTGTGCAGTGTGCAGTGTGCAACGTGCAACTTGCAACGAGCAGCAGCAAACGACGGCCTGTTGAAATTTGCATGACAAACTCAAACTCATCCATCAATCACAAAATGCAGTTGGAGTTGCTAACTCGTTAGGACCACTTGGCCAAATAATTTCACTTTTAATTACATATTTATTACTAGTCATATGCATATGTGCGTATTTATTTGAATATATATATATATATATATGTATGTGTATGTATGTATGCATGTAGTATAGCAGCCGCTTTGTATCGTGTGTATGACATGCAAATCGCTGATGTCGCCGCTTAACATACATTTTAACTT
Organism: Drosophila kambysellisi; assembly: GCA_035042185.1. NCBI lineage: Eukaryota > Metazoa > Arthropoda > Insecta > Diptera > Drosophilidae > Drosophila > Drosophila kambysellisi. Next base: position 1,121,243 of record JAWNLS010000855.1, read on the forward strand.
GTCTTTTGCATAATGCGTGACAAGCTACGACACGATACCAGGTGGATGAGTTTCAGCGAGATCTGAGATGCCTGCGGCTCTTAGCACGGGCGGCGCCACAAAATCAATTTGTTGCCACGCAGTGCGTTATCAGTGCGTGTGCGAGCGAGAGTTCAACGCATTGAGTTGCTTGGTTGTTGGTTGCTTGGTTGTTTGGTTGTTTGGTTGTTGGATGTTGCTGACAGCGTCACCTGTCGTCGCTCGTTAGCGTCATCATAAATAATTTTAGCAGTTTTTCATTGCAAAATCTATGGAAATTTATGACAACTCACGTCGGGTGCTGGATCAGCACGGGCACATGGTAACCGATCGGCGCTTCCTTGTTTTTTTTGTCGGCCATGTGCATTGATAACGAAATGACCATAATGGCCATTATGGCTATGCATTTGTCTGTTGTTGCCTTTTGTTGCTGTTGCTGTTGCTGTTTCTGTTTTCTGCTGCATACGTTGCATGTTCATGTTATTGCAGTTGCCCGCTGTGCCACGAAATGCATTCAACTTTTGTTTCGCTCTCTCCCTCTCTGTATCTATCTATCTCTCCAGCTATGGCCAAAAACACAACAACAACCAAAAGAAATACAAAAAAAAAAAAAGAAACCAAAATAATTGTAAATCGTTAGATTTATGACCAAAAACACAGCCACGAATTATGACGCCGATCACAGGTGGAAATCGCATGCTGATTTCTACTTGATTTGCTTGCCATATAATTGCAAATTGTATTTGTTTAAACACGTTCACATGTACCTGAACAGATATATGTATATATATATATATATGTATATGTTTGTGCATTGGTCGCTTTGGGGTCCCAGCTTGGTATCCACGAAATTGGCATCAGGCCAGCGCACGTCGCATGTTGTTTATATGTTCACTATGTCGTTGGCTGTGCTTGTTTTTATTATTGTTGTTGTAATCCATTTGCTGCACGCCCACGTAAGTACTCGACTATTGTATGGGCACAAAGAGAGGTACACAGTGATTGCCCATTGGTACAGCTTTGAATGATGTGTCTTGACGTGTCTTTTTGGCATCCAACAGCTCATCCATTGCGCCCTCAAGTGTCTGCGCCTCGAGCTGCTCACAAATCATCATCATTATTATTGTTGTTGTTGTTTTTATTATTGTTATTATTATTTGTGAAGTGCGTGTTTTGTAATTAAATAATTAAATGGACAATCAGTCAGTTAAATTTGATAATTATTAGTCGACGCTTTAACGATCACGTATGTCACGAAAACTTAGTATAATATTTAATGGAAATAGACTAACTAACAAAAAATTGCATATATGTACATATATCTAGCCTACTTAATGGATCTGCAAAGTTTTCATAACTTGAGAGCCTTCAACAAATGATTGCTCAGTTATCGTCTAATGAGCTGCAGCTGCGATTCTTACAACGACGTCGACGTCTTTTGCTATGATCTTAAAGTGGCATCCGATTTCAGTGGACGGTTCGTATCCACATGGAATTGGAGCGAGTGCCACGTGCGTGCTCCATTTCTACTGCCGGGCATAAAGGTGCCAATGTGGCAAATGTTGTGAGCTTAACATTTTTATGGTTAACATAAGTCGACTTAGAATGTGGTAAATGTGGCAGCCTCCAGCCGCTGTGCGTCTGCTGCAGGCCAGTGTCCAGTGGCTGCACTAACAAAAAAATATGTACTCAAATTCGTAAATTTTAAAATATTTTCCCAAAGTAGTTCTAATTATTTTTCAAAGACTATTTTTATAAATTATACACGTGTCTATTTGTATATTAAATTGCTTCATAAAAGTAGAATATATTTATCTTCATTTTATTTGCTTTATGATAATCTAAAATTATGATAATTTCTGGAAAACATGTTTATAAAACATCAAAATGGGATTTCTGAAAATGGAAGAGTTTCTATTTCACATTTTGTACTTAGGCGCTTCAACAATATATTTTTGATTAGAAAAACTGTATTTAAAGTGACGTAAATTGAATGTGATATTTTTTTCAGAGTGTACCGATCACGCTTCGGGATTGGAGCACAGTCTGGTCCAGGCTATGACACTTGAGGTATCGTTTTCATTAGCGAAATGTTTCCGTAAGAATGGCAAAAGGTCGCAATTGATGCCATTTACAAGGCGATTGCCATAAAGGTAACTACCTGGATGGGGAACCACAGTGGCACTGGCAATGGCATTATCCATTATAATTTGTATTGAATTTCGTTTGTGTTATCGCGAGTGCTGGCATCGCAGGTGATTTGTTTTTGCTAAGAAAGTGTGGCCAGAAACTCAATAAATTTATCAAATTGAAAAATGTGCAATCGAAATCAAAGCAATGCGAGCTCAGCAAAAACAGCTACAAAACAAATAAATAAATACATATGTACATATGTATGTATGTACATATGTATGTTGAGTGTTGATTTAACGTTGAATTGGGCAAACAATTCGCATAGCGCTTTGCAATCAACGACTGGCCCCACCTAACCCTGTTGCGGTTAGGGTATACAAACGACTTGCGACAAAATGACGAAATTTATGGCTCATTTTTGTTTAGTTGCAAAGTGCAGCCGCCAATAGAGGCTGTGCACTAGGGCGTGGCACGTTCCAGTACGCTGCTACAGGGGGTCTTACTGCGCTGTCAGCAACAAATGCAAAGCGCCAAAAACTGCGACACTTTGTATAAATTGTGTCGAAAAACGGCAGCGGGCATCGCGTCGCGTCGCGTCCCGTCCAAGTTGAACGCCAACGCTGGCAGGGACAGCTTTAGAGCCAACTGTCTGCCACGACAATTTGTTGTTTACCAGGCTAGTCTTACCTGGCTAGCTGGCTGGCTGGCTGGCTGGCCACACCCCCTCGGCCAAATGCAACAAATTATTGTCATCAATTTTTAGATGCAAAGCTCGAGGAGTGACATTTATTGAAGCGTGGCTGAACGTTGAAGCCGGCGGCTTCAGCAGCCAGTCCGCTCAGGATGCAGCCGGACGTGATTGCTCACATTGCTCCACATTGTAGGCGACTGGTTGGCTGGCTGGCTGGCAAACGTTGTTGTTGTTGTTGTTATTTTTATTGTTGATTATAGAGTGGCACAGCCTGGCCAGACTGCCGAGACTAGGAATGACACGTTTTTCCGCTGATTGCTAGGAAACGATGGCAACAATGGCCAGCTACAGCGATCCGATGCCAACGAGCAACAAGTGGCCATCGGCCGGCCTCTTAAATTAGCACCGATTTGGCGTTTTTTGCCTTATTTTTTTTTTCGATTTCAGTTTCATGGTCGGGAATGCTTCATTAGCGTCCAAGCAGCTGAATAGCCGAAAAGTAAAAGCCCAAAATTATGACCATATTTGTGGTAAATTATGATACCCTTTCATAAGGCAGCACTGGGGCAGCTGCAGTCCGCACAGCACCTCCCTAGCAAAATGGGCTGCATCCATGGTCTTGACTTGGTTTAAGATGTGGCCAACCGAAGGACTACTTAAAGGCCAAACACTCCAAAATAGTCCATGGAAATTTACATTGTGCCGGACAATCGCCAGTGCTTGACTTGCCATAAGCCATGCCATTTATCATACACACTATAGCCAGACCGATATATACACATTTTGTCAGTCCCCATTTGGGCTTTTGCTATTTTCACCATTTCTTTCGCTTTTCAATATGCGGGCCACAACTGAAGCCCGACAACAATTCCATTGTTGTCAGGCACCCGTACGTAAGACTACTCCAAAAAGGCTACCGTTTTGTGGCGCGCGTTGTTTCTGCGCCACTTATCCGTTGACCGAGCTGCGTGCCACATTCTGAGTGGTGCACCGTTTGGCCCGTGTGCATGTGTCGCCGCCTCTAACAATAACAGCGACAATGACTGGACAACCAAAATACCAGATTAGAGCCACTAACAAACTGAAATATGTCACACAAAACATACTTTGCTGAACTGCGAGAATGGTTTTCATTTTCAGGAGTGGCCATTAGTCAAACAGAGCACAGCACTCAGATCTGAGTTAACAAAAGTTATTGCCATATATATCCCTTATTAATTTATTCAAAATACCAATTTGATTTGATTTGGCATATTTCCCAAATCGATTTAAAGTTTATCTTTACTTTTAACTTGATGAGTTTCTGAGCTTACAATAGCTGAAGTTATTTTTGGAAAGAATAATCTTTTTATAATGGTCCGTTATTTTAAAAAGTTGTTCCAACAAAATTTATTGTTGGAAATAATAAATAAACCGCTAGAGCACAAAATTACTTGCATTAAAAGTGGCAATAAATTTATGTGCAACAGTAACTGAAAAGAAAACATACCGAGAATGCACTTATGAACATTGTTGAGGAATTCAACAAATTGTCTTCGTAGATGCAACGATGCCAATTAAAGACTCCATATGACCCACAGCTCATGTTGGACGGTCATGTGATGGTAGGCTTTCCATGCTGCCACTGTTTTTTGTGTGTTGTGCCTGGTTTTGTGATATGCGCAGCTAATTGACCGACAACAGCGGCCTCAAATGCTGCACTTCATCATCAAAAAAAGTGAGACCTACTCGAGTGGCACAGCATTACGTCAACGTCAACTTAATTTGGCGGTTAACAAGCATGGGACACAGTCGAAGATGGAGTCCGCGCTCGAGTCGGAGTCCGAGTCCGAGTTCGAGTCTCAGCTGGGGCTGGAGCCAGCGCGGGTCAAGTGCTGACGCATCTGCCAAATCGAGTGAAGTGCACCAAAACTTGTAGTAACCAAAATAAAAAATGCTTGAAAAATAATGAGAGTTGTTTCTGTGCTTGTTGTTGTTGTTGTTGCTGTTGTTGTTGCAACTTTTGCTGTTGCTGGCTGGCTGGCAGCATCATTAAGAGTGATCATCTGTCAGGCAGCTTGAAACATGAAACATGAAACATGAACGAGATCTTTGCCTCATTTAAGTTTTTCTTTGTTTTTGTATGTTGCGTGGCTTTGCGATAGCTCATTACGATTATATCCAGATTTCCATTTCAAAAAACTTATGAAATTTTCAATTAAATAAGTGCACTCTTGCTGTAAGCTCTAAAATATTGATAAAATATCTGCTTTTGCATTTAAGCTTATAAAATCATTTAATTAAATATTCAATGAATAGTAAAATAATGTGGCTCTGCTTGTCTACAATTTGTATCGTCTGTTTTTCAATAAAAATTATTATTTCAAGTGTTTTTTAAACCAAGTATTTCACAACTGTCGTTGATTGGCATTGGTTTGTTTAAGCAATAGAGCTGAACCAAAGCGTTAACAAAATCTATAAAAAGTGGTAGTCTGGATGAGACTTTCAAGTATTACACGCATAGAGCTCGAACTCAATGATTATGTCCTTAAGCATAATTAAAAACTTATTCATTTTTCAGCTACTTTTTTCCTATTGCCTGGCGAGAGACTCGGGAGAAGAAAGCATCTATTGCAAAACACCTCACTGCGGATTAAGCAACTTAGCGTGCGGGTTTAAAGAAGTATGTATTAAAAATTAATCAATTAAATTCTTAATTCTATTCTTCTTATAGAATTTGAGCAGTTCGTGTATGCAAGGCACTAAAATGGTATCCTTAGCTCCCCATAAAACGCACATTTTGCACTTAATTAACAAATTTCGGAACAAAGCTGCCACTGGCTACACGAGCACCTTGTTTCCTGCTGGACGTATGGCACGGATGGTGTGGTCCGCAGATCTGGAGAGCTTTGCGCAAATGTATATTAGGCAATGTGCAAGCGATCTGAGACCCTGCATGGCCTCACCTAAGTTTACGGTCATTGGCGGTATCTACGATGGGCAGATCTACACGGGAAAGCTGAACTTACACAAGATTACTGAAATCACAGATGAGATGCTGAGTGGTTGGTTTGAAGATGCACGGTTTGTGACGAGACAATTGCTGCTACATTTGACGACCGATTTTCGTAGACAGTAAGTCATGAATGGTGACTGTGTATTATGTATTAGTCTTCTGAGAAAGCCCAATATTTATTAGAACTGTACGTCGATCCGTATTGCTAATGGCGGATCGCAACACACATGTGGGCTGCAGCGCAATGAGATTTGCCAGTGGCTTTGTCAACAACTTTCACATGGTCTGCACCTTCGCCACCGACAATATGCGAAACAAACCCATTTATAAGATTCATGCCGTGCCAGGTAAATTGTGTAAGAAACGCGATGATACTTATCGGAATTTGTGCGCAATCGGTGAAGAATATAATAATCTCCACAAGTATCAGGTTGGTGAGGTACTCCCAATCTCGGTTGAGGTCTTATCTGGGTCAGCTCTGTGAACAATAAAATGACAAAAAAAATGTATATTTTCAAATATTTCCAAGTTAATTTTCTAAAGTGCAATATGCACTTTGTTTCTTTTGGGATATTTCAATTCCATAGCGGATAATTAATTGAAAAACTTAATCAAAAGAAAAATATTGTGGCTCAAACGAATTTTTTTTATTATTTGTTAGCTTCTGCAATTCATATTAATTTTTAAAGGCATTTCATATTATGGTTAAACGAATGGGGGGACTTTTGCCGATATTACACACGCTGCTTAAATAATTGATGCACAAACCTAGTTTCCATGTAATCTCTTGGGTGTTGCTCTTGTTTGTTTGTACAATGCTTGTAAAGCGCTAATTTGATGTTCTTAATTGTCATCGCAGGGGATTCATTAGCAACCCTTTAAAAACGCAGTGGCAATAATCAGTGTCATTCAGTAATTCGTCAGTGTCCACCATGCATAGTTCTTGGTTTATATTGTCCTTTCTGCTGTTGACTATGAGGCCAACAGTTGAAGCAAATAGTTCGGCTGTGGTGCAACTCCTAGGCAGCATTAAGGAACAAGATAGTTTTAACTATGTGCTGTTAATGAAATATCACAATTACAATGCATCAGAAAAATCAATAACCGACTTTGGGGATACCTGTTTCGTCAAAATCCTTATGGATAATCTGCAAACACCCGTAATGCAACTGGATGAGCGTGCTACTTATTTCTTGAATGACAAACACAGCAATCAAGTGTTGTCTGTAGTTTATTTGGTCGGAACAGACCTGAGCGACAACGAAATTCTACTAAAGGCACTCGTTGCCAATTTGCGACTTATGACAACATCACGAGTGGTATTCTTAGTGCAAATGAGTGAACCCAATGAGTCGTTTCTATATAAGTTGTTCACATATTGCTGGAAAATGCAGATGCTAAATGTGTTGGCGCTATTCGAGGACTATCAGGTAAAATAAGATCTCAGAGCAATAATATTGTTATCTATTAATTTAATGTATTCCCCATCCTAGACAACTGAAAAATTTTATAGCTATCATCAATTTCCAACATTTCAATTGGAGCAACGAATTTATAATCCAAGTTTGCCAATCTATCCCGATCGACTAAATAATCTGTACGGATATCGTGTGCCTATAATGATTGGTGGCTCTAGCCCGCGCATGATAATCTACTACAATAAACAAGGTAGTATCGTTTATAAGGGCACATTGGGACACTTCATTGATGCCTTTCAACAAAGATATAATTGCACTTTTACGCAGCCGAGAGTAGCTAAGCCGAATGATTTAGTTCCTTCTGTGGATCTGGTGGCAGCCGTGCTCAATGGCACCGTGGACATATCAATGGCCGTTACGTTTCCGGATAAGTTGAACATGCGAACCTTTACATATCCTTATGAGATAATGCATTGGTGCTTGATGCTGCCTGTCGAACCAGATGTACCACCTGCAATGTATTATTTGAATGTTTTCCAGCTGAACTCATTTTTACTGACTCTCGCTGTTTTGGTTGTAACTTCCATAACTCTTTCATTGCTTCTAAAACACAACGGATATGATGTGCAACTATATGAGTTTTTGCTGCACGACAATTGCCTAAGGGGAGCTCTGGGACAGTCCTTTAATGAGGTTCGTTGTGCATCGATCTACGTGCGATCGATTTATATACAGATATGCATATTGGGATTTCTTCTCACTGCGTGGTACAACTCGTACTTCTCTGCTTATGTGACCAGTACACCAAAGGAGCTGCCCTATCAGAGCTACGATGATATATTGGCCTCTAATGTAAAAGTCGTCGCTTGGAAGCCTGAGTATAATGAGCTTATCGGACGAGCGGCAGAATTTAAAAAATATGAACGGATGTTTCATATTACACCCAGCTTTAATAATTTCATAAGTATGCGCGATTCCTTAAATACTACATATGGCTACGTGATGACCACCACCAAGTGGGTTGTGATTAACGAGCAACAGCATATTTTTAACAAGCCGCTGTTTCGGTTGCGTGACGATTTCTGTTTCTATAAAAATATACCACTTGGATTTCCAGTGCGTGAAAATTCCGTATATAAGCAACCCCTACAACAGCTCATTCTGGAACTATCAGCAATGGGTTTATACTCTTATTGGAAATTAAAAGGCTATTCGGAGCAGGTTGAAGCTGGTGAAATGAAGTTCCTGGATTTAAGTGCACGCAGAGAGTTTCGTGCGATGCAGTTGCAGGATCTGGAATACGTTTGGTATGGATTCGCTTTCATGATGGTGTTTTCTTCATCGGTTTGGCTACTCGAATTGCTCACAAATTGGCTAAGTCGAATCCAGCGCAAGAATCGAACTCAAGACAAGCCTAACTAATAAAGATATTCGATGTGCTTTTTTTTTAAAGTATATTTTCTATTTCAGTTGGCATTCATCGATGCTCAGTGGTTATTTATTTTTTAGTATTTCTAATCAATATTTGGAAATACCTATTAAGTATTAATGATTTTAAAATGCAGTCAACCTTTTATGAGCTGTTAAAGTGATCCACTGAATAACGAGGATCTAGCTTTGTAGGCTAATGCATCAATATTGAAATTATTTTAGCCGGAAGGTTGCATTGAGTGCAATGTTACGTAGCAATATCACTTAGCTTATTAAGACTAATAGTAAATAAAAAATAAAATGGTTTGAAATAGCTTATACCATCTTCTTGTGATTCTCCTTATGATTCACTAGTATTTCTTCATATTTATCTCATATATCTCTTAGAATAGTGCGGACAACAGAAGCAGCTGCTGAATGTTCTTGTTTTTATCAAAGCCTACAACATTGTATATATTTTTTCAAAATATCAAATTATACATGTGCGTAATGCAAAGATTTATTGAAGAATTGTATTATATTCTAATCTCTCGTACTAGCTGTTATTTGCTGTCCAACTCGAAATACCTCATAGAAGGACCGTCATCAACTGGAAAATATTTGTGTTCGGTTTTCTGCTCACAAAGTGGTATAACTCATTATATTTCGGATGATATCTCTTACGGCTTGTACTAGTGGACTTGAGTAGTTATGGTTTTGGCAGAAGTAATTTAGACAGTTTTTAGGTGACACAAAGCTTTCGGAAATCTAAAAATTATATACTCTGATACCGAAGGTAAATTATGGTAACAGGCCACTGGAGTAGTACTCAGACTGTAAGTTAACATCTGTAACTTAACATCTATAACTCTGATACCGAAGGTAAATTATGGTAACAGGCCACTGGAGTAGTACTCAGACTGTAAGTTAACATCTGTAACTTAACATCTGTAACTCTGATACCGAAGGTAAATAATGGTAACAGGCTACTGGAGTAGTACACAGACTGTAAGTTAACATCTGTAACTTAACATATATAACTTAACATCTGTAACTTAACATTTAATGTCGATATCGATCGATATTACTTGTGTGATCACCAGTTTGCAGCAGGAGAGCTGATTTGTTGTTAATATAGTAAAGTAATGACGTGCTGTAGAAAGAAATATAATTTTGTTATGACTGCTGCACAGAGTAAAATCTTGATTACTAAGTCCACTAGAAGGCTAGCAAACCTATAAGATCGACAAATCGATTAAGCCAAATCGATTAAGCCACATATCTCCAAAAATGTTAAAGCTACAGTTACCAAATTTTGTTGGTAGGTTGTTGGCGATGTCCATCAAAGATCGCAACACGCTCCCAGTTTTGACTTAGAGTTACACAGGTATATTACTAGTAGCTGCCTTAAAGAATCAACACAAATTGTTATGGCCACGCCCAGACTTCCCATAATCGTCAAAGCCAATAAATTAGTCCACCACGTAAAATACAAATATGCTATTATATACCATAACAAATATGAACTATTAATAAATCTATTTTTTATTAATTATTTTAGTACAGATGTACAACTATAATTGTAAATAATTGTAAGTATAGCAGTTGTTATGTTTTTAAAAGCTCCTGTTATACATAATAATTAAATAAGTAATTAGCTAGCTAGCTACAGGGTAACGATTTAATTAAATGATTGGGGAATATTAATACCGTTATTTCACATGCCTTCTACTAAGCCACTGTGGCTTTTTAATTATCGCATAATCTCTTGGGTGTTAATTTTATTAAACAACGCTTTTAAAGTAATTTAACTTTTTAATTTGACATCGCAAGGGATTCATTAGCAATACCATAAAACGCAGAGACATTAATCAATGTCATTCAGTAATTCGTCAGTGTCCACCATGCATAGTTCTTGGTTTATATTGTCCTTTCTGCTGTTGACTATGAGGCCATCAGTTGAAGCAAATAGTATGGCTGTGGTGCAACTCCTAGGCAGCATTAAAGAACAAGATAATTTTAACTATGTGCTGTTAATGAAATATCACAATTACAATGCATCAGAAAAATCAATAACCGACTTTGGGGATACCTGTTTCGTCAAAATCCTTATGGATAATCTACAAACACCAGTAATGCAACTGGATGAGCGTGCTACTTATTTCTTGAATGACAAACACAGCAATCAAGTGTTGTCTGTGGTTTATTTGGTCGGAACAGACCTGAGCGACAACGAAATTCTACTAAAGGCACTCGTTGTCAATTTGCGACTTATGACAACATCACGAGTGGTATTCTTGGTGCAAATGAGTGAACCCGATGAGTCGTTTCTATATAAGTTGTTCACATATTGCTGGAAAATGCAGATGCTGAATGTGTTGGCGCTATTCGAGGACTATCAGGTAAGATAAGATCTTATAGCAATAATATCATTAACTATTCATTAAATGTATTCCCCATCCTAGACAACTAACAACTTTTATAGCTATCATCAATTTCCAACATTTCAATTGGAGCAACGAATTTATAATCCAAGTTTGCCAATCTATCCCGATCGACTAAATAATCTGTACGGATATCGAGTGCCTATAATAATTGGAGGACCTAGTCCGCGCATCATAATCTACTACAATAAACAAGGTAGTATCGTTTATAAGGGCACATTGGGACACTTCATTGATGCCTTTCAACAAAGATATAATTGCACTTTTACGCAGCCGAGAGTAGCTAAGCCGAATGATTTAGTTCCTTCTGTGGATCTGGTGGCAGCCGTGCTCAATGGCACCGTGGATATATCAATGGCCATTACGTTTCCGGATATGTTGAACATGCGAACCTTTACATATCCTTATGAGCAAGTGAATTGGTGCTTGGTGCTGCCTGTTGAACCAGGTATACCACCTGCAATGTATTATTTGAATGTTTTCCAGCTGGACTCTTTTTTACTCACTCTCGCTGTTTTGGTGGTAATTTCCATAACTCTTTCATTGCTTCTAAAACAAAACGGATATGATGTTCAACTATATGAGTTTTTGCTGCACGACAGTTGTCTGAGGGGAGCTCTGGGACAGTCCTTTAATGAGGTTCGTTGTGCATCGTTCCACGTGCGATCGATTTATATACAGATATGCATATTGGGATTTCTTCTCACTGCGTGGTACAACTCGTACTTCTCTGCTTATGTGACCAGTATGCCGAAGAAGCTGCCGTTTCAAAGCTACGATGATATCTTGGCTTCTGATGTAAAAGTTGTCGTTTGGGAACCTGAGTATAAGGAACTCCTCGAACCTGTGGAGGATATTCGTAAATACAAAGGAATGTTTCGAATCGAGCGCAGCTATAATAAATCCATGAATATTCGCAATATCTTAAATACTAAATATGGCTACGCGATGACGGCCTCAAAGTGGGTTGTGATTAACGAGCAACAGAAAACCTTTAACAAGCCGCTATTTCGGATGCGGGATGATTTCTGTTTCTTTAAAAATGTACCACTTGGATTTCCAGTGCGAGAAAATTCCGTATACAAGCAGCCCATAGAACAACTCATTCTGGAACTATCAGAAAGGGGCTTATACTCTTTTTGGACGTCAAAAGGTTTTTCGGAGCTGGTTGAAGCAGGTGAAATGCAGTTCCTTGATTTAAGTGCACGCAGAGAGTTTCGTGCGATGCAGTTGCAGGATCTGGAATACGTTTGGTATGGATTCGCTTTCATGATGGTGTTTTCTTCATCGGTTTGGTTACTCGAATTGTTGACAAATTGGCTAAGGCGTCGAAATCAGCGCAATCAAAATCGAAGTCTAGACAAGCCGAACTAATAAATATATTTGATTAAAGTATACTTTCTATTCGACTTGACATTCATCTATGCTTAGTTGTTTGTTTTATATTTCTTAGCAATTGCTCTAAATATCTATTCAATCTAAATGAGTTCGTTAAGCGACCCACTAAACACTCTGTTAACTATGTTAACTCGATGGTGTTGTTTACTAGTTACGTTGATAGTTTAGCCTATTAATGCCAATAATAAATGTAAATTAAAAATGTTTGACTTTTCTTAATTTTGCGCTTCAAATATTTACAGTAATAAGCTATCAGATATTAATTTGTCAGAAAGTTGTTCAGGTTACACCCTCCGATCAGAGAATCGCTGTGTAAATGTTTAAATGGCAGGAGACTTTGGCTCAAAGTTCATCAAATGCAATTAAGATGCTTGTTCATTGGGGATACGGCGACTTGAATATTGTGAGCCACCTGCGCCAGTAACTGGCGCCTCTTGAAATTCCCTAATCGACATGTTTCGATCTCAAATGACTTGCCGCTCACTGCGCCACTTGTTGCAGCACCCGTTTGCTGTTGCCCGATGCCAGATCTGGCCAAGATGCTTTGAGTAAAATGTTTTCTCTAATCTCCACTGATGTTTGCGGGCTGTTGGCGCATGCGGCACGCATTTGACTCCCCTACCCCCCACCAAGCCCGACTAACCCGACTAACCCATCCACAACTCGCTGATGATGCTGTTAATGCAGCAGTAGCTGCGCACTTTGATTTTGACTGACAAGTGCCGCCAGTGTAATGTTGCAGCCGTTGCAGTGGTTGCAGCGGTTGCAGTGGTTGCAGTGGTTGCTGCCGCTGTTGTTGACATGCACAGCTGCGTGCGCTTTCATGCGCTTCCTTTATTGGAGAAAACATATTATGTGCCCCTGATGATCCTCGGCCGCCAGCCTGGGGTCTGTAATGGGCGGCCGCCGTTAAAACTAATTAGCACAAAGCCAATACTTGGGCACTGACAATGAGTGTAAGCCTTTGATGTCTTCGCTTTTGGGTTTGGCCATGAGTTAAATATTTCATTTAATTGTCAATAAAACTTGTAATTCTTTTTTATTTTGATGTTTAGTGCTTGCAATACTTAAATCTTTAATGTAAGACTTAATTGCTAATGGGTAGCTACATTTTTCTGTTTTTTTTTTTTTTTCGTTTTTTGTTTCGCTTGCATAAATAATAACTAACAAACATTTAACTACAAATACAATTTCATTGGGCCTAAAACTATGCGTAATATATATAAATATATATATATATATATATTTTAATATATATATACATATATCTATATTCAAGTGTGCGTGTGTATAAACAAGGGCTTAAGCAAATGCATTACAATAACTTTATTATGTACATAAACTAAATTCAATAAATTAAAAAATATTGCAAAATTTCACAGTAATTTTAATGTGTATAACAATAAATGTAACGTAACCCAAACACCAGAAAATAAACTTGTATTAAAACTATCACATAATAATTGGCAGTTTAATTAACATTAACATGAACTATCCGTAGTTATTAAATTTGTTTTACTTAGCTTAGACTTATAATATTTATAGCTCTTTCATTTATAGTACAAACAATTTGCGATTCACACAGCGGCGAGTGTCGGAAGATGAGTACTATTCAAACATAAATTCATTTTAAAGTACCTAAGTATTAACGATTTCGATATGAAATACAAAAATAATGGCAAGTGCAATCCGATCAAGCATTTTATGATCTGTAAGTAGTGGCGCATTGGATTACTTGAACACTTCTCAGATTAACCAAAACGTGAGTATTATTTTAGTGATAAGAGATTGAGAACATCCATTACTTGTGAATAAAAGAAATCCCTGATGAAGAGACATTGATATTTTTTGTTTTTATTATAAATTCGAATATGTAAAGTGAGGATGCTCACTGAGTATTCAGCTCAAGGACTTTGTATTGTTTGCAAATGTATTTATTTTTTACAAATACTTTGAATTTGAATTTGAAGTGAAGTGTTCAACATCATTCCGGTTACTGGCTGTTTCTTAAAATATTTCGTATTTACATTGACGAACTTTATGCTAATTTGGGCAAAGCAACTAAAATGAAATACTTTTAATTTACAGGAAACGCTTCTCAAAATCTATTTTAATTATTGTATAAATATATATTGTATAATTTATTTATTTATGATAGTTAGACAAAAATGTGGGTGAGTTCATAGTTAGATTTTGTATTTGCAAGGAAGCGTTTGGCCTCATTTGATATCACCACTCGTAAATTTGCTTATTAGCTTCGTTTAAAATTGTATTCTATTTTTGTTCGCTTTTAAAATTAAGTAATAATATTTTAAATTGCATTTTACTTTAACTTGCTTTAAATTTGGCACATTTAAAATAAATTTTAGTGTGTGTTTTTAAGTTAAGTTAAGTGTTTTTAAGTGTAGAAAAAATTGAGTATTTTATTTGGAAGTGCATTTAGTGAGTTTGTGTTTAGTTATGTGGACTTGTCTTGATGTGTTTGTGATATAGGAATTGCACAGAAAGCTAAGATAGGAATTCATCAATGACGTTAATTCGATCAGGAATGATCTCTTGCTAGGAAACACATTCCTAAGAGTATTAGAGAAGTGATCTCTTATTTCTTTTGTTTTGTTTTGTTTTTCTTTTTGTAAGTAAGGAACAAGAAATAGTTTGCGGTTTGTGTTTGTTTTTTTTTTTTTTTTTTTAACATAGCCTATTCATATAAAAGCCAAGGTTGCCCCACTACCGGTTCGCAAGCAGACCATTGGCCGGCGGTAATACTCCAGGCGGTGTATTTGGCCCACTCAGCACGACGCCAGCACTCATTAAACTGGGACTCGACACCACAGCAGTGGGCACCGCGCTGAGCAGACGCTGTTGTTGCCCCAGACTCGCACCGGAGTTGGCTGCATTTGAGATGCCGCGCTGATGCTTGGCGGAACCGCCTTTGATCAGGTTGCCATTGTTCTTCTGGGTCATGTGCGTCTGATAGTGCTTGGCCAGGTGTGCCTTCTGTCGGAAGCTCTTGCCGCACAGCGAGCAAGCAAACGGTTTCTCGCCCGTGTGCGTGCGTATGTGAACATTCACTGAATACTTGTCCTTGAACCCCTTCGAGCAAATGGAGCAATAGTGCAGTGAACGCTCTTTCCGCTGTCCACCTCCACCTCCACCGCTGCCACCTCCGCTTGCCGTGCTTCCGCTGGCATTGCAATTGGCAGGTGGACTATTGCTGCTGCTGCTGGCGCTGCCGCTCGAGGAGGAGCTTCCACCGTTGCCTATGACCACGCCTAGAACGCTGCCGCCATTGTTGTTACTATTATTGTTGTTGTTGGCCACGTTAGGATTATTATTGTTGTTGTTGTTGCTGCTGTTGCTGTTGGCGTGGCTGGTGCTGCGCTTGTACTGCTTCTTGGGCTTGCTAACGCCACCAATGCGATTACCTGTGCCCACAGCGCTGGCTGCTGTCGATGTGGACACTTCGGCCTTGAGAGGTTGCGGTGGAGGTGGTTGTTGCTGCTGCTGCTGCTGCGCATTGGCCAGGGGCTGTAGCTGGGTAGCTGTCGTTGCTGTTGCTGTTGTCGTTGTAGCGCTGGGTGAGATTTGCATGAGCACATCGCTGCTGGTGTAGTCTCCGGGTGTGGGTGTGCCAGTGCTGCCACTGCAGTACTGTTGCACCTCGTTGGCAATGCGCTTTATCTTTTCGAAGTCATCACTGAAGGCATTCTCCAGCGACAGGAACATATCATCCACAATAATGCCACCGGCATTGCCGCCGTGCTGGCCATGATTTGATGAGGACATGTGTGTGCCTCCAGCCGCATGACTCATCGCTTGCGTATCCTCAAACATTTGCGCGGTATTCAACGTGGAGTCCGCAAAGCCCAGTGCATCCGCGGCATCGTCGGGAGTAAAGAGTAGTCTCCTCATCTCATCGTCCTTGACCACGGGCAAAGTGATTCCGTTCTGCATGTGCAGCCCTTTGGCGTAGCCTTTGCCTTGAAGGGCACTGCGGAGCAAGGACTCCGCGCTATTCTGCTCCGCTTCCGCATTGTGATCAGCCATGTGCCAGTCGTTGTTGTTGTTCTGGAACTGTGCCAGCTGTTGGCCTAGCTCATTGACACCGCCGCCCGCTATGGAAATGGCGGTGACCAGCGAGGGTAGCGTCTGTCCATGCTGTTGAGATTGGGAAATACTGCTGAGGCCATTGGCATCCGCACCACTGACAATTACATCCTTGCCATCAGTACTGAAGCCGCTGTCATCGTATGGATACTCCGACTTGATGTAGCCCGGAAAGCTGCCCAGCAAACTGTCCAAATCCAGTGCGCTGGGTAGTTGCTCAGTCTCGGCACGCTTGAGCCAAGGCTCGCCTCCATTTAATACTGTCAATGTGTAAATCTGGCCGTCAGTTGTGTCCAGGCTGCTGATGGTATCACTGCTGCTGCCCGCTGCACTCGAAGAGCTGCTGGCATTGGGTTGCTGCTGTTGTTGTTGTTGGTGTTGTTGTTGTTGCTGATGTGGATGTGAATGCGACTGCGGTGATGTGGGACTGGGTTGGTTGCTACATCGAACATTGCCGGCATTGGCTGCTGTCGCGGCGCTGGCTGTGATCGGCTGCTGCTGCCAACAGTATCGATCGAGGTCCTCAAATATGGAGCTGGAGTCAAGACGGCTGCTGTCCTTGTCCTGGTGCCAAAACTGTGAACATAAAAATATAAAATTAACGCAGTTTAAATAAGTGCAACACACATACTTTCAAACTTAAATTTATATTAAAAAGTTTCGGATCAATTATGAATTAGATTGTTACTTATTTATTTACTTAGTTTTTTTAAATGTTTCAAGATTCCAAATTTTAAAAGGATTCAATTGCAACACTTACAACATTAGAGTTTAATTTTATTTAGGCCAAAAAGAACTCAGGAACGATGTAGGGATTTTGGAAGCTTACCTCGTAGCCCTGTAACGTGGGATCGCCGCCATTGCTGGAGTTGCCATTACGATTGCAGACGGGAACAATAACTGCTCCGCCGCCTTCAACTCCGTCGTGTGTCATGCTGCTGGTGGTTCTCGCACCACCGCCGCAAATCGCCTGCTGCGGCGTTTGTGACGTTGTTGGAGTGTGACCTTGGCTGTGGTTGTGATTGTGCTGTTGGGCATGCTGCTGATGGTGTTGTTGCTGCAGGCTGACGCCTACGCCCACATCCATACCGACACCGATACCAATGCCCATGTCCGGCGCTGTAACAAAATCGAAGAAATCTGTCTTGGAGAGATCCTCGGCACGAAAGGATTCACTTATATCCATGCCAGTCGATGTGGACATATCCTCAGTACCTATCATTTGTTGGGCGTGTATTTCCAGTTCGCAAATATGTTATTGGTGCTGGGCAATATTTAAAATTTTTGTTGATAAGCTGTAAAAGAATTAGATAAAAAAGAAAGTGTTTATGAAATTTTCAATATTAATTATTATGTTAATAATAAAGTTTTCATTTGGAAAAAGTTAGAAGACGGCTAAAAGGAAAAATTTGTTTATATTTTACAATTTGAAATATAATCATTCCATTCACCCAATTTATGAAATAAATGCAATACGTCTAAAAGTAGTGCAAAAAAAAGCCGAAACTTGCTCTGAAAGCCGATTTTTTATTTTTTATCACCATCCACGCCTTTGATTAGTAAACAGTTTCCCTCGTGCTCTTTGGGGACAAGTACATTAATTTATTTAAGCCACTTGTCAGTTGGCTGCATAAGTCAATCAGTCATTCATTCGCCCATTCCTTGCACTCGGCACACCTCGCCTTGGGTCTCCGTTTGCTTGGACGTGCATTCCAGCAATACTTGCATTTTAATTTGGCCAGCTACTTTAGCCTTCTCAGTTTTTTGCTGGCTATCTGCAAACAAATAAATCAAACTGACAGAAGGGTGACAAAGTGTAAACACATTTGGCTCGCTCGGCTCGTAAATCTCTCGAAGCCGCACTCGGACATTGGCTAAAACCAAACCTGACGCTTTTTTGTCTTATTTTGCATAGATTCTGCGAGCCGAATAACAAGCCGTCTGGCCATTTAGAACAGGCAACAACGATCTGCTGCTGCCAAAAAAATATCGCCACGAGTCCGAAATTTTGACTACCCATGGAGATGGAGGGTGCTGCCAGAGGCCTATTTAATCAGTATTCGATTGAATCTAGTAATCGATGCAGCCAACAATCGAAATCGCATTGACAGTTTGCATGCAACGATTGCGATGGCGATTGGGATTGCGATGTTGATCTGTGGTTCACGTGTCTCTTGTGCTCGGCCTGCCCCTTCAAAATCGTGCAGCGAGTACTAAATGTCCAAATTGTCAATTGATTTGCTTTTAGGTGTATAGGTTTTTTATTCTGATTATTTTTTATATATTTGCTTTTTCGGGTTTGCTATTTCGAGCTTTGGTGTGGCAGCGTGAGAACCACAAACAGAAATGACTTAACAAATTTGCATACGACACACAGAGAGAGAGAGAGGGAGAGCAAAGAGCTTGGCGTATTCCTCTAGCGCATACTTTACTTAGATAAGGGCAATGCGAAGAGAAAATGCCATCGTATAAATATTTCAGATGCTGTTGCTAGGAACATTTAAGTGCAACAATCTACGCAGAAATCAACTGCAATGTGGAGCCAGGTCTTTGAAATGCTTAGTTGAGACCGCAGCATCAGCAGCAGCGGCAGCAGCAGGAGCAGCATCAACACCTGATCTCCAAAGACATTAAAGTGCGGCAGCGGCAGGCCAAGACACGACCCATTAGAGCCTGAATGAAAGCAACAACAACAACAACAGCAACAACAGTAGGAAAAACAACTGAAACTACAACAAGTGCAGGCCATTGGCCAAGTCAGAGACCGAACGATCGGCCAGTCTGCATTTTAAGCACTTGAAGTGAGCTCGTTTTCAGTGTTTTCCACCGGCTTATCGCTCCTCCATCTGACCGGCCATAGAAGGCAAAAGGCTGCCTCTTAAATTTCACCAAAAAAAAAAAACAGAAAAAAAAACAGAAAAAAAAAACTTGCGGCTTTGGTCAAATGCGTAATCATTTGTAGTCATTTGCCTGCCTTCCTGGCTGCTGCTCGGTAGTTTAGTTAATCATGATGTTCAAATTCAAAAATTACTTTATACATATTTTATGGTTGAAAGAGAACGTGTGAGAGCGAGAGAGTGGAAGATAACAAGTAAAAATGGTTTTGGTAATAAAAAATATATAAAATTCATAAAAAATAGTAAATAAAATAATAAGATTTTGATTGAGCGTTTTGGGGCACAAATATTGACTAATTTTGCCACGATTATTGTTATTTGGCTGCGGACCAAACAAAAAGAAAGTTTATTGCCAGGCAGCAGCGCGTCTGGAACGTGCAAATACATACAGACATACAGATATATACAGATATATACATACATATAGCACATTCAGACACAACTCGCTGATCGGCTGCCTGGCGGCCAATAATGTACGTGCATGTGCCCAGCACATGCATCATGAGGCAAGATGAAGATGCATGTGGCCGCAACTCTAACTGAGACTGCGACTGCGACTGAGATGGGGACTCAGACTAAGATTGCGGCTAAGACTGCGACTGCGACTGCGACTGCGACTGCGACTGCGATAGCAGTTTATTTCTTTATGATGCATAGCAATTGCAATAGTAATCGTAGAAATTGTTAGCGCATTTTGGCCAATGCAAACAGCCTGCAGCGGCTTCATTTAAAAAACATGATAGCTTGAAAGGATTCCTTAACATTTTCAAGGGTACATTAACTTTATTGCAAATTAGGAAAACTGGTATTCGGCAACTAACATTTAACTGTCGATTGATTTATGTTGCGAGCTGTCGTTATTTAAATTTATTTATTTATTTGTAAGCTGATTAATGGAAACAAAAGAAACAAGAAACAATTTAAATTAAATGTTTATTACAAACCCATTAATATGCTATAAAAAATAACCTGCTGCAAAAGGTATCTCATGTTCGGTGTGTTGAAATTTTGATTTCATGCAACTTGTTTATGTTGCTTTGCATTGCAGACATAGGGGTTTTCGATTATGGGCAATAAATAAAAATGCGCCAATAATTTTTTTTAATTAAACGAATTTTTGGCATATTTATTTACACATACAAGTCCGCAGAGTGCACAGTTAACTCTCGGCTGGCAGGTCTTGGAAAAAATAATGTGCTGTGGTCTGGCTTTGTTTGGCATGCAAATTGCTCAGGAAAATTTCCAGGGAAATTTATTGAGGTAACAACAATAACAACAGCAAACAAAATTATGAAGATTTCGGCACAATTTCTTTGGTGTGCCTGGTCGGGCATGATTAGCATCCCGACATCTTGCGACCCATCATAGCGGGCGTCAAATACAAAGGAGAAAAAAAAAACAAAAACAAAAACAAAAATAAAATGCGGTAGTCGAAAGCCACCGCCGTTGCCAAGATTAGTTTATGTGCAGGAATTTGTATAGTGTGGTTACACAATTTTCCTCAACATTGTCCGGCTCCTTACCCTTCTCGGCCATGGCTCAGAGTAGCTTGCCTTTATAATCACACGCATCAGGTCTTCTGCTGATTTTGCTTTGGTCGCGATTTCTTGCCATATGGATTTGTTTGAGCTTTCGTTGGCCACGATGATTTTTTCACGATTTTCCACGCATTTTTAACCCAAATTCCGTGCTAAACGATTTTTTAATGTCTTCACTAACAAGTTTCAATTACCAATAGGCAATAGCCATGGCAAAATGCGTACAGATGCCGTTTACAGACATGCTCCTTTGAAAACCAGTCCCCAGCCCCAGCCCCAGCCCCAGCTCATTCAATTAAAATAATTTAACAATTGTAGCGAAATTGCAAAAGAAAGAAAAGATAAAGAAGACAATGCGGCGAAAAACCTGTAGATCCAGACAAACTACGAGAATTCGTTGCAAGCAGCAAGTTGACTCACGTAGCGCAATCAAATTGCTCTTCGATTGGCTAAAATGGAGCCATCAGTGAAAATATCTTTGGATTTGTATGTTCACTTGTCGATAATAGAATATTTATTGATACACTCAATAGAGATAAATGTGCACAAGTTTCAGAAGTGGTTTCTTTATGTTAAATATTGGCCATATATGGTTGCTTCCTTTCAGATCATTAACCAGACAACTTGTCTTCCAAATAGGCTCGAAAGCTTTTCCCTAAGGAGAGCCGACTGATTGCCACGAGTTATAAATGATATATATATATATATATAATTTTGTTATGCGAAGTTATGTAAAGGAGTTATACATATTATTTCATCAGCGGAGCAGATTGTTTTTTTTTTAAAGACATACTTTAAAACACACTTATGAATATTATTTGCACTTATGAGGTAATCTGGACAACATTTCGGCTGGCACTTAAATAAAAGTATTAATAATATTTATTACTTTAAAGTGCGAAAAAACATATTATCGTACACATCGTTATGTGCATGATGGTATTTATGTTTTTAAACTATATTTTGTTGTATGTACATATATGGAAAATATGAATAATTTAGCGATCCATAAATTGCATCGTAAAAACGCAGCTGCAAATGTTCCCATTTTTATTGTTTTCTATTTTTTTTTTTTTGTGGAATGCAAATGTCCATCGTTAGCGAAGTGAGACCGCTCTGCAACATGCTATAGGCCAGTCAATCATTTTTCATCAGATAATTATCGCCCACCAACCGACTGAAAGGCTACCAAATGCGCATAACGGCCATAAATGTAACCAGGCTGCTGTGGCTGCAGCTGTTGACCAATTGTCGGACAGGTTGATAAGCGGATGGGGCACAGCTGGCTGGTTGTGGCATCGGGGCTTATGTTTCAATTGCATGCAAATGTATAATTGAAAGAAATGGTATTCCAGCAAAATACAGCTACAAGCAACTTTCGAACTGAGGCTGAGGCCCGCCTAATGAAGTAATCAGCGGACAGCATCTCAAACTTTGGTTGGCATTGTCAATCAAAAGAAACGTTTTTATTGGCCTGCGTTACAAACCAAATAGCATCAAGATGTATTAATCATTTCGACCACTGTTCGCTTGTTGGCCAGCGTTGGCGGCGCCGGTGACGGTGACTGTGACTGCGACGGCAACGGCAACTGCGACTGCGACTGCGACTATTACTGTGGCAGTAGCAAAGCCAGTGGCAGTGGTAACATAGACGATTGTAGACGCGTCGGCGACGGGTTATCAGAGCTCGCAGATCTTTGGCATAACCAAACGTAAAAAGCCAAATAACTTCAGGCGAGACAAGCATGATTAAAATGCGCAAAAATGGCAAACTCCAAATGGGCGCTGCATGTTGGAAGCGCCAAAAACAGGCAACAAGAGGAGCAACAACAGCAACAACAGCAACAACAACAACAACAACAACATCAACGCCGTGTGATGTACACGCGGCGCATTTCAATTCCATTTGATTAATGACAAAGCCTTAAAAGCAACTGCGACAGCAGCGACAAACGAAGATGTTGCTGATTGGCCCGTTGTCCACTGCTGTTGTCAACTGCCAATACAGTTGCTGTTGCAGTTGCTGTTGCTGTTGGTGCAGCAAGGTAAGGCTGTGGTAGATGCAACATCTTAGTTATTTGCAGTTATTTTTGATGACAAATAATTAAAAATAATTTGCGTCATTAAACCAAGAGACTGACATTAGGGCAATCAATTGCAGTCAATCATAAAACACTATCTAACATTTTTCGTTTGAGTTGATTAAATGCAAATGTGCAATTTGTAAAGTAGAAAGTGTCGCTTTGGCCACCCACACAACTTGCCACAAAAATCTGCATAAAGACTGCCCGCCAAATAAGTCCAGACGAATGCTATGTTACCGGTACTGTTGTTGGCTCTGTTTGTGGGTGCTGCTGTGAGTGATGTTGATGTTGCTGTTGCTGTTGTTGGTGCTGGAGTGCCATGCACCGCACCAACATGACAAGATAAATTTCGAATTTGCTATGAAACTTGTATCAGAACATGTTCATCTTGGTTACCCACACTCGCAGGAGAGTCTACATGCTGCTGGTGGCCGGGTGAAAACTAAGGCTGACTGCTTTCACAGCGGCCACAAATAGCACAAATAGCAGCAGCAGCAGCAGCAGCAGCTTATTCCTTATTTTGCTTGGGGCATTGTGATTAATGTATTAATTAAAGCCAGTTAGGTTGAACTTTTCAAGACCCAGCCCCTGATTCGTGGCTTTAGAAATCGGCAGACATTAATCAAAATCAATAAAGCAGCTGTCTCAATGCCAACCGGCAGTAAGTCCGTAAGGCGGCCCGAAACCCCTCAAGTCAAAAATTTGCATTTTAACAAGTTAATTTTTGTTGTTGGTGTCCTTCTTGTTGTCGTTGCTGTTGCTATTCTAAAGGTATTGCAAAACGGTAGCTCACGAATTTGCTGAGATTTGTTGCTGTTTTATTTAGTTGTTATCGTTGCTGTTTTGACTGTTGTTGTTGCTGTTGTTGCTGTTGTTGCTCTTGCTGTTTTACTTTCAATTGCTTTTGACTGGCGACATAATAATGAGCAACGAAAAGTGCATTCATTGCCCAAACGTGACATGTTAATTGAGTTTTTTTTTTTTTGGGTGGGCGTCAACCCGCCAAGACACAGTTTTGACAGCTGCCTAGACAGTAAGTTAATTTGCTGCTTTCAAATGTCAGTAGAATGAGATACATATTTAGTTAAAGATAGATAGATAGATACGCAGACATATAAAATATAACAGGGTAAACGATTTAGTCGCGTCTGCCAGTAGAAAGAAGCATGATAACTTTATTGATTTTGGCAAACGAGCTGAAAGACATTGAAACCAAATCGTGAGTTTGGCCAACAATCAAAGCAAATAGTAACAATAAGCCAAGACTTTAAATTTGTTTCATTGTGTTGTGTGGTGTGTCTGTGACGTGATTGCTGCAGGCGCCACTTGGCAGCAAAACAAAAGAGCAGGTCAGAGCACAGCACGTCAGGAATTCTGGCTAATCAGCACAAACTCCAAATCCAACAACGACTCCGACTCCGACTTTGACTCAAGCTAAAAACTCAGACAAAAGGGTGGGCGCTCGACGACGACGATCCCATGTATTCTCTTTGAAGGCTGCCATTCATTAAAGCCATTTAACCGTTTCCATGTAGGTGTGTGATGCTCTATCGTAGTGTATGTGTTGGTGTGTGTGTGTGTGTGTGTGTGTGAGTACTTTAGTGTTTGTGTATGTGTCTGGCAATTTGTTTGCTGTCATGTCAAAGTGCAATGAAAATATTTTCACTTGCCCATCAAACGGCGCACACACAACACTTGACATGCGACTGCAACGTCAAACATTCCGCAATGCCACCCAAATGGCATCTTCATAAATTTTATGCTGTTGCCGTTGTACCCAACAGCACAGAGACACGGTAACGAAAGTAACGGCAACAGCAGTACCAGCAACACTCCCACATACACAAAACCTCTATAACAATATCGTGTGCAGTCTGTGGGCTCCTTGAGGCTGCCTCGTCTTGTGGGTCGATCAAAATGTTTGTGGCGTCTTTTTCATCCTCATCATTAAATTCGTCAAGATGCAAATTTTTTCCTTTACATTATTTTTTTTTGTTTTTTGTTTTTGCGTCAGACTGTTTGTTTTGTTGCAGTTGTTGTTTCTGTTGCTGCTAGTCGTGCGCATCTTCCAGGAAGGAGGGACAGATTGATTCCAGACGGCAGTCTGTTGGCGAATATATTAAACTGACTCTGACATAATTTTACTTGTGTGCCAAGAGAAATTTATTGGACTTGCCGGGCTTTTAGGTTTATATCATCAGTGGGCGTCTAATACCAAATACATTTAGCTGTTTGGCCATTTGGTTAAGCACATACCATACATATAAATAATAGTTAAGCAAAGTACATAAATTGCTCGTGACTGCAATTAGACAATTGTTGCTGTCGTCAAACTCAGCCATGGCTCAGAAGCTAATGAATTTTTATTTGTACTTGTGTATGTCTTACAAGACAACACCAGAGCAGCAGTAGCAGCAGCAGCAGCAACAGCAACAAACTCTCATGATGTTGGTGTTGTTGTGGGCAATGGCTGCCTTAGCTGTTGCTTGTATAAATTACCATAATAACAAATTACGGATCATTAAGATTGTCAGCTACTTCATTTTAATTAATTAACCATTAATTACAAAGCGCCTGAATGGCAGAATATGGCAACAGTGTCTGGTAACGACAAATGCTGTACATGAGCCTACAGTATAAGCCCAAAACCTAACAGCAGACACACCAATAACCAAAGAGACAGCAGCCAACGGCATCCGAGCAGCCATATAAGCCACGATGACGATGACAACGACGACAACGACGACGTCAAGAAGCCAAAATTAATGCAATAGAAGAAAACAAAAACAACAGCAGAAAAAAAGCAAAAAAACACCAACAACAATTGCTGCAGCAGCAAGTGAAGAAAAGCACAAAAAAGCAGCTGTGCAAAAAAATGCAAATTTAACAGAGTAAAACAACAACAACAACAAAAACCAGCGACAACTACAAATATGCTAAGAGACTTCACTTTCAATATACATATAGCAAAGGATGCTATTTGTTGTTGCTGTTTGTCGCGTTTGCAAGTTGCACAAATTGCATTTTGCCATATAAAACACAATTTCAGTGGAAGACAAAGGAAAAAAAAAAAACGAAATAGCGAAAAAAGCTCAAGTAAAACCTACAGATTAATATGGGACAGAGTCAGACAAAGCATCGCCACTAAAAATGTGACAAAAGCCCAAAAACGCAAACTGAAAGTGAAACTCGAGAGAACCGAAATGGAAACTAGAAATTTGCATAGAAATGAATTTGCAAGAGCTGTTGCCGCAAACTACTTATGAGCATACGTACTAAATGAAACCACATAAATAAATAGTGCAGCAAACAAATCTGGTTTCCCATTAATATGCAATAGGATTATCAGATATGCCATCTCAAGCGGGAGGCATGGGAACTTTTCGAATGAAAAATGTTATAACAGTCGCAAATAATCTGGAACCTAATTAAGATTAGCATATTTATTGTTCATATACAAATATGCTAATCATAATCAATAATAAGTTTATTAACCCAAAGATGTAAAACAGAAATTATAAGTTTCTAGTCACAAACAAATTGTGTGCATAAAGTTATCGGATTGTAATTTAAATATATTTTAAATAATTTAAATAATTCCATCATATGATTCCAATTTTAATTACATGCTAATACCTTGCTTGGCCGTACCTAATAAAATATACTTTGCCACATAACTTTATGACAGGCCGATGACTTGTCGAGTCAAGTCAACGGAGCAAGTTCGTTGCCTAAGTCATTTATAAAGCGAGCACTTGGCATGCAAATATTTGCATATCTTTAGTACTCGGGTGCCTGTGCCTGTGCCTGTGCCTGGCTTACACACACCCACCGGCCTTAGCAGCCTTGGTAACAAAAGCAAAGCGGCAAATCGAGCCTCTTTTTGGTACAATACATTGAGCTGAGCCAAACTCTAAATATATTACACTCTAATGTCTTTTAAACCGAAACTATAAATTTCTTATCGCACATCGAAAATCAAGCTTGCCCCTACAAGTCAAAGCCGAATGTGGCCGACGGCAGTCTCGCAGTCTCGCAGTTGCAGTTTCAGTCCCAGTCCAAGTCCAAGTCCCAGTCGCAATCTCGGATATAGACGCGGACACCGACACGGGCACACACCCTAGTTGGACATGCGGCGCACTCGTGCGTCATATTCAAATGTGGAGTTGATGTCGGGAGTCTGGCTAAGAGTCTGTAGATTGCGTTCGCAAGATAATACAGCGCCACCGTTTCTTCGACAGTGGCTAAGCTAGTGACTGTGGCATTCTTTTAAAGGCCGTTTCTGCTGTGTAGGCTCTACAGAGCCAACACTAGCGCTAACGGATTTTTACCAGGAACCCAGGTCCGAACAGTTGTGTATGTATGCCATAAATGGATGCATAGCATACGTAGCCTTAAAAAGTCAAATGTGTGGATAATAATTTTGATTTATTGCCAAAGCGACCCGACTACAAATACAAGCCCGATGCTTACCTACAATCTCAGCTAGATAACTCAATCCAGCGTTGTTGTTGTTGTGGTTGTGGTTGTTGTCTGTAGCTCAGCTCTCTGTTGGCTATTATCATTTGAATTTAGCCAAAACCAAGCACAAGCCTATAGGGGCGTGTGCTGCAAAGGGGCGTATGCCAAACATGCTAATGAGCCAACATTCAGTTGACCAATGGCTGAGCAGCTTGACTAACATTTATAAAAAAACAACAACAACAACAAACAGAGTTTTTGGTTATTGTTTTTGTTTTGGCTTTAGGTTTTGCATCTTTAACTATTTTTCGCCTTGCATAATCTTTTGCGGTAGCTGAAACGGATCGCAACATTTCCAGCTCAACGTGCACTTTAATTATGAAACTTTGAACTCGTGCCAAATGGAAATCGATATGTGAATTTGCATAAATTTTGCACAAATGTTAACAAAAAGAAAAAAACTAATAATGTCTTAGTTATTATATGCAAACATTTCTGTTTTAAAGACAATAAAACAAAACTTCAACCAAAAGGGGAAACCAAAAAAAAGCGGACCGAAGCAAACTTGCTACAGTTGATTGAATAATAAATTCTCAAATCTTTAGTTTAAATAATACTGCGTTTTAAATTCACATAAAATATAATTTAGACAACAATAATTTAACTTTTTATGATGACATGCCAAGGATGTTGACTTAAGTTCTCGATCTTGTTATGTTGGCCATTTTCCCAAATATAGAATCCTAACCTTGTGAATAACTATTATTGGATTGATTGCGGAGACTACTCTGGAATTCTCAACTCAGTGTTTTCTTTTATGTTGCTGTTTTTGGTGCATTTTTTTTATTTTATTTTTTATTTTTTTTTTTTGGAACCTGTTGACATGTGGCAAAAAGAAAGTCACTCACAATACTTTCTACCACGGCTTTTTATCTTGGCTCACCTATCGCCACAGGCAACTGCAGCGTCATTCATCTTGGAGTCGTAGCTATAAAGCAGATTAAGCTGTAAATAAAGCTGCAACTCTGTCAATCTGTCAGCCAATGTCCTCGCCGTCGCTTGGCTGCTCTTTTAATTGCCCACACCTAATCGGAGCTGACATTTATGCGCGCGCTCCATTTCGTAAATTTGTTAGGCTGCCAATTGAATTGGCTGCCAGGCTAATTGCCTAGAATCTCTCTCTCTAACGGTGATCTGTGGTGCAGCACTCAACGGCACCCAACTTGTGCCATCTACCCATCTTCCCATCCTTCCCATCCTTCCCATCATTCCCAGCTGCAATGCAAATTGAGCTGTTGCAGTTGCGCCGAGTTGTACGCACAATTAATGCTCGACAGCAGTTAGTTGGGAACAACACTCAATGGCAATTAGGGTCGTGTCGGTCGTTGGTCGTTGGTTCTTGCAAATCCATTGCGAAATGCTCAACACACGAGAGCTGCTGAATGCTATATCCAAGTATATTTTTTGTTTGACACTCAACGGCCAACAGCCATGCAAATTGTAATTTATGAGACAAATTGTTATGTACCACTCTCGAAAATTTATTGTACATTGGCAACGCACTAAAACGAACCCGATTGGGGTATGTTTTCAAAAATAGCAGGTGCTCTAAGCTTCTTGTTTTTTTTTTTTGTTATGGTATTTTAAATTAAGTGAATTAGTTAAGCTCGTAGCTTACGAGTCTTATTTAAAAACCACACAGATTAGTTCATGTGTGGTATTCATTCATTGATATTTTTCTTCTTCTAAATGCTGCATGTTATTTGGTGCTTAACTCATTCATTGAGTATTCCATGACGGAAGAGACTCGAACACATTAAAGTGTTGACTCTTAGCAGATGTACGCATCCAAGCATAATCCAAGTAACATTCAAAAGTCATTTATCAAGTCTGAGACTTAAGCCAAATGGCTTCAAAGGCCTTTGGCTCAACAATTTGTCAATGATGCATTTTAAGACTCGTAAACTTACTATATATATAATTTTCGATAACGCAGAGATCGGCGACTGAACTCAACCATTAATATAAGTCGAAAGATTCGTTGGAGATGCGTATAGAAACTGGTTTTTGGTTCAGCGGACACAGCGTCATCAAAATAGAAATCAATAAAAAATTAAAACAAAAACAAGCAGATCAAAAAGACAACCATTCGCATTAGACTAATTAAAATATACTAACTCGTGGCGCGGTTTAATTCGATTTGATTTGCATTTGAAATATATTCAACATTTTATATGCGTCTAACGGCCAAAACAAAAAGGGAAGAGACACCCCCACGCAGGTCAACCTGTTTAATGGCCAGTCTCATCCATCAATTCGATAGCCGGAATTTGCTTCTGACACTTTAGTGGATCTGCCTTTTATTGATTTGAAATGAATTGGATTAAGCTTAAATTTAAATAAGCAGAAAGCTAAACTCACAGTTTATTGCTAATCCAGCTTAATTTGCTGAATCTGACAGTTTACTTAGGAGTATAACTGTAACAAAATATGGAAACAAAATTGACATATTACCGAAGAATAAATGCTTTGTGAAAAATAATTAATTAAAAGCATTAAGAACAGCTAAGCAAAGGTTCGGAACAATGAAGAAAAGGTCAAATATTAAATAAAATAACCGGTTTCGCATTTTGCAAAACTCAAAATTAAATCGCTTTTGACGTCATTGACGTTGAATAAATATTTAAAGTAATAAAATTAAACTTACTTGACAGCACGGGTTTTTTTTTTTTTTGTACCAGTTTCAACTAAAATCCTACCCAGGTCTGACCTAATTTTGATTACAAATTGTTAAGAAAAATTGAAAAAAAGGGAACAAAAGAAATTTATTGCAGAATTGTTTTCGCCTTGCGCCAATGTAATTTATTGCATGTTTTGCTCATTAAATTGATTTTTCCTCTGATTTTGAGTGCGAGTGTCATTGGCTGAGACTGCAGAGTGGAGAAACTGGAAACAGGGAACCCAGAAGCACGAATGTCTCCCAATGTTGTTGTATTTGTATTCGGCACGCTCGGGTTTCATAAAAAATGCCAATTAAGCGTGAATATAAGTGCCAGATAATTTTTCAGACAGCAGCCAATGTAACCCAAATTGCCAAAATATAAAAAAAAGAGATCCCCAAAAAGACTTACAGCACTCAGTTCAGCTACAACTGCAATACGAAGAGTGCTTGTAAATAAGTAAAAAACTAAATTCAAAATGTTTGTAAGATATGCTCTTTACCACAAAGAAATTGTCACTTCTTGACATTGCATGTAACACGTACAACAATTAAACCCCTAAAATAACAATTAAACGGAATCTCCCCATTTACAAATATATATATATATTGTGTGATATTCAATATGAAAAATATATAACGTTATAAAACGACCTTTTCGGGACCACCATCAAATTCGCTTGAACATCTTGTGATATCTTCAAAGCAGCCGTCATCTATTAATAAGCTTTGCTTATCATTCACCTGACTTAACGTATTATAAAGGTGGGTAAATCGCCACAGAGCATTTAATATTCGTTTCAACTTTAGCGCCTGACACAATAAGGCAGCTTTAAAAAATATATTTACAACACTCAAGTACAGTTCAAGTGCTGGGCCAAGTCAGCGATATGCCCGCCAATGTCCAAGTCCAACTCCAACTCCATCTCGCAGGCCGTCAGCCATTCAGCCAGTCAGCCAGGCAAAAACGAAGGCCCCCAAAAAAACACTATATATAAAGAAGAACGACACAAAGTGTTTCTTCTTTTTTACTTATATTTTGTTTTGAGCATTTTTCATTTAAAAGCGACAGCCAAACTGATGTCGATGTCCACTTCCATTGCCAGCAGAGTTGGAGTCTTTGTTGACCGAGATTTTTGGTATGTGAATCGCCTTTGGTTCGGTTTTGGGTTTTTGTGAAGCTTTATGCGGGGTTCGTCTCAATTTCAATTTCATTTTCAGAGTGCACTGCTCACTTTGACTAGCCAAGTTAATAAGGCAATAAACCCAAAGACAATGACGCAAAATAAACTGCTGCTGCTGCTAGTGCAAAGAGCAACTCAAAACAATGACAATCATAATATAGTTAATATTCGGAAATACTGAAGTGTCAACAGGTCCAAAGCATCTGTGGTCTTAAAAGAAGCGCTGCTTGGTGCCTGGCGATACGGCTTTAATTTTGATAAATGTTTAATTAATTTTGTGCCTCAGTCAAGCATTAAACTTGGCCATTTTCAGACTTAATGAACAAAAATTAACAACACACTGAGAAACCAACGGCTTTGCCAGCTACGCGGAAGATCTTCAAAGTAAGTTTTCGAATTTTTGGTTTCTTAGTTTCTCGTCGTTTACATTATGGTAGCTTGTGTGGTTTAATATTGTGAATGAATGTTTACATATGTGAAAAATTTTGTAATTAGTTTTTTCTTCTCTCCGCAGCTTGGTACTTTTGCTGCGGTGCCCTCTGAGTGATTTTCAACAACGGGGGCTTTGAAACAACTGCAAATTACAAGTTATTAATAATGTTAACAAGCGAAATCTACGTGTACTTATGTGAAAACTCATTTGGCAGGGGGTCTTTATGATTTATCTATATACATATATATAAAGATACATAGACATGTCTATATACATATGTACATTAATGTGTCTGTTCTTGATTTATGTGTGCACGGTTTTATTATATAAAGCGCACAGGCACAGTACTGGGCCAGCAAGTGGGTCATCTGTCCCCTGGGTCAGGTATTGACGAGCACTGGCAACTTAACGCGCACATAAAACAATCTTCAGGCTTTAGTAGCTGCCAGCATTACAAAGAATTCAAATCAAAACGTTCCACAGTAATTATGCAAAGATTTTCAAGAAACCCCCCACAACTCTCCACAAGCTCAGACACGGTTAAGGCTTCTACTTGTGTTCGCCAATGGCTATAGTTTAGGAACATCCAAATCCACAACCAACAACCACAAACCACAACGAGATCCACAACGACAAAGACACGAACTCGTAAAATATGCAAAATGTGTGCCAGGCCATGCAGTGAGCAGTCCGCTAACGACTTGTGTCAATAAAAATCAAGCAAGGCACTGAAAGGCAGTGCTTTCATGGATGCACCACTCGTAGGTTTGTACATATTCTTCAGTGTGGAGCCACCACCGTTGCACTTGTTCTACTCATCGCGCTTGCTGCTGATCATATTCTTGTTGTTGCCTGTTGGCAGCTGGCAGTTGGCAGTTGCTGGTGTTGGTGTTGGATGTTGCATGTTGCTGCAGCTGGCAGGAAAAATCGAGGAATGTCTAGACAGCAGACAGCACTTCAGACTGCACATTGTTTCCTGACTGGCTGTAACGGACGAACGGTGACTGTGGATGTGGATGTGGAAGTTGCTGCTTTAAACCTTGGCGGATTTCAAATACCAGGAAAAACGTACAAAAAGTTTTGGCATTTTTTTTTGGTAATATCAGATTCGTGGTTGAGTAATTTCCGATTTCGCTGACAAAATACGCACCATGAGTTTCTAATATAAATTTCGAAATCTCAATAAAAACAAATGACTTAGGCAACGAACTTGCCAATCAAAGCATTAAGTGCTACTTAAGTAGATCATCAGTTAGGAAGCTAAACGAGAATTATTATTGTTTTATATTAATTATTGTTAATATTGTATGCTTGATAGTGTCAGTTAAATGCTTTGAGGCGACATTGCGTGAAATTTATTATACCGCAACAATAGCACTTAAAACAACAATAAACTGGCAGCAACAGCGTTAGCTGCCACATGCAACAGCGAGTATGTGACTTGAAGTATATAAATAAATAGGTAAAACGACGAAAATCAAACAGCCAAGGCAGCTGTGGCCAAAGTTCTCAGACTGACAAGAGCAAGAGCAACAAATAATTTATGAGACATGACGATGTTGTCTACAAGCAACAGCAACAAAAACATCAATAGCTACTCTAACAACAACAAGAAGAACAGCGACGCGTCGACGTCGACGTCGTCGACGACTGAAGTGTAACTTCCCACTGACCCAATTTACAAGCACTTAATGCCAAAAAGGAGAAGTTGTAGAAGAAGAAATAAACAAAGACGAAAGCCAAGCTGGTAATGCATATCAAATAAAATTGTAGCAACAACAACAGCAACAAGAGGAACACCAACTACAGCAATGGAGCAGCAACAATGCGTGCCAGCAAGACGACAAAAATTATGACCAAAATAGACAAATATAAAAAAAAAACACACACAAAAATTTAAATTAAAAGCCAAAAACTCCCACACATAAAAGTCGAGAAAGAAACTTGAAAAAGGTCTGTCAAAATTAAATCATTTCAGTGGCACACAACATTAACCGATGGTTAAAAGTTGATAATGATGATGCTTGGATAACGCTCGTTATTATTTTGCTTGCCGTTGTTGCTGTTGTTGTTGTTGTTATTGTTGTCATGTTGTTGTTGCTGTTGTTGTTGTCCAGTGCGTTGGTGGCTGGCACCGGCAGCGTAACAAATGCTGTTTTGACTAAGTGTTTGACATGAGGAGCGTGGAAAAAAGACAGCAAGCACACACAGGTCACACACAACACACACACACGCATACACAAACACACACGCAAACACACACACACACACACATATGGGGAGATGCGAAAGTAAGAAAAGCTTAGTGCAAAATGTGATGCGTGCATTGTATACAAATGCTAAAATTTCGTTTGGTGGTGTTGCTGCTTCTGCACTGATAGATGAAACATTCAGTTGACTGTCGGGCAAACGGACGGAGCGACCTACCGACCAGGCGACCAAGCGACCCAGCAACAATTTAACTCCATTCCACTTGACGAGCGCGCTTCCGGTTTCATTTGAGTGAAATTTTGCGCCTGTGGCAAATTTATGTGAGAAAACAACAACTAACCAACACCAAACATCCACACTAAGAGCAGCTGCATTTTTCTTAGGAAATTATGAACGAAACCGAACCAACAAAGAAATTTGCATATGCCGCCTTTGGCGCTTTGGCACGTATTAATTTTTGTTTTTTTGAATACAAACGCACGAGACAGCCGTCAGTTATTAATTATAAATATTAAATATTACAAAAAAAAAAAACAAAAACTATAAGAGCCAAATTAATCAGTTTGATTTCATAAAACTAAATACATAGCAGCAAATTATCGGCATTTAATTCAAGCATCAAGTTTAATTTAATTTGAAACCACCGTTCCATTTTCATGCTAAATGTGCAAATTTTGTGCTAATCGTTATGCGATTCTAATACATGAATACAACCAAAAATTAAAATCGACAAAGCAGTTTCCAAATCATCTTTGACAAGTTTGAATTTGAAAATAACCGGTTATTTAAAAATATATACTTTTTTCAGGCGAAACGTCATTAACAGTTCTGCAACTAATCAATGCAATTTAAATTTATAAACATAAAAATTTGCAATGCCATAAATAGCGTTGTGTATGTATCCATAATTAATTTTTGGTGTTTTGAATTTGTTTAGTATTCATTGATTGATCATTTATTAAATCAATTTAAGGCAGATGCTGGCATTATTTAAACTGCTTAACTGTTTACAATTTGCGTAACTGGTTGTCAGTTTTACTTGAGCATAAAGTGATATAATTATCCTACAACAAATCTTTGTTCCTATTAAAATACAATCTAACTATAAATTTATCTTTGATAGTAAATTAGCTTACTGAATACAATAACAAAGTATCTCTGTAATAATCGTATTCTAAGATTTGCCATTAACTTATTTAATATCTTCTAAGAATTTCTTCAGCTTTAAACAGACGATTGTAAATAAATTTTAAAGCTCATCAGCAAAATGAAATATACATTAAATTTTTGTTTTCTAAACTCTTAAAAAAACAAAAATTAAAAAAATTTAGTTTATTTCGATGTAATAATATAATTCAAATTTGTTTGTTTTAATGACATATGTACATGGGGTTAACTTAAAGGCGGTATAGATTGAGAAGCATGTTCAAGTGAAATTTGCCTACTCAGATTTGATATATATTTATTTTTTTTTTTTTAGCAATTTGCAAATTTTTAATTATGAAGCCATTAATACTTATTTACTGAGATCCAAACATAAGCGAGCAGATTTGATTAATTGCTTTTTTCGGCTTGTCAAGGGCTTAGTCATGCTTGCTGTTTTCTATTTTCGCAAGCATTTTTGCACAAAAGGTGTAGCCGGAAGATACTAACGCTTTGGATTTTCAGTTTTGGCTTGGCAGCTTTTGCTGCGCAGTTCTAATTAGCTAATTATACGCTAAATTAATGTATAATTATTGTGAGCCAGGCGCGTGATCTTGGCGAGTTAATACATTTTCCTATGAGCGCCTGCTGTAGCTAGTTTTGACAGAATTTCAAATTGATGTGGCTATTAACTAAAATTTATACAATTTTTGTGCATTAGACACTTTTATGATTCATTGATTATTGGCTACAGAGAAGTGCTATACGAACACTTTACACATTTATTAGAAAAAAGCAAAATCGATTTTCCTATGCAGCCTAATAAAATATTTTAAGGCCTTTGAATTTGCTGCCCCAAATTAGTTTTTCTAGATTTGGCTGACAAAAGGAACAAAAGATTCATTGAGCAAACCAATAGCTATTCCAAAGAGAACAGTATTTTAAATCAATGAAACAGATTTGCATCTTCGATTTGTATAATGAAATGCTGGTGGTATTTAAACATACAAAATGGTCAAGATAAAATCTAATTGTGTGCTCACTATTAGTTGACGGCTTGTGATGTTTATATCAGTATTAAAGATTTTTATATGCGAATAAAATATTTTTAATTATATTCTTAAATTTTAGATCTATGGAAAATTTCAAGCAGGTTATTTATTTGCTGAAGAATATATTGACTTTGTTGTCGTTGCCAGCGTGTTAAACAAAAGACTTGAGCAACGAACTTGGAAACAAAACTTGCACTCACCAGCTTAAAGTTGTTCGGAATTATTTATCCAATTTGTATAGCTTAATAAATCCATATATAGAGATGATAGCAGATTTTTCTTGTTTATATATAAAAATGTAGATGCAGAAATTGATAAGGAAGGCAACTCTGTTGTTTGTAACTTCTCACTTAGCATTAGTTTCTCACATGGCTTCAACTCAACCCATTATGGGCATTATTTACGACTTTCAATTGTTGGCCACACTCACACACATATCATATCATACTTGTATTATCAACTTATCATACAATACAATACAATACACAATTCTTGCAGCTATTCATAAATTTGCACTTTTCATTCCCATTCGGGGTGTCAGCTCATTAAAAATTCTGGAAAACTAATTTTGCTCGTCGAGCCTCGTTAATTAAAAATACTGCAATAATCGTCGGTCGTTATCGCTCGCCCGACTTCCGTTGGCGGTTTCGGTTTCCGTTGCGTTTACGTGTTGTGTTTGTGTTTGTATTTGTGTTTGTGTATTTGTGTGTTTGCGCCCTAACTCGGCGACAGGAATCGCGACGCCCACGAATGCGATCGTGATCGAAATTTGGCACTGGTCGGCGGCCGACGGCAAATGAACTTTACGGAAGTCGATTCGACGATGCCGAAAACGACGACAACGAAACACTATAAAATCTCCGCTCTCCGCTTCGTGGCGCACGCAACGCACAAACACTTGAAACTGAACTAAATCTGGCCGGGCTCGGACCCGGGCCAGCAAGTCCAAGAAGTTGCTGGCCCGCAGCAGCGGTCGCTGCTAGCTTCGCAGTCTACAGTCTAAGTCGTTGCTGCTGCTGTTGCTGCTGTTGCTGTTGCTGTAGCTGCTGCTGCTGCTGAGAGCATGACGGCAATACTGGAAGAGCGAGACCTACTCGTAAAAGATTTTTTTTTATTTTTATTTATTTTTTTTTTTTGGGTTTTCGTTTTTGGTTTTTGTACGGCGGACAAGCGGTAAATGATAATAAAAGCTGCCTAGGTTTTATTTCTGGTCGCCGCTGACGTCGACGACGCCAACAGCGAAAAATCAATGAAAACGTTTCGATCTTTATTGTTGATCTCGTTGTTGTTTGGGGGCTTTTGCGCTAAGAGTTGGCTGTGCGCTCTTCGCGCTCTATTAGCCATTCTGATTTATGCTCTTAATATATTTGTCAATTATTTTTATGTTTGTGCGATGCTCTGCGATGTCTTTTGTTTGTGCCAAATTCATTTTGGGTTGAAGCATTTTTCATTGTAAGCTTTTCTTTGATTTGCAAGAGTTATTGTTATTACTTTGTATAAAAAATGTAAGGTTTATTTTTAAAGATGCTATTGTTACTATTTTTGTGCTGGATTTGCATAGATCGAGGCGCATACATGTGTACATTTATAAAACTGTCATCATTTTGTTTCGCTACGCCCCATAAATTAAAGAATTTATGATAAGCTTTTTATGAATGAACCCATAAAGGGCTGTGCAAATTTTGAGCTAGCCAAAAATAACTTTTGACCCCTAGAATTTGGAAAGGCCTGAATAGCAGACACGCCCTGCTCTCCAACTTTCCAATATGGATGATATTTTCTCACACAATTATGCTTCCCCATTGATCGATTTTATACAATTTAGCGTCCATTGATGTTGTGGTAGCTGCCTCTTTTTCACTCCAACACTCGCTGATCAACTGACTATCTCTTTCGAATAATTTATCAAAAGCTTTTAGTCAATGATTTCAAATTTACGTTTTTCATCTGGCTCGTTCCGATGAGACGCTTCAATGGTCCATTGATCTGGAACTGGAACTGGCACCGGGGGTCTTTTAAAAGCCTTTGACTCTGACTCCAGTAAAAAGGCCGCGACGTCGCGACCCCCATAAGCGTTCACTAATTCATTTCACTTCCACTTATTAGCTACAACATCCACATCAACAGCAACAGCAACAGCAACAAAAGCAACAACAAATTCCACTTGCACCTGGCTCTCAAAGTTTGCTCCATTTAAAACATTTCAACGTCAATCAATAAGCATTTGAGCTCAATTTTCCGTTTCGATGTTCGGATTGAGCTGAGATTTCTTTCGTTTTGGCCATATCTGTTTTATGACTTAATGCCGTTTGTTGAGCTTTGAACACACTTAACGCTACATTTAAGGGGGATCATTGAGTTGCAGCTTGGCAATGCCATTACCTTGCTTATTAGTTGTCATATCTCTGGCTATCTGTGGTCATCCATGTCTACTCTTTAACCCCGCTCATTTGCATTTTACAGCGCTTTTAAATAGCCGTTGAGACGTGCTGCGTTTTTCTCACATTTCTCTACGCAGCCTTTTTTCAATTTTGAGCACTTTTTATGAATTCTTAATAATATCTCTTATGTTTGATTTGACACCTAGCGAATAGCGTTTCCAATATTAACGGTTTTTTAATTACCTATGCGCCCCATTGGTTCGGCTCCTCGACTTTGTTGACCAGGCCTTTTGTTTTGCGGCTAGCAACCATGACAAGCTGTCTTGTTCGTATGTAGAAAAGTGAAATTGAAAAAATCTCTAGTAATAATAACAAGAATAATAAAGGAGGCAGCTCATTAACTTGCCGCTTTCGTCAACTGTGCGACTGCCGAAATGCCAAATAGCGCCACGTCATGGTAACTGCCCTGCAACTTCACAAACTGGCTGGCTGCCTGCCTGCTGGAAAACACTTGCCCCTTGCAAGTCCATCTGTGGCATGCAGCGCCCACTCAGCCACCGATCTCGAATAACTTTTATTTGGGCTGGTCTGCCGCCCCGCTTGACCCATTTTGTTTAGCTGCTTGGCTGCTTGGCTGCTCTGGTGCTTTCCTGCTCTCCAATCTTCTCTGTCTCATTGTTAAGTGTAACTATTAGTTCAGCCGCTCTTTGCTACGTTTCCAGGTCAACGGGGCAATCAATCATATTACAGTGTAAGAAATTTGTGTACCGCTGCCGCACGACGCACACAAAGTGCCGTACAAAAATGTATCAATAAAAAAAATTAGACGAAATTTTACTTCTATTTGCCGAAGTTTTCATGCCCTTAAAATATACCGTCATCGAGCGAACCTTTTACGGAGAGAGTTGCAAATGATGGCGACAGAAGAAAAATGTAATATTTGAAGCAACAATAAAACAAGCTCTTGTCGAATAACCCCTATAAATGGAAATGATTTCTTTTCCATGGAAGGAAATATGGAGGAATGAAATATGTATACCCAATATGTACAGCAAATATTCACAGACAGGGTATTCGATGCTTAAAATTGATCTTGATTCGCCTCTACATGTTAATGTATGTAAGTATGTATTTAACATATTTCTTCTTGGAACATTAAATTGTTGTTTTTCTAAGCACATCGGTATAAAAATTAGCGCAGGAAGCGCATACCACAAAAAGTTGCACATTCATTACACTGATCGGAGTTGGGTATGAAAATAAGTTTATTTTCGTTTTGTTTACTTTGGAAATGAACTTTTCCCCATGCTACAATTTTGCTCCCGTTGGCGTTGTTTTTGTTGTTGTTGCCACTGTTGTCGTTGTTAGTGTAGTAACTGTTGGCTGTTGCCTCTTTTTTTGGCGGATGTCGAGTGTTTAGCGGAAAGTGAAAAGTACTGCTTAAAATGGCTTAGTTTGCAGGTTTCGCCTTGCGGAAGTGGCCGCTAACAACGCTAACAAGTTGTCTATCATAGAAAAGCAATTTCCATGCCAATGATTTATGAGCCGCTTAACGGGGCCATTACTATCTTATCTCTTGGCTATTATGTATAGCATTTGAGCTGACAAAATATATTGTGCTCGAATCTAAAGCTGGCGTTGCCACTGCCACGCTGACGCTGACATGTCGCGCTTATCGCCGCAAAATTATCAACAAACACATAAGAGACAAACAGACACAACAACAACAACAACAACAGCAACAACAGCAGCAGCACCAGCACCAGCAGTAAAAACAAAGCCAAACTCAAAAATTGTTGGCTCAGACAAAGGCTTACACTGTTTCTCAATTGTTAGCCACCACGCACGCGCGCATTTACTTAAATATATCGGAGCTCGGGTTTCATTTGGAGCCATTCCGCTGAGTCCAAGTCTAAACATGTGCCCACATTGCAAGTGGAGTGGCTGGTCTCAGTCTGAGTCTCAGTCTCAGTCTCAGTCTGCGATTGAGTGTGCGTGTGGGGGTCTATGCAAATGCAGCTAAACTCATTGAATGACCCTCGTTAGGCCTACTGCGTGAGTTCGCCCGTTTATCCGTTTATCTGCCTGCCCCACCGTTTGCTCGCTGCACGTCAGTCACGCTTTGTTTGGACTGTCAAGATGACAAGTGTTTGCTTTGGATGCAGGCTGCAGCTTTCAGCTTGCAGTTTGCAGCTTCCAGCTACCAGCTTGCAACATGCAGCTGGCGCCCGACCAACAGTAAACTTGACATTTGATTGTATTTTAATTAAAAAGTGGTCGCACATTCAAATAAAAGCAGTGAAAATTTATTGCGGTCCGCAAAAAATTGTCAGTGCGTGGTCCAATGCTAAAAAATTGGACCGCTTTGACTTGGCTATAACTCAAAAATTATTTCACGCAGAGTTATTATACGTCAACAGGGGTGGGAGGGGGGAGCCGAGTGTCGGGGGCGGTGCTGGTGGCATATGAATGCCGTCCGTGACCGTGTGGCGGACCAACAATGACGACGACGCCTAGCGAAATGAGGTCGAAATTATTTGCAATTTATTGAAGGCAATCAAAATGCTTATAAAGCATAGTTTGCCTTTATTTCTGAGCCGTTGTGGTTGCTTTGATTGTAGCGTGGTTTCTAAGCTGTCCGTGGCGTCCAAGTTTATTAGTTCTTCAGCTGGTGTTGCCATTGAGCCATGAAATTCAGTTTTCTAAAAATAATTTGTATGGTTACTCTTGTACAAAGAACGCAAAGTAATCAACTTATTTATATTTATATCCTAGAATTGCAGTTCTAAGAACTTATTAAAAGGTCAAATAAATGTGAAACTAAAGTCTGCAAGGTATTTTGAGTTTAATAAGTATTAAAGAGTATTACATTTTCGCCTATGCTCACATTTTTCATTTTGCAGACTCCGCAGTCTTCTCATTGTTTGTTGTTTATTTCCATTTTGCCGCTTTGTAGATTGAGTTATTTTTTGTTATTTTTTTTTTTTGGTAGCGGGTGGTTGATTAAAACGGAAATGTTGTGCATTTAGCTTAATATGTTTTACGAGTTGCTTTTTTGGTAGTCCGTTTGTTTAGTTTCAAGTGGCAAAACTGTTTCAATGTATAAGCAAATAGTAGTCACAGATTTTAAGGCCACAAAAATGTCATTAGGCAATGGCATTAGGCAAACTGACAGGCACCTTCTTAACTCAAAGTCTTAACGTGAGCCTTTGCTCATTTATTACATCATATTTATTTTGGCAATGCTTTAAACTGTTTTATGTTGACTGCCACTCGGCTGCAAGTCGTAAATATCAATGCAACTGTTGTAATGTGCTGTATGCATCCAATAAGCCTTCAAGCCAGACTCCCAGCTGTAGCCCGAGACTGTGTCTATGGCCATCAGTCTAGAGCCTAGAGTCTTGAGTGTAGAGTTTCTCAGGCCCACAGCTGGCTGGTTGGCTGGCTGGTTGGCTGGCTGGCTGGCTGGCCTGGCGATGTCAATTCTGGCAGGAAATTTGAATATAGTATGATGTCTAGAAGAGTTACAAATAAACGTCGTTGTCGACGGCTTTCATGCTTTTCATGTTCAGCGTGATCATTCAATGGCAACCTGGTCTCATCTTACCCAAACGCAGATCTGTGTTCAGTGTGCATCTCCATCTCCATCTCCATCTTCATTTTATGCGCAGGTGTTGGATAAATATCAAAATAGTGCAAAATCGTGCATACGAAATTTGTACGTGATGCCATGTTGTAGGTGTCGGTTTTGGGTCTTGGGTTTTAGGTTTCAAATTCGGCTTCAGCTTCAGCTTCAGCTTTAGCATCGGCTTCGGCATTACAGAGTCCAATTTAAAAAACCTACCAAACCGACAAAAAATAAAAAAAGAACAGTCAAAACAATGGCAGAGGCTGGCATGGGGGCAAGTAACTGTGCCAAAGTTGGTCGTCATTGGGGGTACATGAAATGCGTGGCTTATTCAAATTGCTCAAGTTAAGCATTATCACACTCTTACACACACACACACAAACACACACACACACACCTATACAGACATAGTCATAAATATAAAACCGACGTCATTAAAAAACGTTTAAAATAAATTTTTGCGCTTTTATTAACTCTGACATTTGAACAAAGGCTTTTGTCAGCTTTGCTGCCTGTTGTCTATTATTATGATTAAAATATCTCCAAAAGAAGTTTATTTTTTTTTTTAACTCGATGCCGCTATATTTTTCATTATCCGAGCGCGCTGTTTGTTTAAGTAGCCAGTGCCAGCAGCCACATCAAGAAAAAATAAAAAAAAACATTTTTTGTTGGTTTTTTGGGCCGCGCTTGTTATTTCATTGTTATTTTCTTTACTGGGCTTTTCAAATCAAACTGCTCCACATTCAATATTGAACGCATTCAATGCTACACATGGTTTTATTTATTATTATTATTATTATTTTGTTTTTTTTTTTTTTTGTTTATTTTCATAATGTCTGGCCGAATCGGGCTTGGGACACACCTCAAAAAGAGTAACACCACAACAACGGGTGCCACTGATAGCCACTGTAGAGCCACCGATTGACTGACTCTGACTCTCTATATGATATCTGAGTCCACACACCGACGCGTCGGCTTCTTTTGGAGCCCGAAACTATTCGGTATTTAAACATTTACGATTTGTTTTAAGTAAAAGCAATCACACACCGCAAAAGTATTAACAGTATTGCAGCACATAATCACAAAGGCGCAGCAATGTCTGTCAATATAAATCGATACGATACGAAACGATAT
Source organism: Drosophila kambysellisi (assembly GCA_035042185.1). Classification (NCBI taxonomy): domain Eukaryota; kingdom Metazoa; phylum Arthropoda; class Insecta; order Diptera; family Drosophilidae; genus Drosophila; species Drosophila kambysellisi. The sequence continues at coordinate 1,164,722 of JAWNLS010000855.1, forward strand.
TTCGATATTTCGAATATTGGCTTGACATTAAAATCTGTAAATAATTCGCCCCATTAAACGTGCGACGATCTGTTTGCAGTTAGCTGTTGTGTGTGGCGGCTCCATTTGTCGCCTTATAAATTGCCCCAAAAGTGATCTCGAGTTTTTTGATTATTTATATAGAGTTGTTGATCGCGCTGTTGTTAATAATTTTAAATATTTAGCTCGTTTATTTATGGCGCAATTCGTCCAATAATTTGCTGTTTAAAATGTGCACAGTGCTTTGAACACATAAATATAAATTTACCATAAATAAATGTCAATAAATAATATAACTAAAAATTCGATTTCCATATTTTTATTTCGGGTTTGGCTCAACTATTTCTTTCTTTTGTGTTTTTCTTATTTACATTTTTCTCGATCTTAGATTGCTTATCTACGTTCGATTAGTCTTCTTGATTATCTTATCATTGTGTTTCAATGTTCATCAAAGACCATATAAAAAGCACAGAAGGTTACATATATAAAATATATGTTCCGTGCTCATTGATAGTTACAACCAATTAGTCTTTATTTGGACTCTTGCTGAGTGCAAAACATTTGTCAAATTTAACATGATTGAGAATGAGGCAACAATCAAATGAACCAATTAACATAAATCCACATAAAAACAGTATGTTTGGAAAATAAATTATATAAAATGCTAAGGGATCGTTAATTTAATTTACATTTACATTTTTAGCATGCATATTCATGCTCAATCAAAATGATGGAGACCCTAGCATCAATACAGGCTTATTTGGTATGCAGCTCCATTAAGCGAAAATATAAAATATATATATACAGATGGTATACATACATTTATCGTTTCATTATATGTGCTGTTCGAATACGTCGGAAATTGGGCTGAAAACTATTAAGAATGTTCAAATTTAAAATCAATTAAGTCAAATTTATGCTGACAATAGACAAATTTAAGGCAACAAGGTGCGTAGGCGGTCATAAAACTAATGAATTCCAATGACGTGAAAATGAAACGAACTACAAGATGCGATTCAATACTGAATTGGTAGCCCATTTGGAAGATATAAACAAGCAAATCATTAGTCGCATTTTTAGGCAGCTCGTTCTTGTTTTCGATATTTGATTATCAATTTCGGCCAGCTGCTGATTTATGCGACGGGTGCACGCGATTAGAGCACGTTGCTGGTGTGGAAGGCAGAAGGATGCGGAGTGGGTGCAGGCGCGAGGCGCAAGATTGCGACGAGTGTGCGAGTGTTGGGGCCACCTACGACGTGATGAATAACAATTAGTGGCATAAATCAATGACAATCGGCAATCGACCATCGACGAGTGTCTCAAAAGGCAAACAATCGCATAAATAACTAACGCAGCCATTGGCCACATAGCCATGTTTATTTGGTTACAGCCACAGCTAAAGCGGCACCGACAGCTTCAGTTTCAGGTTCAGCTCTGGGATCTGATCACTTGTCGTCTGCTTGGCTCGAATTGATACGCGTCAGTGTTTACCAAGCTGTGGGTGTTCCATACGCACTGTTGTATGCTTGTTGACCGCTATAGGAATATAATTTTCGGAATGTTTACTTATTCTAATGATCTAATGAACAGAGGCCCACTCGGCGCATGCGCAACATAGCGAAACACACACTCTATCTCTGTCTTTCTCTGCCCGCTCTCTCTCTCTTTCACTCTCTCTATTTGCATCTAGCCATCTCTTTTTCTGAGCAATGCGAAATATGAGCTCATGTAACTCAATTCACATGATTCATGCGCTTGCCAACGGTAGCTGTGAGAAAAATGATTGAATTAAAAGATACATTTGGAAGCCTTGGGCAAGAGAGTTGAGGTGCCAGCAAACTGAGTGCGCTGTGAGCCTGGCAAAATGTGTAACTGTGCAGGCGTTCGATTTTAATCACTTCATTTAAAATGCCGCTCGATACGCATCAGGTAGCCAGCAAACGCTGTCGGCAGCGCATTGCGTGCCACTTGCTGCTGCAATCTCGTTTTGACCGAAAAAAGCGCTGCTGGCCAAAAAAAACCAATTGGCTGCAGTTGCTCCAGCTGGCGCTGTAAATTGGCCAGACATTTTGATAACATTTTCCTTGTTAGTAGCGAAAATATTTAATTAAATAGTCAGCCTCATTCGCAACAAAGTGACTTGAATTGTAACTTATACATGGGCGCATGTCATCAATTTAACTTGATTTCCATTTGCATCGACTATCTTCTCAAATGTAAATAGTAAGTAGACTAGTACTACTAGTACTACTAGTACTACTAGTACTAACAGATCCCATACTCTCTGGGATGTATTGAAGAACACGTGTTCTTTGCTTTGGCTGTGGTTGTAAATCAAATTGCCTAATGATGCATTTAGCGGTTAAAATATGCCAATGCAGCCACGCCGGGTCACTAACTGCGGATAATTTACAGCACCGGTGCCGGGCAATGGCGAATGCCGGCAACAGTTCCAGCTTCAGCTTCAGCTTCAGCTTTAGATTGCCGCGTGCATGTGGCGGCATTATGGCATTATGGCCTATCAAAGTCAAGGTGGATATTAAATGTTGAAAAATATGTGTGGCTCGCCTGCGAGTACTTACGAACATACATCCATAAATACATACATATGTACGTATGTACATACAACTGTGTGTACTAAGGTGAGCATTTGTAATTCTCACAGCCGGCACACAGAAATCTACACCAATACAAGTGCACTTATCATACTAATGATGCAAAATAACTTTAACGGCGTTTTTTTTTTTGTTATTGTTATTGTTGCTGTTTTTGCTTTGGCAACGGCGACAACAACAAGGCCGACAATGACAGACCCGGCTGGGAGCTCAGACGTGGCCAACTGGTTCTTTGCTCTCTCCCGCAACTGCAGTTGGCAAAGTGCAGACATTGCTGAGCTCTTCGATGAAATAAAGGTCGCTTTTTGCCCCGGCAAAAAACGGAGAGAAATCAATTTCAGTAAAAACAGGTGTTTTTCTATATAGTCGGAGCGTCCATATTCGAATAGATCTCAATGCGATCTGCGCGCCGTGCTTTGGTCACAATTAAATGACATGGCCAAAAACGATTTATTGCCTAAGATTTCCAGCTCGACATTTGTGTAACATATTTGGTCTTTCGTCTTTCGTGATGTACACATTTGCTCGACCAGCATTTGCTCCAGTTATTTAAATGCTGCTGCTTATCTATAAATAATATTCGAATCTGCGTCCCTCCACTCGCAGAGATCTTTTCATTGTTATTATTGGGTATTTAAATGAATTAGTTATGCAGATTGAATGTGCCATCCAGCTTCTTATTTCCATAGATTGGCATTATAATATTCTCCGATGCTTCTGCTGGCGCCGTGCAGACAGCGAGTCTTGGCCAAAAGAAAGCTGATCCAAAGTGTTGCTTTATTTATTTCCGCCTTCTCAAGAAATGCCAACAGATTGGACAATACAATGTTTTGGCTCCAATCTTTTTTGCTCGCGCTAAGAAAGCGGTCTTAAATCAAAACGCTTAACAACGGAAGCTTTGAGTTACCACAATCATGAGCTAGCCAAAAATATTTGGCTGGCCCACAAAAAAAAATTAATCTGGCAATAAAGAAATTTTAAAGCAAATAAAAAGCTTGCCAAGCCGCAAGACAGACAGCATGAAATTGGGTCTAGATGGCGCAGAATATGGCTTTTGCCCCAAGGCTAATTTGCGAATTCGAATGACCAAAGAGTGGAACCGACAGACACATACATATACATATATGAATAATAATAATAATAGATACAAGTGTACTTATCTCTTTTCGCCCTTTGTGCGTCACGCAAGGGCGTCAACTGTTTTGCTGTGTAATCTTCGAGCAATTTTGGAAGCAGTTGCCGACACGCTCCAGAGGCGAATCAAGTCTGGAAAGTGGAACAATCCAGCGAGCCCCCACAGCACACAATTGGCCAAAAATAAACGAGAGCAACAAATATTGAGCTATGAAAAGCCAATTATTATGAATAACTAGTTTTAATGGAATGTCGGGCCGCATTAAAGTGTTGCAGCTTCGAAGCTTCGTCGAAGCAAGACATTACTCATACGCACTGGTCGCTCTGTGGGGCAGGTTAAAGAATTAACGAGACTCTGTCATGTCCGACGATCCGACGATCCGACGCTGCTGTCGACTATCGCTAATATTTATGTTGACTCTTGTGGCTTAGGGGCACTAAGTTAACTGCGATGCCTCCGTTGCGACACGTTACGCATGCGCCGTGTTGCCCCGTTGAAATGCCCATACGAGTATCACGAGAATGGAAGTGAATATGTGAGTGAATATGTGAGTGAATATGCGAGTGAATATGAGTGCCCATAGTTTGTCGTGGCCGTGATTGATATACGATAGCATAATATGATCGATCTCTTTTTCCATCATCAATTACACTTTGAATGGCTTATGGCCTGGACTCATTGTACAGGCTGCGATCTACTGCCGTTAGCTTTGATTGTTTTTCTTCTTTTTTCTTTTTTTTTTTTTGTTGTTTCTCGAAAAATGTTAATAATAGCACACGTTGTTTTTGCACTGGCATTTGTGGGTTAACTGCATATTAGTTACTGTTTGCTTTGCGCGCTCGGGCCACACACGTCAGATAACGCCAAAGCCGAGGCTGTAATAAGTTTAAAACGCTGGACGTGTTATTAGCCTTAGACCCACGGAGCTCTTAGTAAGCTATTAACAGTTTCAGTTTTAGCATATGAAAAGCATTCACAGCTAGCTACATAGTAGCAACTGCCACCTGTACCGTTTAGCTCAGTTAACGCCTGCTTTTTAACCTACTTCAGTCTCATTTTGGCTGTGGCTGTGACGTTGGTGCTTAATGGTGATCAATTCACCTGATTATGCAAATGGCATGCATAAGATATCTGATTTTTATATATACATATATCACATGGATTGGAAGTGCTTTAATCAAAAATTTGACGACTTCAACAAACAGAACAACGCTGCAGCTGGCGTTGAAGCACTGCCAGACAAGTTTTGAAAAACTGTCGAAAAACATTTGCATAAATGATTTCTTTATCGAAATAGCCCAATCGTCTAGAGTTGCGTATCAACTGGGGGCGTGGCGCGACTAGCGAACATGCGTTTATCGTATCGTATTTTCAGTTGTATGTTTTTACATCTTGTCTCACTTCTTACACGGGCTGTGGGCTGTGGGTTTTCAAAATAAACATGTCACTCAACTGGTGGAGACTTCGCTTCACGTTCATTTTTTTTTCTGGGCGGGGCAACGATCATAAACTATAAGCACAATGTAACTAATAGATTTTAATGTATCGATATTCATCGGAAAAAATAGTCTACCTCAAATCGCCATTTTATTTTCGATCATTTATAAATAATTGGTTGATTATTATTATTTATCTTACGGATTTAATTATAAACATGTAAAATATCATTTGTTTAACAGATCTGTACATCCAAAAAATGATATATCTACATTTTAAAGATGTGGGGTGCATTTTATTGTTGTTCATAATCATGAAGTAGTGTTTGTAATCAAAGCTATATACGAAATATGAACAAGGACAATGGCCTGATCCTAAATGCCAGCAACGATGGCAGAGGCAGTGCACCAACAACGAGAAGTGGGAAATGTTAGTATGTATAAAACCATTATACACGATGGTTGTTTCTTGCAATGGTGAACACCCTTGCACCCTCCCCCTGTCCGCTGTGTGTTTCTTATCTGCTGACTTGCCACGCCATTTGCATGCGCCGCTGACAGCGCAACATTTTGTTGCCCAGCTACCAATTCCGCAGTTGGAGTCGTTGTTGTGGCTGTTGCTGTTGCGGTTGCCGCATGGGCAGGCAACAAGGTGCTGTGTGTGTTGCACTAAGTTAGACTGTAGTTGCAGCCTGGCATTAGTTGTAGCTCGTTTGGCTACAGGTTGTTCTTGTTGCAGTCGCTTGTTGGTTGTCATGTACGAAAATTGTAGCGCGCATTGCTGCAGGAAATAGTTCAAACATATCAATTTTATTTTTATTTATGCTAATAAACCGTTAGGCTGCCTGAGTGAATTATTGGCAACATACGAACACACACACACACACAGTATGTGTGTGTATACATATGAAGTCAGCGCCTGGGCACGACCCATTGGCACCGGCCGCTTTCGAAGGCAAGCTGAGCCAAGATACTGGAACTTAGGTGAAATCTGTGCAAGCATTATGATTAATCAAATCAAATTACCGCCACATTCCCACACAAATCAATGCAATTTGCGGCGATGCCCGCGCCAGTCCATAACCCAGTTGCCAATTGGTGGCGGCGTCTCTGGCGTGGCGTTGGCGAAAGTGTTGAATCCAACTCCCACCCAAATGTAGCGACAAGCTAAAATGGCTGCCTGCCCCTGCTGCTGCTGCTGCTGCCACTCTTGCAACAACAACACAAGTTGGCCGGCTGGGCGCGGGCGTCAGGCAAATGCAAGGCAAGTGCAGCCCGAAAACAAAACAAACAAACAAAATCAATCCAGCCCCACTGTCTTAGTTGTGGACTCAGATTCAAATTCAGATTCGGTTTCAGTCTGTTAAAGGCAACTGACAAACGACAAACGGCAAACGGCCAACGACATACAGCCTAGTTGACTAGATGGCTGCCACAAACAGAAAACAAAAAAAAAAGAAGGAAAAAACTGGAATCGCTGGGGCTGCGCCATTTTTGGGCAACCCCTGACGTTGTCATTATTTTTGGACACATAATTAAAATTGACTATCGCATTGTCGCGCCCAGTTGGTCGTCTTGGGTTTGCCTCGGAGTGTTCTCGACTCCAACTCCAACTGCATAAATTTCAGGCGGCAATTGTCAGCTGCCGCTGCTACAGTTGTAACTGTTAGTGCAACAAATCACTGTCGCCCAGTAAAATAAATGTTTATTGTTTTGTAAGTGCCGTAGCCTTAGAAAAAAAGCTTACATTAAATCTATTGGCAATTTACGGCAGCCATTTTGGGCCATTTGACTGAAAGGCCGCAATGGGCGTTTACTGATTGTCCAAGTTATATGTGTGTGTTTGTGTGTGTGTGTGTGTGTGTAGTGAATACCTGCGAAAACTACTTATTTTCGCATATTAATTTACAACTTTCTTAAGCAATGACCATAAAAACAACAGGACACACAATTTGACTTGGCCAAAAATGGCGGAGCAGCCAAATTTTTGCTTGTTGTTGCCATTTTGTACTTTCGTATTGTTTTATCTTTTTTTTAGTTTTTATATACATTTTTGCATAATTTCCTTGTTGGAACGACGCACGCCAAAGCAAAAAAGTGAAAACTTCATGAGTGCTTGAGAATTTCAAGCAAAAAAAAAAAAAAAAATACAAGAAATCATTTAAGACCCCAACTTTGTGAAAAGCAGCTGACGTCCATTGTTTGCTTTCTTCGCAATTAGCAAAGCAATAGCCACGATTGTCTAACGGTGGTTAAATCTCCCACTTACAGTGTTTGTGTGTGGTCCCAACCGGTGGCTATATTTGCACTACGCACTAGACCGTTCAAGTCAATAAACGTGAAAGGGCGGCTCCTGGTCTTGTGAAGAGTATAGTGACTGCTTCGTTCACTTTGTTGATCGGAGAAAAAAATTCCATTTCATTTTATAATTATTTTTAATTCAATTTAAGAACATAATTAAGTAGAATTTTTTTTTTTATAGGAATATATATTAAATCGTATTAAATTCATATAATTATAAACTCAACGTTATCGTCAAATATTCGCTAAAGTGTATGTAAATGTCGACTTGCTCATGTATCTCGTATTACTATTTGTATTTGTTTTCAGCTTAAGTTATGGCCGGAGTTCAAAGTGTTTGCTCAATGCCAATGTGGCATTTAAAACTAATACGAGCGACAGCTGCCTTTACTTTTGCTGCTCGTTACAGCTAGTTGCCACCAATATAGTGTTTTAAACAGTCAACAGCAGTCACAGCCACAGCCTCTAGACTGCTTGGCGGCAGTCTCAGTTCAACTCGCAGTGGCAGTCAAAGTCGCCGTCTAGTCAGTTAGTTGTTTGAGCCGGGCAAACAATTGACTCGGAAGCCAATCCACGGCCAAAAGACAACCAAAAATTCCTCCACGTGTCCGGCGCACAGCAGCCGTGTGTGTGCTTTTGTGTGTGCTTGTGTGTGTGTTTGTGTTAGTACATTGTAGAGGCGGGACAATGCCGTAGTCTTGCATGCTCAATTTTCTGCCCCTGCCCCACTGGGCAAATGATACGCCAACTCCTAACGGCCGACAGGCAATTGATATGAAGTTGTGGACGCAGTGAGTGCAGCAACTCGGGCATCTCGATCCACATGTGATCCACTTGGAAAGAAAATGCCTGCTGGTGCACTCCTATGGTTTTCCTAACTGTTTATCTGCATCAGCGCTTCGTTATTTGCCATGAAGAGCTTCCCATTCTGTGGAGGCTGTGGCGCACCTGTTGCCACAGTCGGCTCAGTTTTGTGTTGCAAATTAATTTTGCTTTCATTAGCTTTGCAGCATTTGCATATAAAGTGAAAATCTGTGATACTCGCAAACACACAACGTAGCAATATTTCTGCAGCAGGGCGTTACTTGTAATATAACATTTTAATTTGTCAGTCTGCATCCGGATTTTGGGGCAGTTAAGAATTGTGTGTCTAATGAAGCTGAAGTTGTCATGCACAACAGAGAGATTCAAACCGGTTGCCGGGCTAAGAATTTAAAATATGGCTGTCGTAATGCGTTAAGCTGCGATATGGATGTGAAAGATAACTGCCTGGATACACTGGCAGCAAGCAAAACACAGGTAGTTGGCTGCTTGTCAACAGAACGTTCAACATTCGAGGCGGGTTATAAATTGATAATTGACAATCTTTTTTTGCTAACCAGTCTTTTGCTTATCAAAGTATTAGTAATTAATACTACTATTTTTAGAGCCGAAAGGGTTCTGTTTTCATTAAATGTAATCTTTAATTCTGTATTTGTACATGAAAGTTGGCATCTACAGACGCTAACAGGCAATTATATTCATTTAATAGTGGCATCCTAACGAATTCCTCTATTTAGTGAAAGCCTCGGACGCAGAGTGAAAAAAGGAAACACATTTAGCTAACTTGCTTTAATTTACAACATGCAAAATGCGGCCCAGGCGCAAAATGAAATAGAACCGCCTCATTGCCGCACTGCCACATCGAATGCACCACAACACCACAGTCTTACACTGTACCACTGTACCACTGTACCACTAAGGACGCATGCTGTGCAGAGGCAATTTATTGTGTGTTTGTTTTAAGCGCACATATGAGCACATGTGCTCCTATGTATCTCCCAGATACAGCTCCAGCTATAACGATAGCAACGGTGCCTAACTGCAAATGTGAGAAAAACACAATTAGCTTTTGGCGGCGGTGCAACAGTGGACCACCTGCTGCTCGCTCGCCTAGCTACGAAATCAAAAAACTTTCAACACACGACGCGAAACCTACAAAATAAGAAAACCGAAACAAAACCAAAAAAAAAAAAAAAAAAATCAAAACAAAAAAAATACCTAATAAAAATAAATACAATAACAGATAGATAGAAGAGGAAAAAAAACAACTAAGACTTATATAGTAAAAACTAATTGCACATAGATACTGACCGCTGCATAGTTTATTTGAATTTGTTTGTTGTTGTTGTGCCATAACAAAGCCGCGTTGCAAGTTTAAGGTCACTTCGTCGTGTGATATGCGGCCGAGACTTACTTTGAAATTTCATTTCATGTAATTGCGGCAGTGACTGAGACTAAAACTGAGGCAACTAAAACTCAATAAAGCAGTATGGATACGCTTGTATTTGTATAAAATATAATCGTTAATGCAAAGCGAAAACAATAAAACACAAGAGCGATATAAGACAATACTATTTGTAGCAATAACAATAGCAACAAATTGAAACTAGTCAAGTTTTGGCCACAGGCAGCTATAAAACAGAAACTGAAACAGAAACAGAAACAGAACAAACCGAGGCGGGGAGACGAGGTGCACAGTTTGCAATAAAAATCACTTTGAGTATCGCATAGGTGTGGTCCTAATTACCGATATTAAAGCGGATCTATTTCATCCGGCTGCTTGCCCGACTCAATTCGATTCCATTCGATTCGATTCGACTCGATTCGATGTGCCGCGCGTGCGCCGCAACATAAAAAAACATAAAAAACATAAAAAACATGAAAATCAATATCAACTTTGGAGTCAGAGATGCTGTTTCGCTTGCTGTGGCTAATGTTGGGCTTAGAGTCTGTGGCGGACCTACTGTAAGCGGCGGGCCACTGTTGCCACAACAATAAGCGACACCCAGCCGGCAGTGGCGGCATCAAAGCAACTTTGCATTGCAACTTGAGATTTGTGTTAATAGCATCAAATATCAGTAATTTCACTTGGCAATTCAATACAACAAATGCGCTCCACTTCAGATTGCCAACGGCCTTAAAAAGGAGCGACCTCACCATCGTCGGGCAGTGGCAATGTCGCAGCTACACTGTTAGCTGTTAAGGCTTTTTGGCCGTAAGTAACGATCGTTCTTATCAAGGCCAGTTGGAGAATACTTAAGCCAAGCCTTAGTTTTAATTAGATAGCGGCGCATAAAATACAATACACATAAATACGCCACTTACTAACTAAGCCGGAAGTGGTCAGCCCCAAAGACTTCAGATTCGGATATGGGATAGGTATCGTACTCGTTGTCGATCTCCGTCTCGGTTTTGCCTACTTTCGTTGTATCAATTTCACTTGTCTAATGCGCTGGCATTGTCCATCAGTGTCAGTCTGTCGGTCAGTTAGTCAGTCAGTTCGTCAAACGGCTGGTCAGTCAGTCAGTCAGTCAATCTGGGTCTCAGTTTTGGCCTGTCAAAATGCACGCCCATTCGATAAGTTTCGAGTTTTACATTTAACGCTCAATTATTGTACACTTAATGAACTCATCACATGACAGCACATCAAACAATAACTGCAAACTGTCAAAACATTTTTGGTCAGCTGGGAGCCGATTGAAACGCTTGCCACAGCGACGATCAACCACAACAAATCAAATTGGAGCAGTCCCAAACCAGCTTGCGTGGGTGCGTGTCCATGTCAGAGTCAGAGTCAGAGTCAGACTCAAAGCCAGCAAAGACAGCAGCTGCTGCCTCATCATACTCGTTCATAAAAGAAAGCAATTACCAATTACAATTACAACTTGATTGCAACCATTTGACTTTTGGGCGCGCCATTAGCTAAGACGACATTAATCCAGCAATTGAAATTGAATTCATTTGGCAAAAGGATAGTTTTTATGGCAATCTTTTCTCTCTCTACGATGCTCGAGATTGGAGAGTAAATTATTTGCTAATATTAATTTTACAGTAAATATTAATTGTATATCAATTTATTTGCTTTAAGGAAATCTTAATAATTTGAGTGTGTTTTTTGCAAACTTTTCTCTCTTTACGATGCTTGAGATAAAATAAATTGGAGAGTAAATTATGTGCTAATATTTATTTTACAGTAAATATTAATTGAATATCAATTTATTTGCTTTAAACAAATCTTAATAATTTGAACTGCTCTAAATTGGAGAACTTTAGTTTTAATTAAATTACAATATTGACTCTGGCATGCATTGCAATTTTATGTAATCTTCGTTTACATTATTTTTTCTTGTTAAACTTGATTTTAAACTGACACTTTTTTACCCTCCACCCCACAGCAAACAATTAAATATAAATGGTTTGTTATTAGTTATTACTGCTAAGCATAAATGTATAAATTTAAAATTCAGAATTTTGCAGGCTGACAATTGTGTTTTCATAGTGAGGTAGTTGTTGCTGACCAAATTCAGACCGACCCGGTCTTATAAATATATATAATCGGAAAAAACAATGTAGTTCGATGCAAACACGCCTTTCTCTTCGGTCCTGAGTCATGTGAAACCTCTAATAATAAGTTTTGTACATATTACACTTGGTTTTACCGTTTCAGGGGGTCTAATTGATTGTTGTAGTTGCCGACCGCCACCTACTGACCTTCACATTGAGCGACCGCAGCAGCAGCAGCAGCAGCCGCAGCAGCAGCCGCAGCAGCAGCCACAGTCGGGGCAGTAGCTATGGACAGCAGTATCCGCAAACCGATCGATCCGGTAGACAAACGTCTCGGCGTCTGGCTTGGCTTGTGCAAAGACAGATAGCCCCAATGAGTACCGGACTGAGTTTGAAATTGCGACGGCAACGGCGACGGCGACTGAGACGGTGACTGAGGCGGCGACGGCGACAGTGACTGAGTTTAAGTCCGACCACACAATGGGCGCGTTAGATTGCTAATCGATTTGCTGCTCATTCGATTTGTATTATGTATTAAAATTGGAGCAATTACCACTTGAAACTTGTATGGCATAAAAGTGGGTGTGCCGCCTCAATAATGGCAACAGCAACAGTCAGCAGCAACAGACAGCAGCAACAGGCAGCAGCAACTGCACGTATTCGTAGCAACTACTAGCAACATTTTGCGAACAGTGTTGATAATTATAAATGTTGTTACAAGTGGACAAAACCACATTTAGTCTTTGTTGTGTGCACTGAAATTTCTCTAGCGCTTAAATTACCTGCCGGATTTTAAGTACAATACAATGGTAACTTGTACATCAAGCCGCCGAAGGTAACTCTAAACCTTCTTTCACAAGAGGAGCAAAGTAAGAAGAAATAAGAAAAAAATAGCAAAAAAAATAGCAAAAAACAAAAAAAAACATGTAAAAAATGATTTTCATTCAGTTATTGCCATGCCAACGCTTGGTATGCAGATATTTGTAACCGCAGCAATAGCAACCACAGTGGGCAACACTTGCTGCCTGGTTGGCTACTATGTCTGGCTGGGTCTGGTGGGTTGTGGGGTGCGGAGAGTGCAGCTGTGTTGCTGTGTTGCTGTGGCTCTCTGACTTGTTGCCAATCACTCAATCAAAACGTCACTTGGCGTGGCAGTTTTGCGTGGCGTTTGTTGGAAAATTGAAATAGAAACGTCAGAATTTCTGCTCTAATTATAAGGCGGTATGTTTAACGTACTAGTAGCTGAGTTTCTTGACTTCTCTATCCGTTCGTCCGTTCGTCAGTCTGCCTGTCTGTCTGTCTGTCAGTCATAGAGCCTCTCTGTCTATCTCTGTGTTTTTCTTCAATGAAATGTTACAGTCTGCGGCAGAGCGTTGGTCCGCCGTCTCTGTTGCAAGAAAATTATGCTTTGATGCACTCACGTTAAGCTCACTTTACAGTTACAATTATTGTTTAATATCTTGACTCCACTCTTAACAAATACGATACCAAAAACAAAAACAAAAACAAAATCACGAAAACCAACCGCATTCGGCTTGCATTTGCAACACTTGCCGCATTTTGTGCTTGGCTTTTGCAATTCGAGTCGCTCAGGTTTTTGTTTCACTGGTTTTAATTTGCAATTATTATACATTAATACATTAATTGTGGGTGGAATGTCTCGGATGTCGCCCAGCTCTGCATCTGCATCTGCATCTGCGTCTCTGTCTGCGTCTGGCACTCTGACAGTCTGATAGTCTGGCCAGTGCTACCAATTGCATCACTTAATATAACTGCTGCAGCCCAGCTTCAGGTACAGTATTTGGCCAATTTTTGTTGCCAAAAAAACAAAACGCAAATTGTTTTAGATTGCCCAAAGCGAGCAGCTAGCAATGGCAAATTACATGTAGTATGTTGCCACGTTTTGTGTCGCCGCTGATTATATAAATCGGTGCAGAAATTGTAAGCAATCGGCAACTACCACACGACCGGAGCACGAAAAACTGCACGTCGATAGCAGCCTCTGGTCAATTGTGGTGCGGATTTAGTGCCGTGTGCCTGAGCAGGGTGCAAATGCAACACGTGATTATTGCCAGGCGGAAGTCGAGCTCTAAATATGCAAATACACTTTACTTGCTAAAAGCGTGATAAGTAAAAATTCAAAATTCGTATAAAATAAATCAACAAGTTTTCTTAATTCAAGATTAACTAATCTCATTCCTTTAAGTGACAGAAATTTCCATTTTTAAGAAATTAAAATTTTTAATTTATTATCACAATCATTTGACAATCACAGAAACAATTTATGTTTAACCTGTTAATGACAGGTTTTAAAAACAATTCAATTTAATAGAAACAAAATTGTTTTTATTGCTACAAATTTAAGTGTTTTTTTTTTTTACCAAGCTCGTTAAATTTTTCAATCAACCGAAATAAACCACAAATTAAAAAAAAGCGTATTTATTGTGTCGTAAGACTTAAAATTTCGCATGCAAAAATTCGCTGCTCGTTGAATTTAATTCAATGTTTGAATTTCAGATTAAACATGCATCAACTGGCAATGCACAAAACTACGTTTATACTTAACACTGCTGTTGCAGCTCCAGCAGCAGCAGCAGCGGCAGCGGCGGCGGCGACGTCGACGCAAGCAGAGTCGCTATTTGCCGCTGGTTAAAAAATTTTGCGCGATTTGCGAGCGTGTCAAAAAATTGGTCATTGTTCGTAATTATGAAAATTGCTTAATTGTTGCTTAACAGAAGTGGCAGCAGCAGCGGCAACAGTGGTAAAACATTTTTTTTCTGTTGCAGCTTTATTTTTGTAGTTGTAACTGTTGTTGCTGTTGTTGTTGCGGCGTCGCGACGCTAATGTGCCCAGAATTGCAAGCTTAGTTTTAGACCCAAAGAAAATGTGTTTTGGCATCTGCTTAAGTGCTGCTCCTAATTATTATTAATAATAAATGTTTTTGTTATAATTTTGTAGCGTAACATTTTTAGTTTTATTTTGCCAAATTATTAATCACACAAATATTTTGTGCATTTTTGTGGCACCTAACAGCCGTGGGCTAAATAGCTGTGCCCATTCAGCGTACCGCTTATTGCCGCTTGACTAAGCAAATTTTAAAACTAACTATAAGTATATATACACATATACACACACACACACACACTGACACACAAGTGTGTGTAGTCATGTGTGATTATAGCCGAGTTTCTTGTTGTTGTGTTATGCAGCTACTTGGTTTAAAAATTGGTTTTTAATTATTATTATTGTTATTATTATGGTTAATTTTTTTGGTAGTTGGCTGTTACCGTTGTTATACTTCTGGCTAATGGCCGCCTAATAAGCAATTTCAGTTCAAATTCTTTCAAGTGTTGCCCCCTTTGTTCAGCACTAACTGTAGCTATAAGCACCCAATTAAATGTTACTCATACGACCCTGTGGTCCCTGCATTAAGTCAAATTGTGGTGGTTTATTATAGCAACAGTAACAAAAGGCAAAAAAGTAGCAACAATAACAGCAACAATAACAATAACAGCAACAGTCATAGGCTAAACTCGATATGGTTCACTAAGGCGAACCAATAATTAAACGCCCCGCCAACAGTTTGTCATATGATTTTTTAATAAGTTTTGCATAGATTTATTTGCTATACAAGCAGGAAGAATGTGGACGCAGGAAATGCCGTCTAAACTGCAAAGCGTTTAAAGCGAAACATTAAAGCGTTATAATTAACACAAAGAGTATACTTAACATACATACATATGTATATGTATATGTATATGTATATGTATATCTATAAATATATATATGCATATGTATAAATAGACACACGTAAAGTGGAGCCCAGTTTCTGGTATGGCCGGCATGCAGAGCGATTTTAATTAGACATAAATACGCACAACAACAGCGATGATGATGACGACGATCGGGGCTGAAAGTGTTTAGTTGCCAATTACATAAAATAAGGAGCAGCTAGCTGGCAACTGGCTGCCATGTAACGGCTGCTTGGCAGCTTCGTTGCTCGTTTTGCTTTTTATGCAACGCACCGCAGCAAATTAACATGTTCAACAGCAAAAAGTCAATGCGCACAAGTCCGCTGCCCAAGATGCTGTCATCATACTTAGCCACAAGACACTCACACACACTCACACACACACTCACAGAAACACGCACACACGCACCAATGAGCCTTGCCTTGCTCTGATTTCAGCCAGCGACAACAGCAGCAGTTGCAACAACAGCAGCAACAACAACAACAACTGTGTCCAGAGCAACAGGTGCCTAGCAACGCCCATTGCGTGCAACCAAAGGCGGTGGCTAGAAATTAAAAAAAACTTGACGGTAACTTGCAAGCTGAGCAGAAGGCTGCAGCGTCGACTGGGGTTGGCCTGAAACTGGCAGTCCAGTGCGTGAGAAGTTAAAAGCAGCCGCAGAGGTGGCGCTTGTAGGGGCTCTAACAAAAGACCAAGATTACATTACATGGCTATATTATGTAAGTTGGAAATTAAGAAATGGAAACAAAGTACACATTTAATGTGTAACTTCACTGAAAAGTTGGGCGACCCCCTTCGCACTCTCTGTCTCTGGATTAGGCTATTGAAACTACTCCATAACTAGCTGTCCATGTCCATTTGTCTTTGGGCCTGTCCGCCCGTCTGCTAACTCCTGCTATAACTTGTCAGGCCGACGACGAAAAAGAAGCTTCGCTGGTGCTGGCGCTAAACGATTTTTGCCATATAAATGTCTTCATTGCGTATGAGTGATAATGCAGCCACCGGTCTCCATCTCTGTGTGTGTGTGTGTGTGTGTGTTTGTGTGTGTGTGCGTTTGAATGCAACTGGGCTGCTCTCAGGCCGAAGGAAGCCGGCTCTACGCACTTGGGTGTTAATTTATAATTTATGCGCTTTTAATGTGCGAGAAAACATGTATTTAAACAGAATTTATTATTAATAAAAATCGAATCTTAATTATGCGTGCTACATCGAGTTCCTCAGTTCTCAACAGAGCCAATCAGCTGTGGTGGTAGGTGGGGCAATTGGATGGTGGCAATATTGCTTAGTGCACAGTGGCTCCGGATTGATACTTAGTTGGCGTCACTAGCAGTGGACCAAAATTTGTCGCTGAGTGAATTGCTCAACTCGCAGTCGCACTCACGCTGCCCACATCCTGCAACGGGGACTGGGCACGGCGCGCCGTTTGCAACACTTTGGCACGCATGTGCGGCATTTTAATGTTCAAAGTGCTGCAAAAAGAACAACAACAATAACAACAACAGCTACAACAACATTAAGAGCAGCACGCCCACTTTTTGCTAGTTTTTGGTACCAGCACACTCTTTAAGATTTATTATATTGTATAATAGGCCGAACGCTGTTTTATTTATTGCAACGCATGCCGAGCAGCAAAATCAATTGAAAAGCTATAAAAACACTCGTTTATTTATTTATTTTTTGTTTTTTTTGTTTTTTTTTTGTTTTTATTTTTTATTGTTGCGTTTCTTTTCGCATTTTGTTAAGTATTTCAACATTTTTGTTACTTGCATTGCACCCAATTGCCAAAATGGCAAAATCGTTTTTGGTTTGCCAATGGGTTGGTCTCGGCCCCATAGCTCGCCAACATATTTCAGTGCAATATTTAATTTGTATCATTCGGCGAGGGGTGGCGGCTGGGGGCTGGGGGTGGTTTGATCCGAAGTTAAGTGCTCAAAGAGGAGCGCACATGAATAGAATAGTTAATGATTTTGTGTATTGTATTGAAAAGTGAAAGATCATAAAATCGTGCAAAACCATATAATACTTATCGACTAAAACTTGTAAGATAACACTTTAAATTTGAGCTCTTATTTGGATTTTGTGAACGTATTTTTTAGGTCATATTTATGGTTTATTGCTTGGATAGTGCTTATAGAGTAGCCAAGCATCAATATTTAATGCTGCACGTGTCTAATAAAAACAGCAAAAAATATAAAACTGCTACATTATTTTTTTATAAATGCAAATTAGTCAAGCAAAAGCTAAACGTATTTAAATTCTGTTTATGGCGCCATAAAAATGGGGTGTTTTTCAAACATTTAATTATTATTAAATATTTAAAAATTTGCTTATGATTGAATTTATTATGGACGATTTCACTTTGGCAGCAGACGGCTTAATTTCATTGCGAATCATGGGACAATAAACGACTGGAAGCGAAATCACCTGAAGCATTTAAGCCAGCAACAAACAGCTATTCAGGAGCTCCTTTGTGTGGGGCTTAATGGTTTTAGAGTCTAACACATCATTTTAGTGCTCTTCAGACGTTAACGTGTTAGTTCCTTTCAAGAGGAAATGCCACACCCTCTGCCAAGTTCTGTTGCTGGGCTTTTATAGTTTAACGATCGTTTATTGATATGCTGCTTATAGAAAAGCCAACGTGTGTCAACACTTTTAAAAGCTAATGCGCCTTTTATAAGATACAAAAAATCTCGTATGCGATTGTAAATGCGTGTATTTTTGTCATAAAAAACGAGGCAAAGCCACTTTGCCAGCTGGACGTGGCATTAAATGCGCATAAGATTTGAGAGAGGTGTAACCCATAAACCACCCAAAAAACATTTGAGCCCGTTATTGCTTTGGCAGTGACTACACCTTAATAACATTGGATGACAAGCTTGTCAGTATATTGACGTATTAGGTAGATAAGTACAGCATAAAACCCATTCACTTTTGTTGTGATGATTTCATAAAACCAAACACTCAGCTGGCCATAAATACTCATAAATACAAGAAGCTGGTACTAACGCAAATGTGGCTAACGCATCTCCAAAAGCCGGCATTGTCCAACGCATTTAGCGTAATGTTTAGTTAATATTTTTTTTTATTGCTGTTGTTTTTTCTGGCTCATAATTATTGGCCGACTGTCAGTGACGAATAAATGAATGACGAAGAGCTGAAGCTGAAGCTGAAGCTAATGCCTAAGCGCCTAGCGCCTGATTGGCTGAAACGATTCGGGCCGGGTCGGTAGCAACAAGTGGCTTAATTTATGCTAATGCCACTTGAAGAGATCGCCAGAGATCGCTCTGCACTTGAGTGGCTGCAGTTAAGTGTGCGCAAAGTGAGCCAAATGTTGAATTTGTGTGCACTCTGCATAACAATAAGCGGCCCAAAACAGTTTGCATTTCAATGCCCCATGGAATCTCACGGCCCGATACGGACAATTAGACGTATGAATATGAACGCCCTCTGACTGACTGCCCGACTGACTCTGACTGACTCTGACTCTGACTCTGGCTTCGACTCTGACTCTGACTCTGGCCTGGCTTTGACTGGTGTGTGCGACATGTTGGGCGTAGTTGGCTTTTGTGTTAAACGCTGCATTATTTGCATAAGCGATCCAAGCAGCGACACCTCTGAATGAGCTGCTGGGACCACGCATGAATGAAACCGTCAAAGAAATCAGAAAAATATAGCAACACTGGTTTCTCAGTGTGGGGCTCTCTGGGGGCTGAGTGTGGGGTCTCTGTGTGATTTATGCCTGGGAGCCTAATCTGGGTTTTGTTTGCATTTCGAATTTAATAAAGTGGGAAACACATTATGAATAGCCTAAAAAAAAAGTGAACGCATAATTTAATTAAAGCCAATCTCTAATAGAGTAATTTAAACAACGATGGGAACTAAAACTGTAAAGATCTTTAAAAGTTGTGAATAAATATTGTAGGCCCGTTATCCATTAACCAGATCTTTATCTGCTCTAACTGTATCTAATCAAATGGTGAGTCAATCATAGCTGGCATATTCAAGTCTGCTACTCTGAGTCATTATATGACATTAAGGCACGGGCTAATTCCATTTGAAATCTTGTCCGGCTTCATGCGGAAGAAAATTTCTTGCATCATTGTTTGCCAACTCACCCAAGGACGCTGTTGAAATTAACGCTTAATAAAGCAATCAATGACTGGCCTGCAAATCAAATTGGTAGCATTGCCAGTCACAGCACCAAAATTAAAAAAAAAAAATGCGATAAATTAACTAAATTTTTAAGCAACGGCAACAGCAGCAACAGCAGCAGTCGCTGGTCGCTGGTGCTGCAAAAACAAAGCCAGGCCAAGAGTGGAAAATAAATGTACTGCACTAACAATGGCACATAGAAAACTACCGTGTTGGCATTAGTTGGGACTTGGGTCTTGGACTCGGACTGTGACTATGACTTTGACTCGTTCTCGGACCTGGGGACTGAAGCAGGGCCTGGCCTGGCCTGGCCAGGTCTGAGCTGAGCTGCAGTGGCAATTTTGTGGGCGCAGCCGCTGTCCGTGTATGCCATAACTATTTATGAACAGTTAGTTAACTCAAATGCTAGGTGGCAATTAAATGGGCGTGGCTGCCTTGCCACACAGTCACAGATGCAGAGCAACCAAGAAATACAGAAAGAGATAGAGAGAGAAAGAGAGAGAAAGAGGGATACACACACACACATTCATACAGAAGCTTAGCTTCAGCCAGCTCCAGATAGAGCTTCAGCTTTAGCTTCTTGTGTTGTCCAAATCATAACCCTGCCCTGGTCCCAGTAAACAGAGAGAATCAATGAGAGCTTCGGACGTACTCAGTAACCATATAATTAGCATTGGTTTTGCGAACTCACTGGCCGTCAGTCCGCACGGGACTCGCCCAGGTCCACACCCCGAAAACGGCTAGTCAATTTGTGGGTTCTTTTTGTTTCGGCGTCTCAATAATAATATGGCCACCTTAGTTTGCCACTAATTTGGCCAGCATTTAACCTGCGCCACATGCCTCAATTAAAAGGCAAACTCTCTAATTGATAAATGAAATAGAATATTCAATTAAATGCGATCATGCCTGTCCCCTGTGTATTGTAGGTATGTATGTACATACATATGTGTGTATGTGTGTGTGTATGTGTGTATGTATGTGTGTTTGTATGTAGGTGCAAAGTAGTTAACACAAACATTGAACTTCAATTCGGTTTGCTGTGTCTTGGATTGGTTTGGCTTTGCCACGGCTTGGCTTGGTTCGATGATTCCATTAATTTACGCCTGCGCCCCCAAACCGTAATAACATCAACTGCAACAACAACAACAACAACAACAACAAAAACAACAACTGCAATTGAAGTGCAAAGTTGAACAACAATGCAGTCTGCATGGCTCTTGCTGCCAGTGGTTGTTGGTGGTGCTGGTGGTGCTGCTGGTGGTTGTGTACTTGAAGTTACAGCTGCCATGGCAGCGATTCCGCGTCGGAATAAGTCGCGAACCTCGCCTTGTCTGGTGTGCAGCAGTTTGTAGTCCTAGCCCAATCTTGATCGCATTTTTTACGGCACATAAATATATGCCAAAACACTACAATGAAAATATTGTGCTATACGAAAATGTGGCAACAACGGCAAGCGCTACAACTATGGCAAAAATATGAAAACGTTTTCAATGAAAATTAATGGGCAACGCCGAAAATTTCGGGGTGCTCGCTGCGCATGCGCAAAAATGTTAAAATCGTGACCACAGCCATAGCCAGAGCAGCCAGCAGAGCAAAAGTTTCGAGCTCCCAGCTACAGCAACAACAAGTACTACAACAACAACAACAACAACAATAACAACAACAATAACAACAATAACTTAGTTCGAAGCTACGATACGTTATTGTGTCTTGTGTCTCTGCGCTGTGGCGAGTCTGTGGAGCGCGTGTGATTTAGCAAATATTTAGACCGTATATGGAGCACCCGCCGCTGTCCATTGGGCAATCAATGAAAGCAATTTCCTGCGTTGCGAAAAACGTTTCGCATTCTGTGACCGGGCGATGTCACTAGGGGCGGCTCCATATTGATAATTCATAACGCGACCATTTTTGGTGAGCGATTTGAAATTAACGCGCCAACGAGCGACAGCCGGTTGAAATGTCAACATCAATTTGCCGTTGCACGAGCACTTTGATAAAAAAAAAGTAGTCGAAAATATTGCCAATCTACGCTGCAACAAGCTGTGGCAATTAAAAATGCGCATACGCCGCGTTGTCAGCCAAGTCAGCCAAGTCAGGCATAGCTGGCGGCGGCATCGGCTTCGCCGTCAGCTTCGGCGGCATAGTTAAAAGTGAACGCTTGGCTGGCAACACGGAAATCGAATACAGGCATCATCTGGCAATAACAACTCATTTCCATTTTGATTTTTGATTTTTGATTTTGAAAACTGAGTGCGACGGCGGGGGAGGCATCTAAAATAAATACGAGTATTTAGCAAGAAGTCACATACAAGCGACATAACAACAAAATACACTTCTTAAATTCAAACTGCCACAAAATACATATAAAAGCCAAAAGTACAATTAACTTCAAAAATTTAACTTGTTTAGATTATTCATATGCTTTATTGTGGCTACGCCCAATTCGCCAAACAAGTGCACTACAAAGTAAACGAGGTAGGTCCACATAAAAAGCCATATCGAGTCACGCAAGTGTTTTGGTGCACTCAATTGACTAGTAAATCGTATTCATATTCCTATTCGTATTTGTAATCGTATTCATAGAGCGCAATGTGTTTCATTATGCGAGTCACGCCCCGCTGGATCACAGCACGCACTTTATAAAGCCATTATATAAAAATATTTATTAGCAATGCTTTGCTTTTAATTAGCTTATGAGTTGGCGAATCAAATTGACAAAAAAAAATATATACATATATCTATATATATATATGTATATGTATATATATAAATGCTTTGCCCCGCACGTCGACTTCAAGTGCTTTGCGTGCGAATTGTGAACACATAGTATATTTGGTTAATTAGAGTGCAGTTAATTTGAATGTTCATTAATGTGTTGGCCAGGTGTGAACAGACACAAAGCGCTGGCCCGGACTCTGTTATGAGCATAATCAATCTGCGTCGTTTTGTAGTGCCAAAATATATTGCAATCACAGCATTCCCACACACGCCCAAGCCAAAAACCAAAATCCATAGTTAGTTAGATGTGGGGCGGCCTGGAAAGCGAAATATTGAATGGCGAGAGCCTATGGCGTTAATAATGCCAATTGCAAGTTTTATGTGCCACAACGATGCCAATAACAATAATAAACTGCATATTATTAAGCGCTTTAAAGTATTTGCAACGTGCGACGCTTGTTCATAACTCAAAGGCCTCCGATAGACACCGACGGACCGACGGACCGATCGACAAACCGACAGAGTAAGCGACCAATCGTTCGACAGACAGACAGACAGCCAGAACGACCGCAAAGCCGGATCTGAGGCTGGACGACCTCTCGCGGGGGCACACACGCTGCCAGACCAGACAAGGCGACGTGGTCAGCCCCATGCCAATATTGTTGTAATCTCGAGCAAGTCGTCGTCGTCGTCGTCGTAGTAGTTGTTTTCCACAGCTCGTTGCTCTCTTTTTGCATTGCATTTATGCTGCTGCTGTTGCTGCTGCTGTTGCTGTTGCCGTTGGTGTTTGTGTTACTGTTTTGGTGTTGGCCATTGCAAAATCATTGCATTTATTTAAGGAGCTCAATTTGCGCTCTGTTTGGGGATTCATGCTAATTGATTGATGGAACTGTTGGCACCTTCATGCTTAGCTCTCTAATGCTAATAAATTCATAGATCTGTAAGAAACGGACGAGCGTCTGGAACAAATTAATTAGTCGCTTAATAGTGACACTAAGCCCAGGCAGCCAGGCCCAAAACGTACAAATTACCCAGGCATTAGCATAATAAAACGATGCAACCCAAACGACTCTCATAAATTATGCATAGTTTTTGGACAAAACGAAACCGTTGCGACCACTGCGACTCCGACTCCGACTCCGAGTCCGACTGCGGCAATACTATCACAAAATTACAATAATAAAAGAACGCGAGACGATGAAACCGAAGCTGTTTTCAGATACCGGTCATCTCTTCTGGCTTTCG
This sequence comes from Drosophila kambysellisi, assembly GCA_035042185.1. Taxonomy (NCBI): domain Eukaryota; kingdom Metazoa; phylum Arthropoda; class Insecta; order Diptera; family Drosophilidae; genus Drosophila; species Drosophila kambysellisi. Next base: position 1,188,420 of record JAWNLS010000855.1, read on the forward strand.
CATATATTTCATTACTAGCGAATATGCTATTGGCGAAACTGCACGATAGATGGCGCTGCGACTACTGCTGCTTCTGCTGCTGCTGCTGCTGCTGACTGCAAGCTGGCTCACATCTGGCTCTTAATGCACAAGAGGCTAAGATGGAAAGAGCTGGCGAGCAACGAGGCCCCACAATCCAGGCTGGATGACGCTGATGATGGAAATCGTTATTGACAACGGAAGACGAGGGCTGGGACACCGATGGACTCGGCACTTTTGCACGTCAGCTGAGCGATTTCCATGCAAATGACCATGAAATGGAATTTGCTCGTTTGCCTGGTTCGGGCGATGGCGACTTATCTGAGACAAACGTACTTGAACCAGAAAACGAACGACACTTTAATGAAAGCCGACATTGAAACGTTGCCGTTGCCGTTGCTGTTGTCGTTGTCGTTGTTTGTTGTTGTTTGTTGTTGTTTGTTGTTGTCGTTTTTGTCGTTCCTGTTGCAGTTGCCGTTGCCGTTGCCTGTCACGGCCAGAAAGTGGCACACAGGCGAACAATGCGTAAAGGAAAGAGAAAAGTGGCGACAGAGTAGTAAAATTAATTGAAATGTCCCGTGGAATGTGGCGCAGAAGAGCATTTTTCAATTTAGGTTTTTCATTTTTTGGGCAATGGCATTTGGCGTTTGCCCGCTTTTCAATTAAACTGCAGCTAATTGCATTTGACAGCGGCAGCGGGCAATTTATATCAACACGCAAAAAAAAGACATAAAATTTGCGCCAAGTTTGTTGCCTAAGTCTTTTGTCAGCATCTGTTTCTGTGTGTGTGTGTGTGTGTGTGTGTATGTGAGTGTCAACTGCGTTGACTGTGACGGGGTGGCCGAGCAGCAAGATGCTGGCAATTTTCAAAAAATATAATAATCATAAAATAAAAAGCTGGCAACAATCAAACGGCCCCAACAACAGCAACAACAACAGCAGCAACAACAGCAACAACAACAACAAAAGCAACGGCAACTTGTGCGATAAAAAAAGAAATCTGTGTGATTTCGCAAGCTAAAAACGTTGGGAAAAAGCAACCACAGAAATCAAAGCAGCCAGCAGCAAAACCGACTGCTAACTCCCCAGAGATTTTTATGACATTTTCACAGGCAGGCAGGCAGGCAGTCAGTGCGAGGGCGAGCGAGAGGGGATGCGGCTGCCTTTGGCTGGCTACATGGCAGCCGTCTGACAGACGCGTCACTACGTGAGCGACGTGTTTAAAAGTTTAATGAGCCGCAAAATAATTGCAAATGCGGCGCATGTCGCCAAAACGTAGCACAGAGGCAGCAGAGCCAGGAAAGCTGGCAGGTAGTTGCAGCACCCAAAGAAAGACCAAATAGCTGGCCAATCGAGCAGCCAGCTAAATAACACTGCTACCAACAGACGGCCAACACCCCCCAGCGCCCAGAAAGGAGGCTGCTGCTGCTGCTGCTGCTGCTGTTTCTGCCACCTGTCGAGGGCGGCCACAGGCCACAATCGATGCGGTGGTTTGGTTCGGTGTTTGGCGTCGGTGTTGGGGGCACTTAATTGCCAAAAGCGTGACTTACATTTAAAAAATCATAAAAGCCACGAGACCAGCGCAAAGATAGCGCCCAGATAAGGATAGACGGATGCTAAGCGTTTGTCAGTTTCGCAAATTAACGAAAAATGCTTAGGACGAGCCGGGGGCCAATTAGGAGCACTTACCGCTGCCAGCTAACAGCTAACAGACAAACGGACAGAATGACAGAAAGACGGACAGAGAGGGGTTGCCAAAGGCGTCATTCTGTTGTCTGATGAGTCGCCAACTGGTTACTCTTTTTGTTGGTTTTTTTATTGACTTTAATTAGCGTTGTATTAAAAGCTTTGACACATTTCTTTGAGTCAGCTAAAGTTGTTGCCAAAATTATGGGAAATTCCGTTCGCTAAATGACAAATCCCCACCAAACTTGTGTATGTCTGTGTACACAGCCAGTATTAGCGACAGCCAGTGGGCGTAATTGCCTCAACACATTGTTCCAAGGTGTACGACGAATAAGAGATACTACGCACAGCACGTTAAATGCCTGCCAACAAAATTGAGTACGCATAAATCATGGCCCAAAGTGTCACTGGGCTGACAACGGAGACACAAAATCGGGTGCGAGATTCCGATTCCGATTCCCATTCCGATTCAGTTTCAGTTTCAGATCTGGAGCAGTAGATAAAATATGTTTGAGTATGACTCGTATTTAATAAAACAATCAAGCTGAGAGTGGGAGATATACATACATACATATATATAAGTATGATGGGGAATGTGTTTCAAAATACAAAAAGGGGCAAGGGAATTGTTGTTGACCAATAACGGAGTTTGGTGGTTTTCGTGTCTCTTTCATTTGGTCTGCGCCCGCACTTTAAACCGCTTGTTTTTTGTCATTGTCGATGTGTATATGTCACTGCTCCGCCTGCCCCGCCGTCCCTCCAACGATTTATCAACGATTACAGTTTCTAAACGTTTTAGCGCGTGCCACATGCCGTCAGCTTAACGCACTCTCAGCGGCCAATCTGTATGGGTATCCCTTGCAAAGCGTTAATCCCTTGGCAAACGTTTTCATTTTGCATAGATATTCGAGTATCGGGTGGCAGCAGCTACAGCTACAGATACAGATACAGATACATTTATAGCAGAGGGATTAACGCGCCATTGACATTTTTTGTTGTTGAGATTTTTGGGTTGTAACCGACGCACAGCAGGTGAGTTGTGTTGCTGGTGTTGACTTAGCTGCTAACGAAGCTGGCGGATTTGTAAGCCGTATCTCTTATAATCAAGTGTAGCTGGCTAGCTGTTCATGTGATCGCTAGTCGCGTTTGATTTATTTGCTGGCTATTTTAATGTCTGGACAACAGAGTGTTCGTTGTTTCATTAAACAATCATTGACTTCTAGTCGGACAAGCAGTCAGGCGGACAGTCTGTTTTTATGACCACCATATAAACATGCATAAAAATTCATCAGCAGTTGTGAGTTGATTTTAGTTATGTGCCCGTTTTCCGTTTTGCTTGATTTTAATAGTCTTACAATTCAGATGTTGCTCTTACTGTTGGTGTCGATGGTGTTGGTGTCGATGTTGTTGTCGGCGTTGGTATCTGTGCAGCTATCGGTGTTGCTGACTGCTGGTGTCTCTTGGTGTTGTTTTTATTGGCCCAATTTGTAAATATAGCGCAAAAGTGTTAAGCATAACAATGAGCTGCCCAGGTGGGGCAGCGATTTCTGGATCATGCCATCAAGTTCGTTGCCTAAGTAATTCGATTCAATTCAATTGACTTCAACTCCACATTTTTCCGTTTCGTGCTGCATGATTTGTTGTTTATTTGTTGCTTCTAATCAAAGACAAATCAAACACGCACCTACACTCAAAGTGTGTAGAAGTGCATATAAATTACAATACTTACAACGGCCTGCCAGCCACCAAGTCTTTGAAATCAACATTAATGCATCAATTGGTTTTTTTTTTTTTCAAATTTTAATTTTCATAAACAAACAGCGCAAAATTTACGCATTATTTATGATTGCAAGGCATGTAATTCGTATGCTAATTGATAAGTATCTCAAAATTTATTAACCAGCTAGGCTGAAACAGGCAACAGCAACAGCAAACTCAAAAAAAACAACAACGTCAGCGGCAACAACAGCAACAACAAATGCGTGCGTGCCGTGCGGCGTCAATTTTCAAGTACACAAATGCAAAATTGAAATCTTGATATATATAAGGCAGCAGCAACAACAACAACACTATGAATGCTGTTGTTGTTGTTGTTGTTGGTGTTGTTGTTGTTGTTGTTAATGGCCAGCTGGTTCTCACGCACAGCAGTCGAGCACAGCTGCATTCGGACAGCGTCAGGTTTAGAGCTGACCCCGGTCCCCGACCCAAACCGCCCCCTTGGCGGAGCCCATGACTTTTGTGATACCGCCACCAAAATCAAGTTCAAATATAAAGTTGCTTTAGTTGCGACTTCATTTGCAAGGCAAATTTTATTTGTGCACAATTTTTAGCTGGCATCGAGTTGTTGCTGTTTTTGTCAATAGCGCAAATATTTGTGTAATATAAAACCGCCTGCAATAACAACAACAGCAATGTCCAGAAACAAGTGCAACAACCAACACAAAACAACTTGCATTCGGCAACTTTGTAACACGAAAAAGCAACTGCAACCGAAACTGAAGCAAAAAGCGAATTTTGTATCAACAACATTAATTATAACAGCCATGCAAAATGACTAACACCACTAACAACCACACGAGCCAAATAAAGTAATGACTTTTTTCAATTGTAAATATCAACTACACTGCAAGAAATATTAATAATTCGTTAGTATAACAGTCCGTTAGAATTACAAAATAATGTGGGAAATTATTATTAATATTTTTTGGCGTTATATTAATCATATATTTCAATTTATTTTTAAGGTATAAACAGGACTTTTTCTCTTTATAGAAGAATAAATAAAATAGTTTAAGTGAGTATGAGTTTTTGTTGATTTGGGTTGGAAACAAACACAAACAAACAACAAACAAAACACAATTTGTTTGATGATTTATTGCTCCCACCTGATTTGAGACAGCTGATGATTTCTACTCGTCTTATAATGTAAGTACTATGCTGTCAAATCGTCAATTAAAAATAAAACCAAAAGCGATGTAACGCAGTTAAAATAAATGGAAAATAATAAATAAATAAATTGTGCGAATGGTCAGACTATATGGAAACGAATCACAAATGCAGTGTGTGGTTTACAAGGGGTCGTCGGGCACACACAGAGTGCTTGAAATATATTTGTGTAGAGGACAACAAAAAAAAAAAAAAAAACTACTGCGTGTCGATCAATAACAACAACGCACGCTTGTCCCGTGTGTGCGACATTTTTGTACATTTTCGCCTTGATCTAGAATTTTTTCCTATTAATTGATCTCATAATGACAGACACTTCAAAAGCGACATCACGACGTTTATTAATTAATGCACGCAGCACAACTAAACGCAACGAAACACGACCCGAACTCGAACTCAAAAACCACATTGATCGACTGGTGCGTATACGTAACATACGTTTTGCATGCGTTAATAACAACAACAGCAACAACAAAAACAACAACAACAACCACAACAACAGCAGCAACAGCAACAAGAACAGTACAACAACAAAAATGCCGGCAGCTTAATTAGCATTTTAGATTACTTCGGGGCAAGTGCGTAGCAAGAATTGAGCAAAGCGAAACTTTGTTTATAAAAATAAGTTTATGAGGTTACACCGAAGGTTGCAGCTAAAGTGCATTTAAATAAATATAATAAGCGGCTAACTATGACTGAACTAAGTATGCTAATTAGTCACTGCTGTCCAAGTATTTCCCGTTTTTCAAGCACCCAGCAAAGACCACAACACATTCACAAATTATTTATCAACTAGCCAGTCTGGCTCTGGCCTCACTTATACTAAACCTGGTTGCACAGAAGTAATGGTCTAATGGTAACTGCAGGAGAAGATGTGTCTGCTATCTGCAAAAATATTGCACAAATGCACTCAGCTCATGTTGAAACTAAACTGAAATTAAAAGTCAAGGAAAGCGAGTCAATTGGTATCTAATTTCAGTGATTTGTCTCGTTAGCAACGTAAAATGCTTCAATAGAAATTGTCAGCAAGCCAAAAGACTCCGCGTTGCCAAAACAAACATTATAAATGCGAAATTTTATTCAATTTCAACAGTATTTTAATTAAAGATATTTTTTTAATTTATATATATTTTTTAGTATGAGCCGAATAACTAAATTATAAATAATTGCTTTTTGTAGTTGCTGATTGGTATTACTTTTATTTTGTATTTCGAATTTTATGCAAATGCTTGCAAATTTGTCAAATTACGCGTAGGCGACTCGAACCGAGATCTGGAAGTGTTGCTGTTGCCGTTTTGCGTCGCCGTCGCCTCATCATGTGACGCCCCCAACAGATCCAGACACGCTTCGCTGTAGCAGCAAGTTCATTGAACCACCTACGAGAAATATGCAAATCGAGCGTTGCAAAAAAAAAAAAAAAAAATCATTGAGCCAAACAAAAAGAAAACTAATTTTTGATTTGATTTTTATTGCCTTTGTCTATTGTAGCTGAAATTAGTATGTATGAATTTCGATAGCTACTCGCATTTTTCTTCTTGTTTTTCTGTGCTGCAACGCCATCAAAACCACATTAATTAATGTTACCAAAAACAAGCTGCTGACAAGAAGATGAAGATTTATGTGCATTGCGCTTCACCCGAGAGTCACTTGGCACTTGGAAATACGTGCTTAAAATGCCGATTGGCCAGCAACCAATTTGCGAAGATGCTTATTAAATTAATATACGTTTATGGTAAGTATTTGACACAAATAAATTATAGCTGAATTTAAAAACGCTCTTCAAATAATGAATGCAAAATAATTTTGTGTTACCATAATACAATATAACAGCAAAAAAATGAAGCACGCTGCCAGTTTTAGCCAAAAACAAAAAATAGAAGCCCGCTTGTGACTATTGGCGATGTAGCAACCACTGACGCAAGCAAATCTGTGATTGACATACTGAGCAATTTTCGATTAATCTTTCACATCTTATCAGTGTTTTTATTGATAATTATGCAAGCCATAAACGAGACAATAAAGAGAGACTGATTTATTAATCTAGGTTATCTCTTACAAGCTATGCTTATTTCCCAGCTGCCAGCGACCACCTTTCAAATCCCATTTGGTGGCATCATTATGACGATTTGATTTTTATTATAGCCTAGATAACCATTTTGATTTTGATTTTGATTTAAATTTTAATAAAAAATTATCACGCCCATTTTCTGGTTACTAGCTAAAATGTCTGGCCGTAAATGACTGGAAAAATTCATTAGGCTGACTAAAAACGCACAAATTTCTCACTTGATTACAGACCAAGGCCCCGAATATGTTGCCCTTTTCGATTGTGATTTCAAGGGTCGCCGATGCTGCCACATGCGGCGTAATTAAATTTTCTTTGTTGCTTGGGAATTCGCTACGATTTTAATTGTCGATTTGTGCTGAAGCAGCCCACGGCGCTGAAATAGGCCTCTCATTTGAGGCAATCCCAGGCCTAGGCCCAATTGGGTTGGGCCCTTCCGCACGGCTAATGCTACAATTAGCAATTTCATGCGTCGTTTTTTGGTTGTTTGCGGCGTTTTTATTTTGTAATGTGTGAAATTGATTATAATTGGCAATTGGACTTATAAGCGGCCTGAGATTTCCCACTCAATTTATTCAGCTTAGTATTTTTTTTTTTTTAACTCAACTATGTGAAGAACAACAAAAATTTGTAACTGTAATAAATGGGTAGTCGGCATATTAAATATATCTATAACCAGCAATTTGGCCAACTCACAATAAGTTTTAATAAATATGATGCGAGCAGTATTCCGCTGAAAAACTCTTCATGTATCATTACGTTTTGCAATTTGCAAATCTGCAAGGCGATCGCAACTTGCGTGGCAAGCTCTTTGAAGTGGTTTTTTATCAAATGCTTCCACAATGTCGCCGACGCATGGACCTGGACTCGGGGAGCTCTAGGCATTATAACACTCGTAATATAAGCAACAAGCACATTCAAATGACACTAACGGTTCTGTCTGTCTCGCTGTCTGTTTGGCTGTGTGAGCGCCAGTAATCATGTTTTAACGACACTCACTCACACACACACACACACATAGATATACAAGCACACACAGCCATAAAAAACTCACGCTAGTACTTATATGCAGACATACAGGCGCGTCATCTGCGAGTTCATATAGAAATCTTGTAATCTGATAGGCATGACAAGAAATATTTTGCTTGTCATTAAATTTACTTTTATTTATGCAGCAGCGCTGATTGTTTGCTCTTTGTTGCTGTTGCTGTTGCTGTTGTTGTTGTTGTTAGTGTTGTCGTTAGAGTTTTTGTTGTTTAATTCGCGTGTTTTGTTTCGCAGCAACTCGAAATTAGTGAAAACTCTTCACATTTGTACCATGTACCATGAAGTTGGCTTAGGATCGAAGTAGCCAAAATGTATGCATATTGTGTTGGCGCCTCCTAGCGTCTGCCCAACTCATCGATTTTTGCCGCTGCTGTTGTTTTTGTTGTTGTTGTTGTTAGTTTCTTTTGCTTGCTGTGTTGCGCAATAGACGAAATATTTTCGCATGGCTCATTACAGTTGGTTTGGTTGCCGTAATCGACGCGGGCGCAGTGTAAGCGAAATATTCCGGGAATTCCGTCGTATGACGAAACAACAAAAGACTTAGGCAACAAACTGAGTAACGCTACAGCTGCTTAGAATAAGCAGTTGTGACGTACCGCAAGCTGCATCGCATTTTATATTTTTTCCTCTTTCTTGAAGTGCGTGACATTTAAAGTGCTGGCTGGCATTGCATTGGCAGCTGATGACGGCGATGACATCAGTGGCAGCAGCAAATGTCAGTCAAGTGCGTCATTGATATTTTAAACAAAGGGCAAAAAGCGTTTAGCTGGAAATCAAAGCATTTGTTGCTAAGCTACAGTAGCCAAATGGGCAGACAGCACGATTGACAGCCCCACTGACTAACAGATCGACTGACGGACGTGCAAGCGATCACCAGATGACTGGCGCACATCCGGACAGACGGACAGACAGACAGTCTGTCTGCCGCCTAGACAACATGTGTAATGACGCGAACCCGTGCAAAAAACCACAACAAAAAAACAAGCGGCATAATGAGCGCAATTACAGGTAAATCAAATCAAATGCGACTCGTTACTAGCCCAGGCACCGCTTGGAATCAGTCACAATAATTGCAGTGGCTAAAAAAAAGTTAATAAATCATGGCAGCAGAAAAAAGAATTAATTAAAAAAGCATATCGAGAAAAACTTGCCACGGTAACAATTTCAGCAGTTATAGATGAAACAAAAAACTGCAGCCAACCGGCTATTAAGAGAAGTTCTTGTTGACTCATCAGTCAGGCGGCGGCGGCCCACAATTAACAGCCCAGACCGACGCTGTTACCCAGAAACTGTCTGTCAACATTTCTTGAACTCAATTTCTTTGTCAGCGCATGCAATTAAACAATTGCCGCCTTTTCTTGTTGTTATTGTTAATGTCGCTTTTGCAGTTGTCTTACTGTTGTTGTTGCTGTTGCATCTTTTAAAGTTGTTGTTGCTGCTGTTGCTGTTGCTGACAATAAATTAAATTTAATTCGCTTTATGTGCAACCTCTAGCACACGCCCAGTTGTAGCTGAAATCTCGTGACTTGCGACTTCGCTATTGTGAGAATTAAATAGTTCTTTTCACATTTATTTGCAACTGCCTTTTGCCTTTTTATGTAATTTCCTTACTGTTGATTAAGTTTTTGTGTGATTTTGCTTTAATTATAGAATTTTAATTGTTTGGGTCGCGCATTAAAAGCAATCTAAGTAAAATGCAAAGTTAAGTTTATATGCGGAATACTTTATGAATGCAACAATTCAGAATAAAATAATTGTCATAACAATTAATAATATTTATTCAACACAACATTTTTTTGTTTTTTTTTTTGCATATCCTATTATTTTCTTATGCATGTAACGGTTGTATCATAAAAAATCATAAAAATGCTTTTCATTTATTCATGCTGTGCGAGTAAATACTAAAATTTTCATTTCAATCAAACACGCCAATTAAAACGTTTTTCCAATAGATTGCATCACCAGACTTTAACTATCCCACTAACACAGACACAGACAATTAGACGGACGGAGTCGGACAATCAGCTGCTGCTGCTGCTGCTGCTGCTGCTGGCGGCGCTGATTCGTCTATTGTTAAAGTGTTGAAGTGTTTTTATTTAAATTGCTCAACTGAACTTGTAATTATGGTGCACTCTTTATGTTGTTGTAGTTGTTTCTGTTTATATTGGTCGGACAGCGGCTGCTCTTTGCTTTTTACATAAAATAAGGAAATATATGGCAACGAAAGCATCAGTTGAAGTCTTAAAAGCCAAGTGGCCCGTTTGTAGCTGATGTTTTCTCTCAAATCACTGCAATTAATTGTTGTGGCAAACTTTTAACTAACGGTTTTATAGCCGAACGCACCACCATCAGCAGAGACAGCCACAACATCAACAACATCAGCACTATCAGCAACAACAACAGCAACAACAACGACAACAACATCGAATGCGGCAGCTGTTTTGTCTGTTAATTGTAATTGAAATCATTCCATCAGTTAATTGATAAATCCATTGCTTATTTCAGCTCAGATTCGAGCTAGTAGTCAGCTTGGAGTCAACTTAATGAATGCTTCACATCTTGTTGGCTGATGCTGCTCATAAAGTGCAATTAAAGGCTAATAAAACCAAATTCGACAAAATAATAACTATAGACTATAGAGTAGAAAACATTTACACTTACCGCAGGCAAAGTCCCCCGCTCCATTCAAATTAACGGAATATTTTAAATATTTTGGCCTTGTTTTATATTATTATTATTTGAAATATTTTTTGGATTTGTCTGGCACTGGCATTTGGCCGATTGAGATTCTCCGAGAAACAAACACGGCACAGACACAGAGACAGAGAGAATGCACACAGTCAAAACACTTGCAAGTATCCAGTTCGGCAAATCTCAATCTTTAAAACGCGGATGTGACCGTCGTCTGTGCAACAGTTGCAAAAGGCAGCACGTGAAATATTTATGTAAATTTATTTGGCTTTTTTTCGCGGCAGTAAAATGCATTTGGAAACATTAAGAGGCACACTTTGCAATTGTCGTTGGGGCTGCGATTTGATTAAAGTTGAAGCCACCGGTCTGGCAGTCGACGAGCTGTCCGGCGTTTGTTTTTGTGTTGTTAGTTGTTTTGTTAGTGGTCGGCGCTGGTAGCCAGCTGTTTGTTTGTGGCAGGCAGGATTTGACTTGTCAATTAGTTTGTTGCTTGTTGCATTTTGTTGCTGTTGCTGTTGTTGTTCTTGTTGTTGTTTTTGTTTTTGTCGTTGTCGTTGTTATTGTTGTTTTTATTTTTGCTGCTATCACCCGAAACACCGTTATCTGGCGCAACTCTCACAGCTAATAGCATACGGCTCGTAGTAGCTCTCGACACTCAATACCAATCACATAATGCAGGCGAGCAATGAAATCGGCAGCAAGTTCGTTGCCTAAGTCTTTTGTTTAGCAGAGCGACAGTTGTGTTATAGCTTCTGTTGCTGCGCCTATACTATATATATATATATGTATATGTATGTATGTTTTTAATTTTATTTTTATTTTTAAATCGTAAACATTTTTTATCGCTTCATGTTTTTGTATATACAATATAATTAATTTGCTGATATTTTTCTTTTAACTGCACGCTTTTGATGTGATCTTTTGGCGGCACTTAAAATTAATTTAATTTAATTTGTTTTATATTTGTTACTGCCCGTTGCCGTTGAAGGAAACAAGTTTGTGTTTTTGATTATACTACTATGTAGTACATATGTATAAATTTTATGTGTGTATATACTAAATGTGGTAGCTTGACGAAGGGCATATCTATGCACATGTTTATTTACATACACAAATGTAACATATGGGTTTTTATTTGTATGTGTAAATGTGTGTATGTGTTGTATTAATTTGGTTTTATGGCAACACTGAATTGCTTTTTACTGTTGCTTGTTCGGCTGCTTTTATGAGTGATTTGGTTTAGAGCAGCCACAGATGGCTAAACATTAAAAATTGTAAGCTTTCGATGCAGCTGCAATCATTATTTGATATGCGTTGTGAATGCAGTTCATTGGCCAAGTCTTGCATACGGCCACAGTAAAACAGACGTACATAAATCGCATGCAAAACGCACGAAATCGCAAATCGCAAATAAAACGAGCGCACGCGACTGCGAAAACGCGTGAAAACTTCACAAAACTTTTTTGCAACGCGCGCAAACGCAAAAAGTTTAAACAGTCCCGCAAGAAAGTCGCACAGAAACTGCAAGAGGATGAAAATTGCAGGCAGCTCGAGCTCCCAGCTCATTGCCGAAGTCACCGCTTAGTGCAGCGCAGCAGCAGTCGCGGCAGCAATTGAGTGCAATTGCCGTTGCTGTTGCCGGTGCAGCAGCAGCAACAACAGCAGCAGCAGCAGCAGCAGCAGCAACCATAACAATAACAATAACAACAAGTTGCAAAACACCAACGAAGCGCAGCGAGCAAAAATCGCCAAGCAAAAAAGTGGGAAAATAGCAACAACCTCTCAAAGACCGACTGACCGAGTAATACAGTCCAGCAACAGCTATAGCAACAGTAACAACAACAACAACAACAACAACAACAACAGCAACAGCCAAACAGGCAACAGGCTGCCGCAGCGGCTCTGACAGCGGCTGCGGCTTACGATTGAGGAGCCGAGCTCACATACGAACCTGGGAGCAACGGCAAAAAAGCCGCTAAAACGCAAAAAACCTGTTGAGCTGGCTACGGCCGCCGCTTGGTCTCTCTGCCAGCGTCGTTCGTTGCTTCGTTTATCGCCGATCGGCGTCGCTCTCTAGCTTCAGCTCCAGGTTCAGCTGTAGCTCTGTGCTCAGTGCTCAGTGCTCAGTGCTTGGCTCTGCTCTCTCAGTTGGCGTTGTTGAATATGTTGGTGATTTTCCAGTCAATCGCTCTGCTGGTTGCTGGCTGCTAGCTGACCTAGCGGTTATTTTCCAACACAGCTGTGCTATCAGTTGCCGATCAGCTTTTGACCAATAAAAAGAGGTTTTGACGACGTCACTGGAAGGCGACGCTGCGACTGCGACGCGTGGAATGTGCGAGCAGCTTAAACAGCACATGAATTGAAGAGAATACGAAATACGCTTCATGGCGTTAAGAGAACTTGGGCCTAAGCGTGTTTTTGGCCCTGTGGCCATTTGGTTGATAAGAAATTGAATAAAATTATATGAATTTTATTAGCAACACACATTAATTTTTTTGTTTTTTTTTCGCGAAATTTTACAAGTATACTTTAAAACGCCTCTCGACAAATTCGAGCTGACTCGTATCAAGGCTCATTTATCAGTAAAACAGCGAATTGCCAGTTTTCTGGTAAGAAACTAAGTTGCCGACCAAAACAAAAAAATTAAAAACAAAAAAAAAACGAACAAAAAATGAAATAAAGCTGTTGCTGCTGCTCTGCCGCTGCTGCCACCACTTGACTTGTTGTGATTAAAATCATAATTGAAAAGCGCCCCTTCCGCCAACGGGGCCAACGGATAGAAGTGCTGCCAAAACCCGCTTGCTGCTCACACTTTGCTGGCAGACATAGTAGCAACAGCGGTAACAACAACAACACCAACAACAACTTTGACACTTGCCACGCGTCAATGTCAAAGGCCTGCGCTTGACAATTTAATTGTCACACGCCCGCCGCTTTTGGTCAGCTGCGGCAACAGCAGCAACAGCAGCAGCAGCACACGAACCTGCCGCCGGGGTCCGAGCTCGAACTCTATTAACGATGCCAATTGACGGACACTTGAATGCAGCACAGCTGTCAGTGTGGGGGGTGCAAGGAGAGCGTCTCGAACTTTGCATTAACATAAACATTGTTGGGCAGCAGAAGGAGCGTGCTCGGCAAGGGAGACAATAACAGCAACAGAAACATCTTGAACATTGTCATAAATAACGCGCCAATGACAACTTGTTTGGTCGCTGGCTGGGATTGGGATCGTTGCTCGAGTCGAGTCTGAGACTGGGACTGTGGTTACGAGTGGGACTGGGACTGGGACTGAGACTGCCGTCTAATGCAGAAATTGACGTGCGGCGTTTGCACCTACCACGTTTTTGATGCGTCCGCTGCAGCAGCTCCCCAGGCGGAGGCCACATAAAAGTGGCGCGGCAATTGCCAACTTTGGCCAATGTCGGCGACAAGTGTAAAACGACTGTCGATGCCGGCGAGTGCTGCTCCAGCATCGGCATCAGTATCACCTCCTGCATGCCAGCTTGGCTCGGCCTGGCCTGGCCTGGCCTGGCATGATCTGGTCTGCTCCTTTTAGCTATCGTCGACACGTTGACGGCGTGTTTGTGTGTTTATGGCAGCTGCCGTTTGATACTCATTCAAGTGCCGCCTAACATGATTTCGGTGTCATCTGCCTCTCAGCTTTAATATCGGCTGTTTAATGTGACATTTCGTAGCTGCATGTTGTTGGCTGCTGCATTATTTATGAGGAGAGGCAAACGTTTCTGTATCTAACATTTCCCCATGCAGGAATCTTAAATGTTTAAATGTTTTTTAATTTAGTGATGATTGATGTCTTGTCCACGTTGCCTTGACAACGACACACGACTTGACGCAGTCTAAAAACTTTGACTGCGACGTCGACTGCAACTGCAACTGGAACTGCGGCTGCGCCTGCGACTTCATCTGATTGCCATTTTGGATGTTTGTTAATGTGCCTGTGGGGATACGCAGCTAAAGAGTACGTCAGCACAAAAGTCAATTAAGCGGCGATTTAAATGCAGGCAGGGTCAATGCCAGGTTGCAGACTAGAAAGGAGTGCCACAAATGGCAGCCAGATTTGGCCTAATGGTCTCTCGCTACGTGCTGCCCATTGTGCCCCATTTGACCTGATTTTATTTGCAGTATTTTACTTTTATTTCTCACTGTATACTGTGCTGTGCTGTACTATGCTGTACTGAGCTGTACTGAGCCTTGCCGTGCCATGCACGCTGGCCTGGCAATGATGCGGAACTGAATTCGAAATGAAATTGCAACCACAAATTGCAAGTCGGACCCATCGACAATTTCATTTTTCTCAATGCAGTCGAGTTCAAAAGGTTTACCAAATTATAAATTAAAAGTAAATCGAATCGAATGCGCACCCATTTGTCTCTGAACTTGAAAGTGCCTATCCCGCCTGGTAGCTTGTGAAAGTCAGGTTTGGGGTCAGGCTTATAGGCAGCAGCAGCAGCAGCAGCAGCCACAGCCGCAGCAGCAGCAGCAGCCACAGCAGCCACGTTCAACAAACAGGTGCACACCAAATCCGTTTGACAGTGCTGTCAGCTGTGTGTATTTTTCCATCGTGTTCTAATTTGCATGCAAACGGAACTGAAGCCGGACCGGCATCGATTCTTGAACTACGACTGTCTGTCTGTCATGATGAATTACTTGGCATGGGCACGTGAACGTACTAGATCACACACACACACACCACACACACACACAGACAAATGAGATCACATTTCCAGTGGCAAGACGTGTGGGCGTCCTCAATAGTCTGCCAATGCGATGTCGCATGTGATTCCGATTCCGATCGCAATTCCAATTGCCACAATCTCAATTCATAATGATTATGCCGCTCATTAGCAGGCAGGCATCAAAAACACTAACAACAACTGGCTGAGAGAACAACAGCAGCAGGAGCTGGTTCATTGCTAATTACAATTGCCTGACAGAGAGCAAACTGGCTGCTTTAACGAGGACATTGGCAATGGCAATGGCAATGGTCATGGCAATGGCCATGGTGATGGCAATGGCAATGGAAATTGCTATGGCCCGGCTAATTTATGCCCACGCATTGCCATTGCGGGGATTCCATTGGTCATTGGCCATTGGCCATTTGGCTGTCAGCTTTTAGTGCGTACATCACTCATTGTTACAGTTAGAGAGTTGGCGGCTCTAATTTAATTTAAATGAAACTCACTGTAGTTAAAACACCCGCGCGATGTAGCCGCATGCTGCACATTTATCTGCCACAGGCAGCGACTTTAACTGCGAGTTGAGTTGCACTGGGCAAGCGGATCTTGCTCCACATCCACTTGGCTGTCGACTGTCCAGTTGCTGCAACTTTTCAAATGTGTGTTGGGTTTACTAGGTGAAATTTTGAGCTGACGTGGGCGTTGCAATATTTTTGGTTTTATGGCCGTCGTTCACAATGCACCTCAATTGCTGTCTCCCGGCGGGTAAACATGGCAAAACTGGCACTGTCATTAACCCATTAAAATGTACCTGTAACTCGATATCAAGCTGAGCCTTCAATTTTGGATCGCTGTCCAGATCTGGCTGTTGTTTCTAATTTCCTTAGCTATTCCCATTTCATTGATGGCTGTTTTGACATTTTAATTATGATAGAGTAGAGTTAAATTAAATAATTCAAAACTATATACATATATACTGAATTCAATAAGTGCATTTAATTTAGGTTTAACACAATAAGCCTAATGCATCCTGATTTACTACGTTTATAAATTACAAATGTCATTGATAATGATGATGTCTAAATGCGTGATTATTATTTAACAACCCTATTCTAAAATATTCTTAATTAGAAAATGAATGCGAATGGCTTAAACGACTGTCGACTAGTGCTTGCCAGTAGGTTAATCACCAGTGCCAAACCAGAATCAGCGATTGTCATCATCAGCGTCATCGTTGTCTCTGGCTTATTGCTGTTAATTCATTTTGCTCGCGCTTATCAACAGCGCCATCAGCGCAAAAGCGAACATTTGTTAAACACTAAATGCACTTATTTGTTTTGTGGCAGTGGCATCCGCATCCGCAGTTGCAGTTGCTGTTGCTGATGCTGCCGCAGTCGCAGTTGCAGTTGCAGTCGCAAAAATGCAATCAACATCGGCCACACAGCGGCAGCGCCGACGACTAACTGACTGACAGTAGTTAGGAGCTGCGACTTGCTCGCGCAGTGGGGAAGCTACTAAAATGAGCAGCCAGTCTTAGTCTCAGTCTGAGTCAGAGTCAGAGTCGGAGTCAGAGGCAGAGTCGGAGTCAGAGTCTCAGTGTGAGTGAGCCCCATGGCGGCGCAAACTCTGACTCCGACAACACAGTTTTGACTCCCACGTTTGCGCAGGCGCATTGCACAAATTGCATTATTTGCACGCCGCGGAGTTGTCTGCCAGTTGGAGTTGGAGTTGATGTTCTTGCTTTTGCTGTTGCTGTTGCTGTTGCAGTTGTTTGTTGACTGTTGACTGTTGTTGTTACTATTATCATCAACATTGTTCTTGTTTGGGTTTTGGCAGTGTGGTGCGCAAAATTTCTACCGCTTTGCTGCTCGGTGCATGACGGCAGCGGCACTTGACGCCACGAGAACATAAAAATGCTTTTCAGCACTCGCACTCGCACTCGAAGCGATGACGATGCTGCCGCGTTGTTCAACTAAACTACTCCAGTCAAAATAGCATTTTAATAGACGCAGCATCCACAAAAACAGCAACTACCATTGCAAACATGAATAGCGAGTCGACACGACGACCTGGACCCAGGCTTTATGACGCTGCAACATGTGAAAATAGTTGAGCGAAAGAAATTACAAGCACACGCTTTTCTAATCTACGAACCTTTGCTGCTGCTGCTGCTGCTCCTGCTGCTGCTCCTGCTGCATGTCCAAAAATTTGACAGTGGTTTGCGGGGGGCGGGCACAAATCTTTATTTTGTGTTTTATGTTTGCGTCCAGGAATTATATCCAGTTAGCTTCCTCTGCCCAAAGCAAATAACACTTGTAACGCCCTGCACGGAGTCGCTGACTCTGTTTTGTTTGTTGTTGTTGTTAATGTTGTTGTTGTTGTTGGTTTTGGTGTTGTTGATGAGATTCGTATTGGTGTTCATGATCATGTTGGTGTTCGTGTTTACTTTGCTGCTGAGGTGCTGAGCTGGTGCACATTTAGCCAAACGCTTGACTTACCCATACCCCCATTTTTGGGTGGGTGTCTGTGTAATGAGCAACTGTTTATTGCTGTCTAAAGTTGGCAAGTGAAGTGCTCATCATGACAGCTGTAAATTTGCCCAAGCAAAGATGATTTATAATTGTCATAGACTTCCTGGTTATGTTATTTACATAGCAAAGATAATGCTTGAAAGTACTTGTAATCGTAATCGTAATCGTAATCGCACATGGCATATACATTTCAGCCGCTCTCGTCATCATGTTGACATTATGGGCTAAAACAAACATTGCGGTCATGAGGCATTAATCGTGTACTCACCGCTGCAAGGAGCAGCAGGTTTTAGTTAAGTTTTTCTTAATTTCACAATTTAATTTCTCATTTTTAAATTTAATCTAAACTAATTTTTTCTTGGGTTATACTTCCTGAAATATCTCGTGGCCTGCTTGGTTCAGCAATGATTAATAATAACGTTTTTAATAGATTGTTTTCCTTTAAGAGAGTTGACTAAAAATTAAACCAATTATTCGATAGATTAATTTTATTTCTTTTCTTAGTTTCAGTTCCTGTCTGGTACGTGATCAAACAGAATACTCTATAAATCAAGTTAATTACATTGCCTGCAATAAAAACAGCAGCAAATCATCCAGTTGAGACTTTTTGGGCTGGACAGACACAGAAACAGCTACTAACAATTAATTTAATTGCAATTGCATGAAATCACACAACACTCAACATAATATTATAATTAGTTTTTAATGCGCTTCATTATAAAAGACGCAACTGATTCCGAGTCGAATCAGTGATGCATTGTGGGGAGTCGTCCGCAGCTCCTTTTTAAACAGAAACAGAAACAGAAACAGAAAATGTGAAAATAGTTCAATTTAACGAGGGCCATTTATAATTTTATTGACTACTAGTCGACGGTCCATTAATGGCGAGTTCTGGGCAACAGTTGTGAAATTTGGCGCAGCAGAAGCACCGCAGGCGCTGACATGTGCGATTGGGACTTGGATTTGGCTTTGGTTTTGGTTTTGGCTTTTGGTTTCGCTTTTGTACAATCAAGTTAGAGCTGAATTTTCAACATTAGTTTGCAATTTGATGGCCCAAAGCTGTCACGTCGGAAAGCAGCCGAGGAAAAACAAAATGTAAAGCAGCAACACATTTGCAACATTTTGACTTCTCGTCAAAAAGTGGCGGGGAACAGCCAACAATGTTTGCTAAACAGGCACACGTCGAGCCACCGAACAGACTCGAGTTGAGGTCTCAGCCTCAGCCTCTGACATATTCCTTGTTGACGGCGCACGACTTGGCTAAGGACGGCGGCCGTCTTTGCCGCTGACTGGCACGGATTGAGGGCATCATTATGATGTGACTGTGGCTGTGGCTGTTGCTGTTGCTGTGACTGCAGCAAAAATGGCCATGGTGACGACGACGGCGACGGTGACGGCAACCTTTCGGGAGGGGCTACATAAACATTTTCATTTTCGTTTGGCATAGAAACGTCACCGGTTGGCACATTTATCAAAAGTTGCCTTACTGACATTTGCAAGCCACTTGAAGTGGGTTAGCGGTGCAGTGGTTTTTTTTTGCCCCTAATTTTCTTTTGCCTGTCCGCGTTCAGCTCTGATCTCATTAATTTTATTTGTTGCAAAAACGAAAAAAATTGACTATTTGAAACACATTGCCGCCCTGAGGCGTCACAATGTGGCGATTTCTCAATACGCAATTTTAATGTTATTTATTGAATTGAGAAATGACTCTGAAATTAACTAGCTCAAATACCAATTATATATCTGTTAATCAAAGGGCGGCCCTCTAATGATATCAGTCCCAATCGGAGCATTAATAATGTTTTTCTTTAACGATTTGTTTGCAACTAGCTGGCCACTAAATCAATTAACGCCTGCAGCCAATAAGCCGAGATAACAAGCCCAAGCCAAAAGCAAATTATTTTGACATTTGCAACCGCAATACGCCCGACCGCCCGCCCGACCGCCCGACCGACCACCCGACCGACCACCCGACGTTGTCGTGGTTGTCGTTGAGTTTGCCGTTGACTCTGATGTAATCGCCGACTGGCATCGGGCTTGGCAACAAAACATTGGCGCTGGCCACAAATATGTTTTATCGCATTTATTATCAGTTGCACAAAATCGTCTATAATTGAAATACTGTTAACTAGATTAGCGGCCATTAAAGACGAACGCGTTTTAGCCTGCAACAGTCGGCAGTTAAACTAAACGGCGGGCGTTGCATTTGGCCACCAGTTTGTCAGTTTGCCCGTTTGCCAGTTTATTACCAGACCAGATACGTCATTCGCTCATTCTGCTAGTTTAAAGCCAAGACTGAAAAGCACTCAGTCTCAGTTACCGAAATGGTGCGATTGGTAAACACCAGTCCAATAAATCAGCAGCAGCCCGAAGGGACATGCTCTCCATTTTCGATATTGTTTATTTAAGTGCATTCAAATAAGCCTTTTTACTTTTTCAAATATAATTAAGTTGTTTAAGTGGAATTTGCGACCATTAAATTATGCAAATGTTGCCGCACACTCGAAACTCAATCGCTTCATGCATTTTTACACCGGTAATTTGCACGCCGTCGCCCTCGGGTGCCACCAGATAAATTGTAAATCACAAAACTGGGCAAGTTCGGATTTCTTTACCAATTCGCACCAGTGCATAAACATTATGTGAGGGTGCGTTTTTTTATAAGCTTTAAAGTAAAGAATATTTACATTGTTATTTACTTTAAAAGTTGTATTCACTGATAAGAATTAGGTAAAGTATGCTTTATTTTATCGATAACTGCCTCAGTTTCTGAATTATCGATACATTTAGATTTCCGATAGCAATAAATTCCACAATTTAAGAGGCAGAGGCTTCTACTTTATACATAATATGCATATACATATTATTGATCAATTTCATTAAGATCGGACAAGAAACACCAAAGTTATAGTCGAAAATATATTTTCATATTGATCTTCTTGTTGTCAGCAGCATTTTCTGTATACATATAAATGGGCGAGCGCATGAGTGAGAAAGAGATGGCATGATAAACGACGCTAGCGTCAATATATTTGTGTGTATTCTGCAGAGCCCCGATAATTACTATTTCGTGTACGTGTGTAAGTGTGTATGCACGTGTTTGTAGCCATTCAGGTCGGGCATTTGAGTGCAAATCATTTTAAAGGGAAATTTGCAAAGAAAACTAGAATATATTTAACAACTGGGTTAAACGTATATCGTAGTCGAGTTAACTCGACTACAGCATCTTATTTGTTTTTATTTTATTTGTATTCTTTTATCTTTTTATTAACCGTAAAGGCTGTAAAGGTAACCCTTGATTTTATTTTATTATTGCTACCACATTTTATTAGTGCTTCTTTTGAATCATTTCGAGTCAGTGCATTACAGTTGAGGTGCTGCACACAAGTTTTCATGATCGTTGCAAAGCGCATCATGCATTTTTAATTGACATCAAAGCACTACTCGAGGAAGCTTAAATTTGTTTATTTGATTTTTATTTTTATGTTGGCTCCTTTTTCGATTGTGGTCAGCTGTGCCAACTGGCATACAGTGATAATGATGATGATGATGATGATATTGATGATGATGATGATGATGATGATGATGATGATGATGATGATGATGACGCTGTGTTTGTGTGCCCACACACGCACATAAAGATGTCAACGCTTAACTTATCAAGCAAATGAAGCAACGATGCTGACGTTCACACAATAAAAACTACGATAATTTCTTATTTGAGTTTTATTTGCGTGTCGTTGCTGGACACACAAAATACAAATACAAGTAGCGCCCACCGTTGGCCGTTTATCAAACAACAATAAACCGTAATTTATGAAAAATGCTTGTAAAATGACGATAAAACAAGTGCCAGGCAGACAACGGGACAGACAGACGCTGCACCCGAAGAGACTACAACTACAACTACAACCACAACCACATCCACGACAACAACAACGACAACGACAACGATGATGATGATGATGATGACATGGACATAGACATTGCTGCCTGTCTTGCACAGGGGCAAAGCTTAAGCCCGAGCCGTGGCAAGTGCACACAAGGCATGTGGGTGTCTCTTTATGTGTGTTTGTGTTTGTTTACCTCTGTGTGTGTGTGTGTGTGTGGACAGCACAAAGCGAAGACAAACAATTCATTGTATGCAAGTGTCTCGTGGTCGTGGCTTTTGGTCTACGATCCCAGCTGCATCTTCACTTTGGCCTGCACATTTCACCATTGTCGACACGCTTGTTTTGTACCAACCCAGCCGGCCAAGTGAGCAGCCAGCAACTGCGACGGTAACTGCTTTTGGCCCAGTCCAGCGGCAGGTCAGGTCCACAAAACATTTGTTCAAGCCACAACTTTTGCTTTCATACTCCAACGCTGGCGAGTTGTTTATCTAATTGTTGTGGACAACGTTTTACAATTACATACATATTAATTGAGTCCATAGAGTTTTGCAAGTCAGCCCTTAAAACTGCTGACGCCACAATTTAGCCAGCCCCATTAAAAACCTCAAACTTCTGGCCCACTGGCGAGTTCTGCTAATTAAGGAGAATTATTTCTGTTACTGCTGGCCTGGTGCTTAGGGGCAGTTCACCCCTGTGACCTTTTAAGTATATTTAAATGTGTTTACTCTGACGGGCGATGTTGACCGATAATATATCCTGTCACTATAATCCATAAATAGTGACAATTTTGATGAAATTCAGTTTGTTCAGTTGCCTGTGTCCTCTCGGAGTTAGTTGCGGATTCGAGCAGACTGTTGACGGGTTGCGTTTTACGTAAGTGAATATTTTCTTGATGTTTTTTTTTTAATTCTGGCAAATGAAAATATGCAAAAATATGCACCGCAAAGGCACGAAGAACGGCACGAAGACTCATTTCAGCCTCAGAAATGAGGTACATCCAAGAAAAAATCAAATTATGTAAAAACTCTGCTAACTCAGGAACCCAAATATCAGCTAACCAATATTGGCCTAGTACCCGTTGAAGAGTCTTGATGTTGTTAAGCTATGTGTCTTACCCTTTGGTAGTCTGTCTGTTTTGGCTCATTTCATTAGCATAAATCGAAGAAAGCCGGTAATAGCCATAGTAGTCGTACAAAGTTCTGTGCTGCGGAGTTAACTCCTACAACATTGTTAGAACTTGCCACCATATTTGCAAAGTATTGAGTATTTGTATTCACCGACTATTTTCTTATATTTTCTAATTTATTTTCACAATAGCTGTAATATTATTTAATATATATTCACTTTAATCCAGTCATACGAGGGTGGTTTGATGAGTACCTGACCTACATAAGAAAAACGAAAATTTTTGGAAAAATTATTTTTTATTTTTCAATATAATCCCCTTTCAGCTCTACACATTTATTCCAGCGATGCTCCAACTTTTTTATCCCCTCTAAAAAATATGATTTCTGTAGATCCGCAAAATACGTCTCCGTAGTGGCAATAACCTCCTCGTTCGACCGAAATTTCTGCCCAGCGATTGACTTTTTCAAATTTGGGAACAAGAAAAAGTCGCAAGGGGCCAAATCCGGAGAATAAGGTGGATGGGGCAGCAGTTCGTAGCGTAATTCGACCAATTTGGCCTGGGCGACGCCGGAGGTGTGAGCGGGAGCGTTATCATGGTGGAAGAGCACTTTCTTCTTCACCAAATGGGGCCGTTTCTTCTTCAACTCGGCGTCAAATCTTCCCAATAGTTCGGCATAGTAGAGCCCTGTAATCGTTCTTCCCTTCTCTAGGTAATCTATGAGGATAATACCTTTCGAATCCCAGAAAACCGTGGCCATCACCTTTCCGGCCGATGGAACAGTTTTCGCCTTCTTCGGGGCAGATTCGCCAGGTGAAGTCCACTGTTTCGACTGTTCTTTGGTCTCTGGTGTGTACCAGTGAATCCATGTTTCGTCAACAGTCACGAATCGACGCAAAAATTCCTTCGGATTACGCTTTAACAGCGCCAAACCATGCTCCGAAGTGGTCACGCGGTTGCGCTTATTGTCTGGTGTGAGCAAACGCGGCACCCATCGCGCCGATAGCTTTCTCATACCCAATATTTCATGTAGGACATGAAACACTCGTTCTGTTGAGATGCCTACTGTCTCAGCTAACTCGCGCACCTTCAACCGGCGGTCTGACAATACCAGATCATGTATTTTCTTCACTTTATCCTCCGTGGTTGCTGTTTTCGGGCCACCTGGTCGTGGCTCATCAAAAACGGACGTGCGACCACGTTGAAACTCACTAAACCAATTTTTGACGGTGGTCATCGAAGGAGCAGAGTCACCGTACACAGTATCCAAGCGTTCTTTGATTTCACTGCGTGATTTCCCCTCCAAAAAGAAGAATCGAATCACCGACCGATATTTTCCATTTTTCCATTTTTCTAAAATGCGTGGACACGACTGCTTTGACACGTGGTGAAAACAAAACTAAAAGTCCGATTTGACTGAAATTTTCACTGTGGCTGTTTAGGTTTATGTACTATACGATAGTCACGTCATATTGCAATAGTGGCGCCATCTGGCGTCAAGGTCAGGTACTCATCAAACCACCCTCGTATATGTATGCTCAATGGATATCGAGTTACTAAGCATTCAAGTATTTTTTTCATTTCATTTGATTGAACTTGTACTAAATATCATCGCAATAATATATATATATAAAGCCGTCTTTCCAATGTTTGACACTAAAATAGAGAGATTTCATTGTCTTAGAAATCAATTGAAGTAATAATCGATGACAAGCTTGTGCCTCACATTCTTAGAATATTGAGCGAACACATACATTTCTTAGGTTTGATCTGGCGTTAGACAATTGGCATACAAGTTTCATAGAAAAGAAATTGGAAAAACAATTTATGGCGCCACGATTTGTTGACAAATTTCTCACAACACGATTCATAAATTATGTGGCCGTGACCGTGGGCTGCCTGTGGATATATATGTATGTGAAGGAGCCAAACTTCCATCCGCACGACATGTGAGACAATTTGGAAACGTAATCGTGCAATAGGTGTCACTGAAGAGTGCTGACACTGTTTCGCTGGCCTGACGATCATAATTTGCAAGAAATTATAGCTGCGTCGAAGGTCGTTAAAAAAAATACACGAATTAAGGTAAATGTTGTTCGCAGACTTTTAAATTATCTTCATCTTTTTCGACTAGGGGGTCACATAACTTTCTCTTTTCTCGCTTGACCCAAAGGCATGCGCATGTTGCAGCTGCCACGAAGGATCACTCGAGACGCTCATATAGTTTTATTACACTCATAAAGAACGCCGCATGAACTTTGGCTTTCGGCACTCAAGCCAAATATGTCTTAAAACCGAATCTTTGTCTAAAGGATTACCGTAGCGCCAGCGGATAACATTTATTTAACTTAGTTAACATTAACAAATATGAAAAATTCATAGATAAATGTATAATGACTTTTATTTATTTAATATCCAAGTATTAATTTTATGGTTCTATGTTAGAATTAATCTCAGGCAATTATGAACTGAATATATATCTTTCCTTGTTTCAGATAAAGTTTTTATAAAGTTTATTCGAAGACAATTTTTAACTTTATCTTCTCTTCTTTCAGCTCAAGTTTATAAAGAGTGTTCTTCGATATGTGGATTAATACTGATTTTAGGAATTTTGAATCAGGACTCTACCAACTGTACGCATTCGTAATGCAGTTCATCAATGGAAGAAGCATCTTCTATTACAATCCAAGTGGGCTGGAATGCAATTGGCAGTGGTTCCAGCAGCACAATCTGTCCAACCAGCCACAGTGGGCTTGGTACAATCGAATACCATACTCCTCACTGATAGAGCAACACAACAGCGAACTCTTTGTTATTGCCTGTCTGTCCGACAGCTTCGATATGAATGAACTGATGACATTACCTACTATTCTAACTCATTTGAGGAGTGTACGTGTGCTCATTGAGCTGGGAAGCAGCAATGGAAGCAGTGGTATTCCCATCTCTGAAATGGATAATTTGGCCACTCAAATTTTTTCGTTTTGCATGCAAAGCAGCATGCTCAACGTAGCTCTGTATTTCCAGAATTCGACTCATCCTTTAACTTTGTACAGCTTCAAGGCGTTTCCACGCTTTAGATTGCTTAAGAGGCTCTTTACCAGTTTGAGCTTAAGCCCAGAAGACGAGCTTTATCCTAACCAGATAAAAAATTTCGAGGGCTACCCACTGCGCGTCATGCCAGATTTATATGAGCCAAATACGATCTTGTATCGCGATGCACAGGGAAATTCGCGTATGACAGGATCCTTGTGGCATTTTATTAAGTCATTTGCCGAGACTCTTGGTGCGGGGATAAGTATTTCATATCCGCAATGGAAAAGAGGAAATAAAAGGACGGAGATACTGAATACACTGGAATTTACTAGAAACGGCAGCGTAGATTTCGGCCTGAGAACTGCGTATTTGAACGAACAGTTTTTGAATAGGTAGGTGGGTCCACTCAAATAAAGGCATGCTCTACAATTTACAAAACTCACTAAAATTAAAATCCCAGTAAAATCATAAAAAAAAACTAAAATTGCTTAAATTGCACTTAGTATAAATAGTTTCTAAATTGTACTGCATTGTTTTAGAATCCCATATGTCAAATTATCCTAATATGATTTTTAATTAATGTAAAGGATAAATAGCCCAATTGATTTATTGTAGGCATTACCAATACGCATATCCGATATGGTCTGCAAATTGGTGCATCATGATGCCTCGGGAAAGTCCCATTGAGATACAAGCTTTATTTAAACACATCCTGGAAGTAAAAGCTCTGATACTGTTGGTGGTTGTTTTTAACTGCGTTGGGCTGTTATACTGGAAAGGACTAAGGCATTTCCCGATCTGGATGCGATACTGTTGGAACCGTCTAAGCACATTTCCAAAATTACTAGCCCTACTGATCTTATGCGCTTGCAACGCTCAGCTACTTACATTGTTGATATCGCATCCTTTGTCAACGCCCATCAACAGCTTTGATGAATTGCTTCAGTCGGACTTACGCATCTTGACGGCGCGATTGGATTTCTATAACTTGGATGACAGCTTTCGGGCGAGGTATGCGGACGCCTTTAGGCTGACAGACAACATAACCAAGCTGTTCCACTTCCGGAACAGTCTTAAAACCAGTTGGGCCTACACCATTCCACTGACAAAATGGCTTGCTATTGATGCTCAGCAGCAATACTTCAAGAAGCCGCTTTTTCGCTATTCAGATCTGTGCCTATCCGGAAACAATCTCCAAAGTATTATGATATCCGAGGAATCCATCTATAGGGAAGCTCTAAATTTATTCATCATGAAGACACGGCAGTCAGGATTAATGTTACGTTGGGTGAAGCGTGGCTACAATGACATGGTAACTGCAGGTCTTATGCACATTGAGGATAACAGTCAAATCGACCAGTGGCGGAATCTACATCTACATGACTTACAGTTTGCCTGGTATTTTTGTGGTGCTGGATTTGTTGTGGCGCTGATTGTGTTCGTAGTTGAGCTACTGAGATTCTACATCAAAGTGTGGCTGGATAACTTGTAACTGTTATGTTCAATGTGGCATATAATATAAAAACAAATGCAAATTGACTGCTGTCAGAGAACCACCACAACATCACGACGAACTGCACGAAGAGTCATTTCAATCACAGAATTGAGACGCAACCACAAAAAAAGCACCGAATTATGCTGAATCCAGGCAACAGGCACAAAAAACTAACTAATACCTGCCATATGGCAAATGATAATCCCTTGATGTTGGAAAAATAAAAAAAATATAGAAATAATATGTTGAATAGAAGTGGACCATTATTGTGTGTAGGAGTTGTACCAGTTTTTGAATGTACATATGTAAATAGCATACGTTTTTTTAATGTTATTTTGCATACAAAATCATGCAGGTATTTATTGCAAAAGGTTTGCCTTTACCTTGCTACCAATCGTATGACTCACTGTCAGACGTTGACCGCCCTGGTCGGCATGGCCACCGCGTCATCGTCGTGGTCGTCCAGGTGTTCAATTAAATACCGACGTTGACCTTAATACTCGAGCTGTAAAAGCCTGCCAGAATTTTTGACAAATTGTCGTCGAATGTGCACAGAAATCAAGTTTATGGTCAATTTACTTGAACAACTTTTTAAAAATGCTCATTCACACTCGCATACGCACACACACACACACTCACACACACACGCACACACAGAAAACCACACACGCAGACACACGCGTGCAGATTAAACCATGGCAAATATTTTTTTTATTTCAAGTCTTGTAGAAAGTTTGGCTAAGCTAGCATTAAAATACCGAAAATAGCCATCGGCCGATGCAATTGCCAATTCCAAGGTGTTAAATACTAACGTATGCATTAAAATTGCTGATGAAGCGTCTTGTAGTCTGTCTGGATTGTAGGATTACCAAATATTTGCGACTGCTGCCAAAAGTCAAAAGAAATCAATCAAAATGCCACAATCAACAACAATGGCAACAACCGCGACCAGCAACAATAGCAACAACAACAACAACGGGCGCCAAAAGGCAACACAAGCAACAACAACAGCAACAACAACAACAATAGCTGCAACTGCAGCAACACTCGCCACCGACAGAAGCGACAGTCTGACGTGTGCCTAAGACGCTTAGTGGCTGCCTGCCAGACGACGGCTGCTGGCATTCCGACCGACCGTCCGACAGCCCCTCGTCTCTAAGTGGACAACAAAACGCCTCCAACACTTTTGGGCGCGAAAAATGTGTTGCCATTGCCGGCGATGATGCTTTTGTTGTTGCAGCAACCGTTGCATTAAGTTTCCCGGACCAAGTGCTTGCCAAGTGCTGGGTCCGACTAGGTTTACATGCTGCAGTTGCAGTTGCAGGGGCGTAACGGCTTTTCTCGACTCAGACTCAAACTGCAACTCAGGCAGACTCATGTGATGCATATAAAATAAATAAGCCAACTTTGATCTTCATTTGTTGCTGTCAAGAAGCTGACATTACTCTGCGATTGCCTTCGGGCCTGACCCATATTTGCATAGTTTAGTCGAGAACAAAATGGCAGCGCCAAAATGTTGACAAGTGTCAGTCAGGCGAACGCTTCGTCGTGTGGTTTGGGATCCTCGCATTGTGCATAAATTTGCATGTGGTCGCATCTCACGCTTTGGCCAATAGACTCGGCATACATTTGTTGCGGTTGCGGCAGTGAAATGTTGTTTTGTTGTTGTTTTGTTGATATTTCGATTTTCGAGCGCACCTTTATAGTCTATTATACTAACGGGAATGGCCCGAGAGCAAGCCGGGCTAGAGCCGATCGACGTCGACGTCGACGTCGGGTAATAATAAGTAAATTGATTGAAGTGTGCGATATCATGTTGGCCGCTATTGAACGGAAATGGCCCAATGGCTCCCCGCAACTCCGCAGCCAGAGTCCGCTAAATTTTTGTGGTAGCGGATTCAATGTCGATTTCGTTTTACACCAGAGGCGCAGATACACAACCACAGATAGACGAGTGGGGTTGGGTCAGTTGGCTGGGTCGCTGCCAATGCCACGCACGCGGGGTGCGGCTCTGTCCATGACGCCCACCCAGCTTGCCCAAAGGCGAATCAGTTAAGGTCGGGGACGGGCTGCCTCAATGCTAACTTTATGCTTTAAATAAATCATTAGCGTCTGCATCTTAAATGCTTTAATTGCACAATTCCACAGGAACTACTTCACTAAAGCGAATCTTAATTGAATACTTGAGAATCCTTTCTAAATTTATGAACGGTAATCAGTTAATTAGCATATGATTTTAGAGTTTCCTTCTGCTAAATTTGAGTTCGTTCGTTGACAAGTCCATAAATGAGCTACAACTGTGTGCAACAACAACAACAACAACAACAGCAACAGCAACTTGGCAACATGTTGCTGGGGTGTAATTAGCATGCTAACTGCCAGGCGATTGAGTTGACTTTTTGGTCAACTTACACCAAAGTGTGGCGCACCTGCACATGCAGCAGTTGCCGTTTCCGCCGCCGCCGCCGCTGCACACATTCACCGCCATCTCAAATGATCTCATAAAATGCTACTTAACACGTCGTTGTTGCTGTTGTTGTTGTTGGTCGGCACCTTAGTCTCATGTTAAACTGAGCCGTAACGATAACTCTTTGACTCGTGTGTGCGACTGACTTGTCGTGTGAACGTCGGTCTGTCGATTTTTATTGACTTTTTCATTGATTGCTGCCGAGCAGCACAAATTAAAAATTAACAAAAAATTCTTTCAACAACGCCGGCTTCTTGACACATGCATAATTAAAACACTTTAAAAACTCGCCAATTGCGTTAACCAGCTCAAGTTGTTTCTTACCTGTTTGTTTAAGACTTTTGTATTTCTTTTACGCTCGTTACATTTCAGTACTTGCATGCCCCACGCGAGGTGATGCAATGCATTTTGTTGTTTTTTTTTTTTTTTTGTTTTTTTTTACTTATTGATTTTTGAAGTTTGCTCAAACATTTAATGGACTCTTTCTGTGTATATGCAAATATATGGTTTCCTGCCTGCCAGCAGCAAGCAACAGCAATAATATGAACGACAACAGATGGAACAGCAACAACCACACCACAGCAACAGCAACTGCAACAACTGCTTCAGCCCATAAATAGGCAATTTTCGGTTGGCCGCTTAACGCCAACACCAAAATTGGTTGGTCTGCAACGAGTCGAATCGATTATCGTACACTTAACACCAAGCACCTCTTTAACCTGTGCTCTGGCTCGATCCAAGCTGGAGCAGTGTTACCCTTTAAGGTTTTTGTGTAACAATTTTGAAAATATTTTCAATCAAAAACTAGGCGGTAACTTCAGCATGCTGCTTGCTGCTTATACTGAGCGTTGATTGCTCTGTACTGCATCACACTGCATTCAAACATGATTGTAAAAATAAAAACAGCAACCTCGTCCAGAGCCGCAATCAAGGCCAGCATTGGCATCATTATCAGCTTCAACTTCAGCTACAGCTTCAGCTTCAGCTTCAGCTGCAACTTCGGTTTTTGGCATCGGCATCGGCATTGGAATCGGGCGATCGGGATTGGCTTCGTGCTGATTATCAGCATGTGCACTGGCTGGCCGACAATGACGACGTCGCCGCATGTGCTTTTGCCCTCGATCCATAGATCAAGATCATAAATAGCAATAAGCCAAGCTAGACAATGTCTGCTAACTGTTTCAGGCAATCAATCAATCCATCTCGCCGATGCTGCGCCGGCTGCAGCTGCTCAGTTGACGCCGACAGCATTTCGCGAGCCTCGCGCAGCCGATTTGGAAAGTTCATTCAGTTGCGCTTCAGTTTTTCCTCTACTTTTATTTGATTTTTTTCCTAACCAAAACCAAGTTTGCTGCGGCATTATAAAACGTGATCGATTGATTTGTGCGATCGCAGCGGGGACAGCGGCATCGGCGGTGCCGGGTGACTGCAACAGCCACAGCCACAGCCACAGCTACAGCTCAAGCTGAAGCGCCGGTTGCAAGTTCAACGAGCCGATTGACTGACTGACTGCTGACTAGATAATTGTAGCGTTCTGCCGTTGACGCTACTTTTTTTTGCGTTAAACAGCTGGAGCAGCGAGAGCTGCCAGCCGAGGAGGCTGTTCTGCCGCATAGCCGAGGCATGCAGCGCATTCCACTTGGCCTGGCCAGCTTCAACTGCCCCAGCTCCTTCTCCGGTTTACTGCTCTCGCTGAAAGCGGGCAATCTGTCAGCCTGACAGTTGGCCCAGTCACAGAATTCTGCCAGCCGCTGTCGGCATTGCATTTGATGATTGATGATTGTTGAAACGCGAACAAAATTATGATTAAATAAGTAATTGTAGTTAAACAAAACGGCAATTGCGATGGCGATGACGATGACGACGACGACGACGACGTCGACGATGACGGTGACGACGTCTTCGAAGACGACGAGCACGATTGAGCCAAAATAGCCAGTTAAAAATGCTAAGCAGTTGGCGATTGGGATGCGGATTAGCGGCAGCACCTATGATACCAGAAAAGCAGTTCGATCAGTTGCAGCCTTTAGATGGAAATGGAGATGGAGACAACGCTGACACTGTTGTGAATGATCTTGAATTCGGCAGCCACACAGGCTGTGCATTGCCATCCATAGAACTCTATTTTTTTTTTGTTTTTATTTTTTATCTTTGTAGCGATTTAGTTACTTAATCCAAATCTGCTTAGGTGGTCCCGTGCTCATCTTGGGGTCGAATTCAGGAAAACAGACCACATATAAACACATAACGTCACAGATTCAGACCCAGACATACAGTTGTTGCACAGTCTGAGGCACGATGTATGAAAATAATGTAATAACTTAGCGCTAATAATAAATTCAAACGCTCGGCAATTAAATCGTAAATTTTTACAACTACAAATTTACAGTTATTAAAAACATAATTTGTTGTTGCTGCCCGCTATTATTAATTACTACAACAGTTTGGTGTCACGCTTAAAAACAACGAGCTACTCCAGCGCCAGCGGCAGTGGTGCTGATGGTGGTGCTAGTGGTGGTGGTGGCGGTGGTGGTGTGGGGTACGTGGCGTCGTTTGTTGCATTTGCTAAATAAGTAGTCGAACGAAAAGACTTGGGCTACGAACTTGAGTTCAATCAGCAATTTCAATTTTAAAAGCATTTGCTGTTGCCGTGCTCCGCAAGTCATTGGTGCACAGGCACGTTTTTGTTATGTATTCCTCGACACTTGCGAGGGCTGCTCGTAAACTAATGAATATGGTTATACTCAAAATTAGATTTATTAAACGAGACAATTAGTTGGTATTTGCCATTGCACGATTATTGGCTGTTATGTTTTCAGTTACTTATTGTTAGACTGAGTTTTGTAGTCGATCAGTCATGTGGTGTTCTGTGGAGCACGTGTTAGCCCCAATAGACTTAACTACTAATCGACCATTTTTACCAATGTCGTTTGTTCACTCGGTTAGCTTGGCTCGAACGATGCTTATCGCCAAATGTGTTGAATGCTCGGCGAGTGCACAGCCGTTTGCAGAAAAAATTAATTAGAACAAAATACAAAACGCGAAAATATTTACAACAATGGGCGTGCCCCGTTTGGAGCATTTTGTGTATTTGTTTTGGCAAACAATTGGCAACAATTTGTGGCAACAACTGCCAGTCAGAGTCAGAGTCAGAGCCGCAGTCAAAGTCGCAATGCGCAGACAGGCATGACGATGTGGCAGCCGTGGCGCTATCGCGATTTATGTATCTATGAATTATTTGTTAAATTGGCTGCCCGCACATGCGCGACTATTGACGAAAGGTCTGCAGGCCAATCAAAAGGTAGACACGGGCCGGGAACTCCATTTCCATTCGTTGACGAACCAGTTTGCCGTAAAAATTTCCAACTAATTAGGCGTGGTGGCTTTTAATCAAAACGATTAAAATGCTTTCCGACAATATTTTTCCACGCCTAATCAAAGACTTAATGCCACTTTTTGAGTTGCGCTTGTGGCAGCTGCAATAACTGCCAGAGTCGAACCTGAAGCTAAACTCAAACTCAGCCGAATCTGAAACTGCAACCGTAGCCGTGGGACGGGGGACGGGCGTGGCGTTGCCATATCAAATTGTGCTACAATTTATTAAAACCGAAATATGTGCGAGCCTGGCGACCGTCCACACGAACGATAACAAGTTGTCCAACCAGATGTCAAAGCGATTTGCAAATATTTGACAAGCGCAAAACACCGGCACCGAGATCCCAAGTGCGGCTGTTCAACAAGTTGGGACTATAAACGATCATTAATGGCGACTGGATCTGGCAGAAATATCGAGTAGCTGTGGCATACATGCATACATAGATGATTCACATGTAGGATGATACCTTACAAGCCAAGTAAGAACTATCTGGCCGAGAGAGCTCGAATAAAAGATACCCTGAACCCAAGACTTTTTCTTTCACGTCTGAATATAAATATTTAGAAATCATCTTCGATTTTCATAGTTTCTACAGTTATCAATGTAGATAAATAAGCTAAATAGTCTAGGCTGTGGATGTTGATTTAGAATATAAATATCTAATAGTGTCAGCGATTCTTCATTCTGCCTATTACACAAGTATACAGCTCAATTAGTAAGAATCAAAAGCCTTAATTAAATTGTACACACAATATTATTTATTTTAGGCTTTCAAGATATGTATGTTAACCGTTCGTATAGAGCCATTACATACTAACGGGCACATACAGTGTAACGATCTATCAGACCCGATCTTTTTATGGCAGCGTCACAGCGGCGTCAACATAATAATAACATAAAACTTTATTTTATTTTTATTTTCAATTTAATTTTATTGAAAATCATCAAAAATATCATGTTCAAAATCAAGCGCGTGGCGGGCGACGGACAAGAGTTGAGAAGAGAATCTTGTTTTTGCCAAGTTGCCAAGGGAAAACCAAATTTAATACAACAAACGGCGTAGCCAGGGGGCGACGTTGCACGCATTAAAACCGCAGCAGAGTCGGAGCTGGCCCCTGCCTTTCCCCTCTTCGGTAACCTTCGGGACTGTTGCCACCGGACTGGGCCGGCCACTTTTAGGCCATTGTAGCTTCGCAAAATCTGATAAGTCGCATTATAAGAACATAAAAACACCCAAACCAGAAGACGTAAGCGAAACATACACGAGGGAGAGAAAATAATTTCAGACAAGCCCGTCCCCTACTCAGGCCCCGAATGACCCAGACCGAGGAGCAGTCCGATGAGCAGCAACAAGGCCGAAACCAAAATATGCAGCATGCATGTTGCTGTTACTGATGTTGCGGTCGCCAAAAGTAATGCAAACCGAAGCGATGCGAAAATATTTGGGTCCATGCCACGAAATGAAGTTACAACAATGTACTGTACTTTACTTAAGGGCAAGTAGATGCACAACTGATACATGGACATGGGACTTGATTTCGCCTTTACGGGTATTTCTTCAGCTGCTCGCATCGTTCGAGTTTAATTTCTTGTGCAAACTTCGGACCACTTGATGGGGCGTGTTAAGCCTTACATT
The DNA here is from genome assembly GCA_035042185.1 of Drosophila kambysellisi. Taxonomy (NCBI): domain Eukaryota; kingdom Metazoa; phylum Arthropoda; class Insecta; order Diptera; family Drosophilidae; genus Drosophila; species Drosophila kambysellisi. The sequence goes on from JAWNLS010000855.1 coordinate 1,223,127, forward strand.
TTACGAATGGGCTGCGGCACCGGCAGCGGCACCGGCAGCGGCCGCGGCAGCGGCAGCGTTGCATGCATCAGCTGCCCTCATTAAGGTCGACAAGGATGCCACAAGGAATCGACACTGCCATTGTCTTTTTGCCTCATTGCCGCTGTAAATCTGAATTACGTGCGCATCATTTTGAGGTGTTCAATTAAGGTTCGATGCCAACCTGGGCTTGGGCACACTTTGTACTCGTGTTGCTTTTAATTACACACGATAAAAAACAAAAAACCCCAACTCATAAATACAAAGCAATCCAATTTGAAGAAACTTTTGTTATTGCTGAAGATGTGCCAGCCACAAAGCAATATTCAATTAAAACTACTCTAACCCCCCTTAACCACTGCTTGATGGAAGAAGGCGGTAATCAACTGTGTCTTTTTTTAGAAAAAAAGATTATTTTTAACGAATATCATTTTTGTTGTTTTCATTTTCTTTTTTTGGTATTATTAACTTAATTTTGGGATGCCAACTGTTTATGCGGCTTATTCACTTGACTGTTTGTTTATTTTTATCCATCTTCATATGATTTGACCACACGGTGAAACTGTAAAATGCTTTTGGCCTCGCCGACTTGCTCCACCTCCACCACCAACTTCATCTCATCTCCAACTCTGATTGATGCCGTCGACAACTGCAACAACAACAACAACCACAATAACAAACCATTTGGCTTGATTTATTTATAGCTTATTTGTTTGTTATTTGCTTTGATGAAGCGGCCAATAGTCTCTACATACATATGGAGATGATGAAGCATGTTCAAGTGCATTTGAAAATCGTTTAACATTTTTTAGCTGATACTCTAGCATTTTGACTGTTAATCAATTAAGTCGATTTGTTTGGGCCATGCTAGGCATTTAGGCCTAATAAGCAGCTATGCGGAACTGCGAGCTTGCCCAAATTTTTTCGCTAGAATACTAATTACTTTGGCACTCAGTCACAACAGAGCACTTACTCAAAGCCACTCGGCATGCTTTCATCTCGCTGGCATCCAACGACAGCCGAATGCAGCTGGTTGGCAAACTTTTGTGGATGTGTATGTGGCACTGGAAGCGGCTTTGGGTCAGCAAAAAAAAAAAAGCCACCCGGACGGTCAGCTGGCTGGTCAACCTACTTTGGCAGCACGCCACTGAGTCAGACGACTCCAGCCTCAAAAGGTGATGATGAGGTTGATTACTTGTACTTCCATTGGCGACTTTCCTTCTAATTCGAGCTGTACAAATAATCAAAATTTTTAGCGCGCGCCTTGTAACATTTAATTTGATTTTCAGCACGGTTTCTACTGAAGTGGCATGTCTTTAATTGAAACCGATTTTCAGACTCCAATTGTGGCTGCTGCAAAGCTAGTGCAAATGCTGGGTGTCAAAATGAGCGCACGTTTTTTGGACAAACTTTCACCCATTTCGTAGGCGTTGTTTAGGGTAAGCGTTTGGACTCTTTCGCTTAAATTAGGAGATGATAAGTCTTAAGGAAATGTACTGATACATGTTAAATAAATAAATGAATTATAATTTCTATTTAAGTTGAACATTACGAAAAAATGCGAGAATAAGTAATAACCAGATCTATCACAATTGCCAGCTTCATAATGTGAAGAGTCAGAACTATATTGAAAAGATTATAACATTTTTGGGAATTTTTGAGACCAACCCGAAAAAACGGCGTTAAATCATCAAATGTTGCACACGCGCCAACATCGACATCATCGCTGTCAGCACTTGACCCAATGGCCAAACAATGGCTTTAATTTTGGGCTGTCCATTTGTAGTTTCATTTTGATCTGCGTCGCGGGTGTGGCGCATCTTTTTCTCCTATTTTTTGTATTTATGATTATTTTTTTTCCTCTTTTGTTTTGATCTTTGCGCGTCGGAAAACAATGAAACCCTATAAGCAAATTGTCTGTCAGCACCACCACGATCAAGCTTTTGAACCACGGTTGGGACCTCGAACGGTTGATGGCCTGGTCAAAATGCTTGATGCCCTTACAAATGGCGCTTTTTGATTTTGTTTTCGTTTTCGTTTACGTTTTTCGGCGGCGTCGGCGTCGGCGGCGTCGGCAGGGGTCACCTTTCTGGGCGGCTTGACCTGGCTTAAATGAAAAACCATATTTCTCTGATGCTGGCCCCAGTTTTTGACGTGCGATCGATTGCGCCTGTCCGGGTGCTGCAGCAGCGCAAATTTGTTGCCGACTTGGGCGTCTCTGGTCTGGTCTGGCCTGGCTTGACCTGATTTCATTTTGAGGTTGGGCAGCATAAGTCATGCACTTGCCGAGTCCAAAACTAAAATCAAAACCAAAACGAAATCCGAATTCGAAACCGAACTCTGGTTTGCGTTCGAATCGGATGTTGGAGTCTATGGGAAGTCTATGGAGTCCATTGGAAATTGCCTTCTAATTAAGTGCATTTCGTTTAATTAATTTAAGCTAACTGTAAATTGGGCGCGGTGGCGTCGTCCGCAGACCAATAGCCATTCGCCAGGCCCAACAGCAGTGAAAAAACCATCGAGAGGCGAAGCAACAAGCTCGTTAAGACGACCAAATCGAGGGCCAAAGACGACGACCAAGTTTATTAGTTCGTGCCTTCATTTCGTAATTACTTCAATTGATTTTGCGCTGCTGATGGCAGTGGCAGCGGCAGTGCCAAGGGAGAAGAAGCCAACGGGATCTAACAAACGAATTGAACGGAACTAAACCGAACCGAACCGAACCGAACTCAACTCAACTCAACTGAAATTGCGACTCTTTGCGCGCTTCGTTGCCTTTGATTGTAAATCAGTTTACTTTGCCATTTAGAAGCATTTCTGCTGTTGTTGTTGTTGCTGATGTTAATGGTGGTGGTGGTGGTGTTTATAGTGGTGGTGGTGTTACTGTAGCCTGCCAGTTGGCAGTTGAAGTTTGCCTGCCTTACCTTGCCTTGCCTTGCCTTGCCATGTTCAAAAGGTGAAATCACGATTTTCAAGTGCATCGCCATCGATATACAATGAGAACAAGCCAGGAACTGCCTCGCCGTTGCAAATTGTAACTCTAACTGTACAACAGGTTCAAAGTATCTCTTAACAGGTACGCCTGACAATGCTGCAGCCAGAAAAGGAGTTCAGAGTCTAAGACTGTTGTCTTTAATTATCGCCGAGCATTTCAACAATTTCCACCCAAACAACTAAGCAAATAAATTTCAAATACTTGTGGATTACACAAAAAAGTTAATTAGTTTTTTTTTTTGCCCATTCACACAGCATTCGGGAAATCACTCAATTAGATCGAACAGCGAAAGGCTTAAAAAACTGTGGCAATAACTCGCTGGCACAAGAGGCAGTATAAATTGCATGCCACCCTGACGTGCATATTAAAATTTAAAGACCAAAAACATGAAAAACAAAAAAAAAATAATAAACGAAACAATGGCCAGAAACTGGTCGTAAACTTGTGCAGCGTGTGAGGTCAACGGGGAATATGCGACTCACGTGATAATCATGTGAAAATACTTTGATTTAATAAAGTAGCCAACTTTGGCAGCCCTGGCAGCCAACTATAGCAATAATTTTGCAGCCTTAATCGCATCTAAACGTTGGGGCTACGAGGCTAAAGCGCAGCTGCGAACCGATTGGCGAATGGGTCCCCTTCGGGTCACAAGGCAGCCGGCAGAGTTCGCCGGCATCAACACCTCGGCTCGTAGGAGTCGCAGCCTGGCTGGCAACGCTGCTGACCCATGGCTGGCTAATTGACAGTATCGTGACTAAAATCAATTTGTTGTGTGCGGCCAAAGCAACAAATTTCACGTTGTTGCTGTTGATGCTGCTGATGCGGCGCTGCTGCTGCTGCTGCTGCTGCCGCTGCTGCTGATGTTGCCTCTATGAATGATTTACGATGCGTCGTAGCTGCAATGACCCCAAAGTTCGACTTTGTTGAAACATCAAAAAACTAACATCATCGCGATCCTAGTCCCGGAACCGAGTACCCCTACCTGCAACATTCGCAGGCAGAGGCGCAGCCGCAGTTGCAGCCCCAGCGTAGATTATGTGTTTGGCAGTGACGCCTGCTCATAATCAGCAGCACATAAACAACATTGCTGACCACCGCATTGATCAGCCGCCGCTGATCTTCGAAGATGGTCGAAGATCACTAGCGATTTTCACCATGGCCTATACAGAGACGTTGCCCCAGACGAACATAATCAGCAGTGGGTGTCCAGCAGTGAATGGGCATGGCTGCTTGGCTTGGCTATTTTGTTGTAATAACCACAATTGCGACGGGCGGGCTGGCTGACTAACAGACGGGATGGATGGAGAGATGGAGAGATGGGAGGCGGGCTGGCACGATCATCAACACGATCATTACGTTTGTTTATTGGCGAAAATTCAAAAATTTATTGCTCATTTGTTATTATGACTTAAAAGTCAAAGCAGTTCTTACACTTTGGACTTTGACAGGTAAAAAGCCCTCCGATATATTGGCGTCTCCCCGCCCGTCTTTCCGCCTCCACAAATCGTGTGTTATATGTGCATTAAGCCCGACATTATCGGCAATCAACGGGTGGCTGTCTGCACAACATTACGCCAAATTAGTAAGCTCCACGTATTGGAGTGGAAAATTTGGATGCGTTGATTTGATGAATACTTAATTACATATTGTTTTTTTTTTTATTATTATTTTTTTTTTTTGGTGCAACTGTTAAAGGTTGAATCTTAATTAGAATAACTGAAAGATAATGATTACAATCAAAACATCGAATTTGAGTATTGCTATTTATAAACTTCAGTATATCTACTCGACTGATTGATGGGCTTGGCCTTAATTTGCATTGAAACCCAGCTAATATTGATAGTTAAACATCAAAAAATACTCATCCAATGTCTTCCGATATTATCTTAACATTTTTAACATTATTCAATTTGCGCACAGATAAGCTTAAGTTTTATTTTGATGTCAAACTTTATTTACAGTTTAATAAAGTTTTGTAAGAAACAAATTATTAGATTTATAAACAGAATTGCATTCAGTTATGTTTTCCTTTTTGGGCTCTAAGCACCAATTACAGCATTAGGCTTGTAGAAACTACCACAAAATTAATCGAATGTTTTCTATCAAGGTCTTGGAACTGTTTCATTGCCGTCCTGCTGTCATATCGTGCCACAACCACCGTGAACTGACGTGATAAAGTCGCGTAATTAAAATATGAACAGCGTTCATCTGTTGGCCTGGCATTTGTCTATGGCCTGCATCGGTGGCCGCTGCTCCATTCCCTGTGGTAAAAAGCGGTGCTCTATTTTAAATAAATGTTTTGTGGCAAGCAAAAAGTTATTCGTATTAGCTCAAGGATAGAAACTGGCAGCGGCTGCAACACGATGTGCGACTCTCACGGATGTTGATACTGATGCTGCTCGCTGCTGCTGCTGCCGACCATCAGTATTGGATCTGGCGTGGGGCCAACACATGGTTGTTGGTAGCAACGGAACCCGCTCCTTGCGCGCGAACTGCCAGCCAAAGCTGCGGGAGCTAATAAATTTTTCGTCGACTGTTGTCTGTTTGCCAGCCGCTATTGATCGTTAAGTAAATTGTCTGCAATTATGCCAAAAGGGAAAATAATAGAAATTATAACGAAAATGCTGTTGACTTTGTACGCCGAACAGAGTAAAATTGTGGGAAGGTACCGCCACAACCACCGCATCCTCCACTCCACCATATACCACACCTCACCACACTTCACTGCACATCAGTTCTGTTTAGTTCAGCTCGGTTCAGATCCCATTTGTGCATAAGTGACGTGACGCGTTTGGTTGTTGCCATTATTGCCGATCTCTGCCGATGTCGGTAAGCAGCAAATGCTACAAATGCTGGTGTTCACAAAATAGCTGGCAGTTCCTGGCCTGCCATGTGGGTCAAAATGCACACGAATATCGCTACCCAGTTGGATCTTTATTTTGACAACTTGACATTCATATTTATCGCTCGAGCAAAATTCATTTAATTGTTTGCTGATAACTGAAACTTACAGCCACATTGGGGGTCCACAAAAGCCAAAAGCCACTGCCAAAATTGCATAGGCCAAATGTCTTACCGGTTGCTTGACTGACTAACCAACTTACTAACTGACTGGCTGAACGACTGACTGAGTGCGTGACTGACAACTGACTGGACAACTAGTAACTGGTGCTGTGGGTTTGACTTGTTTGAGGCGACTATCGACATGTTACATCCGTGCGGATTCTCAACATTCAATTAACATGAAAAGCACAGAAATCAATTAAGAAATTGCCATGCGATGCTAATAATAACCCAGCCCCGCCCCAAAGTCAACCCGAGGCTGTCATTCAACATGAAATTTGAGTGGCTCCACGGTGACTGACCAACTGTCCACAAGCATTTGCATTCAAGCGAGGGTTGCTCAATCAACTGTTGCTGATGCAGCGCCGCTTTGCAGACTATCCCGGGAAAAGTCAATAGTTATGAAATTGACTGCTGAGCGCTGAGCAGAAAATGTTCTCATTTATTAATTATTTTCCGACAAGTCGTCGAGTCACCCTCCACACATGTCTCCAAGCCCATTTGACTGACTGACCAACTCACTGTGACAAAGTTATCCTGTGGACATTTGATTGATGCATGTTCTCCGCATGCAGACAAAATGCTTAATTGGTGCATATTCATGACAGGCCGCTGGCAAAGCTGCCCCGCTGCCCCGCTTCCCGCTGCGAAATGATATAGGAAAAAAAGAAAAATGTAGATTACATAAACGCTGAAAACGTGGACAAATGTTTAGGCAGGACTTTGATCCTGTTTTCACACATTGTGCAACACGCCCAGTTGGACAACCGGACAGAGGCAGCCCGTTACCTGTGTATGCGGCATGCGGTCCGTATGTGTGTCTGAATATGTTTGGCAGTATTTTTGCCCCGCCCCCGCATTGTCACTCTTTCAATTTCAATTGGAAATCGCAGTCGTCGTCAGCAACGTGTAAAAATATTTGTGTAACTGACTTCGATATTTGGATTTATTTCTATTTTTTTTTTATTTTTAAGTTTGTTTCTGTTTCTGATTGCTGCAGTTGATGCATTTCAAATGAGTTGATTTATGGCAACATTTCGGCTGGTTTTTGAATGACTGACTGACTGACTGACTCCGCTAACTGGCTAACTGGCTGGCTGGCCGCCTGTCGCGGTGCATGAATGAAGGCTTGTTGATGTTGTGTGTTGTGTGTTGTGTGACAGCTCCAAAAACTGGCCAGCTCGGGCCAACTTACAGCCAAAGACATGTTAAACTGCTTTAATTACTCAGTACTCCAACAACTGAACAACTGTGCATATGTACATATGTAATTATGTCCAAGTACATATATTTCGGATTGGTTTGCATTTTGAGGCCAAAGATTTATGAGAATTTCTGCCGCGCCCAGTTGCTGCTGGCAATTCAGCTTCAGAGCTGCCCTTAGCCAAAAGGAAAGTTGTTGGACATGCGACGACTTATCTTAACTGACCTGCAGATAGTTTTGTTTGTACAAAAAAAAAATGGCTACATTTGACTCCCACGCGACGACAGAGCAACAGCTCAACAGCGACACGAATTGAAACCAAATGGCTCACATACTGCCTCCTCCCCCCTTCTTTGTGGGTGCCCGGCCACGTCCCATCTCGTCTCGTCGCGTCTGTCTCGTCTCACCTCGTGTTGTCTGCGCAAACGACTTTGATAAATTCCGCACAAACACACGAGTATTTGAATAATGAAGCGGGGGCCTCGGCAACGGCATCCGATAGTGGGGCAGACTCGATGCCCATGCTGCTGTTGGGGGCATCAATCTGTCAACGCCGTCGCGTTTGTTGCATGCGCGTGCTCACAGTTTGAGTTCGATGGGTTTTGTGCCACTGGCGGCCTGGCCAAAGGCAAAGTTGGCAACAGCAACAGCAACACCAACAACAACAACAACAATGCGAGCAATAAGCAAACAGTTAAATCGCGTGCCGCATGGCTGGCGCAGCTTTGTCGCCGGCGTGGGTCGTCTATCAATTAAACAAAGCGGCTGCTGCAATATCAAATGCAAGGCCGGCATGGCGGCCACCCAAAACGCTGCTCCAGTTGCCAGTTGCCTTTTGCGGCATCAGCAATAGCAACAGCCACAACATAGGCATCGGCATCGGGAACGGGAACGGGAGGCATCGTTGTCGCTTCCGCTCTGAGCAACTAACCAGTTTAGTTGCTGGTTGCACACGTCGCCGTCTCCCAGTACTACAACCGCTTTCGCCTCCATCCTCTTCTCGTGCAGGATTTGCCGACATGGCGCATTATTTAACGACACAATTCGTGCAACTCCCACGCATGCAAACTGAAAGCGAAAAATGCGCACAGCGCTCGCCAGTTGTTGCTGTGGCAGTTGCTTAACTGATGCCCCATCGACCGAAATTGGCACAAAAATGTCACCAACTTGCACTCCCTGGATATGCATCGATCATCGAAGCGAAATGTCAAATTGGCGGCGCGCTTATCGACCCACCAAAAACCAGCTTTAATGTCAGTTTAGTAATTTGACAAATGACTTGCGATACCAAAAACAAGTATTGCACACAAAATGTTGACAGATGCGTTCAATGCAGCTAAACGATGGGAACTACACTCCGCAAAATGTATACACTATGCACACAGATATATATTAATATGTTTATGTGGCTATAGTTCAGTTATGCCTGCAGCTCGCATATTGGCTACCTGTGTGCCAAACCGTCAATTGGGGTTATCGGTTGGGCCTAATCAGCGATAAAAATGTTTGCCGGCTTGTAAAATCAGATGATGACGATGCTGCCACCGCAAATCGATGGCATCTGTAGACATTTACAAATGGGTGCCGGACAAGCAGGAGCATTCCAACATAATATTCGAGAGTATCGCATTTCAGCGGCAGCAGCAGAAACTGCCACAAATTACACGCAGCCCGGCGACAACAGGCATTAATAATTAACAAACTAAATGCAATATCAAAGCAGACTGGCAACCGTTATCAATAAAACTGTTCAGCGGCCACGCCCTCGCACGCACTTTGTGTATGGATGTGTGGTTGTGTGGTTGTATGGCTTTGGGCTATTGCGGCTGCCTGCAGGATGGATGACAAATTGCGCAAATCCATGAGATAGTTTTGGTTGGCGGTGGGGCAGTCGCACGATTGCATTGCCAATTGCATAATATTCAGCTTAGATTTGTATCTTTTGCATGCGGCAACCAGCAACGAGCAACCAGCAACGAGCGCGCCATGTTGTTGACTCAAAACGCTGTCAAAATGGCATAGCAAAAATGATTCGTGGAGATAAAGACTGGGCGCGCAAAAAGCCACAAACAAATGAAAACTCAGCTGGCCCATAGAGCTGGGCTAGGCCTGGCCCCTGCCTGGTCAGTCATGAACATTTAATAAACATTTTTGCACCATTTTTAAGGAAGGCTGACAACTGAAAATGTTGCTGCTGCTGCTGCTGCTGCTGCTGCTGTTGTTAATTGCCATCATTAGCTGTTCATCTGCAGCCGAGGCTTATCAATTATCTGCACTAGTCTAGCCTAGTCAGATCGCTGGCAATTAGCCAGGCTAAGCGTCTAATTAAGTTGCCCCTCCAGTTAGCAGCTCGTGCACATACGAGTTCTGATCGATGGCGTGCAAGTGGCCAACAATTTGGTTACAGAGTTGCAGATGCTAACAGCAAGCGAATAGATACATTTGAATTTTCACATACAATAACTAGTATTGGCAGCTTCATGCATTGTAGTGCCAGACACTTGCCACTTGATTTTTGATTTTACCTTAGTGGATAAGACAATATCCTATATAGCCTGATACTCGTTTGTGATGAAGAGATATATCAGGAACTGTTTACTTAATAGAATATAAATGTGGATAAATGGAGTTTTAAATTATTACAGATAAATCATATAGATTAATTTATTACTATGTCTTAAAAAAAAAAAAGTACAGCCTCGGAAATTAAGTTGTTTATATTTTTTTGCAGTTTTTAAAATGGTAAATTAACTGGCAGTTTGCAATGAACTTTGAGTGGTATCAACTAACATAACACCCTTTCAGCGAAGGCAAATTGGCAGAAACCAAGCAAACATATAGTTGGTTGACGTTGCTTAAGAACTGCTGTCTGGGAATATTAAATAAATTGGTTAAATCTTGGTCAAAGTTTATAGCAATTTTCAATCTGTTTTTCCGACTACGACGACGACGACGACGACGCTACTGCACCCGTTGCTGTTGCCATTGTTGATATTGGAGTCACTCGATTCATTCAAATTGCATTCAAATCAATTACATTCGAACTAAACATAATTCATGTGGTATGGGTTAATACAACAAATTACAACTGACATTTAAACAGAAACATGAAGCGGACAATTTAACATAAGCCACAGTCAAACTGAAAGCAACAACAACAACAGCAATCAAAATAATATAAAAGCGGCGCAAAGCCTGCCAACAGCCGCTGCCAGGCATCATATGAGCCAAATATATGGACAAAGGCAAAAGTCGAGAAAACCGAAAAGCCAAAAAGCCAAAAAGATACGAAAACAAAATTCAAAAATACAAAAAATAAGGCGCACATAAAATCGAAGCCACTCGGGCAAAACCAACAGTTTGTGATCAAGGCAAAGTGACCTTCAGTGGCCACAAAAAGTGCAGCCCCACCACACACAGCCACACACAAAGAAGAAGAAGAAGAAGAAAAAAACACAATAAAATTCTTTTCTCACGATTGTTGACTTTAACACTTACAGCGTCGAAAAATTACGAGCCATATTCACTGTCATTGCCTGCCTGCCTGCAAAGCTGGGGCAGAAATTAAGCTTGACAGCGTGGAGGCATAAAATGCACTCGTATACAAAAGTTTTCGTTTACCAATAATAATAATAATAACAATAATAATAATAACAGCAACGACAGCAACAACGACAACAACTGGAAATAAGCTACTGTGCTGGGGACAAATTTACAGCTGACGAGTCGGAAGGCAGCAGGAAGACTCGTGGCTGCAACCTGTTAGTCAGTTTAAATGGAATCGCGAGAGTAAAAGATAAATGTTCTTGGCCAGGTCTGGTCTTGGCCAGGCAATTTTATTTCTTTTTTTTTTTTTTTTTGCTTAATTTTATGTGCTTTGCATATTTTTCGGCTTGGATTGCATTAAAATTTTGTTTGCGTGTTGAACTCATTTATTTGTGCTGTTTTTATCGATTTAATGCATTTTTTAGTTGGCCTCTCGGCCAGGCTTTAAGTCTCGTTGCCTGCCTTTGTTTTTGCAATTAAGTGAAATTTATATCATTGCAAGTTCGTCGCTTAAGTCTTTTGCTTGCGCGTCGCGCATCGTGGCACGTAAATTGCCAAAAAAGATATTTCCTACTCACTCAGCAGCAGCAGCAGCAGCAGCGACCGTGCTGCGTAGGCCGATACTAAGAGCTTTCCACTCCACTCCCCGCACTCCGCTCACTGTCCCGCATGCGGCATGCTCAGTGCCACACTTGCGCCAAGCTGGGCCGCGGTTGTCCTGGCAAGCGGCTTCCCTCACAGCAGTAGCTTATTTTAATCCGCCGCGTTGGTGGCGTGCATACATAATACATAATTACCGGTTTCACTTTTTGCCTGCCTGTGATTATCGTGGCATTTCTTGACGTTTTATTTTTGTTTATTTTTTTTTTTTTAATTTTGTTGTTGTTGTTTTTGTCTTCTTTCCAGCAATTGCGGTATTTTATTACCCTCCGCTTGTTGTTGTTGTTTTTTTTCTTCTTTTATTTATATATGTATTTTTTTAGTAGTGGTTGCCGCCGCATTGTATGGTTTCTTAATTTTTTAATTTTTATGATGTGTTAATGGATATTTTTGTGACATGACCTCCTGGCATGCCGTTGTTATGGCCGTAGCAAACCCGCCTACTTGATGAGTTCTGCAGCGCCTTGCTGCCTGTCTGATTTGCTAAAGCCGACGCGGTTGAATAGAGAGAAAACATCTCAGGTATATTATGCAATGTTATGCATGTTCAGTTGAAGTGCGCTGTAATTAAAGTTATTTAAGGCTTGTTGAATATCAAGGACATTACAAATCCATGTAAAGCCGACCACAAGGCTGTACCCTTCTGGGTCCTGTTAATATTCGACTGCCAATCATATTGATGGGCAGCGATAATGAGAAAATCAGCAACAACCTGCCTGCGGCAGGTGATAAACATCTTAATAGCGCTTGGCGGCGATAGATGGCGCCAGTGGAAGGAACGCAACCCTAACATATTCGCCAGATCATCAGACTTAAGTGAATTTCACATCAAATTGTGACCCAGTTTCCTATCAAGCATCTGGAATTCTCCGAAGTGCATGTTGATATAGAGAACAAAACATGTGGAACGAAACCGAAATCAAGTTGATTTGAGTTTGAGTTGGGGTTGGAGTTTGAGTTTGAGTTGAAGCCGGGGCAAGTTGTCGCTCAAATTACACGCACACTGCTCGGCTGAAAGCTGATTATAAGCCTCGGGGCATGCAATTTGCATCAATAAAACTTGAAGCTTGGCCCGACAATGTCTGCTGCTGTAGGTCAGTTTGTGATTCCTGTCCCTGACGCTGCCCTTAAATGCCACCATCTTCCTCGGCTGGTGTTGATTTGCTGACTGCTCCTGCAATTGCCTCTGCCGTTCACTCAATCTTCAATAATGTGACAATGGGCGCAAGCGAGACAAAGGCGCAACAGGATGGATTCCAGGCCCGGCCTAACTTACGCCCCGTAGACTTTCATCTGAGGCCGATGCCGACCTGTTATCCACAGCGTCTCTCTTATCGGATAAGCGTTTCCCAGAGTGATGTCTGTTGGTTTCTGGCCACTTGATCAAAAAATAATTACTTTCTCCATCTTTAGGGGGCAACGACTGTTATTGATTTCTGACTGCCAGCATCATTTTTGTATGCATCATTAAGCCGATAAAGTCTCAGCCCATTTACCAAATAACAACGAACATTTGCAGCCATTTGCAAATTGCTTATGGCCCTTAAGAACTGCTTCGATACAAATTATCCCATGAAGTAAGAGATAATTTTCATAGCCATAAAACTTTCCAAAACTTAAGTGTAAATGTGAAAGGTTCACGGCCTTTTGGAGCTAAAAGTGGGAATTCAATCGGCTACACTTTTTGGGCGGGGGTCACTTGATTTGCATTTGAAAAGGCTGCTGGTTTTATTATCTTTATCGATTAATAAATCTTTGCTAATGATTTGCATCGAGTACAAAGAAAAATTGAGATGTAAAACTGAATGGAACAAATGACAATAAATCAATAATTTATGTTAAAAGATCAAGATCGGTTTCACATTACGGTTGAATGGTTGTGCATAGGAGTCATAAAGTTAAGTTCTCCAATGTTAGCAAATCTTGCTGCAGCCTTATTAATGTCTGCTGCTGTTACTCGCTTTACACTAAAATCTTACAAAGTGAAACACCGTATCAATCTTAAGCTCATCAGTGCTTATGGCTGCCCTCTCGGGCTAAGGGCCAATTTTTATAGTATATACATATATATATGTTATTGTGCAATTTCTTTTGTGGAAGTTGAAGTTTGCTAAATTAACTTCACTTCAGATCAAAAGCCGCCAAAAAAGCAGATCCACAATATCCAAAAATTTTAAAGAAAAAAAAAAGGAAAATGATAAAAGCTGCAGCTTCTCCACACTGCTCAAGTGTTATTCCTGACAGTTTGGACGTCCACTCCAATGTGAGATCTGTCATAAAAGCGACCTGTGCCGCTCTTGATTGTGATTTTGATTTTGGCGGGTTTTGGATGACGTGCTGTCTGACTGCCTGGCTGCCATTTCAAAACGCAACTGCCCAAAAATGTATGCAGATCTCAAATTAAAGCGTGTTATCAACAACGAAATGTACAAAACCGGTTGGCCAAAAGCAATTTGGTCGGGGTCTCGGACTGAGTTGATGGGGTTTCTTTAAATTTTTGACTTGTTTTGTTTTTAATATTATTATAATTTTTGTTACTTTAATTTTTTTTTTAGTTGGAGTGGCACTTCCTTAATTGGAGTAGACATTGTAGCAAGTGCAGTGCTAACTTATTATATTATTTAATAAATTTAATTACTGAATAACAAGACAGCACAACGAAGCGAAACGAAGCGAAAAATATAATCGCTTAAACGCAACGAGAGCTGCTCGTTTGTTGGCAACAGAAAAATTACTTAATAATTTCCATCAAAACTAATTAACTTCAATATTATTCAGGCAAAGCAGCCGCCAGGCATCCTCCACAATAAAGAGAAAAAAATATGGTCAATGGCGATGACAACGTCAACAACAACTTCATGTTAAGCAGTATTGCACTTAACCCTTTTTACAAACTCTGCGCGATTGTGGATGCAACATAAAAAACTTATTACCTGCAAAAGAACATGCAGCAAGCCCTACAGCTTTTTACAATTATTATATACATCTTATACATAATTATACACGTGGATATGTCCTATGTCGTAAATATATAGTCATACTATATATCTCTCTCATTCTTTGTCGCTCTCTCTCTATCTCTTTTCCACTCGATCACTTAGTTGGTTTTTGGAAGTAAGTTAAATCAATTGCCGCATGTAGCGGCAAAAGCTTCAACGGTTGGAGCAGTAGCTGAAACAGCAACCTGGGACTGGAGAGTCTCTCGAAGTCTTTCAAGTTTGAGGCTCGTTCGCTACGCTTGAAAAATTTCATTTTTGGCGGCTTTGTCCTTAGTGGCAAATGACTTGAAGCTTGGATGTGGTTGCCTCGCCAGTTCTTATGGCACTTATGCTACTTATGCAGCGTTTGTGGCTGCTGCTGCTGATGCTGCTGCTGATGCTGCTGCAGTGCGGCCAAAATGACCGTAATTAATCAATTTAAGCAAAGTGGCAGCAGCGGGACCGGGAGTAGGGCGTTCGGTCAACGGCGATGTCCGTGTAATAACAATGAAAACAGCGTGTGTTGCATGGGATACGGTACCACATAAGCATGTGCTCGTACTCGTATTGGTACTCATGTATATCTGCACACCATAAATTATGTTCGCACAGGGTTAAGCGCATTATTTAAGCATTCATCACGAGCTGCGGACCAGTCGCAGACACCGCCTCAGTCCGGGCACGTCCGGGGACCCTTGGCTGCTTCTGCCTGCTGCTTCTCTCATCTGTTGCCGTGTAATAATTTTTGAAATTTATGTAAACAGTGTTGATTATGGATGAGTTATGTAGCATGTTCTACCTTTTGTTGCTGTTGCCATTTTCGCGCTGCGAGTGCAGTTAATTTTAAGCTTGTTTTGCCGGAACTCGCCAACAGTTACCCGCAAGCCTGAACTTTATTCAGCCTGTGCTTGAGTCATCGGCCAATTGATGTCTTTATTAGGCTGCTCGCCACATGGCTGACTAAATATCAAGCCACTTTAATATTTTCGTCTGCAACAATAAAATGCCAGCTAGTGAGCCACTCTGACTCTGACTGTGACTCTGAAACGGTGCTCTGACTCTGAATCTGTTGACAGCTTAAAATTTAAGGCGTGTTTGGGGCACTTAGTCGAGGCATGAGAAGCGAAATGTCGCTCACGGTTTCTTCAGCTTCTAAGCTTCATAATATGCACAAATATTTCAAATTTCCGAATTTGTATGTGGCACATTAAGAATGACATGAACAATTATTTTTCAAGCTTAAACGATACACACAGATACTCACACACACACACACACATATGTATTTTGTTTTTGCCAAAATATGAATTGTAGCGGGCCACAGGTAGAGGCCAAACCATTTGGGTGGCGCTTTTGTCTTTGAAACGTGTCCGTGCTCATGCCACATGCAGCGCGCGCTGCCTGCATCAAGTCAATCGCCTTTAATATTTTAATTTTATTTTATTTTTCCATCAGTAAGTCAGGTACGCTGGGCCACGTAGCCAACCGGCAGAAACGGGCGAGTTTAGCGGGGACAATCACTCGATAGACTGCCACATGTCCCCAACCGCGGCGCATATCCCATGAGCCTTCGCCTTAGCTGCATCAGCTTCTGCCTCGCCTGCCACTAGCTGCCAATACAGTTGCAGCTTGAAGGTTGATCGCCAAATGGCCTGCGGCTGGCGCTTTTCAACATGAGCGCTGATAAGCACGACAAACATTTAACAAGTCGTCGAACATACTCTTAAAGCTCAGTCTCAGTCTCAGACTCAGCTCTCATTCAATGTTTCGGTCCGTTCCGTTGTAGTTTCAGCCTGGACTGGCGCTGGCGTGTTCTGCTGCCAAATGTGGGTTAAGGACGCACAGCAATCAACGGTCGCCGCCCCTCGCCGCTGGCAGCCAATGTTCATTTTGTTTTGGTTTTCAATATTCCGTGTAATAGTTGTAATAGAGTTGCTGAAATTGGGCATAGTACAAGAATACGGTATATATATATATATATATATATATATAAATATATATGTGTGTATATGTGTGTGACAGCGGACACAGATGTCTGGCCCACACCCACATTTCATTAGCTCCATTCGCTGGGCGCTGTTACAAATGTGATAATAAATATTCGAGTTGTTTGTGAGTGTTATAATTTAGTGTTGATTAGTTTGCGCAAATAAGAGTTATTGATTCAATTTCAATTAAAAGGATACGAATGTTTTGCGTTAGCGCCATTCCCAGGCCACATCAATTCTGTCGCCTACATATGCAACACACTCAACAACAAACTCGTTACGGTTGCACACTTCTCCGGTGTTTTCTGTGGCACCTTTGCATTGATAAGGCCACAGTCGGATTATTAATGATACGTAATGAGTGGGTTGGGCAAATGCTAAATAACTGCAACTACATAATACAATTTCCGATTGCCGAATGCCAATTGCAACCGGGATATTTATACGTAATATTTATAAGCCGCTGAATCTATAATTTGTGTAAACAAGAAGCTCAAGCATTTATTTACTAATTTGCGTAAGAAGTAAGCCAGCAAGTACTCTCCTCTCGTAAGTTTTATGGGTCGATTGAACAGCCTCTCCGCAAGGGTATCGACAGCTGCCAGCGTTGCCGACGTGACTGCGGCTGAGTGCCACACCAGGAATGGTAGTCGGAGCTGTTGGAGTGCGTGGATGACGTTGAGGGATTGGGCGAGCAGCACATCCCAACGGCAGCCAGGCGAGCTACAAGAAGATTGAATTGTCGATTATAGCCAACGTGTTGAATGGCAACGGGGCGAACTTACTTGGAAGGGAACACAGAGTAGGCTGGATAACAAACGGGATCAACAACTATAACTACAACAAACTATATCTATATAGCAACAAATAGGAAGACAAAACATTGGACGACACAGATGCTTATGAAGCCTGATCGGAATGATTGGTGGACAGCTGACGCATGGTGAAGGTCGTCTCTGCAGTTGCAATGAACAAACGATTAGAAAATTCACAGATTGAGATTTGATTCTGTACCTGGTGTGCGGAAGCCTTCCTGGATCTTATAGATTTCGTTCAGCTCGCGAGCACTGCAAAGGGGCGTGTCCACCTGTGTTGTCTCATTGAAGCGCCCATAGTCAATCTCATAAGCCTGCAGGTCCTTGTTGTATAGCACCACAGGATCGAAGCGATGTCCCCACAGTATCTCCGTGTTTATGTAACTCGATCTGGCCTGCGTGGACTGGCCAGTTGATTCGACAGTACCCTCCAGTATTACAACTATCTCGAACTTGTCCTGCAACATGTCTGTGGCACTCATATTGTAGAGCGGTGAGCTCTCGTCGATTCTGTGCTCAATCACCATGGGCCAGATGAAGAACAAATCAGAACCCGACTCATCTGTACCTATCTGCAGCTCCGTGAAATGCTGCGTCATCACCTCGCCCTCCCTCGTACTGCGCGTCCTTATTAGCTGAGCCCGCACACCGGCTCCAATAATATGCGATTTCCGCATATCGCCAACGCGGAACATCAATGAGAGGCAGCCATCTCGTTGGCAGATCACCGCGTTCTTGGAGAAGAGCAGAGTCTGGGCACGCTGCTTGGCGCGTGTCATTTTGGCAAAAACAATGCCAGCCATAAACGCCGATGACATCACACCATATATGGACTGGAAACACATCATGAATATTGCCTCGGGGCACTCGGTCGAGGTGGTGCGCACTCCATAGCCGATTGTGTGCTGTGTCTCGATGGAGAACAGGAAACAGGAGGTGAAACCATCAATTGCGGAGACGCATGGAGCCCATCCAGAATCCTCTATTCCATGAAATTCACAATGATAAGATTTGATAAGCTATTGTGATTCTACTTGTTCACATACCCTGATTGTCCGGCATATGCAACTCCTCCAGATCGCCATGGGTGTACATGATGAGCCACCAGATCAGT
The DNA here is from genome assembly GCA_035042185.1 of Drosophila kambysellisi. Lineage (NCBI taxonomy): Eukaryota > Metazoa > Arthropoda > Insecta > Diptera > Drosophilidae > Drosophila > Drosophila kambysellisi. The sequence continues at coordinate 1,241,508 of JAWNLS010000855.1, forward strand.
GCGAAGAACAGCCACGACAATATAAAGCTCAGTGCAAAGGCGAGCAGTGTCCAGCGCCATTGCCAGTCCACCATCGTTGTGTACATATCCTGCAGGAAGCGCACCCTCCTCCGCTGCAGATGTTTCTGCACCACGTTGCAATCACCATTTTTAAAGACGGCGCGGCGTCTCACTCGTCGCATGCTACCCGGCCGAAAGTTGCGAGATCTGCAAATATTTGTTCAAATCTAGAATCCAACTTGCAACGAATTAAATGAAACCGCCCCAAAATATGTTATACTATTTTCCACATTATTATAACTGGAATATCTCAGTAGATGGTGTTTTTCAGTGCTAAAAGTAAAAAGCGATTTCCTGGAGATTTACCAATGTTTCCTTCAGCATGAAAAAGAGACAAAAGACACATAGTGCTAAAGATTGTAATTCTCATTATAAATTTCATTTATAGAGAGAATATATTTTTAGAGGCCATCTGCACTTCAAAGTCACTCGGTCTGTCTACAATTGGATCGGCTGGCCAGACTTGCATCAGTTACCCACTATGCAATTGCTAATTGTCTAAATTAACATTGTCTAAATGAACACTTGAGCAACTTAGTATTCGCCAGCTTTTGGATATGGAAATTAAGTGCATCTAATTAACACCACTCTGAATTTGTCAATGCCAACGGCAACCAACTGAACAGGTTCCATGATGCGGTACGTCTTCCATATCAAACATAGAGTATTAATGACCATATGCAATCATGATAAGTATACTCAATTAGTATCAATTTGCATTGAATGAATCGCAGTTATTAAATGCACCAAATTGTCACTACATGATTTAAGCCAAGCTCCCACATGACCACATCCCACACACAGCTTAGTGCAATTCTCAGTTACAATTAAGTTAACTATAACCCCGTTGGCACTCTGATCTTGGCCGATTAATTGACATTACGCCGGTTTCATAAATAACCGCTCATCGACACATAGCACACAAGTTACTACAAATATGTGTGGCATGTGCGACGAATAAGAGCGGTTGTGGCAGGGCAATAAAATGATTCATTCCGCTTTGTAGAAATGCCGCACTCACTCGACTCTTAATTACTTCCATTGCGTTGAAAACAATGGTTGCCAACGCCAACGCAACCGAAGATGGTCCAACCCCAGTCAGTGGAGCATCTTGCGTGAGGCTGCGGAAATGATTTCATAATGTGGGAAAGCTGTGGACACAATTGATTGATAAATCGTGAATAGGATAGTGCCGAGCTAATAGCTTAAATCAAATCGTTTAGCGACTGAAAAATATGTGAGAGAAGTGAAAATGAAAATCAATGTAATTTATGGGCCGTTTTGCTTTGACAGTTGAATAATGCGCCAGTGCTCAATATTCGAATGGGCTGGCTAATGAGTCGGCGACGTCCGCATCCACTGAATGGGTAGGAACTCATTCCAGCGACTTCTCATTTAGATAATGCTCGTAACTCATGTAAAAATGCAGTAAGCCAAGCGGCTGCGTAGGCGGTTGTATAAATTACAACCACAACAAACAGCGCACGGAGCACTTAAAACCAAATAAAAGTCGCAGTGCTAATCAGCTAAATAAATTGTAATGTAAGACTTGTTTGTCATATACACAAACACACACACACACACCACACACACACATCCAACCACACACACAGGCGCGGTATTTGTCCGTGCTTTGATTGAGCAACCGCTGACTGGCAGCAAGTTCAAGTTGAATGCCAAAACACTTGGACCTTTGTGCAATGCACATAAGGCACAGAGATGTGTGTAGTTATGTAACTGATGGAATAGCGCACCCCCTGGCCAGCGAGTGGGTGGATCCTTTGAGCGCCTCGTAGTAGACGCCTGCCTGGGAGGGAGTGTGGGAGATGCCTCTCATGTAGTGCCGCTTCCACTCCTTCATCTGGGCAAACGTTTCGTCCTTGTCACCGGTAACAGTCTCCACATCAGCAGCATCCTGCAGCACCTGCACATCCGACAAAGGCACCTGCATTTTGAACACGTTCGTTCCAAACCCGTGCGCGCACAAAATTTGACTAAAGTTCGGATCGTCGCAATTGATCTCAAGCCAACATCAAGATCAGCAGAGCTGACAATGCTTACTTTGGAAATTAGAGGAGTACTAACCAATAATCTCCTATTGACATTGCCACTTAGATGCCTGCCAAAACGAGTGCAAACAGCACTCTAATGGCTTGCCACACACCTGCCCCACTCGTTCCCCTTACCCCACTTACCTGCAACTAGGCTGCCGCTGGAATGCTTTGCCATTCGTGGAGAGGCCATAGAAGCTTGCTGGACGATTTGGTACTATCGTTATGGGATACGACTGTGGATTGCTGATCACACTATCCAGCGAATCGGGATCCTCTTCGATGGTGGATGGTCTCTTGACCGGCTTTACTAATTTTTCTGTAGTCACCGACGGAGTTGACGTTGTCGTCGCTGTGGAGTGGCTGGTAAAATTGAAACGCATCTGTGAATGGCAGATCAAAAGTCCGCTTAAAATGGCATTGTAGCTAGGTACTCGTATATAAAACATTTGTTTGCACTGAAACGTTAACAGGCAGTCACTTTTGTTGCCTTAAGTACGCAAGCAGAAACTTCTGATGACAACAAGTTGAAGTGCCAGAAATTTATCGCATATAACAGATTTATATTTGTAAATAAAAGATGAACTTGGGCAAAGCAACAAAGCTGTTATCAGTTGCAAAAGGGTCGCTAGCCCGAAGTTAATTGCATTGCCTGTCATCAACTTGATGTAGTCAATGTGCATATATTATATGTACACATAAATTAATAAATAAAGTGCAACACAAATAATCGTAAAATTTATGAAGTCGTCAAATTTAATTTGCACTATTGTATAAAGTTGTTGGTGATTAATTTGCCTTGTTATATAAAGTATTCAATTTTGTGTTATGAAAGGAATCAAAAAGAAAGTCCTTCAGGTAAATTTCTTATATTGTTTCACACGAAATCTTTTTGTTTTACGCGGAATAAGTAGGAAGCTTCCTTATTTAGTTTTACAGATTTTACACGGCTTGTCCAGCGCTATTAATGCACTTGAAAATGTAAAACCCGTTGAAAAACAAAACATACTTAAAACACACCTTTAAGCGATTATCTTCGTTCGGCTCTTTTGAGGTTAAATATTTTTAGCACCTTATTAAGCGCGCACAAGTTTCAATAAATTGACACCTTTAAGAAGAGCATTACGGCTTTTTTTTGTGATGCTATAAAAAAAACTTTAGCACATCTTTGACAATTTTATCACTTTGTATTTAGTATTATAATGTAAGACAAACGCACGCCGGTAAAATTTTGCTTCGTTTTGTGTGCACGCTCCGAAACAGAAATGAGCAGAGAAATCTCGAGCCAACTGTCCACTGCACCACACAAAGCAGAAACAAACAGTAGCCGAAGCCGAGGCCTAAGCTAGGCACGGAAATCCAAAGCGACACTGAGATGACAAAGCTAGAGAAGCCACTACGTAAGTCCGTCCAACGGATTAAATGACGGCCGACTGACAACGACGGCGACGGTGACGGCGACGGCGACTGCGACGAAAGCGACAGCAGCAGCAGCAGCAAGAAAATATTAAACTAAACAAAAATTGTGAACAAAAGGCGACTGGCTGTAAATGAGCTCAGTTACGCACACATGCACAGTGTCAGTTCCCACTCAGACAGTGCTGCAGATTGATGCTCTCACAGATACAGATACAGCTACAGCTACAACTGCAGATACAGATACGGATACGGACACAGATACATAAAGCGACTCAAACGCACACATGCAGATAAAATAGTCGTGTTGATACGAGAAAAGTTCAATTGAAACGATTTTTAAATTGGAAATGAGGCGGAAGATAAGCGCGATAAGTTTTGCTTATCTATATTTGATGTACCCATGGACAAAAGAAATTTAAAAAAATATTATATGACACGACCTTGCGTCTCAATGTTTTATTACAAGGGTAGCGTATATTTAATATTAATTATGCCCTGCACTTGCTTATGTATCAGAATAAACAAGAGATTTATCACTTTTTGAAATAATTGGGACTCTAGATATATATACCAGAGATTTATCACTTTCACACTTTTTGCTTCTGTACACTACGTATACGTAATTTTTGACTATCTACGCGTCGTTGATTGCACAAAAACTCACGTGACTATTTGTTAAAAAAGAATTATTGGGGCAGCTTTTTTGTTCCGTTGAGTTTTGTTCCGTTTGAGTATCATAAATCTCACGGCTGACGGAAGCCAGAGAATAGCGAACCAGTTAAATAAGCCAAAGTCACACGTCATAAATTTATTAAACACTTTCCCAATTAAATTGCGGCGTGTGGATAATAATTTAGAGACAGTAAACAAAGTTTCTGACAGCTAATCATACAATACTTATATTAAAAGGAACTTTGCTATACTTCAGTGCAAATCAATGTTAACACAATGTAAATTGTTAACACATTGTAAATTTATTGAGAATCCAGATCTTTGGTGTTCGATATGCAGAAGTTGTCGCAAAATCTCTATATCTTTGAATAGTGAACAAATGACTTTTGTCTTCTTTTTAGCTATATAACGCTTACAATACACGCTAATGTAATATTAATGTAAGGTTGCTGTTCGGGCTGAATAGGAATGAGACACATTTTATAGCTGATTTGTCAGCCATTTAAATGAGAGCGCCCAGTAGTCGCACCTTGCCTTGCATTCCATGCAGCAGGAGACCGCAACATCGATCCCATAATAAAGATAGTCATAAAATCGGTGTTTTATTTATTCTGTAAACTCTAATCCTCAATATCGTTTTTCTTTACTTATCTGTCACTAAATTGCCACTGAACTGCAAGGGGCTGGTGTTCCTTGAGTTGTTTATGAGTTACGGATACGGAGCTTTCCATTATGTGGTCGTTTTATGTGTTACACAATTTATACAAAATGTATTTTATGTTATTTCACGAAGTGTTAATGTATGTGTATTTCCACTGATCTTTTCACTGGATAAACTAAACTACGCGTGCTGCGTCTGGCACCAGCAGCTGTTTCTATGCGGCAGTGCGCTTTCCATATTCCGCCGCAATTCAAATGATAGATGCAGAGGTAAATGGTCTTCAAATTATATCAACAACTACATGAATTATGTCACGCTAAATTGTGAATGGCAGCAGCGGCTGACACTGATGAAGAGCACCCAAGTAGCTGTGAAAATTGAATAATCAGCTTAGTTACGCGGCTTGACAGTGAGCGACCCCAAGATACGAACACTCATCCCGCCCCTCCAATGTACTGATGCTGATGCTGATACTGATGCTGATGCTGAGGCATGCACCGCATGCCTGAGTTTATCACTTTCTGTGTTCCGTGTGTGTGAATCGCCAAGTGCATATCTGTTGACAGTCGTTGGCTATTTTATTAACTAGACACGACTATCGAGGGTGCTAATTTGATTTTAATGCACTGAATGGCGCCCGTTTGCATCTATTTTTAAAATTGTGATTATCTAACATTTTTGCATTAACCATTTAATTGTAGTCTAAATGAGATGTTCTTGATTTCATAAAGAAAACATTTTACACCCCTAAATTAATCTGAAGGTATTAAAAAGGGATAATAGGTTAACAAATAATTTTTCGATAATAATTTTTATTTTTTCCATTTTTAAATTAATAATTAATCTAAGAAAACAAAGATCGTTGTAGGCGATGTATGTGCAAATTAATAATTTCCCATATTATAAATTCGATAATTCTCGGATAAATTTCAAATTAAAATTGCACACAATGGAGCAGTTGTTGCTATCCCAAGTTATACGTCCGTTTTTTTGAGCCATCTGTCGCTATTTGAAGTACTAAAATGGTATGCCTAAAAGTATGCAACGTTTTAATGAGACTTATATTTAATTGTTTATTAATCGTGTAGCATACTTTTTGACGCCCAAATAAAATAGCAACAAATTAAAACTTTGTGTCTTAAATTATTACCAAAATATTTCTCTCCAAATCTATAATAAATGAAGTCGAAATTGTTTAACAGATATTGTGATTTATTTTAAATACGATACAAAACGTGTTCAGGAATATTCCAGAATAACACAAAAACATAAAAGTTGGCTGTGATACGCCCAGAATTAAAATTTGATTTGGAATATTCTCTATTAAATTCTGACTATTTACACCTGATATTGCATATTGAAGTAAGGAAAAGTTTGTTGGCTTTGGGTGTGCTAAAAGTACATTTCTTATACTAAGGATTTGTATTAATGGGATGTGGCTATATGTTTGTGTAAATATGTATAAATGCTGCAACACTTATGTACAAACTATACGCTAAGAAAAATATAGCTTATAACTATTACAAACTACGATAATATTAAAATGAAAATTGCATTAAATATTCTTTTCCGCTCACTCTTTCACAAAATGGCAAAATGTTTACAAAAGGTGTGAGTGTTTATGTGGGTGTGTATATATTTTTGTGTGTGTGAGTGGGTGTGTTGAGGTGAGCAATGTGCTGGTGATGCCTATACATAAATATGTCGATCAAGGCCTGAAGCATTACATGGCAACACCATTGTAATGTTCATACATTTCATCCCAAAATCGCTGGCGCTCCGACTCAGGATTTGTTCTCATATTTAGTTCGCTTGAAATGTCCAAATAGTTGAGACTGTTCATAACATTCGCGGCATCGATTGGGGCCCACTTGGTACTCAGTAAAGGGTCCTCCACGTTGGGGGTGGGCGATCTAAGACCAAAACACAATGCAGTTTCCATTAACGGATCTGAAGTCTAAGGCATTATTACCCGTATTTGGCAAAGTTTGTCCACATTCGCACCATGCGATTCTTGACTTGCACTTCCATGGACCTAGGGTCCAGGCTCAAATTGAAGAATCCAAATTTGAAGAGGTAGCCCATCTCATCGCCATGGCAAACACCTGGCCGGGGAATACCCAGCATGCGTTTATACAGACCTAAAGCTCCATCGAAGGAGAAGCGATACATGTAAACTGGAGCATTGCCAAACTTGGCATGATTCCGAGCTGTGCGCCGGATGCCTTGCAGGAACATGAGATCAGTTAGCAGCTGGAGAATAATGGAGTTTTTAATTTATGCATGGATACAACCGATTGCGTACACGTACCGCTATCATTTCATCCACAGACTCGAGGCCAACATGCTTGTTACCCAGGTAGAAGGAGCGAATCTCGCGCGTAACTCTGTCGTGGACTTGGGTCACGTTCAGATCTTGTGGGACCAAACGTCCAAAGTCGTTATCAATGATACCCAATAGCTGTGGATTCTTGCGTAATCCTACAAAAATACATGTACACCTTGCAATATCATTTTCAATTAGTGATTGCGGCTACTCACTTCTTATAAAGAGCATGGCCTCGTGCGTGTTGTAACCCGTCATATAGGGTATCTGAGTGTTGAAGTTGTGCTCTTTGTACATATCGCTAGGGTGTTGAGTGAGAAAGGGTTCTTCGAGATATTGCTCCTCTCGCGCATTCTGATTCCAATAGCCCTCCACCACAGGCACAAATGGCAGGCCAATGTTATTGCGCTGATCCTCCGCTGTTAGCGTGGTGGGTGCCGCCTCCACCAGCTTCATGGCTGGCACTCGACGCAAAAAGTCTAAGATTTCCTCAGTATCGTTAGCACCCACATAGCCAAGATTGGCCGCCAGCCGTGCTGCTCTATGTCCCGAACTGGCTGCCATGGACCAGGGATTTAAGGCAGAGCCGCTTTGAGAGATGGCACGATGAAACAGACCCTTAGCCAGTGGTGAAAGCATCAACAGCTGCACCGAAGATGCCCCAGCGGACTCGCCAAAGATTGTCACCTGCTCTGGGTCACCTCCAAAGGCGGCTATATTGTCGCGCACCCATTGAAGGGCTAACACCTGATCCTTAAGTCCCTGATTACCTGGCGCATCGGGTCCGGCCGTGAGGAAACCCAACGGACCAAGTCGATAGTTCATAGTAACCAACACTATGTCCTCGGAAACCAAATAGTCAGGTCCGTACAGAAATGAGTTACCAGAGCCAAAGGAAAAGCCACCGCCATGCAGCCACACCATCACAGGCAGCTTGGGTTGCGTGCTTAAAATAAAACTGATTAACTATTTGATTATATAAATCATAAACTTATATGCTCACTCATCCTCCTTGGGCATGCGAGTGGTAAAAACATTTACATAAAGGCAATCTTCATCGCCCTTGAAGGTATCCAGTATCATGTTCTTGTGCGGACAACTTTGACCCTCTCTGGAAGCATCTCTCACGCCAGACCAAGGCTTCTCCGGTTCTGCTGCGCGGAATCTGCAGGCAAACAATTTGAAAATATCTTTCAATGGACCCACCTTGTTCAGGACTCACCTTCTGGCTCCAATTGGCGCTGCACCATATCGCATGCCCTTGAAACTGTAGTAGCCCCCTCTTTCACCGGATCGATACTTCTGAAAGCGGCCTCGCACCTTGCCCAACGAGGTGCTAGCCACAATTTCGCGATCCTTCTACAGAGGCAAAAGTGTAAGAAATAAATACATTTTGAGCAAGTCACCAATCCGAGCGTGCGAACTTCGTCTTCTTCTTCTTCCATGTAAAGTGTATACGAAAAAAATCAATTTGAAATTGCAACTCGAGTGATTTGGTTGGTTCGCACCTTGCCAAATGCGGCGGAGCGTGAAAATACCAAGTATCTGTGAGATACTTAGCGTGTGTGTTATTCTTGCACAAGTTCTGCATGAAGTTCGAACTAATCTTGAACAGCGCTGGCGTGTACAAGTGGGTCATGGTGCAACTGTTGCGCAATTGACCAGTGGCCAAAAAGCCAGTTCTTGCCTGAGTAAGATAATTGAATTTGTGTGGCGCCAAACTCTGCTGCATGCTACATGCTGTTCTTTCTTTGTTCTTGATGCTAACTGGCCAACTCTGCTGGCAGACACTTGACCTCATCCAAGCTGCAGCTGCAGCTTGCACTGTCCAAACAAGTTAATCTTGCACTGACTGCCACATGTTGACGTTCAAGTTGAGAATTGATTGACTCTACACGAGTGAGCATAAATCACACTTGCATTTGGCGTTTGTGCGTCAAGGTCGTCCAGTTATCATCTGTGCGGATCATGTTTTGACTTACCCGTAGTGATCGCACCACCTCCTGCACCACTCGCATTGCACGCGAGGGCAGCAATTGCACCAGCGAATTGGGATGCGAGGTCAGCGTTTTCCAGGCCATCGTCTCCTGCAATAACAAAGGTCGCTTGTACTTTAAATTGAATTAACAACAATTGGAATTAACAGCAATTTGCAAGCAAGCCAGTGCGCCTTGTGCAAACGCTGCTCTCAAGTTCACTGTTAACTGGGCTGTTGCATTAATGTTGACAATTTTTCTCTGTGTTTTTGTTTTCAATTCAAGTTGCCCACTTTTAATGATGTTAACGGGCAACCTTGCGGCTAAGCAAATTTCGTTTAATTGAAATGCCATTTGCATAATATCAAAGAAAAAACCAACAACGTTGCTAGAGGCGGCAACAGTCCAAAAACAGTTAAGTGCCAACAACAATGGCAAGAGTCACGTGCAGCCAACGCTTAATAGTTAGATAAAGGTATATGTATATACAATGTACATATATACATATATACATATGCATGTTTGTTAAGTCTTGATACAATTTGTGTGCTGTCTGTCAACTGCCACATTAGCCGGCGTGTGTCCCCAGCTGAAATGTATCTTTATCTTGAAGTGAATCATGACACAGTTGGACCAAATACAAAAAGACATTCGCATAGTTTCAAGTTCACATTTTACGAGTAAACCACTTTATGCTAATTTCTTTTTTCTTGTCATTGTGTGTGTGTGTGTGTGTGTGTGTATGTAAATACTTGACCCGCTAGGTGCGTGGGTCTCTTTAAGCCATTGGCATGCATCAGTATCTGTGGAACAACATTATGCAAATGTGGGTGTAGCCGGTCGGTCATAGGACAGTTTTGGTTGAGCTTTATTTAAATTGATTTGGCTTGGCTTGGCTTTGGCTTAATTTGATTGTGTGGCCATAATACATAATGTTTATAATTGTTTTTCGTCTTGCCAACATTGTTGATATTGTGATATGATGTGATTCAAATACGCACATTTGCCGCTAAGGTTCAAGCGCATCAGAAGTGGGTCAGCATTAAATCTTTAATGCATATTAAATAGCTATTTATCGATTTTTGTGCATACACAACAAAATTGAAAATGAATTATATGTGACAGCTGCGTTGTTAGATTGATTAAGATAAACCAAGAAATAAATGTAGGTAAATAGCCAAGCCCTTACTGCGTTTTAACGCTTTCAACACTTATTTTCAGATACAACACATAATATAATCGATTAGCTCGTCGTAAAATGCACACAGGAACTCAGTCAAATGATGCCATTTATAAAAAGTAAATATTATGTAATCGCGCAAAGACAACAACATTATCAACAGCAACAACAACAACAACAACAACAACAACAACAATAGCAACATTTTGGCGCTTTCACGATACGCTCGAAAAATGAAAATAAATACGAAAATAACTGCAGTCCGGCAGATCGACCATTTCAGCTTGGCAAATTCGCTGCACCATGAGGCAGTGTAGAAAGTTGCTGTTACAATGGCAGCAACAATAATAGCAACAATACAGATTGCATAAATGTTGTAAGATTTGGCAAATTTACTGAAAACAGACCTCGGTTGTTGTCGTAGAATGCCCCATTTTCATTCTGTTTAGATCGAACGGCGACCCGGAAGAAGATGTTGCTGTGGTTACTGCTGATGGCGACATTGTTGATGTGGTCGTTGTTTCAGTGCCAATCAAAAATAATACTTTGGGGACCAAATCTTGCAAGTCGCCAGCAGCCGAATCGGGCATTTCCCAGTCAATGGGCAACACAGCCTCTGCCTCATCGTTCAAGAAATTCTCTTTAGGGCGAGCAATTTTCTCGAATTTCAATTGATTGCTTGGCTCCCGAGGCCGCTCCATGAAAATGGCGTAGAGAATCAGACCAGTTGCCAGCAGAAGGGCCACAGTGGCCAGCACATAGGGTGGATTGGGGCGACAGGCCATGGCGCACTGCTCTGTCCTTATGCAACAAAACAAGCCGTTGACAATTGCGCTGCTGAAATCTGTTGCAGTTGCAGCAGCGGCACGCGTCGCAATGCGAAACACTAAAACTTTGATTTATTGAAACGAGCTGTCTTTGTGTTCAGTTGCGGTTATTATTGGCACACAGCACCGACTGGGGCTATACACTTTAGGACCGAGCTAGTTTTGCGGCATCTGCGTCCGTTATTGTTGCACTCGCGGCCACTGTCGACTGAGTTTTAAGTCGGCACCCCAACTAACTGAATGAGAGCTGCGAGTCTCTGTTTTTCGGTACACCTGCTTTTATCGTTTCTAATATATATTTTTGATTTTGTGTAGTGCTTGTAATTTATATATATGTTTTCGTTTATTGCCACAGTTATGTGCAGCACGCAACGGTCGAGTGCAGCCGCTGGCATTGCCTGTTAGCTTTTTTCTGCTTTCGGCTGATAAGCGTTTATCTTTCAATGTTATCTGAGAGCGAGCGGAAATGTTGCACTTGTAATTAATGTATTAGTTTTATTAAATAATTATAATTTTTGTTATGCCATACTAATTGTTTCTTGGCTTGTTGTCGGTGTTAGCTTCTTTTTAATTGTTACACCAAGCAATATAAATTTATTTACATTCATATGTACAGACACCAAAAGAGTTCAACTGCTGGCTGTAAGTTAATTATAAATTTGCTAGTTAGATACACACATACATACGTACACAATATAGTAGTAGTAACAAATTCTGCTCACCTGGCTCACATCTTCAATTATCACATATAACATTTGACAGATGGTGGGCAGATTATATTGCCCCATACTAAATTGATATACCTACAACAGGCAGCGAAAATTGAATGAAAAATTAAGAATTGTATTATTGAAAATACAATTAATGAGTAGCAATTGAAAGTATGACAATTACAACTCTGCCAAAATAATCAGAGTTATATATTAATATAAAATAATAGACATATTTGTTGATTTTATTGTAAGATGTGGATATGGAAATCATGGCATTGGCAATGCAATGTGCATATTGCATATAGCATATAGCATTGAAGACCACATTCCAAATGTGCACTCAGGTGCCAACGTGGTCAACGTGTGTAACCATTGATGCTTAAAAGCCATTGCCAATTTCAATTGAACGGCACCGAGAATATTTGTTTGTTAGCTGTTTATGCGCCTCATAAAGAACTGCACATAAAAAAATTACTGCGATTGCATATTAAGAATAGGTTTCAGCGAATCGTTGTTTGCTGCTGTGGCTAATAACTTGTACACATATCCATAAAATCCATTAACAGCCACCTGTAAATGCAGTCTCCAGTGTTTTTAAGACAGATACAAAAAGGCGATAATTCACAAATGCCGCATAAAACAATAGTTTGACGTTCATTAAGGCTACTTGTGACTCAAGAGGCAGCCACGGCGGTTGCCGCTCAAGTGTTGAATTACTTTTGAAACGGCAACAAATTTCCGACACGATGTCAAAGTCACTCGCCGCAGACTAGACTCAGTGGCTTTGATTTAAAGCCAAAAAGCACAGTGTAAGCAAATTTGGGTCTGGCACGCTTCGCGGTTGCTTCTTTGTTTAAACACACACACACATTCACATACACATACACATACACATACTCTTAGTATAGTAGTAGTAGTAGTAGCAGTGGTACAAGTATTTTGCATCACACTTACCTTTAACGTATTGGAAATCTTTCCAGCTCGGGCTATGGCCGTGCCAAATGTTGAGGGCGCTATTGCAATGGAGGCTGACTCATTGCACAGCAGCAGCAGGGAGGTAAGCAGCAGCGGCAGCAGCAGCAGAGGACACGCGTTTCTTCTTGTGCGTATCATGATGAACTAGTCTGGGTCCCGGATAACGACTGAGCAAATGAAAACGAACAATGCATTAGTCGACTGTCCACAACGATAATGTGTTTGCCAACGCGAAACGCATACAAAAGCCGAAGCGAACGCTTCTCAGACTACTTCTTGGTCAGGGACAAGCTGCGAATGTCAACAGCTTACCAGAAGCAGCAGCAGCAGCAACTCCAACAGCAGCTGTGCTGAGTTTAACTGAAGTGAACTAAGCTGAGCTGAGCTGAGCTAAGCAACACCTAGTGATCAACTTGACTCTGTTTTGCAGCGACTAGCGAAGCATTCATTGTCTTACATTTAATTGGCTGATATTATTTTCGTATTTGTTTACTTTTGCCGGTTGCGGTAGGTCGTTTTCGTTGTCGTTTTGGTTTTTGTCGTTGTTATTAAATTAATACAGACATTATTCAATTTTGCTTTGGTTGTGCGCTTTGTAAAGGTCACAGCGCGTATTTGGCAGCATCGATGAAGCACCTACTAAATATTTGCATTTTCATAGAGCGTATGATAAATTAGATATGCGTAAGATGTAAAATGCCGCGGATAGTTCAGTGACAGCAGAGGTTAATTACCATATCAAGGAAAAGAGCATATGGCAATCCGGAAGCATTATAGAAGGCTATGCCTATGCGATAACACACAATGATATCTGGCTGTTTAAATTAATCAATAGCAGCGTGCTAATTTCTTATTAGCATTCAGCTAAAGGGCTTTTTCACTTCCTCAAACATACTACGTCATCTGTGAGCAAATCAAGAATAGCGTTGTCATTGTCTATGTTGTCTAATGACAAAATTTGCCAACTAAAAGGTGGCTTTGGCAACAAACTTGTTTACGGTTATTGTTCAGGCTAAGATAGCGATGAGTTGCCGTTGAATAGAAATCAATTCGATACAGCATCAAATATAATTGCATCTGCGGCTGCCACGCCTACTCTAACACCGACAACAGAGCCTCATCGCACAATGCATAACACATGAGAGCTGAGCGGTAGGGGTAGGGGTAGGGGTAGAGGCAAGTAGACAACGCTTAAGCCACTAACCCACTTCCTACTTGAGTCAAGCGCCGAGCGCCGGCCTCAAGTGCGACGACATTGCCGTTATTGTTGTGGGCCCGCTGTTTGGCAGCTAACAATGCTAAGGAAACACTTGCACTTTCATGGAAAGTTGTTTGGCCAGCTGCACTCCAAAGAGACAGAGAGTGATTGAGAGAGAGAGAGAGTCAAATATAAAGAGAGTGAACAAGTTGCAGCATATATGATACAGAGAGAGTTAGAGAGACTAGAGTCAGCTGTGCCACATGTGCATGAATGTATTGGTTCATAAGCTAATCATAAATACGTGCTTGCATCTGTAGAGGTATTTATAGTCTTCATATTCGTATTTAAATTAGCTCCAAATAAAGCATTAAGCAATGTTGCATTTAAATTGGTAACACAGCTAAATTAACGAGCGAATGACCGAGTGGACAAACAACAGAATGTGCCGATTTAGCAATTGGCATTTGTAAAAGAGAGCAGCAGTTGTTGGGACAAACTTTGAAATAAACTGCAGAAAGCAGATACCAAATTAAGCCAATCCAGCCACAAATACTCAAAGCTAGGAGAGGGCAGCGAATAGCAATGAGGAGAGCAGGCACCTGGATTGAGACGCACTGGGGACACTGGCTGGAGCTGATGCGAATGCGAGTGTCCGACGAGAGCTGGCTCTGAATACCGATATGGCTGTGCGTTCCATTACATAAGCGGCGATCAAAACAAACAAGGTAAATATTGAAGAAAAATAAAAAATAAATAAGTCAAACATGTTGAAGAGTCGATGGCGTCTCACAACAAACGAGCGGAGCAGCAGAAAAGTAAGCTGCGAAAAGCTGATGCACACTAAACTGAGTGAGAGTGAGTATTTTTTTGGAGTATTGGCAAAGAGACCATCAAGGAGAGTGGAAAGAGAGACGGTGAAAGAGGGAGGAGGCGTGTGGAGGAGAAAGACGGAATTAAAGATGAGCCGATGCTCCGATTATAACGTGACTAAAATGAGTTAGGCTGTTAGCGAGGCATTTCATTTATGCATGCTTGCAAATTGAAACTTAACGCCAAATTTAATTTGACCCCTTACATAAGCCGGCAGGCAGATAACGGAACTAATGCGAACACTTTGCCAGCTGAGGAGATATTTATGCACGACAAAGACAAAGACAAAGATTAAGCCCTAAGACGCAATTGGCGAAATGTTTGTATTGACGTACAGTGTTTCATTTGCACAAAGCTAACTAGCCGAGCTTCGCAGTGGGCCAACTGGCCAGCTGACGGACAAACAAAATAAATTTGACATAGATACACAGTTGGTAAGTAAGTATTTGGGCGATATGAGTCAATGGGCCAGCAGCGAACAGCAATGCGCAACATTTTCCGTATTGTCAATGACAATTGTCAATTTCAGGGCAACGCGAATCCGACGATCGATGATCGATTACCGATTGCCGATTGCCAATCCGATTGATACATACATAACGTAACTGTTAATAATTCACAAATAATGCACTGCACTCCAGACAAGTTCAAGTTTGTCGTCTAAGTCTTTCGTTTTGATGGCAACAATTTGGTCTCGTCGCGTACCCAAAAATTGTTTCGTGCTTCTCGTTTGACTGTTGCCGTTGAACTGAGTCTGGGTCCGGCCCGCGGTGCGCTTAAGCGTCAAATTGCTCTTTTTCATACCCACATCGCATCGCTTCGCGTCGCGCACATTTCCAGCTGACGCTGGAGTCGAGACGAAGACGAAGACGGAGACGGATCAAGAGTTGAAGAGTCGAAGATGTGAGTGCTAGGCAGCATGGACAGACTCCTAGCAGGCAAACCGCTTGGTTTCGTTTCTTAATTTTTCTTGCTTCTGGAGACAATGCGAATAACTCGGCGACAACGAGTCACGTATAAATTATGCAAATTTTTTTATTTTATTGAGATGTGTTTATATTTTGTAATTTGTATTTATTATAGCAGGCATTAACAGCTAACGACTCCGTATTCTTGAACAAGACAGGCTTACTCTCTGCCTATCTGCCAAGTCGTTAATCTATGGACCCGTGCAATTAGTTACTACCAGTGGAAGAGTTGTTGACACTGAAAAGCGACAAGTGAATGAAAATTTCGACACTATTTGAGATCAAGGATAAAAAATTAGTTATGACTATAGTCTTCCAATAAGGGTCGCTCCTTTGACATTGCAAATTGAGTCTTGCAACAAGTGATGCTAAAGTACAACTATAAATTACATTGCAATGTAATCATAAGAGTACTTTTTTTTGTATTAGTTTGATAATTAACTGCATTGTATTAGTGGTAATTAAGATAATTAAGTTAAAGTTTGTACTAATCATCATTAGGTAATTAATAGAATTTACACGCCAATTGAATTTACTAATCAATCAACAAATATTTTTAACTTTGGAAACGCATCAGTTTTCATATTCCACATCATGCCCCATGTGACCTTATTGCGTTTTATGTATCTACAGCATCTGCACTTGACTAAGTACACACCTCGAACAACAAAAACCTTCGTAAGCCTCGAATACGAAAATATCGTATTTATGTATATACGAGTCCAAATTGTGCATTCAGTGCGCAGCTGTCTAGTCTCTATATCTATTATATCGGAGTGGAAAGTGTGTCAACACATTGTTCTATACAAATATTTGCTCTGGCGTAAATTATGAAAAAATGAGCATAAAATATAATGTGCCGCTTCCCGAACAACGGCTCGGCATCGCTTGGGCAAACAAGAATTTTGAAAGTGACCCGGTAGTTAAATTGTACAATGTACTCCAATACTGGCCGCATAATCAACTGACGCATGCCTCGCATTTAGATTAATGAGCAGGATTTAGTTGCATGGTGACGAGTCAACTGAAAGGCGCAACCGTTTCTGCATCAGTTGTAGTCCCGTTGTAACCGCTTCTCAGGGTCAACTGCTATTCAACGTTCTTTGTTGATATCAACTCAGTTCTTATCGCCATTTACAGGTTATTGACTAAACGGCATACGTTGAAAAATGTGAATATCATCAATTGTCAGTTTAATTTTTGTAAATACAAAAACGTTCAAGTATTTTATTTAATATTATCATAATTAATAACAAGGTTAAATTTTCTTTTTAAAAATATTATTTGAATTTAGCGCCAAATTGCTGCCTGTCAACAGTCAATTGCTACAATACGCAAAGGATACTCTTTTCATATCAGCCATATTCTGACAGTGAGCACATTAGTTAAGTGTGGAGCAGACTGCCAACTGCGGAGCACAATAAACAAAAAATAGAGGGCGCCACCTTACTATTGTGAATGGTTTATGTCACGGCTGAAACATTTACAATGACACATAGAGGTATCAAACTGAGTAGCGCAGGCAACTTCAAGTGCTGACAAATTGAAGTGAAGTTGGCGTCACAAGTTTAACTTGAAGTTGGCGTCTAAACTACACACGTTCAACGTGAAGTTGGCGTTATAATTTGGCGCCAAATTTAAAATTCTATATGATGTGTATATACAAAGGCAAATTCTGGAAATCGATTTCAGATAAAGCATTTTGACTTATTTGTAATACTAACAGATTTTCGATAGACATTGTGCGTATGACGAGATACATATATGGGTCAAGGGTCAGCTATAAACCCAAATAAATGAGCAAATGAAACTCACAGAGCGACCGGATATGAATTTATAGTATTATTTATGTTATTACTAAAAAATCCATTCGTAAAAGTGTGCAAAGGAATATTACTTTCATGCCTGTCTGTTGAGAAATTCAAGCTTTAATTTTTGCCGAAAAGATGCATATTTGGTCACTCTACGCCAATGTCTTTGTAGGTTCCTGTATTAGCTAAACTAACCTGTAAAAAAAATGCAACATACTTTTAGGGTTACATCGGCGAGGATCAACTAAGAACCCGAACAAGAACCAATAATCGGTGGCTTTAACTTTACTTAATTTAAGATTATTCTTATCACTGATTATAATATAATAATGATTGTATTGCTAGTTAATTACAATTGATATATTTGAAGAAAACAAAAGCTAAAGCTAATTACACTAGACAGACTTAAATTTCGTCAATAACACGGAAATTTGGAAAATGTTGCACTTGGTAAAAGAAGAAAAGTCTATTGCTGCGATATGCCAGAGCTCTCTAAAGCACGGAATACTTTAAATATGGAAAATATGTAGGCAGCAGTGCGCAGATCGTTGCACAGCTCGAACTTATTGGCTGTACTTTTGATTCCAATGCCAGATGACTCCATAACTGTTTGTAAAGCAGCATCCACAATGTCGGCCTCCCTGGTGCAGTCTCGAATTTGTTGAAGGCGCTCGTTCGGCATGATTTCGGGCTACGAATAAATTTGTTGAATAGTTTATATTATAGTATATACATATATAAATATATAGCACAGAATCTGATCGAACGCTTCACAACTTACGTATTCACCCTCATCACACCGGTTAAGCGACTCATTTATGGAATTCATGACCCCATGGATGAGCTCTGACGTGATTTTCGAGTTCATTTTGCCGTAGGACACGTGATTGATATTCTTCAAATATTCGAAATAGGACACGGTAACGCCGCCTGCATTGCAATAAATATCTGGAACCATCAGGACGCCCTTCTCTAGTAGAATTTTCTCAGCAGCTGGTGTCGTAGGACCATTGGCTCCCTCCAGTATCAATTTAGCTTTGATGTCTTTTGCATTGTCGCTAGTAATCACCTTCTGTGTGGCACATGGCATCAATATATCACAATCGGCAGTGAGTAGACTTTCCTTGGACTCATTGGCCTTTGAATACCCCTTGATGGTTTTCTTTTCCGCTTTGAACGCCATAACATCCTGTGAAGAATGTGTTCCTTTAAAGTATATAAATTGATTAGCGATTACTACTTACGTTAATATCAATACCATCCTGGTTGCTCAGGGAAAAGTCAAACTCCTGGATGCCAATCACTTTCGCGCCTGCCTCGTGCACAAATTTAGCGGCAAACGAACCAACATTGCCAAAACCCTGGACAATGACCCTCTTATCTTTCCAACCAGTCTTATACCCGATTAGATTCATCCATTCCTTATCTTGCAAAAACATATCTCCAGTCTTCCATACACCACGGCCTGTGGCCTGGAATCTTCCATTAATGCCGCCGATGTGGACAGGCTTCCCTGTGACAATCGCCGCCGCATTGATGTCCTTGTAGCCATACGTCTTCGTATACTGATCTAATATCCAGCTCATCTCGCGGGGACTTGTGTTGACATCTGGAGCAGGTACATCGATACCAGGCCCAATCATATTGCGCTTCAGCAACTCCATGGTGTAGCGTCGTGTAATCGTTTGTAATTCCCTAACCGAGTAGTTTTTGGGATCGATACGAACACCGCCTTTGGAGCCACCATAAGGGAGATTAACACAGGCGCACTTGAATGTCATAATAGCTGCTAATGCCTTCACCTCGGCCTCATCCACATCCATGGCGAAGCGAATTCCTGAGGGTGGAGCATTGATAAATTAAATGATCAGCTTTAGCCATCATTCAATTGGTACTTACCACCTTTTAGAGGCAAGCGATTTCGTACGTGATGTGCTCGGTAGCCAGTTATAATCTCATATGTTCCATTATTTCGTGCAATAGGAAAGTTCACTTCCAGCGATGTATTCACGTTTCCTATTAAATTTAAAATTGCACTCACGCGAGCCTGCTTCTCTTCTGGCTTCATGTGGGGATACTGGTCCATTTCTTTGACCAACTCCTTTTCCATGATCTGGGCAGCCTTATGATAGTAGTACATAACCATTGCCGAGAGCTCAGGGTCCTTATCCGTGGCGACCTTTTGCAGTTCCTCGGGAATCTTGTGCTCATTACGCTTTTGCACTTGTGGCGACATTTGGAAACGTCCACTAAACAAAACATTGTTGACCCCACGAAGCATTTTTATTTGAATTGAAAAAAAAATAAGTTAATTTAATGAAACAATTTTGTTGTTGATTCTGCTAATGCTAATGTTGCTTATAAATAAGATTGTTTTGAACATTTCAAAGATAACTATGTTATTTGAATTTTGTCACGATACAAAACGTTTAATGTCAGGTTTAATAACTTTACAAAATTTATTTCACGAATGTTATACAAAGATTAAGTGTAATTTTTTTCTTGATAAATACTCTTGATGCCAAATCCTAGAAGCAGTTTTGTGACTAAAACATGTAATTATCAAGTCGATAAAAATTAATGCCACTATAAGAAAGATTTGCAGAGGCGCACTTGAATGTGCTGAATATATGAATAGCTGCCAATGCCTTCACCTCTGCCTCATCCACGTCCATGGCGAATCAAGTGCGTAAGTGCAGTCACTAGATTACTCAGGTAGGTTAACAGTCTTTTGGACGTCCCACTTACCCTTCATAGGTTTCATCGTTGCCTACAATGGGGAGGTGAACACACTCCCTATCAAGTTTATAAATAGCAAAACACACGCGCCTGCTTTTGTTCGAGTTTGAGACTAGATTAATACGGGTTCATCTCTGTGACCAACTCTTTTCTATGATCAGTGTGTCCTCCGGGATCCTTATTTGTGGGGAGTTAATGTTAAGAAATGGAATTCAATGATATTGCAGATATTTCATTGTTGATTTTATAGTATTTTTGGATTTTGTTTTTATTGTATAAATTGCTCTACATAATACGTGGCTACAGGCTACGATCTAGGCTTAAATATTTTATAGCTATACACAAATATAAACATATTTTGAATGGTAAATTCTTAACGCATGGAAAACTCTAAGCAGCCAGTAATTAAAAACATAACTAAGAGTATCCTATGTAGAGTTGCATTATACCTATATATATATAACACAACTGCATATGCATGTATATGTATTGTGTATATGTTTGTATGTATTTATGTATGTATGTATGTATGTATTAACTGTTGTGCCGTTTGACGTTTAAAGTTTTGGATCCGCACGGAAGCGCACAAAATGAATGTAGATTGGAGTAGGGATTATTTAGTTTCGTATGGATGTATATAACTTAGTTGTACCAGTAGCACAGGTTACACATAAATATGATAGACTTACTAATAAGCATTATTATAGTTATTAATAATATTGTTATATATGTTTTTATTATTATCTATGTACACGCACATACAACTTAGTATTTGTGAAATGGTTTAGAACTAGAAAAAAGCGACCCCGTTTGCAAAATGAAAAGTAAAGATTTAACAAAAATGTAGCTTTTAATATCACTTTGGGGACATGCACTCGATCTCTTATGGCCTCTTTTACGATGGATACAATTGGTAGCATACTTTAATTCGACAACAATCGCATTGCACATAAATTTTCAAAATTTAATTCGCTTCATTCAATCCGGATGATAGCTTGCTTCATTCAAATAATGCGTATTGAAACTGGTTTGCTTGATTCATTGAAATTCAATGCTACACACTAATGGCTTAGTCAATATCATAGTGGGTACACTTATCCCTAGCATATTTTCAATTAATTTCAAATTAATTCAAAAGTCTAATTTTTACATAATAATTACAAAGTGATTACGACGCCCTAACAAACACATTAATCTCGTAGCAAGATCGCAGGTATTGCTGCTGCTTAAAATTTAACATCACGCTTGGAAACAATAATTCTCAAAAGTATATTTTTCCCGTTGAGTACTATAATTTGTGGCCTTTCTCTTTCGGACTGTTCTGTTCAGTTCAGTTCAGTTCCCATCAGCTGCAACACATCAAGCAGCTTCTGTTCCGTTCAACTGCTAGTCGATGTCCTTCTTCTCGATCTTCAGATCGAACTTGGCAACCAGCTCCTCTGGCGTGTGTCTGCAATAAACGAATGAAACTTCAGTTAGCTAAATGTATCTTTGACCAACGTTTGGCTGTTGATTACTTACCCCACCAGATTTTGCAGATCGCAGACAAAGCGGTAAACATAGCGCTTGCCCGCCGTCTTATGGATGATGTTCTTGTCGTAGTAATAGCGCAGACCGCGGCTCAGTTTCTCATAGTTCATCTTGGGCTTGTTCTTTCGTATGCCCCAGCGACGTGCCACCTATCGGACGGAAGATGCAAAAAGCACATGTTTAGTAAAGTTTTGAGTTAATACAAATGAAATGAAATTACCTCATCGGGATCGGTTAGCTTAAACTCCCAACCATCACCCGTCCATGAAATGAAACTCTGACAGGTCTTGTCCAGCAACAGCTCCAGCAGGAATTGCCACAACTGAATGGGACCAGAGCCCGTAAAGCAGGGCACGCCCCCTTGCGTTGTGTAGCCGCCCAGCAGCGTTTTATCCAGACCCAATGTGGTCATATATGCCGGATGCTGATGGGCATGTGCGTTCCACTGATCCATGTTCGGCTGGGCGCCCATCGTTGGGAACTGTGCGTCGTATGGCGTAAACTCGGGCGGAAAGGCCTCGTGGAAACGTGCCCGATTATACGAACTGTAGAAATCAGGACTGCCATCCATATAGCCATTGGTGTTGGCGTTGCCGCTGCCATTGCCAGCGTTGGTGGCCTGGTTTTGATGCTCCTGCGCGGAAAGTGTGCCGTGATAGTCGCTATCATCAGCGCTGCCAGCAGCTACAGCACCAGAGCCCCCACTGGCCGTGTTGCCCCCTCCACCACCACTATAGTGTCCAGCGGCCGCTGATGCAGCCAAATGTGCGGGCAGATTATAGCTGCTGAGATCTGTTGGATCGTTTTGAGCATTCGATGCGTAGGCGGCGTTGCTGCCGTTTCCAGACTGTGTGCCCGGCTCCTCTTTCAGCTGATGATGTTGGTAGAGAGCCGCTGTCATGTAGTTCATGTTATTGTTGCTGTTGTTGTTATTGTTGTTGTTATTATTGTTGTTATTATTGTTGTTGTTGTTGCTGCTGCTGCCCGCATTGACATTGTTGTTGCTGGCGCTGCCGCTGCTGCTGCTGTTGTTGTTATCGGAAGCATTTTGCTGCTGCTGCACGCCAGGCGGCAGCATGTTGCTGTTGTTGTTGTTGCTGCCGGTGCTTGTGTTGTTCCTGTTGCCATTGACATGCTGTTGCTGCGATTGCTGCGGTGGCGGGCTGCTGTTGGTGCGATCATGTGCATTACTGTTGTTGTTGTAGCCTGCAGAATAATAAAAATACAAAATTGATTAGCTTTTGGCTTATAATTTGAATGTTAACGAAGTGAATTGAATTCAATTATAAATATTATTCATATGTTTGCAAATCAAACAAGATTCATTGTTTACAATGTGAAAAAAATAATATAATAATATCAGGTTAATTGTTGAGAAATGCATTATACATCTCTAATTTATTGGAATTAGCAGAAAAATAGCATTTGTACAAATTAATTCCTTATTGATAATCTAAGTTGCTAATAAAAAGTTAAGTAGTAAAAAAGTTCTTGATAGTTGCAGTTTATTGCAACAACAAACAGCTATTTAAATTTAAATTTAACTCTGTTTAAAAATGCAATAAATTGTACTAAAGTCAAGATTTTTTCTGTTCTGAATCTCTAACACAATTTCGAATTATTTATTGTTAACGGTTTGGAAAGCGTTAAGTTATAATATCAGAAATATCTGCCAATC
Source organism: Drosophila kambysellisi (assembly GCA_035042185.1). Taxonomy (NCBI): domain Eukaryota; kingdom Metazoa; phylum Arthropoda; class Insecta; order Diptera; family Drosophilidae; genus Drosophila; species Drosophila kambysellisi. The sequence goes on from JAWNLS010000855.1 coordinate 1,265,165, forward strand.
AAAATAATCTCATCAAATCCTTCGATTTGCTGCAAAGATGTTTTTAGTATTAGTTGGGGGGCGTCTCCAACACGAACACAATTCGAGGGCAATCGCTTCGGAAGCCAATCAAAATTCGAAGCGCATACCAATACAAAAGCACAGCGGAGCAATAGATACAAAACAAAGATACACACGCATACATCAACAACTATAGAGACACACACTCACACACACATACACACACACACACACACACATATATATGCGAGCGAGTTGAGCTACCCTCTCTCAATCTAATGTGTCTTGTGAGCGCACGCTACATTAATTGCAAGTACATCGAAATTTAACACGTTTCATCACATGAGTGTGTGTGTGTGTGTGTGTGTGTATCTGTGGGATACGAAAACCTGTTGCACACGTACACATAGACACACATAAACGCACACATGCGCGCTGGCTCGCTCACTCGCTCCCTCTTGCAATATGAGCAACTAATGCAATCTCTCTCTCTCGCTCGCTCGCTCGCTCGCTCGCACGCTCGCTGGCAGCGTGGCAAAAGCTTAGCGCGCTTTCCCATTCGCTCGCGCAGCGACGGTATTGCGCAGATACAAAGATACGAAACGCTGCCCGTTGGCTGAGCCACTACAATAAAGAGATGGGTGCCTCCCACGGTTATCCTCGTACAGAGGCGCAGCATCTTAGTCCAAAAATGTATCTGCAAGTGGTGCAAGTAGTCCATCTATCTATTTGTCTGTCCATCTATTTATATACCTATCTATCTATCTATCTATCTATATATCTGTCTATCTATATATCTCATAGCTAGTCAACTCAGGCGCAAACAATGCATACAACTGTGTTGAGGCATTTATCACCAGCTCAATCTCCTCCCCCTTCGTTCAACTTGTTGCGTGTTTGTTGTTGCTGCTGCTGCCACTGCCGCTGCTGCTGCTGCTGTGGTTGCTTGCGGGCGTCACACAAACAAACACTTGAAAACGAATTACAATTTAATTATGCGTTGAGGGTTGTGCGCACATCTTTGAGCTACTTTTTACACTCCAACACCTCACAATTGTAATTAAAATTGTGCGGCATTTGATGTCCGCAAATATTTGACAAGCGTTTTGCTATACCTGAGCTGAAGAAGTTCACATCCGAATCCGTGTAGTAGGCATTGCCAGTTGCATGATGCGACGGCGGTGAATAGTCGAAGGGCACCACATCATTAAAATAGCCCAGACCAAATGAAGCCGCCGTGGAGCTGCTTAAGGCACCCGCCAGGCTGCCAATGCCAATGCCGCTGCCAGTGCTCGCAAAGCTATGCGACGAGGCATTCGAGGATGCGCTTGAACTGGAGCCGGAGGATGAGGAGGCCGTATTGCTGCCAGTGCTGCCGCCGGACAGGCGATGTTGCTGCTGTTGCGTGGGTGAAACGTAATGTGAATGTTGCTGTGGTTGCTGTTGCTGCTGCTGCTGCTGCTGTTGCTGGTGGGTCTGCTGCTGGTGTTGAGGATGTTGCTGCGAATGATGTTGCTGCTGCTGCTGCTGCTGCGTTTGATGAAGATGTTGTTGCTGCTGTTCTGGCAAGATATGTTGCTGATGCTGCAAGTGCACCGTTTGCTGCGGCAAATGATAGTTCGAATAGTTGTCATAACTTTGTAGCACCATATTTTTCGTTGTTGCTGGCGTTGTATAGTTGTAGTTGGGCGCCGTCTGGCAATTGTTGTTAATGCTGCTGTTGCTGCTCCTGTTCGTGATGTAATGTTGCAAGTTCCTGAACTGCTGCTGAAGTTCTGATGCTGTTGCTGATGCTGCTGCTGGCGTTAATGCTGTTGTTGCTTTGTCGTTATCCGACGCGTTTGCTGCACTGATTATGGTGGCATTAACTAGGAAAGCAGAGGGCGGCATTTCTTCGCGTTTTCCAATTGATCAATTGTCAAAAACTGAATGTTAAAAATGCACGTCATTGACTTTTTGGATGGTCCACACACAAATGTTATTCGTATACCCTCCTACTACTATATGTATTTATATATACTCTATACAAAATCAAATCTGCGGGATCCACTGTCAACTGTCAACTCAATTGACAATACTCGGGACGCACTCAAACCACAACCTATATATATATAAATTGTAAGTGGATTGCTGTGGCAACTGCAACTGGCTTATGCTGGTGGTACTTGCAGTTGTATTAAAATTGATTTCACTTTTCGGTAATATACGAGAATTTTTAATTTTTGCACTGACCCTCCAGCTGGATGCGGGCTCTAATCAATTGGGCTGCTTCTAGAATTGGTTCTCATAAATACATGTATCAGACACACATATATATATATATTTATGCTGATATGCATAGATTCCCTCGCATGTGGGCGATAGCACTTGAGGTTTGAGTTATGCTTTTGGTATTCAGTTGTTATTTAAGTAGCGCCGTTCCGTTGATTGTGTTTCTGTGTAATTTTTTTTATTTTTATTTTCGAGACTGCGAATTTTGAAGAATCTTTTCTTTTTGCTGATTATTTGTTGTACATAATTTTGGGCAATTGTTTAAGCATTTTTTAATTGAATCGCACTTATCGCACTTTTTGGAATTCCTTTGAAAGCAGATAGCTCTCGTTTGATAGTTGTTGAAATTTTTAAAATATCTTTTACTAAAAATTCCGTCGCATTTTTAATTCAGATAAAAATATAACACTTGCGGGCAATTCGCGCATTTAATGGCATTTAATTGAAGGCAATTCGCATAAAAAAAATCTCTCGGCGCTGCTCAGATGCTTTAAATTGCACACACACCAACACACACAAACACACACAACACGATCTCGAATAAATACATACATCAAAAGAAACTTGATAAATGAATGCGCATATTTTTTATTTTAATATTGCATTTTCTGAGATATCTTCTTTTTTTTTTTTTTGTAAATATATGTACTAGTGTTGTTGTACAAAATGTTGCACCATTTGTTTTCTGTTTTATAGTTGCTTGTATTCTTTAGTAGTCGCTTGTTGGTTGTTCGTTGTTTTCTTCGCGTATACGCGATTTATGTTACTTGTATCCACTGATCACAGATCACTGATCACTGATCGACTGCGTGCGATTTAGTTAGCGAGCGACGGCAGCTCTTCTACCTTCGGCATCCGTTTAAGAACTGAAGTTGAGCTGAAGTTGTGCGTCGTGTTGTTGCCTGTGTGGCGAGACCATTGCGTCTGCGAGTGTGTGCGTCAGTGTCTCTGTGTGTATCTGTAGCGCTCACTCGCGTGTATCTGTGTGCGAGTGTGTCTGTGTGGGAGCGCCTCGTGTGCTGGCTTCGTCGTCGTCGTGCGCTCGGCTCGGCTAGAGCCACACGAGCCACATACACACATACACTCATACACTCATACACTCTTACACACACCAATACACTCGCACTAATGTGCCATTGGCAATAATAATAATAATCAAGAGGAAGGCATACTTGCACAGCGCTTATTCACAGATACTCTCGGGCTCTGGCTCTAGGTTAAGTAAGAGTATGTAAAAGAAAAAAAACTCTAGATTTGCTTGTCTGTGACTAAGTATATCGAAATTGTATTTAGATCAACTTCAATGTGCCATTGGGCACCACTTGTTGCTGCAATATGTCCGCTATATGGTATTGCAACATTTGTTAATTATATAGTTTTCAAATTAGCCCCAAAAAGATCATTAATATAGCAACGCCAACACATAAGAGCAACAAAATTAACAATTTTAGGCCATCAAAATGGCCATCAGCAGCAACCCACAGTCCACCAGAGACTGGTCAGCAGCAATCGGATTGGAACTGTAAGTGTTGTGAGTGTATCTGTGTGTGTGTGCTAGTGTGTGTAAGTGTGTGTGGGCAGTAGCTCATCAGCGAACAAACGCCAACGATTTTTTGTTGATGGACCACATAAAAAGCATCTCATAGATACGCACACATACACACACACACAAACACACACACACACACACACGTACATAATTAGACAAAGTTGGGATTGGCTACTGCGTCGACCGTATGAGATCATAACCAACGGGCCGGCCAACAACCCAGTGGCGTTGAAAAGCTGCTGTCGAGTCTTCAACAAAACCAAATTAGTTGCCGTCTTTATGATATTTTTTTTTTGTTTGTTTATATATTAAAATTGAAGGCGTACGTGTTGTTTTTTGTTGCTGCCATAATTTGTTAGTGAAAAAAAAAATATGAAAAAACTACAAGGGAAAAAACAAATCTTAGAGATGTTTTTTGTGTTATATAATTGCTGTAAAAATAAAAATGGTGGCATTTGGGACGTGTTATCGAGCCATTTGTGGCAACAGCCAATGACAAAATTATGCTCAAGTTACGTGTAAGACGAAACGACACGTTCAAATGCAACCAAATTTAAAAAATACCTTATGATAAACTGCATTTGGAGTACAAGAATTCAAATATTTGCAACTCGTTAGCCATCACAATGTTGCTGAATACAGCAAATTCTTATCGCGGAAATGTTATCAGTTTTAGAGTTTATTGATTACTTGAGCGATAGATATGGCACCAAATAAGAAACTGCAATGACCTCAAGGGTATACAGCTTAAGTTTTACCAGGAAAGATATTTGCAAGTACATTCAGTGTTCACCTTGTGCGTTAATCTACAAACAGAACAAAAATGCTGATAATGCAGTAAAGTTGCTTCTGAAACTTCTTGGACATGAACATGAATAAGTATGTGGCATAAAATGCTGAGCATTGGGGAACGTTAACAGCTGTTGACCATTTGCGGTGGCTTTAATGAACCTAACCACAAAAGGACTGCTGCTAAATGGATTTATGTATACAACAAATCATATTAATTTTTGACCACTTACAAATTCTGGCAGCGCACGCGCCTCCGCCTAACACAACTGACAAAATAACAACAACAAAAACTAATAATGTAAAAAATATATATTTATATAAGATATTTTGATTTGATGCGTAAAGTGGAAAGAACAATGGAAGCATCAGCGGAAATACACACAAAAAAAAAAACAAAAAACTAAAAAAAAAAGAAATGTAAAAAACATACAACAAAACTGAGCAAGGCAATGACAGCTGTGACTATGGGCCCTGGAGTGCAAGTGGGAAAAGGAGAGATGATGATGATGTTGATGCGCCTCGCTTACGGCCGTTTCCGGTTGAAGCACGTGCGCACTAAAGAGGAGACACGGAGCCACGGAGCCACGGAGCCATCGAACCACCGAAAAGCAACCACCGCAACATAACGCACCAATCACAATCGGAATCACTGGCGACACACAACACTCGGATCCTATCCTACCAACTACTTGCCCAAAACGCACACGTTCGAAAATTTGAATCGAAAATTTGACAAAACGAGCCGAACCGAGCCGAACATAATAATTATGTGTGTACCGAGTGTGTCGTCTTCGAGAGGCAGAATATCAAACTGAATACCAAGTGAATAGTGAATGTTGAATGTTGAATGATGTGTGTGTGTGTGTGTGTGGAGTGGTGTGTGCCAAAAGGATTGAGGCGTTGCCCAGGAGCAGGCGGTGGCAAATCTTGTTGAATTTCAATTAAAAAACTTGTTCCTTCGCACAATGGCGTAAATACCCTGGTGCTAAAAGGGATTACAATTTAATGCAATAACGCGTTGTGAACAAAAAGAGATGTACAACTGGTATTGGTACTGACTGGTACCCAGAGCAATGGGTTCAGGGGAGTTGCAGGAAGCGCCTACCGAATAGCCAAGCGTGTAGAACAAGGAATCGCATCAGCAGCTGCCGAGGGCGGAGAAAGAGAGCTCAGATACCAAAAGGGAGCAGGAGCATGAGTAGGATCTGGAGCTGGAGAAAGAGCATGAGCAGGAGCAGAAGCAGGGCACTCGCTGACACTTGAGCTGATCTGAAAAGGTCTGAACTGATATCAAATTAAAGCTAGATCTGTACCCTGGCACACGTGTGCAAAACTGCTGCAATTGCTGAGGAGTGCAATCAAGGTCTGGGCTTGCTTTTGTGTCTGAGTAAGCACTTCCGTTGCATGCCACACGTGTCTCCATCTCTCTCTTTCTCTTACTATATATATTTCCCATTCTCGCTGTCGTGCTTATGCGGCTTGTGGCACTAATGTAAATCGGATGTCAATGCAGCGTGATGTGTATATAAATTATCAACAACCGCACAACAAAATAATACATATAGAATGTGTGAAAGAGAGAGCGAGCTCGAGTTTGGTGTGCGTGTGTGTGAGCGCGAGTGTGGAGAATCCACTTCAACACAGAACCTGTTAGAAGCAAAGCTAAATAAATAAATAAACTGTTAGTCTGCAAAACGGAAGGAAATCATAAACACAGCAGTAGTAGTTGTTAGTCTCGAGATGTTGTTTTTGTTGTTGATGTTTTGACACGCATACAATCATAATTACAGCTGCACTTGCAACCAACCCAACGCCCCACATACACACATCCAAGCACACACACACACCTGTTGCTGCTTCCGTGCAGCGGTGGCAAAGAAAAATATCAATTTTCCACGTAAACTGACGCTGGCCAAGATGCGTCCGCAATTTAACTATATATAGAGCATCATCACATACGATACGATACGATACGTTGGATTTGGAGTTGGATTGTGTACCTGCATTTTGACAACAAAATAAACAGATGCAGCTCTAAAGATATGCTTTGATTGTTAGACTTGTAAACAACACATATACACAAAATTCAAACAACAGCCCTGAATAGAGGAGCAACAGCAACAGCAACATCAGCAGGAGCATGAGAATGTGGATGGGAATGGGAATGGGAATGAGAAGGCTGCGTCGCTGCGAGCTGTGAGTTGTATTATCTTTGCAGCTCCTTGGCGCGCATGTAGAGCGGAAATGAAACCAGATACTTTGATAGAGAACTCTGGCAAGGAGACGCTCTCCAGCAACTTCCAGCAGCAGCAGCATCATTGATCTTCAGCTTCTGATGAGGCACTATGTAATGATCTGGCCATAAATGAGACTTGGCTATAAATATTATTGATATTGGCATTTGCTGGTACTTGTGCTTGCTTGATTAAGAATGTTTGCTGCCAACTGTTGATCTTGGCTCAAATGCCAGCCACTGAAGCAGACATTGATCTTGACCACAATAAAGACGTTGTGGGGCATTGCTTTTGACCTGCATTAAAATTTAAGCGATTGATCATAGAATACCATAGTTATTCTCGCAGGATCATAGGCTTGGCTTTAACTGTGGTTAACAATCGTTACTTCAACATAACTTTGCCATTTTAAATATATAGACATAGCTCAACAAGCTAATTGTGGGTCTACTCTATGCTGGTCTTAATCGATTAGACATATGCATATACTATAATCTTCTTTAATTAATTTACTATAGTTATTTCACAGAACTGGTTATCTAATAACGTATGGAACTGCAGCAGGAAGTAACCTTTACTTGATCAATTGATCTTCAATCAGAGCTAGTTGGTTAGTTATGGATCTGCTCGGGTTTGCCGATTCCGATTCCGATGCCGTTGCTCTCGGACCGTCAACTATGGACAGTTGGTAAGTCCTAAAATTTGAGTGACTCGCTAAATGGCTCATTTAATACCGTTTCCCACTGAGCACAGAAGGTGGCATGCGGTCAACAACAACAACAACAAAAAGCAACAACAAAAAGCAACAACAAAAAGCAACAGCAACAAGGCAAAGCATAAACGAATGAAGCTGAACCCTGCGACGAACGCAACTCCAACGGCTGGCTGAACGTCAAATTGTGCACCTGTCCGACTATCACCATGACTACGACAACAACAACAGCAGCAACAACAACTGCACCAGCAACAGCAACAACAACAACAACAACCAAATTCGGACAACATGTGTGCCCTGCGGAGTGTACGAGAGTGCGAGAAAGACACCGACCCCAGGCTGAGGCCCGGACAACTGTTGTGTGTGCCTGAGTTTGCGCTTTTTTTTCCAACGTAATTCATGGCCAGATTGTGTGCCACACACACACACACACACACACACACACGCACATATACACTCACGCATACACGCATGCAATCGCCCACACATTTCCGAGTTTTGGTTCCGAGTTGCGAACGCTGTGAGAACTGTTTAGTTGCCTGGACACAACGCTAATACACACACAGATACACACACATACACACGCAAGATGCAGCCAGGCGATATGGGAATAGGATATTAGAATGTCAGGCGAAGGCTCGCATCGTTGCACGGTATCTGCTGGTATCTACCGCTGTTGCTGCTACCTGCCTGGGCCACTTTGGCGCTGAGTTCGGCTTGCCTAATTTACTTGCGCCGACGCATTGTCCTTCGATGCAGCCAACCAAAGATCTTTCCCTTTCTATGTGGCAGCACTTGTGTGTGTGGCGTGTTCATTCATAAAACTGAAATCTCTACCACTTGCATGCTAACAAAAGGCACTGAACTGATCTCAACTGAACTGAGCTGAATGTTCTTTGCGGGGCCCTTTGGGCTACATTCAAGGCATCGATACGGAACTAAAGGAAGTAAATTACCGGATGTTGTATTCTCATTTGCTTGTTGTTCTTTGTGATTCACCGAGATATCCTGCGGCTTTTGTGCACTCCGACCCACAACAACCTTGCTCATTTGTCATGCTGCTTCTTGTTTTCTGCCTCTTGTTCTTGTTCTTCACGCTTTTCGCATGAAATGACCAATAATAAACCTTATTTTCCTTCGTTCCTCTTCTTTTTTTTTTGGCAACTACATTTAAACACATTTATGTATGTGTATATTCGGTTGTATGGCAATAATTGCATTTTGTCGCTCATTAATTGCATATATGCAATGGCTTTTTAATAGCCCACCTGAGATATGGTCTCGTACTCTGGGCAGAACTCGACGCAATGTTTCCCACGGCTGCTGGGGGTAGCACAACTTATAAACAACAATTTTATAATGGTCACAATTTTGATAAATTACACGACAAATGTTGCAACACACAACGCGGGCGAGACTCACGTTCCACATCATTGCGTGCTAATGTTCTGTTCTGCCAAAGGATAATATTGCAGCGTGGGAGACACAAGTGGACAAAGTGACTTCTTTGGGGTGCATGTACTGCCAAATATTATTAAAATTATATACTTATTGGAAATTAATTGAAGAATTCAATTTCCGTTTCATATTAAGCTGTTTTTAAAGGGTGATCACATTTTTATTTTCAGAAAAGTTAAAAAATGTCGAATTCATAAATCATGAAAATTGTTAATTTTTTTGTTATACACTTAGTAAAACAGTTTTACCAAAAATATTATCTATATAATTTAGAATCACATTTTAATGAATTAAATTTTAATTTTAATTCAAACTCACTTACTTTAAATTATGCAGTCATGCTATAGTTTCAGCAGGACCTTAGCAACATGAGTTTTTCTTTTAAGCCAAGCCTCAAGCAAACTGTTCATATTTAATGCCTTATCTATCCAAATGAGGTAAAGATAATATGTACGCGTACTAGAGTCTGGGCAAACAGGAGAAACATGACAAGTAAACAACAACAAGAGCTGCAAAATGAAACAATATGAAAACAACATCAACAACATCAACAACATTAACAGCAAAGACAAAAACAAATCAGCTGCGCAAGCGCACACATCAAAAGACAAAATGCCGACCGACGACACAACAAATCTGGGCTGGGCGGGACGGGATGGGTTCGAGGAGTTCGACTCGGAGTTGAAATTGCAAAAGGCCCAGATGAACGAACGAAAAAAAGAAAGAAAAAATTAAAAGCTAAAACAAGCTGAAAATTCAAATTTATTTACACTGTGACGCATTTAAAACAAAGAGAGCGAAACAAAATAAAACCACCAAAAAAAGAAACACAAAATGTAGACAAATAAATGAGACGAAGGCAGCTCGACAACAACAACAATACGCATAACGATGTGAAAACTAAATGTAAAAGCCAGCGACAGCCGAGAGAAAGAGTACAAAATAAAAAAATAAAAATAAAAATAAAAATAGTTAACTAGCGGGGCGGCAAACTGATAAAAATCAAGAGAACAACTTTTGCACTGAATTTACGAGCCCGCAGCCCAAATTGCATTAGCTTTTGGAATGAGAATTTTCCCACGTTATCCAGAACACAAAACTTCAACTCGAACTGGCAATTGAATCGCTCAGGTGCTGGTTTTGTTTCACCAGCCAGCCACTGGCTACAAATTATAACATATTTGAATGCCGACACAACAAATTGTGAGCAGGACATGCCGGCGCAGGACCTTCCAGTGGTTGTTTTTTTTCACTGATAGTCATCATCAAGTGCAACAACAGCAGCAGCAGCAGCGGCAGCAGCAAATAATGTTGCACTTGCTCACAAAACTGCTGGAATGTAGCTGGGGGCGCTCACCCTCAACGGAGACTTTAGTCGGGCAGCCCTCAGCTTCAGTCACCCTCACTAGAGTTGCATTTCCCTCCTAGTGTTTGTGTTGTAGCATTTCGATATAATTTTACTGTTTGTCTGTCAAGTGACAAGTGTTGTTGTTGTTGTTGGTTTTGCTTTCTGTTCCCAAGGGTGTTGGGTCACAATTAGCTAGAGGGTAGTTTTCAGGTGCAAGGTCATGTATGATATATCTGTGTGATGTGTGTGGACATTTCAAATTCATGATTATTCAATTATTTTGTATCGTGTACTTTTTAGATGTAGTACGATGATAATAAGATACAATATCTTGAGGATACATTCAAAGTTCAAAAATCCAAAGAAGCCTTACAATCATGGCATTTTCCCCATTGAAGTAAATCGATGTGATGCACAAGGCAAAGAAAAATGGAAAATTCACACAATTCAATTACTTGGCGGCCACAGAATTGCGTTAATGAAAATGAAAATTGCAAATGCCGCACGGGCAAATAAACAAAAATGCATTTCAAATGGAAACGCCAAAAAGCCTGATGAAAACTGTAACTGCGGAAATATGTAAGGAAATTGCGAAGATGCTGACGGAATGATGGGCGCGAGTTTTCAGGAGGCGGGTCACAATCTGGCGGATATTTGTGTAGACTGATTGTACATTTTTGGCAGTTGCCCAGGAAATTGCGGCTTAAACTGTGTAGTTGGGAAAAAGCGATTTAAAATTACCTTAAATTGTTCAATACTTTTATTTGCTTAGCGGTTTTTATTACAACCAGAATAGAAATAAGTTGTCTTTAATACGTTCGCCATTCAGTTAACAAATGGAATCGAATTAGTAGCACTGAAAAAATCACCAAAATAGTTTCAAAGTCTGGTTGCAAAAAAAAAAAATAAAATTATAATAATAGTAAGAAAAAAATGTATGAATTTGTGTGCTTTAGACATGAAATTCGCATTAATAATATAATTATTAATACACACATAGTCACACACACACACACACACACACACATACGCACACATATACAGGAGCTATGGCTGAAAAAAAGCGCAGCCTCACATCCGGTCAACATTTTGTCGCCGTTGCCGTCTCTTTCTCATGTGAACTCTTTTGAAGCAACAGCAGAAGCAAAAATTAAAAAAAGAGGTAAACCAAATTACACGAAGCTCTTGCACAAAAAAAACCACACACACATATGTATCTATATATATATATATATATATACTTGTATATTTACTGACTGAAAAAGAGATATATGGAGACGGAGTTGGGAGTCGGAATCGGAGTCTAGGCAGATTGTCCGTTGTTTAGTTAGGCGCAAATCTAAAACAAGTTACAGTTCATTCATTTCCATTCATTCATTCAATCGAGCAACGAACCGGCTTTTGGTGCCCCATTCATTGACTCGGCCAGCGGATGTTGCCGTAGTTCTTTAGAGGGCCTCACTCCTAGCCCCAGCCTCTGTCGCAGCGGCAGCCCCAGCCCCAGTTTCAGTTCCAGCCTCAGCCTCAGATTCAGTCCCTCTCAATCTCAATCTCTGCCCCAAGACAATTTCCCTCACTAAACACACTCACGAACATAATTTGATTTTATTTATTTGTTCGTTTGCCAGAGTTAATAATTATAAATTGGCGTATGTTGGCCAACTCGGGCAACAACTGTATGTCCAACCGACTGGTCAACAAATAGATATAGACACATTTAGATATCTCAAGTTGTGTGTGAGTGTGTGTATGTGTGTGTGTGTCTAAATATTTCTCCATTTTGTCGTTTGTTTTTTTGTTTGCCTAATTCTTAATGATGCATAAAGTGCTTTGCTTGTCGCTCTTTTGCTGTTGTTGTTGTTGTTGCTGTCTTTTGTTGTTGTTGTTGTTGCTTAGCAAACAAAATTTTGAAAGTTGATTGCAAATTAATTGGTAACCTGCCCCTATCATGCATGATTTCGATATGGTTTCCAATTCGTTTTTTGCAATGCCAAATGTGGCTTGCATTAAAAAATAAATTAACTACGTGTGATCCATATAGGTTAATATATAGGCATCATTCAGGTGTCAGCATAACACAAAACTTGTTAATAATTAATCACTGTATATTAAAATGAAAATGCAAAACACATTTCATTTAAAAGACCCCAGTAATTTAATACCACTTACGCAATTAATTATTATTATAGCGATTAACAATTTGATTAAATTGTGAATGATCTTAACACTTTAGCCAACTTTGCGAAAAATATTATGGACACGATTCAATGATTCGCATTCAGTTCGATTCGTGAAGTGCTCATAGTTTGGTTCAGTGCACTTAGAGACAAAAATGCCCCACAAATCTACAGAAAAAAAAAATATTGGATTCTTGGAAATAATTTCTAAATAAACGTAATGCATTTCTTATTCTCTGAAGCCCAGGTAATTTTTTCCTAAGTGTATTTGCTACAGATTTGATCACATTAATGTATTTAATTAGTACAATATTAACTGTGCATTGGCATACTTTTTTTTACTATATTTTCCATTTCAAATACTTTGAATACACAGTTTTAGCAAATGAAATATTATCTGTATATGAGAGGAGTTCCAAAACTTTCGCCTTGCTTTCCATCACAGACCCTAATCAAAGTTCAGGGCAGTTCACATGGAATACGAACACTTTTAGTTGCTCATTCAGTTGTAGCTATGGTTACATACGAATCTAACTATGAGTGTATTCGTATTCACTATCCAATGCAATTCGTCTCTGCGTTTCGTTCATTGCATTGACTGACTCTGTTATTGTTGTTGTTGCTGTTGTTGTTGCTGTTGTTGCTGTTGTTGCTGCTGTTGCTATTAGCGGCTTTCGCATTATACAATTTAATGTTTAATTTTTTTCCCCCGAGTTGAAAACAAAACAAAAACAATAACAACAACAACAGCAACAACAACAACAACAAAAAGTCCAACTCACAGTTGCCGCTGATGTTGTTCTTTTGAATGTTCTTTGTTTTAAATTAACTCGACCGTAACGCTTTTCTATGGCGTAAATTTACATCTACGTACGTAACGAAATAAAACGAACACAAAAACTGAAAAAAAAACTAAAAAAAAAACTGAAACTGAAAAAAAACTGAAAAAAAGGCAGTTCGAGTCCCAACATCGAGGAGACGCCGTCATCGTCGCTGGCGTCGACAGCAACAATGGGTATACAAAAATATATATCTAAATGTACATGTACATATAGAAATATATATAGTGAATAAACGGGTAGGCGACTACATATTGCCACCATACTCGAAACGAAAAGCCTTAAAACCCATTTGAATTCTCCTAACCCATTGGGGCAAGGGGTGCAGCAGCGGGCACACTATTAGATCCAATGCCTCTGCTGGTGTTGCCGTTGGCGCGCGTCAGATTCCGCTGAATATGGTAATAAATTAAACGAGATCTGTTGAGAACGCTACAACGTGGCAGTAGCTAACTAACTGGCAAATGTAGAGACCACAAAAACAAAAAAACAAAAACAAAAAAAAAAGGGAAACCGCACGGCTGCAACTCCCCCAATAAGAGCAATGTTAAAATTCTAAGCTGTGCGTCTTTTGAACCATGCTAAAAACTGAAAATACCATTAAACCGAACCGTTGACTTGACTTTTCACAGCTTGGCGCACCAGCAACACCACCACCACCACCACTACCACCACCAGAACCACAAACACCACCAATAGTTGACCAACGAAGCGCGCAGGCGCGCAGTACAAATCTTCAACTTCAACTCTCCAACTCCATTTCGACTATGTTAATTAGCTACAATGTGATTTCTGGCTTGAAGGCCTCCAAGTTGGCTCTAACCATTGTTGCTCTGAGTATGATTAATATGCTATTCTAAGTGTAGCTTCTGCCACGGCTTCAAGTGGACGCATTAAATTCCGCTAAATGCTTTAATAATATGCCTAGGCCAGTTACCAACTTCTAGATTCACTAGAAATTCATTCCATCTCTCTCTCTCTCTTTCATCTCTTTCTATTTTAAACAATGGCGTTAAAATTAAAAACGAAATTTAATTTTATGACCTTAACAAATTTGCAATCAACATAATTTTCAGTCGTAGATGTTATGACTGTTGCTGTTGCTGTTGGGGCATGAGGCATGGTGCGTGGTACGTATTTTAATATTAGTTGGCCGTCTTTAGCTACTCATTGTGATGAATGCGAATGGTGTCTGTTGACCGGGCCCAGTGTTCTGCTTCGTTGCCACATAATTTGTGGGAGGTGAAAATTGTCTTGCGTTAATGGCTGAATTTAGAGTAATTAAAATAGGCGGAAGGCTCTAAAAGTTATATACTTTATTTGTTTTACATTGTATGCAAATCAACAGGAATTCGATATATGTTTCTCTCTTCTTGCCAAGATTTTCAAATTTGAGTTTTCATTGTTTTTGAAAATATTTTCTGCATATGAAATTGAAATAGAACGTAATTCTTTGATAGGTTTCACTCAATTCAAATTCACCAATTCACTTATCAGATTTTGATTTTGATTATTTTATGTTGTTAGTCATCACCCTATCCTCCAAACAAAAAGTACATATGTATGTATGTATGTATGCATGTTTGTGTTTAAATATATATATAAAAGTACTCGTGCCATGTGCCGTATGCTCAGAATTCCATTGTCGCTTTCAAAATCAACAAACTGTAACTAAACTTAAACACTTGGCACACACTTAAGAGTCCACAAATGTCACAAATACATTCATGAATCTTGTACTGATATTCGCGATAGCTGCAAGAGATGCGAATGTGAGTGTGTGAATGTGTTTGGGTGTGTTGTTGTTGTTGTGAGTGTGTGACACGCAATATGGCGATCAGAGAGGCGTTAGTTCTGACTCTGACCCCGTGGCGTGGAGTTGGAGCAGGAAGGTGGAAGAGGGGCGTCTTCATGCGCACTCAAATGTATCTACAAGTCAAATATGCATTAAATGTGTCATTTTGTGAGGCAACAACCTACGCGCGGCACGAGCAAAGACGCAACTTGCATGGCCAGGCGAACTGAAAAGCGAGTGGAGCACTCACCAGGCCAACTGACGGACGGACGGACGGACGGACGGAGTGACGAACTGTCTGTCAGGTCTGTCTGATCGGTTGGTTGGCTGGGCTGAGGTTATATGCCGACATCAGCATTATGTTGTTGCTCTGGCTGTGCCTGTTGCTGTTGCTGTTGTTGTTGCTGTTACTGATGATGATGATGAACATGAATCAACAGCCATACAACGGCAACAATGGCAACTCTTCAAGCTTGGACAAACATTTCACGCATCAGGCATTTTATTGTGTAGAAATATATATACAAAAAAAAAAAAAAACAAAATAAACTAAAAACTGAAAACAAAAATCAAAACGAAGAAAAAAGAAAAACACAGAACTGAAAATAGAACAAATTTTTCGCAAATATACTTTCAACAATAGTCCATGGCATCTATTGGCCTTTCTTCCATGTATCTACAACATTGGTGTTAAGGGGCGACCAATTAAAACCGAGAGCATATGGATTTGACCATATTTGCAGAATACGCATCCCATCGCCTTGTAACTGAGAGAACAATGCAAAGCCAGCGATAATAAAAACAATTTTGCGTGCAAATATCTAAGATACACTAGCCTAGATGCGCTCTCAACCAAAACATTCAAAGACCCTGGCTGTCCACAAACACACACAAACACACACACAAGCACACAAAGACATAATCATATGTGAGCTATCTGTGAGTTATTGTATCTTGCCGTTTGTACAAATGATGAGTAAGCGTTAGCTGCAAAAAAAAAACAACAAAAATTGATTCATGAAAATCGAAAAGAAATAGAAAAACAATCTTTACTATATGAAAGTGAAGAACTCAAGCAAATCGCCACATAACACCTAAATGTAATGCATTCCAGAATGCAACACAGTTGTAAATCACTCCACATACCCAAATGGATGGTGGGGGGGAAGATCGGAAGAGTGGAAGAGGGTTAACTATGGATTAGATGTAGGCATGTGGCTCAGAAATCGCTGTCCGATGACGAAACTCAAAGCATTTTCAACTTTTTTGCGCTTCGTTGGCTTTGGCTTGTTGTAGGTGTTGTATTTGGTGGATTTGGTGGATGGAGCTTCGAAGTTATAGGTGAGGGCAGAGACAGCTCAAATTAAAACAAACTTTACAAAAGAATACACACACATACATACATACATACATAAACCAAAGAAGAAACGACCATAAAAATAAATTCAAGTTAGTAGCTGAGCGTTCATGACACTGTTTCTTGGCTCTTCGACTGTTAAATTTGGAAAACCTTTGCAAGGCATAAACTCTATTTTAATGGCCACAATTAATCATAATTTGTTTTAGTTTTGATGGTTGGTTTGGTTATTAAGTCGCTCTTAATGCCGCATTGCCAACTAGTATAAATACAACTCCGCCAGATGAACACCTGGAAGATATAAATATCCAAAGTTCATTTGCATAACTACCATAGCACTTAAGGACACAGCCCTGAGAGCCAGTCAAAGTGTCAACAAGTCATGCACTCCATGCACCGAAGATAGCCAGCAATTCCAACAATTTTCACACAATCTCAAAGCTCCACGGATACATGTACATAAATTCATGTATGCAAATGAGAGAGAGAGGGAGGGAGGGAGGAGCAAAGGGGATTGCTGGAAGTTAGCTAAAACATCAATAATATGTAAATGCAGCAAATTAATGACTGACAAAAAGACAATCGAAACGAATTAAGCAAACAACCTACAAAACCAGCAGGAGGGTACCAGATCCAAACACCGCACGATGACAAGCGGACTCACATAATTTGTATGCGGGCAACGGGCAACGGGCAATGGTCCGATCCAATCCGATCCGCAAGATGAGTTCACAGGGGCTCTGAGTTCATTTGTAATATAGAAATTATTGAATCAAATTGAAGACGTCGAGCCGCACAAACTAAAAGAACCGAACACTGACGACTATTTACGATTAAGCATTAATGTAGATTTTAGTCTGGATTCTGTGGCTGACTCTTTGGTCTTTTGTCACTCACTAAAAATAGAAGCTGCACAGCTGCATCAGAAAGTTTGCCACAATGCAATCAAATTTATTGGAACTATTTCAAATCTTGTTGCTCACTAAATGAATTCTAACACATTGGTTAATTGGCACTTGCCATGGCCTTAAGTCCTGTTAATGTTATACTTTATCGATCTATGAAACTGTGTAAATAGTCACAAAAAACTCCATTAAAATGTATAACTAATTTATAACATGATTTTTATCATCATTGAGCACATCCTAAGGTAGCGTCTGCCCAATTCGTTGTGCTCCTTTTAAAGATTCAAAAACTGTGTTTTTTTTTTGTCAAATTTGTTGATTATCTAATTAGCATCGCACACTTATGGCTTTGAATATGAAAATTTCCTTAACTTTTATGGTCATAATGTGTCAAAGACCATAAATATTATTAATTTATAGTAATGTCAACAGCAGCAGCAGCAGCAGCAGCGACTGGGCCATAATATTGTGAGAGAGGAGACGACATCTAACTGTGACTGCAGCTCTTATGAGACTGTTGTGGGCAGAGGCAACGATTATTAATAAATTTGTGTGGCGCATGCTACATCATGTTAACACTGTGGCAGCAACGCAAAGAGTAGCTTACAAGAGGCAGCCACACAGATACGGCTACGGATACCGATACCGATACAGATGCAGATGCAGATGCAGATGCAGATACAATGCAAAAGATATAATGCATTAATGATGCGTCGCTGTCGCTCCAATTTGTACGGCGTCGCATTAAATAAATGTATCTCAAGCTGTGCTGAGGGAGAATGCCATATATGTAAACAATTTAAATAGATATTTAGATATGCTGTCGTCGCGGTCTCCGGCAACCTACGCTGGCGCCATGCGCACCGCAGACACATTTAGCTATTTGTTTTAAAATTTAATTTCCGTTTCAATTTCAATTTCACATAAATAAATTAAAATCCAATCCAAATGAACACAAAAATACAAATAAAACAAAACAACGTTCGCACTCCACGCACTCAATGGATTGCATTCCGCATTAGCGATTAATAAAGATCTGGATCGGGCCATTACTGGCAAGACAGATATCGCTGCCATACATAATCGTAATTGTTGATCGGGGTCGTAATCGTAATCGTAGGTGCTTTGATTGCCTTTCAAGCAAATTATTGCCGAAACAACATTCCGCCGGATGCACAAAACATATGCCAATCCATGTACCTACCAGATACAAAAGATAGAAAGAAACTTGTATCGCCTAAAATTCGATGAGAGGATGTGCCATAAACAACTTTGATGGCTTAATGGGCCGATCTTCATGAGCAATGGCCAACATCGTTTGTCATTGATTCAACACTAATTACACTGACTAATCCGATGTGTATTTGTATTTGTATTTATGGATATGAACATTGGAGGTGGTGTATACATATGTATCTTATGGATAGTGTTTGCTTACCGCTGTGTGGCATGGCGGGTGTTGGATTGTGGTAGCTGTTGTTCTTATCACTGCTCGCTGTTGATGTCCCATATTCCATGGACAGGCGACTAGCAATGTTGTTGTTGCTATTGTTGTTGGACACGGGCGTCGTGGCTGGTGTTGCCGCTGGGTAATTGGCTACCTGATGGTCTGATCCACAGACCGAGGCGGTGGTGGTCGATTCATAGGAATTTCCATGCACAATATCCTCATTTGGCTTTTCACAATCTGCCATCGGAAATTCAATTAGTTAAACAATGTTTACATTATATTAAACAGAATCGACCCAAACTAAAAGCATTCTTCATTTTTTTTCTGCAGCCTTTTTTGTAAACTCAATAAATGGTTAAAAATTGTTACACTGGCTTGTTGTGTGAGTTTAAGACCTCAGCTAAATCAAATTGCGACCGGTCCGAGACCGGAAAGGAAGCAACAAGCTACAGTTCATAGAACCCGTTCACTAGTAACTGTCCAACAAACACCCCACACTCCCCACCCACCCCTCAACCAACTTTAGTCCTTGATTTCGTTAGCGTTCATTCGGCTGGCCAGAAGACTTCCGCCAACTCAGTTGCCAATTTGCATTCTAGCTTATGAACAGGTAAATTTAGTTTGGTATTCTTTTGACAAGGGCTTCATTCAATTAAAGCATGCGCAAAAATTCGTAAACATTGTGTTTTCGAAAATTATTATTAACAAATCTACTATCATTTTATATCTGATGTTGCTACAAGTTTCTGAGTCTTCCATAATCTTTAAAGTTTAAGTAGCCCTCAGAATATTTAGATTTAATTAATTAATCCCTTGAAACCCCTAAAAATTCAACCTCAAAATATTATAAAATGAATCTTAAATTATGTGGAACTATAGGGGAGTCATTTAGCTTTGTAGTTTATTGCCGACTGTCTTGACAGAGTGACAGACTGGACTGAGTTAATGTCCGAGTGGCGCCAGTGTCTGCTGTTCTATGCCGGTCACGTGCTCACCTTTTTGTAGTATATCCAAATGCTCCCACAGAATATCGCCCGTGAATGGCGGCGTTATGGACAAGAATTTCTCTTTGCCCAGCTCGACCATGTCACAGCCGGTCATTTTGCAAAATGGCACCAGGTCCATGGAGAGCAGGGAGAACTCATTTTTGGCCCAGTTGAGCCAATAGATGACATGCGCCTCCGTCCATTCGCGGGGATCTACAAAGAAGTGTCGCAAGCAAATAAAATACATTATTAAATTAATTACTTTTTTCGAATGCCACGTTCATTGGTTGCCTAATTAATTGTTATTATTCGTATTCTTATTTGTGTTGTTGTTGTTTTTATTGTTGTGTTTTTATTGTTGTTATTGTGCGTGGGAGCGCTGTAAACCAAATTTCATTTCTATTTACAGTCTATTGCTGTGGGAAACGATTAATATTCATTTATGATCACGTCTTTGTATAGGACTGTGTGTAAATTATTATTTTATTGGCGTTGCCAATGCAACCAATTGAAATTTCGACAAGTGCATGAGAGTTGAACTGTGTTTACATTTTCGGAAAGTTTCTGTTGTTTTCCCTTACCTTTGGTTATATTACAATTCTGCACCTCCTTTTCCCAGGAGGCAAACGATTCTTTTAGTACGTCGTTCACCTTGCGATTCGTGCCAGGTGTGAGGGGAGGCAATGTTGTTGGTCCATCTGCAAATTAGTCGAAAGAAATGAAATCAATAATTATTATTTGTTGCACATAGAGTTAAGTCATGTATATTAAAAGGGGTTTTTTTTCTAATCCTATACATCTGTGTGTGAATAATTACCTCGCAACTTGACATTGCCAGTGTGCAACTGTTGCAACTTGTGCGCTTTCAAATGAAATTTACCCGTTAAGCATTGACAATTATTGCTAAGGAATGCTTGACTATTGGTATTGCTGTAGTTGTTGCTGTTGCTGCTGCTGTTGCTGTTGCTATTGTGATTGTTGCAGTTGTTGTTTGTATTGTAGTTCGCTGAGCGCAATGGCGGCAACATGCGACTATCATTCCAATCGATCCATTCATTTGTCATAATTTTGCGGTTTACAACGCGTATCTCAACTGGCCAATGATTTTGTTGTGGTGGGTTAAATAGTATTGTGTTCTTGGGTGTCAAAAGTCAAAGCAATTTAAGATGACTCCGATCATTCACGACGCACTCACTCAAGGGTGGACAGCCAACGATCGTTGGATTCAATTGCTTTCAATTTATTGGCGTGAAAATCAAAGCATCCACAAACATTAACCCGAAATGTCAGTGAAAGTCGCGACCCTTTCTTTAACAAACACGCCGTTTGATCTCGCAGATACAAATATATCTAGTGGTTGGTTCGCACAGTTGCTTGTTGCTTGGTTTACTTGGGGCGCTGCCTCTTTGTCTTGTGTGTTTGTGATTTGCAGCGCACAATAATTTAAATTGATGGCAGAACACGCTAATTAGTAATAACTCATCACAGCACTATTATTAACTTATAAGTTGTCATTATTGCCTTGGCAGCGAGTGTTGGCTTTATCAGTTGCGTTCTTTAATTTTGCTAATGTTTTTTTTTTTAACATACACACACACGCACATACACATCTACACACACCACTCCAGCGTATAGAAGCAAAGTGCGATAAGATTTATTTAAATTTATTTAAGTTAAATTTACGTTGCACAATGCACAACAAAAAAACAACACTGAAATACTTTTTGTAACTGGTCTGTGGTTCTCTGTGTATCTATTGGATTGCTGGATTTGTGAAGCCAAACTGAAACGAAACGATCGCCTCGTCCGTTGGGTATCCTAAACAACGAGAAGAAACGAGCCAGAGAGACACCAATACAAGCGCAGAGCGCGCTCAGAGAGCGAGAGATATGAGTGCGCAACAAGTGGAATTGAAATGCTCGCCTCATAAATCTCAGAGCGAGCGAAACAAAATGGAATTCATTCACAAACGAAACGGTTTGAGCGTAATAAGTGGGAGAGTATATGTGTTTATATATGCATGCGTGTATGTGTGTGTGGAACGGAAACGGCCATCACATCGTGCCGACAACAACAAAAGCAACAACAGCAGAGCAACAGCTACACCTAGTGAAACAACACAACAACAACAAGCTGTTTGTTTAGCACTGAGAAAAAAATGTGCACGAAACGAAAGCCAAAGCAAACAACAAATAAAAGCAGGCGGGCAAAGCGGCAAAGGCTGGCAACAACAGGTGACACTGCATACAGGGTGTAACAGGTGTACGAAGTTTAAAAGCCTCTCCTTCTAACTCTCCTCCTCTCTCTCTCTCTCACACTCTCTCTGGTTCTCTAGCAGTGAACCAAATAAGAACTTCCAACAACAAGTTGAATAATCAAGATCAAGTGACCAACGGCTATAAAATAGCAGCAACAATTTTTTTTGTTTTTTTTTTTTCACTAAAGAAAAAAGGTACGTATTAATGCCTGTGTAACTCACATATGGCAAATCTACTCAAGTTTCCTTCTTGTGTGCAGCAGGCAAACAACAACAAAAACAACAGCAGCGTATTTATGAATGAATTTCTTATGTTGCTTTGCACGCGCATTCTCTCTCGAAAACTCCAGCAGCAGACAATGAGACAGCAACAAGAAGTTGTAGAAGAAGGAGAAGGAGAAGACAAAGACGAAGAATAAGAAGAAGAAGAAGCGACTCGTTGTCGGCTCGTTTTCTTTGCATCAAAACTATATATATAACAACAACATGAACAACAAAAACAACAATGATCGACGTCGGCGTCGCCACTTCCGCTGCTTCCGTTCGCTTTGCTTCGCATTCGTATCGCTATCGAACGAACACAACAAGTCCCGTGGTGTATGTGAATGTGATAAAGCAGGAGAGCCAAGAGCCAACAGCTAAGAGCCAAGACGAAGACCAAAACGCTGAGACTCGAGCACAAATTGTAAGTGCCATACACATGTGTGTATGTCTGTGTGTATCTGTGAGTGCGCGAGAATTTAGAAACGTCAGATAAAAACTGCAAAAGGCCACCAGATAAAGCTATTATGACAACGCGACCAGGTAAATTTATGAATGAAACAAACGAACGATGAATGCGGCGTCGACTTGCTGCGACTCTATTAATGAATGGAAATTACGTGCGGCGACGACGCAAGCAGCGATGCGACGCCGCTGAGATCATTTGGTTATCGTTATCCCAAAATCGCACAGATTGGCGACAAACGGCAAAGCCGAAGTCGCAGTAACCCTGCCACATCAACAGAACATAATGCATTTATATGCATTTAAAAAGCTATATAAACATATATATGTATATGTATATATCCCTTCTTCAAGGTGGGTGCATCTGCGTGTCAAGCAAATTGCTATGCCGCTAATCGCAAGTGCCTGCAAATGTTTGACATTGCACATGTTTATGTTCATGTATGTATGTCTGATACCTCATGACCAGCAGTTGGTTGGCCAAAAGGGAAAAGCTCTTTAAAACACAAGTAGTTACAACATGAAATTACAAAACGTCTGTGCGTGTCTGAAATTCATTATGTGCCCCGACCAGCTTTGTCTGTACGAATCTTGATGGAGTTCCGTTGGTGGGCCACACACACCAAAACGACAAACAACTTGGGTGTTAATGACTAAGCTACATTCCTAGTCGATACTTCTTGGACCTTCGCTTGCATGCGATCTGATGCGGTTGGTGATCACTCGCTCACACACTCAAGCACACACACACACACACAGCTTATGAGGTGTTCATTGTTTGCTCTTGATGCTGAACTGGGTCAATAAAGTCATTACATGCCGCACGATCAATGAAAATGTGAAGACTTAATCCGAATATGATTGAACGGAAAATTCAAGTAAAACCAAAAGGGGGTATTCAGAAGTTGCAAATCTCTGTACACTCTTAACGTGGCTAAAACTGGCTTTCAATTTCAATTTTCGAGTGTACCAGTTTATAAAATAATCAAGAGGCACTCGAGTTTAAATCACTTTGTGAATTATTAATGCAAATTTACTTGTTTTTCTCTGCGAGGCTAAAGTCCGAGAATCGTTGCAGCGTATGTAAGAAATAAATGTAATAAATATTTGATTATTATATATGCAACAAATCACTTGCTAAGTTAAGTCTACACTACAAAAGTCACGTAGTCCATGTTTAGAAAATCTCATTACAAAATTCTCCTTATGCAAAAGGCATCATGGTCTGTAACACTCCCGGTGATTCACAGCTAAGCATTTGACTTCTAATCTCTAGTTATTATATATATATATATATATATGTACATATATAAATGCGCAATTTACGCTTTGGCCGCTTATCAAATTTCCAAGAAGACGCACAGCGGCAGCAATTTGTTTCAAAGTGGCCATAAAGAAAATGTTGCGAGCACTCGCAAAAAATAGTTCAGTAAGGTTTTTTTTTTGCGATAACTTATCAAGTTGATAAGTTGATATACTATCGAGGCCAGTTCCGAGCACATTTCCGAAACATAGTTATAATTAGGCCACGTATAGAACTCCGCTATAATCTGAGATCCAGATGTAAACAGAGCCTGTATATACATATTTATTTACATAAACATACATACATACATACATACATATACATATGTCTGTCTTCGATTAATGTGAAATGTGAATATGCATAAACATATGTGGGAACATTTCAGTCGTTTGTATTTTGGCACGCGTGTGAACAAGTTAACTTCCGGTTTTAGAACGCAAATGTGACCGTTATCGAACATAACGGCAGATTGGAAACTCATTTAACATGATTGGCCGTTTTTTTTTAACCATTTGAACATTGCAATCAGCTGAATTTGAAGATAGAGAGAGCTCGATTAAAATTGTGGAGAACTAAATACATAAGGATGAGTATGTTATAAGTAAACAAACAAAAAATCCCCCATAATGGGAAAAGATTAATTTCAAGCTTTTAGTGGAGCATGTGAAAGTTTAAGATCATTTAATTCGTTATTTATAAAATTTACTTTGGTTATTGCCTGAGAATTATTGGAAATCAATGCATGTACTGTAAATACCCTATAAATACTGCAACCAGAGTACTTTTGTTTAGACAAAGAGAGAACTTCGACAAATTCCTTGGTTCTCCCTTCCTCGCAGACATTTTGGAACTCTTCGATATCCAACCAAGGCAACAAACTATGTTCATCCCTTCAAACTACTGTTATTATCGTAAAAACTAATATTTATTAAATTTGCTTTCATATTATTTAATCTGTCATCTCAATTAAACCATTGTCTCGCACATCTTTAATGGGTGTCCACCCGACAGGTTGGAGGACGTGCAACTAACTACTCACAATTTGATTCCAGCCAAAGAAAATTAGCAACGGCAAATGGCAGCCAAAGGCGAACAACCAAACAACAAAACAACCAACCACATCGAGACGCAACTCAGAGAAGGCAACATCATTATTAAGTATTTGCTATTGACTTCCGGTCGTTAGATATTTCATTACCAACTTCATGGGGTCGGAGATGAAGCTGAAGTTGGGGCTTCTGTTTGCACAGAAGACCAAAGTCAAAGAGCTCAATTCTATTAAATTGCAAATATAGTTTGGTCTGTTCCCAGGCTGGGTGCGAGCTCGATAGGAATCAAATTGGTTAAATATAGTTTGATTACAAACTGTATTCAGGTAGTGTTATACATACATATATAATTGAAATGCTACTCTTAACTTAATTTCCCTTGACAGCCAGAAGACAGAACGTCTTCGTCTATTTTTTACACCCTGCCC
Organism: Drosophila kambysellisi; assembly: GCA_035042185.1. Classification (NCBI taxonomy): domain Eukaryota; kingdom Metazoa; phylum Arthropoda; class Insecta; order Diptera; family Drosophilidae; genus Drosophila; species Drosophila kambysellisi. The sequence continues at coordinate 1,290,807 of JAWNLS010000855.1, forward strand.
ACATTTAATAAATAATTTTACTTCTTTTTATCTTCAATGTCCTTTGCAATCCAGCTTCAGCTTCAGCTTGAAATGACTTTAGCTTGGGGCTAAACAAGGCAACTTTGTGGATTTTTCAACTAATTTGATTCAATTCCGATTGAAGTTGATTACAACAGCTTTTTAGCTTAATAAGTCGAACCAAGAATAGTCGCTGACAATCGAATGTTGGGTTTTTAGTGCTTAAATCGTAAATTATGTCAATAATGGGGCGACATAAAAAACTTTATGTAAATACGAAGCCAAACTGAGGCAAAATGTGACAAGTTCTTGGAAAAGTTGTGAACATTAAAAATAAACTTAAAATGTGTATGGACGACTATTTGAACGCTCTTACAAATACAAATTTATCAGTCGCTTCAGTAATTAAGTATTTAAGTTCTCTATTTTAACTACTATTGAAACTGTTTCAAAACAGTAAAACAGTTTAGAAAAATTATAAACAATTTAAGTTAAAGAGTATTTAAAATTCCGAATAACAAAAATAAAAATATGTATAGTATTTGTTGTTTTTTTTTTTTGCCGTTTTCATTTCTACGAAAAGCCTTATGCAGTTTAATTTAATTAATGTTATACAAGAAATACAATAGCAACAAGCAGTCAACTTCAGTTCTGGATAAAACGAAGAGCTTGAAAAATTATATTGAAAGCGAATAAATCAAATAATGTGCATCCAAATTACGACAAAGCATATAGTGGCGTAAAAATAAATATGTATGCATGACAGGCTGTCTCGGTGTCTGTCTCTGTCTCTGTCCCTGGCTGGAGTCGATAGTGCCGGTGGTGGGGTGTTTCTTGGTTTATTTTTTTTTTTTTTTATTTTTTTCGATATAAAAATAATTGCAGGAATTGTGTGAGACAACGCTGACGTCGTTTGCCTGACAAGCAGCGCCAAACCACCGGACAGATACTTGTAGTTGTTGCTGTTGTTGGCTGTGGGCTGTTGGCTGATGGCTTTTGCTGCTGCACTTTTGCAGCTGAAACAGCAAAAGCAGCGCGCAAGTGCAAAGAACAGTGCAGCAGCAGCAGCAACAGCAGCAGCAGCAGCAACAGCAGCAACAGGAGTAGCAGCAGCAGCAAAAGACAGAGAAAACCAGTGAAAGATGTGGCCCTGGCAAAGAGCTGAGTTGTCGTATGAAACTTACTACACCGGAAATATAAAATTACACACTCAACACTTAAATTGTGTATGCCCGCCTCAGCGAACCTGTGTGTGTGTGTGTATGTGTCTGTGTGTGTGTGTGTGATTGTGTGTTTGTTTCTCACATGTTGCATGCTGCAAGATTCAGAGAGGATCGCCCGGTGCGTGCCCCGCAAACAGGGTGCAAAACGATCGAGTCCAATACGAACGTTTCGAATATTTGGAGTAAAAGACAATCATTCAAAAAAAAAAAAAAAATTATATAATTAATTGCCATTTTGATGAGGGTAGCAGCCAACGAGAAATGAAAAATTAATAATGAAAAATGCTGCACCTGAGCCGTGTGATAATTGTCCTTTTATATACACATTATCAAATTAATTTGCTCAAAGGATTTATTTTCATATTTAATGCAATAAGAAAATGTAGTGAAGGTATCAAGAAATTTAAATTAAACTTAATAATGTACATTAATCGAGGTACAATTGACCATCTATCCCTATTATAATATTCTACAGACCATACAAAATTCGCAGAACACAAAATTCCCACGCACTTGAACTTGAAATTCTTGTTGGAGAATATTTTTACATATGTCTGTGTTTTTTAATATAAATGCTCATATTTGTTTTAGGCAAAGATGAAATAAAAACCCGAAAAAAAGAATGGTTCGACTCGAATTACAAACAAACACACACTCGTCGTCTCTGCGGATCGGATCCTGTGAGCGGTACACAATGAGGCTGCCTTTCAGCTTTTACCTGCTAATCCCCCCCAAAAAAGAAAAGGGCTCTTTCAGAAACTGAGCGAATTGTCAATGAGGTGAATACCCTGCATGCCGGTTTACGGTATGCTCGACTTGCTGGCCACTGTGCGAATCATCAATGCGAATGCAGACAATTTAATCTGAGAGCAACTATCACTTACCGAGGTACTCGTACATTTCAATGCCTCGATCAAGGACTCGTCGCGTTGGCGTCTGGCTCCAAGAGTCGTGGGAATACGAATATTTCTTGGTTTCCTTTTTTTGTTGTGCCTTTTTTGGTATTTTTGGGCTAAATTCTCAAGCTGCTGCTGCTGCTGGGTCTCTTGTCTCCCCTCAATCTTTAAGCGCTGATTTTATTTCATTTCATTTTTTACTCAACTCCTTTTGCGCTACACCCACTAAGGCTATGCGAAACAATTTTGAAAAGAGAAGAGTCGCCAGCCAACTGCTTAGTCGCCCGACCAGGTAGCCGCTCGAGCTGGCCAAGTAAATGGTCAGCAGTCCCGACGAAAGCTGATAACAAAGCCGCTGAAGGTCTGCCCACTCCGCCAAATGGCAGCCGCATTGCATTTGCGAAGAACACAAATAAAATCCTAGGGTCGCAGCAACTACATGGGGAGATAACTCTACACTCAGAAAGAAATCATTGCCCTGGAGTGTAATCGACCATATAAAACAAATAGTATATTTATAAAATGAAAGGATGTTTAATCTTCATAAGTTCATCGAAATTTTTGTTTTGAAGAGTTTTGAAATTATTTCTAAAAGTAAGAAAAATTGTACAGTTTTTGTGCGATTTTCTAAAATTTTCTTTTTCTGAGTGGAGCGACAGCAAGAAGCATTTCCCAGAATAACGTGTCAATCGGTGAGTAATACTTGTTATCGAAACAAGTCCGCCCTGCAATAACTGTCGACCCGTCATGTGTAAACTAAACCACAATCACAATGGTCGGGCATTTAGCTCCAATTTTAAGGGGGAGAATCTTCAAGCGACATTCTTCTTGTCTGCCAGCTGCTGCTGCTTTAATTGTTGTCTTTCAATTTTAATTTCATTCAATTAGCCTATGGAAATCTGACAAAAACCTACAGAATACGCTCTGCGCGTGCGCGATGCGTTCGCAGCTTTAATTGTGCGTTGTTAGTCAATTCACCAGTCACTCCGACAGTCAGTTCAGTTCGTCAGACCGTCATTCAGAGTGAATTAATTGAGGGTGGGCGGTACGAATAATATGTCTAATTGCATTTGCTCAGAGTCATAAAAGTTTGTGTTGCATGTCATATTTAAGGGGAGTTACGAAAACTCTAAAGTTAATGTTCTCTAAGAGCAATCAGCATTTATACAGAAAAGAAACTTTCGGAAGCCGTAACATTGGCATTGAATAGAAGATGCTTTACCGGAAAAGCTATGCTTATGAAACTTAAGATAAGCCAATTATTACCTTAGACTGTACTGCATTGGATAACTCAGTAAACTAAGTAAAGTTAAATAATAAGTTTCCCAAAATAAAAATTTTAATTTACTTATTTTAAAAACACAGAGTTCTGTTCATTAGAAGTGTGTTACCATATATTAAAGACAAATGGCACAAATGTTAACGAACAAAATACTCACAGGAATAACAAATACAACAAAAGCAACAGCAAATGTTTATTTAGCAAACGATCAACACAAAATACAATTTATGTAGACAAGGCAAAGTCAATCGATAGATAGGCAGTGTGTGAACGTGTGTGTGTGTTTATAAAGACTGGAAATCCCCAACAACAACAATTGAGACTACTTTGTTCGCGATGACATAACTTTGAGATACCCTTCAATTGGTTAATGAATTTACAAAAATTTCTAAAGAGCGCTAAGCTAAAATGGAACTTAATAAAGGTTACCTTTAATCTAAAGTGTGTCTGTTGTAAAATTGAATTAGATTTCAAATTAAATTTATATTGCGGTCAATCTGAATGCATATATGCACAGTGGCAGCATTATTATAGGGTATGCAAGAGAAACAACACAGCCTCAAGCCGTTCATGTAATAAAATTGATGATCAAACGAAAACTCTCACATTTTGTGCCGTGAATGCATTGGCAATGAGCGAGAATCGGGGCAACGTGAACGGAACTGAGATCAATCGTCTAATTTTTGGTAGGATTTTCTGTTCTCGCTAAAAGCGAATAAATTCATTTTTAATATGTATGTTCCAATGGCAGAAGAAAACACAAGAGCACAAAAATGCCACAGACAACACATTATGGTTTTTCATATTTGTACAGACCATCTTTATGGGTATATTGTTTCAGCAACAACAACAAAAATAACAACAACAATAACAATAATAACAACAAGTTCAAAAACAACAACATTAAAGAACACAAACAGACTGCGCGGCGTTTTTGTTTCAATGAATTTGCGTGCAGTCTTCGGCGGAACTTGTCATGTTTACAAACAATGCCCAACTATGGTACACATTATGCTAAAATTCAGGAAAAATATATATATTTAGTACAGTCGTATATATATAACAATATGTGGCAATATATTTGACCAGTAAATTGGTGCACAATAAATTCACGCTAAGTCGCATCCGAAAAAGCGCATTGTTTATTTTCCAAACGATTTTCCTCCAACAGTTGTACAAACATCAAACGACAAAAAGAAAAACGGAAAGCTGCTAACAGCGCAAAAAAATGAAAAGCTAACTAAAACGAATTTTTATGTTTCGGAAAACGATTTGTTATATTTTTTCATCAGCTCCTTCCTGTGCCGCATATTAAAAGCCAAAATCATTATAACATACAATTATGAGTGGTAAAACGCACCCCAATTGGTAAGTTCTGAGCTAGTTTCGGGGGTGGACAAGGGTGGGTAGTTGGAGGAGGTTGGGAGGTTGGGGCTCGCACAATGAGGTGTTAGTGCAGTCGATAGATCAAAGCATTTGCTTTCATGTTTGTTGCCATTGCACTTGTTGTGGCTGCAGTGCGTCTGGGCCGGTAAACTGGGCGGGGATGGGAGTTGAGGAGTACCGCATATGCATGAGGTGTGAAGAAAGTGGCAAACTGAAAGCAACCGAGTGTCTGATATCAAACAGACACTTTGGCAACTGTTTGAAGTGCAGTCATCGAGATTATGATTACATATACATAACACATAGGCGTTTATGGGCCTAAATAGGTGTTCCCAAAATGCAGCTATAAACTTTATGAAAGGAAGTGTGGATGGGTTTGGGTGTGAGTTGCTTATAGCATAACAAACTTACATCCTTAATTCATTTTCGAATCTTCAAAATTGTAATTGTAAATATTTTTTTAATTTGAAGTGTCTGTAAAAAGTATTTCCAATGGAAATTTGATATAGGTATTGCCTAATATCAAAAACAAGTTAAAATGCTACTATGAACCTTATGAAAGGAAATATTATTACACCAAATATTTGACGATCAATCATTTCTTTTTAATTTGAAGTATTCATAAACATTCACTGGAATTTAGTTAGATTCAATCATAATGGATCATAAATTTCAATGAATACATCAATCATACAAAATGTGCAGAAATCGAAAAGTGTAACGAAATTGATTGAGCTAATTGGGCTGATCTATCAGTTCGTTAATTTAATCAACATTTCAGTGTGTAACTAAAAAAATTTAATATAAACAAAACGGCTGGCAACAAGCCGTTTCAATGATGGAGTAGGATATCCCATCACTCTATATATATATATATATATATATATATATAAATAAATATATATACGTATAAGTATAGATGTCTATAAAAAATGGCATGAGCATAACAAAATTTTAAACAACACTCATTAACTCTACAAGATCGCCGGCAATATAATTAAGAGAAATTATGTTTCCACCGGCGCTACGTTGACGTTGACGACGCCGTCGAATGTTCGACCTGTTGGATCAATGGACCAGCAGCAGCAGCAGCAGCCACCGCAGCATCAACCGCAAGCAACCGAGGCAGCATCAACAACAATACAAGTTGTTTCGGCCTGTTGCCGAGATTTGTTGTTGTTTAACAATTTCGCAATTCAGCTGTCGATCATTTCATTCATAAAATGTGCATAGCACGGCATGAGGGAGCCCCGCTCCACACACTTACACACACACACACACACACACACACACACTCACACACACAGACACACCACTCAGTAGCAATTCATTCACACAGCTCGGGTGATCTGGAAACTCGCACACATCCGCACACGCTGGGTTAGTACCAACCACCCGCCTGCTCGATCGGTCCGCAACAAACGAAGTGATTAATTCATGTAGTGGTCTCTCTCGGCTCCGTCACCGGTATACACGGTATCCAGTGCCCAGTACCGGCCCCAACCAACAACCAACCACACGGGCCCCCAGCGATTTTCCGTTTTCTCAATGAAACTGGTTTCGTCAGTTCGATTGCTGCCGTTGCGGCTGCCGATGTTGCCTTGTTGCTAGAAGTTGTTGTTGTTGTTGGTGTTGCTGTTTTTGATATTGGGGTTTATGTTATTATATTCATCCTCACCTGATCCGCAGCAACAACAGCAGCAGCAGCAGCAGCAGCTGCTCATCCGGTCAATGTGAGAAAAAATATACAACAGGCACACACTGCAAAAATAGACAACGCCAAGTTGCACGAAAAAAACGCATGCAACTTTTTCTTTTCCGAGCTGCACTCGAAGCTGACGCTGATCATTTAGCCCGATATTGAGCCAAACCAATGCCGTGCCTGCCGTGCCATGCGATAAATGATGTGGGGTGCTGTTCACTCACTCACAGGCAACAGCTCGCAGCGCCAAATGAAATGCGAAAGCTGCTGCTCGGGATTGTATCTGGCATTCAAATCAGCTTTGGAAAACTGCAAACAAGTGACCAGCCCAAGTCAACCTATTTCAGCATCCGCAACCGTAAAGGAAGCAGCCATAAAAGCTAAGAGTAGCAAAAAAAAAAAAACTATATATATATATATATATATACCGCCAAGTAAACTGGAAAATCGTTGCTTTTCATTCAGCTGCCCCCTCTATCTGCGGAAGTTGCCGAAGCATGTGTAAAACAGTTAATGCACACAGGATATGTTTCCGTAGCAAACAAGTTTTTGGATCGGTTTAGTCTCTTTTTATAGGTTTCCTTTGCCTAGGCTTTCTACAAGCCATCAAAGTTATTAATTATCAATTTATTAGTTTCAACCGATAAACATCATTTGCATACATCTGTAGGCGAAGGTGCTTGGCACATCAGCGAGTTCTTGGAACTTTAATTTGTGTTAATAGGTTTTTAATTGATTCGGGAAGAGCGCTTTAATATTTTCACAAGTTCTTTCACAACCACAATTAATACAGTAATTTATGCAATGGGAAATGGCGATTTAAACATTAGAAACGCGAATTTGTTTTCACATGTGAAAATGGTATCAAGAAAGATGTGGAAATAAATTCAAGAATTGCTAATGAGCGAAATAAATTACATTCAACAATAAATTTCTGCTATGCAAATGTAAAGAGAATTAACACAAAAAATATGTTTGGAAATCTTTTAAATATTGCTATTAAAAGTTAAAAAAAAAAGCAATAAGAAAAACAAATAAAATAAAAATCACTTGAGCCAGTGAGCGACATATTTAAAATTTTAAGTGAGTTCAACAAACAATAAACCATAAAATTGTCGAGGTAAATCAATTATATAGCATCAAATAATCCAAAAAGAAACTTGAATTAAAGAAAATCTCAAGTCATAGACAAAGTTAAAACTTAATGAGGCAGCGAAAGGAAGCGGCTTTGCCAAATGAGAGAAGCGAGAGCCACGGAGAAGGAGGCATCATTTTAAAAGCGCAAGATAAACTCACTGGGATGCTGATCGCGTATCAGCTGCCGATGCTACTTCAAGTAGCGGCTACAACAAACAACGGCAACAACTACAACAACAACAGCGACAACGACAACAACGGCGACGATTCGATCGTGTGGAGATGCCTGGCCTGGCTGTCCAGAGGGCCGAGCATCTAAAATACAGTAGCCGCAGCAGTAGCCGGCAAACAAATTACACACAATTCCAACTCCAAACAGAAACTTAACAGCATCCACACCGAACATCACCAGCAGCAGCAGCAGCAGCAGCTGTAACAGCAACACCAACAACAACAACAACTGCAACAGCAACAACAACAACAACAACAGCTACAACATTATTATATCTGCTTTATGTTCAAGTTGCAAGCAGGCTATGCCTGGCGCTTCAGCTGTGGCACCCCACTCAGCGACCATCATCATTGACGACGACGATCATAATCATTATGGTGACGAAGACGATGATGATGATGATGATGATGATGACGACGAAGACGTCGCACACATAAGAACCAAAAACGAATCAACTCGAGTGTCGTCGTTGTTGCTACTGTTCAATGACTGTGGATGCTACGTTGCGTTGTTCGCTGTTCGTTGTTCGTTCGTTAGTTGTTGGTCGTTGTTCGGTTGGTTTTTCGGTTAGTAAACCGGATGTTCCTAATCATTGCTAGTTTGCCTCAAATTAAATATGCTTCATGTATGTATGTATGTATGTATATATGTATGTATACCAGCTCGCATATAAGCAGTTACGTTGTATATCTTTTGTTTGTGAACTCAGCGTTGTACTTCATAGATACGTAGATAATAGCTTACATATATATATCTATATATAAAGCCACAGCGAAAATTATGAATGAATATTTAGATAAGGCCTTCTCTATCTCGAATATCTTTTTTTAAGTCGCATATCGTGTGATTCTCTGCCGCATCTTCAAATCTAACTGTTTACCTAACAGATAGATAGATATATGGATAACTCTAATGCTACTTCCGCCTCTGTTCGCAGTCAAGTTTGCCAATCAAGTTACAAATCGACTTGTTTATTCATTCATGAGGCCAATTTAATTGGTAGTTCTATCAATTAGAGACCTCAACACACCACACAACACACAACACACACCACACACACCACACATAACACATTCATAAATTCATTTTTATCAACATCAATTAGCAATAATTATTAATTAGTGGCCGCTCCGAGCTGGGCTGGAGTCAAGCTAATAGTTGTGACAAAGGCTCTTTATCAACAACAACAACTTGTTGCTCGATTGAAACTTGTCTTTTACAACAGCGATTAGCACAAAGTTTTATGATAATATATAGATTTCTGTTCATTGTCCATGACTTCATCAGGGGGTTAGCAATAAATTATATATCCTTTCTTTTCAGACTTGCTTCAATGCAACTTTTATTTAAATTTGATGTACAAGTTTTTTCGAAAACTGTGTGCTTCTTTTTGTGGCTGCTAGACAAGTTTTTTATACTATTATACCAGAATGGTAATAATTATACTATTATACCAGAATGGTAATAATAGTATATTGGTTTTGTGCAATGTCCGTCATGCTGTCTGTCCGTCTGTCCGTCTGTCCGTCCGTCCGTCTGTCCGTCTGTCCGTCTGTCCGTCTGTCCGTCTGTATGAACGCGCGTTCCTCCGACACCCTTAGAGATAGAGACTTGAAACTTGGAACGTATATTGGAAAGTACCCTCAAAAGTTAAAGTGTCTTGGGTTTGGACCTACGTCCACCAGGGAGCTAGAAAACCGCGATAATCGATTTTATCAAATCGATAAATCCACATATCTCTTACAATTTAATGGCTACAGTCACCAATTTTGGTTGGTAGGTTGTTGGTGAGGTCCTTGAAAGATTGCCATGTGCCACGCCCACCTCCGACGCCCCCATCACCCCCGCCCCTAAAATTTTCAAATGGCTATATCTTCCGCAGTTTTTGAGTAGGGAACGTCAAATTTGGTAGGTACATTACTGGTAGTCGCCTTTAAGAATCGATAACAAATTTGTGGTGCCACGCCCACACCTGCGCCTATAATCGAAAATTCCGATTATTAATCGATAATTCCGTATATCTCCGAACTTTTGAAAGATAGAGTAACCAAGCTTGGAAGGTAATTTGCTGGTAACCTCCTCCAAAGATTGGCATACCAATTTTTGGACCACGCCCACATCCGCCGCCCCCAGGAACTTCGTCCCTAAATAAAATGCGCATATCTGCCGTAATTTGCAAGCTAGAGTCGCAAAATTTTGCAGGTATGTTACTGGTAACACCCCCTAGGATCGATAAAAAAATTGGATGGCCACGCCCACTCCACCTCCCTAAACCGATACACTTGTTGGTGCAAATCGATAAACCTATATATCTCACGCAATTTAAAAACTTAAGTCACCAAATTTTAAAAGGTATATTGCTAGTAACAACCTTCATAAATGTGGAAAAAAAATTTTGGACCACGCCCACTCCCGCCCACAAAAAACGATAAATGCCTGTATCTCCCGCAATTTACTTAACAGAATACTTAACATATGCTGTTAATTTTGGCGCAATGCTGCTTATCTTGCAATTTGGTCACTCTTAATCGAGCGCGTCAAATTGTGCCACCTCTTTTTTTATAAAATTTCTCAATTTTGTATAAAATATTAATTCTAGTTTCTAGTAGTTCGATTGTTAAAATTCAAAACTAACGGCGATATTTTTTTAACGCGATAGTTTAATCGCATGCTCACAACAGCTCTACACGAGTCAAGTTAGCATCACAATAGAAACACGAGAATTTAGTCCGATTAATATAAATATAAATTTATAATTATTTAAATATATTTTATATTTCTAATATATATATGTATATATATATTAATATATTATATTTATAAATATTAAATTAATTATGTAATGGTATAATAGTATTTCGCTGTCGGTTGCGTCCGACTGCAACGTTCTATCTTGTTTAGCATTTACATTTTCAATGTATTCAACTGAGTAATTCCCACTAATCCACTCATCGGCTAATAATAGCTTTCACACACTTAACATAAAGCAATAATATAAGCGATTAGCCATTATAGTCGCAATGGCGGCATTTTACAACCATTTGGAAACGGCGTTGCATAAATTAAGGCAACCAAATTAAATGTATCTTTAAGAGTAAAGCATTTTGTTTGCTTTATGGCTACAACGATGTTTTCGAATTGGTACCGTTTGCTTTATTTGACAAATCTATGGCCATTAGTCGATAACAATTAAGATGAAGACGTTGCCGTCTCCAATTCCGATGATCGAGCCTTAAAAAGTGTGACGGAAAACATTTTAAGAACCGCCAAGCGGTCGCGCACAGATAACAAAAAAAAAAACAAAATACAAAACCAAAAAGAAAGACAAAAAACAACAAAACAAACAAACAAACATACAGACAACAAACGCATTATTAATTGTTATACCCTGAACCCATTAAAAATGGGTAAAAAGGGTATAATGGTTTTGTGCAAATGTATGTAACAGGCAGAAGGAAGCATCTCCGACCCCATAAAGTATATATATTCTTGATCAGGATCAACAGCCGAGTTGATATAGCCCTGTCCGTCTGTCCGTCTGTCCGTCTGTCCGTCTGTCCGTCTGTCCGTCTGTCCGTCCGTCTGTATGAACGCGCGGATCTCAGAGACTATAAGAGCTAGAGACTTCAAATTTGGAATATAAGATCTCGTATACCAGGCCCAGATCAAGTTTGCGTTATTTTATCGATAACTGCCTCAGTTTCTGAATTATCGATACATTTAGATTTCCGATAGCAGTAAATTCCAGATATCTCTCACAATTTAATGGATACAGTCACCAATTTTGGTTGGTAGGTTGTTGGCGAGGTCCTTGAAAGATCGGCATGTGCCACGCCCACTTCCGACGCCCCCATCACCCCCGACCCAAAAATTTTCAAATGGCTATATCTACCGCAGTTTTTGAGTAGGGAACGTCAAATTTGGTAGTTATATTACTGATAGTTGCCTTTAAGAACCGATAACAAATTTGTGGTGCCACGCCCACACCTGCGCCTACAATCGACAATTCCGATTTTAAATCGATAACTCCGTATATCTCCGAACATTTTAAAGATAGAGTAACCAAACTTGAAAGGTAATTTGCTGATAACCTCCTCCAAAGATTGGCATACCAATTTTTGGACCACGCCCACATCCGCCGCCCCCACGAACTTCGTCCCTAGAAATTTAAAATGCGCATATCTGCCGTAATTTGCAAGCTAGAGTCGCAAAATTTTGCAGGTATGTTACTGGTAACTCCCCCAAAGATCGATAAAAAAATTGGATGGCCACGCCCACTCCACCTACCTAAACCGATACACCTCTTGGTGTAAATCGATAAAGCCAAATATCTCGCGCAATTTGAAAACTTAAGTCACCAAATTTTAAAGGTATATTGCTAGTAACACCCTTCATAAATGTGTAAAAAAAATTTTGGACCACGCCCACTCCCGCCCACAAAAAACGATAAATGCCTGTATCTCCCGCAATTTAAGAGCTACAGTTACCAAACTTAGAAGGTATATTACTAAGATCGAAATCCAAAATATTTTGGGCCACGCCCACTCCCGCCCACAAAAAACGATAAATGCCTGTATCTCCCGCAATTCAAGAGCTACAGTTACCAAACTTAGAAGGTATATTACTAAGATCGGGCCACGCCCACTCCAGCCCCCAAAAACGATAAACCTATAATGCATTTAAAGCTTGGTTCAGGGTATATGGTAGTCGAGCTCACTCGACTACAGCCTTCTTACTTGTTTTTAAATAAGATTTCAGTCGAGTGGCGCTTGGGGCAACACGTGGGCAGAACTAAGCACTAAGTTGCCCCAAACGAAATCAGTTTAATTTCCGTACAACAAATTGATAGTGGGCAGCTGTAATCGCTTATTTTGCAGTGCACACAACATAATTCCGCATGAAGATGCAACGTGAGTTCCTTAATAAGCCCACGCGAGGCAAACAGAACGCGGCAACTGCAACTGCAACAGCAACTGCAACTGCAACAACAACAGCAGCAACAACAACACAACTGGACTATCAACTGGTGTCCAGTTGGATGGCGTGCTATGTGGAGCATCTACAGCATAACACCTGGCGTTTTGCCCTAGCCAGATATCAAACTGGAAGCTGCACTTGAATTGTGCGTCTTCGTTGCATTGCATTCAATTCCACAACTTAACGTTGATGCCTCAGCACCCTCTCTCTCTTGGCCCAGCATTTGCATATGGTGCTGGTGCTGGTGGGGAGGCGGAGAGGAGTGGTGCACATTGATCATTAGACTATTTTTAATAGAGAGACTGAGAGACCAGTTTGCCGCCAGTTAGCTGCCACAAAAGTGGTCTGTCCAGCTCAGAGCTGGACGCAAGTTTCACCTGCTCCTAGTTGAGATTTTGCAGCTTGCGTGCTGAAGTGTTTGTTGGCACAGCTCGACATGGCACTGAGATTCACAACTCGCATCAAGCAATGCATTTGTTGCACCACCACCTTTCCGGTGGCTAGCCACTCTCAGCTAGCAAACTGTTCGCTGCTACCTAAACAAGCCAACAACAGAATGAAAGTGGCAAAGAACACACAGACACAATCGCTTGGGCCCCAAAAAAAATGTGTGTTTTCAACAAGACGCCAATACGATCAATGACAAACTAATTTATGCGCCCAGGCCACAAATCTTTTGGCTCAAATAAACAAAACTAAATGATACAATAGAATACAGTGAGTACAGTACAGAATTATATACACGCCATGGATAGCATAAATTAACTTCCGATCTACTATGGAATGTATACAAATTTATGCCCAGAGTCACAACCGAGTAATCCTCCCTTACGATTTGCCTCCATTTTCACGGCAATCGGCTGGTGTTATGGTCAGCATCAGGCGGCAACAATTAAAAATGCAAGCGAGCAACAAAAACACTCAATAAAATGCGTTGATAAATTGCGCCAAGCATCAAAGGCGAACCAAAAGGCAACCCACTGCGTCGATGGCGCTTCGCTTGCCCCACGAGCAACAGCCAACAGCCACCAACAACAACAACAACAACAGCAACAATTAAGGCAGCCATCACCCGAACATGAGAATTTATCGATTGTTTTCGTTTACAGCATTTAACAGAAAATCAGTTTAACTTGGCATAGACACAAAAGCGCCAGCAAAGCCGACAATGAGCCAAATGCGTAAAGTGAATGCCAGCCAAATTGGTAAATTACATTTACATTAGCCAAATACTACTGGAGTGAATTATGAAAATTGCTCTTTAGGATTTATTAAAGTCTTGCATTTGAAAAACTCAATATTGAGATATGTTTAAAAATACGAGTTTTAAATAAGTTAGTTGTTGGCATTTTCATTGAATTGACTGATTGATTGATTGACTGATTGATTGACAAAAACCGATGAGGTATCAGTGACGAGTGTTATGAATATTCGATGATCATTTGCAATTTCGGTTAGAAATGCAATAGTGTTGAGAGCTCTGATTTATTTAAGTCTTACATCTTAAAATCCCAAGATTGAGATATATTTCAGTTTTATAAACTAGGTGAGATTTGGTAAACATTAGTGATTGAAATAAAATTGTTCACCCGTGATTAGATAGCGGAATAGTTTCCAGATTTTTTCGAACAATTTAACCATTTTTATAATTAATTTTTCGATGCTCACTAAATTAATTGAATTAATTCATAAGAGAGAAATTTTTCTTTATTGCAAGACACTTAAGAAAATCAATGTGAAATGCTATAAAATTAAACATTTCAAAAATGATTGACATTTATTTAAATATATAATCCATAATTGCTTTCAAATTATAAAAAAATAATGTAAAAATAATAATATGAAATATATCCAACATTATTAGTTATATTTTGAAGGAAAGAAAAAATTATTGATTGATTGGTTGATCGAACCCGACGATCAGTTATCACTGACGATTTGAAAATGGCAATACGCCTACGGAAGGATTAATAATTCTTGCAAGATCTAAAAAACATTGTTACTATCAATGTTGTAGATAATTAAATTAATATAGATTTGCAAAGAGATAAGCAATAAATATTTAGTAAATTAGCTATCAATCTCAAAGATCTGTGCTTTGAAGATCTGTGAGCAGTTACTTTCTTGGCTCATAATGAAAACTTACTTAAGTACTGTAAGTGAACGGATGTGTATCCGACTCTACAGTTATAACGGCTCTAATGCAATGTTGAGAAAGCATCCCTAAGAAAGTGCCATGACGAAATGGCTTTTAATTTCAATGACAATTAAAACTGACAAAACGCATTTGCCACGGCAGCTTTATGGCTCCTCACAATGTGTTACAAATTATGACAAGGCTGAAACAAATAAGAACAATAAAATAATGGAAAATGCTAAAAAAAAAATACAGACGATGCGACGCCTGCGCACTGGGCCAAAGAATTATGTACATACGTAAGTTAATTTCTTTTTTGGGCCAATTGAAGCGTTAAATTATCAATTGGGCTTAAAGCGAAATGAGCAAAAAGGGTAGGGCCACGGCTGGTCAGCAGCGTTAAATTGGCCCAAAGGGCTTATGGGCTATGCTCGCTAGCCAAACTCGTTGGGCCCAGGCGGACACGCTTCAATTGTTCATTAGCTCCTGGTAGGTAAACTATAAACTATAAGCTATAAACTGTAAAGGTCCCCTTCCATCTCTCCCCTCCCCACATCGACAAGTTCGCGCTTGACGTGCAGGCAACTGGAAAATTGTGCAGTCGATTCCCAATCATAATGCGAATGCGTTGCAGGTGTCTCATATTTCCTCATGACTGATATTTAGATACAGCGGCATCTACCCAACGTAGACACATGCTCCACATACGATTTCGAATCGATTTTCGTTTGTCAATTGACCGTTGGCCATTGCATTATCAATTGGCCATGCTGACGGCGCCCGACGACCGTCCGCCCGGCATATAATCACTTGGCCAATTGATGCTGCCCCAAAGAACGAGTTTCTATCTGCAATCTGTTGTTGCTGCTTTTATGGCAACTGACGATTGCCGATTGGCACATCCATGTATCTGGATACATATTCGCTTGCCAATGTGGACATGTTTGCCTTTTGCTGCACAATCTAATTGATTCATATTTGTGACGAGATTTCACAGTGGTTTTAATAGCATTCCGGTTGCCTTATGGAATATGCTTTTAATAGGCCACCAAATTTGGTGCTATTGATTAATTGAATTTTGCTCAAGATGGGCATTAATTATTTTAATTATCAAAAGATAATACAAATGATCATCATAATGACATTTTGATTGGTATTTCCGCTTTAAACGAATAAAAATTAATAGTTTTGGATTTAAATGTATATCATACTGGTAGTATTAAAACTTGTAGTGTGGTTTTTTATCAATCAAAGCACAGTTTTGTTTAAGAAATGGCTGTAAATTTATTTATAATATAATTTTTCTATCCAAAAATTTATATATTCGCCTAAATATTTGCAAATACTAACTACACGTTCCATTTAAGTTCAAGATTATTTTTAGATCACAGAATAATCTAAAAACAATAATAATGTATAATTAAAAGTTTTGATTTCTCTAAATTATTTTTAATAATTTTTAAGCTTATATTTAATATATATTGTTCACATTTTAAAATCTTTCTCTCCTTGCTTTATTTTAATTATTTTATAAATTACAAATTTATCCATTTTCACAAAGGGCGAATTTCCTTTTGCATATGTATTATATTTTCCTACATTCTATAAAATACCAAAACATATTAAACTTGTTCTTCTGTAAAGTTACTTTGGAAATTATTTTGGTTAGCCTCTGCAAAGTATGCAACACATTATACGCATTCATTATCACTGGACGGCCCAAAAGTATTCCCTGTTTTTTTATATGAGCGTCTAGCGAAGACACACACCACAAAAATAACTACTGACTTGAAATTTGGCCAGCAGAATAATATAAAATGTACAATTATGTTTATATTTTTGTATGTATGTGGAATATTTTTCAAATAAAATGGAATAAATTGAAAGCACTGTGAATAGCAAAATATATAGCACTTTGTTTTCTACAATTGATTTATAATGGTGGCGATAGGTGTTTGCGGGTACTTGTATTAAAATATTGAAGTACTGATACGACGCTTATCAGAAATAACCGTAAATATTTGTACGCGTTTTCTTCTGTTTTGTACCATAAGTGAAAAGAATTACCAGTTCACCAACTTGAAGGTCGTTTCTTGTCAATGGTTTCGCGTGGAGTGGGCCGTGGGTTGGGGGAGGAAGTGCGCAAAGTTTACGCGTGCGACGTTTACACGAGTTTTCCATTTTGCGAACTGCAATCTATGTTGAGTCTATCTGTAACCACATCATATACTAGATTGGGGGTTCTCAACTACAAACCTATCTGTGTGCACCTTCAACGCTCCGATGACATTCTCCCATTGTGCTGGGTCAGTTTAAAAGAAGCAACAACAGCGCCCCCGATCAGCTGTCACCTCTCGGCCGCTTGGTGCGTGCTGATTAGCCATGCCCCGGGTTTTGCGGAGCTGCCGTAAAAGCTGCGCAAATTATGGGGATGCATCAATTTACTCATTTCCGTTTTCATGATTACAAATACGGAATGTGAAAGAAAGACAACATCAGCATAAATCCAAATAAACAAATTTATCTACGTTTATGGTTTTATTTTCATTTTCTGTGATTTTATGAATGAATTGAAAGTTGTCGCAGTCCAAGCGTGATTAGATAGCGACATTTTTAATAAAAATTTTATAATTTTAGATCGTGTACGTGCTTCAGCCTTTTGGAGTGTAGTTCTAAGTATAGATTAATTTATAAATTCAAGAGCAAGCCAGAATGGAATGTACAAATTTAGAATTAATTTTGCTAAATTCACTGAACTAAGTGAGGAATTCAGCTTTTTTGTCAGCCACTTAAGCAAATTAATGTGAAATGCTTAAAAACTAGCCAATACAAAAAAGCATAGAATTTATTTAAATTCCATAACAATGCGAGATTTTGTAAATTGTGAAAGATTACAGTGTAATACATTAATTACTATGGGCAGTAAAAAACAAAAGAATTCAACAAGTAGAATTTATGAATGAATGAATGAACGAACCGTAATAAAAAGCAAACATACTCAAATACAAGCACACACATGCACATGAATATGTATGTGCAAGCCAACTACACCAACAGCTCACAAAATTACACACATACATGCATTCACACATTCATGTGGCAACCGCAACAACAAACATTTATATGAATGAATGAAAAATTGTAAACGCAAAAAAACCAAAAGTTGTTAACGCAGCAGTTCCACGAAGAAACAAAAAAAAAAAAAAAAAAGACAACAACAGCAAGAAATCTTTGGACAAGAGGTTTGAAAGGTAAAAACTTAAATTAAAACAAAACTTAAATAAGAAACACGGAGCAAGTGCTGAGAGTGCCACAACCAAGGCAGCAGCAGCCCCAACCTGAGCCTCAATAAACCGAAGCAACTGGTTTGGTGTGGTTGAAAGCAGCCGCAGCAACAGCAGCTGTCCACAAATGTGCGTTAGGCAGCAGTTGGGGAGTCCAAATTATGAATAAATAAAGCCAGGCAGGGAGCCAAAAGGCAGCTAAAGTCAAAATAAATACAGCCAAAAGACACAAACACAAAACGCAGGCCAAGCTGAATTGGGAGACGCGCCCACGTCGACGAAAAAGTCAAAGCCAAAGCCGAAGACGAAGACGAAGACGAAGCCGGTTTGCAGGAACATTGCTGGGGGGTATACGCAAAAAAAGGAAGGAAACAGGCATCAAGCATCATCGAGCCAAAGCAACAACTACACACACACACAAACACACTATGAACCAAAACGAAGAACTGACAAAAAGAGAGAGAGAGAGCGAGCACAAGTAGAGAACTTCAACAAAGCAGCAAATCGAAAAAATAACAACAAAAAAAACAACTAAAATTCCCCTCAATGGCCATTCAAAAAAAAAAGAAGAAGAAAAAACACGCAGCCAGCTAGCCCCAAGTCAAAGCGAGCGAATATTGCTTCTGCTGTTGCTGTTGCTCTTCCTATTCCCCATTCATCAACTGCATTTCAACGCCGCGAGGCGATCAAGCAGCGGCGGCAGCAGCAGCAGCAGCAGCGCCGCAGAACCAGAAACTTTTCTACTCGCAACGTAAGTATGAATGAAAACGAACGTGTTTTTTAAAAAAATTTGTTTTTGTGGAGAGCGCCGCGAGAGTAACATGAATGAATGGAAACGAGCGTCATAGTGAGCGAGGCAGCGAGCGAGCGAGCGTCCGAAATGAATGAAAGTTGTGGCGCTCTCTTCTGCAGTCGCGGCCTCTGCTCGTCGTTCAGTTTGCCTCTCTTCGCACCAATACACGCGGAGCATGTAACAATTTCATACGAATCATAGCATATTAAAAAATTATATTTGTTTTACTTTTTTCGTGTCGCTCTTGCGGATTTTTTTTATCTGTCTGCTTTTCTTCAAAGTTTATGATTAATATGCGCTGATTAAAGGCGCGCAAATAAATATACATAATATAAGCACACACTTATACATATACATACACATACGTATGTATATAATTTTAATAAGGGCAGGCTGGATACATTTATATGCATGTATGTATGCATCTATACATACATATACATATATATGTGAGTGTGCGTATCTTTTGTACCTATATACATAAATACATACATATGTGTATGTGTGTACATATTGTAAACTAAATTTACGTGCTCCGTTGCTTTTCCCCCCTATTTATTATTATTATTATTTTGTTCCCTTTCATTTGGGTGCCCAGCATCTGCGCAGTTGTCGCCGTTTTGCATGTTTTTTGTTGCCGTTTTTATGGCCGATCTTCTAGCGGCAAAAGATAAGTTCATGCCCAGCTACGAACATGATTAGTAAGGAACAGGGAGCACGGAATGGGAATGGAACATGGGGCTGTTGCCCATACAACAACAACGACAACAACAACAACAACAAAATGTGTATGGTATAGTTGGCCACTGACTTTTGTCGTACGTTTGCGTCGCGTTGACATTGAAATTGTTTTGGTTTTACTTGTTGATTTTTACGCAGCGATAAGCACACAAATTTTTGTATACTGCGAGTCGCATGTATGTATGTGTCTCGTATGTTGTGTGTGTGTGTGCGAAGACAAAAATATCTCAATATGTGATTTGTTTTGTATAAACAACATTAAATGCGAACTGCCAATGCATTGTTTAAATTTTACTTTGCATGCCCACAAATTCATTAAGTATCTGTAAGATACAATGTATGTTCTCCTAAGAAGAAGGCTTAAAGTTGTTAACAAATACGATTGACAATAATACCCATTAAATGTGTTAATATTAAAGAATTCAGTCTTTGGAAACCGGTTCGAAGCGAACCATTCCTCTTTGTATCTATTCACAAAAATATATTGCTTGGGTGTCAATCGAAATTAGAACCTTAAGCAAAATTAATAAAATATAATAATTTAAAAAATCTACAACTTTTGTTAGGAATTAATAAACTTTGAAAGATAAATTCAATTGGGAAATGATATAAAAATTATGAAATTATCACAGCTGCTCACAGTTGGAAAAATAATACTCGACTGGCTTAAGTCAAGTTTATTTTAATACAGCCTCTTTTATTATTTTTAAGGGTGTTGTAAACGCTTTGTTTTTTTTACGAATTTCCCACAATTGTACCTCAAACTAAGAGATTTTCATCAGCATTCACACAGCAGAGATGCATACAAATTACCATAAAGCTGCCAGATTCATTAATACATAAAAAACACATAGTATTTAACTACACATGCATATGTGTGCGTGTGTGCAATAGAATCAGACATAAGTGGCAGCATGCAGGCAGCACAGTGGTGGACAAGAGTATAGAGAAGACACATACCAAATGAACGACGACGACGACGACGACTTTTTGTCACATAACGTATACGTAAGGTATGTTGAAAGAGTGAGTGACGGACGTATTGGCTGATTGACAGCAGCAACAGGCAGGAGACTAAGGCACTGAGGCACTGAGGTGACCAGGAACGCAAGGGAGCACACAGTGAGTGCACATTTAAGATATTTATTTCATGTATTCAAAATGCAAATGTGTGAGTGTTTCGCTGTTCGAATTGAATGACTTGACTTGGGGGCGAATGAGTGAATGAAAGAATGAATGAATCTGTAAGTTCGCTTGGCACTTTGCCGGCGTTTTGGGGCGCGGTGACTGGTTGTGTGTGTGTGTGTGTGTGTGTGAGAGTCTTGCCTGTGCCACTGAATGGACACCGGAAATAAACGACGTGACTTTTAACAAATACCAACCAACTATGTATATGCATGCATCATATTATAAGTATATAATACACTTATTAGATCTATACGATCTATGCAACAAATTGGCTGCACGAAATCTTTCGGTGGCATTGTTTTCAACAGTGAACAACAATCACCATTTTTATATAGCAGTGCGTCTGCGTCGGCTTATCTTATCGCAAACAATTTGTACTTGGTACTTTTTTATCGCTCCGTGCAAAAAGCAAATGCGAATAATAAACTTGCAAAAACAAATCACACAGCCAAAGAGTCTGAACATGACTGATGATGGCACTAGTGTGTGAGTATGTCAGTGTGTATGTATGTGTATGTGTGTGTATGTGTGTGTATGTGTGTGTGGGTGTGTGAGTGTTTGTATAATATTTTTAATATATGTGCATACACAGAGTATCTGTGCAGCTCTCCCGATTCGAGTATAGATACATGCACATGAATACACATGAATACTCACACAGATACACACACAAGTTCATTTGTGTGTGTAAGTGTGAGTGTGCCAAGATAGCGCACAAGTCTCTTATAAATTCGTTGAAGAAAAAACGAAGCATTCTCACAACATATTGCTATTTAATTATTTCCATTTCCAAGAAATGTTATCTACAAATGTCTCCGACATTAGCTTCCATATCAAAATATGGGTAACTGCTATGAAATTGTTATTAGGAACATTGGAATTTGGAAATACGAAGAAGAAACCATTTTTTTTGTTGGGAGTCCCATTGGCAATCCCCCATTAAAAACCCCAACTGTAATCTGATTTTAGCAAAATATGAGTTAAGACCAATTCTTAAATTAACAACAAAGTTATTGTGTACTTTACACTTACCCAGTGAGGCTTCATGATCTGAAATATCCGATAATCTGCACACAGGCAAGTCCTTGCGGTCACTAACTGGTTCCTCTTTAATATATTTTGTTGTGGACTGTAAAATAATAATAAAAAAATGTAATTTGTTGATGCGAAGTTGATATAATATTTTTTTCAGATATGGTGGGATTTCTCCGTCTATCTTTTTATCTACAAGTTTGTGAAGTTTCCTTCTCTTCGATAGAAAGGAGTATTAAGTTAAAAGCTTCTTGTATAATGTAATAAAAAAAGAAAGAAAAAAACATAGAAATAATATATATTTTTTTCTAAATTTTAGAGAGCCACAACCTTTCGTTTCAGAAATATAGTTGACGGCAAGAGTTATACCACTTTCTAGGATCGGGAGCGGTTCATTTTCTGAGAGTATATAACAAGGAATTATGATTCGCCTGATAATTTCAATGGCTGATAGATGATAAAGTGATCTTATCCGTCCGGTTCCGATCTATGTACACATTAACTGACTACTCAAAGAATTCATTAAAATAGCTCTAAAACTACTGTTAGTTTGCTTGGGAAAACGGACCACTCGGCTAAAGATGCTGATAAATAATATATATACTTAATGGGGTGTGCTCCACGCATTAAAAATTTAAAACATAAACAAATAATTAAACTTTAATCTCTCACTTTGTTAAAGCTGCGACGCCATTGTTTCTAAAAACTTTTGAGATTTCAAATCATAGTTTTCTGTTTGCAAAGTTGAGCTGGCATCAGATAATTAATGTTGTCCTAGTTAATTCGACCCACATAATGAATGATGTCAAATGATCGCAGCATTGGGGTAGTTAAACTTAAATGTAGCATTTTGAGCTTAGCCACTTTTGGCCAGTTAGTGGATTAGAATGAGGCCCCCTAAAAAATCGGGGGCACAATCAAAACAGTAGACACTGCGACGTGGAACAGATTGCCACCAATTGTCTGTCGAGGGGAGGAGGGAGGATGCTGTTGTCCAAATTGCCGAGTCGGTCCCATGGGCTTGATCATGGCAAACGCGTTCTAATAAATTAAATTGTACATTTGACTTCCACACACACACACTCACTCACTCACACACACAGACGATGATCAGTGGTGATGGGGGGAGGGTTTATTTGTGATTTGTGTCTGTGGCTGCTGTTTCTGTCGTTTATTGCCGTTTATGATAATGGAGGTCAAAATAGTCAAACGAAATGTTTTATAAATATCGTAATCAATTGACGCCAAACAGACAATTCAATTTGAATCACGAATTGGAATTTGATTCGACGCTCAAGAGTCTCAACAGTTTCTCAAAAAAGTTTAGCTTCTGTTACGTTTTTGGTTAACCCAAAAAAAAATGAAAAAAATACACGTAAAAAAAAAATACATATATATATACAAAGCCGAAACTTAAGACACGACTTTTGTCCAGACTATAGATTAAATTACTTGACTGCATTTTCCACACGAGTGCGCATGCGTCCAGGTTCAAAGAAGGTCCTTTGACTCTGGCAGGCTCGTCAGGCTGTTGACCGAGCAACCGGATGAAAGTGGTCAGTCCAACGGATATGTTTACCGCAAACTATGCCAACGACATACATATACTTAAATACCTTCACATGCAAAGCTTGATAAAAAACAACTAAGAATGCTCGACGTTGAGATATCCTGAACCCAGCTGTTAAAGATTGTATTTCAGGACTGAAAGACTCTGATCTTAAAATTGTGTCAGTTATTGCTATCGGGTATCGATATTTAATCGTTATTCGCGAAATTATCTATCAAACTTGACTTGCGCGGGAAATACATGTAGTACTTATACACTCTGAGATACGACTTAACTTAACTTAGATATCTTAACTTCTCTTCCGTTTATGAAATTTTGATCTTAGAAAAAATTTTAACGATGTGTGACAAACTTCATTTGAAAATTCATATACCCCTTTGCGAGTGTATAAGGGCTATACGAAAAATCGTATCACCATGAGCTGAGCATCTGATCGGGCTATTGTCTCTTATAATGAGGCGACAGGGAGAAGCCTTATAAATGCCACATATTGACTGTATTGTATCCTCTCCATTGTCTGCCTATTTCGGAAGAGTTGCGTATATTCTTGATTGTTCACATTTCTGGCAGGTCTCTTAAGTGCCACACCTATCACTTTCATAGCGAATAAACAAAAGATTTTGATCAAACAGCTCTCAACGACAACAATTTACGCTACGTTTAGTTATTCTTGACTCTTCTTCATCAGTATAAAATATAAAAACATTTTTAAATCTTTCAATTTTGTGGCTGATCATTTTTTTTTATTATTTATAGTTTTGAGTCTTTTAAATTGAGCTTGCCGGATTTTCTGATTGTAGGGTGTTAAGACACAAAAGCATAATATAAAATAATTGCGTTTTGTTTGGTCAGACAAATTTAGAATCAATCGACGTGCTACGCATATCAAAATTGCCTCAAGATCGCGTCAACCTGTCATTGCCGGAGCTGATCGAAATGTGAAGCCTGCCAAATTGGCATGGATTACGATGCATACATGATCGATCAGTCAACTGATCCACAGTCAAATCTAGCTATGATTGCTCTCCAGGATTACAAGTGCATATAATCTATTTATGAACAATTTATACAGACTACGTCAGGGCAATCGACAACTGATCAAAAGTTAAACCTATGAGTGATGTAGACTTATTTATGAGGATAATATTCCCAGAGAATACAGACAATCGACTGCTAACAGATTGTTTTAATCAGTTATTTTGTTAATTCATTTACTAACAGTTACCTAAGAAAACAAGAATAGGAAAAATTGATTTGTATCTTGTTGAAAGCAGGGAGATTTTGAAGCTTAAGAAGACGACAACTGATGAGTTATGTTAATTTGTTTTTATTATGAAGAGAGATTCCAGACAATCGACAGCTAATAAATTATCTTGATCTACACGATTAACTTACTAATATTAAAAAAACAAAAAATAAGATTGACTTTTATCTTCTTAAAAACAAAGACAACCTAAGTAAGATTTTCAAGTTTACAAAACACAAGACCTTTTCAGAATTTGTTGACAACTTTGGGGTAGATCAATTTAGTAAGATGAATTTAAGAGCTTACCTCAACCAGGCTGGATAGAAATGTGACTTTTCGATTTTTTTTAAGCCGCATGTTGCTGGTGTTGTTATTGTTGCCGCTGTTATTTAATATAGAGTTTGTGGAATTGTAGTTGGTCTTAAATAAATGTTGTCCAGCGTTGAAGCCAAAGAGATCGTTGATATTCACCGCCCTATCGAGAAAGGAGTGTGTTGCAGTCGCCGTTGCCGTTGTTGTTGCAATTGCCGCCGCGGTTGGCAGCGCGGGAGGCAGCATAAATTTGGTTGCAGACAGATCTGTCTTACAAATCGCCAGTTCCATATTGTGCACTCATCTAGAATGGTAAGAAAACAAACAAAATAATTGGATAAATAATCAATCGAATTAACGTATTGTTGGCCATGCTCCACATGAGGATTGCAACGGCGCTTCGAATGCCTCAATTGGCCGCGTTTTTACGAGTAGTATTTGGCCTATTAGTTAGCCGCGAGTCCGCCTCAGTGGGCTTTATGGACATCATTCACACCTTCAACTATGGTCGTTGTTAGCACCTTTCTGCTCAATTTGAGCCAGGGATGCGTTGTTGACTCTAAAAATTATGACACTCAAGTGAGACTCAACCTGCGTCTGGGCATACTATATACATTGGTAAGTAGGTACACAGTGTGTACACAGTAACAGCGATTGGTACGTTTTAAAATTGCTTGCGACACGAGGCACACCAACATCAAAGTGTTGCCCGCCCCATTTTGAGCAGCTCAACGGCGACAAGGCCACAACAAAAGGAGCCGCTTCGGTTTGCATATAAAAGATGGTTTTGTTTATACAGCATCCATCATATAGTTCTTTTTGTTTTATTTTCAGCTAAAGGGGTTTGATATTTGTACGATTTTCTAAATATATATTTCTAATGGATTTATATTTGTGGCTGGAGTTCTTCAATATTTGCCAAAGCCACAAGGAATGATGCTGATGTTAAAGTGTTGCCTTCACAGAATCGGCTTGTTGTTAAAGTTGCTTTGATGTTGCATATTACCCCCATAAAAAACAAAAGACTCACTCTCAGAAATTGGGTTAGTTTCTTGAAATTGATTTTGATCACAGATATTTTGGGGAACGATAAATATTCTTGTACTCAGGGTAGAAAAAGCTTTATGCAGATCACTTTTTAAAATCATGAAATATATAAAGATTTTCCCAGGGTATATCGGAGACTTTCAGAATTTAATTAATATATGTAAATATATATACATATATTAAAATGAATTATCATAATAGCTTCCGGTTAAGTTATTATCATGCTGCCAAAGGCCGAATTCAATGATAAGCTAACCAAGATCGCTAAGCATACCGAAAAATTACAAAAGAAATAAAATAAAAACCCCACAATTGCATTTTTTATCAAACGGATGTGAGGCTTAATACGTAACAAAAAATGAATAAAATAGAAAAACACTAAAATCCAAGAGCAGAAAATAAGACCAGACCCCAACTACTGCTATACTTTGGTACTTATATTTATATATATATATATTTTTATGCATATATAAACATATGCATGTGGAATTTAGTAGCTGTTGTTTTGATGCAACTATAAATAATACAACTCCAAGATAAATTCAAGTAAGTAATTACGCATTTTTAATTATATTTACAAGTATTGTGGCTGCGATAAGCGACGAAAAGTCGTTGCTCAGTTCTCCGATCTGTATACTTGGTATGCAAACGTACATACACTTAGAAAAAAATCACACTAAAATGAACTATAATTTCTGAATATACAAAGAATAAAAAATGTACGTTAAAATTTCCTCTTTTCTGTATTTAATTAATTTATTTCTTAATAATAGAATTTCCTAAAAGTAGAGATGCAAATTCTTATTATCAAATTATTTACAGCAATTCAGAAAATAGTGAAATTTGTTCTGTCCATTGAGTTTAGGGGAAGGGATTTTAGAAAGACACAAACTTCCGTTACGTGAGTTATCCGCCAAAAAATGTGTTTTTTCTGAGTGTACGTATATATTGTAAATATGTATGCATGTATGGATAGCTTGATGCGTAGCTAAGTTATGCATTGAGCAACGGATTCTGAATCCGAATCTGAATCTGATTCTGGCAGTGTCTGCCTAATTAGATACGTTATGCAAATAAAGTTTGGGATTCATGACGATGACGTTGTCGCTTGGAAGTGTCGTCTGTATTGTATGGCAAACAGTTATCTCGCTCGTTATCTTCCATCTGCATATACATACATTTCTATATATCTATATATATATATCACTATATATAGACCTATTTACATACAAATATATAAATGTTAAGTGTTCAGATTCAGATTCGCATTGATCTAACTGCATAAATTGTTGTGAAATCAATTTAAATTTGATTTGCTGATTTGATGGCTGTTATTTGTACAGATCTGGCCAACTGGCTAACCCCAATTACACCCACATGTACACACAGACACACACACACACACACAGAGACACAAACACACAGAGAGAGAGAAACTGTCACAGATCAAGTGTGATTGAGTGCAGTAAAAACGAATTTAAGTTAATCAACATTTAAATAGATAATAAAATCGCAGTGTGCAGTCAACAACGGCATTAAATTTTCAGTGCAATCAAAATCAATGCAGAAACAGCAAAAACTACTGCAGAAACTACTGACATACATATGTATTTACATATATATACACATATATATATATATATATATATATATATATATATACATATGGTATATGCATCTAATTGATTTGACAGCGCAGTAGTGCATTTAATGCAATTTTCAATATGCATACATTTATAGCATATATACATACATACATACATACATATATAAATATTTATATATTCGATCTAAGTTTATTCGGCATATGTATATATGTACTTAGTACACTTCACAACCGAAAATAATTTATTGACGCATTAAAATGGCAAAAATAATAAGCAAACGAATATTTCGATTGATTTTACGTGTCCGCTGAACATTTCTACGATATAATTCGACTTACAAGTGAATTGTGGGATTTAATGGTGTAAAAATAAAATGTACAATTTAATTCAATGTGTTTGCTTTAAGAATCATCATGCTGTCAAGTTGGTCAAGTGGCAGTTAAAAATGATAACAATTATCAGCATGTAAGCCAAGTAGCAGACACTTAAATCTGTTAGCCAAAGAGCTTATTATCAGTCAATTAACCAGAATTGCAGACACTTGAGCATTTCGAATACATTTTTTTGTTTGCTTGGTATTTGCGGTAGAGCTTATGATATGAAACACAATCTTCAATGATTGAAAACTGACTTCAACTTAATACATAGATTCTATTATCTATCTTATATAGCTTAAGTAAATGTGTTCCTATACTAGCACTAGAATAGCCACAAGATCAAAATCTGTTGCTTTAATTCAACAATTAAATGTTGTTGACAAACTTCCATCTAGTGGTAATCTTCATAAGCAGTTTATTAAGCCTACGCTTATCTATTGTCTACAAAATACCTACAAAATACCTTTGATGTGTAAGTTGTTTGATCGCATAACATATTGGGAACATGTGCATGACGTAAGGAGTAGAAAACCAAACAAACTATGTAATTGTTGTGCCCACAATCCACAATCCGGTATCTTAGCGAAATGAAATTATCTGACAGCTCAGATAAGAAGGAGAAGCCCAAAAGGCAGCATGAAGCAGCCAGAAAGCGATTGCCACTTTCTACGAAGCCAGAATTCTAAATCGGAGCATATGTTTTCCGTAGAAAAGTGCGAGTAATATGCATGGACCATATTTCGATTTGGTAGCCCTGCGCAACCAGACACAGATACAACACACACACACACACACACACACAGCGACAAAATAAAAAGAGAGCTGGTAAAAAAAGAGGAAAAAATGATCAGGCCAACTGTGTGCGGGACAACGGGCAGCAGATGCTCAAGAAACATATTGTAAACGAATATGATATTTCGATATGGTGCACACTCCTTGCACAGACTCCGAATCAGAGCCAGACCCAAGCCGAGGGCCAGACGATGACGACGGCGACGGCGACAACGTGGCATGCAACAATAGGGGTGCAATTTTCAGTGTGCACGTAACGGTAGAATATATTTTAGTTGCTGTTACTGTGGCTGGGGCTGTTCTTTTTTTGGAAAAGGGATCTTCAGTGATCTTCTGCTCGTCTGCGACTGCGCACATGTGTTGACTGTCTGTCCCGGTGTCCGCCCCTACTCCTACTCCCTATCTGAATCAGTGTGTGTGTGTGTGTTTCAGTGTGTGTGTGATTGTGGTATCGATCTTGAACTCGGTGTCTGCGGCAGGTTGAAACCCCGAAAAAGAAAGGACTTACGAACAACAACATTAAACGTAGCATGGGGCAACGAACCAGCTACAAAATGCAGTGAACTGTAAGTGAGGAACATGTATTTTTGAAATCGGTCAGATCGGTAGTAAGTGTGTGCGGAGTGAACAAAATTAACAATATTATCTGCACAAAAATCGCTATAAATTATTTAAAGGTATGTAGTTATAAATCACATTTTATCCAAGTCATCTTTAAATTTTTATTAAATTATTTATTATATTTGAAATCGGGTTGGTTTGCAGGGCAATAATTTATCGTTAACTCTCTCTCTCTCTCTTTCTCGCTCTGTGAGAAAACATAAATGAAGTAATTTCGTAAGAAATTTAAATTTTTTTAAGTATATCTCAAGTAAAATGATTTCCTACTTATCACATCTTATCCTTAACATGAATATATCCCTAATATTATTGTCAGTTTGCTTATTTTTGTTTTGTTTTTCCGTTTAATGACCATTAAGCCTCATCAAACTCTCAGATTTTGTTTGCTCCATTTTATCAATGATCGTAAATGTTCTTACGCGTTCATTGATCCACATTCTGAACGCATTTAGAAACCAACAAACCAACAGTAGCGCTTTAAAAAGCGATTGCATGGCATCAAAAAAAAGAAACAAAACTAAAAAACACAAAACCACAAGCATTAACACATTCCCATTAACGAAATGGGAATCGATGGCCATCAACTGAGAATAGGGAACCAAAAAAGTAAAATAAATGCAATCAGAGCTAACACCGGAAACTGTAACAGTAGTAATTTCAATGATGTTCAAGGGTTGAGAGGCAGCAGCATAAAATGCCAAACCCCCCTCTCCACTACCCAGCAAACGCAACAATCTGAAAGATCGCCAACAATCCTGGCCACAAAGCTGAATTGCTGTGATAGTTAGCAACAGTTTTTACAAACCAGTTTTTCCTAGATTCATTCAAGAAAACAGGCAACACACACGCACGCATAGATGTGGGCACATATCAAAAGGGTTTCTAGCTGGTAGCTAGAGTTGAATAAAAAAAAATACTTCAACTACTGTTTTCAACACTTCACTCACCGGTGGGGCAATAAAATGGAGGCGCGTGCAACGCCCCTCAAATGTAAGACGAGGTAGCCGTTTGTATATTTTGTTTTGTGTTTTTCCCTTTTGCGTTATGTCTTCGGCTCAAGAGTCTTTATTCTGCTTTTTATTAGGGTATCCAAATTAATTACAACTTCAAATTAGGCGCACAATCTTGATCGGGGAACATAGCCCGGAAAGCAGGAGCTGCCGACAGCTTTTTGATATTCCAGCTCTATCTCTTTCTCTCTCTGTCTTTCTCCCGTTCTTGGCACAGAGTATGGAACAGAGTTGTGTATGTATCTGTTTGTTGTTGTGGTATCTGTATAACCCTCTGTTTATATCGCTTGGATGGATCAGCAGGCAGGTTGATTATGGCCGGCAAACGAGAGAGATTACGTACGTGCCTGAAACAAAGCGCACGAAAGGAAACCGCTGAAAACTGGGATCGGGCAACGGATCGCGTCTTGGCTTTAGTTCGGCTTATAAGACGCAACGCTGACGCTGACGGCGACGCGACAGAGATCGAACGACGACGGATCAGTGCGCGACCCACACAAACTCAAACACAGATGCGACTACACACACAGATACGTGCACGCACAGACGATCTCTTAAGCGATTTTGTGGTTTTGTAGACAGATTTTATTTTTTTTTTTGAATCGTTGGCTGCCCCGCTTTGTGGCTCTTAACACACACACAGACAGCAAAAAGGTTTAGCGTTTTAGCCTTTTTGAAGCAGCTCTATTGCTATTTTCGGCTCATTCAATATTTGCACCTCCACTTGAAGTTTGTTTAGACAGCAGCAATAATTTATTATCAATTTTTTTTCTTTTTTTATTCAATTTTGTATTGCACTTCGATGACACAACAAAAACAATAACAATTGAGAACACAAGATTTGCCTATCGATTTGCGTTTCTTTCTTTCTTTGGCAACAACCGACAGACGACAGACAGACGTCGACGCACTCGCGATCAGAGCGAAGCAGAGCAGAGCAGCGAATACAATTCTTGCTAATTAATTTGTGTACGCTTGTGGGATTTTTTTCGATTGCATATAGAGTTAAACAGCATTTAAATATTCAAAGCAGATAACCGTTAGCCAATTCGAGAGAAAAGCAGCACTCACAACATATCGCGTCCAAACGCAAAGAGAGTCGACAACAAACTGAAGCAGGCAGCGCAGCAGCAGCAGCGGCGGCAGCAGCAAACCGCCGACGCCGACGCGCTGCTCATGTGTGAGGGAATTGAGCGAGCGGAGCAAGTGCCTGCTGAATCAGAAGCACAAAAAGCAGAACACAAGAAGAAGGAGCGCTAAAGCGAAGAACGGAGAGTGTTAAACGGAGAGAGGAGAGCGACGAACGTGGTGGAGCTCAAGAGTGCGGCAACTGATAACGCCAAAAAAGCGAGAGTATCTTTTTGCGCTACCCATGTGGGCAAGTCTGTATTTGGATGAGTGTGTGTGTGTGTGTGTGTGTGTATGGGTGTGTGCTCTAAATCGCATAAAAAGACGCAATATAGAATAAATTAGTATACAAATATACAAATAATATTCACCACTCGTATTTGCATATGTACAAAAATAAGCGTCAAATGCACGCATTGAAGATCAACAAAGAGAACAAAAATTACAATTTTCCGCAAGCAAAAAGAAAAAGAGCCAGAGCACACATACACACACATAAGCATATGCGATATGCAGTGTGAGCGAAAAGAAAATCAGAATAACCCAAACAACAAAAACAATGTGTTTTACGAGACGAACAACAACAGCGATAAACTAAAAACTCTGCGTGGTCAGAACGATACAAGTGTGTATGTGTGTGTATGTGTGTGTATGTTAGGTAGCTGAGTGAGTGGCGTATTTGTGTGTGTGCAGCAATAATTTTTAGCAAGCGACGCACAGTGACACAAAGCCACAAATTAACTGTTCAATTGTGCCCACTGTGCATATGAAACGCTCCCATAAAGGCTGCAAACAGGTTTACAAACATATATAAACACACACACGCGCATACAGCCAGAGCGACACACACATGCATGCATGCACATACATATACAATGCATATTAATATTCTGGCAACGCTTTTCGCATAAGTTACACATATACTTACACAGCTTGCATGTGCGTGTACTTAAGTACATTTGTATTAGTGCATCATTGTGCATAAGGCGAATAAGATTTAACGGCTCCTGCTCCCTGTTGCATGTTGCATGTTCCAGTGGCAGCCTTGCATAACGAACACGTGTATCAAATATGGTTGACTGGAAGCGATTGTCAACTTGGCGCAGGGGCAGACATTTAATTGCTCTCAAGCGACAAGTGCACGGCGCAGCAGCAGGACGAACTCAACGAAAGAGAGTTGCCACATTCACTGAGAGAGAGCGCGAAAGAAAGAGAGAGAGAGAAAGACAGAGCGCTTGCGCGCAGCTCTCTTGGGGTGTGTGTGTGTGCTGCGCATGCATATATAAAAATGCAAGTGTGCGTTGCTTGGCGACTGCATTTTTACTACGCGTGTAGGTGAGCCGGATTTTTATGAATGAATTTGGATGTGTGCGTGTGTAATTTGATTTGAGGCTGAAAATATGCACGATGTAAGCAGACACATAATGGAAAATGAACGCTGAGTAAAACAGGCTGAAATACACACATGCACATGCATATGTGTTTGTATGTAAGGTGTGTGTAGGTTTAGCAACAATTGGAAATTGGTTTTATTTGAGGGCACAATTTGATTTAATTTTATTGTCGAGTCTTTACAACAATATATCTCACACAGCTATTGTAAATAATTTATACATAATTACTTCAAATTTTAATGTATTAACTACGATAATTTATTAGAGCTTATATAATATACAATTTATGATTGCTGAAGCATTTTTGTTTCATTGTTGTCATGCGTAAACTATTTTGTAATATCTTAAAGGTACTTTTATCGTTTCGAATTTTCAAACACGAGTTCGTTAAGTGAGCAGCCAGTTTCGTTCAATTTTAAATTGGGTGCACCTATCTTCACGTTACGCGAATTCTCTGCTCTCGTGAAGTAGGCCGCGTGCGAAACGCAATGATGAGTCGATAGTTTTGGTAGTTGACACATCGCTAGCTGCAACAAATGGCGCCAAACGAAGTCCGCTGTTTTGTGTATGATAAATAAAGAATAAGTGCAACCTAAATATAAACAAAACAATGGCTGACTTTGGCAAAGCAAAAACGCTGCAAAACACGGGCAAATTCGTGAGTGATACGCGCGCGGAGGGGTAAGTACAACTGAAGTGTAGTTGAAGTTGCAAATCGAAATCAGTTCTTTGTGATTTTTTATTCTCCCAGCGACGATTTCTTTAATGAAGCCGGTTATCGCCAGTCCCGCGAAAATGATAAAATCGATTCGAAATATGGCTTTGATCGGGTCAAGGATAGTCAGGAGCGCACAGGCTACCTCATCAACATGCACACGGTGAGTTGTCAGTTGTTGGAGAAAAGCAAT
This sequence comes from Drosophila kambysellisi, assembly GCA_035042185.1. NCBI lineage: Eukaryota > Metazoa > Arthropoda > Insecta > Diptera > Drosophilidae > Drosophila > Drosophila kambysellisi. The sequence goes on from JAWNLS010000855.1 coordinate 1,324,829, forward strand.
AATAAAATTGCTCGTGGCCCATTTGCAGAATGAGATTTTGGATGACGATCGCCGCCTGGTTGCTGCTCTGGATTTGTTCTTCATTCAGATGGATGGTTCACGCTTCAAGTGCACTGTGGCCTACAAGCCCTATTTCCTGATACGTCCCGAGGCGAATATGCAGCTGGAGGTGGCACGTTTCCTCGGCCGCAAGTATTCGGGGCAGTTGGCCAGTTTGGAGCACATCAGCAAGGAGGATCTCGATTTGGCAAATCATTTGGCTGGGCTGCAGCAGCACTACTTGAAGCTCTCGTTTCTTAATCAGACGGCCATGACCAAGGTGCGTCGTGAACTGATGGCTGCAGTGCGTCGCAACACGGAACGCGAGAAATCCAATACATACTACATGCAAATGTTGGCCAATTCTCTGGCCCAGTCCGCAGGCAGCGCCGAGGATGGCGGCGGTGGCGGCAAGCGACAACAGGATTATATGGATTGCATTATGGATATACGGGAGCACGATGTGCCGTATCATGTGCGTGTCTCCATCGATTTGCGCATCTTTTGTGGCCAGTGGTATAATATTAGGTGTCGCAGCGGCGACGAGTTGCCACTCATCACTTGTCGGCCGGATATATTGGACAGGCCGGAGCCGGTGGTGCTTGCCTTTGACATAGAAACAACGAAGCTGCCGCTAAAATTTCCCGATGCGCAAACGGATCAGATTATGATGATCTCGTATATGATCGATGGCCAGGGCTATTTGATAACGAATCGCGAGATTATCTCGTCCAATGTGGAAGACTTTGAGTATACGCCAAAGCCTGAGTTTGAGGGTCACTTCATTATATTCAACGAGGAGAACGAGATGCAACTGCTGCAGAAATTCTTCGATCATATCATGGAGGTGCGTCCGCATATTGTGGTCACGTACAACGGTGACTTCTTCGACTGGCCGTTTGTGGAGACGCGCGCGGCTGTCTACGATCTGGATATGAAGCAAGAGATAGGTTTCTCCAAGATGCGCGACGGCGTCTACTTGAGTCGACCAGCGATTCACATGGACTGCCTCTGCTGGGTGAAGCGTGATTCCTATTTGCCCGTTGGCTCGCAAGGCCTGAAAGCGGTGGCCAAGGCAAAGTTGCGCTACGATCCCGTCGAACTCGATCCGGAGGACATGTGTCGCATGGCCGTGGAACAGCCACAGGTGCTGTCCAATTACTCCGTTTCCGATGCTGTTGCCACCTATTATCTTTATATGAAATATGTGCATCCTTTTATATTCGCTTTGAATACCATTATCCCCATGGAACCGGATGAGATATTGCGCAAGGGATCAGGCACACTGTGCGAAACGCTGCTCATGGTACAGGCCTATCATGCGAACATTGTGTTCCCCAACAAGCACCAGAGCGAGCTAAACAAGCTCTCCAACGAGGGTCACGTCCTCGACACCGAAACCTATGTGGGCGGTCATGTCGAGGCGCTGGAGTCGGGTGTCTTTCGTGCGGACATCCCCTGTCGCTTTCGCCTCGACCCGCATATGGTCAGCCAGCTGATGGAGCAGGTGGACGCTGTGCTCAAGCATGCCATCGAGGTGGAGGAAGGCATACCCCTTGAGCTGGTTAGCAATTTGGCTGAGGTAAAGCAGGAGATTGTGCAGGCCCTGCAGGGACTCCACGACATACCAAATAGACTGGAGCAGCCGGTCATCTATCACCTGGATGTGGGTGCCATGTACCCCAACATTATTCTCACGAATCGCCTGCAACCGTCGGCAATGGTCAGTGACATTGATTGTGCCGCCTGCGATTTCAATAAGCCCGGCGTGCGTTGCAAGCGTTCCATGGATTGGTTGTGGCGTGGCGAGATGCTGCCCGCCTCGCGCAACGAATTCCAGCGCATACAGCAGCAGCTGGAAACGGAAAAGTTTCCATCGCTCTTCCCCGGCGGACCGACGCGTGCCTTCCACGAGCTCTCCAAGGAGGACCAGGCGGCGTACGAGAAGAAACGTCTCTCCGACTACTGCCGCAAGGCGTACAAGAAGACAAAGATCACCAAGCTGGAGACACGCAACTCGACCATCTGCCAAAAGGAGAACAGTTTCTATGTGGATACAGTGCGCGCCTTTCGCGATCGTCGCTACGAATACAAGGGTCTGACCAAAACGGCTAAAGCATCGGTTAATGGGGCCATCGCCTCGGGCGATGCTGCTGAGATAAAGGCTGCCAGGGGACGCGAAGTGCTCTACGATTCGTTGCAGTTGGCTCACAAGTGCATCCTCAACTCCTTCTACGGTTATGTGATGCGTCGCGGTGCCCGTTGGCATTCCATGCCCATGGCGGGCATTGTTTGCTTGACTGGGTCCAATATCATCACCAAGGCTCGTGAGATTATCGAGCGTGTTGGTCGCCCTTTGGAGCTGGACACGGATGGTATCTGGTGCATCCTGCCCGGCTCATTTCCCCAGGAGTTCACGGTGCACACAACGCACACGAAGAAGCAGAAGATTAACATCTCGTATCCGAATGCGGTGCTCAACACAATGGTCAAAGATCATTTTACCAACGATCAGTACCATGAACTGCGTCAGCCGGAGACGGCCGGACAGCCGCCCAGTTACGATGTACGTGATGAGAATTCGATATTCTTCGAGGTAGACGGTCCGTACCTGGCCATGGTGCTGCCTGCCGCCAAGGAGGAGGGGAAGAAGCTCAAGAAACGCTATGCGGTCTTCAATTTCGATGGTTCCCTGGCCGAGCTGAAGGGTTTCGAGGTGAAGCGACGCGGCGAACTGCAACTGATCAAGAATTTTCAGAGCTCCGTTTTTGAGGCGTTTCTGGCTGGGAGCACTTTGGAGGAATGCTACGCTTCTGTGGCCAAAGTGGCCGATTATTGGCTGGATGTGCTTTATAGTCGCGGCTCCAATCTGCCCGACTCTGAGCTCTTCGAGCTGATTGCCGAGAATAAATCGATGTCGAAGAAGCTCGAGGAATATGGCGCTCAGAAGAGCACCTCCATATCGACGGCCAAGCGTTTGGCCGAGTTCTTGGGCGAGCAAATGGTCAAGGATGCGGGTCTTGCCTGTAAATATATCATATCAAAGAAACCGGAAGGTGCACCTGTGACGGAGCGTGCTGTGCCGCTGGCTATCTTCCAGTCTGAGCCGAGTGTGCGCCGTCATCATTTGCGACGCTGGCTCAAGGATAACACTATGGGCGATGCGGATATTCGAGATGTGCTCGACTGGAACTATTATATTGAACGCTTGGGCGGCACCATTCAGAAGATTATCACCATACCGGCTGCGTTGCAGGGCTTGGCTAATCCTGTGCCGCGGGTACGTCATCCGGATTGGCTGCACAAGAAGATGCTGGAGAAGAACGATGTGCTGAAGCAGCGACGCATCAACGAGATGTTCACTAGCAGGCCACGACCCAAACCCGCACTTGGCACCGAGGATAAGCAATTAGAATTGGAATTGGGCGACATGGAGGATTTGGCGGGCAAGCAGAAATCTGAAACGGGCAACTCCGGCAGACCAATGGTGACCAAGCGGAAACGTGTCCAACTCGATGACGATGATAATGAGGGCAATGCAGCAGAGTCATCACCACAGCCAAAGACCTGGCGCCAGGCGCTGGGTGCACCACCCGCCATAGGCGAAACCCGGAAGACAATTCTGGAATGGGTGCGTTTTCAGAAGCGCAAATGGGCCTGGCAACAGGAGCAGCGTCAACGTTGCCGCCAACAAAGTAAACGTCAGCGTGCTGGCGAAGACTCAGCAGCGGCGACCGCCTCGGCACAGGCAGCGACAAGGGCGACAACAGCCACGGCCACATTGGGTGGCTTCCTGCGGCGCGCCCAGCGTACGCTGCTGGATCAACCGTGGGAGATCCTTCAACTGGTGCCGGTCAACGATTTGGGCCAATTCACTGTGTGGGCACTCATCGGCGAGGAGTTGCATCGCATCCGGCTGACAGTACCACGGATTTTCTATGTGAATCAACGCAGTGCGGCGCCACCCGAAGAGGGTCAGCTGTGGCGCAAGGTGAATCGGGTGTTGCCGCGCTCACGACCCGTTTTTAATCTCTATCGGTACAGTGTGCCCGAGCAGCTGTTCCGAGACAATTGCCTTGGCATGCTTGCGGATTTGGCCACCCCCGACATCGAGGGCATCTACGAGACGCAAATGACTCTGGAGTTTCGTGCCCTGATGGACATGGGCTGCATTTGCGGAGTACAGCGCGAGGAGGCGCGTCGTCTGGCCCTGTTGTCCACCCGTGAGCTGGAGAGCTTCAGCATTGAGCAGCTGGAGCAGCGACCACAGACACACATCCGATATCTGCAGCATGGCGGCACAAAGCTGCGCAAGATCTATCTGTATCAGCACAATATACCCACGGCCAAGAAGGAGATGTGGGCACTGTTCCTGCTGCCCAGCAAGAAGGCATTGGTCTTTGCCTTGGACACGGTGCGTGCCAATCAAATGCCCAACATGAAGCAGCTCTATACGGCGGAGCGGTTGGCCTTGATCAAGAGTCTGCAGCAACAGGCACAGGCGGAGAAACTGCCTCCGGAGGATTTCAGCTTTGAGCTGCTCATCGAGGTGGATGTGAAGCAGATCTACAGACATATCCAACGTGCCCTGGCCGCCTACAAGCAGGAACAGCCAGGACCCACCATGCTCTGCCTGCAGACGGCAACTGAGGCGCGTAAACTGAGCGCTGCGATGCCCATGCTGCTCGAGTTCCCGCAGGCACAGATCCACATATCGGACGACGCCAGCCTGCTGTCTGGGCTCGATTGGCAACGTCAGGGTGCTCGGGCTGTGGTGCGTCATTTTCTCAATTTAAACAATGTGTTGGAATTGATGTTAGATCAGTGTCGTTATTTCCATGTGCCCATTGGTAACATGCCGCCGGATACGGTGCTCTTTGGTGCGGATCTCTTCTTTGCCCGCCTGCTGCAAAAGCACAACTTTGTGCTCTGGTGGTCGGCAAGCACACGTCCCGATTTGGGTGGCCGCGAGGCAGACGACAGTCGTCTGCTGGCCGAGTTCGAAGAGAGCATTACGGTCGTTCAGAATCGTGCCGGTTTCTATCCGGATGTCTGCGTCGAACTGGCGCTGGACAGTCTGGCGGTGAGTGCACTGCTCCAATCGAATAAGATCCAGGAAATGGAGGGCGCCTCTTCGGCAGTAACTTTCGATGTGATGCCGCAGGCGTCGCTCGAGGAAATGATTGGTACGGTGCCGGCGGCGACATTGCCCAGCTATGATGAGACTGCTCTTTGCTCGGCAGCGTTTCGCGTGATGCGCTCCATGGTGAATGGATGGTTGCGTGAGGTGTCCATCAATCAGAACATCTTCTCCGATTTCCAAATCGTGCACTTTTATCGCTGGGTCCGCTCCAGCAATGCCCTGCTCTACGATCCGGCGTTGCGCAGATCCCTCAACAATCTGATGCGCAAAATGTTTCTGCGCATCATTGCTGAATTCAAGCGCCTGGGCGCCACCATTGTCTATGCGGACTTCAACCGGATCATACTCAGTTCGGGCAAGAAGTCAGTGTCGGCAGCACTGGGCTATGTGGATTATATTGTGCAGAGTTTGCGCAACAAGGAAATGTTCCATTCCATACAGCTGAGCTTTGAGCAGTGCTGGAATTTTATGCTCTGGCTGGATCAGTCCAATTTCTCCGGCATACGAGGAAGATTGCCCAAGGGCATTGATGAGACAGTCACCTCAATTGTGGCAGGCAACACAACGTTGCGTCAAAGTCAGGCCAGAAGTGAACAGCTGGATGACAAAGACGATAATGATGAGGATGATGATGATGACGATGTGCAAGCACTAGAAGCAGCCCTCGACGAACAGCAAGCGGAGGAGGAGGAGGAGCTTGCTTTAGAGCTAAACTGGACCATTGGTGAGCAGCTGCCGGATGAGAACGAGTGTCGCGAGAAATTCGAATCACTGCTGACGCTCTTCATGCAATCACTGGCGGAGCGCAAGAGCACCGAGCAGGCCATCAAGGATATATCACATTGTGCCTTCGACTTTGTGCTCAAGCTGCACAAGAACTATGGCAAGGGTAAGCCCAGTCCGGGTCTAGAGCTCATACGCACCATGGTCAAGGTGTTGAGCGTGGACAAGGGTTTGGCGGAGCAGATCAATGAGCTGCGTCGCAACATGTTGCGCCTGGTGGGAGTGGGTGAGTTCTCCGATCTGGCCGACTGGACAGATCCCTGTGATACGCACATCATCAACGAGGTCATCTGCAAGGCGTGCAATCATTGTCGCGACCTGGATCTGTGCAAGGACAAACAGCGAGCCCTGAAGGATGGCATGTGAGTGATGCAGGCTTATCTCATAGATAAATATCAATTTATAAATGCTATTTGATTTGCTTGCAGTCCTGTTTGGCTGTGCGCCCAGTGCTATGTGGCCTACGACAATGAGGAGATTGAGATGCGCATGATTGATGTGCTGCAGCGCAAAGTGATGTCCTATGTGCTCCAGGATCTGCGATGTGTGCGCTGCAACGAAATCAAGCTCGAAAACCTCGCCGAATTCTGCACCTGTGCTGGCAATTTTGTGCCCCTAATCAGTGGCAATGAGATTGAAACGCTCCTCAACACATTTAGTAACGTTGCCATCTACCATAAGATGCAGTTGCTTCAACAGACGGTGCAGCAGGCGCTTAAAACTCCCCGTTAAACATTAAGGCACCTTCTAAATATCGACTGTAATTTGAGTTTTGAATAAACTCGTTTTACATTTGATTTATGAATTTTTCCTTTAGGAATATTCTGTAACTCGGTGCAAATTGATTGAACATAGTTGTTCACACAACCTTCAATCAAATTTTTAAGGCTCGCATGTGTTTTGTTATTTGAAAAAGTGGTGGTAATCATAGTTGGGTTCACAGCAACAATACTCGCTTAGAGTATTGTTTAAATATTAACTCGAGCTAAATTTGTTGACTTGAGTCAATTTCTTAAACCTTTTAAATTAACAACATTGATTTCTCTCTGTTTTGTATTGTATTTTTATTACGGTGAGAAAATTTGATGCAAGCTTTACAGCGATAAAATGAACGAAAAAAAAGAAGGAGAATGTGGGAAGATTAGGTTCGGCTTGTTGGCGTACCATCTCGAATATACTCTTCAAAGTTCTCTTCATCCAAGAGTGCAGGATCAAAGTCGTTAATAATCTGAGGTAGCACTGGATTATCCAACATGGTTGTGTGATTGCCCTCGATGACCTTCAGGGTCACTTTACCAGTAGTTAGCTGGGAAACACAATAATCTTCTTCAATATCCTGCAGGGAGACCTCTGCGGGACGCACTAACATAATGGGGGTCTTCAAGTCCCTTATGCTGTTCAGATCGAATTTCGCTGCCATTTTTACCCTTTGGAACATGGCCATGATCACGACTTTGCAGTAGTCTTTACTGTATGTATTCTGTTTGTCCATATACTCCATGAACAAATCCATTTTCTCCTTGAGAGTGTCGAGCTTGTAGAAAACGGCAGCTACGCTTTCATTAGTTTCCTCGGGGAATAATTGATTGATAGCGCGCAATATAATAAAGTCGTACACGGAGTTATCTGTGAAATTTTGTCCAAGATGTAAGTTCGTAAGTTTCGTTAGGAAATGCGGTGCACCATCTATCAAGAGGACATGTCCATGGTAACCCAATTGTTCCAGTAGTGCGGCCAGTTGAAGAGCCACATACGATCCATAAGAATATCCAATAAGGTAGAATGGATTTGTGGGCTTCAGCAGCGCTTTTACATGCTACAACAAGAGAGTGTTGATAATTTTTTAAAGATTTATTCATATATTTATTGGAAAACAGATTTCGATCTGTAATCTACTAACCTCCAACGTCTGTTGACCAATATCACTGATAGTCTCCAGCTGTGCAAACTGATGGAGTTGTAATACATTCGCCCTGTTGTTTAATTTGGCACCAATATCATACCACGCCTGGCCAGCTGTTCCTTCTATACCAGGTATTATGATATGAGGTGGAAAACTTTGCTGTGCAAGTGAGGCATGTGTTTTGAGGGGATACATAATCTGATTGGATAGGCCTTCATCACCCAAGTTACGCAGCATAATTTCCATACCCATCAGCTTTCCTTCGGATGCAAAGACCATTTTCACCGCATCCATATTATCTTGTTCCCTCGCCTCCATAAAATCTTGCAGCTTTTGGAAGGTGAGTGCTCGCAGATCCTGAGGAGTCAACACGAGCTCAAAGTCACGTTCGAGCGTTTGCTGGATTTCAACGGCCATAAGGGAGTCCATGCCCATTTCAGATAGTGTTGTGCCGAGCGAGACAGACTTCAAGTCGCGTATACCCAATATATGCATCACCGTATCTATAACATTTTCATTTCCTGTACGTTTTGAACGCTTCTCGGCAACAACCATACTTGCCACAATGGCCGGTTTTGCACTGAGCAATGTGTCCAGTTCCTGTAGGCACGATGAGATTCTTTGTTGTAGGGTTCCACCGATTTCCATGTCAATTTTATCTTCGGCCATGTCGGCGACTAATCCCACCTCGCCCACAGCACCCCATTGAATTGCCTTCGCTGGCAGACCATCACGGCTGCGACCCAAGACAATCCGCTCCATGACGGAATTGGCCATGCCATAATTGGTTTGTCCGGCATTTCCACGGCCACATGATACACTTGAGAATACTACGAAATGCTCCAGCTTTGGGCACAAGCTGCGGGATAATGCATCCAAATGTTTGGTGGCAACCGCCTTTGGCAAGAAACTTTGCACAAATTGCTCCATATTTTGATTGGCAAAGATGCCGTCTTGTAGTGCAACTGCCAGATTGAAAATACCGCCAATTGGACCCAGTTTAGCAGCCACCTCCAAGAGTTTGCGACATCCCTCAAATGTTGATATATCTGCTGTGTTGACTACAACTTCGCAACCGTAATTCTTCCAAAGTCTGCAATTTCGAGAGAAATAGCCAAATTATTAAGATGTTTAGAGTTATTTCAATTGTACTAAAAAAATACATACGCAATTCGATAGGACTGATAGTCCTTGGTAATGCCATGGCTGGAGCTGAGCACTAGCTTGCGGGCACCACGCAGGTACATCCAATCGGCCAATTCCAAGCCGAAACCACCCAAACCACCCGGAATGACATATGTCATATTGGGTTTAAAGTATATTTGGCTTTGAACACGCACCGGCAGAGTTTCGGCTGCTTCCGAGCTATCTCGCACTTTAATTATGACCTTGCCAATATGCTTGCCACCAATCAAATGCCTGAACGCCTGCTCAATCTCATAAGCCGGAAACACTGTAACTGGCAGTGGTTGTATTATGCCACTGGCAATATCCATATCAATCAGTTTCTTCAAGTGCTGCGAGCAAGAAGGAGATTTCATTAGATTGTCTATTGATGGCAGTAACAAAATTGTTAAGAAAATAATTACCCAAATATCATCATCGGATGCCCCCAACAGATTATCGGCCAACACCGCATGGAAGGTGAGTTCTTTAAGGAAACAGTTCAAGCCAAGCTTGGTATCGTTAGCCATATCGAATTTTCCAATCTCGAGGAAGCGGCCCGACTGCCCAAGACAGCGCACCGACGCCAGTAGCTTGTCTTCCGAAAGTGAATTCAGCACAAAGTCAACACCTTTGCCATCGGTTTCACGCTTTATCATTAGCTCGAAGGACGTGTCTCGGGAATTGCCAATGTGCGATTCTAAAACGGGAAGTCTACTTTAATCTTGAACAGTAAGCCATCATGTTATGTTGCATACCTTTCAGCTGTGGGAATGTGTCCAGGAGGAATTGCCTCTTCTGTGGAGTACTGCATGTGGTATACACATCCAAATTGTAGGCCAATGCAACTCGAATTGCTGCCAGGCCAACTCCTCCTGTACCTGCATGTATAAGTATGGTCTTTCCTTTGCGAATGTCGGTTGTCATAAAGAATGCATAATACACTGTTATGTAAACCACTGGTACCGTCGCAGCGTCCTGCAGCGACCAGTGATCGGGAATGTTCCAAATGAGCTTCGATGGCTTATCCACGTATGATGCGACACCACCATTAGCAACCATGCTCATAATTCGTCGACCGGTTTGCATATTGATGCCGGAGTATTCAAGGCCAAGCACACAACTTTGATCAATTCGGTTAGAGCCGTATAAATCAGTAACCAGTCGACCAGTTGCCAGCATTATGTCTCTGAAGTTGAGCGATGAGTACGCGATCTTGATGATACAGTCCTCCGGATCATGGGGTCCCTCAAACCAGCGCAATGACGACAAATCTCCGCGCTGCACCAAATTTCCATAAATTTGATCCAGTCTGGGCTTGACCTCATCGTTAACGGGCAAATTCAGATGCCTGAGACTTCCCCAAGTTCCCTACACAAAATTAAATATTTTAGTTTATATATTTATTCCCATACCTCGCTTAACAGCTAAGACTTGTTCCACGAAACTTGGCCGCCATGCAAAATGCCGTATAAGGAATCAATTATTCTAATACAATTTTATACAAATTTAATGAGATCGGTTCCAAATTTGTTTAACATGTAACATTGTTTTGTTGTGTGCAAATGTATGTAACATGCAGAAGGAAGCATCTCCGACCCCATAAATTACTATATACTTGATCAGGATCAATAGCGAGTCAATATAGCCATGTCCTTCAGTCTGTCCGTCCGCCCGTCTGTCCGTCTGTTTGAACACTCGGATTTCAGAGACTATAAGAGCTAGCGACTTCAAATTTGGAATATATGTTCTCGTGATCAGGCGCAGATCAAGTTTGCTTTATTTTATCTTCTAATTCTTATATATATACATACATACATATGTACATATTGTTGATCAATTGCAAAAATTTCATTAAGATCGGATAAGAAACACCAAAATTATAGTCGAAAATATATTTTCATATACATAGATCTTCTTGCTGTCAGCAGCAGCAATCATTTTCTATATGCATAAATAGGCGAGCGCATGAGTGAGAAAGAGACGGCATGATAATCGACGCTAGCGTTAATATATTTGTGTGTATTCTGCAGAGCCCCAATAACTACTGTTTCGTGTACGTGTGTATGTGTGTATTTATGTATGTACTGCTTGTGAGCAAAAATACTCTGTAAGAAATGCACTTGCAGAACTGAACATTTGAGTGCAAATCATCTTAAAGGGAAATTTGCCAATAACACTAGAATATATTTAACAACTAGGTTAAGGGAATATCGTAGTCGATCTAACTCGACTACAGCATTCTTACTTGTTTTAAAATGGGTTTAATGTGAAGATGATGAAAGAATGTTAACCTTCATATCACTGTTATTATAATTTTTCACCGGTAAGGAATGTTTGTCTTGCCTTCTTGTCTATTCGTTCTTCAGTGAATTATAACAGCTAATGGCGGAGTCGATTCCTCTAGAAACTTTAGCGCTACGTTCGACGTTAGTGTCAATTTCATGGACGATGTTTATTCCTTTTTCGAAATAGAAAAAAAATTTCAAAACATTTTTTTAAGTTATCTGTTTTCTTTACAATGCCGGTTCTGATTGCAACTGAATGAATTCCTCATATAAAAAGGGTTCCCTATCAGCTTTAAGTAGATCAAGGAAGATTTTTTTTTGCGTTTTGGCGAAATATTCTAATCCTTAAGTCTACAACGTGCCTTAATTGAAGAGAGCTGTTATAGCGAAATGCTATATAAAGAGCGGAAATATAACGAGTAGTTACACTGCTCTTGTGTGGAAACGCTGATTAACAGATGGTTAACAGCAGCATAAAGTCGTAAGCAGATCGATAAAAAAAAGTGCAACTCGATAGTTGAAAGTGTATCGATGAATCGCACTGCGCAGCGCGCAAACGTGAGAACGGCTGAAATTAAAAAACTTGAAGAAGAAGGTGCACCTGGCGGTCGTGCAGTGGATATAAAAAAGTTCAGGAAGAAGTTTCGAATATGTGGCAAGAAAAATATGTATGTATTTTTTTAAAATGAAAGCGTGGAACATATAACCAAACATTATTAATAAACAATGCAAAACGTGCAAGTGGTGAAAGACATTGTGAGAAAGCAGAGCAGCCAGCAGCAGAGGAAGCAGTGGCCCACGCAGACTAATCAGAGCAAGACGCTTATAAAGCAGCTGTCGAAAAGATCAGGGTTAAATCGCGATGCACTGAAGATGGAGCGCCCAGTGAACGGGAGAAACAAGAACAAGAGGAGCAAGGGGTGAGTGGAGATGAGCAGAAGACGCCAACGCCAAAAGTAAACGTCGTGGTGTAGCGGCGCCACCAACGAATCGAGGATTAATGTTGTTGACCCATTGCCTGTTGTTGGGTCATCGAGTGGTGCTGTGATGCTAGAGGCCGACACCATCAGTGTAGATGTTGTCAATGGTCATGGCGCTGCCGCTGAGCCCGTGCTATTGACCAATGGCGAGAAGAACTGTTTGGCCAGATCGCCAACTGGCCCAGAGGCGGATCCACCACCAAAAATGTTGATGAGCCACATCATCAGAACGGCACAAATGGGACAGACCTCGAACGCTGGCTAACAGATGGTTAACAGCAGCATAAGCAGAAGTCGGGGAACAACAATAGAATGAGAAAGAGAGGGAGTAGAGTCGAGTCTTAGGAGCGACTGCTATACGTTATAAAGTTGACGGTACGTCGTTGAATGAAGTCATTAGTTATAAAGTCGTACTTTGCTAATCTTTGTTAATCTAATACGCTTACTTCAATAAAATATACTTATAGCTGTTAAATTATTAATAAATTGGACATAATCAGTCCTACATATATATATACTTACTTGGCGATATATATTGAAAGCCAGGCCCAGTGCAAATTGGCTGGAATAAAATGGGTCTGCTAAGTTAAACTCTGGTGCCTTCGGATCATCGATATAGAAACAGGTTACTAAGTTGCCATCGGGTTCCTTTCGCAAGCAGTTCACTAATCCAATTAGTCCATTTAGCTCCTCATTGAAAGCGTACACAACAACAGCACTCTTCGTGCTAATGGCAGACTGAACCTGACTTATCCACTCAAACTTTGTGTCGTTATCAGAAACTTTGACGACAGTCGGCTGCAATTGAAATTTCTTGGAGATTTTCTGCAGTAGGATGAAGACTTCCTCATTGTTGTCTATTGGAATGACCGTGATCAAGCGAAATTTTTCGGGCAGTTTTAAGTTGCCTATGTTTGTCGTGGGTCGTTCCCTGAGCAATAGGTAGCCGTTATCTACCAGAACCTTTTCGGCATTCATAATCACGTCCTCGTTGAGGTCCCCACAAATGCCACCGGCTATAATGAAATGGTAATTGGATAGATTTGCCACCTTTCCATTTTCGATATGCATGCCAGGGATTTCATCAATCTTTCTGTCGGTCAAATACATATACTCGCCAGTAATAACCGGTAAGTCCTCAATAGCATCGATAAACTTGTTCAAAACGGTTTCTCTGCCATCGGTGTCAACTTCCACGAGTTTTACCTTCAATATCGACATGTTCTCCAAAGCAAGTTGTACGCAAATTCGTGCAGCATTAGATAGAGTTACTTCTGGTGCTGGCAAATAGGGCATAAACTCGTATTGTTCCAATACTGGAATGCCGGGGGGTTTGCGCCTTTGAACAGGACTGGCATGAAGACCAATCAGTTCAATGCCACCGGCTACAATGCGATCATTTTTATGATCCACATAAACATCAATGACTCGATCCTCCGGATCTGTTTTGTTTATCACATTGATATGATGGATTCCGTTTATACGCAGCTTACGAATTTTCGTTGGGAGCAAAAGGGAGCGCGAATCTGTGCCCAAGATGTGTATTTGTAACATTGCATCCATAAATGTCACCCAGTTATAGTCCCATTCAACCTTTCCATATAAACCATCTGCGCGGGCGCTGCGAACGGCTCGGAATGTTCCATTGTAATGGTATCCACGCAGTCTTAGTTCCTTGTAGAAATCTTTTTTGGCAACCATCGGGAATTTCGATTCCTTATCGAAATGATATACTTCCGGTGCCAGTGGTTTCTCAATCTCTCTTATTATGCCTGTAACTACTAAGCTACCCGCTTCAGTTATCTGAAATCAATATAAACTCAGTTGCTTTAGAAATTGCATACAAATAACACATTTAGCTTACCTCAAAGTGACCGGTGCCATAGTTAATCATAACATTAAGTTCAACTTCTTTATTAGCTGACATATTTGTAGCTCTCAGGAATTGCACATCCTCAAATTCGACTGGAATATCAATGTAACTCGGTCCATGATACATCAAAGAGAACGTCTCCCAGACGTATTGCAAATAGCATGTAGCGGCTATGAGAATTTTACCATCAATAATGTGGCCACCCATATAATCATCATTTTCACTGGCCAAGTTAACAGACAAATTGCGCTCTCCACTGGACTTAGTCTTCATATTCTCATACTTTGTCACAAACCAATCATCACTGTGATCCCATCGGATGAGTGAACTAATGCACGGAGTTGATCGTGATACAGGGAATTCAACCTTGGGATATAAATTAGCCACCGGCACCATAACACCATTTTCAAATAATCTGCAATTAAAATAACAAATTAATACATTTATCTGTACATTCAATATATGAAAACGTTACTTACTTGCCAAGTGCCGTCATAAAGAAGACCGCATTGTTTTTGTTTCCTCGATGGGTTAATGGTATATAAACACCATTTGGCAAAGATTGTTTTAGGATGGAACCCAATAAACCATGTGGCGCAATCTCAATAGTCAACGCATTTTGAGGTACATGTGCAAAAGTTTCCTCGAAAAGTACACTGCGCAGCAGGTTATTGGTATGATATTCGGCAGAGCACAATTTACTTTCAGCTTGTTCCCAATCACTCTTTGGCACACTGGTACTCAGCCACTTGGCTGTTCTATTCTTTGGCTGTGGAAGTATCTTCTTCAAATTTTTCAACAATGAGGGTCCCATAGCTGCTATATATCTTGAATGATATGCAATATTCGAGCATGGCACTTCCTTGGCAAAGATCTCCTTCGATTTTAATTCTGCGACAAATCGACCAATTTCATCAATGGGTCCCGAGATGGTACAGGAGTCAGCACTATTGTGGCATGCGACTTCAATGGATTCCGGCAGCATGTTCTTAATTGCCTTATAGCTAAGGCCCACAGCGGCCATAGCACCTCTGATTTTCTCAGTGTCCACACTGACTCGACCACGATAATAAGCTGCAAGTATCATTTGTTCAGCCGTTAGGCATCCATCTGCGTAGGCGCAACCCAATTCTCCAACGGAATGTCCAATAATCAAATCGGGTTCCAAGTTTAGTGAACGGAGAACATCAGTCAGACCAATTTGTACAGCTGCTATGCCGACAAAAGAGTGCAAAATATTCTTGTAAATTGCAGGATCGTTCGATGTGAGGATATCAATGAGATCGAGACCCTTCGGCACTAGTGTGCTGTGGCAGATTTCAATGGATTGCCGGAAGCGTGGAATTACCATCAATGATGCTCCCATTTCGTTCCACTGTGAACCTATGCCGCTGAATACCCAGACAATGGGTCGCTTAAGGCCAGTATAGTGCTGGACATCCCTAATCAAAGATTTTGTTGGCTCGGTACCGTTATTGGCGAATATGCCATAGCCTCGAAATACCATGCCGGTTATTTCTTGGTCTTGTATATTCTGCAACAGTCCAATAAACTCAGCATCCAACGGTTTCTTCTCAATCGCATTGAAAATCTCGTTGACAGCATCCTCCGTTCTGCCAGCCCATGTCACAATTCTGGGCAGATTATCCTCAGGTATACCACAGTTTACTTTTGACTTGGGATGTGCTTTAAGAATGGCATGCGCATTGGCGCCACCAAACCCGAATGAATTAATTCCGATATATGGCTTTGGCAGAGGAGTGACATCCTTAACCACAACTAAACGTCCCTCCGCCAATGCCGAAATTGTTGCTTTTACCTCGGTAAAGTTAATATTGGGTGCTATTAGGCCAGTTTCGAAAGCAAAGCAAGCTTTCACTAGTGAACAGATACCAGAGGCAGGTTCCGCATGTCCAACATTTGATTTGACAGAGCCCACAAGAAGTGGCTCCTGGCGCTGGCTACACAGCACATTATCAATCGCCTTGCACTCTTCGGGATCACCCACAACGGTGCCAGTGCTATGAGCTTCTAGGTAGCCCA
This sequence comes from Drosophila kambysellisi, assembly GCA_035042185.1. Taxonomy (NCBI): domain Eukaryota; kingdom Metazoa; phylum Arthropoda; class Insecta; order Diptera; family Drosophilidae; genus Drosophila; species Drosophila kambysellisi. The sequence goes on from JAWNLS010000855.1 coordinate 1,341,045, forward strand.
AGTCATTCGGTGTCAGATCAATTTCCTTGTAGAAATCTTTAAGTAGTTTTTCTTGAACATCTCCCGATGGATAGGTAATACCCTCCGGCTTGTATCCATCACAGTTGGTTTTCGAATAAACGACACTTGCGTAGATACGTTTGGCGTCTCTTTTCCTCTGAAGGAACAGACAGTTAATTGCTTCAGAGCGTGAGTATCCGCATGCATCTTTGTCAAAAGGGCGACAGTAACCATCCACCGACAAAACACCGAGTCTGAATAATGAAATATGAATATCATAAAAAAGCAATAGTGATAACAAGCGAAAAGCTGCTTACCGAGCAAATTGAAGGGTCACAAAGGGATGCAACAACAAGTTGGAAGCGCCAATAATTGCTGCGTCAATTTCACCATTTCGAAGTGCGCTAAATGCATTATCCAAGGCATACATTGAACTGGAGCATGCCGTGTCAAGCAAAAAGGACGGGCCCTCTAAGCCCAGTGTGTACGAAATCCTATTGGCCTGCATTGCACGACTGCAACCGGTGATGCCAAAACCACCCAACGAAACCTTCTCGTAGAACCAGGTTTTCTCCGACTCAGACATACAAGATCCGATATAGACGCCAGTTTTCGTACCTCGCAGACTTTTTGGATTGATACCCGCATCAAAGACAGCTTCGTACGCCGTTTCTATTAACATACGTGTTTGCGGATCCAAGGTATGCGCTTGCTTGAAGTGCACCCCAAAGAATGTTGCATCGAACTTTTCCAATTCGCTGATTTTACCAGAGCGCTTGGGTATCTCAGGATTAAAGTGACGCCAACGACGCTCATCGTCATCTACCATGTCAATCTAATGAAAAAATTTTAGCGTGAATCAAATCGGCCAATTATGTAATCGAAATTATTAACAACTCTTCAGTTTTTGTAAAATATTTTAAATTGTAAAATATTTGAGTTGTTTATAGGAAAAATGGAGACTCACAAAACCACTTTTTATTAAAATATATTTATTTTTTTCACTTAAAAATTTTGTTATATGGTTTTGGAAGAAGTATATTAAAATTTAAAAAAAAAATGTATAACAACCAAAATCCCAATGCAGCGCATATTTTTATTCACAAGCCCGAACTGATCCTAACTGGCTGGCTAAAAATACGTGCATATACATACAGTGTCTCAAATCTCATTTCGAGCAGTGTCTAGCACACATTTTAATTGCAGATACATTTATTAACCACCAAATGAATATATGACCCTAATAAACTGTGGTTTTCTCCACTTGCTAGTTACAGTTATATTAGGGAGACCTGGGTGCCATAAGCTCCGGATTTTTTACGTTAGGTTGAATATTATTTTAATAGACCAATCCTCCGTAGTCAGGTTAGTTATATCTTGCATCTCAGGTGCTACCAGCCAACAAGGACAATTGACAAACGGACTACCATTGAGCAACGGAAACTCATCCTGGAGCACTTCAAAATCGGATATCGCCAAATAGCTAAAATGGTCAATCTAAACACCTAAACTGTATTCTACATCATTTGGAGTTTCGTCGACAAAAATTGGATGGAGGGCGAGGGCGCAATTGAACCAAACAAGATTATCACCGAGCAGGACGAGCCGAGGATCATCAAGAAAATAAGGGGAAACCTTAAGCTATCGGCTTAAAAACTGACTAATAGGTGCAGGATGAAATAAGGAAAAAGTTCAGTGTAGAAACTGTGCTCCAGGTTTTGCGCAACTATGAATTGAAGGCCCGAGTACCACGGAAAAGCCAATTTATAAGCGCAAAAAATAGAGGGTCAAGGATGACGTTCGCCAAAAATCCACTTGGACAAGGATTTGGAGTTCAAATTCAACATTTTTGGCCCAGACGGACGGAATTATGTGTGGCGACAGTCCAATACTGAACTGAATCCCAAACACTTAAAGGCAACAGTTAAGCATGGCGGAGGAAGTGTCATGGTTTGGGCCTGTTTCTCGGCAGCCGGTGTGGAAATTTTGCGTTCATTGAAACAACAATGGACAAATATGTGTACCTCGACATATAAAAGGAAAATTTACTCCAAATGCCGACAAACTAGGAATCCGACGTACTTTCCGGTTCTACCAGGACAACGACCCCAAGCATAAGTCCGGAAGAGTACAGTCCTGGCTTATCTGACACTGCCCGCACATGATTCCAGCGGCCCAGTCACCAGATTTAAATGTTATTGAAAATTTGTGGTATTAACATCCTTATTTAAGCTTTTATACGCCAAATATGTAACTTTTCGAAGTCGAACTAAGATTCGATATGTATTTTGGATATGTTTTCAGTTTTTGACTAATTTTAATTAATTAATATTTTAATAAAAACTAAATTTCCTTTTCCAATGTGATATAACATTAAACAAATTGTCATTTAATCATTTTGCGTATTTTTCTTTGTTTAAACTTTATAGCACTTTAAACGTGTAGCTTCACACTGGTCGAAATGAGCTGTGAGACACTGTATGTATTAAAGTTTCACATAAATTTGAAATACACATTTCATTGTTTCCCAAAGATATTTTCGTATTAAAATATTATAAAAAGAAAATCACGTCGGTTGTTGAATTAAGTTAGGTAAGTTATAATATTTCATTTATGAATTTTGCATATTATCTTAAAATTTTTTAAATATTTGTAAACTTGCAAAATCACTTAACAGTTAATTCCGTAACAAAATGTTATTGAACGAATGTCGCGTTTATTGTTACATATACATATAAATAGTTTTCATTTCGAACTTGTGTTGTAATTTTTTGATTTGAAGTTATTTCACTTAAGCATTATTATTTATATCGGAGAACGCAAACCTTGTTATAAAGATTGTACTCGTATTCTGAGATATTTTTGGAATTGGGAAATTTCCCGGCCATTCCAGAAATAACAATATCATCGCCATCTGTATCAGGACGCGATCTAGAGTATTTTTTATTCTTTTTCTCCAACATGTCAGGAGCCATATCTTTGAGTTTTAAGCACTTGATTGATAATAGGGATAATTTTAAAGTCCTTCGGCAGGATTGATTTCACTTGCACACTAATATATATATATATATCACAATATGGTAAAAGCTTGCGTTTCGTTTCGAAATGTAATCCAGCGAGAGAAAGCGAACGAATTGCCAGACAAGCAGCAATTAAACCCAAACTCTATTGACAAGCTGCTTTTATACACTTATTACGAAGGGCATATCACAAAGTCCAAAAAGAAATAAAAGTAGTGAATAGTTTAAGAACAGTAATGTCAACGAATTCCATAATTAAACAATTGATTTCGACATGTTCTGTGATGTCAAACGCTTTTACATTTTAATTAAAAAAGTGTGTGCATCGATATATGTACATATTTATAGTACTTGCATTATTATTGTACTTGCACAATTCAAATCGACGGAAATGTGCAATTGTGTGGCAAATGGAGAACGCTTTGCATAAGTCATACGTGCGCAAGGGCATAGTTTGCGCAAGAAGGAAATGTTTCATTCCATACAACTGAGGTTTGAGCAGTGCTGGGCAACGATTTAATGATGATGATAACGTTATGTAAGCACTTGAAAGAGGAGGCCGACTGGACAGATCTCTGTGATACGCACATCATCAACGAGGTCATCTGCAAGGCGTGCAATCGTTTAAGGCGACCTGGATCTGTGCAACGACAAATCGCACGCCCTGAAAAATGGCAGTGAGTGGTGCAGGCTTATCTCATAATTAAAAATCAATTTAAAAAAGCTATTTGATTTGCTTGCAGTCCTGTTTGGCTGCGCGTCCAGTGCTATGTGGCCTACGACAATGAGGAGATTGAGATGCACCTGATTGATGTGCTGCAGGGCAAGTTTAAGTATTATGTGTCTATTGTGCCCCTAATCAGGGGCAAGGAGTTTGAAACGCTCCTTAACAGATTAAGTAATGTTGTCAGCTACCAAAAGATGCAGTTGCTCCAACAGACGGTGCAGCACGCGCTTAAAACTTATCGTTGATTAAAATCGATTTACATTTAATTTGATCCAACCTTTAATCAAATTTGTAATGCTGAAATATGTTTTGTTATCCGAATAAGAAGTATCAATTCTAATTGTGCTTACACCAAATAAGTAATAAGAACCAAGTACCGCTTATATATAAATTTTATAGTTAAAATAACTTGGGAAAGTGTACAGAAAATAAAAGGCCAAATCGAAAACAATAACAAGTGCAATAATTTCTTATAGCAAGCACAGCCATTGAAGAGTGAAAGGAAATGACATCAGCCAATATTTTTATTCACAAGGCCGAACTGACCCGCACTGATCCTAACTGGCTGGCTAAAAACCCGTGCATATAAATTCATACATGCATAAATACGTACGCTTTCGCAGTCGTAGGTATCGTTGTTCTGCACAATACACACAAAAACATATTGACGCACGCCTCGAATATGGTACCATCTCTTTCTTACACATACGCTCGCCTATTTATATGTATATATAAATATGATGCTGTAGTCCAGTTAGATCGACTACGATATACCCTTAACCCAGTTGTTAAATATATTCTAGTTTTATTGGCAAATTTCCTTTAAGATGATTTTCCCTCAAATATTCAGTTCTGCTAGTGCATTTGTTACAGAGCATTTTTACACACAAACCCGAACTGGCTACAAACACGTGCATATACAGTGTCTGGGAGCTTATTTGGGACAGTGTCTAGCAAAAATTTTAATTGCCTGCCATAAACTCATTATTCAATATTTTTTAAAAATTCCAAAGACCCATTGCAGGTACATTCATTAACCACCAAAATGAATATATGACCCTTATAAACTGTGGTTTTTCCACCTGATAGGTAGGGTTATGTAAAAAAGTACCTGATTGTAGTTTATTTGGACAGTTACGTTATGGACACCTGGGTGCTATAAAACCCGGATTTTTTACCTAAAGTTAAATATTTTCGGTATAAATAGACGAATCCTTCTAAGTCAGTTTAGTTATAATCTGCATCTCGGGTGCAATAAGCCACCAAGGACTATGGGCAAAAGGGCTACCATTGATCAACGCAAAATCATCCTGGAAGACTTAAAAATCGGATATTCATATCGCCAAATAGCTAAAATGATCAATCTAAACACCTCAACAGTATTCTACATCATTTGGAGTTTAGTCGACGAAAATTGGATGGAGGACGAGGGCGGAATGGCCTCAAACCCGATTTTCACCGAGCAGGACGAGAGGAGGATCATCAGGAAAACAAGGGGAAATCTTCAGCTATCGGCTCAAAAACTGACTCAATAGGTGCAGGATGAAATAAGGGAAAAGCTCAGTATGGGAACTGCGCTCCAAGCTCTGCGCAACCATGACTTAAATGCCCGAGAACAACGGAAAAAGAAATTTGTAAAAATAAAAATATAGGGTCTAGGATGACGTTCGTCAAAATCTACTTGGGCAAGGATTTGGAGTTCTGGAACACAGTTTTATTTGAATTTGAGTACAAATTAAACATTTTTGGCTCGGACGTACGGAATTATGTGTGGCAACAGTCAAGCATGGCGGAGAACGTGTCCTGGTATGGGCATCTATCTCGGCAGCCGGTGTCGGAAATTTTGTGATTACTGAAATAACAATGGACAAGAATGTATACCTCAGTATACTAAAGGAAAATTTACTCCAAAGTGCCGAGAAACTGGGAGTCCCACGTACTTTCCGGTTTTACCAGGACAACGACCCCAAGCATAAGGCCGGAATAGCTTAGATCGAACTGCCCCCGCATGATAATTCCACCGGCCCAGTCTCCGGATTTAAATGTTATTGAACATTTGTGGGCTCAGTTGGAAAATAACATCCGGAATCACAACATATCCTGCAAAACAAGATCTCAAAAATGCTTTGCTGGAGGAGTGGAGGTATCTTCCATGAATAATAGGTTAAGGGAAGTTGTTAAGGCTAAAGGATATCATACTAAATATCCTTATTTAAGCTTTTATTCGCCAATTATTTAACTTTTCTTAAGACTGTCCCAAATAAGCTCCTATACGTATTTTGGATATGTTTTCATTTTTTGACTAATTTTAATTAATTAATTAATATTTTCATAAAAACTAAAGTTTGTTTTTCAAATGTGATAACATTAAACAAATTGGCATTTAAACATTTTGAATTTGTTTCTTTTTTTAAACTTTATAGCACTTTAATTTTTTTGCTAGGCACTGTCCCAAATAAGCTCCCAGACACTGTATCTGTACACAGATACAGACATACATATATACGTACACAAAACCTGAGTTATCGGAGCTGTGTCGATAATCATGCCATCATACAGAAAATGCTTGCGGCTGCTGACAGCAAGAAGATCAATATGAAAATATATTTTCGACTATAACTTTGGTGTTTCTTATCCGATTCTAATGAAATTTTGGCAATTGATCAATGATATGCATATTATGTATAAATTAGAAGCCTCTGAAGAGGAGACTCTTATATTGTTGAATTTATTGCTATCGGAAATCGAAATTTATCGATAATTCAGAAACTGAGGCAGGTTTTGATAAAATAAAGGAAACTTGATCTACCATAAGTAATACCAGAATATAACATGTAGCAAAGAACAGGGTGGGTGTAGACAAGAAATACCATTCAAGTTTGCTTTTCAAACTGCGGTACATATAGGCTTTTATAAATTTTGGCGGTGAGAGTGGGTGTGCGAATAGAAGAGTTTCCTAGTATTTTTCCTTCCAAGTTTGGTAACTGTAGCTCTTAAAATGCCGGAGATATAAAATATTAAAAGCTCTTAAGAAAATATAATATTAAAAGCTGATAAAAATATATTAAAAGCCTTAAAACATAACATACATAACGCCCTAAAGCACCCGGTATAAAAATAGTTAAAAAAATACGTACAACAGATATGTATGTATATATTCATATATTTGTAAAAAATAAAACAAACCAAACAAACCTTTAGCACCATCGCCACAAAAAAAAAACATATTCTAGAAAAAGACACCGAATTTTTTTTTGCAAAGTGGTATAATTAATTGATTTTTAGTGGAAAAAAACACAATTCAATTAATAACCAATAAGAAAACATCAGCGTTGAAAGCCGTTTCACCGCATCGTATTGTATGTTGTTCAAAAAGTTATATTTTTGTATATTAATTAACGTACTAAATTCCTTCCGTACATAGCTATTTGTAAATATGTAAATATAAATGTTGCACATTTATCTGCCAGCTCAAGAATTTTTTAAATTATTTTTTTTATTTTTCACCTATGCCAAATATTACAAAATTATCCGTTAAGCCCTTACGTAAAAATAAAATAAATGAAATGAAAACTGCACTAATAAATAACCCCTCCCTACATATATAACTTTATAAACCTTTTAAGCTTTCAGTTGTATATGGGCTAAGTTGGCAGTTTTGTTCGACATAAGTTTGCAGCCTTGCTTACAGCTTTAGCCGAGCTTCCGAAAGCAGCTTAAATCAAAGTAAAGCTTAAACCCAATAGCGTATACGCAATAGATGGCGCCAACAGTAAGCTTTGGCTTGACTTGTAATTCAATTCGGATAGGTGGCGACAAAAGTATATGCGCACTTCTTAACACATTTTAAATTAAACAAAAAATAAGGGGATAAGGGCGTTTATCGGTTTTGGGGGCAGGAGTGGGCGTGGTCCAAAATTTTTTCTCCACATTTATGAAGGTTGTTACTAGCAATATACCTTTACAATTTGGTGACTTAAGTTTTCATTAATATAATTATCGATTTGCTAAAAACGAATTTATCGATTTTCTAGCTCCCTAGTGGACGTAGGACCAAACACAAGACAATTTAACTTTTGAGGGTACTTTCCAGTATATGTTCCAAGTTTCAAGTCTCTATCTGTAAGGGTGTCGCAGAAACGCGCGTTCATACAGACGGACAGCCAGCATGACGGACAGCATGACGGACATTGCACAAAACCAATATACTATTATACATTTTTGGTATAATAGTATAATTACAAACAATAAGAAAAGGCAGAAAAGACATTAACTTTATTAAACAAGACAAACATGAAGGATCATTTATTTTAGACTTTAATGGTGGGTGAAGACAGCAAGGATCGATCAGCAGCTCAGATCCGCTAATTTAAGAAAACAGTCAAGTATGTATAATCAATTCCCATTTATTTATAATAAATAATATATTTCATAATTAAACATTATTTAATAAAGCCTTAAAACACGACAGCCCCACCCATTTTCCTAAAAGATCTAGAATATCAAAGGGGCTCACCCTCCGCTGTGAGCTAGTGGCTTTCTTGTAGGTTGTATTTAAGGAAGGAATATTATATTCTAGAGAAGACAAAAGACAGTTGGACGGTTACAACCTTGACAAGACAAAGTTAAACCATTTGGCATCGAGTCTGAGTTATTTGCTACTCAGTTAAGAGTTTTCATAATTTTCAAATCATTCAGCGGAATCGATGTTTAAGCAAATTGTTAAATTAACAAATGTCTCAGAAATAATATATAACGGTGCACTTTGTGAAAAATATGTATTTTTTGTATTGTAATTTTATTACAGTGAGAAAATTTGATGCAAGCTTTAACGTGATAAAGTGAAAAAAGTAAAAGTAGCAAGACTATTTAATGGGAAAATTAGGGCACGGCTACTGGTTTGCCATCTCGAATGTACTCTTCAAAGTTCTTGTCATCCAAGAGTCCAGGATCAAAGTCGTTAATAATCTGAGGTAGCACTGGATTATCCAACATGGTTGTATGATTGCCCTCGATGACTTTCAGGGTCACTTTACCAGAAGTTAGCTGGGAAACACAATAATCTTCTTCAATATCCTGCAGGGAGACCTCTGCGGGACGCACTAACATAATGGGGGACTTCAAGTCCCTTATGCTGTTCAGATCGAATTTCGCTGCCATTTTTACCCTTTGGAACATGGCCTTGATAATGACTTTGGAGTAGTCTTTACTGTATATATTCTGTTTGTCCACATACTCCATGAACAAATCCATTTTCTCCTTGATAGTGTCGAGCTTGTAGAAAACGGCAGATACGCTCTCCTTAGTTTCCTCGGGGAATATTTGATTGACAGTGCTCGAGAAAATCAAGTCATACAGGGAGTTATCTGTGAAATTTTGTCCAAGATGTAAGTTCGTAAGTTTCGTTAGGAAATGCGGTGCACCATCTATCAAGAGGACATGTCCATGGTAACCCAATTGTTCCAGTAGTGCGGCCAGTTGAAGAGCCACATACGATCCATAAGAATATCCAATAAGGTAGAATGGATTTGTGGGCTTCAGCAGCGCTTTTACATGCTACAACAAGAGAGTGTTGTTAATTTTTTAAAGATTTATTCATATATTTATTGGAAAACAGATTTCGATCTGTAATCTACTAACCTCCAACGTCTGTTGACCAATATCACTGATAGTCTCCAGCTGTGCAAACTGATGGAGTTGTAATACATTCGCCCTGTTGTTTAATTTGGCACCAATATTATACCATGCCTGGCCAGCTGTTCCTTCCATACCAGGTATTATGATATGAGGTGAAATACTTTGCCTTGCCAGTGTCGCATGCGTTTTAAGGGGATACATTATCTGATTGGAATGGGCTTCATCACCCAAGTTTCGCAACAAAAGCTCCATACCTAATAGCTTTCCTTCGGAAGCAAATACCATTTTCACCGCATCCGTATTATCTTTTTCCCTCGCCTCCATAAACTCTTGCAGCTTTTGGAAGGTGAGTGATCGCAGATCCTGAGGAGTTAACACGAGCTCAAAGTCACGTTCTAGCGTTTGCTTGATTTCAACGGCCATAAGGGAGTCCATGCCCATTTCAGATAGTGTTGTGCCCAGCGAGACAGACTTCAAGTCGCGTATACCCATTATATGCATCACCGTATCGATAATATTTTCATTTCCTGTACGTCCTGAACGCTTCTCGGCAACAACCATACTTGCCACAATGGCCGGTTTTGCACTGAGCAATGTGTCCAGTTCCTGTAGGCACGATGAGATTCTTTGTTGTAGGGTTCCACCGATTTCCATGTCAATTTTATCTTCGGCCATGTCGGCGACTAATCCCACCTCGCCCACAGCACCCCATTGAATTGCCTTCGCTGGCAGACCATCACGGCTGCGACCCAAGACAATCCGCTCCATGACGGAATTGGCCATGCCATAATTGGTTTGTCCGGCATTTCCACGGCCACATGATACACTTGAGAATACTACGAAATGCTCCAGCTTTGGGCACAAGCTGCGGGATAATGCATCCAAATGTTTGGTGGCAACCGCCTTTGGCAAGAAACTTTGCACAAATTGCTCCATATTTTGATTGGCAAAGATGCCGTCTTGTAGTGCAACTGCCAGATTGAAAATACCGCCAATTGGACCCAGTTTAGCAGCCACCTCCAAGAGTTTGCGACATCCCTCAAATGTTGATATATCTGCTGTGTTGACTACAACTTCGCAACCGTAATTCTTCCAAAGTCTGCAATTTCGAGAGAAATAGCCAAATTATTAAGATGTTTAGAGTTATTTCAATTGTACTAAAAAAATACATACGCAATTCGATAGGATTGATAGTCCTTGGTAATGCCACGGCTGGAGCTGAGCACTAGCTTGCGGGCACCACGCAGGCACATCCAATCGGCCAATTCCAAGCCGAAACCACCCAAACCACCCGGAATGACATATGTCATATGGGGTTTAAAGTATATTTGGCTTTGAACACGCACCGGCAGAGTTTCGGCTGCTTCCGAGCTATCTCGCACTTTAATTATGACCTTGCCAATATGCTTGCCACCAATCAAATGCCTGAACGCCTGCTCAATCTCATAAGCCGGAAACACTGTAACTGGCAGTGGTTGTATTATGCCACTGGCAATATCCATATCAATCAGTTTCTTCAAGTGCTGCGAGCAAGAAGGAGATTTTATTAGATTGTCTATAGATGAAAGTGAAAAAATTGTTAAGAAAATAATTACCCAAATATCATCATCGGATGCCACCAACAGACTATCGGCCAGGACCGCATGGAAGGTGAGTTGTTTAAGGAAACAGCTCAAGCCAAGCTTGGTATCGTTAGCCATATCGAATTTTCCAATCTCGAGGAAGTGGCCCGAATGCCCAAGACAGCGCACCGACGCCAGTAGCTTGTCTTCCGAGAGTGAATTCAGCACAAAGTCAACACCTTTGCTATCGGTTTCTCGTTGTATCATTAGCTCAAAGGACGTGTCTCGGGAATTGCCAATGTGCGATTCTAAAACGGGAAGTCTACTTTAATCTTGAACAGTAAGCCATCATGTTATGTTGCATACCTTTCAGCTGTGGGAATGTGTCCAGAAGGAATTGCCTCTTCAGTGGAGTACTGCATGTGGTATACACATCCATATTGTAGGCCAATGCAACTCGAATTGCTGCCAGGCCAATTCCTCCTGTACCTGCATGTATAAGTATGCTCTTTCCTTTGCGAATGTCGGTCGCCATAAAGAATGCATAATATACTGTTATATAAACCACTGGTACCGTCGCAGCGTCCTGCAGCGACCAGTGATCGGGAATGTTCCAAATGAGCTTCGATGGCTTCTCCACGTATGAAGCGACACCACCCTTAATAACCATGCTCATAATTCGTCGACCGGTTTGCATATTGATGCCGGAGTATTCAAAGCCAAGCACACAACTTTGATCAATTCGGTTAGAGCCGTATAATTCAGTTGCCAGTCGACCTGTTGCCAGCATTACGTCTCTGAAGTTGAGCGATGAGTACGCGATCTTGATGATACACTCCTCGGGATCAAGGGGTCCCTCAAACCAGCGCAATGAGGACAAATCTCCGCGCTGCATCACATTTCCATAAATGTGATCTAGTCTGGGCTTGACCTCATCGATAATGGGCAGATTCAGATGCCTGAGACTTCCCCAAGTTCCCTACACAAGTTGTCGGGTTAGTATTAAATATTTATATAAATATATATATATTCATACTTACATGGCGATATATGTTAAAAGCCAGGCCCAGTGCAAATTGGCTGGAATAAAATGGATCTGCTAAGTTAAACTCTGGTGCCTTCGGATCATCGATATAGAAACAGGTTACTAAGTTGCCATCGGGTTCCTTTCGCAAGCAGTTCACTAATCCAATTAGTCCATTTAGCTCCTCATTGAAAGCGTAGACAACAACAGCACTCTTCATGCTAATGGCAGACTGAACCTGACTTATCCACTCAAACTTTGTGTCATTATCAGAAACTTCGACGACAGTCGGCTGTAATTGCAATTTCTTGGAGATTTTCTGCAGTAGGATGAAGACTTCCTCATTGTTGTCTATTGGAATGACCGTGATCAAGTGGAATTGTTCGGGCAGTTTTAAGTTGCTTATGTTTGTCGTGGGTCGTTCCCTGAGCAATAGGTAGCCGTTATCTACCAGAACCTTTTCGGCATTCATAATCACGTCCTCGTTGAGGTCCCCACAAATGCCACCGGCTATAATGAAATGGTAATTGGATAGATTTGCCACCTTTCCATTTTCGATATGCATGCCAGGGATTTCATCAATCTTTCTGTCGGTCAAATACATATACTCGCCAGTAACAACCGGTAAGTCCTCAATAGCATCGATAAACTTGTTCAAAACGGTTTCTCTACCATCGGTGTCAACTTCCACGAGTTTTACCTTCAATATCGACATGTTCTCCAAAGCAAGTTGTACACAAATTCGTGCAGCATTAGATAGAGTTACTTCTGGTGCTGGCAAATAAGGCATAAACTCGTACTGTTCCAATACTGGAATGCCGGGGGGTTTGCGCCTTTGAACAGGACTGGCATGAAGACCAATCAGTTCAATGCCACCGGCTACAATGCGATTATTTTTATGATCCACATAAACATCAATTACTCGATCCTCCGGATCTGTTTTGTTTATCACATTGATATGATGGCTTCCGTTTATACGCAGCTTACGAATTTTCGTTGGGAGCAAAAGGGAGCGCGAATCTGTGCCCAAGATGTGTATTTGTAACATTGCATCCATAAAAGTCACCCAGTTATAGTCCCATTCAACCTTTCCATATAAACCATCTGCGCGGGCGCTGCGAACGGCTCGGAATGTTCCATTGTAATGGTATCCACGCAGTCTTAGTTCCTTGTAGAAATCTTTTTTGGCAACCATCGGGAATTTTGATTCCTTATCGAAATGATATACTTCCGGTGCCAGTGGTTTCTCAATCTCTCTTATTATGCCTGTAACTACTAAGCTACCCGCTTCAGTTATCTGAAATCAATATAAACTCAGTTGCTTTAGAAATTGCATTCAAATAACACATTTAGCTTACCTCAAAGTGACCGGTGCCATAGTTAATCATAACATTAAGTTCAACTTCTTTATTAGCTGACATATTTGTGGCTCTCAGGAATTGCACATCCTCAAATTCGACTGGAATATCCATGTAACTCGGTCCATGATACATCAAAGAGAACGTTTCCCAGACGTATTGCAAATAGCATGTAGCGGGTATGAGAATTTTACCATCAATAATGTGGCCAACCATATAATCTTCATTATCACTGGCCAAGTTAACAGGGAAAATGCGCTCTCCACTGGACTTAGTCTTCATATTCTCATACTTTGTCACAAACCAATCTTCACTGTGATCCCATCGGATGAGTGAACTAATGCACGGAGTTGATCGTGATACAGGGAATTCAACCTTGGGATATAAATTAGCCACCGGCACCATAACACCAGTTTCATATAATCTGCAATTAAAATAACAAATTAATACATTTATCTGTACATTCAATATATGAAAACGTTACTTACTTGCCAAGTGCCGTCATAAAGAAGACCGCATTGTTTTTGTTTCCTCGATGGGTTAATGGTATATAAACACCATTTGGCATAGATCGCTTGAGGATGGCACCCAATAAACCATGTGGCGCAATCTCAATAGTCAACGAGTTTTTGGGTAGTTGTGCAAAAGCCTCTTCGAAGAGTACACTATGCAGCAGGTTATTGGTATGATATTCAGCAGAGCACAATTTACTTTCAGCTTGTTCCCAATCACTCTTTGGCACACTAGTACTCAGCCACTTGGCTGTTCTATTCTTTGGCTGTGGAAGTATCTCCTTCATATATTTCAACAATGAGGGTCCCATAGCTGCAATATATCTTGAATGATATGCAATATTCGAGCATGGCACTTCCTTGGCAAAGATCTCCTTCGATTTTAATTGTGCGACAAATCGACCAACTTCATCAATGGGTCCCGAAATGGTACAGGAGTCAGCACTATTGTGGCATGCGACTTCAATGGATTCCGGCAGCATGTTCTTAATTGCCTTATAGCTAAGGCCCACAGCGGCCATAGCACCTCTGATTTTCTCAGTGTCCACACTGACTCGACCACGATAATAAGCTGCAAGTATCATTTGTTCAGCCGTTAGGCCTCCATCTGCGTAGGCGCAACCCAATTCCCCAACAGAATGTCCAATAATCAAGTCGGGTTCCAAGTTTAGTGAGCGGAGAACATCAGTCAGACCAATTTGTACAGCTGCTATGCCGACAAAAGAGTGTAAAATATTCTTGTAAATTGCAGGATCGGTCGATGTGAGGATATTAATGAGATCGAGACCCATCGGTACTAGTGTGCTGTGGCAGATTTCAACGGATTGCCGGAAGCGTGGAATTACCATCAATGATGCTCCCATTTCGTTCCACTGTGAACCCATTCCGCTGAATACCCAGACAATGGGTCGCTTAAGGCCAGTATAGTGCTGGACATCCCTAATCAAAGATTTTGTTGGCTCATTACCGTTATTGGCAAAAATGCCATAACCTCGAAATACCATGCCGGATACTTCTTCCTCTTGTATATTCTGCAAAAGTCCAATAAACTCCGCATCCAACGGTTTTTTCTCAATCGCATTGAAAATCTCGTTGACAGCATCCTCCGTTCTGCCAGCCCATGTCACAATTCTGGGAAGATTATCCTCAGGTATACCATAGTTTACCTTTGACTTGGGATGTGCTTTAAGAATGGCATGCGCATTGGCGCCACCAAACCCGAATGAATTAATTCCGATATATGGCTTTGGCAGAGGAGTGACATCCTTAACCACAACTAAACGTCCCTCCGCCAGTGCCGTAATTGTTGGTTTTACCTCGGTAAAGTTAATATTGGGTGCTATTAGGCCAGTTTCGAAAGCAAAGCAAGCTTTCACCAGTGAACAGATCCCAGAGGCAGGTTCCGAATGTCCAACATTTGATTTGACAGAGCCCACAAGAAGTGGCTCCTGGCGCTGGCTACACAGCACATTATCAACCGCCTTGCACTCTTCGGGATCACCCACAACGGTGCCAGTGCTATGAGCTTCTAGGTAGCCCAAGTCACTCGGTGTCAGATCAATTTCCTTGTAGAATTCTATAAGTAGTTTTTCTTGAACATCTCCCGATGGATAGGTAATACCCTCCGGCTTGTATCCATCACAGTTAGTTTTCGAATAAACGACACTTGCGTAGACACGTTTGGCGTCTCTTTTCCTCTGAAGGAACAGGCAGTTAATTGTCTCAGAGCGTGTGTATCCGCTTGCATCTTTGTCAAATGGGCGACAGTAACCGTCCTGCGCCAAAACACCGAGTCTGAATAATGGAATATGAATATAATAAACAAGTAAGATGCTGTAGTCAAGTTGGCTCGACTACGATATACCCTTAACCAAGTTGTTAAATATATTCTAGTTTTATTGGCGAATTTTCCTTTAAGATGATTTGCACTCAAATGTTCAGTTCTGTGCATTTCTTACAGAGTATTTTTACTCACAAGCCCGAACTGACCCGAATTGGCTGGCTACAAACACGTGCAGTTATCAGGGCTCTGCAGAATACACACAAATATATTGACGCTAGCGTCGATTATCAAACCATCTCTTTCTCACACATGCGCTCGCCTATTCATATGTATATAGAAAATGCTTGCGGCTGCTGATAGAAATAAGATCAATATGAGAATATATTTTCGACTATAACTTTGGTGTTTCTTATCCGATCTTAATGAAATGTTGGCAATTGATCAATAATATGTATAAGCATATTATGTATAAATAAGAAGCCTCTGCCTTAAATTGTGGAATTTATTGCTATCGGAAATCGAAAATTATCAATAATTCAGAAACTAAGGCAGTTATCGATAAAATAATGTAAACTTGATCTGCGCCTGGTACACAAGAACTTATATATTTATATCTAGTTTCTGAGAGACGGACGTTTTTATAGAGACGGACAGAAGGAAGGACGGACTGACGGACAGACGGATAGGGCTATATCGACTCGGCTGTTGATCCTGATCAAGAATATATATACTTTATGGGGTTGGAGATGCTTCCTTCTGCCTGTTACATACTTTTTGCACGAAACCATTATACCCTTTTTACCCATTTTCAATGGGTTAAGGGTATAAAAAGCAATAGTGATAACAAGCGAAGAGTTGCTTACCGAGCAAATTGAAGGGTCACAAAGGGATGCAACAACAAGTTGGAACCGCCAATAATTGCTGCGTCAATTTCACCATTTCGAAGTGCGCTAAATGCATTATCCAAGGCATACATTGAGCTGGAGCATGCCGTGTCAAGCAAAAAGGATGGGCCCTCTAAGCCCAGTGTGTACGAAATCCTATTGGCCAGCATTGCACGACTGCAGCCGGTAATGCCAAAACCACCCGACGAAACCTTCTCGTAGAACCAGGTTTTCTCCGACTCAGATATACAAGATCCGATATAGACGCCAGTTTTCGTACCACGCAGACTTTTTGGATTGATACCCGCATCAATGACAGCCTCGTACGCCGTTTCTATTAAAATACGTGTTTGCGGATCCAAGGTATGCGCTTGCTTGAAGTGCACCCCAAAGAATGTTGCATCGAACTTTTCCAATTCGCTGATTTTACCAGAGCGCTTGGGTATCTCAGGATTAAAGTGACGCCAACGACGCTCATCGTCATCTACCATGTCAATCTGATGAAAGAATTTTAGCGTGAATCAGAACGGCCAATTATGTAATCGAAATTATTAATAACTCTTCAGTTTTTAAAATTATGGAATATTCAAGAATTAAATGAAAATTATCAAAAAAATTTTGTAAAAACTAAAATCCGTTAAACTACTTAAGAAATATATATATTATAATTTCAGATAAATATGAAATATACAAATTGTACAAATTTCCGTTTTATAACGTTATAAAACAAAAGTCACTCAGATTATTAAATTAGGTTTAAACTTTGGATCGTTGCAATATAAATATATATTATGTTTTCACATGAATTTGAAATACACATTTCAATATATCCCACAGATATTTTCGTATTAAAATATTATAAAACAAAAGTAGATTGTTGAATTAAGTGTAGTAAATTATAAAATTTCATTTATGAATTTTGTTTATTATCTGAAAATTTTAATAATATTTATAAATTTGCAAAATCACTTGAATTGTTAAATAATATGACATTTTTTTCCAGATAAAAATGAAATACACAAATCACTGTTTTTAACAGTTAATTCCTTAACAAAATATTATTAAACGAATGTCGCGTTTATTGTTGAATTAATTTTTAACTGTTGATTGTTGTAACAAAAATATATATAGTTTTTATTTCGAACTTGTGCTTTAATTTTTTGATTTGAAGTTATTTCACTCAAGCATTATTATTTATATCGGAGAACGCAAACCTTGTTATAAAGATTGTACTCGTATTCTGAGATATTTTTGGAATTGGGAAATTTCCCGGCCATTCCAGAAATAACAATATCATCGCCATCTGTATCAGGACGCGATCTAGAGTATTTTTTATTCTTTTTCTCCAACATGTCAGAAGCCATATTTTTGAGTTTTAAGCACTTGATTGATAATAGGGATAATTTTTTTTATAATTGATTTAACGTCCTTCGACAGGATTGATTTCACTTGCACACTAAGATATATATCACAATTTGGTTAAAGCTTGCGTTTCGTTTCGAAATGTAATCCAGCGAGAGAAAACGAACGAATTGCCAGACAAGCAGCAATTAAACCCAAACCCTATTGACAAGCTGCTTTTATACACTTATTACGAAGGGCATATCACAAAGTCCAAAAAGGAATAAAAGTGGTGAATACTTTGACCACATACGCTTCCCAGCAAGTCAACGAATTCCATAATTAAACAATTGATTTCGGCATGCACTGTGATGTCAAATGCTTTTACATTTTCAGTACAAAAGTGTGGGCATCGATATACATTTGTACAGTAATTGCAGTTGACATAATGTATTTATATAAATTTCGGTATACAAATTATAAATATTTAAATTCAACATTTCTATCTAAAATGCCTTACAATTAATTGGACAAAAATGATCAATTATTTGGCTAACAGAGTGCCCTGTTCCTAAATCACACGTGCTCAAGGGATCGTCTTTTATCTATTCTCTTTTTCCACATACAGAATTCTTGTGAGCTCTATCAACTCTAATTCTATATTTACAACGCTTGCATCTTTTTTATTGTGGAGCAATTTTATTTTTATTGTAGTGTATTTTTGAAAACAATTCTCAAAGGTACAAGGCTAATTTTTTTTCCAATCAAATACATAGTAGGTTGATAGGCTTACATTATTGTAATGCTTTCAATAAGTTAATGAACTTGAATAAGCCGCGGCCACCGGCAAAATGCAAATTAATACGTCGATCGTTGAACTTCCCTAATAGAATGCATACATGCATATGTGATTGCCTCTTGTATCTATACATATACCATCACATGTTGCATTTAACGACTAAAATAAAGAAATTCGTCATAATCACAAAAGAGATACATTTACAAAAATGAAACAGTTGCAATGAATTTCATTATGTCAGACTTGGTATTGTCAGTATGATAAGGTTATTGTGCTTATTAAGTCAATAATATCTACCACGTGCATTCTCTGGTAAAAACATTTTTCAGTTCAAGCGAATAGGTAAATTTTCCAATTTCCAACCATTCGTCAGAAAATATAGAAAAAAGAAAAATCACAAAGTATACTTACAATTGTTTGCCATGTAAATAAAATCTGAGTTTTATATTCCACTTTTGCCATTTTGAATGTAATTTGCATACACAAACTTCAAACATTTCTTTTTATCTCAAAATATGCTTAAAGTTGTTTGTTTGTTATATGGGTATGTAGTGTATGCAAGAGTGCATTACAATTTGGTTTTATACATGATGCATGTCTTTAAAAAAATAAACTGAAAAATGTTAACTTTGTATCACACCATGGAGCAGGCGACTGGCAATGATTGTTGCTAATAATTTGCAAAAGTGGCTTGATTGCGGCCAGGAAATGCCCCAAGGGTTTTCCACAATCAATGGCAATCAATCGTTTTAGATTTTTCATACCTTTTCATACATATGCAAGTGTGCGATTCGTGTGCGCATATTTCATCATTTTGCCAGAGGGTGCACATTCTGGCCGACAGTGTTAAATCAAATATTTTTTTTATAAGCTCGTTGTTAGGAATGCAAATACACAAACTAAAATTGGAGCCCTCCAGCTTTAGCAGAGGATCCTAGTCCCAACTAAATACATTAGCCTCAAATATACGTATTTGTTGTCTTATCCAAAGATAAGTGTAATAATCAATTCGAGTGTTTCCAATTGAATAGTTCTACTCTCAAAGAAGTAGTCAACTATTAAAAGTCAACAATTTTAATTTGTTGCGTATGTTTTTTTTATATTTAATAGTAGTTGCTGTATATATAAATTTACTTAATAATTACAACCAATTATTAACATCCATACTTAAAACTTTGAACAGCGGCATACGTAATTTATTTATTTTAAACGATTTATTTTTTTTACTAAACATATGCATGTATATATATTATTATTTGCATATTTATTAAGTGAGCAAATTGCACGTAACGCATTGATAGAATTGGGGAACTTATAATAATAAACCTGAGTCTGCAATGCAAATCCCAAAAACAGGTTTTTCTTTAATGATCAAAAGCCGGATTGTGTTAGTGACGTATAAGTATTGTGAAACTCATTTCTGTCGATTTCTACTCGCGATCAGTGTAAGTTCAAGATTATCTCTCTGTCTTATCACATCGTGACACAAATTTACGCAGAGAAATAGAGAGAGAGAGAGAGAGAGAGACAGAGAGAGAGAGAGTGAGAGTCAGAGAGAGAAAGCTTCCAGTTCGCACTGAAGCTTTTAATCTAAAGCTCAACCATTGGGCATTTCTACGTGTTCGTCCAGTGTATCTTATTAGCTCCAAGCCTCCCAGCGGTAGTCTCAAATTAAGTTCGGTTTCGTTCACAGCACTTAAATTGCTGGTCGGAGCAGCTAGCAAAACTGGCTTACAAGTTTGTCTGGCTTACGTAGGAAAGATTAAAAAAGTGATAATCAACAGTGGTGCGGCTTTTTGACCAAAAGTCAAGGTTATCACAACTTCAGAAGCCGAGGTTAGTTCATATTTCTAGATTTCGGCAAATTGTTGTGTTATTTAGGAAAAGCCCAATGAACGCGTATTCATATTTAATTTGACGTCATTGTTCCCTTGGAATTTTTAATAGTAGGTCAGACATATTTATTGTTGTTATTGACAAGAGTGCTTGTGAAAACTAGATTTAACAACATATTTACTGGGATTTTTTTCTGTTTAATTTCTGGTGAGAGCTAAAACGAGTGAAAAATTATTTACGTGTTTTCTTTGGAAAACACCAATATACAATCTTAAGTGCATACTTTAATCGTGGTTTTTAAATTGTTTATATCACATAAGAAGAATCATTACAAAATTGCAAAACTGGTAGGAAACTTTCCAAGTATTGCACATTAATTAGCGAGGTCAGCCACATTTGTTGTTGTCGTTGTTTTAAATAAAATAATTTATTTTGTTTCCTGTTAAAAATGATTATAAGCAAACTAATGTATTTAACTAATTTGCAGATCAATATGGAGAAACACCTCGAATTGGCTGCTTTAGGCCTGGCTTTACTCTTATGTGTGTATGCTCTTCCCCAGGGAGATCAAAATGTGGATAAAAACATTATGGATATCTTTAATACAAGTCCAAGCATACCAAATCAGCCGCAAGGCAATAACGGGTTCCAACAAGTGGTTACGCCCGTGCCCATAGATCCTTCGAGTCCGGTGATTGACTTCGCATCAGTCAGTGGCCAGACGAAATCTTGCAATTGTGTGCCATACTATATGTGCGATCCCTCGACGAATAGCATAACTGAAGACGAGTCGTTTGATGGGTTTGGAAAGATTGATATTCGCTTCGGCGACGACGACCCCATTTGTCCCTCATCTATAGACGTTTGCTGTGCAGGCAATCGCACACGCGATGTGGTCTTGAACCCTACGCCCCTGGTAAAGAGACCGAACCAGCCGCGAGGCTGTGGAATACGAAATGTTGGACTGGACTTCGAGCTGACTGGCGCCACACAGAATGAAGCCGGGTTTGGCGAGTTCCCCTGGACTGTAGCCTTATTGCACGCCGGCAATTACAAGTACTTCTGCACCGGCTCACTCATACATCCCCAGGTAGTGCTCACTGCTGTGCACTGTTTAACAACTCATGCACCGGGTAGTTTTTTGGTGCGAGCCGGTGAGTGGGATACACAAACGACCAGGGAGCGTCTACCTTACCAAGAGCAAACGGCACAGCGAATCATAACACATCCTAGATTCAATAGCAGGAACGTAGCCAATGACTTTGCACTCGTTATACTCTCTCAGGAGTTCACATTGGCCGATCATATCAGTGTGGTTTGCCTGCCAGACCAGGGAATCACGCCTGAGGAGCAGACCACCTGCTTCTCCACCGGTTGGGGCAAGGATGTCTTTGGCGTCGCTGGCAAATTCAGTGTTATCATGAAACGAAAGCCGTTGCCAGTGGTTGGATTCCAAAGATGCCAGACACAGCTGCGTGGTACGCGACTTGGACCCAAATTTGTTTTAGATCCGTCTTTCATGTGCGCTGGCGGACAGGTAGATGTGGATACCTGTCAAGGCGATGGAGGCGCACCGCTTGTGTGCCCAATTGGATTACCATCTGAGAATCGATACCAGCAGAATGGCATTGTGGCCTGGGGTATTGGATGCAATCAACCAGTGCCAGCTGCCTACGCTAATGTTGGCGTAGCTCGTGATTGGATCGACCAGCAAATGCTGGCCAATGGCTTCGGCACGTCTACATATTCAGCCTAAATTGTATTGCATTTGGGCTGTGTTAAGCTATGAAATCAAATGATAATTAATAATAAATACCGACAATACATACACCTCACAATCTCGGCGAGTATATGTTAGCTAGTTTTAGTATTTTGGAATGAGTGGTTTCCTTCTTGTGATTACGTTGGAAAAGTTTAAGGGCCAGTTAGAGTGAGCTTTAAATTAAAGCACTTGCAACCATAAAATACAAATGGTAAAAAATGTGACTTTAATTAAGAATTCCGACGGCGGCAAATTAAGTTAAAGAAGCAAAGAGACGCGTCCTAAGCCTGAAATGGTGTCAAAAATTCTTCTCACTTGAAAACCGCCCACAAAGTGTTGCAATTATATTTGTCGTGCATGCGCTGCATGTGCGGGTAGCCAGCAGAGCAAAGCACACACACATACACACACACACACACACACAAGCGCACACATAGAGATACTTACACATAAGCAAAACGCCGGAGATGGTTGAAATGGTGACGCTGGCACCGCCCGCACCTGCATTTGAATTGCAGCATCTGGATGCAGCTGGTGCCACCAAGCCGAGTCTCATTTCAGTCCGTTGTGTGCGTCCGTCTCCCCTGACTGCTGGCTGCTCGTTAACCGTGCAGTGTGCGAAGTATAAGGTGACTGCTTCACTGTATAACTGTAACATAACATGTGCTTAACCCAAAAGCAGACGCACCCTATCACCAAACGCCACATGCCACACACCGTGCCCGGCATGCCACACGCCAACATGCCACCCAGTCACATTGCCACCAGACACCCCCCTCCAACGACATGTTACAGCCTAATTGCAGTTTTTCAAATGTTGCAGTTGCTTCCGAAAAAATTAGGGTCATGGAATTTTAAAGGCGCCTTTACTATTGGAGTAGCTGGGGCTTAAAGGGCACAGGCGCGCATTGGTCGTCGTCGTCGTCGTCGTCGTCGTTGGTAGCGGATGTAAAACGAGTTTGGCTTGGCCTCGCTTGGCTTGGGAATGCTCTTTTTATGCCATTGGAATGTCAGCTTCTGCTTCGGGGAAGCACTTAAATAAAATTCCCATTATCACTCTTAGCACAGAGACGCCAAATGCAGAGCCGAATGTGTGGTTCAGTTTTCGATTTAATTTTAACGTTTATTACTATTCGCCATCTTAAGAAAATGTAACTCGCTGCAAGCTCAATAGCTTCCCACCATTGACAAATGTCGTTAGCGATTGCAAATCGCAAATTTTACTGAAGTGTTGTCATATGGTTATTAGCAAAAACTTAAATGAGCATTCAGGTTGAGGCTTAAGGGTTGGTAGCATAAACCACTTAATCTTTGGCGGCTGAGAACGCAGTCCGGAATCCGGAATTGAAATGATTGGCATAACGACGTCAGCCAGCTGCGGCTATAATAACTTAAAGAGCATTTACCAACAGACACGGCAGGCAATTCCCACTCTTCACTCCAACCACTTACCCATTACAACGTTACCCAATCTCTGGTGAGGTGGTGGCATGACTAACGCAATGGAGAAAGTTTCAGCATAAGGCCATCACGGCCTGCATAAATTCCATAAGGACACCGTCAACATCCACAGCCACCCGCTCCCCCGACTCCAACACTGCCTATGCGTCGATAGCGGTGCCGGTGCCGGTGCTTGCGCCGGTGCTTAGGCGCCGTAAAATAGTTGAAATATTTGAAGAACTTTTACTGACTTAATGAGGGCTCAAATGGCTTGCATATGTATATGCAATTGTTCTTAAATGCTTTCATTTCAGTTTTCGAGAAGCACACATTATTTTCAATAAATTTTTCAAAACTAATGTTGATGTCAAAAATCTCTAATTTTTATTATGGTCTATTTTGTTTTGAAGAAGTAGACAAGAAGAGAAGCAGAACTCATGTTTATTAAGAAAACCAGGTGTATTTTGTTATCAACAATCGATTATGAAATCAGAACGAACTTTCGACATTCTATGCTTAAAAAATAGTAAGTGTTTTCAATCTTGAGATTAATTCTATCTAAAATCATATTCCCCAAAAAATCTTTATTTTACAGCAAACATAATACAGTTTACGGAGAAGTTATTAAGCAGTTACATTGAGGAAATGGATATCCAATACATTTCCATACTTTACTGGGTTGATTTTACTGTTTTTGTGTAAAACTTCGAATTGCAAATGAAATAAATGAAAATTTCCAAGCGAACTAACACAAATTGAAAGTAAAAACTGATGGCAGCCCGGACTGATTGGCGAACAGGAGCTGAACAGAAAGACGGACAAGCTGCCGTGTACAAATACGTGAAAGAAAAGATGAATTTCTGGTTGCAGGAAAATGTTCCATTAATTTTTACATACAATGACCTGAATCAGCGTTTTTGGTGTTTCGCCTCCATTCTGGGGCTACGTCGCGACGTGGGCGTGAGCAGGGACAATGACTTCACCAATTACTTGGGCAGGAGGATGCAGACGTGAGTGTGGCTGAAGCCTGCTTCCCAATGAATTCGGGCTCAGGTGGGGAGTTTGCGCATTTGCCACTGCAGCACAGCATGCAACGTGGTAGAGCTGAAGCTGAAAAGCGTCGCTTGGAACGTGCAGAGAATCTAAAAACAATTTGTAAAAAGGCTGTGGATATCTAAGGGAACGTGCAGGATGCTTGAAATTAAATAAATTATAACACACCGATGATGATATACCCTTAGTAGGATGATTAAATAAAACTATCGGAACGGAAACCAAATTTAAAGTTTGCAAATTGTTTCTTCCTTTCCTTAAATTATGATGAAGTTACTTCGATCGTTTCTTTTGGCCTCTTATTTATCAATCAATACTCTTGCTCAATTTTACATTCATTATGTTACAAGCCAAGTGACATAGCTTTAATACATATTGCTGGGCTGTAAATGAATTAACTGGCCAGCCAGGCACTCACAATTTTGCTAGCCTTTCATTTGTAGCTGCCGACTAAAAATAAGGCAGTGCCAACTAAAATTACTTACTGTATATAAGAGTGAGGTTAAATGTGTTTCCCTAGCGGTAAAGGTCAAGAGTCGGGCAACCTAATATTGGCTTAAGCTCCACACATTACATTATCTATTCTGGTATGATTATAGAGTTCTTTGTGGACAAGTCGAAAATTGTGTGTCCCTAGTCTATGGTGCATAAATGTTTAATGCATAACTGACAATGTTCGTTGACATGAACTGGACATAATTCAAGACATCAGCATTAAAAATAATGTGAGTGCATTTCTGATGTGATATTTTTGGTCACATTGTGCATGATTTAGCAACTAATTATATTCCTATATTATGTGATTGTTACGAACAATAAATTCTGGATTCACATTCATGTGCATGTAAAGTAAGTAGCCATATAAACGTTCTAAACGTTATAGTACTTAGCCAATGCATATAGATTTGAGTATCTGTGAATGTGTATTGAATGGCAAAACCAACTTAAAACCCAAGTGCTTTAACGTTTTTATTTTGTGTTTCGCTTACTGATTTTGTGAAACGGACGAAAAACATTTCGCCAAATCATGGTAAATGACCAATGGGGTAAGACCACACACAGTGTGCTGCTGTGTTGAACTGGAATTCTACGTAAATACATTTTTGTGTACGCATGTGGAGATACATATTTGCAGGAGCGTAGCCTTTATTTTTCGTTGTCTGTATTACTTTTGGCTAAATTCAGTTGATCATATACAATATTTATGGGTTAAGCTGGCGCTGCTAACAAATAAATAGCTAAGAGAAAAACCACGCAATGGAACTCGGTAAAAACTTTAAAATATAATAATAAAAACAATTATTAGGCACATATATTCAATATTGAATAGTTGCCGAACAAAGTTACATCCGTATGCAATCAATGCGCTTTCAATTTAATATCAAATTTATATTTTTTTTGTTTTAAGCCCTTTCTACGCCACTGAATGTATGTACGACCATATAGACTATAACTGTAAATGTTTGTACATACAGTTGTATGTATATGTTATTGTTGCTGATGCTGCTGTTGCTGGCCATTTTAACATTGTTTTATGGTTTTGGCAGCATTTAAACAGCGAATTCATTAAATTCCAGCACAAAAATGGAGTACGCCCTCCTGTCAGTGAAACAAACACAAATCAATGTACATATATTTTGTAACTGCATATAATACATATGTAAACTTTGAGAAAAAAAAAACAAAATAAATAAATAAAAAATAGGAAACGCCAATTCTCGCGTTTAAACAATGATAGCAAGTAATTTAAAAGACTTGTGTGTATAAATGCTTTTAGAGTTTTCAATTTTGCTTTATTATCTTATTGTTTGTTGCTTTGGTTGTGGCATTTCATTAGGTGTAATATTGTGCCCGACTCATTTGCAGTAGAAATTTATTGCAAAGTGCTTGTGGCTATTTAACGTTTTTAATTGAAAAAGTTTTGTTTTTGTTGTCGAACCAGGAGCCAGACTCCTTAGGTCTTCCGCCTAGCTTCTGCTTGTGATTTGTGGTACGGAGTAGATACGTCGGCTGGTCACTGCTGGTAACCGTTGTCTAAGTTGCTCTGACTGTCAGCGACAACTACTTGCAGGCACTTATCATAATTAGCCCTGTGCTAGTGCTGCAAATGAAGAAGTTTTGCCTCAGCCTTCTAACGAGAGGTGCCCACTTGCTCCACAGGCCCATTAACAACTTATTGCCAATGGATGGATGACTGGGTGGTTGCGCGATTGGGTGGCTTTGTGGCTATTACGCTTAACTCTGGTCATGCCGATGCCAACAAAGGAAACTCTGGTGAATAAATTTTCATAACGAGAGACAGTCAGTCACTCACTCTACTTATTGTTTGTAGGAAGAGCTGCTTCATCATTATTGACAGACGTAATCAATTGCAGTCCATTAGACTTTGCAGTTGGTTGCAGACAACAATCATAATGAAACAAGGCAACTCTTGAATATTACTCTGCATTTTGGATACAGAGCATTTCCACAGAGAATATCCATACTGCACAGTAATTTTTTTCTTTTCTGTTCTGTTCTTTATTATTAAAATTTGATTGAAAATTAATAAGTAAGTAACCATTTTTTTTAAAAAAAGGCAATTTGCTTATATATATAAGATTTGGACGATAGAGGAAATGTAAGAATATAGAAGACAAATTGTCAACTCAATTCTAGCACTATTATAATTTAGTCATTAGTTTTGTAACGCATTAAAGGAGACGTTTCCGATCTAACAAGGGCATGTTTCATTAGCGTTTCTTTGTAGACCTTAGTTTCTTATGTGACTTGACTCTTTATTGCTATTCACAAACAGGTTGTTAGCATCAGTTGTTCTTTCATCAGCTCTGCAATTGGCAACTTCTGTAATTTGATTTCGATGTTTACTTTCAATGATAATATTTGTGATTTATTTATGTATACTCACCACATCGATAACACAATAAATTAGTTCAATTATAATAATACGTATATTCGTTTATTACCCTGTTTCATGATTAAACCCCAAAAATTATAAATAATGAATAACAAAATGTTTACATATGGTTTTGATTTGGTTTCTGTTGTAACTGAATAATCGCATTCAATTTGTCCGGGTCTCCCGTTGAGTTTATTACCGAAAATGTTTGCACTGGCAACTTATGTTTCTTTCGGAAATAAACAATTACTGAAATGTATTTGAATTGGAAAAAAACACTTTAATCGCTAATGCAGACAAACGCATCTATTTGCGATTATTTGGCTGGCTCTCTGTTTGCGTTTAACAATCTCTAAAGTTTTTTTTTAACTATTCTTGTAGTATGTATGATTCATTTTCTTTCACTATGAACGAGTATATAGTTAGCACATTTAATATGTGAATGGTATTTAATAATTGATGTATTTATTGTGTACTTAATGTATTCAAGCAAGTACATATCTAGAAAAACAGCACTGGGTCTTTGAAACCTGCCGTCAAATATGAAATATCGTACTCGTCTCTTTTTAGCTATCTTACAGATTTTGTTTTAGCCATTTTAACCTGTAAACGGAGTGAACTAAATTAAAACAGTTTCTGCTTGGGTATTCAGAAGTACAATATGCACATATGTATGTAAAAACAAACATGCTTATAAAGTATTTTGCTCTTGTACTGAATGTAGTTCCACTAATATGAGTAACTAATTCTCATTTGTGGCGCTTAACTTAACTATTTAAGACTGCATTGTTGACCTTACAGATTTCGTATCTATCCTTATGTTTTCCTAATATGTAAGTAACTTTGAGTATTTTAGATATACAAACTTTCAATAATTTTAATAAGTTATCATTGTTGGTTGTTAAGGCAAATAAAACTCTCAAGTTATGCTCCCAATGGATACGACTAACCGCGATATACATACATATTTTAAATATATTTTCTAAACTCCATGCTCTTACTTACATCTAGAAATTCATGAAATATGAGTTCTATATATAAACTGTATATTATATTAAGAGAATATACCAATTTAGTTGAGGACCTTCATCATACAATTTGTTGTTGGCATTAAAATTTATACTAAGTACGTGGATTTTGCTAGATGCATTAAAACAATTTTAAATTCTCGACTCGAGACCCTTTGCTTACCCTAAAAAGGTAATTTGATTTGGGTTTGGTTACAGGATAGCCTCTAAATTGCCCTTTTACGATTAACCGTAGAAATATGCGTAAATTTCAATTGCAAATTTTACTAACTTGATTTGATAAACGATTTTGTGTGTTTGAGTGTTGCACTATTTACAAGTAGAATAACTCTTCATCCATTGCCTCGTGGCGATTGGTAGTTTCGGAAAGAAAGTGGCAAACATTCGCTGGGCTATGAAACTGATCCTAGAAGCACTGGCTGCGCCCAGACGTCGACATTGGCAAGCCGCTGCCAGAGGTGGGCGTGGTCATTGTCTGACGAGTGTCACTGGCTGAGTTTGGCGGCTTCATTGACAGTAGAATGGATGCTGGTCCTGGCGAGGCAGTCACTGTGATCGCTGGAATATCCGACTTGTTACCATTGGTGGGTGTGCCCGCACGACTACCATTCGCTTCGGTAACTGTTGGCGATCCCAAACCCATGGTAGCCGACATCGGGAGCATGTTGAAGTTCAAGTGCGGCTGCGGTCGAACCGCAATTGCGATTGGCATTGATGGTTTGCGGTTAAGTGAGTGTCATCCATAGTAATACTGCCCGCTGCTCTCCGTCGACAATCCACGTGCCAGACTACGCGGCACCGTGCTGTCATAGTAGACCCCACTGCCGCCGGTCGAGGCCATTGAGTGAGGCGGCATAGGCATGCCGGTTCCAGTTCCCAATATCGCCGGCGGTGGTGATGGTGAGCTCATCAGTCCCATGCTTGTTGGGATTAGAGTACGCCGTAAGGTGCCAGCATGCGTATGCTGATGTCCAGGCACCATTATTGTGCCACTTAAATAAGTGGGTGGAATGCCACTTAAGCCCGACGGGCCCAGCATGTGTGGACCTGTGGTGCGACAAGAGGGTAGGGTATAGTAATATATATATAACCGGTGGCTATCGTTGTCGTGTTCTTGTTTTCTTTCACATATGCGAATGTGTAACATAAAAAAGCAGAGCCAGTTGCTTCCGGGCCAATGTTTTAATACCTTTAGTGGGGCTATTAATAAGCGAAATAGCTCTTAAATTTAATTTACGTGAGTTACAACAATGTTCTCCATGTGCACTTTACATATATGTATGTTTGAACAGTAGTGCGTTACTTACCTATAGTCATAGCACCACTGACGACTGGATGGCCCATGCTTGTGTATATGGTGGGCTGTGAATGTGGTGCCATCATCATACTGGCTCCTGTGGACGAGGGGTGGTGGGGTTGGCCACCCGATAAGCCAGCGTAGTTACAGTTGGGCGTCGGTGCGTATGTCATGTAGGTCTTTTGTTTGTTTGGAAATAGCCCAACAGTTGGCAATGCCATTTTACGGAGCATGCAGATGAAGCCGAGTTGTTGACGTTCAGGATGACGGTGACGACAGAGGGTATGAAATGGCAGAGCAAAGAAAAGCAGAGTTAAGCTGATGCTCATTTATTCTTACAATTCGAAATGACAACAGCCTCGTCAAGAGAGATCTGGCTTACTCATATCTGTCATAAGGACACGTTAACTCCTTTGCTGCGTTTTAATTATACTATTGATCCATTCAATTATAATAAGTAACCAGTTTGTAATGTGCAAAGATACAATTATTCACGTATAGAGTATATTTCTGAACTTTACCCATTTTGTAAATATGCCTATATATACAAACCATAAATTTAATACTTTTAAATCAGTTGGGTAACTGCATTTATAATTTTTCCTTTTCCGATCAAATATGTATAGCAAGTCTCCCAATCAAACTGTAAGCTACTCAAACTAATCTGCAGGGGCTTAAGAGTTTCAGCAGCCCGAATTTGCAGTAAACATCTTTGTATTTATTTTTTTTCATCTTTCATGCGTCAAATACCTGAGGCGCTTGTCTGTGCGGTACAGGTGCAGTAATTTTCATTTCAACCTTTCAACAATGCCCAACAAACCATCTTTTACATTCATGCATACATACATATATATACATATATATATACATATACATATATATAAATATATATATATATTAGTAGTAGTTATACTTGTGTAAGGCTGCTAGGGTTTTTGATGCCGCTCATTTCCTCATGCTCATACCCCTTGAAATAAACAACGAGAAATACAAAAATTGTTGCAACGAGCATTTGGAGCAAGGCTAGTAGCATTTTCCCAATGGTGGTGGAGAGGCCGAGGATGGCAACGGGCCGATTTAAGGATTCCTTGCTTTTGTTTGTCCAAAATGGGTTAAATGGCAAGGGAGCTTCCCTGGCGCCCGGTTTCCTCTCATTTCCTTTCAACAGAACCACAACCAGTCCGTTGCTTTTGATGCGCCCTCGTTGTCTATTGTCGGCTTGGGCAAGAACAATGAAATTTCCATATTTAGAAATGTTTATTTACCTAAGGTAATGACTACAGGTAATGGCCGAGCCACTTGCTTGGCACATAATCACTGGGGCACAAGGGACCAGTAGTCATTACAGCTATTGGAAGGTGATTTTGTTAAATACAGCATGCTGCCATTTCATCATAATTGTTCTGATAATCGCATAACTAGTCGACAGAACTGAGGTCTAACATACTAAACTAACCATCAATAGAACAGCATATCGAAACTGCATACTCACACAGAACAGGCTCGATAAGTAATTTTAATTGAAACTCACCTCATTCCTTGACGATAGGCTGGACAATGGGATGGGGGCGGTTAAGTCCACGTCAACATCAATGTCGGATATGTCGTCGCCAAATGTGTCTGCCAGATGGGTTTCACCTGTTGCCAGCTGTTGGAAATTGCTAGCAGCACCTGCACCAACACCTGAACCTCCAGTGCCAGCTGCTCCATCCATTGGTGTGTCTGCAAAGTTCTTGGCAACGCCGCTGACACTGGAGCTCCGTTTCAAACGTCCGCCACGTCGCTGAAGGGTGAGACGGCCGATGACAAGCGTCAGACAGAGTAGAACGCCGGCTGCCACCGATATGATTAGATACAGGTAAAACTGTTCCTGGTGCTCTGCATGCGAAAGTAAGTCAAAGTACAAGAGATATTGCATATAAGTCAGGGTCTTTGCGAATATATTCCTTATTTTCCTAATGGCAACAACAAGTAACAAGTAGTTAGTTTAAGCCTGGCGGAGCAGCATGATGAGTTTTACAGTTGGTTGATCTTCACTGACAGTGTGCTCGTCAACGGGTTGCCTGCATTTGTGTGGCAGGAGCGTTGTGAGTTAAAGTTTTAATCGGGCGACTTTGTTTATGACTAAAACGAAATCAAAAAGTTTACCATGTGGTGAGCAACGAGCAGGATGCAACGTGCAGCACATGCAACTTTGTGTGGGTGGCCGCATTGTCAACATTTTCCGCGCCCAAACTCCCCCACCCGACATCGAGTTCTGTTGATGACATTCGCTGAGGCTGACAGCCGAGAGTTACTTTTGAGGCATGGAAATGTGGGAACGGGAAGATGGTTTTTTTTTCTTTTAACATCGTCTGCAGTGTTTCGAAACGTGACATGGCTGATGGTATTAGTTCATGTTGTTCTTGGCTTTCTCGTCTTCACCCAAGTTGTGTGTTGCATGGACAGTGTGTGTTTGTATATCTCTGTATGTGTGTGTGAACAAAAACTTCGATTAGTTACACATGAAAGCCTTAACTGTACGAACTACATGCCAAAGGGAAACACATCGCGGGGATCTCTTAACTCACTTCGGATGTGCAGATAGGTGTTCAGCCAATTTGCCAAGAAACCAACCACTTCGACACGTTCAGTGACGATGTCCTCCTCGGTGCAGTTCAGACCAATTGGCCCCCAATCATCAACCATCTGGCACTTGCGGCGATAGAAAAAATTTCCCTTCACTAAATCAGTTCCTGTACTGACCTCATCATCAGCATTAGCAACCATATCAGAGCCTTCTGTCTCCAGCTCAATGCCATTTTCCACATTCGCTTCATTTGGAGCAGCATCGGTCGTTGTGATAATTTGTTCATTGACCAATGTAGTTGCTGCTACCGATTGATGGTTGAATGACTCCTTTATGCGGTTTAAGAGCCGCATAGATGACTGTAATCGTTCTGCGAAAAATGGCAATGTTCGAGCATTTTTTGTGTTAAGACCCACATATTCTGAGACGACCTAACATCCATCAAAGGCAAACGCAAATATCGCCGGCAGACGCTACGACGACGGCATACATTATCTGACGCAAGTTAACGTTATTCGCAAACGCAGAGCTTGGTTACATGCGCTTCGAAAATGGCTCAAACGCAAGCCACACAGATGGCTAATGAAGACGGATGGCGTGCTCTTAATATATTTATATACAATCAGCACTTGAAGCACTTTGTAGTAAGCCATAGACACCGATGCCGCCACGGCATACTCTTTTAAAAACTCGCACGAACAGGCAACATCAAATTATAAATCTATTGTTGTGCACCAGCATCAATCTGTGCAGTCTTCGCTAGTTTCGAAGCACGTGACTAATGACTCCACTATGAATCTCAAGAGTACAATAAACTTACCAAGCTTACACGAATTTAACATAAAGATATGCAAGAGTAGAGCTTACCTTCCAGGGTGCCATCGTTGCGTGACAGCAAAGGGGGTAGGAGTGTGCTCGTTGCTTCTTCTCCGGCAACATTGGTATCAAAGTCAAAGGATCGACCCACATTGGCACCTTGTAGCTTTGGGGCAGGCGGTATGGCTTCAGACTCTTTGTAGAATTGATCCTCGTCATATAGCTCATCTTGGTCCAAGTCTAGATCGGTTTGTTGCGGTTCATCCGACTCGGCAGCTGTCTCATATCGATCTTTCAGCACCTTGCGGGGTACTGAAATTTAACAAGTTCAATTGATTACAGCGGAAGTCAATTTGAAGGCAAGTGAATGTAATACTTACTGCATGTATATACGACCTTCAGATACATTCGCACATCAGTCTTGCAGGGTCGACCGAAGGTGCCAGCATCAGCTGTTACCGAGCAGCGCCGTCTTCCGTGACAGATTTGCATCACAGTCTCTGTGGCGTAGGAGACAAGGCAGGCTAAAAAGAAAAAAAAACATGTATACTTTGAGATAGGAAGGCACTTAATTATACAAGTAAATACGATTGCTTACTGGGTTGACCAGTGTCCTCTCGGTTGATCTGGACACTACCAGATGGTCCGCCCTGGCCACCGCACTGGACACTCTCCCGCTCCGTGTGGCCAAAGGAAGCACTGTAAATGGCAATGCGAGAGTACGGATTGCACATCAACGGCATATTGTCGTTCTCGCAGGCCAACTTGCTACGGAATTCGTCTGCGTCCGATGGCAGGAATGCACAAAATGATTGAAACCATGTAATAAAAGTACGTTTAATAAAATACAAAATATGCTTTAATTGCGCTGATTGGAATTTACAGAATCATTATCATTCAACCAGAGAATCAATAAATAAGGGCATACATGCATGCAAAAGTGGTCAGATTTTATTCTTTGTAATCTTTTTACTGAGATACTTGACAGTGAAGTCGATTTGAATGATTTATTTTATTATATTATATATGTATATATATTTATACGCTATGTTTTTCACAATGATTTAACAACAATTGCCACAATTAAAAGCACAAGAGTTTTTAAATCGAATTAATTACTCATACGCCTCGATGCCTTTAACTTTTGAGTTGTCATTTCATATTAAAATCAATTAAAAAAGTTAAATAAGGCGACTGCATACTGCAATTAGCCAGCAATAACATTGGGTTGCAAATGTCATACACGTTTCATTTCGTATAATTTATGAAAATGTTTGCTTTTCTACAAACTTTATCAGCAAGGCATACTCTTTTAATTAAAATCAATAATTACTATGCGAAAAAAAACATTTGAATAAATGATGCACCTATCCATTCAAACGTCAAAATAAATTTAAATAAGCACTCTAATGCATATTAATGTGGCTACCCATTTTACAGACAACATTGTATACTTTTGTAAGTATCAGTGTTGCATTAATTAATCATACGCCATGTTGCATTTAACTTAATTTGATAAACGAGTCCTACGACACTGCGCTAGAAGAAATCAAAGTAAAATATATCATCCAATTACTCTGTTTAGCTATGTATCTCAAATGTCTGAGGGCATTTCGGAGCTCTGTTGCACATACTATGTGTGATTGTACATTTCATATGATATACGTCTTACAAAGCAATCTGTTGGATGCCAGCCAAGTTGAGATTTGCAATTGTCAAAGTACAGTCAAGAGTGATTTTCAGCATTTTCGAGTTATTTTGCTTCCATTGCTCAAAGTGGCCCGGAAAGGGTCGAAGCTTAAGCAATTATGAAGTGTGCTGCTGGCGCTCTTTTTCTTGCTTTGCACTTTTACGGGCACCTTTAAGTGCTATGTACGATATGTATGTATATATGTAGACTTATATATGTATATATAATATTCATCTCTTCTTATATACATAATTTGATGAATACTAAAAGGAATTTCTGTAGCCAGAGTAAGGTCCGAGATGAACTTTAATAAATTTGGTAAATATTTGCATAGCATGTTTACAGCCTGGGCCTTTGGCATTGACTGCATAACCCCGGCCCTTGGATGCGACTCCCACATGGTACGTGCACGGTCGTCCTATTGGGTGCTGTGATTCCCAGCTCCGTTTGTGAGTGCGAGTGCACGTTTTATTATTGAGAGACGTGAGAAAAGTTGAAAATTGCCATATTTTTATGACCACAATGTGCCGTCTGGCACGGTGTAAGCTCCTCCACCACTCAGTCTTTCATTCCTCGCCAGCAGTGGCAATGACTGTGCCTCTGGCTCCGGCTGTGACTGCTATGCAATGTTCGCCTCAAGCCCCGGAGTTGGGCTTCGTGTTGCTTGCGCTTCCACGCACATAACCAGGCCGTCATTTTTCAACGTTTTCCACTCGTACTTTGCAGTTTTATTACTTGTCGCTGGTGTCCATAATGAGCAAAAGATAACAGACAATTTAGAAAAAAAAACAGCTCTCCTTAATTATATTACCTCAGCGAGGCCCCTGCAGTGCCCCTTGGTTGCCACGACAGACGTGCTAGCCAAGTACTGAGCTATGCGGACCAAGTACAACCAAACTGCCCTTTTTCAACCCGCTGTGCATTTCCCTTTTCTAATTTGAATGGTGCGCTGCTCTTTTGTCTCTCTCCTGTTTGTTTCACTGCTTCGGTTTGTTTGTGTGCTTTTTAACAAGATAACATCTGCGTCACTTGTCACAAAAAAATACAAAAAATTCTGTAAAAAAAAAAAAGAAAATAATATTTCCGGCAAAGTTGCCAAGTGCTGGGAATGGCTGAGAATGGCTAACAGGCTGACGCAAATTACCAAAGAATTACATAGAACGAAGAGATCTTTTCGGCTCTGCCAATTCGAATCTGAATACAGTTCAATTGAACTGTCTGCTGAGAGCATTAAGAACTCGTTTAACGATTGTCATCCAATGCAGCTGGATGGCAAAAATGACAACGGCTCAAAAGCAAAGTGTCTCAAATGGGATGAGGCCCCTCTTAGGTGGGTTCATCTGTTCGCTTATCGGCTTTAGTTTGCCGAGTGATTACGATTAAACATGAATTGCTTAGCGGATCGTAAATAATCGAGTGCCATTAGCCCAAACACTATTGGCATAGTCCAACCGGAGTGTGAACGAGGAAGAGTGCTGCGAAAAAAAATGCACAGAGAAAAACTATGCAAATAACTCAGCAAAAAGTTTATTCAACTATTTTAATGCTGGAAAAAGCAAATGCAAAAGCGCAGCTGCATTTTTCATTATGCTCCAAGCTGAATTTGCAGCACCAGCAAACCTTTGTCCAATACCAGTACCAGTACCAGTCATTCTTATCGCCTTAAAGTTCTATTTAATTGAAGTTCTCATTAATTTTATTTTTGCTCATTTTGATAATTATTTATTACTTTTTATTGCAGACGCCATTTGAGTGTATTGGTCTTATGAGTGACTCTAATGATATTATTATACAATATCTCTTCAGAGTATCTGTACTTTACAAGTTGTACTCAGTTAAGGGATAATAAACAATAAAATTTTGTTGGAAGAGATTTCAGTTATGGTATTAAAACTGAAGCTACTCTATTGATTGTTACCGTTCCTTTTAAATCGGTCACTGATTTTTTACGAAATGTAACTATATATCAAAGTATGTATGCATATTCTGTTTATCTGTAATAATTTATAGATTTTATAGACTAACTGGAGATTGCAAAACATACTTTAACACAAAACTGGAGCATTTGTACTTTATTGACATTAAAATCATCTGCACGTTGCTTCAATAAATGATTTCTTGTTTCATTTAGTGAAAATAAATTTGCTTGTTTGCCACAGAACTTAAATTGATGTTTGGCACTTTAGCATCTGGCAAATATTCATTTTGCCACTGAGCAAAATAAAATATATATCACGGTACACGCGGCAAGGACAAAATCGAGAGGCGGATAACCTGGAAAACTGTGCAACTCTCGACTGGGCGCAATCCGCATCGATTATATTTTTTAAAGTGCATGCAAGTGTTTGTGTATGGACCAAAGTACCGGTTGGCTGACCTCGTAAAGGAGTGGCATACTTACATGGACGGCATTTGTAGGCAATCTCGACGAATTTTCGTATGCCCGAGCAAGGATCCCCAGTGGTGTGCGTTTTGGAATTCGCAGCGAACTTGCAGTGCCTCTTCTTTTGGCAGGCGTCCACCACAGTCTGCAGCAGGGCATACTATAAGAAAATACAGATACAAGCGGCAAGATATAGTGGCTATAAGTAAGTAGGTCTGTGCATGTATATAGCATATTGGTAGAGCAAGTGAGCGGGTTCGATGAGGGTGCTATTGATAGATTGTTCGGCGCAGATGGCAACTGTAGCCGCATCCTTGAATTCGGTGGCGGCAATGGAACAACAACGAACAGCTGCCAACAATGGATGCTGGTTGGCGCTGGCATGGCGCCACCTCAGCTGCAGAGTCGTAAATCTCTGTCTGCCTACGAGATTAAGCTATGAATGCATTTCATATGCCTTAACAATTCCACAGGCGCAAAAAGCGGCAAACAGCGCTCAGATGTTGCATATGCATATGTAATGCTGCACATCCTAGTGCCACAACATATATATTCTGTCTGTGTGTACGTACGGAAGCTGTAGTCAGTGCTTAAAATTCCGCAAAACAGTAGTTATCTAGCCAGTTATACGGGCATGTATGAATAGGTGAATAATTATAATTTTGTTCAAATTTGTGAATTGCCTCGGGGCGAAATATGCGTCCAACTACTTAGTGGATGACAGATTCAACTTTAATCGGATTATCCACCGCACGGCATTTAAAAGGATGCTTTCGGTTTCTTTTATTTAAATTAAATTTGATTAAATTTATTTAATTTGTTGCTAATGATTTTTGTATTGCCACTCTTTGAATGAATTCTTACTTGTTTTGTGCAATTTGTTTAAATTAAATTAATATGGTAATCTCGGACGTTATCACGACTACAACTCAGTTCAGTTGAGACAAATAATTTGATTCGTTATTAAATAGTGAGATTTTTGAACCGCACTTTGTGCCTCAGATACAAAAGGCAACCAACCATAATTGCATTTTGAGGTTACTACGAACCCAAGATGAAACTCCTCTGCATGCGTATGGCACGCACGACTGCTGCTTGTGAGCTCGTCTCGTCTAGTCTCGTCATAATTTGTTTACCCTCATTTTGGGTGTCGTTCGAGCATGCACGGGTTTACGGGTCACTCGGAACTCTCAACTGGCATTGGGAATGTGCAGTGTGGGGGAGTAGTTGTGGCGTTGCTGCAATGTGCCCAGCCCCATAAGTCAAGAGTCAAACTTGTGGTCGGGCGCAATTCAGTTCCGCTTTAAGGAGCCACCGGAAATGAAGCGTGAGTATCCTGTCCCTGGCCGTGTACCCGTTTGCGGTTATTCTCAACCGCATGTCACATACCGCACATGAAGTCATCGTCTTACTTTAAATTGATGTGCTCAATCAAACGAAATGGGGAAAGCTTCGTCACAAACCGTTTTTGAAGGATATGGTTCAATGAAAAATTAACTACCACACAGGTTCCACACAATATTGCTCCAGCTACACAATATTGCCGTTTGCGAATACCAAACGACCTCATAAATGTGACAAATTGCGGCATATACATACATACATACATATATACAAAAACACTCACATGAGAGGGCAAACCACTTTCACAGCACTAAATTATTTGCGAAGTGAAGTTCAATTTGATTTCAAATTTTTAATAGTATATGTGTTGTATTTGCCCCAAATCACTACAACGATATTAATGACAGTCGCAGTCGAAGAACCTTGATTTTTTGATTGCATTTGCCTATATTTGTCCCACTTACACTAATATTCGCCATTGCAGTAAATATTAAAGCACATGTAAAAAAAATATATACATATTACGGGCTATTGATGTCAGAGCGTTGATGGCAACGATTACATCCGCTTGACTGTTGTATTTATGTATACATAAACCATATATGTATATATAAATAAGTACACTTGTGAATATACATATATATATATATGTGTTTGTTTACAAATGCTGTATTTGGTCGGTTTAAGCTTTGACTGGGTAAGTAACTAAAAATTTTATATGATTTATGCCTTTTGCTTGGCCAAAGTGAATCGAATCGATTTTCATTATGAATTATTGCTGTTTTTATGGCATCGTTCTGCTTCACTGATTTATTTCAACTGCCTGCTTTTCTATATGTTATGTGTGAGGGAGTGTGTATTTGACCAAAAGGCAGCTATTTTATCGCGTTCGTATGTATAGCCTCATCTTTGAATGCAGACTGTGGAATCGTGCGGAAAATGGAAAAAATACATTTAGTCGAAAAAGGTAAGCCAAAGAACTGCCTGAGTTGCTCGAGTAGGCTGATGTCGATGCAATATGTAGAAGGACACACTGTATTAGTCGAAAGGAAGGCTCAGACATCCTACACATATACATACATATATAACATATACTGTGTGTGAGGCTAAGTAGATGAGTGAACGGGTGTTCAGCAGTGCTCTCAATATGGCTGAGCCTTCTTTTCGATGATGAGTGCGACGATGATGGAATTGCAATTATACTGATTCAGCTTACCTGTAATCCGCTTACGGTACACGTTTCCGGCGGTTTGACTTCAATTTCAGTGCCGCTGTGGATGACAGCATCGCCAGCACTTCCGGTCGTGGTAAAGTCCTCTTGCGAGACTGGCGGACACAAGCTGTGGTCGGATAAATCTGTTCAAGTATACGAAAGGGCAATTTTTTTGTGAACGTGTCGTTGTCGGTGTCGTCGTCGTTTTTCGAAGTACGCTGAAGTGGTGCGAAGTGAGGTGGACTGAAGTGGACTAGAGTGTGGAGTGGATCTGCGTGGCATGGAGTGGTTATCGGGGTCGAGTGCCAAGTAGAAACAGCATTCAATGCAAACGCTTCCACAGCCATTTCGATCTGTGAGCATCTACGAAATCTCCAAATTCGCCACCGACCATGTAGGGTCGGGCACACACACAGTATACTTGATATGGGCGTATGCGGAGCACGGTTCGCTCCTCATTTGCTTTCATTGTGCTTGTCTGTCTGTCTGTCAGACTGCTTGTTTGACTGCGCACCACTACTACCACTACTACTCGTGTGGGCGTTGGTAAGTACACTGAGGGGCACAACATACCCACGTGCACACACAAATAAGTAAAATACAATGCGTACAATCGACGCGTGTAACGGACAAACTTTAGGCAACAATCAATCAATTGCGATATTGGCATTCGCTTCAGTCCAAGAGCCCGACCATTCGCTGTTCAGTCCACTTGACGCCCTTGGCCCTCGTGCTCATTTCATTCCACATCCATATCCGCATCCACCTACAATTCCAATTCGAATTCCACATCGACTTCGCTCTTCTTCGAACGTGACAATGGAACATACCACCCGCTCGTCCGTACTGGGCCAGTTCTATGGAAATGCTAGTGCCACGTGGACAGCTGAGTGACAGCTGTTCTGAATCGCATCCGGCACGCTGGTACGTCCGCAAGGTGGCGGCGAGCAGAGCTGAAAGCAAACAACGCCAAAATCTGGATGCATTAATATATGTATAGATATAAAGAACAAAGCGAAAAGAAAAACATATAGATATATATATATATATACGTATATATATAAATATATAATGCATAGGAAATGCACAGAGACAGCAAACTACGATATAAAGACTACAGGCAACAGTGGTTGAGCTCCAGAATTATACTTAAGGAAATTCAAATAAATCAATATTATTAAGTCTAATCCATAAAATAAGATAATAGGCATCAAAGGTATCTAGGCATCTGAGCTTATCGGACAGCTCTTTGCAAAAATTATCTTTTGTGATATCAAACAATTGGTACAATTCCTCTTCAAATAAATATATTTCACAAGCTTTATCAGTGTCTGAAGGGAAAGGAAGCTCCGACATGAATAAAATAGAATTCCATTTTAATTTTCTGTGTACAGTATATAAATTGGAATTTTTGTAATCAATTGAAATGTCATGTCGCAAATTCGTATCAATTCTTAATTTTATCTGTGGCTAAATAACAGTAGAATACAAAATTAATTGTATTTATAATAAACTTTAAGGGGAATTGAATTGATGTGTACTGAACTGTGGCAGGTATTCACACAATGTGGAACGGAAAAATAGTCTTGAAGTACACGAAAGTAAATTGAATTTCCATTATGCAATCGTTCAGTCTTCAACTTAACTGACACTTGACACCTAAGCAAACTCAGACATTCAATTTTCATGTGAAATTATTCCCAAACATTTTTACTCGTAGCTTTTTGGCAGCGGAAAAAATGGTGTGCCATTTGTTTCTGTTTATTGTACATTTCTCTTATCCACTTTAGAGGCGACAACGGTGATGGGGCATCCTCTGAGCCACTGACTTCATTACCCAAATTGTTTACGTGTGTTCGCCTGTGTGTGTGTGTGAAAATGTGTGTATGCATGAGTAAGTGTTTACACTACAAAACAAATGCCTTACAATAGCTGTCAAAGGGGGATGTGAGGTGGGGAATGTGTGTTACGAGCATAAACTGATGGGAACTAGAGCAATACGTGTGTGTTACACATGTATCCACATGTATAGACAAACATATTCATGTATTATTTTGTATTATTGAAAGCCACTTTTTGCCGTGAATTCCACCATGATAGATTGTTTGAATTTTGTGCAAAAGTCAGTTGCACACATGAAAAGCTACAAAAGCAATTAGCAATTAAATCATAGCTAGTTGGAACTATATATAAAAGCAATTCATTTTATAACATGGAAGGATATCCGCTGGTAGTAATCAAGTAATAATTTGAGTAAACGTTATTCTGTTCTAGTCATGTGGCGGGTATAGAAAATTGTCTCAATTATAACTAATGTTTACCGATACCTTTGCTTGGCTAACTGTGAATATTTCATTTTCAGAAGTAGTAAATATCCAACATTTTCAGGAGCAAAAACCGTTTCGAGCATCTTAATAATTGTAATTACAAAGAGGTACGCTATTAGAGAAATGGCTGGTTACGAAAATGGAAACATCTCCTAGGTTGTAATACCAGCCAGACCCTAAGTAACTGTAACACGTGTGCACATTTATTTCCCCCTAAATCACAAAACCTGACGGCGTCTTCCCGACAGTTTACGACCGCGATGCGTCCTTAGGCCGGGTCTCCGGCTTCAGATACAGCAAGCACTCCAGGTGGACGTTTCACGTAAATTTATGCTACATAAAATTATAATAACTCTTTCACTTTTCATAATTTTGGTAAGCATTTACCCTGCTGTTTAGTTAAGCAAATGCAGACCGCCCCGCCGACCACACAAACACAAGTGTTACGATTTATAAAGTAAGCAAACAATAATGGTATACCCTGTAATCGGAATAGACTCTCTGATTTTTACAAATATGTATGAGTATGAGAGACTATATATATGGAGGTCCTATCTCAATTCGGCATTACGTTGAAAAATTTCTATGTATAAAAATTTGGAATTCCAAAACGTTCTGCATCATTTCTTTTAAAGTTATTTAATTTGACATTGCTCGTGTTCAGAGCAGGGAAAATAGAAAAACAAGAATATTAACGACCCTGCGGCATTT
This sequence comes from Drosophila kambysellisi, assembly GCA_035042185.1. Classification (NCBI taxonomy): domain Eukaryota; kingdom Metazoa; phylum Arthropoda; class Insecta; order Diptera; family Drosophilidae; genus Drosophila; species Drosophila kambysellisi. The sequence continues at coordinate 1,384,060 of JAWNLS010000855.1, forward strand.
ATTGTAAGTATGTGGCCGTAGAGTTGTTGAAGCATCTACTCATAGGTGAGGGCGACGAGGTGTGGAAACCTGCTGAGGCACTCGTGTGCGAGTGCTCAGGATCCTGTCGCCTCCAGTTAAATTTTACAGCTCAAGCAAGACACTAAAAGGCATCGCATATGACAAAGGCACAAGGACGACATTCCTCATCCGTCCCCCAAGGTTGTCCTTCACCAGGCAAGCAAAGATGGGAGATTAAAGCACATCTTAATGTGAACCGACTCGGGGAAATGTGAAACAAGCGCACAGGCCGTGAAAGTTGCCGTTATCAACGCGACCCAAGGCGCCAGTAGCAGGAACAGTACGCGGTCTAAGTACAATAACAATGTCAGGACAGTGCCCTTCAGATGTCTCCTTGATTAGGGGGGTCGGAGTAGAGCATATGTATCAGACCATTTTTTGTGTGCGGTATCTATTTTACCAATTTAAGAAATCAAAACTAATAAGAATGCTCTATGCGAGAAAGCTCGACTAAGAGATACCCTGGATAGCCTGACTGAAAATAAATGTAAATTTTCGTTTTTTAATAGTTACTTTATTTATATCGGTATTCATGCCACTGAGATCCGCTATCATACTGATCAAGAATATATAAATTTTATGGGAGTTTGGTAAGATTTATAGTTTTTTAGTGGCATTATTGCTATCTGTAAGCGATACTTATCAATATTAGAAAAATTGTTATAATTCACAAATATTATAGTCTCTACCTCGTAGTCTCTGAGATTCACTCCAATAGTGTTAAATAATATTTAATCTTAATGGGGTCGGGTAATTTCTTTAACCTACAACACACTGCCGCAATTTCATTGCATCAACGATTGAATATTTATAGCTAGCATAAGACCCACAAGTAATAGGAGGTGACGACCAGTTTACTGCCGAGTTTCCCAAGTTGTTGGTGCTTTTGCAACAACATATAAATTGAAAGTTTAGACGAAGTTGGAAAAGCAATGTCCTTGAAATTAATGACCCAGACCGTTAAGCACTCGAAAGAAAGTTTCAAAAAATATTTAATTGCACTTAAAGCCCTGTTAATAGATGTGTGCAGATGAGCGTAAAAAATGTTGATACATTTTAAGGGGCACTTGCAAGTGGTGCTCATTCTCTTATACAAGCTTCGATAATTGTATAAGAGCACATTGACATACCTTTGTGAGAATTTAATCATTTAATTGCCAGATTGAAAATGTGGAAAATGAAAAAATTCATTTGTTTTTCAAATTGGATATCTTTTTACACATCATTTAAACGGAATCATTTATTTTTGTACTGCGGCAAATATGGCAATTAATTTTTGCAAGCATATCCAATCTGACGATTGATTCAATCGATAAGTTAATCGAATATTTAGAGCTGATGACAGAATATTTGAATATACTCGTATATGGCAAATTTTCTTTGGAAAGAGGCATTCGCAAATATTTCATAGTACATGCATATGTACACATTGATATTATATATATACTATACTATAAATAGAAATGAAACCATACCAAAATCCGTCGTGGATTTTATTTGGTTTACATAAGATATGTGTACATATGTGTGTAATATGTAACGTGTACAATTTTGCGTGTCTCGATTTGTTGTATTAGTGGCACTGGTAGAACTATCCTCAAAGTGGTTCATGGTCATGATTCAACATTTATGACAATGAAGCGTGGATTGGCAGCATCTCTTTTCGAGTATCTACTGTGACGGGCAGTTAATTAATGTGGTTTAATTTATGAATGTTTGTTTTGGCTACCCTATTAATCATTAATGACGAACATAAATATTTGGTCGCTCTCGCTTTTCAGATCATTTGTGAAACTCTGTCCGTAGAAAACATTTTCGTTGCCTTGAACTGAAACTGGACAACGGAAAATACACAAAAGCCATAAACAGCCACTTTGATTATGTATTTGTGCTTAATTATGATTTATACATAAGTACATAAAAATTTATGTATATATACATAAACACAAATACATAAATACGTACTTTACAGAGGGCAACGAGGCGGATAAAAACGCCAATTCAGTTCTAGGGACTGGCATAAAAATTTGTGAAGTGGGAGTTGGCGCCTGCACTCGGCATCAGGCATTAGCTAAAAAGCGTCACAGGACCCCAGTCACAGGACGATGGCAACAACAGGGGGCGATTATTGCTGCAGATATAACGGAAACCGACGCGAATTTATATATGTAGATGTGGCTACACAAGAATCTGAAATGCGAAATGTGAAAAAAGTAAAACAAAACATTTACCCAAAGGATCAACTCGATAAATAACTTCCGGCATGACGGGCCGCGTCAGCAGGCACACAACAGTCAGCAACCAGGCGATTCTGCTCCAGCTACGTTCCCAAGAGCTCTGGTAGTGCACGTGCCGACATTTGCTTGGTTGGGGCTGCGATAGGCAAGTGGCATGGCATTGCCAGCGCTGCCGTTGCAGATGCCGTGCGGGATTAGGCTCCTGTTCGGCCATTGCCAACGCCCGGAATTGGTGTGGATGTTGCTGTTGTTGTTGATGTTGTTGTTGCCGTTCCTGCTGTCGCCGACTCAGTCTCTGTGTTGGCCACTGTTATCGTTGTTTAGCGGCTGCTGTTGATTTGATGTTCTTTATGGTCGATTTTATTGCGTGCCCTCAGATTTGGCGATTTGCATTTTTTGAATTCTCATATTTATTGTTATCATCAGCGGCGTCGATTGTGATGCCTCATATGACTGGTCAATATACTCGCATTCGTGTTCATGTTTATATTTATATTCATATTTGTATACATTTTCGTATTCATGGCATTGGCATCGTCGCATCGATCCTATCATCTGCTTTAATGGGAAGTATGAATCAATATACAATTTTGTTTATACAATTTTTATTTGCGCTTCATCACACTAAATGTTGCTCATGCTTTATAACTGGAATTATTATGAAAAATATTTTGATTTCTTTATGTCACTTTTTTATGATTTGTTTTGTGTCTGGTTTGTTAGTTTTTGTTCTGTACAAGAAATTCAATTAATATAATTTCACACGCTGTTAGCGTTTGCTATTTTTTTTTTGTGATTTTTATTTTTTTTTTTATATATGCATTTTATCAATTTATAGCTGCACGATGTAGATTCTGGATTTAAAACACAATTTTATTACTTGGTACTTAAACATTGATTGTTTAATGTAAAAAAAAGACAAACCACATTCGCTTTGAATATTTTGTATTTGCTTAATACAAATTATTAAATTATGTGCTTTTCATTTTCGCGGCGTTTTTTTTTTTTTTTTGTTTATTTTGAGTTTGAGGTTGTTTATCGAATTCCACGTTAATTTTAAATTAAAATTCACCACTTAAATTACAATTAATTAGTTTGGTTAACAATTTGTAAGCTTTTTGTTTTGACATACCCAAAAGCGACTCTAAACAAATTTAACTTTCTGTAGCAATTGTGAATAGAGCAGTTTTAGCGGTAAAATATCCTTTGTTTTCGGCACATTGTTTTCATTACTCTGGGGATTTTAGTCTCATTAATTTGCAAACTGCACATTCAATTTTTAAGCCTGTATTACTAATTGTGTTGTTTAAAATCAATTGCACGATTTAAAACAGAATTTCAATATTATATTAATGCTAATTAGCATAAATAATTTTACTGTTTTTAGTCTAAATTTATCTTTTGTCAAACTTAACAAAGTAGAGCTGAACATTTAAAATAATAAGATAATAAGATAATAAGATACGGTAGCTTACTCCTCGAAATTTCTAATGAACTGATACAATTTTTGGTTTATAATAACATTTATATAAGATTTTTTAAAAAATATATAGTATCAACTGGCGCAGAAAATATATATTTGCTTGCATAAGGCTATATGAGTGCCTGTTTTTGTGAAAAGTAATGAATATTTTTGCTTGGAGTTTTGAAAATTTAATATTTTTATGTTTGAAGAAAAATACACAAAATAAAATGTGTGTAAAATGGATTTTTCCATTTTGTGAGCTGCCAATGTCAGATAGAAAGGACCATATGAAACTCTGACTATCTCTTTTTCACTGATTTCCCATCAAGGGTAGTTTTCTATAGTTATCGGCTTCCATAGGTTGCCACAACAAGTGAGTTGAGCGCATTCCGGCTAGATTAAAAGTACACAAAAGGTATCAATTGTGTTCATTTATCCATGAAATTCTAACATTGATGTGCGGCAAGCCAGCAAAAGCAACCCGTACGAGATGAGTAATGGGCAACTTACATGCACACACTTACATACACACACTACACACACACACACAGACAGACACAAAAACAAGCATACATGCAAGCACCAGTATACCCAAAATATACAAAAAAAAAAAAAAAAAAACACACGCACCAACAAAATACATGAATTGCGTATTTGCCATGTGGTATGTTTTAGGATGCTGCGTGCTGAGGTTTTTGTAAAGTCGGTAAAAGATGCGAGTTGTAGTATGACAAAACATTCATTAACTGACACTTTCGGACGGCTGGTCTAACAAGGCCGAACCCGAATGTTGCTTCTGTTTTGCACGCTGAAGTGACGGATGAACACAAACTGATGAAAGCTAAACCCCAGCGATAGGAGAAGCAACTTTCGGATCGGGTTGAGTATTAAGCGTGTAGGGACCATACAAATCCCTTGTTATCCTGAGAGCTATGAGTAAGTACGTCAGTTTCAAGCACACAAAACACAAGCACACAAACACGCAAACACACATTCACAAACATGCAAACATACACGCACACATCCAAACAAACACATGCACATACAGAAACACTCGAGAAGCACACACACAAACCTGCATATGTTTAGCTGCTTTGCTTGGCTAAAAAAATGCTTCTTTATGTTGGCTTAATGTATTTCTCGGCGTTTTCTTCGTTATTGTTCGCCTGCGAGAAACCCAAAAACCGCAAACTTTCAAAAGCAAACTTCATATTTTGCAAGCTGAGCGGAAAGTGCTTGTCCTGCCCAACCCGTGCCCGCACCCTCACCCTCACTCGCCCACACCACACAACCGACACCATGAACCCCCTACTGGCTATGGTCCTACTAGTGACACCATTCCATATGCTTCTAGGGGATGCAGCTGCAAAGGCAGCAGTAGCAGCAGTAGCAGCAGCGGCAGCAGCAACATCAGCAGTGGCCAGCGTTGACGGCATCGTCAACGTCAGCGTCGACATCGACGTTTGTGCTTGTCTTGAGTTGCCTTTGTATCTGTATCTGAATCTGTTGGATATCTGACGTGCCGTCGAAGGCGTTTTAGTTGTTTTGCCTCGGCTTTGACTGCTTGTTGAAGGTTTTGTAAAGGTTGCTGCAGCCACCACTCATCATGATGAACTTTCTGCCGAACTTTGGTTTATGGCTTTTCGGTGTTTTTCTTTTTCAGACAAAAAACTAATATATATATATATATATATATATACATTTCATATTTATATATAAATATTTTAACTTTCATCTTGGCCAGCATCCGCTGCCGCAGGCAAAATTCTTACTTAGGGTTGGACGTCTGGCTTAGACGGGGTTTTTGGGGGGGGTTAAACATAACTACATACATAGTGGTTAGATGTTAGTTGCTTGGCACTAACAAGTTCAGTTGCGTACAGTTATTTATTTGAATTTATTTAAGCGGAAAGTTGCGCTCGTAATTTTCTCATCTTTTGTGCTCAGTTCAATTTAGCGGAAAATTGAATTCATATTGAAATTGGTCGGTCAGCGAACTTATCCGCGTCCACCACCCAAATTCCATGCAAATATCAAACAGACAGTTTTTGCGACTCGCTCAAATAGCCAAATAAAATCAATGGCGTTTTCAGCACATCGTGTCCACCGCAAAACAGGAAAATACAGCGGCAGTCACCCGCTTTCAAATTCATCAGTGGCTTTGGCCGCAAACCAATGAAAATACGCTTTATGTCTGTCAAATGAATAATTTTCCAAATTGTTTGATTCGTTCGATAAACTAGTAAGTTTAAATTCAGAGTCGGTAAATTTAACAACGAATTTTTCGCACACCCATAAACCGAACGCTCGATAACAATTTGATAATCAAATTTGAGCTACACATTATACCCATCTTCGGGTAAATTGTGTCAGAGTCAGCCCAAGGGAGCAAACGAACGGATTTGGATTAAAACAGATTCACCTAACAGATACAATCTAGTTTTTGTTGGGGATTGTCAGGCATTCTAAATTGAATACATAGATTGTGTACAAAGCGCCCATAAATCTTCAACTGGCCCAATTGCCTCAAAATACAGAACTCATATTCACATGCAGTGATTGATAGCCACGGCAAAGAGGAACTTGAATATGGTAATTTTCGTTGAACCCTTGCCTTGTCGGCTGTCGACACCAATGTTCGAAAAAGATAAATGCATGCTTAAGGAATCCCAAGCAGCTTTCAGAGGTCTAAATCAAAATTATGGCTTAGCGTCAGAACTCTGCCAACAGGGATTGAAAAGTTTTGCTACTGCGAAGAGCGAGCGAATTGCAAGGGGATTTTGGGCAGTTGGCAGTGAGCAGTGAGCAAGGTAAATATTTATTGGCTCAATAATTTGGCAACATTTTGGAGGATTAATGTGCAAATTCCAGAGCTATAAATTATTTCCAGCCGTATTCCTAAATTATATAAAATAAATACAGAATAAAAAAGTCCGACGCAATCAGAAAAACGAAAGTATGGGTCTGTTTTGTGTGTGTGTGTGTACAATATATGCGAGTGCCTGTGCGTATGTGTGTGTATGTCAGTTGGGGGAGCCTGGGGTTTTTTTGTGCAAGGACACGCAACCATAATAAAAACTTGTTGAAAAATTTACGAGCACAGCAGCATCAAAGGACAAATCGGACAAAACAGGCCCAGGCAATTGGCCACGTGAGCAACCGCTGGTCGGCTGTTGGTCACGTTCTGTTCTCTCTACAGATCCCAATCCCGCCGTCCAGTGGAACGACAAGGGCGTGTTTATTTATGTCGTGGCTACCGCTGAAAAGTTTAGTCGTTGTACGTGTCAAAAACTTTTGACATTGCAATAGCTTCTCGACTCCTCAAGAAGTCAGCAGCTGCATTTAGGGGACCCCAGCTGTTGGCCTATTAAATCGTACCGAACACAGAATGAATCGGGCAAACACCGCTGTGCCCCAAAACAATTCGAATGGCAAAGTTAAGACACTGACTAATTTGGTTAGCGGGTCGCGTACAACTTTCATTGGTAACTAGAATATGTTATTAAATAATGTCTGGTACATGAGCTACCTAGCCAAAAATCACAAAACAGCCACGTGACACAGCCACGACACAGCAGCAACCTAGGCAGTGACGAAGGCGAAGACTTCCGAGCAGAGACAGAGTCAGAGGCACAGGCAGCGGCACGGGCTGTGGCTTAGGCTGTGGCAGTTGCAGAGAATGGTGTCTTTATTCAGTAAATAATTGATCAGGGTTCGTGCAAATCTCGGAGCATCTGTGCTGTGTTAAATATGCCGCATATTAAATTTGGTTTAGCAGCCCTGGCTCATGCTTGATGAGGGCATAGTCAGGCCAGTCAAGTCATGGAGTCATAGTGACCACAATTGCCCTTGTCCTTTATTACTTGCCCAGCATTATTTTTAATCATTGGGCTCAGCTTTAATACATAGTCCAACGAAATGAACACGGACCACACGGCCTTCAAAAGTAATTTCTATAAAGCTGGCAAGTAACAAAACCAACAGAAATTCTAAACATGTGTTATTTTCATTTGATTAAACTACGTTCAGATATGTAATTGAACTTAGCTATTGAATATTGTTCTTTAATCTGATAAGTGAACAATTCACGAGCAGCAAATGCTTTTCATGCCCAACAAGGGACGAACACCTGTTCCGGGAATTTTCCAAAAGGTAATGCTTCTGGAGCACTTATATGAAAATATACGCGAACATATAATAAAGTGCGTGTGCCGCAAAATAAAAATAAATAAAAATGAAAATGAAAAAGAAAAGTAACAAAAAAACCACGAGTAAAACCAAACAAAAAATGGTTCGTGGTATCAAGGGCAAAAACATACATTTTCCGCTTTACGATGGCATTTGGCGAAAGTAAAATGAAAGGGGCTCTGAATGGCCAAAGAATGGCGTGAGACGATGGTCATGGAGATGCTGCGCAGCTGCGTCAAATGACGAAAGAACAAAGAAAGACCAGTGGAGTCGAAAGTTGGAGGAGCCGAACTACATATTCGCATACGAACCGTGGCCGAGTAAGCGATGTGGGATGTGGGCCGGGATATGAAGATGTTGGGATTGCGGGGTGTGGCATGTGGCAACTGGCAAGTGGCAAGTGGCAAGCGGTGGCAAGTGTACGCGGACGGTGAAATGTTGGCTCTGTTGAAGGCAATAAAATGAAATTACAACTTAATTGTCATAAATAATTCAAGAGATTCCTTGCCAGCAGAGAGCGCCAAAGTCAAAAACTCTGCGTTGCTAGCGAAATCAGAGCGACCCGCAAATAACTCGACTGCGTCACTCTCTCCCCTTCGTCTTAGCTTAGAGCTTTAACTACAACACCCCCGCCACCAATAAGTGTTGCCCTGTCCACCTTCTTCTGCATCGCTTAACAAACATTTTAAAGCCAGCTGCTACTTTAAGCAAGGATTTCGTGCACGGCAGCTGTAGGAGCAATATTATGTGTTTTATTATTAACAAAGTTAATCCCCTGACCTAGTTAAGTTCGCACATACCCACAAACACACACATACACTCACACACACACACACGCAAACACACGCTGAATTTACACGAATAAGCTGATACGAAGCCGCTGAGATGCCGATGCAGATTCCCACAGACCGGCCGCATGAGGCGTTAATAAAATATTAGGAGTGCTCCAAAAATAAATAGCTGATTACTGCAACCAATCCGCAGACATGGACAAAAGTCAAGTGGAATTGATTTAATCTAATTGCAGCTTAAATCGGTCCAGCAAGAAACTGCGGTCAGCTAATCTAATTGTGGCGTTTCCGAAACTGATTTGCAAACCAATCACATTATTTCCCATATGCCTTATCTAATGTGCTATTCGAATATTCGTATGTTATGTGATGTTGCATATTTGTTTATGGCATATTCTTCAATTATGCAGAGAATATTCTTGCGGCTCTTTCCAAACAAACAACAAGTAAATAATGGCAAATTAGTAAAATGACAAAAGTTCTACAACAATCATACACACACAAGCTCACACACACACACACACATACACATACACTCATCCGCCCACATGCTCGTAGGCTCACAATTTGAGGGGCATGGCTGGTCCTGATTGCCAGTTAAGAATGTGCAAACAAACAAACAATCCGTCGCGACGGCAGGGTCTGATTGTGATTGTTAAGAGACGGGACATGGTCGGGGATGTTAAAGGGGACAGCGACAGCGTCAGGGAGAGGGCCACGACTGGAGCCATACAAATGGTAAAGGACAAGAAAATGCTTACGAAAACAAAAAGAAAGTATAACATGTGTTCGATGTCGCTTCGAACCACTCCGGGTGCGAGTCTGCCAATGGGAACATCATATTTCTATGCCATTTTTGCCAATAAACTGTTTTGCGAGAGACGAAAGACGAACATCGAAAACTGGAGGCCTTTAAAAAAGTAACACTCTGTTAAGCAAACAATCGAACAATTTATTTTGGCTTAATAATAATAAAGGAGGCAAAATGAGAAACAACAAGCGAGCAACACACAAAAGTGCACAGCAAGTGAAAACCGGATAAATGTTTAAATGCCCGCCAGATATCGAAGTTGACTTTTTTACCCTTAACGTGAAATGAAAAAAAAAAAGAAATGAAAATAATGTAAATATACTCATTCAGAGATGTTGAATGAAAGAAAAATAATAAAGAATGAAAAAAAAAAAACATTATAATAATACAACTGCGAATGTGTTAAAAGTTTTAAAAGTTCAGATAACCTGTGGCCAAGTAATAATTACTTTAAAATGAAAGACTGAAAAACACATTTGTAGTCAAATTACCAGGCTTGTTCTGTGTACAGTTGAGGGAGAAGGAGAAAGAGATTGGAAGTACTGACATTATTTAATTTTTAATGGTGTTTGTAAGTATTTTACTCTAATTAGAAATCCCGAAAGAATTAAATATGTTATATTATTTCATTTTCATTGTTGGCAATGCTGAGAGAGAAATAAATCTGGATGGATCAACTTTAAGTTCCATGTATATTTCTTTATATATTTAATATCGCAGGGTATAAGAATACTTGTACATGAAAGTCACATATATATATACATACATAAACATTGTGCTGAGGATGAATAATATGTCGAAAAAAAAGACACAAACAAAACATAAATTTGTATCAGTTTTTAATTTTAAAATAGCTTCATGATATAACAAATTATGCTGACATAAAAAGGAAGTGAACGTAACCCAATAAACGCAAAATCAGTGACAGAATTGTCAATCAAATCACTCGAGTGTGCTGTAGAATTTTCTACCACATATCGTTTAGAGTGCAGACAGGTTCCTGACATGTAGAAAGAGTAATCTGGCTTATTTTTGAACACGCAAGTATGCCCAACTATGAGATACTTTTTATAAACAAATTTCAATCATTGTAACTCTCAAGATCGCTTAAGTTTTGATGCTGCCCCTAAAGTAGGCATATAAATTATAATGTCGATTTACTAAGGTTACAAATATATGACCAACCTAATCATTTTCAGAATGTTAAATGTGTAAAGAGTACAAAAAATAAAATTGGGATTAAAATAAAATGTATGGACTACACTGGCGAGTATTCATAATCTATGTATTTTATAATATTAAATACAATATACAGCTTAGTTAATTAGTTGAATAAAAAATAATTTAAATTTCCAATTTTAAATAAATCAAGCTACATTTTTTTTCGAGGAAATGTTTCGTCAAATTCGTCATCCTGACGTGAATGCTGTTTAATTATTCCTTTTGAGTATTCATTTCAACTGTTTACATAATCACTCAAAGGTATCCAAGGATTTACATTAAAGCTCCAATGCTCTTAGAGATATTGGCTGCCGGATGCAGGTTTTTAATCGCTTTGCTTCTCTTAAATCGGATCAGAAGCGTCCCCGAGCTCGTTAATCCAGTTGAGCGATTATTAACTGCATTCCGTGATATATGCTGGGTAAAAAAAAACTCATCAAATTTTAAATTCCAGCTGCATTTTTTAGTTGAAAGTTGCAATTTAGCTGCAGATTGCTTTGGTAAAATATTTGAGAGGAAGAATTTTATAATTAAGTTAGAGTTGCTGAAAATCTAAGCACGTAATTAACTAGAGATGAGATTTCACTGATGACCAGATATTTTTGGTTTAGCAGCTATCCGCAAATTTTCTGCCCGATACTCTCTCCTCTTCTGCGATAAACTTGCGATAATTTAATTACACTCGCAACTCGAAACTGATGCTGGCTGCGATAAAATACAGCAACTGGATGACTGGATAAGCGGAGGGGGGAAGTATTGTATTGGGGATTGGATACTGTGACAGTGACAGTGACAGAGACATGACTGAGAGTGCCTCGAGTGGCACTGCCAGAGCGACTGGACTCTGGTAAGTGGCGGCAATGTAAATTACGCGTATTAATATCAATTTATAATCCCAATCCAAAAACCGAACCGAAAAAAAGGAAATCAAAAAAATAAAAAGTGCACAGTCAGTGTGCCGACGATGATGCTGCAAATCCGTGATAAATCCTTAAAAATTACTTTTAATTTCGCAACCAAGAATGCAAAGCCTCGAATTGATGCCACAGCCAGACGAAAGGACTCCTCGTCCTGCTGCACTGTGCACAGGGAAACTGAGATTGAGAGAGCCAAAGAGCCAGAGAGCCATAGAGCCAGAGGAGCCATCCAGCTAACCATTTACCCAATTGACTTAGCCTGCTATCTGGTATCAGCTATCTGCTACAGTATAGAGGGCCGCATCTAGATTAAAATAAGTCGAGCGATGAAAATAGATTACGCGCGTATTTTGCGAATGATGCGGCCGGGCAGGGTAACGCTGAAGAAGAAGCAGAAGCAGAAGCAAAATTCGACGTAGACGCCTGCGGCGTTGTCGTCGTCGTCGTCGTCGTTGTCGTCGCCAGCGACGTCAGCGACGTCAGCGGAGGCGTGAAGAATGCCCCCCAATTTAATTTGAGTTTTCCGCCGTTGCCGTCCCTTTGTTTGATTAGTCGATTTTGTGGACTTTGGCGCTAATTGTGCACATCGCAATCGCACACACACACACACACACACTTTTACACCTAAAATGTATGTGTGTGTGTGTGTGTGTAGGGAATTGCATATATGTAACAAATTTGTTAAAGTGCGTGGGCAAAGGAGGCAAAATACGCAGGACCAATGCCGCATCCGCTTATGCTAATCAATTCGAGCTGGCTAACACACATTCAAACACACACACACACACACACTAACTCTCGTGCGCGTTAACAGTGAACCATTCTGTTGCCGTTATTTTTGCAATATTTGCATAATTGCTTTTGTTGCTTTTGTTGGTTTTGTTGCTTTCGTTTGGTCGGCTTTGGCATGATGATGTTCGATGCTGTGTGGCAGCATCAGTGCCTCGATGCCTCGATGCTCGGCGTGTGCCAAATATTTACACATCGTTCCCCACCGTGGCAGCCACTAGGGCAGCCAGCAGCCAGCAATCCTCAGCCAACAATAAAAACTGTGTTGCCGCCTCAGTCAGTCAGAGTGGACGCCTCCGTGCTGCGGTCGCGCAGTTTTTGGCCAATTTCACAAGTTGCACTCGTATTGCCGTTGTTGGTACACACATTAACATATTATAATTAGCACGTTTCCACTGGGCCGAGTAGCATATATTTTATACGCATTGCACAAATAACACGGCAAAGGAGGCGTACTCGGTTTCAGTGGCAGTGGCAGTTGCCGCAATGCGATTATTGGCAGCATTTTGAGTCGACTGTGGCACGGGGCACATGGGGCGCAGCGATGGGCACGGATACGGATACGGAGACAGAGACAGAGACGGGCTCTTACGGCACTTTGGCGCTCCACTTTTCGAAATCGCGACCGCAACGCGTTGCTCTGCCAAATACGCCGAACATTCACGAGTTTTGGCATCCCCGGCGCGACGGCAGCCATTGGCGATGGCCTTCGAACGTGTCAACAGCATCTGTGGCTATGCTGATGCTGATGCTGATGTCACGCCAACAGCGAACATCAGCAGCAGCAGCAGCAGCAGAAGTATAAGAAGAGGCTGAAGCAGAAGCAGCACCAGAAGACACTCGACACTTACTGAGCGGACAAATTGCGGTGGGGGTGGTGTTGGGCACCCATTACGAGCACATTAACAGATAAGTTCAGCAGGCGAGTGTGTCGATGTTTACGTATCCACTGGTCCCGTTAGACTGGCGCGCTCGACGGCCGAACAGGCGCCATGAAGCGCACGAGAATAGCAGCAAACATACCAGCTGAGCGCTCTCTCTCACATTCTGCCCGTCTCTCTCTCTCTCTCTATCCCTCTATCTTTGCATCGAGAGGAAAGTGCTTTCAACCCTCAGCAACAGCAACAATAACAACAGCATAAGCAGCGGCAACATGTTGAAAGAGTTTCGAGTGATCCAGGCGTGAAAATAACAGATCAAATAACTGATAAGCATTAAGCAACATAAGACGTGACGATTTGTAACTAAATACCAAAATTCATCGACTGACAGTTTTATTGTTATCGTAAAAGGTTGCTGGCCATCTGAAACCTTGAAAATCACAATGAGTCTGATTTTCATATGGTTGTTTTTATATGAAGTGTTGAGATTTTTTTACAATATAATATACGAATTCAATTACGCATTTATTTACATAAGCACCACAATAAGATTTAGATATAATACACAGGGAATATATGTACATAGATAACGTTGCATTAATTACATTAAAAAAAAGTCGAGATTCTATATCTAACTAATACAATATAAAACATTTTACTAGTTCCACATGTTTATATTTGGTTGTTAAATGTCAGTGCACTCACCAGCAATAAATGTTGCTAGCAACATGTTGTTAGAAACCAACGCAGAGAAATGTGAAAGAGCGAACGGCATAGGCGAGCGTGAGAGAACTCTTATACAAAAATGCGCAACACATGCGTTAACGGTCACTCTTGCAAGCCACACATATATTGTTGCTTTGTGGACCTAATTTGATTCTAATTTATGTAACTATGTATTGTCAACAATAGAGGGCCTACTCGAAGTCCTTATGACTGCTTTGTTCTTGCGCCAATTGTTTTCCTTTCAGTTTCTTCATATGCATAAATAGTCAATTTCAGAGCTTAAGTTGGCTTTGCAGGAGTTACTTTCAACTCAACCTGGCAATTAAAATGCAGCAAACAAAAGGTGTTTGTCGTTTTCTATTGCATATATATGCATATTCACCCCCATTCATTGTGGTTATACAAACACTGTTGAAGATAAATGTTGCTTGAGGGCGAAGAAAGAACCATTAAATTTAATGTCTTTCTAAATACTTGATAAAAAAAAATAAAAAAGGTGATGGCAAAACCCAGTACTTATAAGTATCATAGCAAAACCCATGCTTAAAAGTATAATAGGTTTATAGGCAGAAAATATAGAAAGTGTATTTAGTTTCAGCTTAAAGGCATACCAAATAAGTAGTTACATATTGCATGAGATAAGATTAGGCATAATTTCTTATGAGACAAATGTATATATGAGATGATTAAATATCAAACATGTCCTAAGGCTCGGAAGTTCGGACTACTCAATATAAATGTTATTAGTCTTTGTTTAAAAGATGATTGCTTACTAGAGAGGACTACTTACGCACACACAGGTCACCGACGTCAACTATATATATTATATATATATATATGTATGTGTGTGTTTGTGTATAATAGAAGTGAATATGTTAAGTGCGGACGAGACGAGTCGAGGCGAGAAGACTTGAGAAAATGAAATGAAAGCATGTCTAAGCAGCAGATTCTCATGACAATCAGACGCTCCCGGGCATTTGCATAAAACCAAGATAAATAAATTCTATATGCAGACGGACAGTGTCAGACGCAGATCGACCGGTTAAAGGTTAACATTCTCGTCCGGCGTACAGCGTACGGTGTACGGTATTCGACGTACGTCCACACGTTATATATATCTATATATATAAATGTGTATACGTTGAACCTGAGGGCAGAGTCCGTGCTCTGTTTGTTTGTGTCGTTGGCTCGATGGGCATCAGTAAATCGATGCGTGGCTATCTCTGATTGAAATTTCACTCTTCGGAATATGCGAATGGACAGCGATACTGATTCCGTAAAGTCTGGATATCGTATTTTAATTGCGATTGACCATTCATTCGACCATATGTTTGCTCAGATTGAGTGCATTTTTAATGAAATGTATTTGTTAGCTACCCAAAAGTACTTCGGTATTTATGTATGCATGCAACTGAAGGTCAAAAGGCACACCGTGACCCAGTTAAGCAGATATGTGCCTCCATAATCGAAAGCAACTGTGGGATAAGTGAATCGAAATTTAACACTTTGAGTACTCAATCGAACTCAGTTGCATCGAATGATTTCAAATGTTTAAATGCAAATGAATATTCCACACCAGGTACCTATTTAAATTCAAATTTTGAATAAATTATGTTTGGTAAACAATTGTACGTGGGCCGTACACGTTCAATTCGGCACATTCCAGCCAGCCGCACTTGGCTACCTGTGACCCCACCATTCCCGTTGACGAAGCGACGCTTATCTTGGTGATGCGGAAATTGCGGTTGAGTTCACGCTTAAAACTTTGTTGCCAACTGATTATCGCTGACAAGCCGTGAGCTCGTGCTCTTGCTACAATAAGTTGCAAGCATAGCTTGAATGCGTGATGTTCTGATGGCGTTATGTTGTCGGTGTGAGATTGAGTGAGTATGAGTGTGAGTGTCGGCATTGGCACGGATAACCCGAATTGGGCACAACATTTGCTGTCTACTGTCAGAGGACGACAAAATCAGACAGTCAACTCTTTGCTCTGAGTCAGCTCGACAGTTTGGCGATAATTAATCAAGACCATCTGCATTCAGAGGGCGTAAAAATGAAATGTCACAATAAAACCATTTGCGAGTCCTTTTGGCATGGACATGGGCACATGGACACATGCACACACAGACCCAACACTAGCGACAATTAGCTTTTGTCGGAGGCCATGACAAACGGATTATATAAACGCCTCAATCATTCTGGCACAACAGACCCGCGACAAGAAGTCATGGCAACACCTCCCTTGCCAACTGACAAACGGCTAAATAAACGATTTACACAGTGAGAAAGATGTGTGGAAGACAGTCTAGTCTAGTATAGTAAGACTAATTTATTTTCCTAAGTCTACACGTATCTATGAAATGGCACCAGAACTATTTGAATAACAAAGATTTATGATGTATTTGCATAAATCATTATATGTTTGTAGCTCCCCAATATGTCATCCTTTTAAATTGACTTTCAACTTAAATTGAGCGTAAGCCAAAAGTTTATTTTCAAACTACAATTTCATAAATCCAAGTGCTTTTAGTGTACTCAGTCTCGACATACATATGTACATGTATATGTATATGTATATGTATATGGATATGTGTATATGTATATGTGTGTTACACAACATTCAGACAACTGTTGTTCTGTTGGTCGTTGCGTAAATGATGAATCCCCACACGAACTTTGGCCTCGCAGACTGCTCGGGGCGCGACACTTGTAAAGCTGTCACAACATTAATCAAATCGAAAGTGCAAAACAAATGCAGGCCATAAATTTACAGTTCAGTCGCCAGGCGGCAATTTTGTGGTCCTTGCGGCTGCCCAGTGAAAGTGGCGGCAAAAGTGTGGCTCTATATATGGCAGCCAGAAGTTCCGCATCTGAACTTATTGTCAGAGCTTGTGATAAATATATTCGAGTGCATACCGAATCGTTTATCCAGCTGAAATCGCAGGTAGTACTCATTTGCCTGTTTCAGTGGCAGCAGCAAAACGTTGCATGTTTAATATATGTATGTACGTACGTGGGTACGTACATATTGGACGTGTGATTGTGTGAATGTGCCTACAGCAAATTGAGAAAAGCAATTGCGATCGGGCCATTGAGTCGCAAGGACATTTGACTTTCCGGTTGTTGAGCAACTCGCTTAATGACGCAATGTCGCTGGCAATGATAATGATACCAGCCGTCGGCATCCGAGTTGACAGTGGCACAGCCACATCTACATTTGCACCTATTTGTGTGCAATACGATACTGTATAGCGGCAATCATGGCATGAAATTGAGCTAGTCTCAAACCTGAGTATGACTATGACCGATACCAGCAAGCAACTCGAACCAACTGGCAAAAAAAAAGGCAGAAAAAATGCTAAGTTCGAGTCAGCTCGACTACGATATACCCTGAACCCAACTGTACACTACACTCTAGTTTTATTACCAAATTTCCATTTAAAATTATTGTTCACATTTCTTATGGCCGGTAAAGATACTGAATAAAAAAAAAAAAATTAGCCCTGCTCATAGGTTGATTCATAAGCTCGAAGTGAAATCTCCGACATTTAACAAATTTGTGTTATGAAAACGGAGAAAAAATATATATCTAAGCTAGCTTTTTTTCGATCTGAATAAAATTTGTCCAGTTGATCAAAATATGCATCTGACTTTATTGTTATCGGAAGTTGATATGCATCGATATTCGCGAAACAGCGACAGCTATCGATAAAATTAAATTTACTTTACAGATTTATAATATATATACATATACAGATACTACATACATATGTATATACCATATAAGGTTGCTTCATTTTGCGCTTGCAAAAAATCATTATACCCCCTAGTAGGAATTTTAAATGGGTTCAGTGTATAAAAAGATTCTTTTGAAAAGAACGACCATTGGTCTAAAAAATAAAAAAAAAGTATTCAGCCATTGTACATAAAGTCCGAAAAAAACAACAACAACAACAATTCAGAACGTGCGAAAAGAGAAGGAGGCTGCTCTGGCTGTGCCTGCTGCACCGTGACATATTTATACAAATAAATTATGTTTACTTAACGTTTTAACAATTTGCACCAATAAAATAAACAAAATGAACATTGTTCGTGTTCGTGTACGAGCCATATGAATTGTTAACAATAAGTCCCAACGCATATAAATCGACATGGCTAAAAGGGGGGGGTAAATGTTTTACAATTTACATGCGTTGACTCGCTAACGCATATGGCTAATAACATATTCCATACATACTACACATTGGTAAGCACTCGATAAATTGGAAACGCTTATGGATAAGCGCTTGCCGAGCTGTCTATGCACAGTTTTTGGCTCGGTCTTAATATATGCAGATATTTTGAAGAGCTTCTTTCTTAGGTTTATTCTTGGCATATTGACAAAAGAAACGATGTGGGTGCAATCTTATCTGATTATTCGCTGCTTATAATAATATTATTACCATGGAACTGAAATTGATTTAATTTGATCAATTGTGATATTCTATTATTTTATTTAAGGAGGCCTTTGATAAAGCAAATGCAGATGCAGACAGGCTTACTCTACTACCCTTACAAATAAATCTCTTATTATCTATTTTATGTACACCTGAAGCACTTTGCTGGCAAATTTAACTTCCCATTAAATTGAATTATATTGAAAACAGTGTTTATTGCATTAAATACGTACAGGCAATTAATCAAGAGACATGCTCCGATCTTAGCTGACGGCAACATTAACGTGTCGCTACTGACGTTGCGAGTCGATTTAGTTGGTTGCTGTTGGATGCTGGCGAGTTGAAAAAAAAGTGCCACAAGTGATTTCTCTTTGATCCACGTTAAACACCTAACACGCTGTGAATCGCGAATCTCGGCAAATCCACTCATGTGGAATACACTTAATGCCCTCACATGCTGCCACAGAGAGTGCGAGGACCATGAGCGTCGCTGCAGCCAATGTCCTGATGGGTTTAACACGAGAGCGGCGTGGCTGACATAGCCTTCTCTTCCGCAATTGCGCCAAAAATAAATTACATTGTGCAGGGCGACACCAGCACCGTCAGCCGGCTCACAAGGAAACAAACGAGCACATTTTTATATATGCAATATTGTATATATATATATATTTATATATATATGTATAACCTGGGGCGACATGCCCCGAATCCTGGCGATCGACGTGAAGGGTAATACCACACGACAGGGACGCTAGAAAGAGAGCGCCTGTATAGAGTGTTGTGTCGCCAGATACACGCCGCAAACATCGCCTGCCGCCTAATTCAGATTTCTGTGCCTGTCTGCGCTCCAGCTTTGGTTCGCTTCGTTTTTATCTACCCTGCCGCCTGTTGATAAGGCTGAGGAAGACTGAGGAAGTCCCCTCAGCGAACGCTTGACGTTGAAACATGTCATGTAGTTTTTCTTTCGAAACAACCGACACCCACAAAAACATTTATATGCGTTAGTGAGTGTGTGTACTTGTGTGTATATGTGTGTGTGTATGTGTGCTTATGGGCGGGTGTGGCAGTGGTTGTACTAGCATGTGTGTGTGTGTGTGTGTGTGTGCGCGCGCGGGACACTTTCACTACAATGGGACACCACACATATTCAGTGAATACTGTGGGCTTGTCTGCTGACTTTTTCCACGCGTTTCCCCTGCTTCGCTGGAGTTATTACGATGAACGGCAGAGGAGCGTCTTGTTGGCGTGCTTCCCTTCCGTTTTCCGCTCGCACCACGTGCGGCAAACTTTCCGCTTCTATCGTCTCGGCTGCCTCACACGTGCAGCTGCGGTTAGTTTTCTGTTGCTCTCGCCATGGCGCAAACATGCCACTCCGCCCGACTCTCTCAGCACACTTTTCTACTCTGGTTTGCTAGGTCTTCGGTTTGCGTGCGTGTGTATGTGTGTGTTTGTGTGTGTGTGTGTGTGTACTCGTGTGTGTGTATGCGTTCCTGTGGTACGCGTTTGAGGCAACGCGGTTCCTTTGTCGCACCAACAAATGCGGCGGCGCTCATTGGGTGGAACAGATTGGTTTAAAATTGATTTGATGGGACATACTATATACCACCCCCAAGCTGGGCAAAATAGGAGACTATCTGTTTACAAAGATTGCATCTATGTTTGACTTCGAAATGTCTATATGATTCCATAAAGATTTTAAAGTGTTTTGATTAAGTTGATTAAAAAGTTTATAAAAAGCACTGACCTGCAGCTAACGGGAAAATAATACGAGCATAATAATTATTTTTAAATTGTAATTCCTTGGCATGATTTATGTGTTTTTATACCAAATTGTATTTTAAAATGTTATTAATATTTTGTATACAACAAAACAAACAAATTCAATTGATTTTGTGGAAATCGTAAAGGTTAATTGTTAATGTCGAAAACTGTAATTACCACAATGGAGTACTGCACATATCAAGATCACATAATCATTTTGATTTGACAGCCATTGTTGTCCATGTCCAATTGTCAACTAGCCAGAAACTGTTGTTGCATGTTGCATATTCACACATGCAACCATGGCATGCACATGCACACATATTGGGTTACCTGCAGACCTCTGCGCTCCTTGCCTGTTTGCAATAATGATGGCCATGGGCTTGGCATGCTACGACTCTGGGCATCGAAATACTCACACTAACGCACACCCAGAAACATCCACACACACGCACACACGCCTTTGTTTACGCCGACATCGCTGTCATCGCTCTTTGTTTGTCCATGGAAAGCAGGGCGAGCTCTTCGCTCATGGTGCGAATTCGATGACTGCGACTGCGGTTTGTCGTAGGTCTATCTGCACACCTCGTAGTTGTTGCTGTTGCTTCTGTTGCTGCTGTTGCTGCTGTTGCTAATAGTCGTTGAATTTGGTTGCGTTGTGTTTCACAGCTGGGTTCGGCTGGCTATGCCCCAATAACATACTCACTACACTTTGAGGCACTGTCGCCAGGCGCACATCTTCTGCTCTTCATTTGACTCGTTGTCTGCCACTACACAAACAGAGTCACAGCTAAACCTACCATGCTGAGCACTTGGCGAAGTTGTGTACAAGGCAGCTTTAATGGCTCATAAGAACATGGGCACATATGTACCGTGTACGCCCCCACATACGTGTATACACGAGTACTGTATTAGCTCTAGGTACGCGTCATTAGTGCCACAGGATGGAATAATTTTCACATAAAAGCAAGCAGCTGCAGCTGATAATAATCAGCAGTGCCTGATTATGAGTTTATGGTACTTTCAAGTTTTTGAAAATAATGGAAATACTTTTGAAATTGTTTACGTATTGATCAAGTTCAGTTCATCCTTTGTACCTGAATCAATGTTCAAGCAAACGAATTGCAATATGAAATTTATTCAAATGTACATTCCAAAATATAATTTGGTTTTAGAGAGATTCCTTTTCGATAATAACTAAACGCCTCATAATGTTAAAGTGGCTTTAAATTGATTTTTCTTAATGGTTTTAATTTCGACTTCATCTGATATAGACCATAAAAAATGACACAAAATTGTCCTAATGTAAATGTTTGCAACCCCTGCGGCTGGTCTGGTAATACACACGTGAAAGTGCCACTGATGGGTTCAATATATTGTGGCTGGGATTGGAAAGTGATGTGTGGAGAGGGGAAGGAGGAGGACGAGGGTATTATGGTGTGTGTTCCGCTGCCTGCCTGAGGGTGCGAGTTGATTGCGAGCTATTTTTGTTTTAAACACAATGGGTGTTAAATTGAATTTATCGCTTGACCAAAATGATTTTCCGGCTTTTACCAGGCGTAGGGCACCTTAATTAAATTTCACAGTTTTAGTTTATTTTTAAACGAAGTTGACAACGAAAACAGGTCATTAGGAGCATTATCGCATCATAATTCTGTCAGTGCGATAACAAAGCTTTCAATTCAATTTAACTGCCACACATGTACCCATCGCCCCTTATCCCACCACCAGCCCCATAAGCCGCCTATAAATGTTGCTTGTGTGGATTTTGAGGCCGGTAATACTCGATGCGAGTTCCGAACATGGGACACGTTGGGCCTGGGGAATGTCATTGAGAATGGGAAATGCATGCATGTACAACTCTACATGTGTTTGTAGCCAGTGGGTGTGCCAGATTCGTTGTATTCATATGTAGTTGGCCAACAGAGACAGTTTCGAGATTGTCATCCCTTTGAGACTGTATCTGTATAACTGAAAGTGAGGGGACGGGGGTAAGGGGAACTGGGGCACAATTGATGCAAGCCCTAAATGATACTGTATGATGTTAAGTAAGTTGTTGTTGTTGTTACTGTTGCTGCTGTTGCTACTGTTGCTACTGTTGCTGCTGTTGCTACTGTTGCTGCTACTGCTGCTGCTGCTGCTGTTGCTGCTGGTGTAATATATAATTTGAGTAGCAACACAATCAAAATTCTGTCAAGTGCTACACAAAATTGGGTCCTTGTTTACTTTTTATCAATGTACCCATAAATGAACTTACCCAAATGGCAAATGCTCCTGTTCATGTGCATGTGAATATGTTTGCATGCATAAATGCCAACTTTTGAATATATTAGTTGGATCGTTTAGAGCAATCAGTGTGTGGCTGCCAGTCAAAAGTGTCTGCCTGTCACTGCCCAGCCCATCCGAGTGTCGTCCTTGAATGCCTGTCTGTCTGTTTGTCTGTTTGTCTGCTTGTTGCCCAAAAGTCCGTGTCCGATTCCTAGTTCGTTTCGTTCTACTCAGCGCTTGGCGGCATTTCAAATGTAAACTGCCAAGTAGGCATTTCAAGCATAAGAATTTGCATAATTTACTTAGTTGAATATCCGACAACCCGCAAAGGGACAATCACCGGGCAGCAATACGACCAACCAACGAACCAGACTCCACACTAGTCGTCCTACATCAATGGAGATGTATTTGTCCTCTCTGTTTCTATGGCAGCAGTCAGGCAACAACAGCAGCGACACAACAATAACAACAACAACAGCAACATCAACAACAACTTTTGAGGCAAGTGTGTCTGCAGGGGCAAAAAGGGAAAGTCTGGATAAAGTTGTCCAACTTAAAGTGCCGCTCTTCGAACTGCGAAAAGTGATTCCCATTAAGTGTGTCAATGCTTTGCCACTTCAACCATGTCCATGGATTGCCATAATAATCCATTTGCATGTCTACCTTTGAATTGGGGGATGAGCGTGTGTTTATCTGTTTGATAAGCTTAACACAATTTGCATATTGCTCGAAGATTGTTCTCTGTACTAAAACATTATATTTGCTGAAACAACGAATAAGAATTATTTATATTATTCTTTATTGTTAATATGCTTTTAAAGAGGTGTTAAATTGCTTTCGAATATATTAGGATTTAAGTTTAACCCAATTAAATATTTAGTTGGCAAATCAATATGATAATTTGCTTGCACAACTAAAATCTTAAGATGTGGAAGCACAATATGATAAATTTTCAGACCTTTTAATACTGGCAAAGAAAATGGAAAATCGACGTGAATTGAATTTTGTTTCTTTCTCTGAATTATTTAATTTGTTATATGCTCTAAGTGTCTGCGCCATAAATGTATGTATATGTATCTATATATTGATGGTGCTGATTTACGCCAAACTATGAAATTAACATCTGTTTACTTTACTCGTGCGTCACAAATTGCTGCAGGCATTCCTTCTGAGTGGCACCCCGAATAATACACACATACACACATGCACACACGCACACATTTATATACATACATATGTATGTATATATGCGTATGCAACTGCTGCGCTTCGCCCCTGCAACTGTGATTGATTTTATGTGACTTGTAAGTAGATTGTCATTGACGGTCGCTTAACTTGGCTTCCCCCGGCATTGTCTGGAGCTTCCTGGAATATTTGTTTTTATGACACTTAGGCGCCCTCTTCTTGTTTGCCTGCTTATTTTGAATAATTTGAAAATGAAGCGCGCACAGAATGTGAAGCGAACTATCTCAAATCTAGGGGAATAGCACGATGAGTCGGAACGCACATACATACATATTTGTGTATTTGTTTATGCTACCAAGCGTAGTTGTGTATGTTAGAAAGATATATGTATATGTATTTACATGTTAAGCTATCTAAATACTTGCGGCTTTGACAATGGCGGCGGTTGTGGTCGTTGTTTGATGTAGCTGCAACAGAGGATGTGACGAATTTGTCGTGCCGAATATTTCGTCATTGTTTTAATGCGCTCCGCAGAGTGTAGTGCGCCTGAATATATAATGTATAATTCAGTACGACGTTCATATCAGAATGCAGTACAGTAATTAGGGTTTGTTGTCTTTAACATATTTGTTTGCTGATTTTATCAACCGAAATATTATTAAACCAATATAGAATCATTTTTTACACCGTAAGTAGAAAATCTGCTGCATTATTAAATATTATTTCTAAGTTTCTTTTTACATTGAAGTTTCCTTATTATTATTTAATTCATCTATTTGTGTATTTAAGCGTCTCATGATTTACATTTTCAATCAATTTCGTATTTTCAATACTTTACAGAGAATGTTTTCTCGATAGTGCAATATAAATAAGTTGGCAATTGTCGTTAAAATAAGATTAAACAGATTTTCTGTGGCAGTTGAGTGTCAATTTTAAAAGCCCGCTTTTCTTGGACGACATCCCAAAGTCTTCTGAATCTGCAAAAGCTTTTCAAAGCTTTTGCAAACATTTTAACTTCCAAAACTTGCACAGGGTGATCCCGGTTGCGTTGACAACGAAAGCGAAGTTCGCCACCAAATCACATTTAAATTGAACTTTTATTGCATATTAAACTATATGCCACTAATCGGCTGTGTTTGAATTGTTGTTAACATTAAAATTTTGTGATAGACATTAAAATTGCATTTATACCTTCCCTATCAACCACCACTTGTGATGATTTTGCAGTAGCAGTTGAGAATGAATTTGTCACTGAATGAAAAACAAACCATTCAGCAGTTTTCCACCCATTTATACTATGAAATAAATCAGAAAATCAAATTGAATCCAGGTTTTATGGGTAAATTAATATAATCTTTGTTTTTTCAATGACTACCGGTAATGAATTGTTTTTAATTCTTTATTACACATAAATCATTTTTTCCCGTTCGACAATCAAATCAACTGTGTTAAAACAATTTAACATACACGTATAGTAAATTACCATAACAATCTCTTTAACTTGATTAAAATACTATTTGTGTTTTTGGCACACTCTCTGATTAAACTAGTAAAGTTTGCTGTTGATTTTATTTGTTTTTATTTTAATTTTATTGGAATAAAATATGTAAATCTAACCTTCATTGTGAGGGCTTATTTGACTTTTGAAAGTGTGCACTGCTATAGCTCCAGCGACAATCCACAGTGTGTTAAAATACATTACTGAAATCACTGTACTGCACATTAAGAACCACTTAAAGCAAAACACTGGCTGAGAAGAGCAGCTGCGAAACAAGGACTGCTCCGGGTGACGTTTATTAAAGAAATGAGCAACTGCATCGCGCAAAAACTGCAACTGTGTGCTCAAAGGATAACCAGCATTCTCTTTGCTTGCGTGCCAGCACAGGCATCGATGTCCGTTGTCGGATGTCCGATGTCTGGTGTCCGCATATATGTAAAAGGACACTTGCCCCCATGATTCGCCTGTCTAGACAATTCCAAAAGAAACAACAACTAAAGGCCCACAAAACTATGGTAATGTGTGCACACATGAGCTCTTCTATATGCTTCATGGGCTTGGCTTGGCTTGGCTTGCCCTGCACACAGTTCCATATCTATCAAAGGCTACGGGGTCTTTGCTTCAAAGGGTGGGTCCAGCCCAACGTTGACTGGCGACCAAGCTACCGCATTATTGGACAGGAAAAGGTGCAGCAATGTGGTTGTTTTTTAAGCACAGCGACTAACAAGCAAATCTCTTTTAACCGTTTAGCAATATTATTAAAGCTTATCGCTGGGAGTTCCCCCAGGATGTTTATTTTGGCTTCCATGCCGTAAAACTAAAAATAGATAGAAAGTGTGTTTTACACAGTGATTTTATAGCGAAGAGCACGTTTCCATAACAACCTCCTTATTCTATTGCAAGGCGTATACAAAGATATTGAAGGCAAATGAATTTTATTTCTCAACGATTAATCCTAACATAGAGGCAATAAAATTAAATTAAGAAAAAAAGTAAAATTTAAAATCAAATTTATAAATATGCGTCAAAATATACATTTATATTTATAATATACATCATCTAAATATATTTTAACCTTCTACCAATATTATTATAACTTATCTCTGGGAAGTCCCAAATGCCAAAACTCTGCATTCCATATCTTAGAACTTACAAGAGTGAACGTTAAACGTTTCAAAGGCCAAAGTTGGCATCTGGGCATAGCTCGAACCTCCAAAATGTCATAACTTCGTCAAAATCCAACGCATTTTCAAAAGCAAGGGCGTTTTAATCATAGTTTGATCTCTAGATCAATCGTACATTTAAAGTTGAAAACGTGATATTGGGTCGGAACATACGTCAAAATTATAGTCCGAAAATCGACATATGGGCATAGGTCGAACCTTCAAAATGCCATAACTTCGTCAAAACTCAACGCATTTTCAAAAGCAAGGGCGTTTTAATCATAGTTTGGCCCCTAGATCAATCGTACATTTAAAGTTGAAAACGTGATATTGGGTCGGAACATACGTCAAAATTATAGTCCGAAAATCGACATATGGGCATAGGTCGAACCTTCAAAATGCCATAACTTCGTCAAAACTCAACGCATTTTCAAAAGCAAGGGCGTTCTAAACATAGTTTGGCCCCTAGATCAATCATACATTTAAAGTTGAAAACGTGATATTGGGTCGGAACATACGTCAAAATTATAGTCCGAAAATCGACATATGGGCATAGGTCGAACCTTCAAAATGCCATAACTTCGTCAAAATCCAACACATTTTCAAAAGTAAGGGCGTTTTAATCATAGTTTGGCCTCTAGATCAATCGTACATTTAAAGTTGAAAACGTGATTTGGATCGGAACATAAGTCAAAATTATAGTCCGAAAATCGACATATGGGCATAGGTCCAACCTCCAAAATGTCATAACTTCGTCAAAATCCAACGCATTTTCAAAAGCAAGGGCGCTTTAATCATAGTTTGGCCTCTAGATCAATCGTACATTTAAAGTTGAAAACGTGATATTGGATCGGAACATAAGTCAAAATTATAGTCCGAAAATCGACATATGGGCATAGGTCGAACCTCCAAAATGTCATAACTTCGTCAAAATCCAACGCATTTTCAAAAGCAAGGGCGTTTTAATCATAGTTTGGCCTCTAGATCAATCGTACACTTAAAGTTGAAAACGTGATATTGGGTCGGAACATACGTCAAAATTATAGTCCGAAAATCGACATATGGGCATAGGTCGAACCTTCAAAATGCCATAACTTCGTCAAAATCCAACACATTTTCAAAAGTAAGGGCGTTTTAATCATAGTTTGGCCTCTAGATCAATCGTACATTTAAAGTTGAAAACGTGATTTTGGATCGGAACATAAGTCAAAATTATAGTCCGAAATCGACATATGGGCATAGGTCCAACCTCCAAAATGTCATAACTTCGTCAAAATCCAACGCATTTTCAAAAGCAAGGGCGCTTTAATCATAGTTTGGCCTCTAGATCAATCGTACATTTAAAGTTGAAAACGTGATATTGGATCGGAACATAAGTCAAAATTATAGTCCGAAAATCGACATATGGGCATAGGTCGAACCTCCAAAATGTCATAACTTCGTCAAAATCCAACGCATTTTCAAAAGCAAGGGCGTTTTAATCATAGTTTGGCCTCTAGATCAATCGTACACTTAAAGTTGAAAACGTGATATTGGGTCGGAACATACGTCAAAATTATAGTCCGAAAATCGACATATGGGCATAGGTCGAACCTTCAAAATGCCATAACTTCGTCAAAATCCAACACATTTTCAAAAGTAAGGGCGTTTTAATCATAGTTTGGCCTCTAGATCAATCGTACATTTAAAGTTGAAAACGTGATTTTGGATCGGAACATAAGTCAAAATTATAGTCCGAAAATCGACATATGGGCATAGGTCCAACCTCCAAAATCATAACTTCGTCAAAATCCAACGCATTTTCAAAAGCAAGGGCGCTTTAATCATAGTTTGGCCTCTAGATCAATCGTACATTTAAAGTTGAAAACGTGATATTGGATCGGAACATAAGTCAAAATTATAGTCCGAAAATCGACATATGGGCATAGGTCCAACCTCCAAAATGTCATAACTTCGTCAAAATCCAACGCATTTTCAAAAGCAAGGGCGTTTTAATCATAGTTTGGCCTCTAGATCAATCGTACATTTAAAGTTGAAAACGTGATATTGGGTCGGAACATACGTCAAAATTATAGTCCGAAAATCGACATATGGGCATAGGTCGAACCTTCAAAATGCCATAACTTCGTCAAAATCCAACACATTTTCAAAAGTAAGGGCGTTTTAATCATAGTTTGGCCTCTAGATCAATCGTACATTTAAAGTTGAAAACGTGATTTTGGATCGGAACATAAGTCAAAATTATAGTCCGAAAATCGACATATGGGCATAGGTCCAACCTCCAAAATGTCATAACTTCGTCAAAATCCAACGCATTTTCAAGCAAGGGCGCTTTAATCATAGTTTGGCCTCTAGATCAATCGTACATTTAAAGTTGAAAACGTGATATTGGATCGGAACATAAGTCAAAATTATAGTCCGAAAATCGACATATGGGCATAGGTCGAACCTCCAAAATGTCATAACTTCGTCAAAATCCAACGCATTTTCAAAAGCAAGGGCGTTTTAATCATAGTTTGGCCTCTAGATCAATCGTACACTTAAAGTTGAAAACGTGATATTGGGTCGGAACATACGTCAAAATTATAGTCCGAAAATCGACATATGGGCATAGGTCGAACCTTCAAAATGCCATAACTTCGTCAAAATCCAACACATTTTCAAAAGTAAGGGCGTTTTAATCATAGTTTGGCCTCTAGATCAATCGTACATTTAAAGTTGAAAACGTGATTTTGGATCGGAACATAAGTCAAAATTATAGTCCGAAAATCGACATATGGGCATAGGTCCAACCTCCAAAATGTCATAACTTCGTCAAAATCCAACGCATTTTCAAAAGCAAGGGCGCTTTAATCATAGTTTGGCCTCTACAATCGTACATTTAAAGTTGAAAACGTGATATTGGATCGGAACATAAGTCAAAATTATAGTCCGAAAATCGACATATGGGCATAGGTCCAACCTCCAAAATGTCATAACTTCGTCAAAATCCAACGCATTTTCAAAAGCAAGGGCGTTTTAATCATAGTTTGGCCTCTAGATCAATCGTACACTTAAAGTTGAAAACGTGATATTGGGTCGGAACATACGTCAAAATTATAGTCCGAAAATCGACATATGGGCATAGGTCGAACCTTCAAAATGCCATAACTTCGTCAAAATCCAACACATTTTCAAAAGTAAGGGCGTTTTAATCATAGTTTGGCCTCTAGATCAATCGTACATTTAAAGTTGAAAACGTGATATTGGGTCGGAACATACGTCAAAATTATAGTCCGAAAATCGACATATGGGCATAGGTCGAACCTTCAAAATGCCATAACTTCGTCAAAATCCAACACATTTTCAAAAGTAAAGGCGTTTTAATCATATTTTGGCCTCTAGATCAATCGTACATTTAAAGTTGAAAACGTGATAGTCGGAACATACGTCAAAATTATAGTCCGAAAATCGACATATGGGCATAGGTCGAACCTTCAAAATGCCATAACTTCGTCAAAACTCAACGCATTTTCAAAAGCAAGGGCGTTCTAAACATAGTTTGGCCCCTAGATCAATCATACATTTAAAGTTGAAAACGTGATATTGGGTCGGAACATACGTCAAAATTATAGTCCGAAAATCGACATATGGGCATAGGTCGAACCTTCAAAATGCCATAACTTCGTCAAAATCCAACACATTTTCAAAAGTAAGGGCGTTTTAATCATAGTTTGGCCTCTAGATCAATCGTACATTTAAAGTTGAAAACGTGATTTTGGATCGGAACATAAGTCAAAATTATAGTCCGAAAATCGACATATGGGCATAGGTCCAACCTCCAAAATGTCATAACTTCGTCAAAATCCAACGCATTTTCAAAAGCAAGGGCGCTTTAATCATAGTTTGGCCTCTAGATCAATCGTACATTTAAAGTTGAAAACGTGATTTTGGATCGGAACATAAGTCAAAATTATAGTCCGAAAATCGGCATATCGGCATATGGGCATAGGTTGAACCTTCAAAATGCCATAACTTCGTCAAAATCCAACGCATTTTCAAAAGTAAGGGCGTTTTAATCATATTTTGGCCTCTAGATCAATCGTACACTTAAAGTTGAAAACGTGATTTTGGATCGGAACATAAGTCAAAATTATAGTCCGAAAATCGGCATATGAGCATAGGTCAACCCTTCAAAATGTCATAACTTCGTCAAAACTCAACGCATTTTCAAAAGCAAGGCCGTTTTAATCATAGTTTGGCCTCTAGATCAATTGTACATTTAAAGTTGAAAACGTGATTTTGGATCGGAACATAAGTCAAAATTATAGTCCGAAAATCGGCATATCGGCATATGGGCATAGGTTGAACCTTCAAAATGCCATAACTTCGTCAAAACTCAATGCATTTTCAAAAGCAAGGGCGTTTTAATCATAGTTTGGCCTCTAGATCAATCATACATTTAAAGTTGAAATCGTGATTTTTGGTCGGAACATAAGTCAAAATTATAGTCCGAAAATCGGCATATCGGCATATGGGCATAGGTTGAACCTTCAAAACGCCATAACTTCGTCACAACTCAACGCATTTTCAAAAGCAAGGGCGTTTTAATAATATTTTGGACTCTAGATCAATCGCACATTTAAAGTTGAAAACGTGATTTAGGTTCGGTTCGATTGATTTATAGAGCCTGTATTTCTTCCCTGTATTTCTTAAGAAGATACTTAAATAACATATTTGTGGATTTGTGAAAATGTTTCTTTTATTAAAAAGTATTTAAAGAGCACTGCTTATATAATAAATTATATGCATGTGTGCTTAGCCGCACTTTGTTTTATTAATTTGCTATAATTTAAGTACACAAAGGAAAATGACGGTACACAACATCGGTTTTCCGCTCGTTTGGCTCCTAAAGATGCTGGAACTTCGTTAAAATGACAAAGCAAAATAAAACTGACAATTACTCGACGGCAGCGGTAGTTATCGCCTCGGCCCCGGCCCTGTCCTGCGTCCCTTGTTGATGATTGCCAGAGACAATTGAACACTCATTTACATTTACAAAATGAATGTGAATGCGAATACGAATGCGAATGCGAATGCGTAGGTATCTCGTTGTCAATGGCTGGCATTCGAGAGCACCATCAGTCTATACATATGGAGGCATTGTTTGGCCAAATGCCTATAAGCCGTGCAAATTGAATTACCAAGGCTGCCGATCCTTTGGCATGATGACTCTTCAATGAGCAAGCGAAAACTTGACAAGTTAACGACCACCGGCTGTGCTGCTCAACAGCTGTTTCAATTGTATTGTTACAAATGCCCCGAAATCCCCCTAATGCAAACACAAATAAATTAACACACAATATTTGCAATCAATACCATTTGAGTGCGCATTTCAAATAATAAACGTCAATTATAGTAAAAATCTATCAACTTATATAATTTTCAGCTCGATTACATTTGATGTGCTTAGTGATGCAATTTTGTTAAATATTGACTTTGTTTTCAATTTTCTGGCAAAGCAAATTGACTTTTTACCTGAAAACGTAATTTAAAAATGTTTTGTCACATTACGGTAATTAAAATTATATTACGTCTTTAAGCTCTTAAATAAATTTAGCTCGTGTAAGTGGAGCTTCTATTGACTTTAAAAATGTTCTACGCCATTAAGGTACCATATTTGTGGCTTTAGCTTTACCAAGCAGACTAAATGTCGAGCTTTGTTTTGACTTTAATACATTAAGTTCCTTAGCAAATAAGTTGTTTGGACATACATTGACTTCAAGGGCCTTCCATATATTGCCCTCCCGCTGTTAAGAAAATTCAATTTTGTAAATGGCGCACATCACACTAAATGCAAACAAGCGAAAGTACACAAAAAAATAAATAAAAATAAATAAGCGAACATTTGGTTAAATGCCAACTGGGGATTAATAGAGTAAACCAGAAGCGAAACGGCCACAAAATATCGTCGACGGTATTTTTATTTAACGGGAAACAATCACAAAATATCGCAAAGTTTCCTCCGCCCCTTATTAGGTGACAACACACCCAGACCCAACGCCTTCGAAGGACTAAAACTTTTCGGGGATTGGGTTGTCCGTATTTTGTTTAGAAACTATTTAATAGGTTTTCTTCAGCTTTCATCTATGGTGAACCTCCACAATTTAAAGTTTAACACTAATCCCAGGAGTATACCATGAATTTCATTACGCCTCTCGGTAAGCAACCAGCAGCAGAGAGGCCCGCCAGTGTTTTTGTTGATTTTAGGAATTTGAGAGTTAGTTTTGGTCACAATACGTGGGTAACTGAATATTGCGGAATACGTGAATTTGTGTTAAAATTCATGTCTTGTCAAATTTAGATTTTTGCTTGTTAATCATATGCAAAATTTGAATCAATACAAAATATACACATAAAACTCATTGGTTTTTAATATTTTGCAACCACAATCTAAATTTGCTTTCATGTTGCTTAATCAATTGATGTTTGCTTTCGTGTATTGAACATAATTTTCAAAATTAATAGCCACATAAACACCTGTTTTACTGTGGTCTCTCTCTCCCCCCCTCTCTCTCTCTCTGTCTCTCTCTCTGCCTACCGAAAGCCACAATAATGAGAAATATTTTGGGCATAGCTGCTTGCAAACGTTGCGTGCTCCCAAGAAATATTCATGAAATACGATATTCTCTCATAAAGACATTACCGTTGTGGCTTCAATACATATCCAGGAGCAGCATAGGGACGCAAGTGTGTGCTCCAGTAAACTGCTGGGCAGTTAAACTTATTAGAGATTTACCCACACCGAGCTCGAGCAACGCATCGGCAAAGACATTTATGCTGTTAAACGGGCATTAAGCAAATAGATACGTTTAGATAAACAAGATTCAGGGAAACGTAAAACCCAAAGTTGTCCCGCAAAAGTTACACTGGCTGCACGCCCGTGACCAATAAAACTTTAGACGCCTAATGACTTAAATCACTTTAAGACTCAATCAGCATCTCGTCTCAGAATTATAATGATATCGTTGCCTAGCCTTAGGCCTTGAACTCCCCCCAAAAGCACTAGGTGTGTGATGAGTTGTAGACGCTTTAGCATTTAAAACTTTTCCCACATATATTCTCTGCCTAATCACATAGTTAAGGCAGCTAATAGGATTATTGTGACCTGCATCTTTAATTATAATTGTCTATCAAATCTGAGGCATACGTATTTAGTATTTACAAACTGAAGCTCTGAAAATATTGACAATGCAATTGCCAGAATTTAATATATATTTAAGTATATTTGAGCCCTATTGTGAATTGCGCTATTTATATGACAGTATGCTGACTATCATATCATTCAGAAAAAAATATCATATAATAAAAATATACCATATGTTGAATATGGTTAGTTTTGCCTGCACAAAGGTAACAGTGGGCATTCCCTCATTGTTTATTCCAGACTGCATGACAATACTTATGCGTAAGTCAAACTATGCCACAAGCTGGAGCACAGAAAGCTTTTGCAGCCTGATGTGCTCTCACAGGGCGAAGCTATTTCAACCACTCGCACCCATAATAACCCATACGAATGCTGTGCGAGCAGTACGACTATAGTCCATGGTCTGCAAATTTCAAAGCTCTCGTGGATGGTTGCAGCTCTCTTAAAATTGGAAGCAGCAGCATCTCGCATCTCTGCGGGAGCAGTCGGAAAGCATCCTTATCTTTGCTCGTGTTCCGCTCAAGTACTTGGCCCGTTTCTATGCCAAGAGCTGCTAGTCAGTTCTGCCTCGTTTCGCACCAAAGCCAGAGCAAATCTCAGTGTATCGGACGCCAGCTATCAAAGTCCCCGCCGAGTCTGGCGATTCCTTACGTTTGCCGCGAACTTTACGCAGCGTTCGAAGACGCCGACCTTAACTTGATTCTAGTTAGCCGATTCCGTGCCCGATAAGTTCCATTGAATTAGCTCACGGATTTACTTTAAAATTTCTTTTAATATTTAAATCAAACACTCAAAGTTGTAAAAACAAGTGGTAAACAAAATCAAAAACTATCAGCGTTTGAAAAAACTAATGTAACAATATAAAAGTGAAAAGTGCGTACAAAATCTCAAAACTTAAATTTTCAAAATATGTCAAGTTGAGAATATGTGTAACAATTTTCTGGAAAGTTAAAGTTTTGTTATTGTGACTCAACTTATGTTGTTGTCTTTAATGAAGCTTGTGCACGAAATGGTCTTGTTTGTCTCCCGTTGTGAATATAGCACATATATGTACATGTGGATAAAATTGTGAAAATCGTTTTGCCATAATTTTGTCATAAATTGCGATTGAAGGGGGTCAACGACAAATCAGCCTCGAACCAAATTTGAATTGCTACAAATTCCCGACTCAGCAAATTAATATCCTCCCAAGAGTGAAATATGTTGTTAACGGAACTAACATAATAAAGGCCTGTCGATACTATTACAATTCGATTTAAACAAGCAAACAGAAGCAAAATCTACGATACTGACAAATAAGCATAATTCTGTTTAAATGTGTATCTATAAATATTTGATTGGTAGTATCTGTGCATATTTAGAGGCAAGATTTTAAATATCAAGCTGCCTGCCTGACAAAGTTGTATAAGAAGTGTTTTGTGTTGTTTTGAAATCATCCTTTCCAAGGGCGACATTGTGACAGTGATAAGAAGGCATGAAAGCAACAAAATAATAAGCCAAATTGCCATCATATAAGCGCAACTAACATGAGCTTAGTTTGACTTTGATTGAATGGCGGATTGCATTTATAGACAGATCAACCTGGATTCCAATTGGATTACCAAATAAACATAAGAATGGTGAGTAATTTTTTATAAAATAAATTTTAATCAATGTAAGGACTTTGTTGATTTTTAAACTGAACTTAAAGAAACAAAAAACTTGAACAAAAGTTGACTTCTAAGCATGTAGCTTACATAATTGTAAACACGAAAGAATAGTTATTTCGTTGACTGGAGTTAATCTGCTGACATCTAAATTAAATTCTGGAATTCCAAAAAATTAGTATACAAAATGAGGGCCGACACATTGACGGACAGACTAGTTATGCTCATAAAAAATATATATTACTTATGGGGTCGTAGATGCCTCGTCAATAATTTACGACTTTCATAAAAAAAATTTTAATATTGTCTACAAGGGTATAAATATATTTATTGATTGTTTTGCTTATGAAGTTCGACAAAAGAATATTAAAAAAAAGCACTTTCATGAAATATTTTAAGAACCCATTAATTAGCATAAAGAAAGATTAATTTTTAACTTTGATTACGACGAATTTTTTGTACGATTAAGTTTTCGATACATTTATTGTGTTGAGCTTTGGAAGCGAATTACTTTAAATTGTGACACAATTGGTTAAATACAAGTATTAAATAATGAAGCAAAATAATGTTAGTTAATGTTAGTTTTAATAAGCAGAATTTTGATTTTCTATTTTATTCTTCTTTCTTTGCAGATATAATTCAACTGCATTGATAAAAATGACACACAAACCACATATAAAAGATAAAAGTTCACTATTTTCGGAATCGGGCCAGTTACACATTTTTCCTCCGATTCTGATATGCTGCTAAATTGCGTTGAAGAACACAGCACATAAACTAGGGCCAGATAAGAAATCAACATACGAATTAGCTTCCACATGTCAATGCGATATTTCCACAACAATTTGTAGTCAAACAAACAAAAGGAGGAGGCGGCGAACCATAGTGACTATTACCATATGCTTGATGCAGTTTCTGGCTGAGATTGTCAATCGAAGCGGAAGGAATTCCATTTAAAGTGCGGGCAGTGTATAAAAGCCGAAAGCGCAGAACGACGCGAATCAACTCTAATTGCAGATGAAGGTTGCTTCTGCCAGAACCAAAAACGAATTGTGCGTAGGACTGTCAAAGAACATCTAACTTAATAGAGAGATACTTTGTCTTCGTTTCCCTAACTGGCCGTAGCCCCGCCCATCGGCGAAGGTTTCGAGATGGAGCCACGTCCCAGTAAGAGGCGGAACAGAACCCGAAACCGAACCCGGACTCAGACCCAGACCCAGACCCAGACCAGATGCCAGAGTCTAGGACTCGCACTACTGGTCCTGATATTGACGCAGTCCTTTGACTGTGTTCTGTGCGGCGAGAAATTGGGTAAGTGGCTTTATCGTTTTTCTTATTTACAGCTCGACTCACATCACTGCCTTCCTGAATCGTGGATGCCAAAATAAAAGCAGCAACAACAACAAGAGATACAGAAACGGCAATGGCAGTTGGCAACAATGCAGCCACCCACAATTTTCTTTGTTTCTCAGTGGCGCTCATGTCTCTTATCTGTTATTTATTTGAGTTGTTATTTGACATTTTTCTGTGCCGTTGATTCGCTCAGAGCTGCCACGCAAGTTCATTAAGGCACTGACTTTCTATTCTATTTACATTCGCTCGCTTAAGTCGATGAAAAATGCGAAAACTTTACACTCAAAAATACCCATCAGCATTTATTTCTAAGCCCCGCTGGGACTTTGTTATTTTCTTACCACAAAGATATTACGCCCATCTGAACAATCTGCCAGTATCAAGATTTTATTTTTTAATTGTCTTCCAAGTGAATGATTTTAAGCGGGTTGCGCTTTGCCTTATTCATCTTTTCGTTTTTTCCCGAGTCAAGTTTCTTACGAATCCGATTGCATCATTCTGCTTACTCTTAAAATAAGTACACAGAATATATAAGGGGATGAATGAAATAATTGAACCTAAACTGTTTGTAATTGTAATTTTAGTCCCTCTACTTACATGTACAATAACTAGTGTCGCTAACTGTAGTATGTACATATATCTTAGATATGTGTGCAATATTTCAGTTTTATTATCAAGTTACAGCTGCAAATTAAATGCTTCTGTTGTCTTTCGACATTTACAAATATTTTATGGAATTGTCGAGCGTTATTGGAGATTTCCCCGACTAGTACCTCTGACTAAGGCAATGTTACTGCTTTTATGCTCCATCTGTTTTTAGTATAACACCAGTTTTATGTGGAACACACTAAATGTGGTCCTCGGGGAATTACGCTGCTCAAACTTTGGACTTGGCATGTGTGTGTCTAGCGTCACTTGTCATCGAGGGGGAAACTTTGGTGCTCCCTTGCTAACATGCCAACAATTTGATGCGATAATCAATTGGAGACGTTGTCTCGATACACACATGTGTGTGTGTGTGTGTGTGTGTGTAAAAGATGTGTTTTTTTTTTACCTCGCTACACGTTGATTGTCATCTGTCGTTGTTCGTTCTTGAGATTGATGGCTTCCAAAACGGTTTTTGACACGAACAACGTGTCCTTTGTTTCTGGTATTGCCATGAGAGAAAGTAAAATAAATAAAATGTCTGTTTGGCTTCTTCAAACATGAAAAAAAGAACAAGCTGAGCAACAGGCGCCGCTTCCTTTCGCATAATCGCGATATGCAAATGCCAGAAATTATTTGTGGTTAGTGACGCCGTGGCATCTGCTCATAATTCCGTGAATTTGATTTCTTACTCCATTCACCAAACAAAAAACTCTCTGTACAGAGGCAGACTAATGCTAGAATGGATCAGAAAACCAGAAACCCCTACAATCCAATATGTATGTAAAGCGCATGCTGTTACACACGCATATTAAAGCATGAGAGTCTTTGTAACCGAAAACATCTGATAAGAAAATTCAATTTAAAAATCTCTGCATCTTTAAATTTGCTAATAAAAATGCAGACTATAATATCCGGTAAATTCATTCAAAAATATAAATACATTGAATTTAATATTATAATAATGTACGAATACAGTCCGGAACTAAGCTGTTAAAGTGTTTTATAAACGTACCTCTTTAAAAATAGACGGTTGAAAAATGCATAAAATAAAAAATTATCTGATGAATGGTTTTTATATGCGAAAATAATTGCTGCTGACGAACTGGGCTCACAACAAAAAGTACCATACTCAGAAAATGTAGGCCCCAAGGGTAATTGACATTAAATATTCAGGAAGTATGTTTTTGAATCGGAAGTGGTTCTGTCTTTCTAGGGGGTTCCCTTTTCATAGTTCGCGGAAACAATTTATATACAATTTAGATTGTTTCAAAAAATAAACAAACAATTTACCTTTTGAAATTAAGAAATATATTTCTGAAAAATTAAAATAAAAGACTTTAAATTTATAAAATTGTTTTTGTGTTTTATGTATTATTTCTAAAACGTAGAAGTTTTTTCTGAATTCAGCTTTTATAGTCGCTTTGGATGCTGGAAAAGAATATGTATAAATGTATGTATATATATGTATATGTATATGTATATATATCTTGCTTCCTGTTCTCAGCTACACACATTTTAATTACTTTATATTGCTCCGCTTCAAATTTATTATGGGTTCAAGGTCATAATGAATAATTACAGAAAAACGAAATTTTAAATTGTTTGGTGTTTTGTTTTTTAATTTAAACTTCAGTTAATGTTCTGTTATGCAAATTTGCTTAAAAGAATAAAAATAATTGGTGATGCGCAGGTCATTAATGGGTTTTAAATTAGATATGTGTATGTTTGTATATACTTATAAAAATGTATATATGTATACATACGGAATATAAGTATTTGTACTTAAGTAAACGTTGTGATTTAATATAAAATAATGAACGTGACACTCGCAATTTGCGGAGCCAAAATGCGTTTTTGATTGCTGCTTGTGGGGGGGCTTACGAAAGATAAGCCCAGCAGTATCGACTCGGCAGCGGTTGCAGACAGTCGCTCACACACACACACACAGGTACACATAAAATAACACTTCACACACACGCATGCACACACACACACACACACACACATGCAAGCTAAGAAGTGTGTATATTACAATGAGCCAAAAGCGAGGCGAAGTGAACACTTAACATGAATCCAGTGAATAAATACGCTTTCGCATGCTACTTGTGTGTGGTGTGTGGTTTGTTGTATGTGTGTTGTATGTGTGTGTACACATACATACACTCACATATGCATGTGCGTATTTATATGTGAGTGGGGATCTTTTTTGGCAATAAGAGAAAAGTTTATTTTTTCACTTGTTTGTAAAGGGCAAACGTCCGCGTTAAAAAGTTATGAGCGACAATATTCGCGGCAATAAAAACTGACGACGGCGTCGACGGCGTCGCCTCAAATTATTTGGGAAATGGATGTTGTTGATGTCAAGCTGAAGCGAAACGACTCAGAAGAGCGGCTCCAAATGTATGCATGGGGAGATTCCAAATACTTGGGCTCGGGCACATATCAAAATTCCCATGGATCACACGTCAGCCGGAAAATATTCACATTCATACGTACATACAGAGTTACATATTCACATACAATTACACATGTATGTATATTTTTGACAGAGAAAAATTTTCACCCAATAATTATTTTGGCTTCTGGATGGGCGCAATTTGTTTGTCAGCTTAAAAATAATGAGGGATTTAACGTGACGGTATTTAATGAGGCCTGGAGGTAATCTAAGCATTCAGGGGCCTATCAGAAAGTGGTAAGTTAAAGCAAGCCAAATTCAGATTTATTGCGAGCTGCCCTCGGTAATAAGATAAAAAATGTCTATTAAAAACACACCATAAACTGAATACAACCACCGTCTGCAATCATTTTGTTGAGCGTGCTTCTCATTTAATATTGTGGATGACTTAATAAATATTATAAATATTTATAAGAACATTCCGGATATTTTCAGACGACTTGGTACTTCTCAGAGGGTAGTTTTTAAATCAAGTACACTCGGAAAAATCGTAGTGAAGTATAGAAAATTGGTCTACATTTAAAATCGCTCTGAAAACTATAAACTTTTTTTTATAAATAGAATCAATATATAAGAATATTTTTTTGAAGCTTAATGCTTGCATATGTGAAATAATAAAATTTTAATGTTTCATAATAAATATAAATGATCAAAATCGAATGTAAAAGTAAAGTGTTTACCATCCTGAACGTTAGACACACTTTATCTTCTGAAAAATAATGTGAGTTATCATTGAAGTCAAAACTATGTAAATTTTTTACAATTCAGTGTGATTTTTCCTGAGTGTAACAATTCAAAGTTCATTTTTGACTTTCGCATAAAGTGCTCAAGTGACATAATAATAGTAGTATTCCAAGAAGCCCTACCCCAATCTCATGCAGTTTCCCGCCTTGTGTGCCGTCAAGTTTCCACAATATGTTTGTATATAATTTTTTATTTTTATAAACTTCGTGTTAATTAGCCAACTTCAAAAGCAGACGCGAACCCAAGTCGATTTAATTGGTGTTGTTGTTGTTGTTGGTTTTGATGAAACATTTCAAATTTATTTGGCGCACCCAAACGTGCGCGGAATTTCAAGTATTGTATTCCAGCCCCAACTGTTGTCCGTGGGGCATATTCTGGTATCATGCCACCTCACTGGGTGGCACACTCAGTATGTACTGCGCTTCTTAATTATCCATCTAAGTGTCAAATAACTGGAGCATAATTAGCATGTGACTGCAATCGCAACTAATGAACCAAGACTTACAGCTTACAAATGTAAAAACTGCACTCAAAAAAAAAAAAAAAAAAATTGTCTCTTATTACATTTATGAAATGTATTTCTGGAAAATTAAAAACAAAACCTTTCAATTTTTTTTTTTTTGGAAACTTTTGTTCATTTGTTTAAAAGTCATAAAAAATACAAGTAAAACTTTCTAGTCCTACGTTCGAAACTCTAAAATGAATAGGATTTTTTTCTAAGTGTGCCACTATTTGGATTTTTGGTTCTTGTGCGACTAAAAATCATGGACCTAATTGCATTTGCTGGCCAAAGTTGTGGGCTTGTTTGTGGTCACTGGTTGTACCAATTGTCGGTTAAATACCCAGCCGAATAACCAAGATAATCCAGTCAGTACCGAGCTGGATATGCAGTGGCACCCCACTCTGATTTATTTGTTTGTTGCCCCCGCTATTTGGAGACAATACAGCTATGCCCCTTAATGTTGAGCCTCAGCCGCGCACCTGTTGCACTTAACACAGCGATTTAAGCCGAAGTGCCGCGTTTTCATTTAAAAAGTTCTATTTATAAACGAGATTGTTTTTTGCCCTCTAGTGTCTAGTGGCTTTTAGCGACCTTTAGATATTTTTGGAAGTGACTTCTGATGTTCTTTTGCTACAGGCCGCAACATGCCTAGCATTTTTATTGTCATTTCCATGCAACATTAAAATATTAGTTTCAAATGGAAAACGACCCAAAATAAAAATAAACAAATGTTTCTCTGCCGCAATTACAGAAAATTTTGACAGGCCCCTTGCAATGAATCAACTCAGAACAACACATTTGATCCCGAGAACTGCCTTAGAATGCTCCAATATAACTTTACATATTGGGGTCGAATGCTCAAATGATCCATGTTTGAGTGTCTCCAAATGACTGATAAATATTTGAAAATCGATCGTAGATAGATGCATACAAATAGTTTTTTGTTCTGTATATTTATTTACACTATTATTTATTTATGGAATGGCCGTTGATCTTTAGGAAAAGTTAATAGATAAGTTGAGCAATGAGTAATAATGAGATAGTTTACCACGATTAAGCAAAGGTTTCTCTGAATAGAACATTTAAATTATAAGGAAAGGAGCGGGGGCAGTGAATTGGAGACCTGTACTGTACTTTACTATAGTAAAATGGGCCATTATGTGACACTGATTGCTTGCAACCAGATTGTCCTTCCCAGGCCCTTCCCCTGTCATTGTCCGTTCCTAAACAGGAGACGATTACAATTTTTGTGGTCTGCCTTCTTGGCAAACAAATCGGATTTCTTCGACATCTCAACAAGGCAACTGGCTGGAACTTGCCACAAGCATACTGTTGTAGTATTATGGGAGTAAAAGCAGGTTGTGTTGCTGTATACCCATCTTTGAAATCAACCGAAAATCGGCTTGCCTATGTTAGTATATAGATATTACTCAAAGTTTCGATTAAGATAAATGAACTAAATTCAATAGCTACGCTAATGTTCCAGGCAAGCCATTACCCATCAAAACTGATATAATAATAATTTGTGGTGACTAGCAACAGCTCCAGCGTCACTAGTTGAACAAACAAATTTCGAAAAAGTTTCCGGATCCCTGTGGGACTCTGATAGTCTTAGCAGCTGCTGACAAAGAGTGAGTTCTGTTTGACACATCCTGTCGGCATTATTGACGCACACAAAAAACACTTGAACGCATCTAAAAAGAAAACAATGCCGCTACCTCTCCCCAACCCGTCATCACCATCGCTGCTGGCCCGGCCAAGGAAGCAGCAGCAGAAGTCTCTGTTTTTTCTTATATAAAACACTGCATAGCAAAACTTTATCAATGTGTCAAAAAATTGTGAGTGTTTATAGTTTGCACCCATTAACAATGGCTAAAAAATGTGGTATAATGGTTTTGTGCAAATATATGTAACAGGCAGAAGCAAGTA
The DNA here is from genome assembly GCA_035042185.1 of Drosophila kambysellisi. Taxonomy (NCBI): domain Eukaryota; kingdom Metazoa; phylum Arthropoda; class Insecta; order Diptera; family Drosophilidae; genus Drosophila; species Drosophila kambysellisi. The sequence goes on from JAWNLS010000855.1 coordinate 1,426,920, forward strand.
TCTCTGCCCCTAATATATATATATATATATAATAGTCAGGACCAAAAGCCGATATTTGTTCTTGTATTCCACGCGCAGATCAAGTTTGAAATTAAATTCTTATATTTATCTCATTGCGGATCAGAGCGGGCTGCCTTCTTTTCCTTGCCAGTGCTGGCCATCAGAATCTGACCACTTTTAAGGAAGGTTACATTTGGGTATGCAAATCTTTTTAAAGACTTAAGAAAAAAAATGTGCCAATAAAATATATTTCAAAGCTGGGTTAAGGGTATCTCGTAGTCGAGCTCACTCGACTACAGACAGTATTCTTACTTGTTTTAGTTTCAGCGTCTGTTGTCTCGCATTTTGACCAACTAGCGAGTGTGGGTGTGTGTGTGTGTGTGGTTTATGGTGTTTCCGGTGTGCAGGAGCAGCTCTCTGCAAACTGCTGTCTTGCATTTTAATGGACACGGCACGAGTCGCAGCATTTGAAATAGGGGATGGGAAAAGGGATTGGGGGATCCTTAAGGCGCTTTCGCGGCATCACAATATGAGCTGCATGCAGAATTTTAAGCAGTCAACTGGATTATGATGGCCCAGCGCCAAATTTTATATACTAGGCGACAATGAAGCACACATTCTACAGCGAATAGCGTGTGTGTGTGTGAGTGGTGTGTGCATTGGTGTGAAATCGATGATACCTCTTGGCGGGTAGTCGTGGGTAGGTTTTATATTTGTGGCAGAAGTGGAGAGGAGCCGCGCCCAAGACAGGAATTTCAATTTGACGCTCATTAGCGGCAATCAGGCACCAAAATTCGCGCACAATGCGGGCTCCGACTTTGCTCTGCGTCAGGTGAATCCAACTGATGCATGTGGCACGCTGTGTATGTGTATGTGCCGCAAAGCGCTCTTTGTTTGTGGCATTGGGTAAACAATTCGCACGCAAAGAAAGAACCAATTTTCCGCCTGGCTGCAGTAATAACTTCTCCAACGCCGATGCGAAGGGATTGACGCCACTGGATGGCTGATAATGCCACACTATATGAACGCCTTCTGTCCCAAAGGCTGCTTTCAGAGCATCTAAGCGAGTGAATTTATATGAATTATAAAACAAATCACTGCCAAAAACTGCGACAGACACAAGTTAGGGGAATAATTTGAGCGAGTGGCTGTCGCACACCACACAAATAATGCATACGTCTACATATGGGAGTAAGCTTAAGCCGAATCGAGGCTAAGCACACTTTATTAAAGGCCCAATTTGAATAGGCTTCTATTGTTCTTGCAACAAACAAAATTTAAATTACTGCCCAGCATTGATTCTGTTACAATTATGTTAAACTCGTTACAGAACTGCTTGCTTTATATTTGGGACATTTGGGTGCACTGCTTTAAACTTATATGAAGCTTATAATATAACATAAATCGTGCTTGTATGTTTCTCCTTATGGTACCATTTTCTCTGAATTTCGGTATAAGTATTGCATATTGCATTAAGCCTTGTCACATTAACAAGTTGTGTACCAAATATATTGCTTTTAGTACATTTGTCTAAAACATTGTTTTCTAGGTAGCACAATTAGGCAGCTATCTATCTATATAACACATACATCAGCAATTTGGTATAACATTATAACATTATAATACAAATGTCTGAATTACAGTTAGCTAAGTAGCAAAGAAAATAGCTATGCACCTGTATAAAACATATGTATACCAAATATTACAGGTTGGTTACACATAACATTCAAGTGCAAAATATTGCCTGCAAAAATATGCAGTATACAAATTGTGCTATGTATAACAAATTGAAGTGCCTGTTATATGTATATAATACATATTAGTTGTGTCACCAACATATTAGTTGGGTCACCAACCTATTGTACATAGTGCTGTAAAATGCTACAAGGCAATGTATAACTTTAGGTATAACACAGAAGCTGTATACTATTCCCACTATTGTATATCAGTTTGTATAACTTAATGGTTTCCAATTCAACAACCATATCTTTATAGCTGCTCCACACTTAAGTGAATGTGCTCCTCTCAAAACGTATGCTGTTAAGTTTGGGACAAGCAGTAGCTGTTATTGTTGCACTGTTAGCAATTAAGCTGTGCTTGTGGATTCTATGAAAATAATTCATATACATTAATTTTTACTGACATGAAAGGTTCAAGCAAGCAGTGCAACTGCCTCGTTTTTGTATTTGGGTGAAGAAATAATAAAAATGATTATGATGAATAAAGCGAGAAAGGGTTAAGGATTCATTTGTAATTGTTCACAAATTAATCTCAATTTAATCTAAATCAGGATTTATACATTGTCATAAAATACTCGAAAAGTTGTGCGAGGCTTCTTAAACTCTTCTCCGAAGTTAAGCCAAATTTTTTCCTATTTTGTTTCGGGGAAAAATATATATTTTAGATGCAAGAAAGGGATGTATGGGAAGTCGGTGAAGGAGAGGGGGGTCAGCTGCCTCACAATACTCACTGGAAATATATTTGCGCAAATAAACAGTCGCTTTTACTTCTATCGTTTTTAGAATTTCAACACATTTCGACGCATTTCACACGGCATCGAAAATTGCAAGAGGAGCGCTAATTAAAATCATGAAACTGACGTCTCGATAATTGAATTCGCATTTGGTAACAGTAGCCACAGGTTCCCCTGCCAATCACATGAAAGTCAACGCCAGAGTTATGAGTGGGGGGATCAGAGGGCCGAGACTTGTCGCCATACATCATTCACACACACAAAAAACCACACACACATACACACATATCTTGACGGAAAGTGTTGGCTGGACTGGCTCCAACTGGTCTGCTGCTGTCCTCGGCTGGTTAGTTCACCTGTGATCTCTCCCCTTGGGGGTGGTGCAGGTGAACTGGACAGATGGCGGCTTAAATATGCGTGACAGCAGCAGAAGTGTCCTCGTTTGCGAACCGCGGCCACCGCGCATTTCTAAGCGATTTCCGCCGTGGTTAGCATCATGACCAACAGCCAACAGTCCATTTGCCAACTTGCAGCCGCACCGATGCCTTTCCCTCTGTTTCTCTCTTTGTCACTCCGCCGTCGCAATACTGCTACACCCATCTGAGCAACTTGAATTTTAATCCATGAAGTGGCCATCAAACTCGTCCAGCTGCCAACTTTGATCAAGTATGCAGGCTCGTTCGGAAAATAACAATATTTTAGCCTAAAAATTGGTTGGAAAAAATCGCTGCTATTTGCATTTAAAAGCAAGTGGGTCAACAGTCATCACACCTCCCAGGTTAAGACAGGATGCTCCAACATATAGGCACACTCACTCACCTACTTAACCTACTAACTAAATGTGCAAACTATTAACAATAAAATATGTGTTCAACACCTATTCAAAAATATAAATGATTAGAAAGGCCCTACTTCTACACTTACCCCCTCATCTTATCGATCTTCCAACATCGACAGAATATCTGACTGATTATTTTTTTTATTTATTGTGATACTTTTCCGATATTTTGAAATTCATACAGTTTTAAGCGAGCAGAGCTTATTTTAATCGCTGCTGTTTCTACTTTTAATATAAATTGTACGCACATTTATTAATGCGAGTATAAAAATAAGTAATAAGCAATAAAAATAATGTAAGCCAACAAGCTTCAATAATATTTCTCTGATTTGAGTAACGTAATTACCAGTCCCTCAGATCAGAGCTGATATAGGGAAACTCACCAAATCATGTTTCATCTCATATTTAAAAAAATACAATAAAGTGTGAATAAGCGTAATTATTTCCAGCCAATATTGGCTTTGTTTTTTACTTAAACTTAGTTCTGATTCTCTTAATTTATGGACAGTTTTTTCGTATAATTTTTCCGGCTAAAGTCACCGCGTTTTTTATTTGGGTCAGAGTACAAATAATAGCTGTCAAAAAAGCAGCTGCAAAAAAGATATACATATATCACCCGCTCCTACGTTGTGGAGTAAGTGATCCATCAAATCTGAATATAATAAAGTTGGGTTTTTCCCATGCAACTTCTGCATTCAGCTTCCTATTTTCTCTTTATTTTCAACAATAAAGTGAATGAAAAACCCATAAACCAAAAACATTTCAAGTGTACTTTAAAAAATTTAAAATCCGTGTTGATTTAATTATATATTTCAACGGTTCAGCATACAAAATACTGTACAAAACTGAAGAGTTTATTTCGAAAAAGTTGGCATTTTTCAGGAAAATTACACAAATTTCTGAATTTTCAAACATAGCCCAAATAAAAAAATCTGTTGATTCCAATTAGTTTAAATGAGCATTACAGCTAAAATGTATGTGAATGCAATCAAAATAATTATTGTGAGTGCCTAAAATGCATAGATAACAAATATCAGATGTAGAATATATTAAGTATGCACAATAAATCAGATATTTTCAGCCGCAGGTCGACACAAATGTGCTCGTATTGATAATGTTATTGGCCCAATAAATTAGTTAGGTGTTTATTTGGCTATTGACACTCAATTAAATAACACATTTAATAACACAATCAACTTATTTGCCAGTTTTTGGTTGATATGCTAAGCTCATATTTACACCTTTGAAGTGCCTGAAACATTAAATAAATCCTCAGTTACCAACACGTCCACAGGTAAATAAATGCCAAAGATGGCAACGTCTCAGTGAAGGATACTTTCTGCATAAATAAATGAAAATATAAGTATTCCAAAGCAATTCAAAAATAAATTGATGAACTTCATTGTTCTCTCGAGGCAAAATAAGCACTTGTAGTTGATTAGTTGAAGACTAAGATTACGATATTTATAGAAACAAGTCAATCTATATAGATATGTATTTGTGTTTTTAATATTGTTTGAGGAAAATATCTCCCTCAAAGTGTTTTATAGTTTTTTGCGAATTAAATAGAAACTGCAATGCAATAAATCTTTTAAATTAATGCTTAATTGGTTTTTGTGTTATTGCATGAAATTTATTTAAAGTCGACTTTACTAGTCAGCTTGTGGCTCAGCTCTAGCCTCAAATAAAGATATGTCGATATTGAGACATTGAGACATTGCAGCTGCCTCAATCAATGCGTAACATATTATTTTCATATTTGATTGAAATGTAATATTCACTTGGCACACGCAAAGTCGAATGTGTGCGCGTGTGTGTGTGTGCGTGTGTGTGTGCGTGTGTGTTTAGCCATTGGCAACGGCTCATTGAGCCTTACAGAAAAGGGCCAGCAACAAGTCGTGTGGCGTCTTGCGTCGCGCCTTCACGTGTCCTTGTCTTTGTCCTTGTACTTGTCCAATCGAAGGTTTACTTATAGTCTACTTACCGACGAGCACGCACACAAACATACATTTCTATATGTATATGTATGTGTGGTGGTGTAAGTGATATAAGCTATACGCTGGCAAATTATGAAGTCAATCTAATCATCCAGGCGCACGCACAAATCGCAGGCGTCGCTTACTGCAATTCACGCACACACACATGAATACACGCACACACGCACACACGCACACACACAGATAGACCGCGGCAGTTGGCCACTAAATTATCTACGATAGGCTAAATCAATGTGTTAAGTTGACTGTAAACGGTACATTCGATTAAATGCGGCTTCCAGACCAAAAACTCTTGGCGGCGGCGTCACTTGACTCTGGCACACGGCTCTCTCAAGAGGGGGTGGGGTGGGGGGTCGAGCACAGTGACCCAGTTCCATAGTTCGACAGCCTCACACGGAGCATACCTATCGTCATCGTCATCGTCATCGCCATCGCCATCGCCATCGCCATCGTCAATATCATCGTCTCTCATCGTCTAGCTGTCTCTGCTGGTCCACTCGTTATCCCGACCAAACTCGAAGAGAGTATTTCCCCTCGGCTCGTGACAGCCACAAACGAAGCTCGGATTCGCTCGGCTGAACGATGGATGAATGAAGCCCAGTTAGTTCTTCGCCGACACTCAAACGCATCGGACGTGTGACTCGCATGCCGCCTGACTGCAAACCGGGACTCGACTACAGCTGCCACATTCCGTAGATTTTGGCCAACTTCGTTTTCGGTTACGTAGCGTGCTCGCAACAGCGGCAATCGTGGTAGGTGGGGGAGTGGGGCATGTAAAGCCAAAAAAAAAATAAAAGTTACACGTGCTTTTAACGTGGTGTGATTCAAATGTGAGAAGCTATTCCTTTGAGTGCGCGTGTGTTTCGAATTTTTGCGGCCAACGGCAAAAATTTAAATGAGCATTAAAAAAAAATAAAAAAAAAAATAAAATAAAATAAATAGCTGCAACAGCCAAAAGGAATGCTTAAAACTCAACGAAGTGAAGCACTCAAAATGCACACAAGCAGCCGGGAGCACCAGCAGCCAGGAGCACCAGCAGCCAGCCAACAACCCAACAACCCAACGGGCAACATAAAGCTAGAAAAATGCTCCGCAAATATGCGAAATTAACAAGAAACTGTCAGGTGCTGAGATTAGCCAGGCAACCGTTAAGCCGGCCTTTTGGTCGGCATCCGCTCGACTCCCACTCGTGGTTCCCATGCAATTCCCTGCTTGTGTGTGGGTGTGTGTGTGTGTGTGTGTGTGTGTGGGTGTGTGTGTGGCTGTGTATGCTTAGCGGTTTGACGCTTCGCTGATTTTTTGCGTCGTTTGCGTTGCTTGCGTCGCTTCATTTCAGTTTTGTCGCCAACCTTAGCTGAAATAAAGCCATTCCTCTGACCTCGCAGAGCGTGGACAAAAGGAGCCACTTTCTGCTCATTTGCCATTGTGCTAAATGAAATATGAACAATTTGAGCATACATATGCAGATAAACAAAGATGTATATGCGAGTGTGCCGTTTATCTCAGCAACCACACACTCTCACACACACACACACACACTCATCTGCACACACATTCCGAAACACGCACAGAAACTTTGAAGTGGAGCAGAAAAACTTTGTTTTGGCATCGCTCGGATCATTAATCAAATGTCGAGTGCGCTGGCAGTGCTCAAGTTTTTCTAGTTACCATCGCCATCACCATCCCCTCTCGCTCGGTGCACGCCTCCTGTCAGAGCGCTGTCCAAATATAATAATTGAATAAGAGAATATAACAAATGCCCAAAAAGAGAATCACACACACACACATACACAGACAGTGTCACATTCCCGGATTTCTTGCGAGTTGTGCGCATGCTAATCCAATAAACCTGCCATCAACTTTGTCAGTTGGCCCAAAGTGAAGACGCAGCCGAGGCGAAGCCTGACACACTGATTGCAGATGAGTCCTTGGGCACCATGTCATTCCGTCAACTAAATGTCACTCACTAATGAGCATGAATGTCATACACACAAACACAAACACCAACACAAACACACACACACACACACACATACACATGCAGAAATGCAAAGTACGCACATGTTTGTTGTTGTTTGCAACACTTTAGAATTGATTAAGTTTACCGTTTCTACCCCGTCGATAGATTTGCGAGTCCTTCAATATACCCACGAGCAGCAGACTTGATTAACGAATCGCTTGCGATATTTCAATTTGTTTGCAAATCAATTAACTGAATTGCTCTGTGGCCGCAGAGGATGGTGGGAGGGGGTGGGGGAGGGAATGGATACGGCTTGGCATTTGACACAAATGAGACTTTTATTAAACATTTCATTGGCAACTAGACGCAGCTAACATCAACTGAGATGCTTGCATATTTCGAGTGTCAGCAAGCATGATGTATGCACACATACACACATACAGAGTCAAAATTACGTGTGTATGTGTTGGCTTGCAACATTGATTCTCATCTAACTGGGTGCGGCGGCAACTTCAGTTTGCCAGTCAAATAGCATTTTAATTAAAAGTTCAGCTCAGCTCGTTGTTGCTGCCAATGGAATTACAATTAATTTCTGGTGGGGGGGTGTGCAGATGTGCCACCGATGATGGATGTTCGCTTCACACTCCACCCCTCCCCGCCCCCCACTATGCTACCCACCAGGGCACATGTTTGTGCAAATAATGTGTTAGTTGGACATCTGTCCACCAATCGGATTGGTATTTGGCGTGTTACCAAATATTCTTTTGCATTTTTGATGCCATCAGGCAACGACAATGCACTGAAATGCAAAATAAAAAAATAAAAAAACAACAGCGATGAATTGGGGCCAATCAATGTTGCTTTTGTGCATTCTCAATTCCAAAAGAAATCACATGAAATATAAATGCCAAAAAAAGACACTGTTTTCGCGCTAGGCAACTGTGAATTCCGTTTGCCTCCTGCTGTTGCTGTTCCACTGAACTGCATATGCATAAGTGTGTGTAAGTGTGTGTGTGTGTGTGTGTGTGTGTGCACTTATACTTATACAGCCGCAGTGATTATTTGTCAGTAAAGGCGCATTTTAATGGGAATTATTGGGCGTGGTCAAACTGATAAAATGGACAGACTTGGTAGACGGGTGGGGAGCTGGTCCTGTTATTATCAATTAAAATGCCAACTGCCCCCGTTTAATGCGTTTACAGGATCGTTTGGCATGGTGCTGATTGCGAATGCCAGTGGCAAATTTGCGTGGAGTGGTTGGTGGAGGGGCTGGGTGGTGCTGTTCACTCCCCACGAGGATGCCAATACAATTTGATTACCTGCAGTGAAATTGGCGTCGCTGAATTGGTTGCTTGTGTTTTCTGCTTCTGTGTGCATTATTTAACGACATTTTGGGCGGACTCGCATTCCAATCGAGATTGATAATAAATGCGGAATCGTATTGTGTGTGTGTGTGTTTTTTTCCTGCGCCGTAACAGAAAATTGTGAAATTCGCGCACTTCCTGCGACGCAAGCAACAAATGTGACAATCGACTGCTAACAAACCAGACAAAAAGAAAAAAAAAAAATAATAAAAAAAATAAAAGAAAAAAAGAAAGTAGCGTAGTCGATTGCGAAGGACAACAGCAACAACAGCAACCAGGACAACGCTCGCGGCAAGTCAAATTGAAACAAACTGACAACCGGTCGGAAAAATACGAAAACGAAAATAAAAACGCGAAAATCAATATTATAAAATTTATGCAACCGTCGATCGCATTGGCATTTATAAAACCCCAAAAAGAAAACTCCATGCGAAACTGCAACTGTTCAAGTTTCGGTCAGTGGTGCTGGTGGTGCACTTGTGGTTGCTGCTTGGCCGAGCCGGCACAGTGCCAAAAGTGTCTGTAATGCCGCAAGCCGATGCTGGTTAAAGTACGTCGCACAGTAACCAAAGCGAAACCAGCCAGCGGCATCATTTGGAGCATTTGCTCAACTCACAGGATAATGGATAATACGAGGGCAAAGTGTTTAATGTTGTCCTTTCTGTGCGCACTGAGTGCGGCCAGCGCCGAGGGCGAAATAATATTTCGCATTGATCCTTTGGGTAAGCAAATAACTTGTTAATGGCAACGCAAATCTAATGCAATCATATGTTAATTACGCATCCCTATTATGCCTGTGTTATAGCCCCCATTACTTATGCATACAGTGGAGCAAATTGGATGATCATAACGTGAGCGAAATGGTTAACTAGAGCGGCATAAAATTCCATTTAGTAGGCTAATAAAATTTCACAAGATGCCAAACAACCCGGAGATGTGGATGACATGTCGCAATTTCCTGTCCTATTCACTGCTCTCCCGCTGTCTTAGTATTTTGCTCAAGGCACAAATATAACTGTCATCTCCACGTGGCCCTTAAATCTATTCATTTACATATGGCATAAGTACATGACAACTAAATGTAAATTCTCGAGATACTTTTATACGAGTTTATCAGCATATCCACAAGATTTCAACTGTCTTACATATTTAAATATAGCGATTTAAGAATTCTGTAGGTAATCCTGCTCGGGCGCCTGGCCTTATCTAATGTGCATACATTTGCCTCGTATGAGTAAATATTTCATAGCCCATCAGTTAAAGCAAACTCTCTGTGCGAGCTCATAAATTTAATACTCTCAATTACGCAAAGTAATGTCTGTCTTGAGATTTTTTTCGGAGCAACTTTGGCATTTCATCACTTGTCGCTAAAGTGATGAGCAAAAAAAAATAACTTTTTTACAACGAGACGCAGTGCGTCCAAATGTTGCGCTTGTGCCACACACACACACATAAACACACACACACACACATACACACTCCACAAGTCCCCTTTTCCCTTATGTCATAAGTGGAATCTGTTGTATTCCGGTAAATTTTGGGTTGGCGGATGTGACAGAAAAGCTAAAAGTATAAATGTATGCAGGTATACAGTTGTACAGATGTACAGTATACAAATATGCATATGTAACTAGCTCTTCCTCTCCCGATTCCATGTTCATGGACCGCAGCCAAATGCCCGGCGAGCCTGTCAGTCGCCCAGCCATCCATATATGACAAACATGTTCATAAAGTTTTGTTTTTGTTTCCGCCGTGCTGCTGCTGTGCTTAAAGACGGATAAACTGTGGACGGATGGAAATGCGGAAAGTTTTCACAAAGTATTAAAAAAGCTCGTAAAATGTCATAAACTTTTGTTTCCTCTGGATTAGACTGGAGTCCACTACAAAACCCGAGCTGGAAACAAAGCAACTGTCAGCAAGAACTGAAAATATTATGACTACATTATATAATTCACTTTCTTTTTTTTTTTTGTTCATTTTTATGTTTTTCACTGCAATTTAAGAATGACTCATTTCCACGGACAACCAAATTTACAAGCACTCCTTTGACCGGATCAACCCAATTATATAGAGAGAAAGAACGTTAGATAAAAGTCGTGGAAAATTAAAAAAAGAAATAAAGCTGATGACGGTAAATTGTGGTTTTCATTTCATTTTCTTACGATGACTTCGTCTTTTACTTAAATGGTTCTCGTTATTTTATGGCCCGAAACTATTCCATAATCGATACTATTTGGCTCGGCCAAACAAAGATGCCAAATATTAAATTTCATTTAATTAGATTTATTTGAACAGTATAGAGAATTGAGTGGGTGCTGGTCACAACAGATACATATCATGTTTTATTAGTTTGGGACCGCAGGGCAAGAATGCCGGAACGCCAATTTGGACCCGAGTTTCGTTCAACAACAGTATCAACAGTGCCAAATTCCCATTTATTAAGCAAGTCAAATGGGACAATAAAATATGGAATCTACCAGTGGAATGGGCAGCACAAAAACCAGACCAACAAAAAGAAACCAACACAATTTTTGCATGAGCATCAGAAAGTGGCAAACAGCACAGTGGCAACATCAAAGCGGCAAGTGCGAAATCCGGACGGACAGGGGTAATATCGAGGCGACTCTTGGCTCGGCGAGTCGGAGCTATACAGGGCGACACTACCACCGCCCCGGCCTGTCCCCTCCCCGGGCAAATACATGAAAATAAATCAAAACAAATCAATTTCTTCTGCGCCATTGACTCGGCAAACTCCCGATGACAGTTGCTTTCCTTTTTTGCTGCTCCACATTGAATCCTGTTGGCAGAGCTGGGCATTCAGTCGAGAATTGGCTGTCCCAAAGCTTCGTCTTGGCTGTTGACAGCGTATATCCAGGGAACGGGTGGCAAATCTCTTGGTGCGGATGCGGGCGGACAGCACAGCCAGCGAATAGTAGTGACAACTAAATCGGGGCTAAGAGAACGCAGTTGCTGCCAGGGCCTGAGGAGCTCCACTGAGATTCGGTGAGCCGAAAAACTAAAACAAATTGTCGATATACAAACACAGAGAAATATTGCGCATTACGCAATATATGCGAGCGAATAAATTCATATCTGAATGCATCCGTATATCAAAACTCTGACAATTTTCTTGAAACAGAAGCGAACTTCTATCCTGGTTGGTATATCATAAATTGTGCTCTTCACATTGCGGGCAATCGCATCTGTTTCCCAAGCTCCGACGATGATTAATAACTGAAATATTTTCCACTCAACTAGTTTGACTTTGCGATTATTGAAAGAATCACTTTAATCGCTTGAATTTGAGATTAGTAGCTGTTCAGCGACAGAAGAGGGTTCATCAATACTTATTCACTGTAGTCAAAATACTTGAAGAAAATAAGAGGAAGTGAAGAGGAGAAGTACCTTTTTCATTCTACCTTTGTATGTCTATGCTTAGGTTGAACGGACAAGCCAGTGTCAACAATATGCAGAGGGAAAAAAATAAAAACAATATTAAAAAAATGTGTGTGCTTACTAAAAAAATAAATCGATTTTGTTTTTGTGTTTTTCTCCTACACTTACTCCGTTGCTAATCCCGTAATATAAAATATTTGACAACTGTCAGCTTAGTTTGCCATTTCAATAATCGGTTAGGGGGGGTGAGGGAGAGAATGTGGAAAGGTGACCTAGATAATTGAAAGACCCTTAAAGCTAAGATTTCCAGCAAATACAAACCACACAGGTTTTCAATTTTATTGGCCACAAAAATACATTTCGCAAGAGGTACCTGCATTTTCTTTGAAAGGCATTATATAATAGATTTTGTTCAATGCGCTGACATAATCCCACACACACACACATACATACATATATAGTAAATATACATATAAATATTCAATCGTTATCTGCCTTGAAGCAAGCGCTCAGATGCCAGGACTGTATCATTACGTTGTGTAGTGGGAAGGCAGCCCATATATTTAAATTATTCATAAGTATGTAAAACGATGCGGTGCACATGTGGTAGACGCATACCCATACCAACATACAAACACACACACACACACACACACGCACACACAGTTGGACTTTGCAAGTTGAGAAAGTAATGTTTTTTGCTCAAAACAAATTTCATGCCTGGCAGTTTTCTGTAGTGACACCCTTCCCGATAGCTCCTGTTACCCCGGAAGGCTCGTAAACGGGCGGCCTTTAAGAGAGAGCCTGCCACCGGCATCTGTCTGGACCGCTTTCAATTCCAAATCAAATGAAAAGTTTCATGCAAGCGCCTCAAAAGTGCGCCATCATCCAACTAGTGGCCAGCACGAGTAAATATAAGTATACTATATAAGTACTATATACATATATACTATATACATACATTGTCTGTTTGGGGGCAAACCGCAAGGTCAAAGGGACTTTTGTTATTTTTTGTTGTATTGTGTTTTCAATTTAAGCAACCCGCTGAAAAAACACTTTCACTTTAAAAGGTAAACTTTCTCGACTCTGCTGTACACGGGTTGGGGGTTTGGAGCTTAGAGCAGCCAGTCGATTCCGAATTTTATAGCCGGGCGCAAAGCGAATTTTTATTTGGATTCACTCCATGGCAAAGTGATTCGATTGCCAAAGTCAAATGGCACCAATAAAAACTTCAGAGACTTTCGCTTCCGACCGGCAACGGTTAGCACATTCAGTCAAGGACCAACGGAACCATTCGAAAGTTTCCCCTAGGCCAGCAGCCCGGCTGTAAAGTCATAACAATTAATTTCATGTACCGCCAGCTGTCGCAACTGTACAATAACGGAGATATGAACATCGGGGCGAGTGATTCAAGTACGCAGCCAAATAAAGAACCCTTATGCGAATAACATTGAAATTTATAAATTTAATAAGCTTTGTGGAAGTGCAGATCTAGATTTAATCCGGCAAAAATGGAGAATTCGTGCCAGAATCAGTGTTCCAGTGCATGTATAATAATAATTATAGCAATTATAATAATAATATAGATATTTGTAAATTGAATATTAAATGTATGTGTGCATATTAATAATATGTCAGGGCTGGGAACAAAGGAATTGTTTTACTCTATTAATCTACTCGGACACTAGATTCAAGCACTAATTTGGCCTGTCCATGTGGTCCACTTGCATCCGAGCGATGGGCAGGACTGATATACGCGACTTGAAATTTATTGTCAGTGGGCGTCACCCTGCCATTTGGCCGTTTAACTGTTTGGCCATGGCCCAGGCAACGGTTTCTCTCATGATTACAGTATTTACATATATATATATATACACATATATATAGTATATAGAATATGTATTTGTGGAAATAATTACGGCCAGTGCTGTGTGCTCGTGTTGCTAGTAGCGAAATCGCACCATTTAAATATAATTTATGGCCTGCAATATAAATCAGTCGCCCGTCGCCAGTCAGCCAGCACTGGGCTGCAATATCCTCAATCTCAGTGTCTTTTTCATCCACTCAACCTCACACCCACACCCACATACACATCCACATCCTCAACACTGGCTGGAACGCCCCTGCCATGGGCAGTCATCAAAAACAAAACCAATTCGCACGCGCAGCTCCCCAAACTCATTAGAGATAAAATGCCGACCGAGAAATAAGCGGTAACGGCTAAATTATATTCCATGCCCCAATTTCAGTCATATACTATATATTTATATATATATATAAACACCAATATATGTATATACATGAACCATTTACCGCAGTCGCAACTGTTTCGCTGATAGATGGTTTTTTTTTTTTTTTAGTTTTGGATAGCTTATGCGATATTGCTGGAAATGGATTTATTACAGCATCTAATTAATCATAGCCATCAATGAAAATCATGTATATATAATTATATATATATATATTCTGCAATATTTTTCCCGTCTGCATACTTTAGATTTACATAGCGTACTTTGCAGCCGCATACCCTCGAGTAGGATCTGTGGTCTAAAGTACTAAAGTACACAAGAGGAAAACCAAAATATTCTCCAAGAATTTCGTATAATTTTACTCGCAGGCACCCAAGGGTAGCTGGAACACTGGCGCGCTAAAAATGTGCACTTCGCGCCTCGTTCGATGTGCGGAAGCGCATCTCCACCGCTCCCCTCCGACACTCCCACCTTAAGTTGTACCTAACTGAGACTGTGCTACTTGACGGCTTTCTGCGAAGTGCCTTTGCCACAACTTCATTGAGTGAGCTGCTTTATTTTGCAACAGCGCAGAGCCTTCAATCTTTCACCAACGTTGCCTCTTGATTGCTCAGGTGGATGGTTTGGTGTTTGCCACACGGTCTACACTTTAAACACCCCATGCAGCCACAGGGTGGAGATCTTTTTAAAGGGAATAGGAAATACTGAAAGACAGCATCCTGTCGATTTCAATTAATTTCTTAATTAGTTTGCTCACAAGTCTGACCACTATTAATATATATACGTTTCGTTAAGTTACATGCAAAATAAAAAGCGTATTGACTAAATAAGCTGATTACTTTTATCATCGTCCAATTAAAAACATTCGCATATTCATTTATGGTATATAATTATTAAAAAAGAAATAATTAGATGAATTATGAATTTCAATTTGTTCTCCTCTTGTTTGTTTTTTTATATGTGTCTTGCTGAATGCCAATGGACATCGCGATGGGTAAATAAATGGAACATCACTGTGCATCCATGCCACGTGCCGTGAACAGCTCTTTTATCGGCCACACTGCGCACATATCAGAAAGCGGCCTGCGATACGGATCAGGTGGTAATTGCATGCCCGCGCGGCACAAGCATTTCAATTGAATTTGCCCAGTACAATAAGTTCGTGGCGAAAGGTAAGTGCTCCATTCCCCCCTCTCTATCTATCTCGCTCTCTCTCTCTCTGTCTCTGCATCGCAAGCGCTCTTTCTCTATTTATCTCCCGAGAGAGCCATTCTCGGGCTATTTATTCGCAACACGTCTGCCATTTTGTGCTTTATGTTCATCTCACTTATTCAGATGGCTACAGCATTGAGGAGTTATGCCCCATCACCGGCACCGTCAGACCTGAGGTCCGAGGCAAGGCAAAACATTTGTTGCGTGGTTCAATCTTTGGCTCCACTTCGCAAAAAGTGCCCGCCAACCGCTATGTGAACGGTGGCTACGGATTGGGGGTAATGGCCATGGAAGTTCCCACCAGTACCAGTAATCCAAGTGCAACCAACACCGAATCTTCAGCAGACGATGCTCAAAAGGGCGAAAACTCTTCCGAAAGTTGCATGTGGCCAAACGCTCTTCAGGTAAGTCAGCAGCGTTTATTGTAAGTTTTATAAAAAGCTGAACGAGGGCATTAAAAATGACAAAAAAAAAATATATATACAAAATGGCTTAAGGAAACTAGAAAATCAAACAAACCGAGAGTTAATCCAATTTTTGGTGGACGTCTGAAAGAATATTGCAAGTTGGTAAAGAATGCTAAGCAACCGAGACCTAAAATAATAGAATAAGACATATATTGAAGAATGTGTAGATTTTGTGCTTTTACTGTAAGCAAAAAATATTATCGTAGCACTACTGGAATGAAAATTGTATTACTGCAAATTTATTTGAATTATGCCACTTTGCAGAAACTAAGCAATTTGCAACACGTCAGAATTCCTTTGAGTGTGCAAAAGCTTATATTTTGCAGTTGCCTAAATATCGTTTAAAATTCCATTTGCCTTCAAAAGGATAAGGGAAATGCGTTCAGTAGAAATTCCAGAGTAACGCTTCCAATTCATTTAACATTTCAGTTGCCTTTTCCGACATTTGCACGCATCCTTTGAACCCAAAGTCGTTGACAGCAAATGAAATGAATTTAAACTTGCAGCAAATTCAACAATGTAGAAAACAATACCGGACAGCTGAATTCGTTTCGGTCTTAATGTTCGTTAAAATTGACAGTAGGGTAGGGCAGTACATACATACAGACATACATACAGACATACATACATAAGTAGAGGTAGCAAATGAACAGCATGCGTAGCGCAAAAAACATTGACGAAGGCCAAATGTTGCCTTTTTGTCAAAGTCAATGCGTTGTCTGGCATGTCGGCCTACCCGCTGTGTTGGCCAAGATGCCTTCACGTCCCATGGGGTATCATTAGGCCAAGCAGCGATCCCAAAAGTTTCAGTTGAACAGCGCCAACATGGCGCTTAGAATGGCTACCGCAGCATATAATTTCCCGCATAGTTTTTTTTCTTCTTTCAATTCCACCATTGTTCAACGAGCTGTTTTCGTTGTTCATCACTCGGTTTTTTTTTAGTTCTTTTTTGTTGTTGTCCGTTGTTCGTTGGAAAAGCTTCTTTTTCCCCCCTCTCTATTGCTGTGCCCTACAGGGTGTTGCTGTTGTCACTGTCGCTGTCGTTGTTATTAAATTTTGTGACGACTCGTCCAACGGCTGACAGTGCCAAGCAAATCTAAACCTGCGTTCAGTAAGCCTGTGCTCTGTCTGCTCGTCCCTCCGTCCCTCTGTCCGTCCGTCCGTCTGTCTGTCTGTCTATCGTGTGGCTGTCCCCACCGACCAGTGCTGTCAACGCAAGATGGTGAAAAATAACTTGAATATAAACAGTTCACACTCGCGCTGCAAATTACGAGACAACAACAGTCATGTGATATCCGCTCTCTTTTTGTGTTGGCCAGGAACTGGACGGGTCTGTCTGCTGTCTGCCGTATTAAATAGGACGGTAAACAAAACAGAAATCCTAATGTAATTCTCTGCAAAATGCGGATCGTTAGCAACAATGTGGCTCTTGATTGAATAGATGCCAACCATTTGATGGACTACATGTTGTATAACAAATGAATGACAACTGTATGTTTTTTTTCAATTTAGAATGAAGATTGGCAAAAGCTTTCAAAGCCTGGAACTAGGTATTTAAAAACTAGTTTAATAGCAATATGTAAAATACAACATAGCGAACTTGTACGTGAAACCGCAGTGAATATCTGCGAGTGAATTTTAACCTGAAGCTGGCTAAGTGAATACCTAACAGTGTGTATCGACGTGGATACCTTACAAACTTTTAAACCAATGGCCAGATGTCAATGTTCATTGGACCGTTGAATATCGCGCAAGCAACAAAAGCTTAAAATATGTTATTCTGTGCATTGTCACGAATTCTCAGAAAAAATGAATAAAAAAAAAAACGTTGAAATTGTGAAATTTTGTGATTTCTTTCTAGTGGGTACCCAGCTGGTTAGTTGTACTGAAGAAACCTTATTGACCTTATGTGACATTATGTAACCAAGTTTGATCAAATCATCAACTAAAACACAAAGAAATATTGAAAAGAAGCTCAAACACTACTCGGAACACTTCAATTACATTTTGAATGCAAATATTTTACTTCAATTTGAAAAGTTTACAATTTCCGCTCAGTTCCTGAACTCGTTCACTTTTCAGCTTCTTCTGTTTACACACTAATACGACAGAGTACCAAATAAAAGAAGAAAGAAATTGGAAAACTAAACTGCAACTGATTTTTCGTTCTTTTCTCGTTCCTTTGCTCTCCTTCACCCCGCTTACAGTACTCCCTGCTGCAGACTGTTGTTGAGGCCTGTCAGAAGAAGAAGCACTGCAAGTTTCACGGCTCCCCGCAGTTTTACGGATTGGGTGCCAGCGGTGTGGGCGATGCATCCGGCACCAGTAGCTATCACAGCAGCACAGCCAGTTCCAATGCAATCAGCAACGACCCATGCCCCAAGCGCAGAAAAATAGTGGAGGTCGCCTACAAATGTCGTCCATGTAAGTAGCACAGTTGCAGCGCAAATTTTGTTTAATTTGGTTGAATTTATTGGGCGTGCAAAAGGACACGTAAACTGGCTAACAAATTTTGTATACAACAAGTACAACGGTTGCGCAAACTGAGCTGAACAATCACAACAGCCAAAATCGACACATAAACGTCCAGCCGAATGAGTTGAACGAGAGTTGGCCTTATCCGGACTATTACGTTTTGCGACTGGGTGGTGTTGTCTGGAGGGGGGTGGAGCGGGGTTGGCGACCCGTTGGGGTGTACCGAAAAGTTCGCGTCCAGTGGCACGTACTGCAGCATACAACGACAATATTTTGTGAAACAAGTACTGTTGGCACAGACGCTCGCAGGCACAGTCGCCGTAACTGGTCCAGACATCCAGCCAAAAACCAACCCAGCCACGCAGGTATCCAGTCAACAAGTTTAGCGGTGCTGTTGTGTGTTCCAAAAATGCACTCAGGTGGAATGAAAGCAACGGCTCTCGGGCGAGTATCGACTAGTCCGTTAGCACTAAACAGCAGTTGGGGGCCGGGTATTTCCCAGCTGCCAGGAGGCAGGCAAGCGTATCGAATACGAACTGACGCAGCAATGCCAACGGCAACTGCGCCCTACAGCCCGTTGCCAGTCCAATAGCATTTTGCACGTGCTTTGTATAACTTGGAAAAAAAAAAGAACATCGACGATGGAAAATTAAGTTTCCGCGCAGCGTTCGGCACATAGCCCCAAACAGTCATCGGGGCCATCAGGTTTCACAACTGCACTGCATGTGCTGCGTCATTTCCCATGGAATATTTAGAATATTTGTTTTTGAAGCTCAAGTATCCCTAATGAAGCGGACATGATGAAGTAACGAACAACTCGAAGCCTTTCAATTACAAAGCTTTCAATCGTTGAGTATCTTAATTATTTGTGGAGAACAGAAACGTAGCAAGATTCGCGTGCTTCTACTGTGAGATGAGGATTATCAAAGCATAAACCAAGCTTTTGCGTTTCGGTTGTTGCAGATGAGTTCCGGAGCAAGGTTGCCTGTCATAACGATGTCGCACAACTGGAATGCAATCCGTATTCGCGGATAGCCCTTTACAGTGCCAGCTTTGGACGTACCGAATATGAGAGCATTCAGTGTCCGCAGCCACAGGGTGTCCGCGAGGAGAGTAAGTTCTTTGTTGTTTTATTTTATTAATCATTAATTAAGTCAATGATATACCTCTGTTCTATAACTGTCCCCTAATAGCATGTCTTGCCTCGTTCGCAACGGAGACTGTAATGCAAATTTGCCATGGACGAAGGCGGTGCAACTTGGCTGCCGATGCAAATACCTTTGGTACGCCGTGCCAGCCAAACTCGCGAATGTATTTGAAGGTTGTTTACACATGCGGTAAGTAGGACGTGGCAAAAAATCAAGGGACGTTTGGTCCTGCCACTCAGAATGATTTAGGGCTCGCCTTTGTTGGCGCTTTGCATCCCATCGCATCGCATCGTATCGCGCGTCAGAGCGCAAGATTGATGTCTGGTGCTTGGCGTCCGACCCTCTGTTACCGGTGACTTGGCCACATGATTTATGTTGCTCGTTTGGGTGCTCTATGTCTTTGTTCCATAGTGCCGAAGCAAGTGCTAAAAGAGAGCAACGAGTCAGATGTTGAGGCTGACGAGACGGAGGACTTTGAGGGCGACGTCAACGACCTGTACGACGATGATCTCATCTACAAGGAGTCAGAGGCCATACCCAAATTGTACAGTAATACAACTAAAACAGCGCAAGGAAATGGAACCAGTGGCACCGGACTGGCAGCCAACGCCAATCCAGATGGCATTCGCCCCACGACAAACAACTCATTGGACACAGATGCGGATGGTAGCGGCGTCAATCCTGTGATGACACACAGCGCCGACTTAAGTCTAGAGGGTAAGCCCAATTTGACATGACCTAAACTATAGGTTACATTTACAGTAATAGAAACAGGACAGGCTGGCTTTCATAGGCACGCAGAATTATATACCCTTGCTGACCCATTGCACCAATGGGAGCTATACGAAATAGTGGTCTGATTTTGATTATTTTTTCTCAAAATGTGGAAAGCAAAATGAAACTATTGAGTTGGACATAAGTAGCTCGGTAAACAAAAAAGTTTTTTGGTACAAAAATTCAGATGTTGTCCAATTGTTTAGCTTGCACAGTTAGCAGTAAAATTCCTTTGCCACTGCAAGGATATACAAAACAAGTCAACGCCAGTCCACAGGCAGTGGCGCGTTTGCCGGGATTGTGGCAACTGGGGGGCCTTATGTGAAACAGTCTCAAAACGTTGGCGTAATCCCAAAAGGACTCATTGTCGCAGACTTTTTACGAATGTCAAATCTTCTTTGCAAAACAGCTTTAAATTCGAATTAAATTCAATTCGAAATAAGACAGGACCGGGCTTATGGTGCCCTTCTTAGGCAAATCCTAGGCTCAAATGACTATTTTTTATTATGAAAATACATTTCCCTATTGTGCTCCACAGACGACCAGCAGCGCCTCTATTTGTATTTGTTAATTGTTGGATCGGTTGGGGTGCTGTTCTCCATTGTTATTGTGGCCGCGCGACTAGTGCTTCAGAAGCGGCGGATGGCCAGTGATACGCATTCCAACTCTTCGACCAAGGGCGGCGGAAACGGTGTATTGGCTGACGAGACAACCATTCCAAGCGGCTTCAACGACACCATTTCGGAAATAGACGCAGACATAGATCTTACCACTTCCATACCATTGCCGAGTGTATCCAAGAACGAGGTGGGTAGCCCTGCTCATCTCTATTCATCAGTCAATCCCATCTATCATCTGCCACTGCAGAACTACATTACCTACGCGCCAGCCAGCAGCTTATATGCTGGTCTGGCGCCCAGTCAATTGGCTACAGTTGGCGGATCATGCACGACGCCTGGCCTAATCACAAATCCCCTGCTGATGGGTGCACGTCAGTCTCCGGATCTAATTGGCATCACCCCGAGCACTTATGTAGCGACGAGCAGTGCAGGCAATGCAGCTTCTGGCCAGGCCCCCATGACGAGTATTCTGGCACCAGCGATTGTTATTGGTGCAAATGGTCCTGGTGGATCTTTGCCCGGCAGCAGTGGCATAAGTAAGTATCTTTTTTAACCTCAATCCCGTGCAGGTCTATTCGAATTGTGATGCATGTCTCGTCAACTGTTTCGTTTGCGTTGCTTTGCTTTGCAGACACCATGGTTCCGCTTACGTCCCTCACTCAATACACAACGGCGCCCACCATTCGCGGTGGATACATTATAAACGCCGATGGCATGGGTGTACTGCAGCGACCTAGCAACTCGCCGACGCCGCCTTCCTCTTTAGCCAGCGGATCTCCGGCACATCCGCCGATCCAACAGACGCCGACCACATCGCCGCTGGCCATGACAACGCTCAGTCATGTTCCAGCCCCGGGCACCTCAACATTGCGCCGCACAAAGCCGACGACGGCAATGCTTCATACACAGCTCTCGTATGATGGCACGGCTCCGCGCACTCTTTCAACTGGTTTACCCGTGAGCTCACAGTTTTATTACGGATGACCAAGCATGGGGGACTGTGAGCCGCACGTTTACACCACAGCCATCAGCGTGACCTCCCCGAACGTCCATAGTTATGCTAGGCAGAATGTGACAGGTTCCCAGGCAGATCCACCGACTGTCTCCGGTCCAGATGCCGCTCATGTGTTGGCGCCAACGAGGCCCTAGCCACATGCCGACAATGGTGCAGTGATGCCATTGAGTACTCCTAGCATAAAAGACAATATAAATCCACAGGGCGATAAACTAACCGCAGAGCTCGCTAGTCATAACCGGAAACAGCTCTAATAACAAAAACAACAGCAATAACAGGTGGGTAATGGGTGAATGGCTTAAACAGCCAGTCTGGTCAACATTAGCTGGTGTCTCTTTTTAGAAAAGTGAAAAAAATATATATATATGTATGCATAACTATATTTAAATGGACGAGCTTCCTTTAACTGTAAATTACTAGTGAATGGAACATACGCATACCAATTAAGTAAATAGTTGGTCGAACAGCAAAGTTAGGCTAGAAAAATCCATAGATTAAGCTTTGAAATGTTGTTTGTGTGTGCAGAATACTCCAACTGAATGAATGATGTAACCGATATCATTACATTTTTGTTTCATGCTATCCTTGGCTCACCAAAATATTTAATATCCCAATTGTTCTCATAGTAACGTGAAATCATTAAAAATGTATTTAATATGCTTCGATGATGCACCAATTAAGCAGACAAGAAGCAGAATCGCCAAGCAGCTTCCTATGCCACAAAATTATACGGTTGAAAGTTACAAATAAAAACAAATTGCGTGGAGCTCATTTTATGTTATTAATAATGTAAACGCACTCATAAATATGAACACAGATCCTATGAATAAGCGGCAACAACCTCTAAGAAGAATAACAGGCACCACACATACATCATCAGGGAAACAAACCAGAAACAATGTTGGCTGGTAAGGGGGGGAAAACTAATGGCTTGTCAGTGCCGAGAAAAGCGTTTTTCTTCTGCTATACGAATCCCAAAAATGTACACACATCCCCCATAAATTTAACGATGCTCCCTTTTTCTTATTAAAGCGAATCTTCATAATTGTCGGCACCTATGTGAATGCGAGTGGGTGAGTTGCGTACAAGACAGGGAAAGCCCAAGTTCAGAGTGTGTGCGTGTGGTTGTGGGACTGTATGTGAATGTGTGTGAATGTGTGTGCGTGTGTGTGTTTTGTATAGGTCGCTGAATTTCATGAACGCTAACCACACCAAAACACAGACAAAGTTCATATGTATAAGGAAGCAAAATCATAACTCAGGCGCTGCGTACAACTTGTCGTATGAGTGATTTCGCATGTGTGCATAGTTCATTGGTGGGTATTTGGAAATAATGCGCTACAAATGGATGATCGTAATTAATATCCGGACCCGAATGCCTTTGGCTGGGGTATGAAAAACGGTTGGCCAGCGAGTTAATGGATTGCTCCAGCGTGCCAAGGTGAGTAGGTTGATGATACCTGTGCCTGCATATCTACATTCATATATGTACATATGTATGTAAGTATTTAAGCCTATGTGAGTGTGTGAGAGTGGGAGTGGGAGTGCTGCTGCAGACAACATCCTAGGACATAGTCGTAGTCTGGTGTCTTTTTAGTCGTCTTTCATCTCTTTGTTAAAGTTGACGTTATAGTTTCAAATGTCAAGTGCCTTCCTAATTAGAATTTAAGTGTATACTTTCAAAAGGTTGGGCTAAATCCAATTAGTATGTACATATAATAGCATATATAACCCATATTCATACAACAGTAAATCGATTAACCTTTCAAAATAGCCCCACTACCCAATTAGCCAAAGTGTAAATACAATGTTTAGGAAAAACAATACGGAATATAAAACAAAACTAGGCAAACAAAAAAGAAAAGATAGCTGATAGCAATTATAGTGCAGTTGCATCAAAAACGGACCTAAACCTAAACAAAAACTCAATTTACTAACTAGCAAATTGGTTGATGTGTTTTTATTGTTGTTTCGCCTCCTTGTGGTCAGCTATATTTTGCGGTCTTCCGGTTCGTGAATAGCATATAATGGGATGGGAGCGACACAATTAATAAATAACTACAAATGCATGCTCACAATAGAGAGGTTATTCATTAAATGTACATAAAATATTCGTGTTACGCTAAATTTTAGACAATGACCTCCTCTAAATGCATTGTGAATTAGATGTAATCGCAACTATTCGTAAAATAAAATCACTACAAAAACATACAGGCAAATTAATTAAAATCTCAACGGCATTCTGTAATTGAAATTGTGCACTAGGTACTGGAAAATGTTAATAAAAACCAAAGCATAGTACTAAGTTTGAACTTAAGCTAAACTGTGAATATAATTTTGTTATAGTTAATTTTCACTTATATATTGTATCTTTTGTATGTTTCATTTAAAAAAATTTATAGTTAATAAATAAAATACTTACTAAAAAAAAACGCAAAAACAATTTTATTCCGAACGAATATTTTGGGTAGGTATGAAAGTAACTTAATATAATTATCTATCTTAATTTTAGCTGAGCTTATGCAAATTGCAATTTCTAATTTAGTTTCTTAAATTAATCCCGTAAAATATTTGCTTTCGTTTACTGCTTTCTTGTAGATAATCATACTAAGTACTTGAATGAATCTATGTTAAGAAGGCAAACTAAGTACACTAGAGGAATCTTGTACGATTAGTCGATTTTGGAACGAATTCGAATTAACGAAGCGTGAATGAAATCAACTTGGAACCAAGTACACGCCCCCCAGGGGCAAAGACAACACAGCTCGGCCAAACGTGTCTGGAACTATTGCGAAATCCGGTCGAGCTGCGGGAAGAGTAAGGAAATGAATGAAACGAGTGAACGGCTTGATTAAATTTGTTGGCAGCGAAAATTTATGGAAGCGCCATGAGCTTTGGCTGCTAATTGGTTTATAAATTAGAATTTCAACGGAACATTAAGCCAGCCATCTCAACCAAATAAACCCACAACAATTTCAAACACCATCGTAATCAATATTTATTGCGAGCCAACAACAAAGTGGAAAACACTCACTATCCGTATTGGGTGGTAACAAGCTGACAAGGTGGTTGTGCGGATATCTGAAGTATGCAAATATATATATATATATATATATATTTATGAGTGTGCACTCAATTGAGATGGCTTAACTTACTACTTAGCTACTGGTGTATTTTATCATTTTAATGAGCGTACCTGCAACATTTAAAACTTACGCTAAGCTGAAAGCTTTAAATTTGGGTTGAGTTTCTTTAAATAATTAAAATAATAATTCTTATTGAGGTTGAACAGATTTATTAAATAGCACTAACAATTTACAGATTGCAAAGTTGAAGTTTACAATGATATTTTACATAAAACATTTCTATACATTATTTGCAATAAATAAGATTATTAAGACCAAATACGGAATGAGGAAAGAAATGTACAAAATTGTGATTTGGAATTTATGCATAAAGTATAAAGTATAAATATAAACTGACTCATAATGTTTCCAATGTAATTGCTGGGCGTTAGGTAGTGAGCAATCCTTTGGCAACAGTATGAAATTATTTGAACTGATATTGTGCGTTGGTCATTGTTAACGTCCACAACATGAATTCTTAATATCCTTGATTAAATTTTATCTTTATCTTAAGCACGACTGGTAACTTTAGTTTAAGTTAATATTAGAGACTCATAAATAAAATAAAAGGAAAGCTGGTGTGACTTATTTTAATTCATTTTTAATGTTGACTTAGCTTTAATAGATTGGATTTCTCCTTGAGAATTTCACCTCCTACATGTGTTTGTGTGTGCTTACAAGCGAGGCAACACGCTAGCCCTCTGTTAATATATAAGTACTTGCAGCAATCTAATTAAAGATAATGTTACAAGCATTATTAATTAATTTGTGGCAATCAAGAAACATGTCCGAACACACTCTGCTCTCCGCACTCCATTAGCCAAGTTCGCAAATGTTTGGCTTTGTTTTTCCATTTTGGCAAAGTTTGGGAGCCACCTGCGTGCCACATGGGTACGTAATTACTTTACGTTGCATGTGCTCTGATTGTACTCCCCGATGGCGACTGCCATTGCGTGATGTCATCCTTAGTGTTTTGGCTACAATCTTGTTGTAGGAGATGGTCGAAATTCGCGAAAATGTGAAACAGTTGCATGTCAGTGTCAGGAGAGATTAGCTTCTGACTCGTTGACCAACGTCATCGGCTACTTAGCCGAAAATAACATAAAGTTTCCGCAAAGTGGAGAGCTCATCATGACAAGTGTTTGGGCCCCACGTAATTGTCGTTATAGTCTGATCACAAATATGTCTGCCACACACTGCGGTAATTACATTCATTCTTTTGTCTCTTTGTGCCACAGGCACCTTCCGAATTTGGCACTGATGTGGTTGACTGACAAGCGTTGGGGAAAAAATGCCCAGGCAAAATTAAAGTCAGAGTCAAAATACCTAGCAGGAATTTCATGTCATGCCAACAGCCAACATAGCTTTGTAGTTTTTGCAACCATTGTCTCCCGATTTCTGAGTGTGTACTTAAATTTGTTCTTAAATGAAAATCGATAATTCATAAAACACTTTCTGACTCATATGTGTGTTTGTGTGTGTGTTTGTGGTTGTGTGTGCTCGCATAAGTACTTTTAAAGCGACTGTCCCACCCTAAAGCCTATCGAAACTTCTGATAATTTCCTTTCCTTTGTCAAATTTGTGAATAATACAAAAAAAAAAGAAAGAAAAGTCGAGCGAGTTTTGTATTACCGGAAGCTACTTTCCATTTTTTGCATGACCGCACTATTAAACCTAATATTTTTTGGTGTGACCTTCTTAAGGCGATTAAGCTTGCACATCTTCAGTAAAATACAAGTACGTGGTTTTGGCCATTGATAAGCTAAATAGTAAAATATGATTATGGTGCAGCGCCGGATTATATAAAAAGAGTGAACAAAATGCTTTTAAATATGCTTTGAATTGATCTCACAAAGAAAAGGTTAAAGCCAACAAAAAGTTTAGTAGTTTACACGAGTTGTTTTTGATAATAAAATACAATAAGACTGCTTCAAGTTTTCTTTTATTTTTTGTTTTCCATATTAGGTTTATATTGTACATTGCATGTGATTGTTCCAGTCTAGTGAAAATGGCTTGTTAATACAACATTAAGTCTTGCAATTAAAGCAGATATTAAAAGCTTTCACATTAATTAAGAACCCAAGTTACCCTCATAAGCCGGTTGCTGAGTTAGTGTGCCCACTCTGAAGGATATGCAAATTAAGAAGAAAAATGATGAAAAACTGAGACTAACACAGCCGGCTGTCTGTAAACTTACACTTAATTCTCATCATTTTTTCACATTCACAAGTATAGTGGAAATTTCTAAGCGAAAAAAAAACGCAAGAATAATGGGAAAAGATCATCTGCAGAAGTTCTTTAGCTGGAGACTTTCGTGTATATATCCAAAGAAGAGCCGAAGTAGTAACTTGTGTTGTCCTTCGGCACAGCTGAATAAAAGATGAGTTGAAGGCAAAGTTCTGCATGTTCTTTTCCTGCAAACCAGCTCGAAAATTCGTGTCTTTTACATTCCCTTTACATTTGATGTGCACCGCACTTTGCCACAAATTGAATGCCGCTCAAATAATTTATCTAATTTTTTTAGTACACTCTCATCAACATTCCTCATATAGAGTCCCCCTGGAACTTACTAACGAGACAGCAGTTAGCATCAGTTTGATGTGTTCTTCTCTGTTTTTTTTTTTTTGTTATTATTTTGGGTCATTTGTAATCTGTACCGATTTGACAGACAAAGTCACATGCTATGTAGACACCATTTGAACATAATGTTGGCTACAAACCTATGAATGATTGTAAAAGTACAACTTTATGTCTTATGTAGATAATCACGTATTTACATAACATTATTTGCTAGTCACCAATAACATATTCCTAGTCATACATAAGCCATATGGCGTTCAAGCTAAAAGTCATAAGCGTGGTGTAGAAAGTTTTTATAATGATACCATGAAACCAAAGTCAAGTTGTTCCGCAAGGACACCCTACAAGACAAATAATCACTTTGTACATTAATAGCACTTTTTATCTTTGGTCATTTTCGTTTTTTGTTTTGTTTTTTAGGGTAGTAGCTGGGGGTAGAAAATGGTAAAGCGTACTTTTAGGGGCAAACAGGGAAGAGAATATATACTCAAACTCGTCCATAACTCGCAGATTTTTTAGAGGCATGGACCTTGTCTGGGGAACTACATACAAGAAATATGTCGTCATCTTAGAACACTTATGAAATTTCACATATAAATGTTTGACACACGAATCGGAAAGTTCTGCAAAGTTTTTGTTAATCTGACTTAAAATGAAAAATGGCAAACTTTATTTCTAATTTGTTTAGAAATTCAAAAGGCGAAAAATATTATTTTTGCCTTTTTGAATGTCATTGACATTCGCGCGTGTCGAAGCATTAACTTTACTATGCTAATAATGTTTGACTTTTCAATATTTATCTAACGGTTATTATCTTTACTGCCAAGGTCGTGATCAACTTGCCAGTGGCTTTTGACAAGGGTCAAAGCTCTTATAGATTTTGCTGGGAAATATTCACATTCAATATTCATTAAAAATTTAAATGCATTGACATATTTAAATTCTTTTATAGGAACAAATCAATAGTTTTTTGCATTATTTGTTTGGTATTTTAATTACATACATTTTATTCGGTGCGTAATTTCTTTCTTAGCTTCTTAATTGACATGAAAGACAACGTTTTAGAATAATCTTTGTAAAAAGAAAAATTCTACATAAAATTTGTTTCTTCTTTTGTTACAGTTTACAATGCTTTAGTTTCATGGTAAGTAGCCACTTCTAACGAATGTTTCCCAGGCAGCCGTTTCCTCAGAGACAACAGACTATTCTTGTCTTTCATGTAGTGAACTTTCTTTTGGAGTGGCCCGTCTCAAAGAAACTTCATCCTATATGGTCTACATTTTCGAACCCATTAACTAAGCACTTGGCCTTTACTGACTGCCCGCCCTTCCTAGTTTGGACGAGTTCAGTTTTTGAGCTCTTTGTCGTCGAGCACTCGATTTTAGCTTCCAAAGGCAATTAGGAAAGTTTTGTGATGCCGAGTGCTTGGTCGTTATCGCTTAAGATTGAGTTTCAGGCTGACAGACTCTTGGCCTGCAGAAAATGCGCTGAGTAGAGCGTAATTTAGCCTATTGTGAGTTGTCAAAGGCTAGCTGAGCATTGTTCTGTTGCCAAGAACTACTGAGAATGCTCTAGTTAAGAGAACTCGACTAAAAGATGCCCTAGAAGAAACCCTTGGTAAATATATGAATTCGATTAAAGACATCTTCCAGTTCTAGTGCCAAATTTCGCATTAAGAGGCACTTGTCTAAAATTGCAGCAGAGCTTGTTTTCATTTACAAGCCCAAACTGAAATCACCTATAAAACTATGATCGATAAAATAAAATATAGTTGTTCTGTGAGTGGCATATGGTAAGTCTCTAGCTCTTATAGTCTCTGAGATCCTTCGATTCATAAATGCGGAAATGGCTACATCGATTCGGCTGGCTTAAGGGACCACAGTTACTTTTCCACATTTTCATCATACCTTCTTTCAACATTTTTAATGAGTTCAGAGTATGAAACCGCGAATGAAATGGTTAGCACAAGGATTGCCAATCAACACAAACTTTTGCAGCACTGGGTGCACATATGGCAGTGAAAGTTATGTGGATGCAATGCAATTTGCTACTTTAATATAATTATAAAGTGGAGCATTTTCCGGGGTGCATTGGCACAAGGTCGCATCGTTTGGGTGCTGCATGTGCTTCCAAACTGTTTGTCACAATAACTGCGCAAACTTCTCTAGATTAACACATTAAGTGCACGTGCTCCCTGCAAATGTCTGGAGCGTCTTATAGCTGCAAGCTGCTAAAGGATCTATTTGTTGTAACACGTTTTCGCTTCCGATTGCCATGACGACGCACAGAACACGTCCAGACAGTGGTTACAGCTTAACCTCAGATAATTACTTCAAATAACACAATAAGTTCCATGCTTGGCCGCCGTCTGTCTTTAGCATAATTAATAACATAGTCGTGACCTGGTATCCGAAATTCCGCTTGGGGCACACTTGTGAGACATGTGGGTGTGGGTGCATTATTCATGAACTAACAACTGGATAGCAACGCCAATGATTATGTGTCGTTGCCATTGCCATGACAGGGACGTCGCAAAGGACTCCCATTCAGCAATTCACTTGAAATTAGCTCCGAGCAAAAGCAGATTGAGTTAATCATCGGTTGACCACAGAGCAGACAAGAGCTAAGTACGGAGTAGAGACTCTGTCATGATGGCAGCCAGTCAAAGTCATCAATCAAATTTGCGATGCTGTTGGCTAAATGAAACTGGATTGAGACCCGCCACTCTTGGCACTCGTGTCCATTGATTTCGAATAGCGCATGTTTCGCGTCGCCCGCCGCATGTCGCCAGAAGCAACAAATGCTGGGCGAGTTATGACTAACGACTGAGACCAGGCAGAGTGTAATGTGGTAAGTACACACACAAGCACAAGCACATACACATATACACACACACACACATGCACGCGTAAAAGTGCTACAAGGCAATAAACACAAAATTGCGTATACGACATGTTGCAGCAGCATCAAGGCCAGAACTTTGGTGTGCTGAGGCGCTACAAGCGGGCCCAACTGTAAAAATCTCTTTTGAAATTCTACAATAAAAAATGTTCATTTCATACTCTCCACGGTTGCCAAATGTGTGCCTCTGACCCAGGAAAGAGGTCATATCATTTTGCTTTTATTAGTGTTTTTGTTTACATTTTATTGGATTTTCTTCATTTTTTTCTTGCTCACATTTATGTCTGCAATGCAGAGTACGCACATTAACCAAGGCGCCCAGTAGGCTGACTTGAAGGTCAAAGCGGTCAAAATTATGCTTAAGCACCTTATGGCGACGCATTTGTAGCCTCGAGCACTCCTCGAGAAAATCAAGTAATACGACTCCGGTGGGAGTTACGCCGTGCATCGCAAACCAATCGGGGAACATTGCGGAAGCCAACGAATTTAATTATTACATGAGTTTGTATACGATGAAGAATACAAGCGACTCATTTGTAGTACGTGCAGTGCTGTGGTACAGTAAAAGATGCATATAAGGATCCTTAGGGAGGGACTTGTTCTGTCAGCCCAAAACCGGGAATTCATTTTCATTGTCGTCTTTTCGGAGAGTCAAAGCAATTAAGATTTTGCTGCAGATGATGCTGCATGCCGCAGCCGTGTGTGTGTGAGTGTGAGTGTGTTGTGTCGTTTTGCCAACATGCTAGAATGCTACATGTAATTTGCATCCCGAAATTTTCACTAAAACTTGCTGATGCAGCAAATGAAAGTTTGATTTGTAGCTTAGCTGTCCTGTTATACAACTATGCACATTGAGGTTGTGTTGTGTCGACTGTGAGACGTGTTTGGGAGTGTGTTTGGGATGTGTGGGTGCGGTGTTTGTGTGTGTGTGTGGGTGTGTGTGTGGGTGTGGATGGGTGTGCTTGTAGTTTACTCACGTAGCTGATGTCTGGAGGTTGATTACGCTCTAACAAAGGGGTATTTTTGTCAGGTTGCGGCTCATGTCAGAGAGATACATTTTCTGTCTGCATCCAGCAAAATAATTCATCTCATTTTACTTATTATGAGACAAAGCCCATCACATTTTCGGTATGTCTGAAAACATGTTAGTCTACGTGGTATTTAAGATGGATTTACTTTAATGAAGGCCATTTAATTAAAAGCATGAGACAGACAATGAATGAGATTAAATTTATAAGCTTTAAATAGTACTTGAAATGTCTCACAAATGTGCTTTACTGCATTTAAATTTATACATATATGCTGAACTAGTACATATATTTGTAAATAATATATAATCAACAAACAGATGAATTTAATCGTATTACATTAACTTACTTGCTCTGAAGCATGTCTCAGACACACCATTAATGTGAGCACTTGAGTCAATGTCTTTAATAAGGAATTTATTTTATTTCTGCTTCAGGCAATCGGACCGCTCTTGTACAATTCTAAATGTTACCATGACAACTAAATTGAAGTAATTTCGAGACGTAATTAAATTGACATGTTGGGACCTCTTGACTATCTTGTAGCATTCGCAAGCCACTCACAAGCCACTCACATGCCTCTTATTAAATCGTTGCATGGACGAATAAATGCTCCGATAATGTGTGACCGCACAAACTTTTGCTGTGGGCCAAGTTTTCAAACGAGTTTGCTGGACATCGAAAGCCCAATAAAGTGACAAATTTGTGGTAAATCTACAAGAATATGAAATTAAATTAACATGGAACTGGAACTGTTGCCAAACTTTATCAAAAAACCCCCTTGAATTGCCAACGCTGCCATGTTGATGGACGGGCCAAAACCCGGCTGATTAGAACCCATCTATCGCCTAGGGACAAGCTGCTTACCGCGTTGCGCAGAACTTTTCAAAGATTTTTGGGCAAGGGCCAATTTGATGGATGGTTTGTGGCGATGATGTGCGTGGTGTTTATAGTATATGTATATATATTAATATGTATATATAAATTTAATGATTTAAGGAATTCGAATATTATTTTTATGGCAGTTGAACAGTTTTCGTAAATTGTTTAATAGCACCATCAAGCACTAATATTAACCTTTGCTTGAGGAAGTTATATAGAATTATTAAACGATTGCCGCCGGACATTGTCGACTATAAGTTAATTGCTTAATATATCTTTCATAATCATGCCCCACATAAAACTAAATCTCGGCAACGCATACGACAAAGCTACTTTCACATGCATAGCGAAATGCCTTAAGCCATACGAATATATTCTAGACTATGTGGTAGCCTTAAATTTTCCAAATCTCACTTTCAGCTAGATTTACTAGTAGTGTTGCAAGCCTGTCAAATACAAGGGCGAACTGGACCGTGGTTAGTCCGAGTTTCGGGCTTCGAGTGCATTGAGGCCACTCGATTCTAATAAAGCCTGGAAAATATGCAACATTCGTTTAGCATAACAAAAGCGGGACGCAGGCACTGTGAATAAATTCATATGTTCACTGGCATTTATATTAATTTATATATATATATATATACATATATATATGTATGTATATATGTACAGTAAAGCATGTATAAATCGAATGCTTCGCAGATGTTAGATATTTAATACGATTAGCGTATAAATATTTAGTTTGGTCTTAAAAATATAATAAATATTTATATTTAATATTATATATTTAAATACGGCTTAAAAATACTTTTGCCATGCATGAGAATGTTCTTGTAGTTGAAAATTTTGTACTTGCATATTTTATGCGTCACATTTTCATTCATTGCCCGGGAATCCTGCAACTTTCATTTAACACATGTCTCTGAGGCAGGCAGCGGCAGCTCTTCAGGAATAAATTAAAGTGGCAATGCAACTCGTGCGTTAAACCCTCCAACGCGTGTCTACTTTGTTCCGTTATTTTAATGAAATCGATTATTTCCATACCAATTTTTTTTCCTAGACACCAATGTGTGTCTCTTGATATGAAAAAAATTCTTATTTTTTTCGATTAAATTACAAAAAGAAAACCATGCAAATGCAAATGACAGTCGTATAGAACAAGTTTCAGTCTGGTAAATACCAGATTTCTGACCACACCGGAAATCGGGAAACCTTTCTGGCCACAGCCGTAGCAAATTTCGCTGAAATATAAACATTTTGTGCGACGGAAATCATTTTTGGTTTTATTTGCTTTGCGATAAGGAATATGTCAATGCCAATAAAAGCGAATATAAAATTGTCATAAAAAGTATGCCGAGATGTTTCATCAAGGTGCGTGCCTCTCTTGGCGACAGCACCAAATTAAATCAATAACCATGCCTCCGATTCCCCGACACCGTGGTCACGACAATTTTTTATGGGGCGCGTGGTACGACATTAAAAGCAACATGCCGTATACGCAATAATTCAATTAGAGTTTGGGCATAATTAATTTTTAAACCTGGTCATGCCTCGAGCTGTATCCCGTCATAAAGCTTCTGAATATAATTTAAGTGTTGCTGTAAAATGCACTTGAAATCGATTTTAATCAACCTTATGCGTATCAATGAAAATGTATCCGGTATGTTACACAAAAATTCAGTTTCAAGGAAATTTCAATAAACTCTCATGCTATATTGGAGCCTTTTCGTTGGCTACGTGCTTTCAGTTGCGGTGGATACACTGTATCAAGTACCGGGCTGATTTCTTTGAACCTACACGTCACAGAGTCAAAAACTCGAAATGAATCTTGATTGCGCACAAGCTGAAGCAAATCCTTATCTATTGTTCTGAATTGTTTGACCCGTTTACCGTTTATCGTCGGTGTTTTCTGTAGCAAACACATGTTGCACATTGCTTGCAAAAAAGAAATGATTTGCTCGCTTTTCACTTGAATAGGTAAAGAAACACCTTTTTATGAAGTGGCTTCATGTAACTCACCTGCTCCGTTGGGCGTCCTTTTCACTGCTGTCGGGCTGTAACTGACTACCCAATACTTCTCCACACTTAAGTATGTATGGCTGCAGCGACACTTCGGTGTCTCATAGTAGGAAGGAAACCAAAATTTAAATAAATTAAAAATTGTATGTGCATTCCAGAGCGTTGAGGAATGTGTATAATTTTCCCTTTTGGGCATTCTGCTCCCCATTCGCCTGAGCCAAAAAATAGTAATTTACATGCTGAAGTTTTCACACCGATGAGCACAAAACACAAACAAGGAAAGAAACGAAGTGACGACCCAAGTTTGCACCGTTGCAACGGCTGAAAGCTGCTAAAAAAAAACAGATTTTTTGCTTGCATATGCAGAAAACATTTCCGAAGGAACTGCTCCGACCCTGAAGCCATTTTTTTTTATTTTTTTTTCCCCGCGTTAGCATTGAAAGGTTAGGGGTTGTGCTCACATCGCTGAGTTTCGCTGAAGCTCACGGTTGCCACTAGGTGCGTATCTCAGACACGGAAATTAGCAGCGTGCGCACTGAAAGGAACTAACTGACAGTGTCACAGAAAAGTTATCACTCGGCGTTGGCACTTAAATCCCTAAAGCCGCCATTTCATGCATTAAAAACATCTTTATCTGAGGTAGGTAGAATTTAATCAAATGTCTGAACACAAATTTGATTCCTATTGAATGCTGTTGTTGCTTCGACAGTGGCAACTGCAGCTGCTTCATCAGCGAAGCAGCAGCATGCAGCATGCTGCAAACGATGATGCCTGAGGACATCTTGCCAAGTGACTGGCTGTCAGTGGCCTGGCAGCTCCATAGCCCATTTGTTGCAGGTGCAGGCAACGCGTGGCAGAGCTGCGACTTAATAATGGCCCATCCCTATGATATCGTGAGGTTGTAAATAATGTTTTTGAAATGCAGTCTGTTGAATTTGACGTTGCTCCTGTCAATCAACCAAAATGTCGAGATGTTGTTCGCTGCAGCCATATTTAAGTTGATCCTTAAGGTTATAATATTAAAGCATAAATTTCTTCAATGCAGTTATTTGAATATTAAAGCACAAATAAAAACTATAGAGAATGCAAATAATAAATTCGTTGCTCGAATTTCATCAAAGTACTTTTAGGTGCTCAAAATTTAGCAATAAACCAACATTTTGCAGAAATTATTAACTATCGCATTTTACATAGTAAAAATAATAATTATTTCAACATTCTTTAGCAACCTGAAATAAATTGCTGGCGTCTGGACTATAAAACCAGACATTTCCAGACAGCAACCACCCCAAGTCCCGGACTGTACACGATAAAATTAAAAATATCGGTGAGGGAGGGCGGAGGGAGTTACAAGCTTGAAGTTCTTGACGTGATGTCAAGCGTTGGTAAGTATGGCACAAAGAGCCTGGGAAGTGTGAGGTGCATGCAGTATTCAAAGGCGCCATACAATGGGGCAAAGGAGACGCATTCAGAATGCGGGCTCTCATAATTCTTGAAGGCGTTCATGGCACAAAATGTGCATTCAGCGCGGCCTGTCAGTCCGTATGTCTTTTTGGGTGGTTGTGCAAGGAGGTGTCGGGGTATCTGCGAAAAGAACAGACGGTCGCAGTTATAGCCACACTTGGCCAAGTTCGCTAGTCCTCTGATTACCGCAACTCTGAAGGTTTGGGGTGTGTTCTTGTCGTTGTCGTTGTCGTTGCCGTTGTCGTTATTGTTGTTGTTGTTGTAGTTGTCCTTGTCGCTTAGTTGTCATCACCAACCATGTGGCGCTGCATTTCCTTAAACATATAAAACTCTTTTAGCGCTTCCTTTTCAGTCGTATTTGCGAGGCGTTAATGGGCATAAAAACCCTACACAGATATACGATAGGCTCAGCGTGAGAAATGCAGCAGTCACGAACCGTGAATGCAGACCGCCAACAAAAACCAGAGTCCCCTCCCTTCCTAGCTGAGCACAAAAAGGATGTGCTTATCTAACTCAAGCCCTGCAAATCCTTGTGGCAACTGTTACGCAACTACAGAGTATTATAGCGCCACCTAACTTTGCATTTGCAGTCGTTTGTAGTCCTCACCGCCAGACTGGGTGGCATTACCACAGCACCAAGAAGTGGCAATTCCCTTCAACTCAGTGGTGGTCGCGTTTTTTGTGTAGTCTCCTTAACTGATTCGCTACTGTGCGATATGCTGCAGTGACTTTGCATCCCTTTGATCCCTTTGTTCCGTCACAATAATGGAATGGCGAAAAGCGCATCTACAGCATACCTTACATTGTGTCGCTCTTCATGTCACGCTCACAAAACAAAGGCACCCAACTTACAAGAGCATTTAATTTAATAATTTATGGATAATGCTGATGGAGACAAACGATGAAACACAAAAAAAAAGGCGAATTCTTTCATTCAAAAGTTCATGGTTTCCAAAAGAATCGAATCGAACAAATGGAATTTCATTTTGCAATTGCCTTCATAAATTATTAAGCCTTCAGTTCATTATTTCTGCAGCAATAAACTTCACTCTTGGACCACTCGCACCACATCTCCCCGCCATCGGTCCACAACTCACGCTCACACCACACCACACCACACCACACAACACCACAGCAGAGCAGAGCAGAGAGCAGAGCACAATACAGTAAAGTTCAGCAATGGCGGAGACAAATTACTGGTAACAATTTTGCACAGCCAGCTGTTTGGCATTTTGTGCCGCCGCCGAGTGTTTTCATTCTGCTGCAGCCAATGTGCTGCTGTGCTCTGACGGCTCCTCCAGTTCTTTGTGATTCCTGTTCGCTGTGTCGAACAATTGTTGGAAATTAATTTCACATTTGACTCCTGATGCCTCCTGCTTCGGCTTCTGTTCCTGTTCCTGCTCCATCTCCGACTCCGAATGCCGCTGCAATGCTCCGGGCTGCAACGGACTGCACTTATGTACAAAAGGCACTTATCGTGAGTGGGACTCGTATCCGTTTCCGCACTCTTTCTCCTAATGCACACCAATCTGCAGCGGGGCTGGTCTGGTTTGAAATGTGCTGCTACCACCACGATGCTGCGTGGAACGAGGACAGAAGTTGAACAGATGGCACAATATTTGCACAGCATGTGCGCTCGGGAAATGAGCTGCATGCAGTTCCGATGATAGCGGCAGTGCTTTCGCTGGTGCTGCTGTTGATGCTGGTGCTGGTGCTGGTCCTGGTGCTGGTGCTGGTAACTTGCCTGCAGTTCCGCCCATCGCTAAATGCATTAAAATGTGCGCATTAAAATGTGAAAATTTGATCAAGCTGTAGTAGTTGTGCTTTGATTAAACAAACTTCCGGCTGCCGTCTGCCGTCTGCCTGTGCGCGATTCATCTGTCCCGAGGCGAACTGAGCAGCCGCAATCATTTTGGCTGTTGTAAGGCGCCAGTGCTGCGAATATGGTCGATTATTTGGGACAGGACAAGAAGGGAGAAGGACGACGACAACAACAACAACAACAACGGCAACGTGCTGGAACCCACATTAATTCCTTGAGTTTGCTTTTGGCATTTATTTTCGCACGAGTACCGAAGGCGCTCCAGAAAAACAAACAAGTAAACTAAATTGGGGGTGTCTGGT
This sequence comes from Drosophila kambysellisi, assembly GCA_035042185.1. NCBI lineage: Eukaryota > Metazoa > Arthropoda > Insecta > Diptera > Drosophilidae > Drosophila > Drosophila kambysellisi. The sequence goes on from JAWNLS010000855.1 coordinate 1,465,028, forward strand.
GTCCTGCGGCCGAGAATAAGATAAAGTGGAAGGGGCAGGCAGCTGGTGCGATAAAGTGCTGTGCCAGACATTTTTAGCGCCATGTTGGCCGCCATTACAAAGTCGATCTAATTATACACTAGCCCATGTTATTGTCCCAACGCCTACCACGGCCCAAAGACAGCGAAAGCAAAATGTGCCAAGCAAGTCTATTTATATGCGAATCTTTGCGGTTTGTTTTTGTTTTTTTGTTTACATAGAAAACGAAGCGGAGCCAGGACGGAGCTTACACCAATCGCTTCACTGCCCTGGTTGGCAATTGGGATTTGCATTAGGAGTTGATGGCGCTAGTGACACATCTCCGTCCCAGAAGCACTCGTGGCACCCCGCCAAGCTGCAAAGATATGGTAACGAATAAGAAACCGAGTGCGCATATCAACTGTGTGAATAGCCGCGGAATATTTAATCCAACTTTAATCTTCGTTCATGTGCAGCAGATTTGCGCAAGTCTTACATTTAAATTGGCTTGACTTTGGATGTGATGGAGTAGTTTAAGCTGTTCCACCTTTTTAACTAGCATCCTTATAATGCGTCCTGCCTGTGTTGGAAACGTACGTTTATATTTGCTTGAATTGCTCCGACCCGGTTGACAATTAGAAGTCATTTTGGCTCTGTCTTATTAATGCCGTTCATTCATCACTTGGATGGACGGCCCGTGAGCTACGAGTTGAGCAAGTGAAATGCAGTTGAGTGCTGCACTTTACTGCTATCCTCGCCCATTCATTTTAAGCATCAACGAGTCCAGAGCGTGAATTCAATTATATAATATTACACGCCCATAGAGTAGTTTCGAAACTATCTGCCAAAGTCAGCTAAGCCCGCTTGAAAAACCTCTTGCGTTTCAAATGCAACTTGCTGGGCCAGGCTTATAACATTGCGGCTTATTGGATTACCACATTCAGAGCTCCTTAATGTATGTAGTAGATGAATGCACTAACTGTAAAAGTTGTTGCAGTGTGTGTGCGTAGTGTGCGTGTGTAATACCATAATTAAAATGAAAACGAGTACTTTTCACTATTTGCTCAAATAACCAGGAGATATGCATGCAGGCACGGAGTTGCCACCCGTTCTCTATCTTTCTCTCTCTCTGTCACAATCTCTCGCTCTCTCTCTCTCTCTCAGACACAATTGTATTCACAGTTTAAGAGAGCTTTTGCATTGAAACAGCCGTAAATATTTGCAAACCATTTAATGCTTCTTTAACGATGCCAATAACTGCGACTCAGACCATAAGATGCCAACAGACACGCACATATTGACACGAACTGCTTCTGTTCCTATATAGTAGTGCACTCGGGCACGCCTTGGTATTTGTGTGTGTGTGTGTGTTGTTGTGTGTGTGGTTATGTTGCCTCTATGTGCCTACATATTTAAGTGTTGCTGTGGGTGCGTCTGAGTATGCAGCATTTATGTTCAATGTTCAACAAACGCATTTCTCGGAAAATTTTCCAAAACAAGCCTCCTACTCTAATCTAGTATTGTTGTCTTGAATTGTAGTGTCTGTTTAAGTAATGTATTTAATATGAATACAATACTCAAATAACAAACAAAATTATATATTTTTTCTCATTCTCTGTTGTTGCAACATTGATTATTTCCCATGGGCTTGCTTACCGTAGCACTTGCATAAAATTGTATATTTCACGAGTTTTCAACTTTGTTTTGTGCTGCCGGTAAAGTTTTCAAATTTATTAGAACAATGCCTTGCTAAGCGGTGACTTAATGAGTTTTCCAAAATTGGTGTGCAGAAAAGTTCCCATCGAAGCATTAGCACATCGCTGCCAACTATCAACTATCAGAAATGTTAGCGGATTAGTTTCTCCACGGCAAAACTTTTATCCAACTTGAATGAGACATCGCGGCTGAAAATTATTTATGCTTTCCCACAAGGAATTTCCCTGCTAAATTGTATTATATTTTCGTGGTTTTCCATACTGGCTCATGATGCATAAGACCTGTTGATTATTTTTTTGTATACCTCTTATACACAAAATATAGTTTAATAAGTTTGTACGAATGCATTATAATAAATTTTAATATATTTATATTACAAATTATTCGCAAAAACGATTCTATTTATTTTAAGCTAAGTGGATTCATATCGCAGAAAATTATGAGCAAGTTCCGGGTGTTTTGAAAATGTTCAGCACATACCTTTTGTGACCCTTAATTAATTTTTGCTCTTTGTCAAGATTAAATATTTCTTCATGCTTTGCGATATTGCAAATTCCTCCAACAACGTGGACAGCGTAAATAATTTTATTAAAAATGTTGCTAAGCAACGCAAAATTACCTTAAACAAGCAGAGCTTAGTCCAATGTTTCTTTTGATTATCTCGCGTGCCATCCTTTAACCATTAAGTCTGATGGCGTTGACAGTGAAATGGACCCGACTCCTAAACAAGCAAGTGCCGAGTGTTTCTCTTGTCCTCGGTATGATCAAAAGGCACGAACATAAACTCTTGTCTAGATTACAGGGTCGACGGAGGAACGCATCCGCGAAAAAGAGTCGTTTGCTTGCAGATTATCACTTCATCGAAACTGATGTTGTTTCGCTACATTATTTAGTTTTGTTGACAGCTTTTAAATTGACAGTGGCTCAGCATACGTAGAGAACCTTGCCTTGATTCATTTGCATTTACAAATGCAGTTTGTGAATGAGTTTTGCACAATGCGCTGCAGGTAAATTCATCAACAACAAAGTATCAAATAATTTGGGAAAATTATTTTGCTTAAAGCTGTTTATTTAGTTGTCACAAATTGAAATCCAATTAGTCTATAACAATGATGGAATTTTTTAATAACAACGAAATTAACAAGGAGCTTTGTTCGACATTTTTATTAAATTAAATAAATGTATTTTCATATCATATACAATGGAAGTTTTCCAACTCGAATTTTGGCCCAATATTCAATTACGGTATGAAGACTATAGAGACAAAGACTTTAGATATATATATATTTAGTTTCGCTACATTCTTTGATTATACGTATACATATACTTTCATGATACTTTCTCTGTGTTTTAAGCTAGAGATGCTTTACTGTACTTAGTTGCATTCATGTATGTTTACTCTTGTGGAAGCTGCCGCTATGAAAGCTACATCGGAAATATACTCGATTTTTCCGCTCAAAATCTTTTGAACATGTGCGCTGTGCACAGAAATTTATACATACATAGATACATAAATATTATTGTGAACCATACTTGTACACATACCCAAAAAAACACACACATAAATGCGAGTATACAGCATGATAAGAAAGTTCAAGGCTTATGCCGGCTGTGGCAAATGTTGACATGTTGGCCCAGGGACCCACCCAAAGCAGGCAGCAGGAATATTAATGGCAGCCGCTGTTGCTCTTCCTTTTAACTACGAGTCTGGTTAGCCATGGAGCGAAAATAAAAATGCAGAAAGTGAACAATAACAAGAAACAGAAGGAGGGGTAGGGAATGGGAGAATTCCGGCAACCACTTAACCAAATAAATCACAAGTAAATACCATCTATTGTTTCTAGTAAAAACTCATGAAAATTTATTATACTCCCACCGTTACATAAAGAGGCTTCTTTCAGTCATTTCTCGTATCCCTTTTAAGTTCTGAATTAGATTGAAATTCCTTTATGGGATGTTCGGCAAAGTAAAACGCTTTTAAATACTAATTAAATTAATTATTTTTTGTAAATCTGCAATGACTGCAGAGTTTTTGAAAATACCCGTACCAATTACTTAAAGTTCAACTTTAATAGACAGAATTATTCGTCAAAGTTCAGCAGTTAGTTCAGCCTTAAGTTCGCAATGGTTGGCACCAAGGCATCGAGAAAGAAAATTTAAATAAATACTCTTATTGCAATAGCACTTTATTTATATATAGCACTTTATTACTACGTACATAGACAAAGCCAACAACGATAACTTAATTAATCCGCCAGGCCAATGAAAGAGCTAAACAATTTTGTTTATAATGTTGTTTGTATTGTTGAATTAAAATTTAAATTTGTATTACACATTTATTTGGAATCACGAATGACAAAACAAATAATAACATTATAAAAGCATTAACTGAGCTGTGTAGCTATAAATTGATTCTTTGTGCTCGCAGCATAACCTTAAATGAGTGCTACGTGTTTTAACCAGAGAACGGATAACTCGGAAACAATCCAAGGCAGCAGTAGATATATATATATATATATATATATATATAAATATAATAGTTCCCTGCATTAGCAAACAATCGAGGCAGCTTAATGGAACAACCGCCGTTGTGGTAATCTGTATATAATCTTCAGTGGGTCGCAAGTAAATTTCTGGTTTACTCCTTCGGCATGTGGCGGCTGCAGGCCGGGCTCTGTTATTCATTCATCATTGTTGAGTCTTATTGTGAATAATAAATATTGTTTTATCCAGGCCGACATTTTAATTTGTTGATGCTGGTTTACGGTTCAGTGGTTTGTTGATTTTGTAATTTGTCAATAATTACAAATGGTTTGGTTATGTGGTCTGTTTGTTTTAAATTGTAATTCAAACGTGTAGACCAATCTGCCTGTATTTATTTACTATTTACTACTTAAAGCATTTTCTCTAATGAGTGTTTACTCTTTAAAATGATTCCGATTTATTATTTGACCAAGGAAATGTAGTAGATATTATTTTTTTCATTATTCATTATAAAATTATTATTACTTAAAACGTCCAAATATATTATTTTGTTGACAATACTCAATACTTAAAGCAGAAACTGAGAAAATAATCTCATTCCGCATGGAAATAAATTAAGTTTTGTCAGAATAAATGGACCGGGAAGTAAATGAACAAATAGGTATGCAAAACGTATAATTTTAGCATTTTGTAACCACTGCAAGAAATGGCCAAGCCGCAAGTTAAGGGTCCTCTTAGTGGTGTACTTGTCATAATTTACTTAAATAATGTAGACAGGATGTGCATGTGCCTGCCTGAAATTAGGAATTTAATTAAAATCTCCAATATTAAAATGGAATTAAAGCGCCAGCCGTTGATGAAGAACGTTGACTCCGTATGTCAAATTATTTCCGAGATTTAATTACTCCACACAAACGCACGAATAGGCAGTGCTCGGCATGGTGAATGCAGCTTGACTAGGCGGATGCGAGGTTTGCTGTCTGGGAAACTGCCGCACCTAAGCCACTGGATATTAATAAACGCAAAGTGTTCACAATCTGGTGTAAATATTTAATTTATAATTTACGAGAGATTTTACAGGCGAGCAAGGGCCGAAGCAGTCGGTGGGTGGGTTGTTGGTTGGCTTTTGGGTCCTGTGGCAGTTGTCGATTGTGGGCACGTGCTTAAATGTCATTGCGGATGTTGACGATTACATTTAAATTATTTACGAGCTTCGCTCCCCCCCATCCAAAATGACGCGTTGGGGCAGCCATCGTCGTCACATTTGTTATTCGCTTAACTTTTATGACGATGGCGGGCGACACGGATTTTGCTTAACCCCCTCCAATGGGGGAGCGCGACCCCTACAGCCAGAGGTGGCCAACTACAACAATGAGGCGTCATATGCTCCGCTTTGACGACGCCGATTTACGAGTTTCATTTAAAATTCACATTAACTTTTATTAAAGCAACCAAATGAATGCGACGTTATTGTTGCCAGCACCGTCTTCGCAATTGTCTTACGAGAGCTGCTCATTGCAAGTGACTGTGTTATCGCTTCAGCTCTTATCACCTCGCTGCCATTCATAGCCTTTTAATGCTAAATTAGCTGCGAATAGTGTCTTTGTTCTGTGCCGCATTTCACACATTTCATAGCATTTAGCTGGATGTGATGGCAGTCGTTATGGGCATTAAAACCGTAGCCAAAGTGTGCACAGTGTAAGCGTATTCTAAGGACATTCTTCGAATAATTAATCATTAAGAAGTCACTTTAACCAATGGCATACTCTATTAAAAATAAATTGTATATAAAAATACTTTGTTCCAGTTATATTGTATTGTTTTCTTGTTTTAGAATTTCATAATCCCGTTGCCATCAATTTATTTAACACAGAATAACACCCTAACATACTCTGCTAAGCCTAAAAGTATGCTTACATTTATTGGGCTAAATATAGATGGGAAAACGGGCTTAGTGATTTAATGCAAAAGTATGCAAAAGGCAAACGGAAGCGCTTTGAATCCCGTTAAGTACATATGTATTCTTGACCAACAGCAAAAGCTGAGTCGATTTAGCCAAGTCTGAATGCGCGTATGTAGTAAGAATCCGATCTCTAAGATATCAAATTTAAAATTTAAAATCTCTCATTCCTTTTTTTAGTACTCTCCCCCACGCAAGTCGATTGCGATTACTACGATGAATAAGTATTTTAATATTGAACAAAATACTATCGACTAACGCAGCAGAACGCGTTAGTTGCAGGCAGCTGATTTTAGTTTCATATTTGCCACCCCTCAGTAACTGCACATGAAAAAGAAAATGCACTGTATCTTGATAACTTCCTGATTACAAATGAGTGCGCAAAGTAACTTGGCTATTATTCTACAAACTGTGCTTAAATTAATTGATATATTTAACAGAGTGGAGCTCTACTGTCTAGGATATCAAAAGTTGCTGGAATTTAAGTTTCTATATAGTGTACATGATTTCGATCTGATTTTTGGGCCATAACTCTGAGGTACACATTTTAATTAAATTTTTCCGATTATTTGTAGGTTTAATATTAGTTTTTACTTTTTAATTTGCAGTAACATGTTCATTCCTATCAATGATAGCATTTGGCATTTCCAATTTAATGTGGAGCACAAATTTGTTTTGTTTTAATACATTTTTCAATAGGTTCATTTGCAGTCAATTGCAGATAGTTGGTCAAACAACTCAGCAATAAATCAAAAGTTGTAAAGTTGTTGTACAGTTGAGGCAGTTTAAACAAGAAATTTCTCCTTATACATATATATTTATATTTATATATATATATATTTCAGGTAGACTGCATCAACTGTGCTGTCTTTACCATTAGCCAAAACTGAAATAAATTTTCCTTCACTTAACTGGCTTGGCTTTTATAGTTTGTACTTTTTAATTTGTGTGTCGATGTAAGTGTGTGTGTGTGTCTGTGTGTGTATTTATCGTTCAGCGATTTTATTTTATTTGTACCCACACACATGGTCCATTCACAACAACAAAAGCGCAAATGCCTAAATAAGAATTTACTGCAGTGGAAGGCATAAATAGTTTATAAACTAAGTGACACCGAAAACAACTGACCCAAGCACTAAAAACACTACAAATAAAGCAGAAACCCGACGACAGCAACAACAACAACAACAGCATCGCATTGTGCACATTGGCTGCATAGTCATGGCAAAATATGAACAACCACACACAAATAAACACACATATACCACATATATGTACACACACACATACATACATACACACAAGCACACGATAACTACAAACACTCGATATACTTTACAGCAACAATAAAAAATAATAAATTTTACTTCCATAATTGGTGCCGCCACAAGCAGCCTGGCTGCGTCTTGCACGCAGCAGCACCACCCGCAAGCCACACCACCTACATTAACCCACCCAGAAGCAGGCAAGCGAATTATTTGAAATATTTTCCCTTTATATACGAATATTTTGGTTGCCGTTCGTGTTTTTCAGACTTTTTTAGGGTTTACTCTTATTGTGGTTGAGCAGAACATAGCTTCTTGCAACAGCCACCGACCGGCATCGACGGCACCACCATTGTCACAATCGCCAGAGCCATTGCTCTTACCGCAATCGCCATGTTGCCGTGTTGTTGGATCTTCCGCCTGATGTTTCTCTCGACTCGACTCGACTCGGTCTCTGTTCTTGCTTGACGGCAATTGTTGTGCATAAATTTAATTAATGGTTGCTGTGAATTTGCCGTTTGTTCAGTTGTTTTATATTATTGTTAAATTTTTATTCAAACAACAAAGTGCCGGCTGGCATTAGACCTCGCACCCCATAACATAAATATCCTGGAGTGAAAAAGAGAAATCCAATTTGAGACAATAAACAAGCAGGCTTACACCATGCCGACATCCTTTTGAATGTAACAAATGGAAAGATTTGCTACTCGGTAAAAAGTGTTTTTCACAACTGAAGCGTTTTCACTTCAAAGAGCTTAGCTCGTTAAAGTTGTTCAAGAATTATAAGAAAATATCTAGTTGACAAATTATTAAATAAATATATATAAAATATAATTTTAAACTTGAAATTGTAATTGCTTTGAATAATATTGCCTTTGGTCACTGAATTTGACTTAGACCAATTAAACAGTTTTCTACACCTGCAGCTAAACTTTGAACTTCTGATTTTTTGAACAAAACTCAAAACCAATCTAAGCACACCGTCGCGACGATAAAATACATTTAAGCTCTCGCAGCTGGATAAGAATTTGAACTTAGACTTTTTATGGCTCCCAAGAAGTAAGTCTAGACTCGAGGCAAGCGATATCGCAGTGGCTCCCGAGGGGGCGACAAACATTAAAGCCACAGCTTCCAAGTTGAAAATAGTTGTTCTTGCTGAAGAGCTTGGTGGATGAGTTTCTGCATCTATTTGTCAGACAAATGCGAAAAGTCATTTTTTTCGACAAATCCTTTTCCACCAGGAGAGCTGTTGATATACCTCCTTGTATGTATCAACAACATTTGGAATTACATTCTTAAGGCGTGTAGAGTTTGCGAATATGTCACATTTTGTTTCTAAAAATCAAATAATAATTAAAACTTATTATGTTGAACATAACTACAAATGATATATAAAAATACGTAGCTATTCTATCCAAATTTTAATTATTTTTTAATTTCACAATCTTAAATACAAGTTGTTTCATCATCTAAATATCAGTTAGGTGAAAGTGTGAAGCACCTTTCCATTATATTATTAGAAAAGTATATATATATATATCTTGTCTTTCTACTTATCAACGTATTGATAAGCACATAACATTCTTGTTTTGATGAGAAATTGCCCCACCTTGTTATATGTCGTGCAGTTGTAAGACTTGTTTGGCAAGTTAGCGGTGTGTGTGTTTTCCGCATGGTTCTACAATCAACAGACGTGGCCCAGTCTACTCAATTTTGCACAAATTCGAAGGTATATTAACTATTGCCTTATGAGGTTAACAAATACCAGCACTAATTGTAGCTCATAGTTGCAACAGACATAAGCAACCGCCTGCACTCGTATACTATGATTAATATCATGGAAGTAAGAGGTCTGCCGGTAGAGCAAGACTTTTAGATGCAAGGTCAGCTGGGCTGTCTTGACTGCCACTGTGATTTGGTATCGACACTTCTGGTAGCCACATGAGCCAGACAGCATTAACAAATCCACTCAAAACTCGTTTTTAACATATACCTCTTAACATTTACAATTTAATGGCATGGAATACAATTGAGAGAGATGGCAGAGAATGTGGAAATTAAATAAATTTCGCACATTTTACTTAAACACTACAACATCAACTCTGTAAAATGTAACAAAATATAAGAGCTTGTGAGATTTTCTTATCCGATCTACATATTTAGTCGTAGTTAAAGATATAGCCTATAGCTCTTTTCTGCTTCGTTGTAAGTCTGTGACGATCGGCAAACAGGTTTTCAATTTAAGTCGAAGCATCACTTTTCCTTTTAAATAGAAGTCAAGGTCGTGTTTATACAAAAACAATATAAATGCGATAACAGAGAAACAAAAACAGAAACTCAGTTAGGACGGCAGTTAACTGATGATGGTGAAGTTAGAAAAAAAGAAATCATAAATATTTATATTATAAGGTTTAGCTAGTTGATGTATAAAAAAAACCGGTAGGGCAGGCGTCAAAGCACAATGTAAAAGAAACAATAATGAATTAGCGCATAATTTTCATATTAAACCGGTTCGGGGATTTGGCAACAGTCTGCTTATAATTATTTACCATTTAGTATTTTCTACATATGTCTATCAACTCTTAACGGACCATTGTACTAAATATCATATATTTTTGTATAGCTGCGGTTGGCACTTTATGATTTAATGCATATTGAATGTTGCATGGCGTTTAAAAAAATATGCAGCATCCGTGCGACTTGGTTTATTTTTATACCCTTAACCCATTAAAAATGTGTAAGAAAGGGTATAATGGTTTTGTGCAAATGTATGTAACAGTCAGAAGGAAGCATCTCCGACCCCATAAAGTATATATTCTTGATCAGGATCAACAGCCGAGTCGATATAGCCCTGTCCGTCTGCCTGTCCATCTGTCCGTCTGTATGAACACGCGGATCTCAGAGACTATAAGAGCTAGCAAATTTGGAATATAAGTTCTCGTGTACCAGGCGGAGATCAAGTTTGCTTTATTTTATCGATAACTTCATCAGTTTCTGAATTATCGATACATTTCGATTTCCGATAGCAATAAATTCCACAATTTAAGAGGCAGAGGCTTCTTATTTATACATACATATACATATTATTGATCAATTGCCGAAATTTCATTAAGATCGGCCAAGCAACACCAAAGTTATAGTCGAAAATATATTCTCATATTGATCTTATTTCTATCAGCAGCCGCAAGCATTTTCTGTATGCATATAAATAGGCGAGCGCATGTGTGAGAAAGAGATGGCATGATAATCGACGCTAGCGTCAATATATTTGTGTGTATTCTGTTTCGTGTACGTATGTATGACTGTATGTATGTATGTATGTATATGCTTGTGAGCAAAAATACTCTGTAAGAAATGCGCTTGCAGAACTGAACGTGTGAGTGCAAATCATTTTAAAGGGAAATTTGCCAATAAAACTAAAATATATTTAACAACTGGGTTAAGGGTATATCGTAGTCGAGCCAACTCGACTACAGCATCTTACTTGTTAAATGTGAAATATTGACATATCAATTGATGCAGTTTTCCCAACACAAACAGGCGCAACAAAGGAATGAATGTCCGTAAAAAAATAAAATTGTTTTTAAAAGTATATTCATTTGAAGCATTTACCGAACGTTACCTAAATGCATTACAAACTTTGCTTTTGTGTTGACTTCTTTTGTTAATTTACAAATTAAATAATTGAATTTTAATATGAAAAGCCCCTGGATAATGTGCACAATGCATATTAAATAAATGCGCTCCATTTGATGCGACAACCAACGCGCAAATTTCATATATTTTGCTAATTAATCGTCCACAGATGAGTACCCAAGGTAAGTGCACCGATTTCCGCATGAATATATATGTTTAACATTCGAAATCCCAGAGATCAACTAAACGAAATAAAATAAAATATGTTAAGATATGAACAAACCGATTATACTGTGATTATATTGAACTACTTTAATTTGATATACGAAATCAATCAAACTTCCCAGCTCACTGGAAGAATGCTGCGAATCTCTCCCTTACGACGAATTCCGACGGGATTCAAAATAAATTGAAATAAAAAAACACTTAAAACTTGCAGCCTGCGAATACCTTATTCAAAATTTATATTATGCTAATTGTTCAGCTAATTCCATTATTATATACTGTTAATAGTGTTTATTACGTGCTATTTGCAGTACTTATGAGAGTCGTTGACCAACACGAAGAGCTGTTTTCGGGATCGTGCTCTTTAATGCTCGCAATAAGCATAACTGTCTTTTGGCTTGACGCTGGAAATGCCAGAGCACGACATTTATTCGGCTCTCACAACTGTGACTGTTGTCGGTATAAATGTGAGTGAGCATGAGTACAAGTGTGTGTGTGTGTGTGTGTGCGTGCGTGTGTGTGTTGGGTGCTCCGGCTATGCCTCTGGCTCTGACGCTGTGACTCTGACTGTGACTCTTTGGCATTAACGATCGCAGAGCTTCTGCGGATCGGGTCGTCGACGCTGGCGTCGGTACCGTCGCTCGCCTATAAAAGCAGCGCATTTAGTTGGCATTGCTTTTCGAAGTGAGCTCAGTGTTAATTTCACAGCGGCGTTGGCCAGTAGCGAGTTCGTTTCCCAGACCAGGCCCAGACCAACCAGTTACCACGTCAAAGTCAAAGACTCTACCACACAAGCAATTTAATAAGCCAATCCCAGCTGCGAATACCGTGTGAGTGTAGAATCAAGTGTTTTAATGTGAATTTAATTGATCGATCTGTTTTGTTTGCATTGTTATCTGTTGCAATCAACCCTGAATCTCTTTCAACCCCCTGTCCAAACGGTTTGATGGTTCGATTCTCGCATTTTATTTTTGACACCAAAAGAGTCATCATATTTTCTGATAGTTGAGTGCGTGATGCGGAGTGTGCGTTGCGGTGTTGTTGTGTTGCCTGCACAAAAAACTTTAATTGAATTATTAAATAACGGCAAAACAACACGAAAATGTTATGGGGCAACAAAACTCGCTTTATACCCAAAATTGCGGTCAAAATTCGTTGTCTCGTCTTATATAAAATACCTGTTCGCTGTTTGCAGCGCTGCTGATTGCCGTTTCAGACCACAAACACATACACACGCACACACGCACACCCGCATACATACTACACACTCACAAACGTACACACGTACGTACTCCACGGCTGCTCCATGCAGCAGAAAAAAGAAACAAAAACAAAACCGATAAAAAGTTGCAAGTGCCACGAGTAAATGACGGCGTTCGCGAAAACAAAAATACCCTACAATTTATATATAGAGTAAATAAACAAACTAGTAATGTGTGTATCTGGAGTTTACTTAGCTGGTTGAAAAGTCAAATTGAGGTCCACAACTAATATTCTATTTTGAGTGTCGATATAGAATATTGTAATCTGGCTTATCAGTTTTATTGTCGGGTTGCGCTGCAAGTAATGAGCTGATAACTGCCGGAAAGTTTTCCGTTTTTCGATACTGTAATTCCGGGAAACTGGTTCGTGTTATGAACGGAACTCAAAAGTGTAATTTATATAGATTAAAAAAAATTGTAGACATTCATTTACGATTAAACATTTCAGCAATTGCGCTCAAGAAGTTTGGCAAATATATTAACGGGTAGCTTGTCGCATAAGCTCCAATATGCCTTCAGAATAGGGCTGCCCATCTGGGATTTATTCAATTTAAGTGCACTATAACTTTTATTAGTTTTGCTTTATCAACGTTCTTCCACTTTTTACGATTCCCGCCATTGATTAAACGTGCAGCAATTTACAAACCATGTTCTTAGACTTGGAGGGAGTGCTACAAAAGACGCTACCACCGAATGTGGCAACTGTAATATTCTGCCTGTCTTTTGGGTCTTTGTAAGTTGCAAGTGTTTCATTAGTTGAAAGCTTCCTCAGACTCTGTTTACAATAGTTAACCATGCACAAAGCAGAATTGTGGCTGCCGACAAGATCCAGAAAAACATTCACAGAGATGAGTTCTGTAAAAACGAATCGTTTTAATTACAATAGTGGAGCAAGCTTCATTTGCAGCTCTGAGTTCGGGCAGCCGGCAGGCACTGGTGGCAAATTAAAAATGCCAATCACAGCCACGAAGCGTGACTGAAGAGTATTTTTATTTTATTTTGTGTATGCGTGTGTGTGTGTGTGTGTGTGCACTAACTATTGATGATGGCCACTGAAAGACATGGCAAGGGTGAATATGAAAGCTTTCCAGAATTCTGTCACACTCACAAACATCTGAACGAGAATGGTGGTTACGCCGGCGTCGACAACCGAATTAGAGTCGAGTACGTGTTGCACCTGAAATGGCCCCAACTTTCTGTTCCACTGACTGCAGTCAGGCTCTAAAACGAGGTGTACACTTACATACACACATAGACCAGAGAGTAGTAAACACGTTTTGTGCTAAATGATAAAAATTCCAATTTGCTATGACCATTCAGAAGAAATTATGCTCCAGCATGTGTGTTTAGTGGTGATTCCAACTCAAATCTACATACGTAAATTGTATACACTTATATTGAATCACACATACATACATATGTTAATGTGTGTAGCAGTCTCACTTAAAATAGAGACCCGGACTTGGAGTTGCCCCCAGTTGTACGTATGTATATATATATATATATATGTACGTATGTTTACAGACTTCATACATATATCTTTTTACGACGCATATATCTAGATAAAAACAACAAAAAAGTAGAAGCTGTAAGGCAATTCTACTCAGAATACTTTAGTTAAGACTGACCAACTGGGCGATACCCTGTACACAAGTCTGAGCCCGCTCAGCAGAGATATGAAGGAGCAAATAAATATATAGGAAATACTTCATTCAAAACAACAAAGAAAATACACCTTAAACTTTGGGTCCAAATATAGGATTTTTACAGAAAACAAAGTGATTCACTCAACTTTAAATGTTGATTAAGAATTTAACTACTTTAATTGAATCATAGCATCCGCTTACTTTAGTTTAAAAAAAAAAACAGGGTATTCAACACGCAAAACCAAAACAAGAATGCTGAATACAAGAAATTGCCATTTGATTTAGAACTGAGAAATCATGTTTACCAAGCAGCAGCGGGAACGAGGACGGGACCTCGAACCAGAACTACATATAACTAAGTGAACCGGTAGCCGCAGCGGAAAGAAAGATTCAGAAGAGTTGACAGCTTGATAAGAACACCCATGTGCCTTTTCTTATATACATTGGACGAACACACTCGTCCACACTCGCAAAGTTCTTATTGGCAGAGCGGTTCTACAAATACCCGTCATCTAAAATTCAAACTGGGTACTTGCTTTTTCCGCGACGAAACTAGATTCAATATTGACACAGTTTGACTAATATGATCAAAAGAGTAAATAGGTTGAACAAATTAATTTCATCAATTAATAATTAAGTTTACCAAATGCTTGAATTTTTCTTATCAAAAAACTAACTCTAATTAATTATTCCTTTTTCATTTATTTTTTCAGGAAAAAAAAAACCTTAAAATCTTAAGCAATATCGTTAAATTGATCAAACAATAAAATGTGTGGTAAGTAATTACAAAGGCAACAATATTTACATACATAACTAAGAATCACGTATAATGGAATGTAATTTACTGAGTAGATTAATTTCTTATTTATGCTTAAATAAAGTCCGTGATTAATTGAATGTATATTTAAAATTAAGGAGAACCAATTGATAATTCAATAATCTGTTATTCCTTTTAGAGTATTAGTATATTTTTATCTCAGGCCTAAAAACTTTGTGTGCTAAGCATAATTTATGTCCATAAATTTTTGAAACTTGAAGTCACTTTTATTCTGTACTGTTTACCATTATAAGAGGGTGTTCAGGGCGTTGTAAGGAAATATGTAACTAAAAATTTATGAATTCCAATTACACAATTCACTTGGTATTTATACATAAATTCGATTTAATTCGACGGCGCCGTTGGCCTTTCACCGCATTCGACTTTAAAAATAACTTCTACTGTACGCCCACAACCTCGCTGAGCCACTTATCCAAGTGCTGCACTTAGTTGTAAGGCCCAAACCCAAACTGGTTTTTGCCTCAAATGCAGATTTCCTCATAACTGGTCGGGTTTTGGGCTGGGCTTAGCTCTTGCAAAATATGTTTGTTGCTTTTTCATTATCTGTTTCTTTTATATGCGTGTGTATGTATATTAATAAACTATCTGGGATTGAAACCTGAATTGCCCAATATTGTAGCCAAGCTGTACTGAGGGTATTAAGTAATGCGAATTACTTATGAAGTCGACACCTACTGATATAAAATGTTTGTTTTTTGCCTCCAGGAATATTCGCTTATTTGAATTACCTAACACCAAAGTCGCGACAGGAGGTGTTGGATCTGCTGGTGACAGGATTGAAGCGACTGGAATATCGTGGCTATGACTCCACTGGCGTAGCCATAGACTCACTAGACCACAAGGATATTATAATGGTTAAGCGCACCGGCAAGGTCAAAGTGCTTGAGGATGCCATTCAAGAGCGTAAGATGCAGTTGAGTGTGAAATACACCACAATATGTTGCTAAGCGTTATTTTTTACATTGTTACAGACTTTACCGGGGATGATTATAGCGAACCGGTGCTCACCCACGTGGGCATCGCACACACCCGCTGGGCCACCCACGGAGTGCCCTGCGAACGGAACTCTCATCCACAACGCTCGGACGATGGCAACAGTTTTGTTGTGGTTCACAATGGCATCATTACCAACTACAACGACGTGAAGACCTTCCTGTCGAAGAAGGGCTATGAGTTCGAGTCCGACACGGACACGGAAGTGTTTGCCAAGCTGGTGCATCACCTCTGGAAAAAGCATCCCAACTACTCGTTCCGCGAACTGGTCGAGCAGGCCATACAACAAGTGGTAAGTTAATTCAAAGCCTAACATTATTATGGAAAAACTCATATTAATGGGTTGAATTTATTGCTATTTTGTAGGAGGGCGCATTTGCAATTGCCGTCAAGTCGAAGCATTTCCCCGGCGAGTGTGTTGCCTCGAGACGCAGCTCCCCTCTGCTGGTCGCAATCAAGACAAAGACCCGTCTCGCTGGTGATCACATTCCCATCCTATACGGCAAAGGTAAGTGATGCAAGGAAGACATTCTAAAGGGAGACATCTACTAGCAGGCACTTACTCTCTTTCATTCTATCTATATAACAATATCTGTTGTTTCTTATCTTAATATATGTACATTCTCGTATCTGTCTGTGTCATACTACGTTTTCGTTTCTTCCAAATAACCAATTGTCGCTCCCTGCCGTCTCTCTGAAACTCTTCAACACTATCGCCCCACTGCATTCTTTGGCGCCCCTTCCTCCTCGTTTCACTGCTGCCACACTGTGTTACTTGCAACGTGTAGATGACAAGAAGCAGAGCTCCGATCAAGGTAGTCATATAGTCTACGCCAAATCCTATTAAAATCTGCTTTTCGACGGTGTCTGGGTATCGGTATGTCGCACTGTACCAAACTAATGACTTTTTGCTTCCCTCCCAAATCGACTAACTCTTCTAATCCTGTGCTAATCCTCTATCTTAAGCATATCTAAGTTCAAATTGTTTCTAAGCATTTTACTTAGCAATTGATATTTTTCTCTTTCCCGTGTATAGATGCCGACTCTGGTAAGGCCGTAGGTAATTAAAAGTTGAAATATTTTTTATTATAATTATGCCTATCTGCATACATTTGGTCAACTGTATAGATACCATTTCCAATTTTTCTTTTAAACTCCGTTATCGTATCCTTATCGCTCCTCTTTCGCTTCCTTCCTCGCTCTTTCTTTCATTAAAAAAGGCATAAAATTTAATAATGGATCTTACGTACATTTTTTGAGCTTGTGAACATGAGCTTTATGGAAAGCCAACGGCAAAATTAATTGCACTCACTTATAAATTTATAGCATGCAATTTAAATCAATATAAAATCTATAATTCTAACCAAATTCACAACAGTTTTCACTCTAATCGCACAATCAAAAACAGTAATTTTCGACACATCGATTGCTAGATACCATTTTAGACTAATTTGGACAATAAAGATTGACCTAATTAATTTCGAATGTCATCTGCAAGGTTTTGTTTACGAAACTCTAACCTTTGTAAATATAATTTAATTTTAAGCAAATAGTGGACAGGACAAATTAATGGGCATAACTAAGTTGCCTAAATTATCGTTTATTGCAAATGTCATTGATTTAACTAGTAATTGGGTCTCACATATATTTTTAAAATTATTTTCTAAAATTTTCATTTCTGGTGGTGGTTGTTATTTTGTGGCGGTACTGCAAAATATTTGGCAATAAGCTTTGTTATTGTTGTTGTTGCCACATTGCTGATGTTGACTATTCTATTTATTTTCGTTTCTGACTTGCATTACCACCCTTTCCACTGGGTAAATACAAACGCACACACACATGCACACATGCACACAAAAAAACAACAACAACACTCGCATAATGAAATATATATAAAAATGCTTACCCTTGCACCACCGTCAAATGCGTCTCGCCTGTCCTGACCGCATTGCGCTTGTCAATTGGGTCAAAATGCAACGCAATCGACATCGTAATCGCAACTGCAATCGCCCATGCAACACCTTTTCTTGCGCCTGCAAATGCAAATACAAATACAAATACAACGGTTGATGCCATTAAACGTGCAACGCCATTAAATCGCCAACAACGTCAACACTATCAAAATGTTAAACTAACCGAACAGAGTTGCGCCCGCATGGACAAACTCGTGAATTGCCAGTGTTGCCACGTTCGGATAGCACCGCGGAGTTCATGCCGCTCGAGGAGAAGGAGGTGGAATACTTCTTTGCATCGGATGCCTCTGCTGTCATTGAGCACACGAACCGTGTCATCTACTTAGAGGTGAGTGTCGAATATTTTAAAATATTAATGAGAAAAATATTTAAAGCTCTAATATTCCTTGAAGGACGATGATGTGGCTGCTGTGAGGGATGGCACACTAAGCATCCATCGTCTGAAGAAGAGCCTGGATGATCCGCATGCCCGTGAGATTACCACACTGAAAATGGAGATACAGCAAATCATGAAGGGCAACTACGACTACTTCATGCAGAAGGAGATCTTTGAGCAGCCCGAGTCGGTGGTGAACACAATGCGCGGTCGCGTCCTTTTCGATGGCACCACCATCGTGCTGGGCGGCATTAAGGACTACATTCCGGAAATTAAACGTTGTCGCCGCCTGATGCTGATCGGATGCGGAACATCCTATCACAGTGCCGTGGCTACACGCCAGTTGCTGGAGGAGCTGACCGAGCTGCCTGTTATGGTCGAACTGGCCTCCGATTTCCTTGACCGCAACACGCCCATATTCCGTGACGACGTATGCTTCTTCATTTCACAGTCGGGTGAAACCGCCGACACTCTGATGGCTTTGCGGTACTGCAAGCAGCGTGGAGCTCTGATCGTTGGCATCACCAACACTGTGGGCAGCAGCATATGTCGCGAGTCGCACTGCGGCGTGCACATCAATGCCGGTCCCGAGATTGGTGTCGCCTCCACCAAGGCTTATACATCGCAGTTCATCTCGTTGGTCATGTTTGCGCTGGTTATGTCGGAGGATCGTCTGTCGCTGCAGCAGCGCCGACTGGAGATTCTACAAGCACTGTCCAAGCTTGCTGATCAGATTCGCGAGGTGCTTAAGCTCGACTCCAAGGTGCAGGAGCTGGCCAAGGATCTCTACCAGCACAAATCGCTGTTGATCATGGGTCGCGGCTACAATTTCGCTACCTGTCTAGAGGGTGCTCTGGTATGACGAAGCCTTTTACTTTCACACAACTAGACTGAAACTATAATCAAATTTGTTTGTTACTCCTACAGAAAGTAAAGGAACTGACTTACATGCACAGTGAGGGCATTATGGCTGGTGAACTGAAACACGGTCCGTTGGCTCTCGTGGACGATTCGATGCCCGTGATTATGATTGTGCTGCGTGATCCAGTTTACGTCAAGTGCATGAATGCACTGCAACAGGTCACCTCGCGCAAGGGTTGTCCAGTGCTCATCTGCGAGGAAGGTGACGAGGAGACAAAGGCCTTCTCTTCGCGCCATCTTGAGATTCCCCGCACTGTCGACTGCCTGCAGGGCATCCTTACAGTTATACCCATGCAGCTGCTCTCCTACCACATTGCCGTGCTGCGCGGCTGCGACGTCGACTGTCCGCGTAACTTGGCCAAGTCTGTCACAGTGGAGTAAGCAGTCTTTTAAAGGGGCGGGAACTTTCTAAGCACTTACCTATGGCGCATCGTAGCGCATTCCTTCCATGATAATCTCTATATACAACCGTACACTCACACAAATGTGAGTAATACAACAGATTCGCACACATATGTGTACATATACATACACGATTTGATTTAAATCATCACTATGCAAACTACTTACTAAAATAAAATTGAAATTGTTTTGTTAAATGCATTTTGAACTCTAATTTGTCTGGCAGCGTAAACTTGGTTATTTGCAAGGAAACTCTTGGCTCGGTTGTCCAACAGAACTCTTCTTTTATCTAATTAAAGGCAACAGTGAAAATCAGTTTTGGAGCCAGTACATTTGTATTTATTGTACATAATTTGGATCCTTAGAGCCCTGTCAAGTGTGCAATTCAAGCTTTAATTAAATTCAACTTTAAATTGGATGACATAAAAATGTAATGCCCAAAATGCTTGCCACAAGAAAATACAGGACAAAAAAAACTTAGGACGGCGGCGTCGAAAATGCTCGCAGGGTCTTTGAAGGGCGAAAACGTAAAGTTCATTTTTATTGAAAGCTGCGGTGTTGCTGGTATCAGCAGTAAACGGTTATGTCTTCAAGCAAAACCCAAAAGCGAACTACCAAATCCAAACAAAACATCAACGAATAAATGGAAAATATCAAAATGGCCACAGCTAAGCCAAATCTGCGGCCCACCCGAAAAAACCCCTCCCGCGGATGACATGGCAATCGCCAGGTTTACGAAAATACACACACATACACAGCAACACACACACACACACACACTCACACTCAAAACATTCAGAGAATTGAACATGCCCGGCTATGTTCCTATTATTTTCAATTCGCATTGAATTTTCGAAGGGCGCATAATCTAGATTAAGGGATGCAGAATGTAGCCACAGACACACTTGGACTCCAGCCAGGCATTGCTCGGAGCCAAAAGGCGTTAGACATATTTGGGTTGATGTTTTCATTGGCAAGAATAGCTAAGGGACGATTCCGTTAGCTAAGTGTATTGTTTTTCAAGATTTAGCAACAACGTATTAAGACCAAAAAACAAACCAGCTCAACAATGGGCTAAAAGTCTAAATTCCAAATAAGAGTTTATCTATGAATACTAAGTTACTACTTTAGAGCGTCATCAAGAATAGGTCCACAGCAAGTCACGCCTCTTATATTGTATGTTCTATACCTAAAAATCTACATGTTGTTATTTTTTGCCCATTGTTGTTATCTGGTCGATGGTTAATTAACTCATGGACTGTCAATGAGAAGGGGCGAGTGCCTAAAGAAGAGTTAAGCTCTCTGTGGCTTATGTGATAAACTCAGTGTGGGTAAAATTGAAATGCTTAATGCTCGACTGCAAATTTATTGCAACGCCTGTCTTCCAATGGGAAGCTGTATGACCAGACCACCCGCAATTGGTTTTCGAGTGCATTAGGTTAGTCAATTTTATAAAATGTCAGCGCAGTCAAAGTTGCAAAGCCACAAGCTCTAACCGAAAGAAGTATTTTGCTGGTGATGTTCAACATGCTCAAATCCTGGTTTTTAGCAACGTTTAACAATCTTCTTTAATGCGATGTTCACTGCGAAAATGATATGTAATGAAAGCATGTTTATGCATTTTTCAACTTGCAAAAAAACTTGTGAAACTGTTATACAAACACGTTCAGGTAATAACATAAAAAACTTTTATCTCGACACAGTCGTAAGCAGTTACCTCTCTACTCTACATTTACCTTACTTTACCTTTACGTATACTTTGTGCCTCGGCTTTGGCATTAGCTTCAGCTTAAGCTTAACTAGTGCCGTTGTTGTTGTTGTTGCCTCGACCCTTACACAGAACGAGCAGAGTACTTGACTCGACATCGATGGGGGCACGTTCAGCTTATTTCTAAAATTGCCTCATTAGAAACCGTAATGCATATCCGGTTTATCGCCAATTGCCACATAGCCGCACATATTTAACTGTGTCGCCATCCCTTCGGCCACAACATTTCCCCAATTCAATTGCGGAAACTTTGAGTTTTCTCTCCAAAGTTAAATCCGTTGCGAGTGGGGACTTGAAGCAATTAATGTTAAGCTTGGCATTAGGATTCAATATATTATATCTATATTGTCAAACTGACAACCCAGTGCACCAAACTACTACTTGAGTGGATTGTGTAAATTCGCAAGTGTTTTCTTTATGTCGTGTTGTCGTTGCTGTATTGTCATTAGCTAGATAACGGTTTGGATTCCAGTTATTACTCAGATCTCATCGGGCTATGTAAGCCACAAGTCAACGGGCGCTTGTTGACTTTCTGCTTCAGCACTCAATTGATTGGGGCAATTGGTTTATTCTGCGTAGTAAGTGGGGAATTGTGTGGACTGATGCCATTGATTGATATCAAATAGAGCAGACCCTTGGTCTCTTGGGGATTTGCGGTAGTGCGTTTTGCGGCGCGTTAACACCAGACGCAGTGGTGCCAATTTATTTTTCAAAGTCAGACGTCGTCCTAAGCTTTCATTTAGGCAATAAAGACGACAGCCGAGATTCCATTTGTGCAAATTGTAATTGTCAGGCACATGACAGCTAGCCAACAAAAACCCAACATACATACATATACACTGCCAAGGGAACGCGGTTTGATTTCAGGTCACATTTGAAATGTTTGACTTTGGATGGGTTTTTAGCATCTACGTTTACCAGGTGAATTTATTCTCGGGATAATGACAAATGCTTTTAGGAGTCTCAAACTTCGCTGTGTCTCTGGAGGAAGAGAGGATAATTGAATATACATATTTGCAAAGTTATCTCTTTTCATTCGCCTGCGCGTAAACCCGTTTTAAATATACAACAAAAAGTTGCCAAAGTTAGTTCAGAAAATAACTTTAACAATGCTCAGTGCGAACTTTCTAGATAGCTGTTAAGGGAGTGGTACTGTCCAACTCCAAGGGGATTTACGGGGCTTCGTTTTTATTGTTGAACCGAATATACTGTTGGCCTGGGAATTTGCAGGACTGGGTATCTATTGAAAAGTTTTAAAACAAACGCAATCAAATACAATTGCAATGATAATTGTTATGTCTCTTGGACCCGAAACAAAAATTTTTAAACAAACCGATACAAATCTACCAGCCAGCAAAAACAATGAGATGTAGACACGTGCAAATATATCAGGTGACCAGATAGAGAGAGTTCCCAACAATCTAATTTACAAACTTAATATTCTGCTGTCGTCTGTCGATGAAGAACTCCTCGGCTTGCCACATCCCCTTTCCCGCAAATGCTTTTCAGATCTCCACATTTTGCTGAATATGAGCCCAAGTGCATGTTGTGCAACATAAGTATATATATATATATATATTGTAATTTAATATCTAACTCATGGCAAAGGAGGCGTAGGGTGGTAGCTTGGGTCTCCATCTCTTCAATAAGAGCACCCACACACAATGGGTTTATTTGCAATTCCAACGCAAATTTCCAAGCCACAGCGTGCTCTGGGCGGATATGCGTGCCAAATAAACAACGGCACCGAAAACAACATTTCCACCGTAAATGCCAAACCATAATATTAAAGTAAAATTGAAATATTTAATTTTTGATACCCTACTTATTACTGCCATCAAAAAAATGTAATAAATGAGATTTTTCAACTTAAATTATGTATAAATATTGCCGTTTCTTAGTGTTCATAATTTAAGGAATAAATAATTTATTTCAAGAATATTATTATTATTTTCATTACAGGGATGACGATCATTTGTTTCAATTATAAATAATATACTATGTATAAAATAAAAAATAAACAGATTCAAGAAAAAACTTATTGAAAACTGATAATAATAATAATTTTACTAAGAAGAATATTCAACAAAAATAGCATATCTCATGGTCGAGCACAATTCGGAAGCACTTTATGCCAGCTTTATGACAAAGGAACAACACAACGCCAATCCGGCAATTCCATGTACCGGTGAAATGTTTTTTTTTGTCCCACACGACAGCTGTGACCGCATCCGATGTCTTTGTGTCTTCTCCCCGAAGTGTGTTACGATTTCCAATAGGCAACATCGCTGCAACGAGAGCTACAAAGGCGGCGGCGGCGAAGATGACGACAACATTTCCGACGCCGATGCCATTTTACATACCAGAAACAACGTCGCTCATACGCCACGTTGGCTATAATATTTCATGAAACTAATGAACCACGCAGTCTTATGTGCGTTACCATTCCGTGTGGTGTACGTGCATGTGCGTGTGTGCGCGTATGTGTATGTGTATGTGTACATATGTGGGTGTATGTGTGTGGGTGTGCGTGTGCGTGTCGTGAGTGGTATACTTGCGCCTTGGTGTCTCAACTCTTGTTGCTCTCTTGTGGCTGCTTTTGTTTACGTTTACATTTGTCTTTGCTTTCCCACACGCAATCTTACTATTGAATGCACGTGTGTGTGTGTGTGTGTGTGTGTGTGTGTGTGCTTGTGTTTGTATGGGTAAGTGCACAGGCACAATATTCCCCCCCCAAAAAAGCTTCTTATGCAAACATATTTATGTGGATACGTGCTGTTGCATATCTTTTCAAAATTTTACATTTCACCAGTCCGACAGGGAACCAGTAAAAATATTTCCCCTTCTTTATTTGCAAGCACTTCAGCTCCCCTGGCAGTTCCTGCACAGGTTTCATGCTCATCTGCATATATACAGCACACAATATACAGGAGTGGCCGGGACCGACATTGTATATTACAAATAAATTTGGACACCTGATGCCACCTGGCTCACCAATGAAATCATTGCAAAGCAAGCTCAAATGCAATCAACCAATAGTTTTACAAAATTCAGGCCCAGACACTGATAGCAAGCTAGTTAAGTTTAATGACACAAATTGAAAGGAGAAACGAATAGAAAGCGATCCTACAATTGAATTATAAATATTTAGTATTTTTGTATACTATTTTGTCCAAGTGAGTAAGATAGAGTGAGTACTGCTAAACAAGTCGACGGGAGAATAAGGTCCCAAGCTGCATGTTTTCAGCAAGGCCAAAACAAAATCTGTTAGGCAACAAATAGAATAAAACATGTATGTTAAGTAAGTGTAGAGCAAGAGACCCAGTTCTGGGAATCTTAGGAGCTGTACAACATTAAAGAGATTTATTAGCGTAAAGTGGATTTTAGCATAAATCAGATAGCTCTTAAGGAACGGGAAAAGCGAAAGGAAAATATATGATCTCAACACTCCTTGAGAAGAGAACACTCCTCAACTGCTTTTGTAATAGAATACATTTAGCCTTGAGAGAATTACTCTCAATAGTAAGCTCTCATCCGGCAAGGTGGCAAGGTGGCCCCATTTTAAATCATAAAATATTTATACTTCCCTCCGGGCGCGTCTGCAATTTTACTTAGTTTACGGTCCTCATAAATTGAGTGGGCATAAAATACTTACACCGAAACACATTTAATCGAAATCTGAAGAGCAGCCTTAATGGACTAGACAGCGAAGTCAAGCTCTGCGTGCGGTTGTTGAATCCAACTCATTCAGTAAGGACTGACAGTTAATGCTGCTCAAGGACATGCCACTTCCAAGGACGTTTTTCCCCCTGAGCCGTGGAACTTAAAAAAAAAAGATATTTTCAATTACCCAGCACGTGCCATGTCAGACAAACAACCTTAGTCAACATTGTGTCTAATCTTCTAATGTTTAAATGGCTGCTATGTTTTTGTGAAGTTGATTGTATCATCATAAAAACATATGGGTACACTAACCTTAGGTCGGCCAAACCAAATACTTAATTGGTAGCTGTGATAACATATTAATTTTTATGGGCACAGATTACTATAGCAATAAACGATTGAAGGAGATTTTAAAAATATGTCTGTGCGGATAGATAAGTCGACTTGATTGTCTAAACCAACCATAAAATGTGATTAAAAACCCTTCTCATACACACCCGGAAAATGTTAATTTCAGTGAATTGCATAGTTAAATTTTAAATAATAAGACGAAGCTAACAACCGGTTGCTACCCAAGTTTGCAGACAAAAGTGAAGAAACTTTTAAGCAACTTAAGATTTAAATATGTTCTAATATAAGAAACATTTCCATGATCGGTATTAAATTAACACAAAGTCTGCTTAGAATCAACGGAAATATATGTGTTAGATGATTGTTGATTTGGCTCAGAGTGGTTCAGCCGGTTTGTTGCCTTGAATTATATAATTAAAATTTATTTATAGAATACAGAAACGCTTGGATGCTCCAAAACGATATTCACGAATATAAGTCACCCATATATTTACTGACTTTTAGGATGTTCAATGCAGATGTACAGTGAAATATTAAGATTCGAATCAACTTTTAAGTTTTTTGTTAATTTAAGAAGTGGATTCGATCTAAGCGTTTCAACATCGTAACTTCGACAAAAGAATCAATCAACAAGTCAAAGTAAGTTTTCAAAGCGGAGATTGTTTGTGATTTCTGTTTGAGTCTCTCGTCTGCCACTAAAAACTGGTTTTTATGCTAATTGATCGCACAGAACAACCCATTGTCAATAGAAGATCTATGGGGGACTAGTATCGAATCACTTCCGCACTAAGTAAAATGTGGTCTATTCTCGAAGATTTGAAATGTATTCTAATTATCAACAGTAAAATGATATAACAAGAGTATCAATTAAACATTAGATAAGTGTGCTTAATTTATGTACCTACACAAGTGCGAGTCTGTATAACTCGAGTATATACTGACATATTTATGATTGATAAGCTGGCAAGTAAGAGGTTGCGGGTGTTGGAGTCCGATACGTGTATCCGTGGATGGTGGGTGTCGCTGTGGGTATGGGTGGTTGATAGGTGTATCCCTCAGTGGTGGTCTTAGGCGGCTGATACGTATATCTACTGGTGGTGCCTGTCGTTGTCGAGTCCACTGTGCTTTCGGTGGTACTCTGCGTGGGAATCACTGACGTCGACGTTGTAATTGGCTGGAGGGGATGTACTGTAGGCTTCGGCGTCGCAATGTTGTCTGTTGTTGTTGTGTACACAGATTGAGTGCTGGAGCTAACTTCCGGTATAAAATCTGTGTTTACCTCTGTGGTCTGCTGTGTCACTGGGGAATGCGTTGTCGTCGCCGTCGTCGTCGGGCCAAAAAATGAGATTTCTTTCCGGATGCCAAAGGAAGATTTGACCTGCAGCAAACTATTCAGTAATTGGAACTTCTGCGAAATCAGATTGGAGATTAACTGAGTGTTAACCGGTGACGGCGTTACTGTGGATCGAGCTGATACACTGGAACTAACTATATGAAAAAAAAAAGAACATGTTTTAAGCTATGCGTTACTCTCTTTACTCTCACTATTTCCTATTCTCGTCAATTTACCACCAATAGGTGAAAAAACCTTAATGAATATCGGCTTGGCATCCGAAACGATGACCACACTACAAATGAGCAGCACCCAAATCGGAATTGTTCTCGGCATTATGTTGATGACAGCGTCCACTTTATAACTAACCGGCCACCGCAAGTCGCCACTCACTTTTATACTCAGGGGCAGCAGAACTTTGCTTTTTTGTTGGTTTTTTGTGTTTGGCTAGCTTATGATCAATGTGTGATTTGCTTTAGACACTTTAAGTCTGGCGCTCAAGTGGCTGACAAATATAATGCGAATTCTAATGTCCCTGAGTGAAGCCTCGGTTTAGTGGGTATATAGTGAGTGGGAAGTCATTATTCGGATAGTGTGAAATGATTTCGATTTTTATAATTTAATAACGATAACTAAGAGCATGCAAATGTCGCTTAATCGTATCTTGGCGCATTTGATTTTGAACAATTTGCTTCTTTTTTGGCCTTCCTGTTTGCATCGTCAGAAGCGGCACGCATTCTTCTAATTGGGTTTGTTGTGCTGACTCAGCAGAATTCGCAGAGTATATTTTGCATAGCAAGTATATTTTGCTAGCATGCTCGAGTTAAAATGTAAATGATTTTTGCCAACTGAATTGCCGTCCTTATTTAAATATCTCATCATTCGTGTATTGTGTGGATAATCTTTAAGGGAATTTACGAAATCAATGGTTAAAGAAGCACTTCAACTGCCAAACAATATATTTCCTATTTATAGCATTTAAATCTACATAATCTTAAAATATTTTATGTTCCATAATACTTAAAAGAAATGTGGCGAAATGTCATATACATAAGCTGATAATAAGTGCAAAAATAGTGTTCTTGAATCATGTAATAAGACAAATAATTATTAGCTTGGCTTTTCGACTAGACCAATGATAGCCACATTGGAATCATAGAGAAAAGCCACACCCTTTGCAATTCAGTAGACTCATAATACATACATATAAAGTGTACTTTCAACTTTATGACAGTCGATTGTTTGCATTTGTGCTCATCCCGTTGAGCTGGCCATAAATCGTTACATCATAATCTCTGTCTCTCCCTCTCAATCTCTCACATTCTCACACACTCCCTTTGTCATCGAGTTTCAATCTCTCTGCGAATGCTCCCGCTTGCTCTATTTGGCTATCCGGCAGTGGTAGTACTCATAAAATATTTAAAGTATTGCCAAACAGTTTTGCCAACTACAGCCATTTGAGAACGTGAAGAGGTCTGCTTGAAATATGTACTTATATAATATGCATGTGTTTGTGTGTGTGTGTGTGTGTGCGTGTGCGTGTGTGTGTGTGTGTGTGTAAGCATTTATTTATTGGTTGGCTCTTGCTGAAATACGCAGGAATTATATGTTTGCATTCATTTATGCAAACAAACATGGACACGCACTCTGTGTAACAGTAAATTTTTATAGGCAACACTTTGCATCGTAAAGAAAAACGATAGCCACAGCCTTTGCCGCTGAGGCAGCGAGATGGGGCATTTAATAATTTAACCACGACTATTTAGTTTCCATTTCCGCCAAATGCTTTCGTGTTAACGCCTCCGCATGCAATAAATAAGCCGGTGTGGCCAGAAGTTAACCGAAACTCTACCACAACAAGTCAAAGTGTTACGTGCTGCATGTTATATTCCTGTAATGTTCAGATATACATATGTATGTATATATGTATATGCATGTAGTAATATATAGTGTGGATAAGCATAGGCATTTGTGCCGTGGCAAAAACCAAATCCCTTAATGTTAACCCATAAATATTTCATTTTATTACTCAACCTCAAACAAGGGTTACACTCGGTTGAGCGACGGAGCATCAAAAAAATGTTTGGCATAAATTATCGGACTTTCATGGTAAGAACGAACTGCACCACTTTTGGCATTGGGCTTGGTTTATGGGAAAGCGAGGATACGTTCGTTACAATCTTTGCAAAATATGTGTATGCAAAGATTTTTTTCACTCACATCATTTGAAGTAGATTCACACTGATTTCATTAATTTAAAAACAAATCTCGGTAAAATGCGGAAATACCCAAAAGTGGGAACTCCGGCTATTACTAATGATTCATTTACGGTAGACAGAATACTGGTTTGTTCAAAGTTTTCAAATTAGTTTGCTTAGTAAATAGTAGCTTACAAAGATTCGGATGAGATTTCAACAGTCGAAAACCTGTTGTAACCAAAAGTAAAAGAAATAAAAGAAAATCAATTCAAAAAATCTTTCAGCTAATGACGATCCGTATATGTTACTTAAACGGTGAGTGCTCATCTCAGATAAACTCAAATAGAAACAACTTCAAATCACATCGGAACTAATTGACGAGAATAAACGAGATTTTTGTACTTGCACCTTGTACGAATTGAGCAGTAAACAAAGATTATCACATTTTTGGAGGCGGAGGCTCGTTCACAGTTTGCAGATCGAAAATTAAACTATGCTATAATTCAGCAAAAGCCGTAAAAGTGGCCTAGCTTTTCTTGCAAGTTTACGTATTCCTTTTCGGAGTCGTCTGTGGCTGCGTACTTATTGGAAGTGCTTTTCAATTGCCTTGTTAGGATTCTGGTCCATGCCAAGCCAAGCCGGAGCAGGCCAGGACAACACAGCGCCATGGCCAGTTGCCAGTATAGTTATCAGGACTGCGACTGGCAGTGACACAAGTGCCTGAGGCACTAACTACCCCCTTTTGGTTCAATGAAAGCGTTTCAAGTATACTTTTATATATATTTTTCTTCTTTTTAATATCTAATGCTATTTTTTGCAAGCCTGGCTGCTGCGAAAAGGAAAGTGCTAAATTGGCACACTACGCGACAGACCTAGAAACGGTATTCTGTCTGGGACTGGAACTGAGCCTGGGACCGGGACTGGGATTGGGTTATTGTTTCTCTTGATAGCGGGCAGCTTCGGTTGCGCTATTGTCGTTGTGAATGTCGATTTAGTGGAAAAATGCCATAATGTCCCAACTACAAGCAAGAAAAAAAAAAACAAGAGTGCGTAAAAGTTTTAAGTGCTTTCGAACATTTTGACAAGTTGACTTTTTGTTGCCTTGAATAGGGCCAATAATGTTCCAACGTAAACTTATTCGCCTGACATAATCAATGAAAATAGCTGGAATGGCCATCAGTGCAAGCGACGGCCTCAGGGTGCACATTGTAGAGAGATCGGGATTAGGTTCGATTCGATTGTTTTTGCCCTCTGAACTTTTTCGTTCACTGACAAAAGTGACGTACACTTTTTTTTGTACCAAATACAAAATAAATGATATGGCCACAGTTTATATTTGTGACTATATTTCAAGTATTTTATTGTTCGACTACTGATAGATATATTTTTTACAATACTCTATTCCTTACCCAAAGACTATGTGAATCCTTAGATAGCAATCAAAATCCAATAAAAATATAAAATAATTTTTTTAGCTTTTGAAAAGGTATACATTTCTCGGTGCTTTGAGCTACGCCGTCCAAAAGTGATTTTACATATTTGGTCGTTTGAGCGAGAAAGTCAAAAGTTGGGCTGCTCCTGCAGCCTGCTCCGGCGGTGCTATTGACGGCTGTAGAAGGGCAACCAATGCACGCGAGCACAAAGCTCTTCATCTCCTTCGCCCATACGTTCCTGAGGTAGGGCACACAAACACCTTCCTCTAAACACACACTCACACACATGCACACTCCTCTATATGTGGACGTCAGTACCAGTTGCTGCAATTTTGAGCAAACAGACATGAAACTTGTGTGAAATGGCTTCCTATGGGAATGTTTACATCTGGAATGAATTTGCAAAACTTTGACAGTTGTTTGCGTTTTCTGTCAGTCAACAAGTCAGCGTCAGTGTCAGTGTCAGTGGGACAGACACATAAATAGACGGACGGACAGACTGACGAACAGGCAGGTATTTATTTGCTGGTGCTTCCGACATCGCGTTTCGTTTATTTAATCGGGAGCCATTCGACAAGTTGAAGGGTTCGATTAATTTAAAACCTGCCAATTTTTCGCATATCCCATATTCTGAAATAAATATGGCCGCAGTACACACGGTGTCAGTATTCCATCTCATGTCACATGCACAAAAAAAAAGGGCTGCCGGTCCAATGTCAAAAGCTGTCGTCTCAAATCGAATCCATGGCAGCCCACGAATAGATCCCACTGGAAATGTGTGAAAGATTTTATCACGTATGAAACCCATTAGGTGGCCGTGTGACCAGCTCAAAATCCATGAGACGCATTTACATCTTATGCATATACTTTTGAGGTTCAGGACTACGAATAGTTGGCATGACCTCGAGCCGTTTGAATTTCCATTACGGCGAATGGGCATAATATGGCAACTCATCTTGGCGGTAATCGAGTGCCTCATAACCGTTACCATCAACATAATGATTGACATAACCATAACCCAAACCAAAAACGCGATGGGTTTCGCCCCAACGAATAACCGTCAACCAATTTCAGTTGGCATTTACCCTGTTAACCGGCCACAGAATGCGATGACTTCAGTTTAGGTATCCACGAGCAGTTGCTACAGTTTGTGGCAACCAGCTTTATCTGCCTCAATTGCCACAGTCTGTGGCGTTACCCACCTGCTCCATTGGTTAAGCCAATATACAGAATAGTAGTTCCTTTTATGGTTTTCGATATTTATTTATTTGCTGAAATATGTATTTCGAATTCATAGTTTTATTTATTATTAAACAAAATTGCTTACAAAGCATTTGCCTACATTTAGGTAGCCAAACTTGCTTAATTTTTCGACAACATGCAAAGCCCGTGTATTTTACATTAAAAATGAATAAAAGGAACAAAATCGTAGTTAGGACTAGACACAAAGTAGACAGCACAATAAATTGTATTGTATTTTATTTTATTCTCTTCTTTTTTTTACTACTTGGATTTCGATTTATATGTCATGATTCATGAATCAATTAAATAAACCAATTAGCTATTGACAGCTTTATTAATATGTATTGACCATAATTTGATCTGAAATTTCTGGCCATTTGGCTTACACACATGTTACTCACTTAGTTGCTTCTGCGTATGTCTGAAAGTAAATAAGTAAATACATTTATTAGCATGAATAAGCGCATATTTGTGTACAAGTTGCACATATGGTGCTGCTCATACCAACAAATCCTTATAGTCATGGCCCAGTGAGTGGATTGAGAGTGTTCAGGTGGAACAGCTACAAGGACGTTGACTAAGCAGTTGAGTGCCGCCAGTAAGAAACATAATAAACTAATTAGGTGGCTCCAATAATAGCACAATCGGCAGAAGGTCCAACTCAGCTGGATATTCAATGCAGGGCGCATAGGTGAATTGTGAGAGTAAGAGCAAAAGAGAGAGAGAGAGAGAGAGAGAGAGAAAGAGCGAGACAGATAATCTTGCTGGTACTAAACGAGCACGTGTTTGCTCCTGCATAATAATCAGATGAAGAACTAAGCGATTTGCTAGCTGCTGTTCTGTTCTGGCTGCCGCGTGAACTGGCGTCCGTCCAGGAGCACGTATTAAATCCAATGAGGTCGCATTCATTGGCTAAATTGATTCAATTCCTGAAGCTCGGTGCAGATGCAGCAGCGCAACCAAGCAAATTTAATAGTTGACGGCATTTTGTGTTCGACTTTCGTTGGTTTTATTAAGCAGACCCGTATGCCGCTGGGGATAATCCACAGTTCTTCAGTCCCAGTTTGGCATTACTGCGATACTGTTTAGACGTCTATAATGAAGCACAAGCGGGTCAGCACTTCAGATCCGACCGTGAGCCACTTTAGTTGCAATACTGCGCTTCAAGTTTTAAATGCCAATTAGCCGTAATTAGCCCTAATTACGTTTTGATGTGTGATTTCATCCAGCAGCAAAATGTCTGTTGTAGTTGTTAAACAATGCAGATATACACGAAATTATCTTAAATCTGTATAAATGTTTGTGAATTAAACATAATTATTGCAATATTTTAGGGTACTTTTGTTAGTCAACAGATTCATCTGTCGAATTAATTATTATTATTTGTGGATTAACTTGTATTTAACTCATTGTACACAATGGAAAGTTTACGAAAAGGATTAGCAATTTTATAAAATTCCATGTACATATATTGTTTAAGTGCCATTTGAAAGCTACCCCCTAAGAGGTAGTGAAGAATATTGATTTACAACTTGCAAGCAGCATTGTTCTTCAATTAAAATAAGTACTCAGTAAAAGTAAGAAAAGCTGCTGGAAACCAATTATGCATTTCAACTACATAGCTTTCGAATGATTCACTTCAAATAAAACAAAAATTTATAACAAGCCACATTTCATTTCGAACATTTTAATCGAAATGCATTCTAGCACTTAATTAATTTCATGTAAATCTTATATAAGTTATATATAGGCATTGTAAAGTTGTTTTGGTAATTCCAATGATTTTCAGATATATGCACAATAGAATGCATATAGAAAACAGATGTGAATATGTGTGATATATATGTATATATATGCACGTGCTAACGAAAAACTACAAGACTTGTCTTTGGCAATTTCACACGTCGACAAAAATTGAAATTAATTTATACTCCCTGCCAAAACACATTTCTGGCACACATACACAGCACAGCACATAGCAGGGGCTTGGCGAGGATTCTTCTCGGCATTTTGATACCGTGTCAGAGCCAAGAATGCCGAAAACAATTCGAGGAGTACTCTTTGTTTTAGCATCAGAAAAAAAAAGAAAAAAAAATAACACAGGCAAAAAGTACAGAGCCCGACAAAAGCAAATCGGAAATGAAATTTCGTCCCATGGATTTGGGCGCACATCGATAAAGATTTATGTATTTGCCTGGTGGTAAGCCTTTGCATTGGGCCATGCCGTAAAAATAGACATGTTCAGCGTCCACACGTGTGTGGGCGTGTGTGTGTATGGGCGGCCTATGCATGGCAAAAAGGCGTGGCAGCAACTGGCAGATGAGCAAATGGATTGGCAATGAGATGCAAGAAATTACATACATATTTTCATCTACAAATGATTCTTTTCTTAGTTTATTGACTTAATCTGTTGGCGTATTAAGCAAATTATATCGATGCGAGCTAAACAGCAGTTACGTTATATGTAAACCCCCTGCATTTATCATTTGCCTATGTGTGTGACCAAAATAATTTTACCTCGGGAAGCATCGACTCACTCTACAAAAGAAGAAGAAAAAAAAAAGCATCGAGTCACTTGCCTCTAATAACTTCAAAGACTTGACGAGCTTCGGTTCATTGCTTGATGCCTCATTTGAATTTCATTTTGGCCGCACCTGCTTCTAGGCTCAGATGCCAGGACCATATGCAAAGCTCACCCAACTCGGCAGCCCGTTTTGCTGATTAGCAAACGATGATTATTAAAAAATGCCTTCAAATATGAAATTAATTATATTGTACTATGCTGGCCGCTCCCTTGCAAATTTTTGCACCCAACCAGACGCGTTTTGAATTTTGATCTATTGGAATTCCTTCATAATTAGAAGCCAGTCAAATGCCGTGATTTGCAAATTGCAAACTAATTAAAATTCCTGGGCTGCCAAAGACGAAAGACTTAACTTTGGTTGTAATATGTATGCTTATGCCAAGTTTTTCAATTTTGTTTTTTGGTTTTTTTTTTTTTTCAAACAGTTTTATGCGTTTCTTAGTACTGTTGCGGGCCAACATGATTCCATTGGAACATTGCTGTCAGCTCAAGAGCTCTCATGGGTAATTTCACTCAGTGTGCGCGATGGGCGAAAAATTAAGCGAAAGGAAACTGCAGCAGAACGCACAGGGCACAGGGCACAGCAAGACCAGGAGCTCGGATCTCGGAGCAGGACGCTCGTAAAGAAATGATTTCGAAAAACAATATCCGCTCGCTTATTCTTTAGTTCAGCCTGCTGCTGGTGCTAGCGAAGGAGCTGAAGCTGGAGCTGGAGCTGGTGCTCTTTGGGCAGTGAATTGGCGCATTGCATATTTCTTCAATTTATTTGCACTTGAACGAAATCCCCATGATGCTCGCCCATAGCCATGAAGATACAATATTAAAAGGCTTTTAATAAAAATCAATTTATGGCTCATAATCGAAGGACACTCAAGTAGTGCACAAGTGCTGCCCTGCCCAGTCCAGCCCAAAATTGACCAACCCAGCAGAGATTCGAAGGAAATTGTGCGTTCATTAATTGAAATGCCACATCCACCTGGCTCTCGAATACCGATGAGGTGCGTTCTAATTAATACTTAGATTACATTCATTGAGTGCTTGCACACAGTTGCAACATTGATAATATTAATTGGCGATTGTATTCTCTGAGTAGTTATTCATGGTCGATGTGTATGCCTGAATAAGTTTGCAAATCGACTTAATGTATTCCAATTATTCATGTATATCAATATGTTAATTCTAACCAATTGGATTTATTGTGTATGAAGGAGCATCTATTGAATTTTTTGAGTGCCTATTACCAGAAACTTTCAATAAAACTCAAAAGATTGCGTTTTATATTCAAATTTGAAGTACAAAAGTAATCTTTAGAAATGTGATGAAATGTAATAGTGTGCAAAACGTATAAATAAATTAAATTGTCTTGTTTACATATTTACAAAAAAATCAAAAAAGGATATATGTATATGTGTATATTGGGGCAGTCATCTAACTCAATCCATTTGCGAATGGCAGGATGTCTGTTAGGCATTCATTTTATCTAATCTCAGATGTTAAATAAAATGTTTTGAACCAAATGCTAATTTTATGGATATTGTTCATAGGTTTTCATGTGAAACAAAAACGGACAAGCACAACTTTATATAGACTTTTATTGAATTTTGGTGTAGCTCCCTTGGATCCGCTGCCTCCAACTCGAACCTTTGAGCCAGCCACCACACGAAAGCAAAGGAAAAACAAAACTGACACACAAAAAGTTTAAAGGGATCCTCCCTCCAGCGATAAGAATATGTATTTATTTTTTTTTCTTCATCTTACTTTCGGGTTTCTTGCTTTTATTTTTAAATTAAAACTCTAAAAGCGAACTCAAAGTATAAAATATACTCAAGCAAACAAAATGAAAAGAAAAAAAGAAAAATGAAAAGTAAAAGTAAAATGAGAAAGGCAACCACTGAGGACGACGTGTAAACGATGCGAAAACATAAACATAATGAAAAATATAAACTTAAGCCAACATAAACACAGAATATGTCGATAACATTGGAACGAACATTGAGCAGGACGAGATGGACAAGATGCGGCAAGAATGGGAGTTACGCCAATCAATAGTTCGTAGTACAACTTGACTTCAAAACTAACAGCGCCAAACACGTTCATTGGATGCCGGGAGCTACGTGAGCCATGTAGTTGAGAATGGACCAGTCGCTGGTCAGACGCATCAATTCACATCTACTTAGCACGACGCGTCGGCTCATTGGATAAGTTAAGTTCATCTGCTGCACGTGATGCAAAATCAATGGCTAGAGCTGAGGGCTGAAGGTTGAGGGCTGAGCTTGTGGCACACAGCTGGACTGAGCTGAACTGACGAGTGTGCCTCAGTTTGTTGCTGCTAAGTTTGCGTAAAGCTAAAAGAAACTAGTATTATAAAAAAAAATGATAAACTCATTCATGTATTCAAACAGCTGCTAGGATAGCTCAGCGGAGCGCAGCAAGAACTAAGTTATGCATCATAGTTGCGCCACAGCTTTCAGATATCAGTCAAATTGAATTTTCATAAATCAAGAAGTTTGAAATAAATTACAAATAGGAAAAACGCAATTTACGTGCCAACATTTATTAATGGCCTCAAGTCCATCAACTTATTCGCATTTGCACTGAACCTAATTTTTTGTAACTATATATTTATATAACAATTTGATGATTTTGTTGGAGACATGTGGTCCTTTAAGGTCTTATCTAAAATCTATTGTGTCGCCTTGGTAACGAAATCCAACGATATATCTACCCATAAATATTTCAAAAACAAAGCCACATTGATTTATAACAATGGCCGTGTCTCAACATCATTTCTGGCCCGAAAACAATTCTGAGTTCAGCATAATGGAACTTTAAGAGCATAAGATAAGCAATTTTCCCTTGAGCTAAAAACTCTTTTTTGGTGCCCAGAATTGGGTCAGATCACGTGTCTGTTCGTCTGTCTGTATGTATGTGTCTGTCTGTTTAGGCATTACACACATGCGTACAAACATACATATGTGCAAATCTAACTCAAATTCTGCTTGTTGGCAATATGTTCGCGCGTATTAACAGACACGAGCGCAATAAATTTTCCAAACACTCTAAACAAGATTTGCTAATATTTTGTTTCGATGCCGACCATATCGAGTACACAGTTGGACTATTTATGCCCAACTCGCCGAGCATAACGTTCCACTCGAGCGTGTCCCGAAAATGCCTTACGTATTCCGTGCACGACTATATCTTCAAGTATGCGTGCCTATAACAGACACACCAACACCAACACCAACACCAACACAACCACAGCAACAATAACAAACAAGAAGAAGAACAAGAACTATATAGGAGTGGTGCAGAAGTTTGCTTGTTCGGCAGTATGCGCCTACCCTACCATAGTTGAGGACTTCTGCTTGCTTTGGAGGATAGCTTGAAGGTTCACCTCATCCTTGCCACTCCTGTCAGGCTGTGTGTGTGTGTGTGTCTGTTGATTTTGGTTGAATGTATTGGTGCTTTTCTCTAGGTTGACCGCTCATTTATCACAGCAAAGTCAACCAGAGTTTGACCTTCATCAATTTTATTCGTGCTTGAATTGCTTCCCTGTCTATGCGCATCTTTTTCGAAATGAGCTTGAGTTGTTTTCGAACTGTATAATTTTGGCTTGCACTGCTCAAAGCAGCACATAGCTGAATAAATATGTGCATACTATATATAATGAAATATGATTATGTACCATATGGGTTATGTTATTCTGATTTATTTTTTGCTGCTCTCGTGTTTATTTTTAGCTTCCGTTTCTATCCAGTTCTGATTTTATTACGGCTTGCAATCAACTTTTACGCACTCTTACTCAGCTACTACGTGGATTTCTAGAATTTATTTTTTTAAATTTTTGCTCAGCTTTCGCACCAATTGACGTTTAGTCTTGAGCTTTAATTTTTGTTTATAGCACTTAGTTGAGCCAGCTAAGTAGTGGGCAGTTCTACGGTGTTATTACGCACTTTGGCAGCAAGTAAAAATTTTACGATTTGGTTAGCGATAACAAAAGCACTGCGAAAATTACCTCGATGCAAACATGTAGTTCGCATTAAATACAATACCTTAGGCTCAAATATTTGACTTTGCCTGAGCAGAGTGCTCAACGTACTTAAATCTTCAGAAACAAGTCCACACCACAAATAAAACTTGGCCGTTTGGGCGAATGGGAAAACTGCGGCGAACATTTATTTTAAGTTAACGATTGCATTAAGCGGCTATCGCAAGTGTCGAGTGAGGAAAGTCGGAATGAATTGTACAAATTTAATATCACAATACACCTACTCAAAAGATTATGAGCTTGCTGCAAATTATGAATCGTAAAAACAACACATTTTGACTATGTCAAGAAGAAGAAATGTTATGCCACCAGGTATCAAGTACAAAGGTACATAATAAACAACTGCCAACTTTTGCTGACTTTCAGTTTTCTCGAAACCTGGACACGACGCACATATATAATGTTCTGCTGCCCATAAGCAAATGGTCGTAATTTAATTTTCCATCTTATAAAATATAAACAGTGGACCGACAACTCTCTCATAACAACATCTAATATTTAGATGCTGCCAAGTAAAATGTAAACAATTGTTCAAAAGTAAATTTCATTCGTTGCGGCTGCACAAGAAGAACGGCATTTTCCATAAGCAAACAACTCAACTGAAACAACAAAATCATTATTACAATCAACAGCGGCAACAACACATTTAATTTTCCAGTCAGTCCCCAACCCTCAACTTCCCTCTCACAGCCACATCCATTGTCCTCGCAACCGGCTCGATGGAAAGTCACATTGACCGTCAAATTGTAATCAGATGATAAATGTTTTAGCAAAAACGCGAGCAGTATCGTTTCGGTGCGAGCTCTGTTAGTTGGACGGTAGAGTTGTTGGGAAAAAATGACAAGAGAAAAGCCCCAAGAAAATAGAGGATGTAGCTCAACAGCCCACAAGACGATTATCACAGGTTGCTATGGGCATGAACATGAAAATGGACTTGGACAAGGACACGGACCCGGACAGGGACACAGACAGGAGCTGGCAAGCAGACAGGGACAGGGATAGGGACAGGGACAGCGCTAAAACCGCAAAGCAATTGTTCTTAAGGAGAGTAGCAGTCAAGGCAGAGCAGGAACTACTCCGTCTTGCGGCTTTGGCGCTTTTTGCGAGCACTCTCGCACTGGGATTGGACAGCTGGCCATGGGAAACAAGTCGCAGAACAATGATTTGCATTTTCTGCTATTTCGGTTTCTGTCTCTGTTTATTCGTTTTTATGGCACTAAAATCACAGCAAAGGGAAAAGAAGCGCTTCGCTTGCTACACTTAAATGAGTGGAGTTGCAGAAAAGCAGCACAACAGCTAAGCAAAGATGCCGCCTGCCGTTATAGAAAAAAATTTGAAATATTTCAAGAGATTCCAGCTGGAGGCAAAGGAACAGGCAAAACTTTTGGCCGGATACAGTGACTAAATAAAATATGAACTAAGACCAAAGCCAAAGTTTGCCAGCGCTGCCTTTTATTGCCCCGCTCGGAGATTAGAGTTCGGCAATGCCATGGACCGTTTGGCCTGGCCCCTGCTGCGTGGTCGCTTCATATTGTTGCGAATGTTATTTGTTCGGAATTGCTCTTAAGTTCTTGGGTTTGCTCTCCTTTGCTCTGTTGTTCTTCCTGATGGTGACGCTGATGCTGACGCGAATATTGCGAGCGCTCTGTTTGTCGCTGCTGCTGTCAACGCTTTATGTGAAGCAACAGGAACTGTTAAAGCCGTGGGCGGATTTGTTTTTTTAACACTCTGGTCTTCAAACGGGTAGGCATTTCAGTTTTCTTAGAGAGGGATGATGTACAATGAGTTGCAAACTATTTGTATTTTATGTA
Organism: Drosophila kambysellisi; assembly: GCA_035042185.1. NCBI lineage: Eukaryota > Metazoa > Arthropoda > Insecta > Diptera > Drosophilidae > Drosophila > Drosophila kambysellisi. Next base: position 1,505,156 of record JAWNLS010000855.1, read on the forward strand.
TATCCGTTAAAAAAAAAGTAAAAAACATATTCCAATTTAATGAAAATAATGCAAAATTAATGCAATTGAAATACAAATTTTACTTGGAGTTACTGGATTAACTTAAATGATATATAGTTAAATTATGATGCATGGATTTTAGTTTAAGCCCGTTTTTTAATGTGCTTGTTATTATACAATTGCCATTCATAGTCACCTGCGCAAATTAGCGCCAATAAATCTCCGCAATTTATTTCACCTTTATCGCAGACATTAAGATAAATTTGATTAAAAAGAATACCATAAATCCCAATATAGCGGAGGCCGAGGACGACGTCGACGTCCGCGGTCTTGTCGCATGCCTAATTGCGTTTAGCGCTCAGCCTTTGGCACTGCTATCCTTAACAGGCGGCATGAGGCATGAGGGATGGGGCAGGAGCAGGTGCAGGGGCAGACTAATCCGTTGGCATACCAAAAAGGGTTGGTCTGGGTATTGTGGCCCGTATCCCAATCCGAACACGAACCCGAGCGTGAAAGGGAATCTGAACCCGTGGGCGGCCAACAGCCCAAAATACAAACGCTGCGACTCATCCACTGCTCATCTGTGTGCGTAGCGATGCTGCAATCTCAACGTGATAAATTATGGCTATTTGAATTCCTTTCACTGGCGTCGCCTTCTGTATTATTTTTGTTGTTGTTATTGTTGTTGCTGTTGTTGTTGCAGTTGTTACTGCTGTTATTGTTGCTGGCATTTGCGTTCGTAATAGTAAGACCTGGCGTGCCAGCCTGGAAATGAAGCGCATGAGTTATGAACCGAGAGCCACGTCGCGTTGCGTTGCGTATTCGCCGCGTTCGCCAAACACATAATTGCCGCTAAGATTTACGTTAGCCCTTTAAATTTATGTTACAAATTGCGCAAACTTTATGTTTATTACGTGCAGAATAATAGGCTTTTGTTGGTGCTGCCAACCAACTACAGCCAACAGGCAGCGTTACGCCTCAATGCCAGCTCCTTTACCTGTGCATCTATTCAAGCCCCGCACTCCGCACCACTCCGACCCCAGCCTCCCATGCTCGAAGTGAAGCTCGTGCTCTACTTGGCGTCATAAAAGAGGTATTATCTTCACACATAATTGTATAAATAATGCACTTTTTACCGTTGACTTCATTCAGCTCAATTTATATATGATTTTTTTTTTATATTTTTTATGAATGCACGACGACGTTGAAGCAGCCATATTGTGTTTATTGTTAATGGCGCTGATAACACAAAAACGTACTTAGCCCAGACAATTCGAGGCAATTAAAGGGTCATAAGCACGACGAGGCCGTTATCCAGTGAATGGGCTAATTTATGTATGGATTCAGGCGACCTTATACATCGGTGCATAAATATAAGTATGTATGTGATTATCGCTCGCTATCTCCGCTTTTTTTTATTGAAAATAAGACTTATATCAAATTTATTCAGACTATGGAAATGGGACACAGAGATATAGAGAAAGGGAAGGAGAGAGAGAGCGGATTGAGTTAATAACAAGTAATTATCAACCAATTATTGAGCATTTGTAATTATTTTTTGTTTGCTTGCCGCATTTTAATGATATGCAAAACGAGCTCTGAGTTCTTCTGTTATTTCCACTTTACATTGCAATTCAATTTGGCTCTCAACTAGCAACTCATATACCCATCTCTTTCCTTTGTTAAAAAAGAAAAACATAAATAACTCAATTTTACAACTAGTTTTTGTGAAACTCCATTGAATTCCTCAATTTGAAACTGCAAAAATATATAATTGATTCAACTAGCTGCACGACACTTTTGTTGCGATGAATGTTTAATGAACATTAAGTACGTGGAAAACAATTTGCACAGACATAAAAATAAAAAAAAAGCAAGAAAGATTTGATATTTAAGGCAAACCGAAGACAAAATACTCTTCTAGTTAAGTTAAATAAAACTGTAAACTTAAGTCAGAAGTTTGAAATGTTAACATAATTTTTAACTTCTTAAAACAATTTTATGACAAAGTTACACATATTAAAAAAAATTAATTATCATCTCAAGAGTAGTGCTCTTGTCGAGACTAATATATTTTACAAAAACCCTAAAGTGAAGAGTACTGTGTAAAATATTATTTTCCTTTGATAAATTTGCACAGAAATCAATATGTATATAAAAATGTGCAAAAACAGACAACACAATATACAGTTGCATATTTTTGTAAATATTTTTCTAAAATATCTTTATGTCACTTTTAAATTAAAGCTGCATATTTTGAACTGCAGTTTAAAATATAAAAAATATTACTATAGCTTTTACGATATTGGGACAGTTTGCAATAAATAAATATTTCTGAATTTTTTAACGCTCACAAAATACGATTAAATTATAAATGAAGCACGCATCAAGTCGCTATTTGAATACAATAATTTATTCTCAATTTTGAAGGCGAAATTATAGTATGATACCGAAGGTATAATAGTATATTGGGTTTGTGCAATGTCTGTCATGCTGTCTGTCCGTCCGTCTGTCCGTCTGTATGAACTTGAGTTTCTTCGACACCCTTAGAGACGTGAAAGTACCCTCAAAAGATAAAGTGTCGAGCTTGGATTCCTACGTTCACTAGGAAGCTAGCAAATCGATTTTGACTTATGTCCCGACCCTAAATCACGTTTTCAACTTTAAATGTACGATTGATCTATAGGCCAAACTATGATTAAAACGCCCTTGCTTTTAATCGTGCGTTGAATTTTGACGTAGTTGTGGCATTTTGAAAGATCAACCTATGCCCAAATGCCGATATCCCGATTTTCGGACTATCAATTTGACTTATGTTCCGACCCTAAATCACACTTTCAACTTTAAATGTACGATTGATCTAGAGGACAAACTGTGAATAAAACGCCCTTGCTTTAAAAAATACGTTGAGTATTGACGTAGTAATGGAATTTTGAAAGATCAACCTATGCCCAAATGCCGATATCCCGATTTTCGGACTATCAATTTGACTTATGTTCCGACCCTAAATCACATTTTCAACTTTAAATGTACGATTGATCTAGAGGCCAAACTGTGAATAAAACGCCCTTGCTTTTAAAAATACGTTGAGTTTTGACGTAGTTATGGCATTTTGAAAGATCAACCTATGCCCAAATGCCGATATCCCGATTTTCGGACTATCAATTTTACTTATGTTCCGACCCTAAATCACATTTTCAACTTTAAATGTACGATTGATCTAGAGGCCAAACTGTGAATAAAACGCCCTTGCTTTTAAAAATACGTTGAGTTTTGACGTAGTTATGGCATTTTGAAAGATCAACCTATGCCCAAATGCCGATATCCCGATTTTCGGACTACCAATTTGACTTATGTTCCGACCCTAAATCACATTTTCAACTTTAAATGTACGATTGATCTAGAGGCCAAACTGTGAATAAAACGGCCTTGCTTTTGAAAATGCGTTGAGTTTTGACGAAGTTATTGCATTTTGAAGGATCAACCTATGCCTATATGCAGACTTCGGCCTTAGCAAACTTAAATGCGCATATATTTTCCATAATTTCAAAAGTCTGTAAAAAAAAATTTTGGACAAAGCCCACTCCCGCCCCCAAAATCTCGAAATGCTCATATCTTCCGTAATTTCAGAGCTACAGTTGCAAAACTTCAAGGCAGGGTTACTATCTTATATCCACCTCAATCTGAAAGGCAAACTTGAACAGTATTTCTTGTCTACACACAAATTATGGTATCATAGTATTTCGCTGTCGGTTACGTCCGACTGCAAAGTTCTCTATTGTTTTAATTGAATATGTGAATATGTAGAAGTGTGTGTGCGAGTATTTGGAGGAAACCTAAAATGTATTGTTCATACATAAAATGATTCATAGATACACGTCGGTATATATATATAGATAACCTTGTGTGTACATTTATTTAATGGATGAGAATTTTTCCACTCCTGGCACATGGCACATAATGGGGCCAACCAAACATTAGGCGAAGTAAAAAATGTTGGACTAGGATTTTGTTTACTAAGACTTTTCTAGGCTCTGCTGGTTGTCACGTACTTGGCTCGAGCCAAAAATAAAAATAAAATAACAAACAACACCGACCACAATGACAACAAAAAATGTAAACAAAAAAGAGCATGAGGGATCACGAAAAGCGTTTTGAGCCGAAAGCCAAAGCCAAAGCCAAAAGCACGAAGGAAAAGTGTGGAGCGAAGCTTTGTTGATTACATTTTGTAATTAAGGAGATTTTAATATGCCACAAAATGACATAAAACTAATGCATAATTTTACAACACATCTGAGTAGGCACGCACTCACTCATCAGGGCCTAAAACTGAGCGTATGTTGTGTTGGTGTGTGTATGTGTGTGGGTGCAACATGTGTGTTGTCAGCCATTTCAGTGCTGGAAACAATTCTGGGGAGTATGTGAATTTGCCATGATTAGCTGGTGAAAACCTATGTAAACAGAACTCAGAAATCCGCTGACTGTTTTGACTTTGGCTTCCGGCCCCGTATCTTGTCTTGCCTCCAGGATTGCCTTTTTATGGCATATTGTAAAGTATCTTGTTAACATATTCGAAGCATTAACTGAGAAAACTACACAACCCACACATACAAACACACACACACAAACACACAAACAGTGTACACGTGCACACGCGCTGGGGTCGTAGCCTTGCCACTGCCAGTTCCGGTGCTTGCGTCTGTGCCACGGACACAGTCGGGGTAAGAAGTCAAAGTACAAATTAATTAGTTGGCAAAGATTCTGAGAGCAACAGCGAAACATCAGATGCGACGGATGCTATAACAAATTCCATATCCCGCACTCCGCGTGCACTTTGCGCACTCGGCCAATTTCAAATTGCTCAAATGGTGTAACAAAAGCGCCCAGTAGCATGATGTGAAGTTAAACCAACAAGCGAACTTCCTTCTAACTAATTAGCCGACAAGGCACAACAAGGCATGGCAAGGGGTGTGCCTGCTTTGGGCCAGGATGTCAACATCAGGTTGGCAACATCTGCATTTCCGAGGCGGAGTCGCAGCATATTACAAATCATTTAATTTGCATGAATTTAACATTAACATTCCACTCGGCAAAGGGATCCCTTTAATTGGCATAACGTGCTGGCAGTTTGTTTATTTACTCCTAGCAAGCGTCACTCGCATCCGCCTCCAGGCCATTGTAGTATATGAGATACATATGCATCTGTGGCCAGCACTTAATGCACTTCTGTTTTATTTGTAAGACACATGTCGGCAGTAGCACTGGCATCTACACATATGTATGTCGGCCAAAACAATGTCATTATTGTGTCTCAGGTCCATTGGGACTATAATATTTGTGAAATATGGAAACATTATTCTTGAGTATGGCCTTCTCATAATTCACAATTTATCCACTTACAATTAACACAAGTTAATTTTATTAACTCTGAGAATATTACATTTAGTACTTTTTATCATCTTGATTAAGCTGGAGTGTTTTTTTTTTTTTTGTTGGACATCGTGCGGTGGTGCAACTTATAAAACTCATCAGTCAAGTGCTCTTGGAGTTTTCCGCAAAACGTTCCCAACACTTCTAAATTATGAGCATACACTAAAACGTCGCTCGAGAGGCCTGAAGAGGCCACGTGGCACAAAGTAACCCAAATAGGCGCCTGGCTGTTAAATTATTCCAAGCGCTGCACTCAAAAGTTAAGAGCCCAGGGCCGTGTAGACTAAACTTTTCGGCAAACTTGCAACGGCCACACCCAAGTGAAGTCTCGTCGCGAGTATTGATGGGGAGGGGATTGGGATGGGGGTGGGGGTTAGGGGGTGAGTGTCGAAAGAACTATACAACTCGAGTTATCAACTAAAAATACGTAACTTCAACTAGGCAAAGCAATTACAATTTTCATTAACAACAACAGTCAACACTACAGCAAATTACACTGTTTACATAAAAAATTAAATTACGAGAAAGGGGTGCGTATCTTGTGTTTGTATTTCATTCCAGTCTCAGGAACAATGCTTAGTCCATTAAGGACAGTGAACAATGGATGCAAATAGAATGGAATAGAGTGGCAACAATGAAAGCCCTATCAGAAATTTCGATGAAAGGAGACAAGATATGAGTAGTGCCTTAAATCTCACAGGTGACAAAATGAAAGTTGGTGAATAAATAGCTTTGGGCAATTTTTAATCTTACTTTGTACTGGAAGGAATTGTATTGGGTATGTATGTATTCATTACAGAATAGAAATATAAATATATATGTTGGATTTCGTATAACAGATAAACAAACAAGAAGCAGTCAAACCTATCTTGCAACCTTGTTGTCATTGCCCCGATAAAGCTACACACCAAAGGGAAATAAATAAATAATTTAAAACCATTATACATATGTTTTATTACAAGTAATAGTTAAGGTATTTATTAACAAAATTAAATATATTTTACTTTCTTGATACTTAGACCAAAATTGCTTTTTGTTTATTTAAAGCGAATTTTATGTTCAATAAAATAGAATTGACATAGAAACAATTACGTTAAATTATGTGAAAATTGAAAAATGGTTTAAAAAGGTGTTGGTCAGAAAACATTATTTTGCTTGATTATAAATGCTAGTAAAATCAACCTTCTATGTTGTTTATATGAAACAATTAATTGTTTTTCCCTCGTTTACAGTGAGTTGCATTTTAAGCCCTTGGCAGACCTTTTGGTAACTGAAGCATATGCAGCGATTGGTTATGAATATTTAATAATCGATGATTGTTGGATGGAAAACCAAAGCGACGAAAACACAGGACAGCTAATTGCCGACCGAGAACGCTCTCCCCGCGGTGTGAAATTTCTATCAGGCATTGATCTGGACATCGCCTACCCAGCTTTTGGAAAGGCCCTAAATAAGACAGGTCGGCCGATGGGTTATTCTTGCAGTTGGCCGTACTACCAAAAACACGTTTGTTGTTTTGGTCTGCATAACGTGTTTTGATTCAAAACCTTAAAATTCCAGCCAAACTACGAATTGATAAAAAAGCACTGCAATCTTTGGGGATTGTCTGAGAATATAAAGGAATCATACGATGTTGTAACCAGCATCATGTACAATTACTACAAACAACAAAATGCATTGCAGAAAAGTGCCGGACCAGGTCACTGGAATGATCTGGATATGGTTGGTGATTTATATGTGATAAATGACTCGAAATCTCTAGCATATAAACTTGTTGATCTTTAATTATCAGCTGGTGCTTGGGTATTATCATTTGAGCTACGAAGCGAGTCGTTGGCAATTGGCTATTTGGGCAGTGGTTGCTGCTCCTCTTATAATGACGAATGAGCCTCTTATAATCAAAAAGTTACTATAAAATCGGTCAGTTTGTTAAAGGTTAAATTTAAATAGACACTGATAAATATTTTACATTTACAGAGATATAATAGAGGTCGATCAGGATCCACTTGGCATACCGGGTCATTGTGCATTTAGATCTCGTTCTAGACAGATCAGTGTATATACACATCCTTTATTCACTTAATGTACTCATGCTCAACTGATTATCTAGGTCTGGCTGCGCCCCATTTTGCCACAAGACAATGTGGGCTCATTCTCCTTTGCTGTAGCTTTTGTCTTCCTTGGTGGCTGCGAACCATGCCCACTGTTCCCTCAAGCACATGTCATCGACTTGGAACACTTGGGACTTAACAATAATATGGGCTATGCGGTCTATGTAAGCATGACATGCGTTTATATGTAAATAATTTAAATATTTTTCTTGAGAAAATATTGCAGGATTTGTTTGTTAGCAATCAGCAAATGGGATTGTTTAAGCCAAAGGATAAGTTTACAACTCACATCAATCCTGGAGGAGTCTTATTTTATAAATTTATTGCGGAAGATTTTCTCTTACTAGTTGAGAATACGACAATAAACGTTGAATAAATTTAAATTCAGGTTTTTTGTTTTATGAGTCATAAAATAAAAAAGTAAGAAAAAAACATATATAAATAATTTATTTATTTTTAATAGAAATTCACACACTCTTTGTGAGGGGTGACCTGATTGTGGTTTGCCTTAAGTGTGGGTGTTGTTGCTTGGACCACAATATAGCCGGATGAAGTGAGCAATTTACCGAAAAGGATATTTTCTCTTTTGGGAAATTTGTGCTCTTATCTGTGAACCTTTTAAAAAATCTGTGAATGTGAGTTGTACAAAGGGAAATTTCGAGCGAATCATTTGCATTTTATAAGCTTCATGGTTGGCTTTTATTGCCAGAACTTGTAAACATGACATTTCCATATTTATTTCCATGAGGCGACGTTGCTCGGCTTCCCAACGACCCAGCACATCTGTAAAAAATACACGCCAGCTTCAGTTCTGCAGCCGGCTTTTGCGTAACGTTTAGAAAAATTACAGGCAACCGGAGGGGAACAACAGCAAAAAGGTGAACTTCACGTTGAAATGAGAAAAAATTTGCATAATTCCCGCTTGGTACTTATATTTAATTTTGAATAATCTCAAGCTTTGTTGCAAATAATTTACATCGATTTATTTCGTAAATCGGGTATATATTTTGTTTGGGAGCAATTGGTTAATCTAGTATATTTATTGTGAGTGTTCGCACCCCAAAATCAGGTCCAGAACGCTTGCTGTGACCGATGAGCGACATGACCGTTAATGCCATTGAGGATGCTGTTAGCTTCTGTCATGTTCTTTTATTACCCCAAAATCAATATTTATTAGAGGATAATGGTGCAGCGTATACCACAACCCAAGCAGGGAGCAGGTGGGCAACCTAAGCAGCCAACTCAGCCACCTCTTCCCACAACATACAAATGCTGTTCGATAGCTAAATTCAATATCCCCACTTTAACTGTAAGGCTCATCCCTTGATCAAATTTGGTCAATACATTTTCAGAAATGTTCAGCTTGACAAAAGTTGAATAAATTGCCATTAAGCCCACACACACACTAGCACACATATGAGAGCACATGCACAATATTTGTTTATAATATTAGCTTGATGGCTTTTGCTGAGAAGAAAGAAAGTCAAGATGATTGTTGCCACAAGACACTGAATTAAATTTATAGTCCAATCAGTTTTATTGATTTTGGAATTAAAATCATTCTTAAATGGAAACGTTTATGTACATTTATAATCTGCTACTGTTCTTCAATTTACTTAAAAACAAAATGTACTGGATTTAAGTTTGAGATATTTAAGAGGCTCGACTCAATTTCAGGTTGCCGAACGCTATCCAATTAGCTAATAAAAATTAGTTTTTCTTCATTGCGAACTGGAGAATCGTTGCATGCATTTTGAAATAGTAATTAACTTTAAACAAGCGTGGCCAAGCTAAACATAATTAATTCATTGCGAAGGCAGCTAGAAGTGAAGCCCTGTTCGTGGCCAGCTCGTAGCCAACTACACTTACTTTGGAGCACACAACCACTGACTACTTTTGCTGAGCTGCTGACATGACAATATAAATAGCTAGTTTCCCGTGAAGCCGGCTGTCGGTGGCCGGATGCGAATTGCGGTGCTTTCATCACCTTGGTTAATTTGTATGAGAAGAGTTTTCTTTAATAGTGCACTTCGCCTTGTGAGAAAGTGAGTGAAAATGGCACGGAGCTGTTTCAATTAAAGGACCGCCGTAGCGCATGGCTCACTATACGGAGGAAAGCTGTCGGATAACGTTAAGATATTTACGCGTGTTCTCCATTAAAGCAACATTCATTTACCTTAAGCGCAGTTGCCAAGAGGGCTAGCAAACAATGAGAATTTTTAATGAATTTTGAAATGCCTACGACTCGAGACGCAATTAAGGAGCCAGACGTTCTCTGCATTAAAGTTTCCTTAATTATTTAGCCAAAGAATTACTAAAGTCTCTCCGTAAATTTGCCTATTTGCTTATTATTATTTCTTTGTCATCCACATTTCTCAGTAATCCCTCTTAGAAGTGCTATAAACACCATCTACTCATAAAATCGATATGTAGTAGAGAGATGGGCAGTAGACTTATTAGCTTAAAGAGCATTCCAGACTTAGAGTTGAATGTCTTCATTGGATGTGGTATTAAAACTCAGTCAGCAACTAGGAAACAGACAATTATAGCATTGATAGGAATATGAAGATATCTATGTCGGCATTGACGATGATTTGCTGCCACAGCAATTTATCAATCATGTAATTCTGACAATGAACCGTAGCCATGTGGATGCTAGTAAGGAAACATTCGTAATTAAAGCAAACAACATGGAGGTATAAAGAAACCCTAGAACTCACAGACTGAACAGTTGCTGCCAGCAACATGACGAGAGGAGAGTGCCCTTTGTATCGGACGACTCTCGTGTTCGGGTGCTAGACTTAACAGCGATGGTAGCCGAAGCGTACAAAGCTCCATTGTCAGCATTTTTGGACAGAGACAGTGAGTGAGAGGCAGAGAGATAGAGAGAGAGAGAACGGGGAGGGAGTTATCGAAACAAAGGCAAGGCAAAAGCAAAGCGAAAAGCTGTGCGTATGAGCAATTAAATATAATAAAGCGACGCAGATGACATATACAAAAAACAGATGTAGACCATCCAGCATTGAAAACTGTGTCGGAAATTTGCTCGAATGCCTTTGTTAAGCCACGACATCAACATGGGCCCCAACCTTATTTTTCCCTATTACATACATACATACATACATATATATATAAGTACACATGTGTCTATTTGTCATTGTTAGTGCTGGAAAAGTTGAAAGTATTTATTATCCGCTTTATACTGCCAACCGTTGTCAATATTGTTGTACATTAATATTAAACGCTTTTACTCACTTTAAGTTCAACAAATAAAAACAAGTAAAAATGCTCTAGCTCTAGAGTGTGATCGACTAGTAAATACCCTAAACTGTTAATATTATATTTATTCAAAACAATTCCTAGTTTTATTGCCTAATTTATCTTATGGAGAATTAGGCACTCAAATGGACTTGGCTGCTGATCCTGATGAAAAATGAATATACTTTATGAGATCACTTTATATTTCCTGTTAGACACTTTTGCTTATTTCGGTATACCCTTTTTATAAATTTTCCACAGTTTTGAGAGTTTAATTATGCTCGACAATTGTGTTGTCCACACAATTTCTATAAACACTCATCAATAAGTCTGACTACAGCCACATAAATAAAAACAAATAAAAAGCTGTTTTTTAAATATTACATATCAATTAGTGGCATTAAAAATTAATCGTCATTATCACCTCTAAATATTGTTAACTGTTAAAATTTGTGGATTATCTGCTTAAATAGCGGTTTTTATTTTTATGCACTGAAAGTATCCAAAAATTGGTGAAATGCTAAGATGAATTTAATATATTTCTATTCACTACTCAAAATTGAACTTATGTTCACCACAAGCTATCATTTGATGATGTATCTATTAGGTAGTTAGTACGTGTATTATGCTTTCACTGCAGTGTTTATTTTGTCGACAATTGAAAAATAGGCTTCTGCTCAAAATACCGAGTACAAATGGAACACACACCCGAAATCAGTCCAATGGATATCGTCCTTAGAAAGTCCTTAAGTCAACTTTGCAAAAGTCAATCGAGCAGAAGTTAAGTTTTCGGCTTTATGGCAATTTCTGTGCTACGGCAAGATGTGGAGGTGCACATGCAAAAATTGTTTTCAACATGGACAGAAGTCCCCCTCCCCGCCACCCAGCACCACATCGAAATGCTCTTTGCGCGTGCGAAAAGTTTGATAATAGAAAATGTCAGACTATTGTTCAAGATTTTGTGAAGAAGAAGAAGTCAATCAAGAGAAGTCAATTCAGTGTAATTAAATGCTCGTTGTGTGTTGCAATCGGCTAATGTGCTTTAAGGAATTAAAAACAGAACACGTGAAACTTTTACAGACTTGTTATTTCATGGAACTGCTCTTGTTTATAATATTTTACAAACACATTCAAATAAATATGCTTGTAAAGCTATTATTTGCTGCCATGCATAAATAATTTATAAAGCTCCTATAATCAAAGCCAAATTGCAAAGTGCAATAGCCTCGAAGTAATACGTCGAACGTCGAGGTAAACTTTAAAAAACTATATAAAAACTATTACACATGTGCTATAAATGCTAACAATTTTGCGGTCTGCAGAATGCAACGCTTTAAGCAAAAAATTAAAAATACATAATCACACCACGGACGATGCCTGAAATAAGCAGAATAACAAAAGCTTACGTGTATTTTCTGATTACAGCAAACATTTTTGTACCATGTACTGTCAAAATACCTGTTCAACACTCTGTGGACTTTTGTGGATTTGATGCTGTGGAAAAGCGCATTCCAAACGCCTGCCTAGACAAGGGACGTGGAATCATTTATTTCGCATAAGTGTTCAAAGTTCAAAGCCTACAACATTTGGAACGTGCCTCACGGGACGTACAAGGTTAGCAGGGTCGGCGGAGTCGATGGGTTTACAAGGTGGTAGCTCCCAGAATGCTGCGGCTCATCAGGCAGCCATTGCGTCGTCTCTGAAATTTTTCAACCGTTTTGCAAGCAGACATCTGCTTTTAGATCAAAGGGTCAACTTGTGGGTGATTTATTTTTGCCTGGCGGTGTATTTTAACAGCCAAATTAGGTTTAAGGCTCTGACAGCTGTTAACGCTTCGGTTCGCTTTGCCAGCCCAAAAAGGTTTTCGCTCAGTTCTACAAGTACAGATAGCGTCCATTTAAAAGCTAATTTAGTCAAGCCATATGGGGGAAAACGGTGCCTCGAAGCGCGAAACGGAATAATAAATGAGTTTATTGATTTATTGAAGGGTTAATTAGAAGGGTCCAGACCAAAAGATACATAACTCTACAAAGAGATTGATACGATAAGACATTGGAGAGAAAACTTTTCATATGCAATAAAATATATTTTAATAGACCTTAAAATTTCCAATTGCGACAACTTGATCAAACTTATTCTGAGATACCGTTAAGTAGATTCAAAAGTTTTAGCAAATACCTAAGATGATTAAACTGATTTGTGATTACAAATATAAAAAATAAAGACAAAACGCTTGCGTACAAGGATTTCGAGTAGGGGTCAAGAAAAGTTCAGAGATTAGTAAGTTTGCCAATTGGTAACTCGACTTAAACTTTATAAGCCCAATCACCACGTCCATTAGTAAACATCGCAGACAGAAACCGTTTCGCCACATATATTTTAATGACGACCTGGGTCAAAGGAATCTGCCGACCACAGGATAATCCATTGATGTCAATGCACTTCCAGTGCCCTCGGACAATACAAAAATAAACTAATTTTTGCGTCAAAGGAAGGAAGCATAAGCTGAGCTATATTTGCATAACTGAACTTTTCAACTTTTAACTTTTTATATTCGCTTCAGCGTGCTGTATCCAATTAGCAGCAACTGACGCGTCACGTGTTGGCCAAGAAAGATATTGGTTAGCAGAAATTCAGTAAGGAGAACAGACAAAAAACAAATACAGATGAGCAGCTGGCACTGAACTATGTCAGAGAAACGCTGGCTTAAAATGAGTTAAGAGTGCTGGCCCAGAAATCACAAAAGACTTGGAATCCAAATTAAAGATTCGACAATGTGCAGTGTCCGAGAATTAAAAATTAGACTGTTGAAAAAAATGCTTCAGTTCTCCCCGTCGCTGGCAACAATAGTTCTCATTTAGATGCCGCAAGTGTTTGAGCTCAGTGAGACTTACGAGGCGGAAAATGAACAAGAGGCGACCAATTCAATTCCGGACACTGAAGCAGCTGACAAGGCGAGGCAAGGACCATAGGGTCAAGGGGGCACGTGAAAAGCGATGGACGTTGCCCAATGACCACGCCTACGGCAGCAGCAAACAGGCAATTCGCACTTAAATGGCCAACGAACGGCATTCCGCTTTGTACAATTTAATTTTGTAGTAAATTAAGCAAAGCACAAGTGAAATCAGCCTTTTCTGTAAATTTGTGCAAATGATTATCCAGTTCCGAGAAACTTAGTATTGCGCCCAGAGCTGACTTCTTGACTCGAACTCGCCGCAGGAGACTTTCCCACACAGAATATATTCACTAGACTTTATGGGACTTTTTTCACATTCTCCTACATTTGATACGCTGTGCCGTGGTTTTCAGTCGAGTGTCTCGGCTTTGTCTTAATCAGCAACAAATCGTAAAAGTGTGTGGCAGACAGTGAGAATAAACACACATACGCCGCGTGGTACTCCATTGTTTGTTGCATGCTGTGTGATTTGAAGTGTAAGGAATTAAGCTATTAGGGGAATTTAAGGCTTATCGAGCAGCAGTGGACTCTGGAAGTCACAGTATCCCACGATGATTATCTTAATAATTTTTGTTGTTGTGCTAACCACAAAACCATTATCAGACAGACACAAAGCAAAGCTCATTTTCAATTTCTTTCTACTAACCTGAGTATTCATATTGGTCATGGTTGGGTTCTCGTGAATCTCTCGGTCTCGCTCTCTCTGTCTCTCTCTCTCTCTCTCTCTCTCTCTCTATCTCTCTCTCTCTCTTGTGCATGTTTGTGTTTGTGCGTTCGTTTGCATTTAATTAACGCCTCACAGCGGCAGACTCGCTTGGGCAAGTCTCCAGCGTCCTACGGTTGCAAGCGCAATTACAGGAAAGTGGCTTTTGATATCCGCCTTGCAAGCTCCGTTAACCACACCGTCTTGAGTACTCCCGGACCGGCATTCATTGCTTATTCACCGTCCGGCTCCATTGTGATTGTGTGCATTGTATTTTGTCTATTGCCATTTGCCGGGATCTCTTGCCACCATCCTCATTATTCAGCTTCAATTTCGAAGTTTATTTGCGGGTAATTGCTGTGCAGCAGCGTATAAAAAAAGATGGTGGTTTTTGCTGTGCTATCCAAACATACTTATTGGACCTTTTAAGGTTTGTTTTGCTTTCCTTTAAGTCCCTTAAGTGTCACTACCACCATTTGTCCTCCCCTCCCTCGATCCTCAAATGCTGTGCTGACACTGCATTTCAGACATTCATTGTAATTGCTTGTCGGACAAATTAATGCGATTATTTTTACGTGGCGAAAATAATCCGTCTGTAAGCTCATTTGACGGCTTCACGCGCATTCACAGTACAATGCGATTTTGCGCCAAGCTCTGTCAAAGCCCCGCCGATACCCCTCCGCTCGTACATATATCAAATACGACAGGCTGCCTTTTTTCTGTCTTCTCGTATCGAAATTCGTATTTAATTAACACCATGCACTGCACTCCAGTACCTCATTAAATGCTTTCTAATTGCATACGACTCTATCAGGAATAAACTCACTAACTAGATCGAGAACATTTATAACGAAGGTAGTTCATTTGGCATTAAACAAATCATTGATAAAATGCCAAACAGTACAATTTATCAAAATTCGACTTAAAAATAACTCTTACATCTGAATCGTTTGAACATGTGTTTAGCAATTAAAAGCTGAAGTATTGACTCAAGCAAAGAATTTCATATTATTTAAACACGCGAGCAAATATTGAGTTCAACTAACTTGCTAATTCGCAGCTGCACACGAATACATACAAATACTGAATCACATACGATTATTCAAAGGTTGCAGTCCTTTTGAGCCTAGACAAACATCCTTGCGCCATGCCAGGGGCCAATGTTGGGAATGAATGACGAATAAATTGACGTGTGCCAACTGTTTGCAGTCGTTTTCCTTAGAAGCAGGTCCTTTGAGCTACACGCAGTGCAAAGGGTCTTTGGCAACTTTGTGAGACAACAGGAAGGCATTTTTCTTTCTCTGTTATTAATTTGTGTAAAAGCAAACAACAGAGATTGCTAAGAATACCAAAAAGCATGATTATGTCAATAACAGACAAAGACCTGATCAGAGCTTTGCCCTGTTAAAATAACGTGAGTGGATGTTAGGTGGCATGAGGCAAACCGGGGTAAAGATGGCGAATAATGATTGAAGGAACCCCTTATGTGAAATCAAACACCCGGGGACGTTAGGCCCGTGTGCGCATACATAATTGATGCTGAATTCGTATTCACTTTAATCTTTCCTACGAGTTGTTTGGCATCCAACTCTTAAGAGTTTCTATTTGGTAATGAATGATTTACAATTATGCAACAGAACCGGAGCCCACTTCATTATTTGACTTTGCATTTGATCCCCAGAGTCTTAAGTATTCTATATACATAAATACATAGCTGTACAGCTCATATTTTATGGTATCCTACACATATCCGATGCGAATGCTTCGCTTTCTGCCACTGAAGTCGTACTTGAACAAAATCATATAAATCAAAGCAAAAAGCACTGACATAAATGCTTTATTCATTAATAACGTAAATGCAGCCATGAGTTTTCAGCAAAACGTGCGAAACTGGAGCAGAGCCAAAAAAAAGAACCAGACCGAGTTTCACATGCCATCACCATCCCCGGTTCTCGGCCCATGACAGGTTCCATTTGACTTGTCTTGTGGGGCTCGTATCATTTCGTTTGTGGTTTTTTGATCAACTTCATCATCGCTTTTCGAATGACTGATTAATTGAACCAAATTCAATATTCACAATTGAATTTGGTTGCTGGCTGGCTGCGTTTTACTTTGCATTGTTCACGGCATTCACAATGTCCCGAATCCGATTAACTCCTTCGCATCGGTTATGTTGTTGTTTTTGCTGTTGCTGTTCAGCTGGCTGTGACTGGCTGAGGGAGCGAAACGAAAGGATTTAAAAACTCGCATTTTTTTAACAGGCATCCGTCGGAAACGTGTTTGCCAGCCCAAGATATTTATAAAGGGACATTTTATTTTAAACCCAGCAGCTCACATCCCAATAAATCCATGTTCGGTCTGCAGCTGAAAGTCAACCGATATCCTTGGATTCATTTCGACCGAGTGGGTTTTTATGTTCTCCGTTTGCATACGGGAAACAATTGACAAAACAATTTGTTTACAACAGATGTACGCAATTCACTGATTTACTTTATGGATGCGACATAACTTATAATCACAAAAGATGTGACTAAAATTTAAATTATTTCTCTGACATCCATTTACAATGGAAAATACTTACACTTAAATACACAGCTTAAAGAGTACAATTCCAATTGCGGCAGAAAGAAAGTGTGCGGCAGAAAGAAAGTGTACCAAATAAACAATTCTTTTTGTTAACTAACTTTAATTATTTTAATTTGTTGTTATTAACTAATATAAAATATAGAACTTAAAACAAGTATGTGAATTATTTGTAAAACAAGTTAGGTTCGGTTAATTTTTTAAATCATGACATTTTTATATAGCACTTGCTAAAATTGATACTTAATAAGTGTGTGATTATGAATGTGCTCAAACTATTTAATTAATTTTTAAATAGTGAAAAATCAAGAATTCAATCAATTTAAAATAGTTGAACCAAAATACACTTAAGCATGTACCGCTAAAAGCCAACACATGTACTAATTACATACAATCAGCAATTTAAGCGGCGAGTGTCTGTGTTAATCCACAATTAAATTTTAATTACACTTTCGCCGTTATAATGCAGACATAAAGCACACACAAAAGTGTATATAAGGTCAGTGCTGGACAATTTTACAATGTAATACGTGTGTGTTTGTGTGGCATACAGAGGACTGTGAGTCCTGACAGACAATATAGGAATGATTGGCAATTCGGTAATGATGGCCTCATTGAAATGCGTTGGAAGCGCAACAGGATAGCGGATGAAGGACCCTGGACCCTGGACCCTGGACCCTGGACCCTGGACCCTGGAGCAGTGAGCAAACATTTGCGTGCACGATAAATCAAATCGATCCAATAACTTTTTCGAACGTGCATTTAAGTAGCGTTCAGTCATATGGAAAACATTGGGCCAAAACGCTGTAAAAAATTGTTTAAACAACTTGTTGGCAGTCGCAAAGATGTGGACAGAAAAAAATATAAAACCGGGATTGGGGAATTGGAGAGTGGATATGCGATTTTGAAAACGAGCGAATTAAACTGACAATATTTCTGTAAATAGCTTTCTTTTTGTTGCTTTTGTTGTGTTGTCTACTCACATATACAAGGATGAAAAGCTTACACAGGTAAGGTAAAAGCCAAATCAAAAATGTGCTATTCCGCCGCACATTCGTTGCCAACTTGTGCATACGTTTGCTATCCCATGCTATTCCCAACCCCCAACCTCAAAGCCATCACTGTCCCTATTCACAATCCCTGTACAGTATTGCGCAAGTCGTAAAATTACAGCTGCGCCACTTTTGGCTTTTACGGTGCCATAAATCGAAACAAAAGTGTCGTTTAGCAATCGAGAGCGAAAGCCAAAAAAATAAAATAAAAGAAAAATCAGGAAAAAGAGCCGAATTCAGCGTGCCGTTTTGACCCTGTGAAAGCCAAAATTTGAGCCAATCTCAATCTGGCACAGATACATATATGAGAGCTGAATTGCGAGTGTCGGATTCGCATGCTCAGCGCGAACAATTAAATCACTAAAGCAAAAATGAATGCAGTTGGCTATTATGACATCCGGTCAGTAGGAAGCTGCTCGAAAGCGGCTGCAATCAAAGTTATCTTCATTCTCAGATACATTTCACATTGTGGTTGAGGGTGGCGTAATTAAATTAAGCCAAGGCCAAACCGAATTGGATTACACACCACCCATCAGACCCAAACAGACCCACCGCATATCCGCCACCATCCGCCGCCAGAAGCCTTTCGGTTTTTGGTTACGAATACACCAGCACTTAATTACTTTTGATACGTGACAATTTAATCCTTTGGCACTACGCAACCGAAAATCGAAACCACTGCACAGTCCTGCAGCCATATATATATATTCATATATATATATATATATATGTATACACCCATTTGAAATGCAATCGAGGCAATTTAACGGTCAATTTCTCTATTTAGCAAAGTTTAGTAATTTCGGATGCAATTACGGGTTATTAAATAAACTCGTACTTGCACCCATATGTTTAACTATTTTACAATAGTTAAAATCATTTAGGAAAAAGCATATCAAATTAGAAACATTTTTAATTTTTATAAAATTTATTTGCGACTTAATTCTGTTTTGGCAAGAAAATTCGATCCAGCCAAGCCTTATTGCCTGTCTTTTTATTTTTAAATAATATTAAAAAAAATAAAACAAATATATATAAATAATGTGATTATGCGCTTTACATTCTTTTGTTTCTTTTTATTTCATCTGCATTTTTCTGTCATGCCATTTATAAACTTTATTTTCAAGTTAACAGCACAGGGAGGGGGTGGCGGGGTTAATGCTTTGACTGCGCCGACGATAATCGCAATGACGAAGGTCGTCTATAAGGCAAAGGTTTTCTGTTTAATCACTGCGCTATTATTAATCATTCAATTGTGTTCCCAAGGCAATTATGTTAATGCGCAACACATTTTTAATTAACCAAAATTCACCCACACAAACGTAAAGGAGCAAATGTACACACACACACACACACATGAGTAACACACTCACACTCAGACATGCACGCATTATAAAACCGCACACAAGCATCCGATGTGGGTTAAAGTGTTTATGGCAGAGTGGGCCATAAAGAAGGAGGCTGTGTATTGGCCATAAAGGAGTAGGCTTTGTATTACAAGCAGGCTAGATGCTTCAAATTCTATTGTTCCACTTTTGTATTGATACGACAACAGATCCATTAAGTGAGACCATTTTGAAAAGGTTAATTAGTATGCAACAAGATAATTTCTTTATTTCGAATTTCAAACGCATACTCCAGGCATCGGGAAATTGTTTGAAGGGAAGCAGATGAAGTGCTTGAAACAGCAACATGAAAATATAGAGCACATAAAAAAAATCTCAATCCAATAAAAATTCGTCAAAGGATGTGAAGTTCTGGACTTATAAATATACATATATATATATATGTATATATGGATATATTTTTGTGCATATCATTTAGTTTACAAATTTAAACCACACGAAGACTTTACTCAAACATACAATTAATTTATAATTAAGCAGGAAAACATATTAATAAAGCAATTATAAAACAAGTAAGAATGCTGTAGTCGAGTAAGCTAGTTGTAAGTCTAGTTGTATTACCAAATTGATCTAAAATTATGTGCACAGTCAACACGTAATGAGATCAATATAAGAACACGTTTTGGACTATAATTCTTTTGAGATCCTGATATGTATAGTATTCCAAAATATGTGTTTGGAAGGTTCTGCTTTTAAGACTTGTATCGATATTTATATTATATTAAATATATATATTAAATAAACTTAATATGCGCCTCATATATGAAAACCTGCATTATAAATTTGAAGTCTCTAGTTTCAGATATCATTTTTTCAAAAAGAAGAACAGACACAATTAAATGGCTAAATCGACTCAGCTGTTGATACTGATCAAGAATATACATGTATGTTATTTATGGCGTCAGAAATTCTGCCTTCTGCCTGTTACATGCTTCTGCATAAAATTAAACATTATACCCTTATACCCTTTATTTATTCAACGTATAATAAATAATTTATGATAAACTGCTGCAAATACACAGAAAGTCCACAAATATGTTTTTGTGCAAACTATTTAATAACTAACCAAACACAAATTATATAACACTTTGCGCAGACATGTGTTTTTTTTACATATTTTTCTTATCAATATTTAAAAAAAAAATTCACAGCTGCAATTGTTGGTGTACAAACTTTTGAGTGTTTTTTTTTAGAAGTCTTATCATTTGAATGTCGAAATGTTAATTTTGTCCCGTATCTGCGTTAACTTTTAAGTGAATTTCATATAAAAGAGCAAACTTTTCACATAAAAGGTACTTGAGTCCCGCACACATTTAACGAGCTGCACACACTCCCAAGGACAGCCCCCACATTTATATGCACATTTACATATTTGCGGAAACATAATTGTCTGTGCCACGAGGTTGTGTCTGACTCTGAGGGTTAGCACAGTCTTGCATTGTCCGTATTACAACCCCCCCAATTTTACTTTGGTTGAGAGTCAGAACTGTGCTGCTTCTTGGCCATTCCATAGAAAAGAGCAAAGTAAGTACATTTTCAAATGCAAATGAAATCCCGCTGTCATATTAATTCTGTTTTCACTGCTTTTCTGCTTTATTATTATAATTATGCATTCTCGGTCAGTTCCCAAACTGACATATCTCATTGCATCATTATGAAAATAAAACAATTTGCATAAATAATAGTTTAGTTGCTAATTGAACTTCGATAATTGAAAGTTGAAACTTTCAAAAATTTGTAATTGGTTCAGAGACATAAAGTATAAATCTTTTTATAAATTCAGTTCATTTATAACAATTGCATTTAAAGTCAATCAATGGAGCACATTTGAGAACACAGACAAAATTAGATTAAAAATGTTAAAGATACGATGCCGGGTTGTGCAACCTTTTGTCAAAGTAATACTAAAATGCAAAACAAGTTCACACATCTGCAACCCCAAGATGCGGAAACTTGCACCGGGTGTGTCGGACATGTATGCAAAGTATGTTTGCATCTAAATTGAAGATACAAACACAGGTGCCACAAAGGCTCCGGCATTTCAACTTATAGGGACAATCGATTTTCGATTATCGTTTCAGCTACCCAGCAAGGAGCTGCAATCCCAACTTGATTGTGGACACCCAACAAGTCTGAGACGCCTCAAAAAACTTACACACATGCACAACAAAATGACGCAGAAAATACGGGTGGAGGTGTGTCGCTGTGTGTGTGTGTGTGTGTAGATAAGCAACGATTCTATGTATGTTGTTCCGGGATATATTTGAACAGGTTAAAATGTGACTAGATGGCTGTAAATGCAACACACTCAAATTGTGCATTCGACTCAATTATTTATGCATTTGTCAATACACATAAATAATGGTGGTAAATTGTAAATGCATTTTGAATTTGTGTTTCCTTAAAACACTGTCTGTCACAAGCATCGACAATTGGCCAAGTATCAAAACGTTTGCATTTCATTGAGACACATAGACATAGATTGAAAAATACATATAAACAGAGAAAATTAAATTTTAGCTCTCATCGTACGTGACTTGTATGTAAAATAGAGTTATCTATAATTCTGTGGACGTGTATAGACCCTATGCAGGTATTCATTTAATGACAGATTTGGGATTGCAGAGTCACGTGACAATGTGCGAAAACGTCTTTAAGCCGTAATGGTCTATGGTCTATGGACTATGGTGCTGGAAAATGTGTGAATGTACGGGTACCTGATAGAATTTAAATTCAAATTTAAAGAAACACTTGATAAAAAAGCACATATATTTTTTTATGTTTTGTTTTTATTATTATTCGTCCGTGTATGGTGACTATGCGACTTAATAAAAGCCTTGAGCAGTCAGTAAACGTGAAATCAGGATCAGGGTCTAAAATTATAATTGGATACCATTTAGAAAGGAAACCTCCGATTGAAATGACTTAAATAAATTATTTAAAATAAAACAGCTGATTATCTTATTTGTTTTTGCAAAATGAATAATGAAACAATAAATTATGATAGTAGACCGGTCATAACAGCCAATAAGCTCAATAAATAAGCTGCAAAATTTAAAATTAAAAACTATTTAATTTGTGTTTTGATTTCGTAATTAAATTATAGTAATTAAAGTAAATAAGATTAATTTAATTATTGTAGTATATTTAAAGAATGGATTAATTTTATTGAAACATTAATTGCCTGTGGCATTTATGTTGCCATTGTTTATAATAAAATCGCTACAAAATTAAATAAATAATTGGAAAAGCACAACATACGCAGGACGATATTTATAACATTGACAACATACTTTACGAATGTTGAATGTACAGAATGTTGTACAGGCAACAATGTTAATAAGCTGCATATATTCATGAATATAAGAAAAACACATAGTGGAATCAGGCTGTTAATCATTGAGAAAATGAACACCTGATTGAAATCCAGACGGACTAATCCAAAAACTAGAAATTATGAAATATCATGAGTTGTTTGATTTGCAAACCAAATGAATGAAAACCAACTAAATTAAATTTAATTAAATTAAGCACTGCGTCGTATCGTATTATTATAATATTGTATATGTAAGGTTTTTCAGTATTCATATTTACAATGAACCTTGGTGCCACAAACATATTGAATAAATTATCGCTTGGGTTTATTTTGCATTATGCTTTTGAGTTCGCGCTGAGTTCTCAGTGTGAATCTTTATTTAGCTTTGTTTGAGCAACACAAGCGAAGCCATTGTCGCTGTGGTCTGCATTTTAATCATAGTTCTTTGTGTGGCAAGGACGCACGCATCATTTTAATGACACCAACTTGCTAAGGATACGCACTTTGCCTGGATCCATATCCATCTCAGTGTTGTGCTATGCATAAATACCTCGAGTACTGTCTCCCTGCCATCTAGGACTGGATTTGTGACCTATTTGTGCCATATGCAAACAGACTCTAGTCGTAGCAACCTTGTTGCGATTGTTATGCAAGAGCTGCAACGGCATCCACTGACGATGAACGTGCAACGAGTGCATACGATACGCATTTCGGCCGTGCAACAGAAACTTGGCAAACATGCAATGCGAGGCTGATGCCCCAGACTCAACTGCTCGGTGTACATGCTAATTGATGTTGTGCCCTTACTCATTTGCTCAGCAAATATTTGGGCACATCCGAACTGTACAAACACAAGTTGGACCTTCAAATTTAGCTAGTGAAAATACTTTACACCAAAGTAATATCTATTTAGCTGTTGGCAGCATTAATTCAGGTAAATTATCATGTAATTTAAGAACACAATTGATTTGATAAGCGCTTACAAGCATCGTATTTCATCCTTATTCATAGTTAACTCATTTCTGTTTAAATATGAGAAATGAAATACCCTACGGCAAACTGCAATTACAAGTTTGATACGATGTTTCCAACTGGATTAATTAATCATTCATAGCTTATCCGTTTACATGTTGCGCATATCTTCAGCTTCAAATGGAATAATGTGTTAATGTACATATTTGCTCACAACCACATGTGTGTGCATAATGTACATATATGGTTATCCATCGGTAATTAAAACATGTTCAGAAATTGATACGGGACGAATAGTCTCATGCGATAATTAACTTGGAGCAGCAGAAGCTACAACTCGAATTATGGACTCGAATTCCGATTGGATGGCTAAGCAAGGCAAGACGAGGCAAGGAAACGGTGTGGCGCCACCGCGAAATTAATAGACTTTGACGCCGATGCCACAAGAGCTCAATTTGAAAGCTGCTTCCCGAATGAGACGCAGCCTGCATAAATTTGGAAGATTGAGCACAAAAATAATGTTGCTTCTGAGCGTAATAACAAAACGAACTAATTTGTAATAGAAATCAAGTTGCCATTTGGCATAGCCATTTCGCTGTCATATCCAATATTAAATCAGTTATGTTTGGCTGAACAATAATGGTCCGTTCTCTGAATTGAAATGGAAATGTGCGACACACCCACAAAGACCCACAAACACACACACACACACACACACACATTGCCACAGACAATATAGTAATTGGTGTATAGACAAACAACAAAATGTGCCTATATGAAGTTCCATAAAAGTAGTGGCAAAAATTTGAAATTAAACAAAATCTATTCGATTGGCAGAGACTCTTCAAAAACAATTACATATGCATTTGAGAAAAACTTATGTTAAGAGGGAAAATATGAGAGAAAAGCTGACAAAGGTTAACAAATAATGATGACTCAATAATATATATCTATATTCAATAGTTATCGTAATCTGCCAGTTCAACACTTGTGCACATAAGTAATATACCCTTTCATGTACATTTTATCGGTAGAGGTCATACAAATGCTGAGCAAGGACTGAGCTAAGGATTAGATTGCCTTTTGGTAGTGGCATAAGAAATACGAAAGTCTACTGAAAACGAGCTGGTAAGCGAATCGGAAGCGACTGCCTCATCATTAGGAGAGAAAATTGTTTTTCAAAACGTAAATCGGGGACAAAATGACCAGAAGCCTGCGGCATGTCAACGCAACAATGGCCTAAATAGATAGACAAACAGTCTCTCTAACAAGAATCCGATGAACCAGCAGCCAGCAGCCAGCGGTGGCAGAAGGGTGGGGGTGGTGGGGTTATCTATAGTCTGCTGCTTGCTGGTGGTGGTGGTTGGTGGTTCCGTTGCGGTAATCGTATTTATTTTTGGTCTTTGGGGTTTTCAAATGCATTCGACTGTAAAATATTCTTTAAACTTGTTTCGGTCGTTTGGTTACCCGATACATATATGAAATTAACTTTGAACTTCTATAAGGTAT
This sequence comes from Drosophila kambysellisi, assembly GCA_035042185.1. Lineage (NCBI taxonomy): Eukaryota > Metazoa > Arthropoda > Insecta > Diptera > Drosophilidae > Drosophila > Drosophila kambysellisi. The sequence continues at coordinate 1,530,452 of JAWNLS010000855.1, forward strand.
AGGTTATTTTGATATGCACACATGAAATGCTTATAAAATTATATTCGGTTTTTTTTTCTTTTCTGTTTTGCTTTTGCTGTATTGCAATGTTTTCAACTGTAAGCATACATGAATAAGTTTTTTATAAATTTCCCCAGATGCTTGTTATTGAACAAACTCCACCTTTGAAAGAGTGTGCTTAAGTTTTACATTTTTATGCAATCGCAATGTCAAAGTTCCGAAGATCCCCCTTGAAACTAATTTTGGACTCAATTTGACAGTTTACAGAATGCGACAATTTTTATTCATTTCATAAAGTTTACACTCACCTGCTCATGTGTGCTTTCAAAGTAGATATGTATGCTTATATACACTTGCCGCATTCTAAGGCATGTTCCTGCTTCTTTTATATATGCTAAATATACATATATATATATAGTATATCGGTATATGTAAAGGCGACAGTCGTGAGCAGCCGCCTCGTTTGAAAGAGCAAATTGAAAAGGCAAACGACAGTTGAGGAAAGCAAAGCGATTTCATTAAAGCTTTTGAAATATTAAAGCGCATTCAATGAGTGCGAGTGTGTGTATGTGTGTGTGTGTGTGTGCGTGTTTGTGAGTGTTTGAGTGTCTGAGTGTGTGAGTGTGTGAGTGTGTGAGTCAGTGGTTGCGACATTTCGCACCACCAATATAGCTGCCGGTCGCGTCAGTTGGAGGTGATGTTTATTTGTTTGTCGTCCTTGTTGAGTGTGTGAGTGTGTGGTTGTGTGTGAGTGTGTGTGTGTGTGTCTGTATGTGTGAGGGCGTGTTTCGCATCCTTAGTACCTTCGTGTTGCTACGGTCCTTTTGTTGTCGCTGGAGTCATCTTTTATTTCATTTTGTCTTATAAGTGTCAAAGCATGAATCGGACAACATTATACAAATTCTGTATGCAAATATTCGAATCGACACACACAAGTACACACACAGAGAGAGAGAGAGAGAGAGTGACAGAGAGAGAGAGAGACAGAAACTCAACGCACTGATTGAAAATGTTATATCCTGCCAGCCATTGCACTCGGAAATGTCACATTTACAATAAATGCCAAAAAGTTTGAATAAGTAATTTAAGCAAAGAACGCATCGCAACTGCAAAGGAGACCTTCTGAATTCATTGCCAGTCCATCTTTCTTCCACTGTATGGAAATTACTAAAGTCTTCAAATAATTCATTTAAATCATTATTTATTTCAATCGTTTATTAAGTTCAAGCAGTGGCAACTTTATTACACTGCTTTTACAGTAAGTGCTGCAAGTGATTTTTTACCAAATTAAAATGTCTTTGGCTTCAAAAATACATTTTAAATTTTCGAAAACAAAAAAAAAAAAATAATTATTTGAACTAAAACTCTAAGACATAAGAATTATTTTAAGTGTACCGAAAAAACCGCAAAATAATCAAGAAAGAATTACACATGAGTCACATAATATCCATTTATTGATGTGACATATTAAATCATTTTTAATTAATGGCTTTAAAAACACATTTTGAATTTCCTGACAAAATAATGTTAACAAGAATTTTAAAAGAGAGCAATTTTCCAATACCTGCAATTTTCAATGTGGTATCGTTACCAGAGAGTGTGCAATGTGTATGTGCTTGATACGACCAGCATCAATCAGATTTCACATGGTCCCCCAAATGAGTAATTGCAGCGCTGATATGCCAATTTACTGGCAGTAGTTGTATTTCGTATAGGGGTATTAAATGCATATGATAAATGACATTCATTTGTGGGGGGGGGGGGGGGGGGGCTGTTGGTTTATTCATGTTCACCACTTGCTGTGCTAGTTGCCAGTTTTAAGTTTCATTAATGTGGGTTTTACGTCTAGTCTGGTTTACAGTTTGGCGAGCAGAGGACACAAAAACAATTCGGCAGTGTCAATATTTTGGCAACGGCTGTTGCAAATACTCCATCCGGCCCCAATGTAAGTGCACTGTAGCAACATGTTTTAATGGAAGACAAACACAAACGTTGGGGGAGTCTGGCCCCTTTCAGCTGCAAAGTGTAAAAACAATAATAACAACAACTAGAACTAGGCTATTAATATCACATCGAACATTGCATACCCTTGCAGGCCAGAGTTACATTGCGAACCTGAAAAATTCACTATTATTTAAAAAAATCTGCCGATTGTTTCCTTGAAGTTGAAATTGATTAAAATTGTTTGATGTTCATTATTAGGAGTTTTGTAACATGCATAACTCATGAGCTTGATTTGCAAACAAAAAGTTTTATAGAAAAAGAATCGAACTTAAATTTTAAAAAATACCACTAAGCTTATGAAACAATTTCTAAATATACAAAATTAAAAATTTCTCAAAATTGTAAATTATGAGGTGAGTTGAGGTGAAGTTGAGGTGAAGTTGAGGTGAAGTTGAGGTGAGTTGAGGTGAGTTGAGGTGAGTGACTTAGCATACTGATCTTTGGACTATCTGTACACTGAGATCGGTTCCGTTGACTACAAAGACGGGTATAATCCAAGTTTCCGCTTTATATCTGTGAGCCTAGTTGACATAGACAAAGACAGCCAGACGGACATTGGTATATCGACTGGGCTAGTAATGCTTGCGACATCTTCTGGGACCGAGGATAAGTCTTTTAATTCGTTACAAACTCTATCACAAAATTGTAGTACCCTCAGTAGTTAGTAGAAGCAGGCAATCAAGCAAACAACGAAGCGAGCCATCTCCATAGACAATGACTACGCGGCGACCACTAGTCCAGAAACCACCCCGTGCAGCGTCCTGGACGGGCAACAAAAACAACAACAGCCCAGCTAAACCAAAGAGAACTGCGGCGTGGCACAACCGCGACCGCAGTTCCCTCATTCTGCTCCTTGTTTTTTTTTTTTTTTTGCTCTTTGCAACACAAAAAATCGACAATGCCAGCGCCATATGGATTTGCAAAAGCGAAGAAATCGAGAAGCTCAAAGCTGAAAGTCGTGATACCAAAATTGTTTGGCTTTTATTAGTTTCTGTGCCTTGAGATGCTTTTAATTAACGCCGCCAATGAGTGCAGTGAGTCAGTTGCAGGCAGCAGACAGCAGACAGCAGGCAGCAGGCAGCTGCTTGCACAACCAACCAAATCGTTTACGCCTCCTTGAATTCTTCAGCAATTAGTGCGACGATAAAATAACCTCAAAAACTTTCTACTGACAAAGCACACTTCAAGACTTGTCGACAACTTCAGTTTGTGTGTGCGGCAGCTTGAGCAAAAAACGCATCTGAATTTGAATGCCTGACAATCAAATAAAGTATGTCTTATAGGAATCAAAATGTCATTTCTTTTTTTAGCAAAGAGCTTTTATTTGTTAATCAGTTTAGTAAGATTAAAAACAGAAACATGTAACATGTAACTTTAAGACGCATTTTCAAAAGCACTTCAATTGAGTTATATGTACACCATGTTTTAATATACACCAAGAAAAATTAAGAAAAAGTTGCGAAGAAAAAAGTTTTAAATCTATTTGCTTTTGCATTTAAATATAAAGTATTTACAGTTATTTTTCCCTATTTAACTTCAGATTTGAGGTATGACTTCTGCTCATTATGTTCTTGTTAGTTTTACCAATGATTGATAGGGTGTTTAATTTGGCATTTCATTTTTATATTTATGTATATACTTACTGATATTGCCAACAGACACACTTATTAGTCTGTGTATTTAGCCAGTAATGTTTTGGGAATCTGAAGACGTACCAAGTGTTTACATTTAATTCGTTTAAGTTCACATGTTTATTTAAAAAAAAAAACAAAAAAATAATACCCTATATCCATTTATGGGCTGGGATACCAACGATAAGAATATTAATTTTGATACAATCCACAGTCGAGATGAAAAAAAAAATTATATGTATAGTGTTTTGCCTTATATAATCGTTATATTTGTACTTTGTATTAAGTATGAATTGTTACATATATTTCGCAAAACATTAATTAATTATGATAGTACACAGATAACATTTTCTTTGGGGTTATAATTAAATTAGAAATATTCGCTGGAGAGAAACACCAAGCAACCGCAATTTTTTTTTTAATAAATGTGTCGTTAATAGCTGAAAAGAGCCGTTCCAATATACGTGCCACCGAGGCACAGGGTATTATTTAGCGGGGCACATTCAACTAGTGTTACCTTACTCGTTTTCGAATAAAAATCTTAATTCGTATATTTGCATAACGAAAAGAATTGCGTGTTCCTCGAAAACGAGACTTCGTTATGGTAGCAAATTTTGTTGACAGCCAAAAACAAATTTGCTTTAAAAGTATGACAGTTTCTCATATCATATCAAATACTCAATCCGACCTGTATATAGATTTTTAAATAAAAAAGTTGCAACTTCTTAATCAATATACATATCTCGATATTGTTGCTGATTAATTTATTTTTAAATAGGTAAGCTTCAGAATGCTTTGCTTCCTCCTATCTGAAGCACAAGAAATGCACATTAATTTCTTAACATCTTTTGTGCTAACGCATTTTTATAAGGTAAACTGCATATGAGTTTATGTCATTTAAACAAATAAGAACATAAGCTAAGAGGGATTTTTTGCTTCAGTTTCATTTATCAGGAACTAAACTCTGCGTATGTCTGACTTCATCAAAATATCTGCATAGGATAAATAATAAAATATAATATATGTTTATTAAAGATTTTGATCAACAATTGAGAGTTGCGCTGCAATTTCAAAGTGCGGCTTTTGACGACCTTCACCATCTGTTGAAAATCCAAAATCTGCACAACATGTTACACAACTGTTCATCATAAGGGAACGCACACAAAGGCGAAACAGCACAACTGTTGAATTCAATACTCATACCAGATTTTATTTGCTCCGGGGCAATTTAGCCAATGCAGCAACCTAATGTGAGTCACGATTGCGAGCCCAAATGGCAAATTTCCCACCCGAGACAAGAATCGTATTGGTGTATATAATGATTGCTTCTTTGTCAACTTGGGTTCATCTTAACCTTAACTTTAACAATATAGTGAATATATTTGCGTACGTAAACTAATGTAGAAATAATGTATGATAATGTGTATGTGTAATCGCAAGACTCCGTTCGAGTTACTCGAGTCCATGTCTGGCCATAGTGTCCGTTATCCATTGCACATAGTCAGCCACATTAGTGTAGATGCCTGGCAGGCTGATTTTCCCGCAAGAATTGACGCCCTGGCTAACAATGCCGAACTCGACCATACGCAGCTTGTACTCATCCAAATAGAGGGCGGGTGCCTGCAGAGGCCCACCAGAGTCACCCTTGCATGAGTCCTGTAGATCGCCGCCGCCCACACACAGTTGACTGTGGAGGATCTCGCGGCCATAGGCCTGTGAGCACGTGGATCGGTTCTGGATGGGCACAACCGCCTGCAGTAGCACATCTGAGGCGGAGCCTTTCTCGGTGGTGCCCCAGCCGGTGACAAAGTAGCTTGGCATTGATTCTGATTGTCGCTTCAAATCATCGCTGACCGGTAGGCAAACGGGCTTAATGTGCTCTGTAAGAGGATTTCTCCTTAGTGATGTACAAGGATGATGCTTTTGCTTGAACTTACTCTGGAATTCAATTGTTTTATTCAAACGCAGCAGGGCAATGTCATTGTGAATGCGCTTGATGTCGTATTTCTCATGCAGAATCATCTTTTCAATGCCCACATCCAACACTGGTGGTGCGCACCTCTCCTTTCGTCCCTGCTGTCGGCAGTCCTTCTCCGTGGAAATGCGGTGTTCGCCCAAACGAATTTCATTGCTGAAACAAGGAAATAATTAAATTGATCTATGTAAAATATTCTCTCCAAAGTATAGCTATTATCTTCAATCGTCATCGTCAGATCACAAAAATGCAGATAATCTTTGAAAACCAGACTCTTTGTTTTAACAAATCACCAACAACAGTAATCAACTTTATCATATTGGAAATATGTAAATATAAAAGAATTTTTTCCCAAGATTGTCTAGATAGTTACCAAGTTTAAGTTTAAATTCTTCAAAAATAAATCAGCAAGGATATTTAATTTCGCTTCTAGCTTATACTCACAGCGTATCCTCCAATCCTTGTACGCAATGAGCTGCGGTCAGAATGTAACCTAAATGTAATATAGAGATTGGGCATTAGTCAAGAATTCATATCGATAAAAAAATAAGCTCACGGTTCGAGATGAGGGCGCCGCCGCAAAGGAAACGAGACTGGTCAAAGCTCTTGTAGTTGAGCAAGGTCATCCATGGCCTGGAGGAGAGCTTCACCTCTTGGCCATTGGCCACGCGCTGATTGAGAATGGAGCCGCAGTTAAATTTGGGATTCGTTAACACCTCCATAACCTTGGAGTTGTGCTGGATTTGGGGCAACGCACAGCAAAAGTGGCGCTAAAGCATTTGTCATTTGATTAAATTCAGCTTTAATTAAATTTCATTTTACTAATTACCACTTTATCGAATTCACCGCAGGACGCCTTTTGCAAAAAGCCTGCATATTCCGGTGTTATACGTTCGCCAGTTTTTTGAGCGGACAGGAGACGCTGCTCGATGTCCTTGCACGAGGAAAATGGCATGCACTGGCCCGGATCTCCACTCGGGGTTACGCATTCGTCGGCATATGCTATACACATATAGTTATATATATATATAGAGATATATATATACACGAGTAATTAGTTAACAAGCCAAACGAGTCGAGTCATGGGGAATTTTCTTTCTCACCTGCTCGTGCGGATCGAGCGGCAAACAAGCAGGCGACGGCGATGAGGAAACAGCAACGAAACATTATCGTATTCCCAATGCTAAGAAAGACTAAACACTGATCAAGCCCAGATCTTGCTGACTGACTATCAACACACTCAATAGGCGCTACAAGTGCTACTGCGCGCACTGCGCTCAAAACACATTATTTTATACGAGTAGACAGCTTGCTCAGCCAGCTTGAAATCTCAGCTCAGCTCAGCTCAGCTCATCTCATCTCTCGGAGTTCTCAATGAACACTCGCTGTGTGATTTGGTTTTTCCCCCCCCAAACACAACATATTTATGAGTCTACGCATGTGTTCGGCTTTTGTTTCAATGCATCAAACTGATGTTGCATTTTTTTTTTTTGAAGTATCACAAATTCGTACAATATTTAAGAACATTTCAAAAATATTGCGATTACTTTTATTTATAAGCATTCAACTGATCAACTGATAAGTCAATCGAAATCAGTTCACTTTCATGTGCGCACTTTAATACTCGGGAAGCTGTTTTTCGAGCTTATCAAGCTGGAACGCTCAACTTGGCTGAAGAGAGCCAATCAACCAGAATGCGCACTGCTTTCACTGTACACAATACGACAGAACCGCCGACTGAATACTCTACATTTTTATAATACATACTTTTAGATATAAGCCTGTTAAATTATGTTTACACTTCCAATCATTTTTTGTTGAAAATTTGTTATTTTTTTCAATATTGTTATAAATTTTGAGAATTATTAGAATTACTCATAAGCATCGCTCTAATTATAAAAATTTCATCAACAACCAGTTGAAGAATAATGTTAAAAAGAACTATAAAAAAATATTAATATAATAACCAGAAATGCCAATCAAAAACCAGTTTCTTAATAGGGGAGTTTCAGTTTCGCTAGCAATTAAAAAATATTTTTTCCCAGTAACTGAACTATTTCCCTCGATTTTTGTTAGATATATTGGGAATTCTGTTAAAAAGAGCATTTAACACAACATTTAACTTATCAGAAAATACTTAGCGGCGTCAAATCAACATATCCATTTTAAGATTTGCACTATCCAATGTTGCTCGAAAGTACATTGAGTAAAAATGGCAATTTTAGCTCAACAAATATGAAAGTAGATTCTGCCGCATAAATTATTAAAATATGCCTTAATAAAAAGGTAATTAATCAACAGTCATAAAACTGATCGAGTGTTAAACTTAATCAATTGCAAATCGACTCAAAATCTATCAATCGTCTTCCGGGAAGTGTTTTAAATTCAAAACTGAAACGTACTCAAACCTAGATTAGAAGCGTTACACTATTTTACAGATAACTCATAAATATATATACACAGATATTTGAGATAACAATTTTTTCTGTATTTTATTGTTCATCGCACATCAGCTGGTCAATTGTACAATTGATTGCAGATTACTCCACCATTTTTATGTAGGTATTTTGTTGGGCAAATTAAAAATATAATTTTATAACAATAAATTATAACAAGTCAATTTAATGGCTATTTAATAAATATCAGACATGGATCAACAACAAAAAATAATATTCATTTCTATAGTCATACATATATATTTCTATATAAGCTATGTAGGTGTATTAAATTAAAACTTTTTACTTAGATTTGTATCCTTTAGATTAAGAATTAATTATAAGAAGTCAACGGCTGCTCTATTTTGCTTTCATTTAGGGATGGGCAGAAGAGTCTCATCGTTCTGCTGTTTATATATGCCAATGGATCTTTGCGGTCGGTGTGGGTTGGATAATTTAAATGATTTCTTCGTTTTCTGTATGTCAAGGAGATGGAAATAGCAATAGATCAATATCAATCAATTCTTGAAATGTTCATTTTGCCTTAAAGTTGTAGAACGAAGCAGAGAAATTCAATTGTGGTAAAGCGGTTAGATATGAAGAGATAGAAAGAGAGTTAAAGCAAGAGATAGAGAGCCAGATGGGAAAAAAAAGTCAGCAAGCCAGTTAAACTTAATTTCAGGTGAAAGAAAAACAAGGCATAAGCAAAGCAGTTAGTAAGTAAACAGTAATAGTAATAGGATCGCATACATCGTTGCATTATCATTTTCGATCACATACAAATTAACTTGATAATATTGTACAAATAAAAACATTATATACATAATACACATATAATACTATTAACATATCGAAAATACATAAAATGTTCTATCGCACACGTAGCTTCGTTATCAAAAACGCAGCTCGGATCTATTGCTAACTAACAATTATAATGAGTAAGTTAAAGTACACTGTTGAAGTTCGCTTGCATTTTAGTCACCAATGAGAGCTGAGGAGCACGTAGCCCATAACGCCGACTGATCTTGAACTTGCAACGAGCAACGTGGCGAGTGATTTAATCATAAAATAACATATGTAGATTGTGTGAGCCATTGCAGAAATATTCTAGGCCTACTTTTGTTAGTTAGTGTTTGTTTATTTTTTTTTTGGTGCTGAAGGTGGTCACTTGGAAGTAGTAGTAGTAGTAGTAATAGCAGTACGAAGAGTGGATTAGAATGCAATACAGAAGGTGCCATCAAACGATCAACCAAGAGAACTGAACGATTTTCTTATTTAATAGCGGCAATTAGCGGACTCTCTGCGCCTAAAATAGAAAATAGAAAGAGAAAAATCAAATGTTAATCACTTTTTTTTCCATAGAGTTTGGTGGGCACTAATTCACGAGTCTTGATGTAGGGCATGCGTGGCCAGGGCCAGGTCACCGGCATCGAGCACTCATAGTTAAAGTTGTACAATTGATCCTCCAGCCACTTGCGCTTGTCCTGTGGCTCTGGGTATGTGGATGCCAAACCTAAACAGATCAAACAATCATTAACATATGCAAACGATACATGAATACCATGAATAACGTACCGTTGTCATAAGCACACTTGGTCACCCCAATAGCAATGTTCATGGAGACATCACGAATGCTCGCCAGGGGCGGATACAACGAACCACGATCAATGTCACTGGGCTCCACAAAGTTGGCCAGCTCCTGGGCGGCAATCAGGAACATATCATCGGGTATATGATGGGTGCCCGTGCAAATGACGCCCAGACCCACACCAGGAAAGATGTAGGCATTGTTACCCTGACCGGGATAGTAAGTTTTGTCACCCACGGTAACCGGTGGGAAGGGCGAGCCCGATGAGAAGATGACGCGTGCCTAAAAACAAAACAAACAATTCTTGTTACCCAGTACGATAACTAGAACAGGAACAACTCACATCCGTATTTTGATAAGCCTCCTCAGCTGTACATTCCGCCTTGCTGGTTGGATTTGAAAGAGCAAATATGATGGGCCTCTCATTGTTGTCCGCCATGGTACGCAGAATCTTTGGCGTAAAGAGACCGGCACAAGCCGAAGCGCCAATTAAAACCTAATCAATTGGATACGTTTATTAGAGGGACTCAGAAATTATGCAGGTCATATAAATACAATACTCACACTTGGCTTAATGGTCGACACAATTTCCTCGAGATCGGACATGGGTTCCACGTCCTTGGCATAATTGACCTTGTGGCCATCCAAGTTGCCCACTTTGCGCGATTTGGTCAACAGACCATCGATGTCCACCATATATATTCTGCTGTATGCCTCGTCGATGGGTACACCTTCGGCGACCATGCCCTTGACCACAAGATCGGCAATGCCAATGGCTGCCTCGCCGGCACCGGCGAATAGGAAAGTGTAATCCTTGAAGGACTTGCCCGTAATACGCTTGGAGGCATACAGACCGGCTACGGCCACAGAAGCTGTGCCCTGAATATCATCGTTAAAGGTGCAGTATGTGTTGCGGTACTTGTCTAAGAATCTAAATGCATTGTGGTTGCCAAAGTCCTCAAACTGGATAAGAGTGTTTTGGCCATAGCGCTTAACGACCGCCTCCATGAACTCATCAATGAAGTCATCATATTCGCGTCCCACGACGCGCTTCTGTCGCAGACCCACATACAGCGGATCCTCCAGCAGATCTATGTTATTGGTGCCCACATCCACAACAATGGGCAGACACTGATGCGGCTTGATGCCCGCCAGAGCCGTGTACAGCGCCAGTTTGCCGACTGGGATGCCCATGCCGCAGGCGCCAAGATCACCCAGGCCAAGGATACGCTCACCGTCCGTTACACAAATGGCTCGGACATTTGGCTCAGGCCAGTTCTTCATCACATCAAAGATGTGGCCGCGATCATTAAATGTAAGAAAGAGACCGTGCGGACGTCTGTAGATCAGACCGAAGCGTTGACACGCCAAACCCACTGTGGGCGTGTACACAATCGGCATCAGATCCTCAATGTTCTCGGACAGAAAACGAAAGAAGAGACGCTCATTGCGATCATGCAGATCGCTCAGGTACAGATACTTATTCAATGGTTCCGTATACCGATTGACGGCAATCTTGCACAGTTGCAGCTGTTCCTCCTGCGTCTTGAAACGTGCCGGCTGCAGCCCATGAATACCCAGCACCTGACGCTCCTCCAGCGTAAAGGCCAAGCCCTGACAATGCGCAATGCAAGCAATCAGTGTGTGTTTTTTACGAATACGAATACAACGCCAGCAACCAGCTGTGTCGCAATTTGCAATCACACTTACCTTATTCAAGCGCGGATCGCGAATGTGATCAACGCCGCGCACCTGCGAGGGGCAGACGATGTCGCCGACAACCTCATGATAACCACGGGCATCGTACAGAGCCAGCGCCGATGATGCCGGCAATGATTTTGCTACTGCTGGTGTTGCTGTTGTTGTTGGTGTAGCTGTTACTGCTGCAGTGCCGCTGCGGCACAATTTGCCGAGATTTCCGCACAAGCTGCAACAAACAATAAAAAAAAAATAAAATAAAAGTGAATCAAATGTATAATGATTGGTACAATTGTTCCAGCCGGCGATACGCAATGGCATTTAAGAAAGTTCAAGTCCAAGTCCAAGGTCAAAGTCAGCTGTTTATTTTTCCACTTTTTTTGTATGATAATCTTGAAAAAACTTGTTTGGCATGTAAGACACACAACATAAGATACAAATTTGTTAAGATAACAACTTTGGTATATGATGTATAAGTTTTTGTATACCCTGGTACTCTAGGTATTAGGGTATTGAAGCGATGTGAAGGAAATTAATGAAATTCGCATTTTAAAAGCAAAAGTTTCGACTATGGTGTTAACTAGAAATTGCAGTAGAGTAAAAGCCTTAAGAAAAATTCCAATTGTGATATATCCAAATTTGAATTTTTCTGCATATCTTTTGAATTTAAAAAATATGTTATGTTGATAAACATATTCCTAGTCAAAAAATAAATAAAAAATAAAATATTATTATTTTATTTAAGAATATAAGATTTGATTTAAGCTAAGTAAAATATTGCAAACAAATTATATTTAAGTATATAAGCTTTGATTACTAACTAAGTGAGATTGAAGTCGATATTGTTGGCAAACAGGTAATTTGTAAGTCAACTACTCCCAATCAGCGGAATCTAGATTGCTATTTATCACATTGACGCTAAACTAAGCCGCATTGGGGGAGCGATAAGATTCCAAAAGCCAGCATGACGACAACAAGTGTTTTGCAAGTGCTCTAAAGCAATTTTGCCAAAATTGGTGCTCCTCGCCCTTGTGACTACAATTTTGGTCTATTGATGGCAGTAGCTTTGGGAATATATTATGATGGCTTGGCTTTTACAGCCGGAAAACGCGTAATTGATGATTCTATGGGTCTTCCACGAGCTAATGACGTGGTATCCAACTGTTACCTGCCCACTTTCCCGCATGCGTCGTCGACGCAGACAAACATTTCTGATTGCTAATTATCTGTAGAGTGTAAGGTGAAGGGAAGAGTATAACATGTCTAACGTATCATTATCATCAGTAGTCATTTTGTTTATATTTGTACAGCTTAATGTCAAAAGCCGGGCTCACATGAGCGCCAAGTGTTGAACAATTTCACAAATCCATCATATACAAAAATACACAATTGCGACAGAAAATAATAGAACCACTTTTACAGGAAATGTTTTTAAATGTTTCTCTTTAAAATTTATAACTTTTATTCACCTATTAAAATTAAATTTAATGCAAAAGTGAGAAAATTAACGAAGATTTTTTAAATGTGCACTTACAATAATGTAAATTAGAAATAATTAAGGGATTTCTTTAAACTAAGTAATTTGTGTTATTATTTTCTTCACTGACTGTTGGCACTTTCCCCTTAATAAGAAAAAACTATACATATATCTATTAAAAGGAACTGAGGAGCAGTACTAACCTTAATTTATATGTGGAATACCAAACAATACATTAAAAATCAATATTTGTAAAATTTGCAATGGTCCGATTTTTCATGGTTTGAAAGAGAAAATGTCGTCGTGGTGATATTAATTTTTTCGCTACTGTATATATATAATGTGTCTAATGTAATTATGTATGTATGTGCATTAAGACTTGTTATATCTAATCACACAGACGACTGTGAATTCATGTCATAACCATTTCCGCAATGTGCTAAAGATTACACGATAAACAACTAATATTTTATATTTTAGATTGGGTTATTCTCATGCTAATATCGGGAACATTTTCCCAAAATATTCGTATTTTTCTCCGTAAGCAATTTCAAGCATATCGTATGAATGGCAAAATGAATACACAAATGCTAAATTTATTTCAAATGTAAATTTATCACACATTTCCCCGAAAGTATTAAATGAAATTATTTGTTATCACAACTGACTGAAACTAGTTTAAGCAATAGGAATATAATTATTATGACACAATATTATGACCACATCACGTGATAATATCGTGGTGTAAACTTGCTGTATATGTGTAAGTATGTACATATATAATTAATTAAACGCTGACACAGAACGCTGACGTAGCCGTATAATTACATAGAGACAAACATACAAACAGATACAAACATAGGCATGTGAATATATAAATTCAACAGTAAGAACATTTTAGCATTGTGGCAAATCCAAAAAGAAGTCAATGGACTCAAATGTGTTTCGCCCTGATATTTACCATTTGGCATGTGAAAACTAATGGTAAAAAAATTTGAAAAAAAAAGAAACAGCAGCAGACTGAGCGAGATAGCATAGGAAGCTGCGCAGCACCAAAAATCGCAAAAAAAAAACAAAAAAACAAAATAATATCACAAATTTTTGTGTGTGTATTATTTGAAATGAATATAAATTTAGAATTTGGCATAAGTAGACAAATTGTATATATACATATATGTATATGCATATATTTTAGCCATATTATGTAGCCAGTGTGTCCATGTCCATGAATGTGAAGGTGAAGGTGTCTTCTTTAGCCATACAACAAATTTAGTGTATACATTTTAGAGGCGGGCACACACAAACATAATGTGAGTTTGTTTATTGATTTTCGTTCAGCTGATTTGTTTTGTGTGTGTGTAGTTACAGCTATTATTATTCTATTTAATTCTGGTGTATTTTAATTGTATTTTTTTCTTGTTTTGGCACATAAGCTGCCAATTCTTACGCAATGAAGAAAAAAAACATCAAAAGGGGATGAGAAAAATTCCTCATTTGTTTTTTTCGTTTTCTTTTTTTGCAGTTAAGCAGCTGTTGCAGCGGAAACTGGGAGGCAAGCGAAAAGCAGAAAAGTTAGGTCAATGCCAAAACGTGAGCGAACCTTTAAGTGTGTATGTGTGTGCGTGCGTGTGTGTATGTGTATTTTGTGTGCATAGTCGGTGGCAATGAAAACGAAAGCTGCGCAGTTCTAACAGGCAAGGCTGAGGGACAGGAAGAGGGAATGATTCGCCTTCCTTGGCGCACACTCGTCTGTGGAGAATAAGACTCAGACTGGGTCACTGACGAACAACAGCTGGGATGTGGATGTGGAGCAGTCGGTCGGAAATTGCATAATACACTGAACGTCATCGGAAATTCGCCAAAAAATATTTGCAAGCATACATTTGGCAAGTACAAGGCTTGCCAGCTGAACTGAAAGCTTACCTGGGTCGTGAGAACATTTTGAGATTATGTTCGTAGAATTGCTTTTTGATGTGCTATGCGGGTGTAGATTGCTTTTTGTTTGACACTTATTACTATGTTTTAATACTTTCTGTTATGCTTTCTGTCCGCTTTAAATTGCTGCCAGCGTACACACGACAAGACACGACAGTGACGAGCCCACCAACCCTAAGGCTCCCCAACACACGAAACTGAGCACTGAGTATTCAACGCAGCGCGGGCAATAAACACCTCGCGAAGCTGTCGGCGAATGATGAGCGAATGCCGAGCAATCGACAAAATGAACAAATGTATGCAAGTGGAAACTTTCGCGGTAGCAATTGAAAACAGTGTTGGATAACGCGAATATAAAAAACAGTGCTACCACACTTAATTGTTTTGTGCCGATATATATATATATCGATATTTACAAATAACGACATTTTGAGAAATTTTAAATTCAAAAAATATACTAAACGTATTTACTTTATTTAAAGCGTGTTTAAAACACAGTGCTAGCACACTTAATTGTTTTGTCAGCCGATATATATCGATATTTAAAAATAACTATCTTCTTGGTTAATTGAAAAAGTGTATATGTTTCAGTTAAAACTTAGGCAATCATTTTAATAATACTAATGAAATATTTATTTTTAAATGACATACATCGAGATTACAATAGTTATTATTACGCTAACAACTCCAAGTGAATGATGCGTTCCACTTGACACATAACTTTCCATAGAACCTGTGATATCTGAGATATCCAGAGAACTTTTCCCAGCCAGTGATTCAAATGTGTAGAGCGCCCGGAAACCATTGGCAACAAACCGATCATTGGAATGAAAGGATACGCGAAAAAAACGTCCATCGGAACGCACTTCAAAGTCGGGTAATTTGCCACAATGTCTGGTGAACTTCCGATCTGTGGTCATGAAATTGGAGAATTCCACATAATCGCTGGCAGTTTGATGCTCACATCTGAAAACAATCAGGTAAAGCATTTCACTGGAGGAGGAATTGTTACTGAACCTACGTGCTAATGCCTTCGACATCAAAGTACGTGAAGCGTAGCACAATCCTCTCATCGGCTCCGTAGAAGTAGTAATTGCAGACAACATTCTCGGGATAGTAGCCAGGGAAGTTCGGTGAGTGAAATAGACCCGTAATTCGTTCGCTGCTGTTGTATACAAAGCTGCACTCATTTCCTTTTTGCACGCCCGACGTTATACCAAAGTCTAAATCAAAAATGAACACTATAATTTATGTTCTTCAAATGTTATTATTATTACGCTTGACTCACTTGTAAGAAACCGATACTCGGCACGAAATCCGTAATACTGCACTTTGTTGGTCATTTTAGGCGGATATTTGCCCACAAACTGCAGCTGAAGCTTTTGACCGCTGGACATGAGCGGCTTGGGCAAAAAGGCGCCGCACAACAGTTCTTGAGTCTCGTACTTGCCCCGCACCTCTCCCAGCACATGTAATGCATCCTCATCCAGACAGCTGCTGGAGTTCTCCCGTTCCGTTGGTATATTAAAATCGTGAAACTTAATTTGTATACGTTCCGGTTTCTCCGTTTCAAATTCGTAACGGCATTGCACAACCACTGCTGAGTCGATATTCTTATTTATCGCTGTGCCGATAAATGAGCCCAACAGCTGATTCGACTCGAAGATGCCGGACTTGTTGACGCGTGAATCGTACATCTGCCGGCAGTGCTCTGTAAGGCAAGGGAAGAAGAAGAAGGCGAGTTTCATCATTGTTTGCAATAATTTATGCTTAAATTGTTGAACAATTGTCGTTTGTGGCGTTTAACTGGCAACTGGAGTAGGGCTATGGGCAGCAAGCAGGCGCAAAATGAGGACAACAAACTGGACACATTTCGCCGCATATGCGATGAAATTGCGGGCGAATCGAGTTATTTGCGAAAAGTTGAGAAACTGGAACACTTCTTCAAGAAGGGCAGCAGCGGTTCGGGCTTCCAGGGCGACACGCTGCAGTGGGTGCAGTTCCTCATACCGGGCGCCTCGCAACGCGTCTACAATTTGCAAAACAAGGCGCTGCTAAAGTTATTTGCTCGCATTTTGCACGTTGACCAACAACAAATGAATCTGGACCTGGAGCAGGGTAAGGTGCATAATGTCCATGTTGGTGCAACTCATAAAATGTACTTTTCTCCTGCAGATGGTGACATTTCGGAGACGCTACGCAAACACTTTGCCGGCTCGAGCAAATTAATGCCGCAGACACAAAGCAAGCTCTATTTGCATGAAGTGGAAACGCTTCTCTGCCAGCTGGAGCAGCGCACCAAGGAAGATGAGCAGACGGAGGTGTTGCATGCGTTGTGTAAGAAGGCAACAGATCTGGACTTGCGCACATTCATCCGGCTCGTTAAACAGGATCTGCGTATTAATGCACGAGCCAGGCACATTTTGGACGCATTTGGGCCGCAGGCCTATCCAGCGTATCAATCCTCTCGCGATCTAACGGCCATTGTGCAGAACTTTGCTGGCAGCCACGATACATCCACGGCTTCCAAAATCCCTGCAAAGGCAGCCGGTGGTAAGAAGACGAAGGTGTCATCTGGCGGTATTCAAGTAATGACACCAGTTTCACCCATGCTGGCCAATGCCTGCAAGTCTGTGGAGGAGGCATTTAAAAAGAACCCCGGCGGACTGTACAGCGAAATTAAATACGATGGAGAAAGAGTGCAAATACACAAGCAGGGCGGTGAATTTAAGTTCTTCAGTCGCAATCTTAAACCTGTGATGGATCACAAAATCAAAGATCTCAAGGATTATATACCGCGCGCCTTTCCCGGTGCCGACGATATGATACTCGACTCAGAAATTATTCTCGTGGACACCGAGACAGGAAGCTTGCTTCCCTTTGGTACGCTTGGCGCGCACAAGAAGCACACATTTGCGAATGCCTCGGTGTGCCTCTTTGTCTTCGATTGCTTGCTTTACGATGGCGATGATCTGACTCAGCTGTAAGTAGGAAACCGCTTTAATACTCTACAATGCTAATGCCTACAATTTTAGTGAATTTCGAAAGCGTCGCGAGATTTTAGAGAAAAACATTGAGCCAATCAAATCTCATGTACAGTTGTCCGAATCGGAGTTTCTTAAGACCAAGCAGGAGTTGGCCATGATGACGGCCAAGGTGCTGCAAGCCAATCTGGAGGGTGTTGTACTTAAGAGTCCCGCTGGCACCTATCAGCCGGGCAAACGCAATTGGCTAAAAGTGAAAAAGGATTATCTTTTCGGTGGCAAAATGGCCGACACGGCGGATTTAGTTGTGCTGGGCGCGTGGTATGGCTCTGGTAAGAAGGGCGGTGTGCTCAGCATTTTTCTGATGGGCTGCTATGATGCACGCGATCATCTCTGGAAGACTGTTACCAAAGTGCACTCTGGCCTGGATGATGCCACCAACGACGAAATACACGAAGCACTGATGAAACTTACAGATCGTTCCGATGCCAATAAGATACCCAGCTGGTTACTCTGCAAAAAAGCACTTGTACCTGATGTGCTGGCCAAGGTGCCAGAGAAAATGCCCGTGTGGGAGATCACAGGCGCCGAGTTCACGCAATCCGAGGCACACACAGCAGCGGGCATCTCCATACGCTTTCCACGCATAACCCGGCTGCGCAGCGATAAAAGCGCATTGCAGGCCAATGATTTGGAGCACCTGGAACAACTTTATGCTGCCTCCAAGAATAACGTGAATGTGGATTTGCTCTTGGCTAACTGTGAGCAGGACAGTAATGATGCTTTGGAGAACAAAGTTAAGGTAGAGAAGACGCCGAAAAAGGACAAAACCACTAAAGCCTCACCAACGAGCAGCAGCAAAAAAGCAAAGAGATCCAAAAATGACTCCGATGATGAAGAAGCAGCGCCTTCGAAAGGACGCAGCGCACGAAAAATTTCTAAGTTAGAGGCGTCCACGTCCACATCCCAAGGAAATCTAAATGATTTCTTCAAGCCAAAGGCGAAAAAACCAGAAGTGAAAAATGAGGCCACATCCGGATCCAGCCAATCTCCGGAGCCAGTTAAAAGCGAAAGTAGTAAATTATTTAGTGGTCTTGTGGCGAACTTTTCTGCTGATGCAGCCCAGAGCAAATACATGGATGAGTTTGTGCATCATGGTGGCACTCTGACAAAGAATACACAAAAGGCTTCCTTGGTATTTCATGATGTTGCAGGAAGAGCGGATTTGACAGAGCTGAGGTAGTTAGAAAATATCCGGCAGTTATTTTTTGTAGTAAATTGTATTTAAAATAAATGTACATTTTATTTTATAGGTCCCTCTACCGTCGCAACTGTCGCCATCTCAGCGTGAAATGGCTGGAAACATCAATACAGGCGAAGTCTCTGCAGCCCTATCCACTCTATGCCTTGATATTAAAATCATAGCCAAAATATATGTTAATTTATGTTAATGCCTCGATATTTTTGATAACCTGGCGGCGACGATGCTTTTTCAACTTATAAATAAGGATGTACATTTTTGTTGAATGTTAACAATTTTAATACGCGTTGCAATATTTTTTAAATTATACATCATTATTCTAGATCACGTTCTCCGTTGTCAGCAACAAATAATTTTGTGCAGAAACACTTACAATAAAAAAATGTACATATGCAGTATAGAACACAGAATGTAAACTTCAAGCGACTTTATATACGTCAATGAATGGGGTCTGTTTATTTATGACTGCATCTACTTTAATACAGCCCTGAAATATATGCAAAAAATACTTCCTTATACTATATACCAATCTTTCTTTATATACTTCCTATTCACAATAGGGTCTCAATAAGCTGAATTCATTCATATTATCATATTAAGTACTACAAATTCGAGGTGTAGATCTAAACATATATCTTAATCAAATTTAATTGCCGCTCAGATGCACTTCACTCCGTCGTGCGTCACCGCCCAAACCAATTTGTGAAGAAAGTACATAAGTGCAAGTGACGATATTATCGATCGTTGTTTTAGACTTGGTTCTTTCTGTTATGTCACACAGTCTGAATACGAGTGCTTGATTAAACGCTTGACACTTTACAATCGCGCTTCGAATAAATAAGATCAGCAAATGCATTGAAGCTCTCATTCAATCGACAGCCGCGACTGAGTTATATACTGTCTGCACAATACAATTTTCTTTCGAGTGTTTGATTATTATTTTGTGGTGTTAAGCCAAGAAAATGGATGTTGAAATCGTTGAGAAATCTGAAATACAAACATTTTACAAAGACAAGACAATTTTCGTAACTGGCGGCACTGGTTTCCTTGGAAAAGGTATAATAAAATTCAAGTGAATTAAAAAGAGTTGTGAGTTGCTGTAAATGGATTCAAACGCGACACCGTTGAAAATTTGTTAATATTTAAATTTGTTAATATTCAAACACATCGTGATTTAGTGATTCCAATTCGTATAATTCGTATAATATATATACAAAAAAATATTTTGACAATTAGTGAATATACCAAAATAGAGCATTAATTCTATTTGTGAATGTCAGCTTATTTGATTTGACACGAGAAACAAGCTGAATGCTTAGTTTACCCAATGTTCCACAATCTGAAATAACTAATTTAGTTTTTCTACAACTATAGAAAATATATTTCATCCGCAAAAATTATATGATCGGTAGCTTGAAGTTTCATTTAAAAAAAAAATAAAATAAAAAAAATTCTTTTTTTCTCGGTGTGTAGATATATCTGTTTCGGCAAAAATATATACCTACTATTTCTCTGTGATACTTTAAATACAAATAAGCTTGACATCAAAAATGAAATATACGAGGAAATAAATAAATCAAGTGGTACTCAGTGGTAGAAATGAGCTAAACTCAATTGCTAAATCTATTGAAACCATTAAAACAGTTCTTCTAAGTGGATTTAAATGTAGTTTATAATGCAGTTCTGTTCCGCCGTAGGCCGGGAAGGGTCAAATTAAAATACAAAGCAAGGTTTTCAACCGCAAACTGAATTCAACAGCTGCAGACAACATTCTGGGACATATTCTTGCATGTGTAATTTGTAAAGTGCAAAACATGCAAATACGATTATATAAAGAAAGTCCACGCTTCTATTCGATTTGGATGATTTTTTTCTGCTTATCAATGATAAGTAAGTAAATCAATAGTAAGACTATATATTTTAAATTGAGACTCGGAAATTTATTTGTGTCGATATACGCAAAGCGAAGAGAGTTATCGATAACATTAAATTACATACTACAGTTTGAGTCTCTTCATTTTATATTCTGTTTGATGATGATCAAGAATATACACATATATTTTCTTACATATAATGTATTTTCTTCGGCCCGTTACCAACTTTAACAGAATAATATAACTCGTTAACAATTGTCAAGTTTTTTATTACCTTTTTTGCTCAGCAATGGACTTGTAATTTTCTTTTAATAGCAGCGGGAATTTTAAGATAAGGTTAAGACTGCTTATAGATACTTAAAACGAATAGGCTTCTCTGGAGATTTCGTTAAACTTATTTGTTAAATACTATTATTGTTCCATAGCTTGTTAAACAGATTTGTTCAATGTGTACAACATTTTTTTTTTAACGTTAGTTTATATTGAGAAACTGTTGCGCACAACAGATGTGAAACGTGTCTATGTCCTAATCAGAGGCAAACGTGGTCAAGATGTTCTGCAACGGATTGCTGACTGGAAGAACGATCCTGTAAGTAAACCGCAATTTATTTGGGAATCTTATAATGAAGCTAATTGCCGTAAGCACACAACAAGGTATTTGGTTTGCTGCTTAAAACCGATGCTAGATGCTTTGAGCGCATCTTACCGATAAACGGAGACTGTCAGGATGCGGATCTTGGCATCAGTCAGGAGGATTGGCAGCTGCTGACAGATGAGGTGCAGGTGGTCGTGCACAGTGCGGCAACTGTACGATTCGTGGAGCCCCTGCACAAGGCAGTGGATATCAATACGCGCGCCACTCGCCTCATGCTGCAGCTAGCCAAGCAGATGACTCGATTAGAGGCATATATTCATGTGTCTACGGCATACTCAAATAGTGTCCCCGAGCAAAGTTGTATCAACGAGCGCCTCTATCCGGAGAACTTGACCTGCAACGCCGACACGATTCTGGCGCTGAGAGAGCGGCTGAGCGACAAGCTGTTCGACAGCTTGGCGCCGGCGCTGATGGACAAACATCCCAATACATATACCTACACAAAGGCGCTGGCTGAGGAGCTGGTGCAGACGGAGGGCAGTGATTTGCCCATATGCATTTTTCGGCCGGGTGTCAGTAAGTTACTCGAATCATTAAGATCAGTAAGAAGATGTTCTCAGCGTTAGCACGATTGCAGTTATTAGCAGCTACAAGGACCCCATCTCGGGCTGGGTTGACAATGTCTACGGTCCCATGGGGATGATACTCGGCATCGCACTTGGAGTTGTGAGAGTCATGCAAATGTGCACGCAAGCGCTCGCCCATGTTGTGCCTGTCGACTATTGTGTCAATCTGATGCTGGCCAGTGCTGGCCAAACAGCCAGAGAGTTTGCCTCACGCAACAAGAATGCGCTTACCACAAATTCGGTAGCGTCGTCGCAATTGCCACCGATCTACAACTATGTGCTCAGCGATAAAAACATTTTGACCTGGGGCGGTTTTAGAGATCATGCACAGAAATTGGTCGATACATATCCATTGACAAAAATGATGTGGCTGCCATTTTTGAAGTGCACCACCAAAGAATGGGCATTCAACCTATTGGCATTTTTCTATCACATTGTGCCCGGGCAACTTATCGACATAGTGTTGCGCCTGCGAGGTCAGAAGCCGCGCATGATGAAGATCTATCAGAGTATACACCTTAATTCGAAAGTCCTAATCCCGTTTGTGACAAATACATGGCACTTTAGCACCCACAACACGGACAAGTTGTGGAATAGCTTGTCGCCACAGGATCAAAAGCTCTTTGAATTCGATATGAGTAGTCTGGACTGGGACGATTATTTTTATCGATCTCTTGGCGGCTTGCGTATGTATGTCGGCAAGGAGGATAACACCGAGGAGAGCTTTCAGAGGGCTAAGATATTATTGGCAAGGTATGGCTTTAACCAATATCCTGAATTCAAATCGAAAACAAGTTTCACATTTATTAAATCGAAATATGTGGGTTGTCATTCGTTTTTTTTTTCTTTTCCAAAATATGTTTGACTGTTCATTCATGTCTTAACTAACTATAAAAATCATTGGATTTTAGTAAGAATTCATTATAAATATTTCTTTCAAATATTTCATTTAATGTCGAGCATTAAACTTGTTTTTCTTTTTTACTTTTTTATCACAGATTTTACATACTTCATCGGCTCACGCAGATTGCCATTTTCAGTGGAGTTGCTGCCATTTTGTGGACGTTAAGTAAGCACTGGGTAAGGTTTTAGGTTATATATTCTTAAATTGTTAAAAATCACACGAACAATAAATAGTTGGATAAAGGTTAATTTAAATAACTCAAAGAAAAAATACTGACTGCCAGTGGAAAGTCCTGCATAGGACAAAGCTATCGACGTTGGCCAAAGAGCGGCAGTCACATAGAACACAAGTACGAACGCAGCGCACACCATTTGAACTAGTCGACAACTCAAAACAGACTAAGCATTGACAGTCAAAGAAATTGAACCACCCCCAAAACCCCCAAGCCGCCAAACAGACCAAGTCAATTGGCCACATCCGTTTCTTGTGGCGGGGACGTTGTTTTCCGGCAGACACAGATGGAAGCTGCCAGGCAACTAAGGCGGCAATTGCGACGCCATAGTAGAAGAAGTTTGCCGCCATTTGGTGCCGATTAGCATAATTCGATTGAATCCTTGGGTGTGAGTCAGAATCTATAACTAATTTATTGGGCGCCAACTTACGATTTGTACGTCCCGGCCGAATATCCTTTGCCTGCTCCTGCAAACTGTTTGCCCTGACGGGTGGCTGTTTCACGGATATGCTGGCTATGCTGGCTGCCTCCAAAACAGGCGCCACTGGGGACGATTGCTCATTTGGCACAAACTTGTATTTGCCGCGAAATCCTTTGGCCGTGCGATTGGAGCTGGCATTAAACTCCAGCAGCAGATCTGGCCCGCTACTCAGAATGCGACGCGTGGGACGGGGACTGCAAAGCACATCAATAACGGCATTCATATGCGCCGACTCAGCATCGAAAATGGTCAGTGCATCTAGTTGACAACCGCCGGTGGCCACTGGCGGCAGCTGAAGCTCCTCGAATAGCAGCTCCACGCGGCTATCGGGACGCCCGATGAACTTGTAGGCGCACTTTATGTGCGCCGGATAGTGGGCCGGAAAGCGTGGTGAGTGAAAATAACCCTGTCCCAGATTCCCATCATGTCCGGTGCTGGCAAAGAAGTAAAAGTCACAAAAGCTGTGCGGCACCAGGCGGCCATTTGTCTTGAAATTCTCTGCATGTAAAGAAAAAAAAAATTAATTTCTTTGTTAGCATTTGTGGGTTTCATATTAGCTCACCTTGCTTCAGGAATCGATAGGTCGCCGTCAGATTTAAAGGCCAGCTGTCCAACTTTGTGGGCGGCTGCTGAAAGCTTAACCGCAATCCCAGCAGCCTCCCAGCGCTATAAATAGGCGTGGCATTTCGAGCGCTATGCTGGCACCAAGTGTACGCCGGCAGCGTTGTGTTCTCGATGACGGGCTCCCGCAGATACGGAAAGACCTCCACAATGTCCAAGCAGCTGTCACAAATGACCAAAAAAAAAAAAAAATAGAAATATTAAAAAAAAAAATTATGAAAAAATGTAGTAGTGGTAATCATATGGCAATAGTATGGCCAAAGCGTAATGATGTCGAAAATTTATTGGCCGATACTTTTGAGGCTGACCGCTTGGCCGGCTCGTTGGGCAGGCTATAAATAGCCGAGCGGCCAGCGAGCTGCCATTAAACAAAATGTTGCATTGCGATTTGGTTTGGTTCTTCATCATTTATTTTGATAAAAAGTATAACAAACGTTGGCGTTAAGGTTGTCACGGTAAATACCGACACAGATAGTCGTAATAAATATAAATAATTAAATGAATTTAAATAAATCTCAAATTTAGTTAATATTCAAATCAGTTTCCAAAAAGCTTTTATTCAGGACTCAAGGAGAGAAAATGCTACTTGTGAGGATGGAAAATAGAAAAGCGTTTTAAAACTAAAACTAATGATTATTCTAAATTATTTTCTACAGGATAGAAAGCAAGAAAATATGCATTGTTAGAAAATCGGATGTTTAAATCGATTTAGAAAAAATAAGACAATAACTTCTAACGAAAAATGGATTAAAGAATTGAATAACATAAATCGAATAGAAAGGTAACGAATGGGAACTGAAATTGGTTCAATTCGGCTCGAAACAATCAAAAATCTGTGCTACAGAAACTTGAAAATTTGTATATGTTTTTGACTTAATTAAAGTAAATTGATTTGTTGTTTTTTTTTGTTTGTTTTTGTTTTCTATTCAAATCGAACTTTCACTTTGTGATGCTATTAGTTTTTGCGTTTACGCATTCCACCCAACATGCGACAGAATGCTGGATAATCAATCATGGGCGGCTCCTCCAGTGTTTTGGGCTTGGCCATTGGAGCATGACTGAGCGCTTCCTTTGCCTCGCTGATGCTCATTTTGTCGCCATAGTTGGTCAATTCCTCATAGATTCTATTGTGTTGAAGAGGTTAGTTTCTATTAAGTCCAACTGATAATAGGCTTGGTACACTGCACCCACTTTCTTTCATCGATCATTCCTGTGCCATGATCATCCCATTTGCTCCAGGCTTCTAGCAGCACTTCCTCCGGGTCCAGCTCTTGGGTGCGACGGCACATCAATTGTACAAAGGCATTATAGTCCAATGGTTCTTGTGCTTCCTGCATCATTTGCTCCAGCAACTGATCGTTGGGCTCATAGCCCAGTGCCGTATAGGTGAACCGCAGGTCCTCTCTCGATATTAGTCCGTCACAGTCCGTATCGAAGAGCGTGAACACCTTTTTGAAAAGCAGCCACAATCAACATCATTTGTGGCAGTCCTCAACTCAAACACTTACTTCCTTCAACTCCGCCAGCTTGGCAATATCCAGATCTTGCGGCGCCACATGATCATCGGCGCTAAGTTGTTCCGGCAACGTATAATGACCCGTGCTCTCCGGCAGCTTTAGTGTTGGATTGAAAATCTCATTGATGACGGCCATTGCCTCCGAATCGGTGGTTGGATGTGATTGCTTGGTGGAGCCTTTGCGGGCTGCACTGGCACGACGACGCCGCTGGACGGGCAGACAGAGGGTCTTAACTAGAATTCATGGCATTGGCGAAATTACACTCACGCGTTCCAGATCTTCCAGCGAAACCGAAGGATCCATCGACATTTTGAGCAATATGATTTCACACGCGACTTGCAAGCGTTATCCTAGCAATTTAATAACTAAAGATTTTTCACTTTTCCTCGCAGGAAAGAACTTGTCACCACGGCAACGGCCAACGTTGTGTCCAACGCTCTGCCCAGGTTCCACTGAAATTGGTGCCGTAGCTGCTCAACAATTTTATTGACAAATCGATTTCGAAATTGCAGTTTTATTTTGGTTGTTGTTGTTGTTTTTGATTTTTTTTTTTTTGTTGCACATTATTTTAATGCTGCGAAAATTGCTGGCAAATTTGTACGAAATTGACACAAATTTGCGGTCGCGTATACCATTCATATATTTATATAAATAACCAGGCGTGCTGGCCACGGCTCCACGGACCCCCCACACATGAGCAGCCATATTGGCCTTCACAAGGTATTTTAATTACATTGCATTCGTAATTTCCTCGATGGCCGCTGCTGCACTTTTGATGGCTGTCGCGCAGCTGCCAGCGGCCAACTGATCCAGATCTCGGATCGATTCGGATTTGGATTCGGCTGGCAGCGGGTGGCTGTCTGTAATTGTACGGCTGGCTTGCCATGGCCGGAAGCGTTGCTACTCACCCGGGGCGCAGTTGCAGCTGCTGCGGCTGAAAGGCCACCAGCTCGTCGGCCATGCCGCCAATAAAGATCATCAGGCAGTTGTTTTTGGCGCCCAGCACGTGGCTGGCATTTATGCTCAGGTTGCCCCATTGTGTTGCATTGCGCTCGTTGGCATGCAGACACGAGCAGTCTGCAAGCAGTCAAAGTGCATTCTCATCAATTATGCATTCAAAATCCGTCGTCAATTCAGTCGCCAACAACTTACCAAGCCAAAGCTGTGACTGTTTCTGACTATTGCCAGCCACTCGACGGCCACTGGCCAAAAGCAGTGCCCAGAGCAAAGTTAAACAAGCGGCCGCCATCTCCAGCGGCCAAAATGAGACTGCGCTACGAGGTGCTCAGCATCGCGATGTTATCCTGCCACCTGCCAACGCTCCTGCGCCGGTGTGTGTGCTTTAAAAATAGACATGCGCCACCCCCTTTTCAGGGTGTCCGGTTGAGGTGCACAGATTTCACGATTTATTAAATTTAAGTTCCGGTTTTTATGAAGCTGCCCACACTGCGGCAGGTGTCGCCATCGCCGACCGTTAGTTTCCATCATTGTCCTTGCTTGTGCTTGTGGCGCCACTAACTAAAAACAGCTCTGACTTTGATAAGCTATTTTTAAGTGGATTTCATCTCACAATGATTGACAGTTAGAAGGGCTCGAGGCGACAAGCAACAAATTGGTGACGATGCTGGTTTTTTCTATTAAAATGATTTCAGGACTTAAAAGCCCATTGAATAACTGTGTTTTTATACCCTTAACCCATTAAAAACGGTATAATGATTTTGTACAAATGTATGTAACAGGCAGAGGAAAGCATCTCCGACCCCATTAAGTATATATATTCTTGATCAGGATAAGCAGCAAATCATCTTAAAGGGAAATTTGTCAATAAAACTAGAATATATTTAATAAGTGGGTTAAGGGTATTTCGTAGTCGAGCTCACTCGACTTCAGCAATCTTACTTGTTTCTAACTAGAGTCGTTACTCATATACATATAAAAAAAATTAAATTGAAAGAAAATTATATAAACACAAAAGTTCACGATATTTTTGCAATCTGCTTAGTGGTACAACTCTCCATATATTTTTAAATATATTTTATTTTGCATAACACCAGTCTTAATAAAATTATAAAATAAAATGAATAATTAAAGCTTCAAATTAATTTCCTTACAATTAAAATGAAGTGATTAAATATAAAATTTATATGAAAAAAAAAAACAAAATAATGGATACAATTTAATAATAACGTATAAAATATCTGGCATTTCAATATTTAGATAAAAATAAAATTAGATATACAAATATCGACTTTGTACTTACCATTTTGAAAGAGTTTTTCTAATTTAACATAGAAAGCTAAACGCCAAATACAATTTATTAAATACAACATTAACACACATGCGAGTATTTGTATAAAGTTTATGGATGTATCGAAATGTATAATTAGGATCCACCTGTTTGATTCATCTTGGCCCTGAACATGTCCGCCAACATTACAGCCTTGGTGCCATTCAGTTCCTCGTAGTCATAGGGCGCCATGTGCTCCTTGCAGCGCTCCAGCCATTGCTTGACATGCCTATAGGGCTTCAGTTCATAGTCAAGGGCCTCCAGTTGGGAGACGGTAACGAGCAGTGTCAGATCCGCAATGGTAAAATGATCGGCGGCAGCATATTCTCTACCCTGCAGAATTACATTCAGCCAGCCAACGGCTTCGGTTAACCTGGCTCGTTTGCCCTCATCTAGAGGGGCGCCAATAAACAATGTGGGATACTACAATGCATCAGAAGAGATTATGATAAGAGTGTGTCTTTGATTTGGAAGTCTAGCGGATACTCACATAGTAGTCAGTTAGGCGCATATACAGTGTGCCTAGGTCGAAATGTAGCCGCTGATCCACCAGTGCACGCACCCGTATATCCGAGGGATAAAGCTCGTCTGTTTTTCCATAGGCAGCAACCAAATATGAGAGAATGGCGCGACTATCAACGAAATTATGATCAACTTCAATCAATGGCATAGATCACAGACTTACCTTTCCCATAGCACCAGTCCCTGATCGTTGATTGTGGGCACACAATGTTGTGGATTAATGGCCACAAAATCGGGCTTCAGATTATCGCCCTCCATTATGTTGACGATCTTCAGTTCAAACTCCAGCCCGAGCATTTTGGCCAAAAGCAGAATACTGCGACATGGCGGACTGGGGGGCATATAGTAAAGCACTGGCGTGGACATTTTCCCACCTCTGATAAGTAGGCAGTAGACAAATTCGGTTACAATCTGTTCGGTTTGATTCATCAGTTACAACTGAAAGAGACTCCTTAAAATTGGCCAGCAAAATGGGCGACCCGAGCTGAGTTGCTCAATAGAAAATCAATGCATTGATTTTCATATGATTCATTAATGCAAATGACGAACAGAGGTCAAGTTTTCATTGGCCTTTAATTTTTAATAAGTAATTACAACTATTCTTTTGAAAGCAACTTTTGAGGTATTTAAAAAATAGAGTTATAAAAAACTATAATTAACAAATTAATAAAAAAAACTCTATTTACATTAAGAGAAAAACTCAAGTTAAACATTATTTATTTTTAATGCTACAAGTTATGTAATTTGTTAGACTTGTTTGTGGAACTACTTTAATAATTAAAATATCAGTTTTCACTTTTTTTTTAGTTTCCTTCACAATAGTAGAAGCAAACACATAATTAGTTTGAGTTGGAGAAACGATAATAAAGTATTTTCTAGTTAGTTGTTTGTTTGTTTATTAATTAGTAATTATAATTCACTTTAAAACTTTAATTTAAACAAAACAGAAAGAAAAACTTCTGCAATTATTTAAAAGGATATGTCTTGCAAAAACGCATTTTTTATAGGGTATACAAATGTCTAAGCACATAACATAACGGAGACTATCGGCGTCATTTTAATTGCCGACACTTTGCCTTACTTATTTATCCATTATTGATATGGGTCAGGGAAATGCCCTACCAGCTACATACTCACACAATCTTGTGCACCAGTTTGTGCTGCACTGTGGCCACAGAGTCGATGTCAATGCAGTTCCCCAGTGTGACTGAGAGTGTCGAGCTCTGCTGTCGTCGCAACGGAGCCAAGCAGTTGTGGTCCTTGCTGGCAGTGGTCCTCCTGCTGCTGCTGCTGCTGCTGCGATGATGTAATCTTGTTGTTTTAACTTTTCGACTGGGCTGTCCGTCGTTGTATCCGCCTGGCTGACTGTTTGAGTTTTCAGTATATTCATGTCATCGGTGGCTGTTTGGCGCTTTGTTTCATGTTTGTTTTGTTTTGCTATTTTCGTTTAGTTTTCATAGCGAACGTTACCTGGACGACCAGCGCGTCGCCTCTGCTAATGTGTGTTCACCTGAGTTGAGCTTGAGGTGGGTGCTGCTGCTTGATTGGGGGACGGCCGCCGAAACTCGGTCAGAATTTCGTGTTCGTGTTCCTGTTTTGTATCTAAAATTAAGCCACTACATAATTTGTTGTGGCTCCGTGTTTTATTTGTTATTGATTGCTGTAAGTCGTTCCGATTGAGTGCACCAAAAACTTGACAGGGGTGAGCAGCAAACTTAGGTTCGAAACTGAATGAGAATTCGCATTGGAGTTAACTTTTGCCACTTTATTGCCCAATCCAAATCGAGCAGAAGGTGTCTTGAATTCTTAGCAAAGCGAAATGAGGAATCAAGCTAAGAACAATACAGCCATGCACAATATTTTCACCAGCACTGTATCCCAACGATTGTCATGGCCACATAATTTGGCTACCTGCTAAGGGCTATTTGTGCAGGTAAGCCAGTGACAATGGGAGTTTTTGGAAAATTGTTGAAAATTCCAAAGGCATTTAGCTATTGAATTCCAGGAAAGTATTGACATTAAATGCAAAAGGGACAACGAAGAACGCAAGGACACCGGGCAAAACAAATGGCCGTGAGATGAGAGGACTATAAAGCAGGACTGCAGTGCAGGTCGCGTAATCAGTTGTCTGTGCAACTGAAGTGAAGCAAGTGCCTCAAAATGAGTTTTCGTAATCAGTTCAACATGTTGCTTCGTCTAATGCTCCTGCTTACCATATTGTACGAGACACACACGCTGCCGGCACTGGAAACTGCATCGGGTGCCACAAACGTCAATAGCCTAGAGGAGATGAATAAGCTACCAGACACCAACATCGATTCGAATTCATTAAATGAGCCAGTCTTAACTGTTGTCAATATAACCAGCCAGACAGGATCTGGCAACACTGAAGCGCAGGAATCTGCAGTGGTAAGTGAAAAACAACGCCAAAATTAAGAAAAAAAACAGTTGCCTAAACTAATCTTCTCATAGCCTGGTGATAATTTGGCCAGTGCTAGCAGCAACGAGGCAGTATCCATCTATCCCGGACTGATAACCCCTGAGGCCTTTCAACAGTACTTGAGTCAATACGGTGGTGCAGCGGGTTTGGCACCGCTTGCTGCCGCCTACCCGGCGCCAATAACAGGCGCGCCAGGCATCTATCCCTATCCGGGTCCCATAATGGTGCAGACCGGCTATGAAGGCTACTTGGTACCGGCGAATCCAGCCGGCTCCGGAAGTGATTCAGATGCAAGCACAACAATCACAGCAACAGCTCCTCCGCCCGGCTTAAATCCCCTAATGGCCTTTGCGTCCAGATTGCTGCCCACCATACTGATGTCCACGCTGTTTCGCATTGCTGCCGTTGTGTTATCCGCCGTGGGCGTCATTCTCTTTGGAGGTGCCATTACCAATGCTCTTTGCCGGCTGACGCCCATCTGTGAGATTCCTGGGAAGGCCGCTGACTATCTACGCTCTGGTGGGGCACAGGATGTGGGCCGCATGATAGCTGAGGAAATTACGCCGGAGCGTGTGAGGCGAACCACGGAATTTGTGCGCAAAGCTATTCACAAGTATCGCCAGCTGCAGACGCTCGTCGAGTAGGAGCATAAATAAAAAAGATTGAATCCATCTAGGAAGAACTTTGTTGCCACTAAATGGTTAACGTGATGAGATTTTGTGTTAATTGTAATAATTTGCTTGTAAACATGAATAACCGAAATATATACTTTTAATTGTAATCATTACAGTTTTTATCTAACTATTTTAAATATGAGTGGGATTATATATCTGGCTATTTTCAAGATCATTAAAACACTTATATAAAATCAGTGTGATCATCGCAATTAATCGTGAATTGTAGTTAGTAAAAAAAAGTTGAGTCACTCCTCAGACTGCTGTCTGCAAATATATTCAAATATTTATTCATATATAAACGTAATGGATTAAATTAGGTAATCTCATTGTTAAGTATTAAATTTCTTTAGTTGAATAGTCAATTTATTAGTATAGAAAATAATTTACGCAGACGCTGCCTTAAGCTTAGTTTCGAACCACGCCTTTGTCTGCTGCAAGCCCTCCCAGACTTCACTCCATGCGGGAACTTCCTTCTTGGCATTCTCAAACCACTTGGCTACGCTGGGATACTTGCTAAGATCGAAGTCCAAAACAGCAAATATCGAAACGTTGGACAGGATCGAAATATCGGCAATTGTCAGCTGACCGCCAGCTACATATTGCTGACCTTGCAGGAATGTGTCCAGATATTCAAAGGCATCTTCTATTTTTTTGTAGTCTTCTGGGTTACCGGGCTTGCCCTCACGAATTTGTGGGTAGTAATAGTCACCAAATGACTTGTTCAAAACACCCATATCGAAGAACAGTCGCTGATTGACTAAAGCCTGTTCCTTTGGGTCCTTGGGATAGAGGGAGTCGTCCTTGCCGTACTTCTCAACCAGATAAATGAGAATGGCACGAGATTCCCACAAAGCTAAACCGTTGTCCACAAGCGTTGGAACCGAGTGCTGTGGATTAATTTTCAAGAACTCCGGTTTCAGATTTTCGCCCTCAAGGAGGTTCACAGGTTTTTTGTTCAGCTCAATTCCCAGAGCCTTCGCCGTCATTATCACTGATGCGCATGGTGCCGATCCAATAATATAGTAAAAGTCCATGTTGAAAATAACGTCTTTCGCTTTCTAAATGTGAATGCCAACTGACGGAGAGTGAGTACCACCTTTGGGTTTTATAGCAAAACTACTGTTCATATTTATATATGATTATCTATGTTTAGTTTTTGGTTTGGCCATAGAAATATGTTTGTCATTATTACTTTTGGTTTCTCGCGTGTGACCATATAAAGGCTGCTATGAGTTGTCAACACTTTATCTATCTTATCTTTATCTATAGTTATTACGATCGATAACCGAACAATTTAAAATATAGTTATCAAAACGAAAGTACATTAAAAGAGTGTTCATGTGTATTTTCTATTTTGTAATTGTTTTTATTTATTTTTTTTTTTTGAATGAATTAATGCGGCTGACTTATTGGAACGAATACACTATACTAAACTCTCGCAAGAGTCTGCTGTACTCAAAACCCCAAAATTCACAATGAAATAGATAACATATTTATGATTAAACTTTTTTCGACACCCTTAGAGATAGAGACTTGAAACTTGGAACATATACTTGAAAGTACATTCAAAGCTAGAAAAATGATAAAATCGATATTTTATTGCTACTGTCAACAATTTTGGTTGTTAAGTTGTTGGCGATGTCC
This sequence comes from Drosophila kambysellisi, assembly GCA_035042185.1. NCBI lineage: Eukaryota > Metazoa > Arthropoda > Insecta > Diptera > Drosophilidae > Drosophila > Drosophila kambysellisi. Next base: position 1,563,860 of record JAWNLS010000855.1, read on the forward strand.
TTCAAAAAGCGGCATAAGCCACGCCCACCTCCGATGCCACCAGCCACAATACTTTTAAATGGCTATATCATCCGCAGTTTTTGAGTTTTTTTTGGACCAAGCCCCCATCCGCCGCCCCTAGGAAATCTATAAGACCATGTATCTTACGCAATTTTGAAGTCACACAATTTCAATGGTATATTGCTATTAACATCCTTCAAAAATCGGGAAAACAAATTCTGGACCACGCCCACTCCCGTTCCAAAAACCGATAAATGCATATATTTAAGAGCTACAGCTACCAAACTTGGAAGGAAGAATATTAGGAACCGTTTCTTTAATTTTTTTCAACCACGAGCCTTTCCGCCACAAATCTTCTGTAATTTAAGACCTATAGTGGCCAACTTCTAAGAAGGGTTACTAACTTATATCTACCTCAATCTGAAAAGCAAACTTGAACAGTATTTCTTGCCTGCACACAACTTATGGTATCATAGTATTTCGCTGTCGATTACGCCCGACTGCAACGTTATCTCTTGTTTTTTAATACTTCATACACTTTTTTTTAACGATTTCAATACTGCTTTTCTTTTGGGTCGAACTTTACTTACTGTTAAAAATGTTGATAAAAGAATTGAGAGTTAATAGAAAAACTTTATGTGTGTATGCAAACAACTTATTTTTAATATACTTTGATCTAAAATGAGTAAGTAAATATTTAATTTTTAGACAAATACAAATTTCTTAGAGTTTACTTATTTTTCAAGGTGTCAAGGTATGCTTTTAGTTTAAGCAAACCCTCTTGGTTTTCACTCCATCCAGGAGTCACCTTTTCGGCATTGGCGTACCATTTGGCAACATTTGGATAGTTGCTGATGGGGAAGCCCATTAATATAACAGTTGAAACCGAGGCCACGATGGCAATATCGGCGACTGTCAGCTTATTGCCGGCCACATATTGCTGTCCTTCCAAGAATGTGTTCAGGAAAGTGAAGGCGGATTCTACCTTCTTGTACTTCTCAGGATCTGCTGGCTTATTAAGGCGGAATTGCGGAACGTAATATTCGGCGAACGATTGGTACAGCACGCCCATATCGAAGTAGAGGCGCTGATTCACTAGTGCACGCTGCTGGGGATCCTTGGGATAGAGCGAGTCGTCCTTGCCGTACTTTTCAACCAGGTAAACAATAATAGCACGGGACTCCCACACTGAGAAGCCATTATCCACGAGCGTTGGTATCAAATGTTGTGGATTGATCTTTAAAAACTCAGGCTTTAATTGCTCCTTCTCGCTAGTGTTAATGAGCTTCTTATTCAGTTTAACACCCAATGCGGCAGCCGTCATAAGGACGGAACGGCATGGCGGAGAGGCAGGTGAATAATAAAAGTCCATTTCAAATTATTGTTACTGTCAAACGCTTTCAAAGTGTAAGAGAGAACTGAATTCTCTGGCGTGTTGCCCAAGCTAATATAGTCAGGCGGACCAGACTTACTCAGCAAAAAACTAATTGGTCGTTATCGCTCTGGCTGATTCGGTCATTATCTGCCGGTGGGTTTGATAAATTGCTTGTCATTGTTGCTCATGTGGGAAGTAAATAATAATAGGTAAGAATACTCTAGTCGAAAGTGATTGACTAGGAGATACTTTGAAGACATATTCTAAATACATACATATATTCCTTTAAGCACAGTTTAACAAACACGAAACTAAAACTCAACTGAGACTGAATTTAAATTGAAGCTGTGATCAGTTGTTGATAAAATTAGATGACTCAATTAAATTACTGCTGATCAAGAATATATATATTTTATGTGGCCGGGCACGTCTCCTTTACTTTGTAACAAACTTCGCGATAAAATTATAACGTCAACAACCTTTGCCAACTCGATTAAGGGTATATCGTAGTCGAGTTAACTCGACTACAGCATCTTACTTGTTTTATTGTGTCCTCCTCTTCAAATTCACTTATCAGTGAATAACCTTGGATCACTAGTGAAGCCTCAATCTAGCTAAGCAGATTCCAACTACAAAATAAAAACTAAATTATTACGCTCTCTTATACCCCAAGTATATTGAATACCTTAAAGATATTTATTTGTTTGTCTTTAAATAGTAATAATTTTTGTATAATTCGTATTTATATATAGCTAAAAATCACAGATATCTGCGGTATTTTATCGACCAGACTATATATAAAATGGGCGTTAAAAATATTTTATGTCTTCTAAATGTAACCATAAGTTGTATTTACCCTATCCTTGCTTTTTGATTGTTACAGAGTATTAGGTAAAATATGGTGATCTTTTTGATCTCTTGACTCTCTCTTAATAAGATCTCTTCGTTTCCAGTTGCTCTTTACTGCTCAAAGCTTTTTGGATACTCTTTGTCGAGTTTCATTATTATTATACCCTGCATTCGTCAAAATGGATAAGCATAGAGTGTATTATGAATTGTATGTAATAATAAACAAAAAAAAAAAAACAGATATATCTCTATTTGGTTATAGGCAATAGTAGATCAAAAGCTGATTCAATCTACCTAAATCCGCTTTTTATCCAAAAATTGATAAAAATCGGTTAACAAATGACCTTGGGTATAAGTAAAGTACACGCAAAGTACATGCAAATTTTTACGATCTGTGATAGATTAAACTACAGGGTATCTTTAATTCGATATGTATGTGACGTACATATGTATGTAGGCAAACTGGTTGTCCAGTCATCTGAATAGTGTTTTTTTCACATAGACACCGTGACTTTTCCATTTATTTCATACCCTCCGTCAGATATCGGTGCGTAAAATTCCAACCACCAATGGTGAAATTATGTACAAATGCGTAAGTTGTGTGTTTAGTATGTTTTGGGGTTTCCTCAAGGCTTCGAATAGTCTCGTTTTTGGTAGAGTGACTAACCAGAGCTCTCTCACCTGACGCGGAATTTGTCAGCCTCTTTCCGACTGACGCATCGTTTGCTCTTTCGTACTGTCGTATTCCACAGAGAGCAGAGCAATGCTTGAGTTGTTTACAATTAGGTAACTTTGCATAGTCATGCTGATAATATACTTTGCGAACTACAAACTTGATTAAAAAAAACTGCAAAATGTTTGTAGAATATTCGAGTGCTATTTATAAAGAGCAACTTGCTTTTAAGTGTTTTGAGTAAATAAAAATTTGTGTATTTCATCAGTGAGTTATTGTCTACAGCAAATTTATGATAGTATCAAATTTTAATCAATATGTAATATGATGTGGTTTTGTGTACTTTTGATTATTCATATCATTGTGAAAGCATCCACATTTATGTCCTAAGCAGAAAAGGGCATTTTCTTTGATATTTCAAAGGTTATTAAAATAATTACAAGACAATAAAATATGGAATGCATACTAATCACTACGTACATATTTCGATGTAGATATGTATTTAAGATGTTTGATTGTGTTACTTGCTTGCTTGTGACATTACTTCGTAAATTGGTTTAATTGACATTAGTAGTCCTTAGCAACGGTACATTTCTGTTGTGGTTCAACTAACTCCCGCAATCATTATTAGAAATGCCATTGTTGAATTACAGCTTTTGGTCACCCTTAATGACAAATTAATACATAGAAACTTATAGAAAGTGAGATACCTACATACACAAGTTAACCTTAAACAAATGAACTTGGTAAATGTGATTGTATGTGTACATATATGTATGTATTTTACATGCCTTGATCGGAAACGCTTTTATTCTCAATCGATCGTTTGCTAACGGTGTGGGTAGTTTGATTTATTTAAAATATAAATGTACATATGTATGTATGTGTATATGTCCGCTGGTATACAGTTTGAAATGCTCAAGGTCATTGGTATATTACCCATTAGTCGACATCTACTGAAATAAATACACATGTAATTAATCGCTGCAATCTTAAAATGTGTTATGTAATTACATATGTACATCAATTTCTGCGGGAAGTATATAAATAATATTACATCAAACAATACAGATGCGATTTGAAAGACTGTACTTGTAAGTTAATGTGCTGGTGCCAACAAACAGCTGCGTGATTGTTTTTAAATATGTACATACATATGTATGTACATACATACATATATAAACAAGTGCCTCAAGTTCCAGTCAACAGCTGCAAAATTACCAACAGAATTCGCACAAAAGGCAGTAAGCAAATATGTTTATAATTTAGGTAATAGAATATTGTATTGCTTATATGTATGTGTATAGCAATACAGAGCCAGACATATACATACGTACATACGTATGTATATCTAAATTTATACATACATATGTACATATATTATAAAGTGGGATAAGAGGGAATTTTAAACAAAATTTGAGCACAAACAGCAAACAGAAATGAATGCCGAAAAATACAACTGTATGTGAATAAATTAGTAAATGAGAAGAATGAGATGAGAGCGCTGAGCGGCAAAATGACTTTTCTAAAATTGCGCCGATCCACAATGTGGTGCAACGAGTTCATTAGAAAGCTGCCGCTTTCTGTGGCACCACAAGTGAAGGGTATACTACTGCATGCCTCATGTGTTTGTTGTTGGCTACAATTTTTATTATATTCGCATCCCAGCCTCAAAGCACAGACTTTGGAAAATTGAATGTATGTATGTATGTAAATACATCAGCCATGTACATTATATTTGTATGTACATACAGACAAAGCTACGTTCAAACAAACATACATACATATGTACATACTTACAAACATACGAAAGCAATGGCAAACACGCGAAATGAACTAACGCTGCTAGTGGTCGCTCTTTATGGTCGCTTGCTTTGTATTTAATCTCACTTATGTACATATGTATGTACACATACATGGGTGTGTATGTATAAATATGTATGTGTGTGATATACGCTCCCCCCCACGATCCACAAATTCCGTCAAGTTTGTTTGCCGGTTTTAGTGTATTATCATTTCGGGCTGGCGGCTGCTCGCTCGTGCTCTCTCGATTCTCATACAGCCGACGAGGTCTATAAAAGCTGACCGACTCTCCAGAAACCCATCAGTGTTGCTTGATACTTGGTACAGTGCGTCGCGTCCTAACTACAATCCAAAAAGTAAGTGTCTACGTGTAAAATATATTTATATAAATATGTGTATATAAAAGTGCTCTTGTGTTTGTATGTGGCAAAGAACTTGTAAAAAAAAGAAACGACAATAAAAAAGGAAACAGTTAAAAAGAATAGTCATTTGTTAAAAAAAAAAAAACACGACATGCTTTGTGCTTCTCATTTTTCTGTAATTATGGACCCTGTCGTCTAATCGTTTGTTGTTTTCGTGTGTTTTTTTTAATTATAGTAAAATGGCTGACTTCTACTATTTGCCCGGCTCCTCGCCCTGCCGCTCTGTCATCATGGCCGCCAAGGCCGCCGGTGTTGAATTGAACAAGAAGCTGCTCAATCTGCAGGCCGGCGAGCATCTGAAGCCGGAATTCTTGAAGATCAATCCTCAGCACACCATTCCAACCCTGGTGGACAATGGATTCGCCCTGTGGGAGTCGCGTGCCATCCTTGTCTATCTCGTGGAGAAGTACGCCAAGACCGACTCTCTGTACCCCAAGTGCCCCAAGAAGCGCGCAGTCATCAATCAGCGACTGTATTTCGACATGGGCACCCTGTATCAGAGCTTCGCCAACTACTATTATCCCCAGGTGTTCGCCAAGGCGCCCGCCGATCCGGAGGCCTTCAAAAAGATTGAGGCTGCCTTTGAGTTCCTCAATATCTTCTTGGAGGGTCAGACCTATGCTGCTGGTGATTCACTGACTATTGCCGACATTGCCTTGGTCGCCTCTGTGTCCACCTTCGAGGTGGCTGGCTTCGACATCAGCAAGTACGCCAATGTGAACAAGTGGTACGAGAATGCCAAGAAGGTGACCCCCGGCTGGGATGAGAACTGGGCAGGGTGCTTGGAGTTCAAGAAATACTTTGAATAAGCTTTATACCTATATTGAAGTATTATATTTTATATAATAATTTATTCATACTTAATCACGAAATGCGATTTGAAATCGTTAATTGTTGTGTGCTTTTTTGCTTCAAACCAGCGTTGTATGCAAATTAAACTTTTTTCTTATAATAAAAGAGTGTTCTTTTTTTGAACACAATTTAAGAGATTATATTTATGACTTTGATGCGCACAAAAACTAACTGTATTTGGGTTGTGACTTGGACAAATATTAAACTTTGTTTGCCGGTTTTAGTGTATTATCGGGCTGGCTGCTCGCTCGTACGCTCTCGATTCTGATACAGCCGACGGGGTCTATAAAAGCTGACCGCCTCTCCAGAAACCCATCAGTGTTGCTTGATAGTTGGTAAAGTGCGTCGCGTCCTAACTACAATCAAAAAGTAAGTGTCTACCTGTAAAATATATACATAAATACATACATATGTGTATATAATAGTGCTCTTGTGTTTGTATGTGGCAAAGAACTTGTAAAAAAAGAAACGACAAAAAATATAAAAAAGTTAAAAAGAATAGTCATTTGTTAAAGAAAAAAAAAACACGACATGCTTTGTGCTTCTCATTTTTCTGAAATTATGGACCTTGTCGTCTAATCGTTTGTTGTTTTCGTGTGCTTTTTTTATTAAAATATAGTAAGATGGCTGACTTCTATTATTTGCCCACCTCTGCGCCCTGCAACGCCGTCATCATGGTCGCCAAGGCCGTCGGTTTTGATTTGAACAAGAAGCTGCTCAATCTGAAGGCCGGCGAGCATCTGAAGCCGGAATTCGTGAAGATCAATCCTCAGCACACCATTCCCACCCTGGTGGACAATGGATTCGCCCTGTGGGAGTCGCGTGCCATCCTTGTCTATCTCGTGGAGAAGTACGGCAAGACCGACTCTCTGTACCCCAAGTGCCCAAAGAAGCGCGCAGTCATCAACCAGCGACTGTATTTCGACATGGGCACCCTGTACCAGAGCTTCGCCAAATACTACTATCCCCAGCTGTTCGACAAGGCGCCCGCCGATCCGGAGGCTTTCAAAAAGTTGGAGGCTGCCTTTGAGTTCCTCAACATTTTTTTGGAGGGTCAGACCTATGCTGCTGGTGATTCACTGACTATTGCCGACATTGCCTTGGTCGCTACTGTGTCCACCATCGAGGTGGCTGGCTTCGATTTCAGCAAGTACGCCAATGTAAACAAGTGGTACGAGAATGCCAAGAAGGTGACCCCCGGCTGGGATGAGAACTGGGCTGGGTGCAAGGATTTCCATAAATACTTTGAATAAGCTTTATTCCTATATTGAAGTATTATATTTTATATAATAATTTATTCATACTGAATCACGAAATGCGATTTGAAATCGTCAAATACAATTTAAGAGATTATATTTATGACTTTGATGCGCACAAAAACTAACTGTATTTGGGTTGTGACTTGGACAATATGAGTGCAATAAATTATCAAACATGTGTGGGAGGAAAAGAGAGAGCTGACGATCGTATTCAATTCAATTGTGTTCGAGCGTGCTCTTAAATATATGTACATATGTACATATGTATGTTGAGTGTATCCGCAAACAAATGCACATGAGACATACATATGTATATATATACATATATGTATATATCTGTGCACTTTCTCTCTCTATCTTTCAAGCAATCTGTCACTTTATAAAAGGAAAACAAAACTTGCTCTATTGAGTGCTGTACTTGGCATTTTTCTGTGTCTTTTTCTCTCTCCCTCTCTTTCTCCCTTAAATGCCGGCCGGTATATTTCCATAAGCAAAGGCAGTAAACAGAAAGCTCTTTTGTTTGAGAAAAATTACTTATTTTATAGTATACGTAAGTATTTAAGTCAGCAATTGTAGATATTTTTATTAATCATAAGTCTTAAAACTTGTAGTTAATGCAAAATGCTTATCCATTTACAGAGTTTCGTAATCGGCAATTTCAAATGTAAGCCTAATTAGAATTTATGATTTGTTGCCATACTGTGTGATTTAAGGTATCAAAATTCATAATGCTTCTCTGATTCATTGATTCATTTTATCCCGATGAACACATCGCTTGAGCACATTATATTTGAGCTATATTTATATTTACTATCTACAGTTGTTGGAAAATACCAAGACGATAGACAATTCAATTCACTGTTGATAAGTTAAATGTAGCTGATTTTGCACACCTGGCAACCAGTTCCACAGTTGAGGTTAGTGGGTATATTTTTAGCAGGTATGCTAAATTGGCCGAGATTACCATAAATAATGCACCTGCTGGAAGGAAGCTACGTGTATTGCAAAAAGATTTTTTGTTGTTTTTATGGAATCTTTCGGATATGAATATAATTATCTACAGATTCTTAGGTAATTGTTATCACAATAAGCTTTATATGAAGTTCCATATAGTCAACGACTTGCAAAACTTTGATTATTCAGTGTTGTGCAAGTCATCTGAGGACAGTGCTTATGAGTGTGTACAAATGTAGGTGGGGTGCTGATAACACCATGTTGTTTACAACTAAAAAAATAGCGATAAGATATAAAATACCTATTTTTAAAAGCTCTGCACTCAACAGTGATTAGCTGAAATATAATATATAAAACAATGAAACAGGCAAAAAATTAATCACTTTTTTCGAGCATTGATTTAAAGTTTTCAAAAGCGCTAAATTGATTGACACATTATGTAGAGCTGTGTTCCAGTCTCTCTGGCGAATCTAAAAACAATAATTTTGTCAATTAACACCTTGCCCAAATTATTATTTGATATCTATGTAGTATATATGTTCATACAAGTTCCAACATTGGCTCAGTTGCTTGGCTTTTTCTTAAAAGTTGAGCTTGTCGGGTTTGTTGAGCTGATTCAACGAGAAACCCGAAAACAGGTAAAACTATTACTACATATAAAAGTTGCTTACACATTTTTTTTGTTAGACATTTATTACGTCATCCAAAGAAAGTGATTATCTCGAAATGCTGGCTATGCTTGGCTGGATTTTATTGTCTGTTTGGTTGATTATCTTTAGTCGTTTTGTGACAGCTTTTTATTGAAACGAAATGTTTTTCATTTTTTGTTTTTTTTTTTTTTTTTTAATACACCTCTAACAGTGTGCAAATGGACTTCTATTATCGACCCGGATCTGCGCCCTGTCGAGCGGTCATTATGACGGCCAAGGCAATTGGTGTTGAATTTGATAAGCAGATTTTCATCAACACGCGCGCCGGAGACCAGTTCAAGCCGGAGTATTTGAAGTTGAATCCACAACACACCATACCCACACTGGTGGACAATGGCTTCTCACTGTGGGAATCGCGTGCCATTATGGTCTACTTAGTGGAGCGGTATGCCAAGGACGATGCCTTATACCCGAAGGATACCCAGAAGCAGGCGCTGATCAATCAACGCTTATACTTTGATATGGGCACACTGTACAAGAGCTTTGCGGATTATTACTATCCGCAGATCTTTCAGAAGCAGTCACCAAATGAGCAACACTACCAGAAAATTGAGGTTGCTTTTAAGCTGTTGAACACCTTTCTGGAAGGTCAAAGTTATGCGGCTGGCGATAGCCTAACCCTGGCTGATATTTCCCTGCTGGCGTCGGTTTCCTCCTTCGATGTGGCGGGTTTTGACTATAAGCGTTATGGCAATGTGGCCAGATGGTATGATCTGGCTAAGCAGGTAACTCCCGGCTGGGATGTCAACTGGTCGGGTTGCCTCGAGTTTCGCAAGTACTTTGACAATTAAGCGACAGTCATGAATTATGTTTCTAATAAAGAAAGCCTTATTTTATTGCACTTGATTCATTAACTACACACTAAACATTGCACTTGGTTCACTTAATAACTAAAACAATGAGTTCGATTTGCTAAACTCGAGCGGACGTCGAAAGGACTGCTCCAGGTTATGTAACCGCTCCTCCAAATCATTCATCGAGTTGCGCAACGCATGTCCCCGTGGACGTAGCGATATTTGTGGCGAGTGCTGCATTAGATCGTCCTTGACACCGGAAAACGAATGACGCACACAGGAGGAGCGCTTCTCGAACTTGGTGTTCTGATAATGCGGATGTGGCTGCTGATGCTGATGATGCGTACGATGCTCGCAGTTGCCAGTGCGGCAATTGTGCGTCACCAGTGGTTCATCCGTTTTCAGTGAGTCCTCGTAGGTATCACTGCGGCAAGAACAACCCAAATTGTTAGCATCTACGATCAGTAATTCATTTTTTGACACCCACCTGCTGTCCGTGTGTGGATTCTGGCGCAGCTCCATGTGCGCCTTGGCATGCCTGGGGCAGAGCAGGTCCGCATTGCTGGCACGCTTGGAGCTGCCGTGCTGAAAGGAATCGGGCGATGTTTCATACAGCTCACGACTACTGAGAAACTCCACGCCCGAATCCTGGCCAGTGGAGTGCAGCGAGAACAGCGACGTTTCATAATTGTTGCTAAAATGATACAGTTTAATCAGGAGCTCAAGTCAAGTGTACATCACAGCCATATACCCTGTACTCTTAATCAATTCTTAATCAGCTTCCATAGACAAACAATAAATAAAAACTTGCTCTGCATTTATTTAAGTAAGTCTAAATATTGTAAGTTTAATCTTTGAAGCTCTAAAAAAAAACCGTTTATGTTCAATTAAGGACAATTTACTTAAGATTATGAAAAAAGAGAATGATTTTTCGGCAAATAAGTATGAACATAACATCGACAAATCTTAAGAATAAAATAAATAAACGGAAAAACATCCCACATTAATGGGATTTTGGTGTAATACGAAAGAATGGAGTTAAATTGTCGACATCTAAACTTCCCTTTACATTTGGGAAATTAAAGGATTTTTCCTATGAAAGCTAAGAATTTGTTGTCTTAGCAAAGTCAACTTGGTAAACTAACAAAGTTTTCCATCTATCCACCTATTGTTTCTATGGGAACCATATGATAAAGTAGTTTAAACAGATTGTTCCTATGACACGCACTCTATCAGTCTATATACAAATGTGATCTGCTCTTCTTCATTTCGAAGGGTACAGGGTATTGTTGGCTTTTGTTTTATATCTTTCCAGGTCATACTCACAGATTGTTCACTGGCTGACAGGAATTGTATTTAAGCACAAATGGAGCATTGCCATCGGTGGTAGTTGCTGCTGCTGCTGCTGCCGCTGCCGCCTTGGCAATGGACTTGGGCAGCGGCACATCAATGTATTCCCGCTGGCACTGCTGCTGCCTGGGATTAGAGAATCACTTTAATTTGAACCAGTTCTGCAAGGCAGCGACGTCACCACGATCAACTCACTCGTTCAGGTACTGATGATGCTGCTGCTGTGTGACCAGCGCCTGTTGCTGATGATGCTGGTGCAGCTGCTGTTCCAATTTCTCGGTAGCCGTTGCCGTCGACTGCGTCTGAGCCGAGGAGCACACCGATTCGGGCATGAAGGCGCTTGTCGGACGCTGCCCGTTGCTGCTGCTGCCGCCCTTGCTGCAGCGCTGAGTGTGGCGCATCTGGCGCTGGCGTCGCTGCTGCGATCGAGACTGGTTGATGCCCGCTATGGTATAGGTGAGACCGGCTTCCGAGGCGGCAAAGTCGCGCTGCGACCACAGCTGGCTGTTAAGTAAATGGCTTATTGAGTGGCTTTGACGACACTCACATTTCACATTCCGAAATCGCATTTGAGATGCACTTGTCAACACAACTGCAGAGCTAAGCTTAATTGCCAGCTGATTTGATGGCTCTGCGTGCTTTTGTTGCTGTTGTTGTTGTTGGTTTGTAAGTTTTTTTTTTTACAGTTAGATTTCCAGCGGCCAGGTAACAGCAGTAACAGTAGCCGGTTATTTACTGCACCACTAGACAACCAACCAACCAACAACAACAACAACAACAACTAAAGCATTCGATCTTGACTTTAAGATTTATTTGACGGCCTTACACTAAGTATGTAGTTTAACTTTATGTATGTATGCAAATATATGTATCGTTGAGCTACAGTCTTTCAGTTCAGCAGTGTGTGTGTGTGTGTGTGTTAATTTCGTTTACCGTTTTTGACGCAGGCACAGGTAGCAACAGGCGGCTATAATGGCACCCAGACTGATCAGCGCCAACAGCACCAGTGTCACAAATTCCAGGCCGCCCACATAGCTGGCGGTGGAGGCGTGCGTGGGTCGCGCTGCCTGTCCAAAGTCGGCCAATTCGATAATTCGCGGCATTGCCTTACTGCTGTCCACATGCTGCTGCTGCTGCTGCTGCTGCTGCAGCTGCAAGGCATCCAACTGTAAGCCGGCCAAGGATCTGCAAACAGAATGAATATTACACATATCATTTTCTGTAGATAGCGCCTTTGGTCATTTGAATTGCTTACTCTTGCAGCTGCTCCATTTCCACAATCGAATTGGTGTGCGGATCCACGGCGTAAATGTAGGCATTGGTGCTGTCCAACAGACAGACAAATTAATACACAAAGTTATTAGCAATTCAGGTGGATGGAACAACCCAAACCACTATTAATTCTGATGGTATCATTTTCACAATAAATAAATCCTAATCTATTTGTATGAAAGACAATTAAATTTATATAACGATTACTAAAAATCATAGTTTGGCCTCTAGATTAATCGTACATTTAAAGTTGGAAACGTGATTTTGGATCGGAACATAAGTCAAAACTATAGTCCGAAAATCGGCATATCGGCATATGGGCACATGTCGAACCTTCAAAATGCCATAACTTCGTCAAAACTCAACGCTTTTTCATAGTTCTCCTCCGATTTCACATAATTATATATACGCATTTTAGTTTTACTTACGCCACTTCAGTTCCGCTTGAATTCGGTTCCAGCAGACGGACTCGGACATCCTTTCCAATTGCACCGCTAAGGGCCTCCATTAGGCTATCGATGCGCCGCTCAACATCCACCGGCTTGCCGGCCACGACGAGACGCACCTGCTTGGCCTCGTCTATGATGTAGACAAAGACGTTGACAATGCCGCTGCGTCCATCGTCGGCACCCATGCGATCGGTGGCCTTCACATCGAAACCGTAGATGCGCTCGTCCAGCGGAAGATCACCCAGTAGGCGAATGTTGCCCGTTAGATCATCGACGCCAAACAGACGAGTGGGTTCATTCAACAGACGATAGCGTATCTCCGCATTGAGTCCCTCGTCTGCATCCTGTGCACCGACACGGGTCACATGATATCCAAAGCTAGCGCTGCGTGGCAACACGGCCACAATTGGCTGGCCATTGCCGCGGAACTTGGGTGAATTATCATTTTCATCTGCGATGCGCACCAGGATGCGGCACTCGCTGAGCGAAAGTCCCTCGACGCGCTCATCCACTACTGGATAGGAGACTCTGGCATAGTTGCGTGCCTCGCGACTGATGCGATCGGCGCGAACCCGCAGCTGATAGCGTGCGATATGCTCCCGGTCGAAGGGCTTGAGGGCGTAGAGCAGCATATTCTTGGCATCGTATTCGAAGGGTGGATGGGCGTCGGACTCGTCGAGACCCTCCTCCAGCCAAAGCGACCAGCGGTAGTTTTCGGCATTCAGGCCGGCTGTCAGATTGAGACGCATCACCTCGATAGGCGCCTCATTGTTCTCTGTCAGCTGGACATCGTAGTAGGAGTGCTGGAATATGGTCACATTGATTGGAATTTCGGGCTTGGGTGCCGCCGTTGGCTCCGTCACTGCCTGACCCTGCAGATTGATAAGCACCACGGCTGTGGCTGAAAGCGCTGGACTGCCAAGGTCCGAGGCAATAACAGACACATTCAGGTGCTCATAGTCATTGTAGCCACGAATGTTGGATACTGTGGAAATGGTGCCGTCGCGGGAGTCTATCTGAAAGACGGGTGCATGCAGCTCCTGATGAAGTATGGAATAGAGCACCAGTCCATTACCATTGCCCACATAATCCTTGTCAATGGCCGTCACCTGTTTGACAAACATGCCCGGCAGCGTGCTGCGATCCAGGTACGCCTTATAGACGGGTACCATCATTGTGCGATCCGCCAAGTCGGCTATGAATTTGACCGCCTTGGTCTGGTCATCGTAGCCAATGAACTCGGGTCGATTGTCGTTGATGTCCAGCACATTCACCTCGACATCCACGCTGCTCGACAGCCGATGCATAGGCTCTGCATTATCGCTGGCGATCACCTGAAAATTGTACTTGGCCCGTAACTCCCGATCCAGCTGCCCGTTTATCTTGAGTACACCCGAGGTGGCCTTCACTGTGAAAGGCAGCTGCTGATCACCCAGCGAATACGTTATATTCGCATTCTCCCCATAGTCCATATCAATGGCCAGCACCTGGCCGAGCACGCTGTCCTTGTAGTCACCCTCGGCTGTGTCGAAACTGTACCAGGATTTCTTAAAAGCCGGCACATGGTTGTTCACATCGATGACTGTGAAGCGAACGCAGGTGGAATCCCTCAAGCCATCAATATCGGTTACGCTCAGATTCAGCCAGATCTCAATGTTGGCTGCCAAGGGATAGTTGACGGTCACCTCGCCACTCAGCTTGTCAATGGCAAAGTGGCGCACCGTTTGCATCTTGATCATTGGCATACCAGGAGATCGCTCCACTTGCTCGCCCAGCAGCTCGTAGTGGAGCTGGGCATTTCGACCGAAATCCTCATCGCTGGCACTCAGCTGAAGCAGTTTTGCTCCCACTGGCGTATCCTCATATATTGCGAACAAAGGACATTTAATTGGGATGCCTCGTGATGTCCGACGTCGTGATTTGGCTCGACCCACAACTCCGACGCTAACGCTGCGAGCCTTCTCCCTCTCCGTGTGTAATCTCGGCGAGCCGGGTATGTGGTAAGCTGGTGGCGCCATCATCATCGAAGCAGCACCAGCTGGCGGCAATACCATGCCATTTGAGCTCTCCACAAAATAGATCTCCATATCCGTATTGTATTCGCGTATCTCCAAGCGAGAGTCCTTGAACACCGAAATTCGCTCAAATATGGGTCCATTATCGTTGACATCCGCCACGAGAATGGTGAGATGCGCATAGCCCGACAGTCCCCCAATGTCCGCGGCAACAATCTTAAGATTGTACAGCTGTTGCTTCTCCCTATCCAGGCCGCGTTTGCCCGTATAGCTGATGCGAAAATAAGGAGCAGAGCTGAGCTTGAAATTCGACTGCATGAACGAGGTGTGCAGTTCCTGGTATTTGAACTCATCATTCCACTGATCGGTCAGATTGAATATGTTAAAGGCACCTGTGGTGGGTGGCAACTTGTGCTGACTGTTATTACTTCCAGCGGTTGAATTAACATACTCGATGCTAAACTGATCGCTGTAGTCACCCTGCAGTTGGACGCGAAACTCAGCGTTGGATCCCTCGTCGGCATCGCTGATCTGGATGGCCTGATTCATGGAGAGCTCGGTGCCTAGAGCACAGTTCTCATTGATTAGGCCGACGTAGGTGAGTCCATTGAACTTGGGTGCATTATCGTTGACATCGTCCACCTTGATGTTGACCTGATAGATGCCAGCGCCGCTCACCAGACCCGTGCTATACTCCACAATCACTGTCAACTCATAGCTGGCCTGCTGCTCCCGATCTAAGCCAATCAGGGTCAGCAGTGTACCATCTTCGGTTATGGTTATCTTATTGATCACTTCCTGCTGGTTGGCTATGATATAGCGCAGCTTCAGATTTGTGTCTCCCGCCAGGCGACGCGGCAGTCGCCGCTTGGACTTCGAGCTGCGACTGCGATTGCGACTCCGGAAGCGACTGCCTGTGGTGAGATTGGCACTGCCCACAGCTGTGGTGAGTTCACGATAGCTGCCCAACTCATTGTTGGCCACATTCAGAGCATTCTTGTAGAGCAGCTGGCCAATAATGCCACCCACCAGATTCTCCTCCACATGGAAGTTGATGATATTCATATTGATTTCTCTGCAAGTCAAATATTAAACCCAGATAAATTAGTTGTATTCAAGTTAGTTATGATTGATAACAAATATTTTCAAATCAGATTCTGAGATTTTGTTTTAGTTGGTTCTTTTAGTTAATATATATATATATACTCACTCAATGACTGGTCGCAGTGGAACCTTCTCCGGTGCTGGCTTGCTTACTATGTGTATGGTGAGGTTCGTTATCAGGACACCCTCATCGGTGAGCTCCGGGGAAGCTGCTGTTGACAGCGGAGGTGAGCTGCGTGACACGATCAACGGCTGCGATGAATTTGCAAAGAGCTACAATTAAATTTAAAACACTTTAGTTCACTTATGAATACTTTAAATTTCTGATTCCTACTCACATAGTTGGCCACTGCTTCAAAATGATAGATTTGCCTTTTGAATTCGGATAACTCGCGGATGACTGTGATAATGCCGGATCTCTCCTCGATGGCAAACGGCACACCCTCCGAATATGTGTGCAAGAGATCGTACATTATCTCATCTTCACCATCGTATATCAGTGTGGTGCGCACCTGACCCACCGATGTGCCCAGCGGTGTATTTGCACCCACCCAAAACTGATAGGGTGCGCCCAAAAAATCAATCGCTTGATCATCGATGGTTGCGTACACCTCAATGGTGATCACAGCCAAGGAGAAGCGACGCTCTGAGGGATTCGTCGGCTGATCACTGGCCTCCACAAATACTGCAATGCGACCGCGTCGCAAAGGTCCGGCCACATAGATAGTGCCATTTTTGCTGTCCAACCGAAAGGGTATATAGCCGCTGCCCTTGGGCCGCTGTAACTCATACAGTAGCTGACCATTGGGTCCCTCGTCCGGATCGTGGGCGGCCACCCGACCAATTTTCGAGCCCACTGCTGCAGTGATGGGCACTTTGAACTCGAATAGATTGCCATGATCGAACTTGGGATTGTTGTCGTTGCTGTCGAGCAGTGTGATGTCCACTCTCACCATACTGGGACCCGGTGTCTTCAGATGCTTATCGTCGAGATAGGAGGGATTACGCTCCAGTGCTTCCACTCTCAGCTGTATGGATCTGCGTTGCTCCCGATCGAGCAGTCGATCATCGCGCACTGTAATCCAGCCGGTGCGGGAGTCAATGCGAAATGCACCCGAAGATGTTTGGTTCTCCACAAGATTGTAGACGAACTCGGAGTTTTCACCCTGATCCCGATCAATGGCGTTCACCTGCAATACACTGAAGCCAGTGGGCAGATTCTCCACAATGGATATGTTGTAGAAATCGGCCTCAAACTCGGGCACATTGTCATTCAGATCGAGCACCTCCACTTCGATGCTGGGGAAAGGAATTTTAATTAGGATTACATAGGTGAATATCAATGGCAATACTCACCGCGCTAGGGCTTTCTTCAATGGGTTATCCTTCTGTCTAGCCTCAAGTTGAACCACAAAGGTATTTCCCGGCAGACTCTCCTCTTCCAGATCGATCTCTTTCTGCAGATACATAACCCCATTGTGGGCATTCACCCGAAACAGCTGTCGTTCATTCCCCGAGATGATGTCATACACTAGAGTGGCATTAAGTGAATCCTGATCGAATGCCATTATCGGTGGTGCAAAGTACAGCGGAATACGTATCGGCATTCCTGTCATCGGATAGAACTCGTTGATCCTGGTGCGATAGACACCCTCAGTGAACTTGGGCGGCAGATCGTCCACATCCTTAACATTGATGGTGATCGTGGTGTTGGCCTGGTTGGCGGGCGTTCCCCGATCCCAGACAATGATGGGCAACTTGAATTGACGTATGCCATTATCAAAATCTAGCTCTCGCTTAAGTATTAGCAGCGGTCGATGCGGACTTTTAAGTACAAAATATGGTCTGCCATCTGCGGATAGCTGTTCCGGAATTGTGGACATGGTGAACTGCACCTCCGAGTTGGGTGTATTGGGCTTATCGCGATCAAAAGCCTGCACGCCATCAAAGATGATGCTATCAACCGATGTATTCTCATCCACATCAACCACATATGGCACATTGAGAAACTCGGGCGCATTGTCGTTGACATCCTCTATGTAGACAGTGATGGAGAGATAACTGCCCTGTGGGTACAAAAATTAAAAAACTTTTCAAATGTCTTCGTCATTTGTGATGGGAATTGAAGTTGAGAATGAATGAGAGAATCAGATATTGAGAAAGAGACAGAGAGTAAGGAAGATGGAGTAATCACAAGCAATAATTTGACTATAATTTCAAATAGGAAGAGTATTCAGATTTTTGAGTGGGTTTTAAAATATAACTAATTAAATTTAAGAAAAAAATATATTGGAAATTTATTAAAATTATTCAGCAGAAATTGAATTTAATGCAAAAGGGAAGTTAATCCAATCTAAGCTAATTCTGAACAAGAAATGAAGTTAAACGCACCTCTTCCAGTTTCTCGTGCTTGCCGGCGCATAGTATGCGAAACTTCAGCAGATTCCTGGGCACATCCCGATCCACGAGACGCTCCAGGGAACGCGCCAGGCTAACCAGAAGAGTTGTGGCATTGTGTTCCGTTAGGTTGAAGTACTTGTGATCGCCGCTGGCATCGGCGCCTTTGAGGGCGAAACTGGAGCGTGGATAGGCTTGCAGTCTAAGGATTTCCTTGCCCACCTGGGCATCCTCACGGAGCCGTATGAAGCGAACACCTTCACTTTCAGCGGCAACGCCATCTAGCGAGTGGAAGGCGCAGCTGGCCGAGCTAGCTAAAGTGGAGCAGTTATGGATAATATTTAAATATCAGAGACCGACCAAAAAACGTTGACAAATTATCTACACTGTTTCTCTTTTATTTGGCATGCTAATTGCGCGCTGAGAACCGAAAACGGAAAACAAAAAAATAAAAAAAATAAAAACAATTGAAAATCTCCATAAGGCAACGTGCGAAGCGAATCTTTGGGCCAATTGTTGTTGGTTGTTGGTTGCTGGTTGCTGGTTGTTGGAGTAACTGCCGACTAGCCAAAACTTTCTACGTTTGTCGCGTGGCTGGGCGTGGACACGCCCACCTGCTACCAGTCACCCCCACCCGAACTCGCCACACCCTCCAGCTTCAGCTGCTGTGATTTTCATGAGCAGTTGCAACACTTTTCCACATGCATTCAACATTCAACTGGCGCTGTTGCCATCTCTCATCTTGGAGCGCCCGACTGCAATCAGCGAATTATTTTTGCGTTAAGGCTTGCGATTTAGTTCCCACCCTCATGACATAATTAGGCATGTTTCAGTTTTGTTGCTGTTGCTGTTGCTGTTGCAAGTGCAGCGCTGCAGCGGCAACCAAGTGTGCTACGAGTGACAAGCTGCCACAGTTGCTGCTGGGTTGCCAGTCTAGGTTTGGGTGTCTTGTGCCTTGTCTTGTCTTGTCTTGTCTTCACTGACTTACTGCCTCAGTGGCTGACTTTCTGACATTTTTTCGGAACATCTAGTACACGGCGAGAAACTATCATTTCAGATGTCTTTTTGTCTTTTTATTGTTGTTGCAGCTGCTTGTTGTTGCTGCTGCTGCTTGTTATTGCTGAAGTGAAATCTTCACAGTCTTTTCTTAGGCTTTACTTCTTTATTGTTAGTCTTATTTCATTTTTTTCCTATATATATATATATAAATATATATTTGTATACTATGCAGTTGCTGATGCCAGAGATTGCAATTCGAGTTGCAGTTTCTATTTACTTGCAGTTTCTAGCTTGTTTCGGTGTGAACTCAGATTATTTGCCAGCACACAAATATATGTATATATGTATACATATATATATATATATATATATATGTATGTATGCATTTAATATGATAATGTAGCTTCGCAATTGTGCCACAAAGCTTGATTGCGCCGGAAGTGCAACTTTATGGGGGAGTTGTCAGGGCCGAGATTTTGACTGCGACTCGAATTTGCAATTCAGTTTACACACATCTATCAAATTCATACATCCAACGAAATTAATGAATGAATGAGTAAATAAAGCTAGAATACATTTCATATTGTTAATGTTCAATTATTCAAATGATTTTCCTTAATTTATCGCAGAGTCTGTGCACTCATTTGTCATTATAAATATGTTGCTACTTCTCAATCACCAGCCAGGAAATATTTTTCACATCAGTCGCAAAGTTTAATCCAAAAATTATTCGGTTCAGTTTTATTAATATTTTAAGCTTATTGTACATTTTTTAATGATCTCTCATGTGGCACAAAGTATATTTGATTTATAGCTTTAAAGGAAAGTTGTTTTTCCTGGGATTAAAACATTTTGTACTCATGTTGAATTTTGTTTTACACAACTTTTACAAGTCTTTAAAATTGTTTTTATTATTTTTTTTTTTGTGAAATTTACAACGAAGAGCAACTTGCAATTGAAATCAATAAGTGATGGCTGATTTATTTGATGGTCACATTGAATTAGTTTATGTAAAACTGTCACACTTTATGATAATATGTCATAGTTGTTAGAGCGATCCAGTTCACATGGTGTGTTGTTTTTCTTTAATTTTCCACAGCTTATCACACGTTCACTGTCAGTGCTCCCATTAAACATAAATTATATATAATTAGAATTCGTTTGTGCTAAGCACTCGCATCTCATTCACTTGTCTGGAACACTTAAGAATTAAGTTCAAGCGGCCAATGTTTTTATTTTTCCAGGTAACACACACACACACACACACACACACACACACACACACTCGCACACACAACACTCGCACACAAATTAACATTTAATTAGAACATTGCGGAACTATTTAAGTACTGCCAGTTCTTCATGACAAGTTTTGCGACTTGTTTACCCATCATTTTGGGGCAATCTCTGACGTTGGTGTCTAAAGGTGTCGCCGAGCAATGCAGGAGCTGGTTAAGAAATGGGTGAGCAACTTGTTGGCTGTGCCGCAAGTTGCATCAGCGAAGTGACCACAAACTAAACAATTGGCACACTGCACCGATGCTGTTTCATTTACCTGTCGCCTATACATATGTAAATTGCCGGATTTTTGATTTGAAATCCGGGTTATTTAACGGTTCACCAATAGCCCCAACGAGACAAACAAGTTGGCCAATGCATTGAAGCAACAACAATGCGGTAGACAAAAGACGAAAGACTTCAGACTTGACAAATCGGCTCGTTGTTGCACGCACAACTCTCTAACAAACACACACACACACAAACAACACACACATACGCATAGAAGCACTCACTGGCGAACAAGGCTATAACGACATTTTGGCCAAAAAACTTGCCTTGCACTATTCCCGTTTGAGCCGCTTCCATTCCCACGGACATCAAGAAGGCCCACAGGCAGCTTATATAAGCGATGCTTAAAAACATATCCTTTTGCATGTTGACGACACTGAAATATCCTTTGGTTTCTTAGTTTTGGGCCTTAAAAAAGCGTTAACTGCGGATTCGAAGAGATTGTGGCCCGAACACACTCACATCGCGAACAACCGACGACGCAAACACCTCACAAGCAACTGAATGATGTGCCCAAGACGCAAGCTCGTAGCCGAGCTAGCCAAGTTAATAGTAGTGGTACTGGTACTGGTAGTGGTGGTAATAGTAGTGTGGTCTACTATTTGAGCATAAGATGTGACTTGTTTTTCCAGCGACAAGTGGAAATGCAGGAAAATGAAAATGTTGCAGTCGTTGGTGGGAGCATCTCAGTCTGGGTCAAAAGAATGAGCAGCAGTTGAAACTATTGATGCTCCTTATGGATGCTGGTCAAGAGCAGCTCACAGAAAAATTAAAAGAGACACATAGATAGAGATAGAGAGAGTGAGAGAGAGAGAGGGAAAGATATTTTAAAAAACCGTTGCTGCTTTGTTTTTGAAATGTGCTCGGGCTTTGGGTAAGCAGCAAAGAAATCAAGTGAAAAGAAAAGGTATATAGAAGAAAAGCAATAAGGAAGACGATCCCAACAGCCACAACAACAACAACAACAACAATAACAACACCAGCAACAACATTAAAATAGCAATTGACTTTGCTGCTTTGTAATAATAAAAACAATAAACAACCAAACTTATTTCCATAATATAAGCACGCAGTCAGCTTATAAGAAGAAAACTGAGCAGCGTACACTGAGAAAAAAATTGTTTCAAAATTAAAATTGCACTAGAAACTAGAAAAGCTTTCTTAATGCATGCAAACTAATTTCTTAATATTTGAAAGGCTTTTCTAAAAGAATTTATCCTTCCTAAAAATGTTGAAAAAATGTTTGAATAAAGAAAGAAAAGCTTTATTTATAGGAAAATACGTACTGCCATTTTAAGTGAGTTTTTTCTGAGTGTAGAGTAAAAAAAGAGCATTAGCTTGTTGGGCCCCAATGAAATGTGGTGTTAGCAGCAGTGTGAGTATAGTTGGCCATTAACACGCCTCTTTTCTTCAGTGGCAGCGGAGGCAAGTTGGCCACTTGGTTAGCAGGGGGCTAACGATGCAGCCAAGCGCAGCTGCAACTATGAACAACAACTAAAAATGAATAAAAAATAAATAAAATCAAGAAAAAAATCAGCAACAATTCAAATCTCCGACAATGGCTAACAATAATGTTATAAGCTACCATCGACCCAACAGATGAATGGACTTGGCTAACAGAAGAAGCAGCGAGTGCAAAGGCGTCGCTTAACGGTGCTCAAAGAACTCACAAGCAACGAACATGGCCAACAAACAATAACAAAGCGAACAACGCAACACAATCAAGTCAAGAGCAGACGGAACAAGTTACAAGCATTTGTGGCTAATAGACTTTTGCATAACACCTGACTGGAGCTGATGTGTTTAGGCTCAAATCGAAGCTACTGCCGCGGGGTGAGGGGGAGGGTAGCCAGGAGGCAGTCATTGTCCGCCCAGCGGCTTGGAAAATTGGCGCGTGCTAAGACCAAGAGAGAGACTCCTAAGACTTGTGGTTGGCAAGTATGCAAAAATGGCCCAAATGCGAGGGCTGCTCGACCAGTTCTGCTGTACAAGTGAAAGGAGGAAGAAGAAACGCGTTAACTCAGTCAACTTAAACCAATTTGCTCGATTAAATTGCGAGTTGCCAAAATCATAACAAAAATTTATAATCAATTGCTGATTGCTGTGCATTGCACAAAAATGTTACAACACGTGCTCTTTTCACATGGTTTGTTGGCCTAAATGCGCTATTAGCTTAAAAACGTGTTTTAGCCAAGTTATATGTCTTATAAACAGCACTGTGGAAAGTGCATCGAATTTAAAGTGATGAGATAAAGAAACCAAGGCATTATGTTCTTGGGAAAACGAATCTGTTTCCATTGTTTGATTTTCGTTTGTAACTGTTAAATTTTGAATCAATCAGTTAAATTTTATAGTTATTTAAGTGAAAAATAAAACAATTCGCTGTGACTTTATTATGAAGAAAAGCTAAAGTTTATTCAAATAAAGCTGTTTTGTTTAAAACAAGCATTTAAATATTCTTCTTTTTTTTAAATATAATAACTTTGCCTTTTTCGATTAACATTAATATCTCAAAATATTTATTTAAAGAATTTATGTAAATAATTCATATTAAATAGTAAAAATATTGCGAGTATTTTAGCTAGACAAAAAAGCAGTTGGTCTTATTTGTTGCAAGTTGATTTTCGTTTATGTTGCGCCACTTGATTTTTTGGCTACTTTCTTATCCGGTTGCCACCAGTTTATCACCAAATACGCAATAAAAGATTTAAGCCAAAACTCGAATGCAAAATGTGCGCGTACTTTGTAAAATGTGACACATAGGTGGCGCTCGCAGCGCATGGTTGCTGCCATCGCTAAGCAAAGGCACAAACCACGCTTAAAAAGCTTTCCAACGTTTTAGGTGCGTCACAGTAAATTGCAAAATGATGACAATGAAATTCACCGCATACGAGACGAGAAACAGCCAAAAGGCGTTGTCCAACGTGAACAGACCCAAAACGGAGAACTCCAGACTATCCAGGGGCCACAACAACATCGGCGTGGGCAGCATCGCCTGCAGAAAGAAATGGGTTAGTCACATATATATTTACAGTGGGCGATCAATGGCTAAAAACGGTTTAGTTGAAGTAATACTACTTTCTAGGCGAATTTAAAATACGTAGCCGCTCCTCATAGCAATTAGTCAAAATATGACCTGTTTAGAATCTTCAAGAGAGATTCTGAGATAAGCAGAAAATATGTGGTTTCTATTGTTTTAATTGTTTTAAAATAATATTATTTTTAATATATTAAAAAATGGAAAGCTGAGAATTTAATTAAAATAATAAAATGATAAATTTAAATAATAATTTAATAAAAGTTAAAAGGAAAATTATGAAATTTAAGGAGTTTGTTTATATTTAAAATTTACTTTTAAATATTTATTTTTTTAAGAATTGATTGCTTGTGTTTAAATAAAATTTTCATTATTTGTTAACTGTATTTCAAGTAATACAGTAATACAATAATTTCTAAAACTTATGTGTGCACTACTATTTACTACTACTATTTATACTACTACTATTTATACTTTAGCTTCAGACAGTGTATATCGGAGTTAGCAATATCTCTTTGATATTCCTCAGACACACTATATGTTAAAAGATTAGCTCTTTAATGTAGCACTAGTTTGATTTAGATATAGCTTGTACGAACTCACTAAAACTTATGTTTAACAACTACTAATGTCTTATCTAATCTAATGGCTGTCATTTAATGCAAATAAAACATTTGTCATTGTATCACTCATATCTTATTACATCTATAAAAATATAATTCCCTGTAAATTAGGTGCTTTAAAAAAACGGTTAAATGACATTTAAATATGTAAATAAATAATTATATATATATCTTACTGAATGAATCATGAAAGGGGAAATTCTCGGCAACGAGCGAACACTGTACATAATGAAGGGCTCTATTTTTTTGCGAACCTGTTCCTTGGTCATTTGCGGTGGCACATAGCAGAGTTGGAGGCACCGGCGCCGCAGTCGAGTGTGCCGCATCTGGCACAGATGAGTGGCCAGGACGATGGCGTACAGCTGAATGGCGACAATCACACAGTAGTTGGAGATGGTCAGCGGGATGCCGTGCTGCTCCACAAAGTAGGACATGTAGGCGTACATGTTGGCCAGTATGTTAATGAAATTGCCAATCACCAGCAGAAAGATGCCCAGCTGAAAGACGCCAATGAAATCCAGGCACACCTGCAACAAACAGCGCTCGCGTCGCAACAAACGTGCCTGCTGCGAATTATCTGTGGCGAACTGTTCCCACTGCAGCTCCAGCTGCCGAATGCTGGCCAGGATCAACAGTAGGCCACCAAAGACGCCGTTGCCAAACACGCTGCTCACATGTTGCACATAGAGTTGAACGCTGTAGGCGAGCAACTGGTGCCAGGGCAGCTTAACGGCGTTCTGATGCAGGAAGGGCACATTGCAGATCAGCTCGTACACCGAGATTAGCATCTTGCCCCATATCAGCACCTTTGCTCCCCAACTCAATTGGACTCGGCGATGCAGTCGCTCCAGTCCGCTCAACAGCTTCGCCAGCCGGTGTCGCTGCCAGATGTGAGCGCCGAGAATGACCAGCGAGATGACCACATCGCTAGTCATCGTGCCCAGTGCGATGTGCCTGAAGAGCTGCGAATGCTGCACATTTGTCGTCTCGTAGATGGCCACACTCTGGCGCAGCAGCAGCGGCGACAGGGCCAACAGGCCCACCCAATGCAACACCGCACTGGCTGTAATCAGGCGGTTGCAGCGAGCGCCACGCCCACTCCTGAAATTAAGAGGCGCCAGGCCGACTGCTTGCCACAGGCGCAGCAGCAGACACAGCGCACCCAAGTGCGGCAAACGTGGCATGTTTAATGCAACTGACTAATGCACTCAGAGACTCGAGCTTGCTTTGGTTAGAGCCTGACTATTTGTTAGCAATCTAACTGCAGTTATGCGACTAAGATTACACTGGAAAAAACATTGTTGAACTTGGCAATTATGTGAAATTTTAAAAATAAATCTTTGATAAACTGGTACTAAGTTAAATTAATAATATTATTTGAATTCGAATTATAGTCTTGTAAAACTAATGTGAATCTTAATTCATTAATTCAATTCAACCTTTAATTAATTATTCACTACTTTAAAGAAGTTGCTAAAGCGATTTATGTTTGAATTTGAAATAAGCGAATAATTAAATAATTAATTTTCCTTTGTAAGTCTTTCATGTGAATCCTTTGCCGAGGGCGTAAAACGACATGGAGTATGATTGTTGTTACAACAACAACAACAAAAGGCTCCCACCCGGGTGGAGTCTTATGAAATGACAGCAGGAATAAGGTACAAGGATGCAGTGTTCGTGGCATGCAGCGTGGGGGGGCATAAAATTCAAGACAAATGCCGACACAGGCCCACTGAGCACCCACATGCTGTGCAGAGTGCGAATAATCAAAACTCGATGACACAACTTAATTTTAAATTGAATTTGTTTATTTACCTTTTTTTACCGTGTAGTTTTAACTGTCGCTCGTTATCGCGCCCCCAGTGGAATTAGAGCAATTCCAGATAAGTGCTGCGAAACACGATCGATAGATACAGATACGGATACAGATACATGCACAGCTAGAGATACAAATACGAAAAATAAGTACGGAAATCAAGGTATGTGTTGAGCAAACGTCAAACATTAACACAAATTGTTTATATAGAAATATATACATATATGTATATATAGTTATGCATATGGTATATGGTATATGGAATATATAATCGTTAACACTGCACTGACTCAATAATTGGCATTTAGGTCTTTCGCTTCACGCGCAACTGGAATGTTTTCGTTAGGGTGGACATAAAGTTGGGCATTTCCTTCATCTGGTTGAGTGCCTCGTTCTTTGTATTCGACTGGTACTCGTAGGCCACCTTCCGATTGACCGCGGTCAGCACACGCAACAGATCAATGCCTTCGGGCTGCAGTGCCTCAAAGCTGGCCGTTGAGTCGAGCACCCGACACAGGCTCTGTATGAACCAGGAGCCGTCCTCCACATTACGAAACGAGAAATACTCTGAAATTAGAATTAGAAATTGAATGAGAATTCCCACAAATCCCCTGGGGATCTCACTTTGTTACTTACTTTCAAAGGTGGAGTAGAAGACGAGCATGTCCGCTGTGCTCGGTATGGCATAGGTCACAGGCTGTGCCACTGGAGCAGCTGGTGGCTCCAGTTCTCTGGTCATGACCGCAAAGCTGGAAAATTCCACAGCCTTTTCCAGCAACTCACCGCGACAGGCTTGCAAGAAGAAGAGTTTTGGTTTGTTCACCAGCGACTTGCAGCTGTCGCCCAGAAAGGGATTCCACAGGCGCTCCACAGGGTACGACATGTCCTAAAAACAAGCATGATACTTAATTCATTTGTACATGATTTGAGTTAATGTATGGAATACGTACCTTGGCATAAACCTTGCCCTCGGAGCCATGCGACATGAGAACAAGCACAAAGCAATCATTTTGACTGTGATCCTCCCGAGCCACTACAAATAAACGAAACAAAATAAAATGATTTCGCCATTAAAAAATTTAAAAAAAATAAATAAATCACATGTAGAAACCAATGCATATCTCGTTGCCAAGACACTGTTTATGGGCATTACTCACCCTCCTTGAGCAAATCGGTTATTTCGGCAAAGGTCAGATCGTTGTAGGGGCGCACATCGAATCCGTAGCCGAGCAGAGATTGCTGAATGTCATCGCGATCCCGTTCGGTGCCCGTGCGCTGTTTCTGCCCCTTGACGTCCTTGTGATTGAGTATTATGGCGATGCCGATGCGAGCACAACTCTCGTAGTTCTCATCCCTGGTTGGCCGGGAGATAATTGTACGCTTGAGATCCGCCTCAGATGTGGGCGTTTTGGCCTCGAGCGTTGCATCCGCTTTGTCTTTCTTATGCTTGTTCTTCTTGCCAAATGAGAGCGAGAAATCTGTGGTGTCCATGACCGTCTTTCTTTCCAATCAAATCGTGACTAATTTCTTTCATTTCATATGGCCCGAAAGCTTCTGCGCCCCGCTCCAGCTCCCAAAAGCTAACAGCTGGTCTTATCTTATCAATGCAGCGCGTTTTTCGCTTATCAGTTTGGGGGACTTCAAAGCTTTCGCTCTCTTTCTACCTGTGCCCAACTCTTTATTTCTTGCTATCTTTTTTTTGGCCTATACGTTGATTAGCCTGCTCCAAGGGAAGTTCTCTTTATTGCCGGCAATTGGCAGCTAATAAAATGGATTTTCTGTTGAGACGAGACAATTTGATTTGTGTAACGAAACACGCCCACAACTCCATGTTGAGGGGCGTCAGTTGTCATTGCTTGTGGAAATTACAAACATCCGCCAACATCGTCGTCATCATCGTCGACGTCGTCGACGTCGTCGTCATCGTTGTCGTCCTTCTGCCTGGCTATTAATGTGTTTTCTATAAATTGCAATACGCAGAAAAGCAGAGTTAAACAAAGTCACAGCGCGCCAAAAGTTCGCAGCGCAATTCAAATTTGACACGCACACAAAGCGACGGAAACCGGAAATGAGTATGGCACCCAAAGAGTAGTAGCAGAGTGTTTCGTCTCGGAGGCTATTCTAGCATCATGGCTGCGAGTGTGTGTGGAAAAAAGTGTACAAAGTACGCAGGCAGCATCCCATTGTCAGTGTACCGTTAGAGAGCGCGTTGCGTGGGCGCCTAAGAGAGCGGGCGCCGGCAAAGAGAGCCCTCGCTTTGTGTGTGTGTGCGTGTGCGGAACGAGTGGTAAATGAAACATTGTTGCAGACCTGGCATAACAACAACAACAACAACTATTCCAGCTAATTAATCCAGCAAAGCACCTCTATCTCTTAAAAAAAAATAAAATTTTATATTATTATAAATTTATTCAAACAATTAATATTGAAATTTATGGTATTAATTAACTTGTTTACATGCTGACATCATTATCACATTAATGAGCGCCTGACAAATTTGATTAGCATTCGCCACGCCAAATTAACTCCATAAATATTTATGTTTCAAAATTTCAATGCATATCTGCATTAAATCTACTTTAATTCAATTCATGCAATTATGCGTTTGCCATCATTCCCGCTTCGTTTCACGTTGCATTGTTTTTATGCGACCGCAGACAAAAAAATCAAACGTCAACCGATTCGATTCGATTCGATTGAGATTGCCTGTGCGAGATTGCATTGCAGAGAACAGCTCAAATCAGCAGCATCAGCGATGCTATGAAGAGAACATAAACACTACACCAAAAGCAATGGCAACGGCAACAACAACATTAGCGACATCGACCATCGCACCGTGGAGTCCATATTTGGAAATGGGATAAAACTAAAATATTTTTAAAATTTTAGATTGAATTATAAAAAAAAGGATTTATTAAAAATAAAATACGAAGATGACAAAATCAAAATATTACATTTATAAACAGAAATTTGTTTATTTTGTAGAATAATTTTTCGAAAAATTTATATACGTAACCTATTTTTACAAGTTATTCATTTTATTTGCTGCACAAAACAAATTTGTTTCATATTACAATTGGTTTTTTAGTGCTCCTAAGCAGTATATGAATGAAATGTACCACTGTGCGGCGCCAGCAGCGGCCGCAGCAGCAAGGGCAACAGCAACAACTTGGTTTCATTTCCAGTTTTCAGTTGCGCGACGACTTGCATTGCGAGTGGACGTGTTGTGAAACGGCGCGGATGCGGAACGACTGTCGTACAAAACAGAAAACACAAACAGGCGTCGAGTTATTTCAGTTGAGTGTTTGTGAGTGTAAGTGTGAGTGTCTCGCGAATAATTCGCCTGCAGCAACCGTTTCGTCCAAGCAATTTGGGAGCTGTAGCTACCTTTTAGCTCCCCGCGCGAGCTGCTTGTTTTTCATTTCATAGTTGTTGCTCTTTGATTAAAGGCCTCCCAACAACCACAGCAACAAATTAAAGAAAAGTAAAAGGAAAGCAAACCAAACCAAACAAAGCTGTAACAACAAAAACAACAACAACCAAGAAGTGTCTGTGTGCCAAGTGTTATAGCCCAAAATTGTTGTTTGTTGCGGTATTTTTTTTGGGAAATTAAATGATGTTAAGTGCATAAACCGTTCGACGCAGCAGCAACAAACATACAACAACTGCAGCAGCAGCAACAACAACAACAACAGCAGCAGCAATAGCAACAGAAGTGAAATGAAACTCCAAGGTGGAAACGAAAAGTATGTAAAAGAGTTGCAGCCAAAAAAAATAAATAAATAAAAAACAACACATACAAATAAACATTCACCTCTATGTATGCATGTGTGTTTGCACATAATGAGCTGGTTAACCCTCTCCACACACGTATGTGTGTGTTTGTGTGTGTGTTTGCTTTGTATGCAAAACGTGTGCGACAACAAATTAGGGTGGTGGTTGGGCCAAATGACAAAAGGAGCAAATAACCCACTGCATAAGCGAAATCAAATCAAAAGCAGCTCTAACAAAAAAATAAAAACAACAAAAAAAGGAGGAAAGAAAAAAATGGCTGCACGCTTTTAGGCGAATGGCCGCAAAAATATAAAATTGTAGAAAACAGAAACAAACCAAAAATAAAAAAAACAAAATAAAAAATTTATCATCATATGTGAAGCCATTAAAATTCTGCCAACATCTCAAGCGCAACAACAACAAGTAGCTCCTAAAAGCTTAGATAGTGTGACCAGCTGCTGTGTCGGCAGCTATTTCCTCTTCTTCTTCTACAACTTTTTCTTAACTGCTTCTGTTGTAGACAGTAAGAATATATAAAAAGCAATCAGAGAAAGAAATAAAACAAAAGAAATATGGAAATCCATTAAAATTCTGCAAACATTCACACTTACAACACAAACAACAAGTAGCTGTCTAAGGTTCCGTCAGTGTGACCAGCTGCTGTGCATTGAGTGCTGCTGTTTCCCCCTATTTTTCATTCTTTAACTCAAATTTCCACTTCTTGCCAACTAGCTAGCAAATTGAGTTAAGGGCAAAGAGAGATCTAATGAACCCCGTCACTGGCCTTTTAAATTACTGAACGCACCTCGCTCAACAAATATTTAACATACTTTATGACAGTCCCCAGCTGACCAGAAGCATCCCAAGCAGTCAGGTGGCCAGGGCAGCAAATGTGGTTGGGTTCGTTTGGTGTACAGGTGGGCATCCCAAAGGCGGACAGAGCGAGACTAGGTGTAGAGTCTACTATGGCTATGTGTAGCAACAATATTTATTTATGTTGAAATGTTGAATGTTGAACGCTTGCTGCTTGGTGCAAAGGTTGCGCTTTTCTGCCACACAACGACCCTTTTCTGCTCCCCGGGGGCAATTGGCCGGGCCTCGTTGCTTGTTGTTGTCTTTTTTTATGAACTTGGCTTTTATGAAATATTCAGGCTTTTAGCTGCTTTGATAAGAGGTGTGGGCGCGAGAAAGAGACCAGCTAAGGTTGCTCCTTGCGACTGCTTTGATGTTGTATGTATGTGTGAGTTTGTGTGCGTGCCTGTGTGCGTGGGGTGTGTGTGTGTGTGTGCAGGGTGTGCATGCCAACAAACATTAATTGTAACTGTAAATGGCGTGAAACGCTTGAATGAAGTGAAAGAGTGAGTGAGTGTGAGTGAATGAATGGAATGAATGAATGCTCAGCACTGCTGCCTCCAATGAGTGCATGAATGACAGTCAAGTAGACGCGACTGAAAATTGCGTTAAGTGGCAGCAGAGGCAGCAGCAGCAGTAGCAGTAGCAGCAGCAGCCTCAGTCGGCGACAATTTAGATGAACTTAACAAAACACTTGACAGCAACGCTGACAGGGCCAAAGTGGGCAATGTGAGGGGTGCGGAGGGGGAGTGAGAGCGGCTTGATAGAGTTGAGGGGCAAAAGTGAGCAGAGTCCATGCTATAAACGAAATTATGACGCTAAATTGAACACGAAACGGCCATCGAGGCAAAGAGCAGTGCCAAAGCATGAACCCATCGTAGTTTCAATCGAATCGAGAGGGTTTCATTTACAAAAGCATTCCCCCATCTCCCCCATCTCTCCCAGGTCTCCCGTCACATCCTCTCCGCAAACCGACCGCGCATTTAACGCGCGAATGAACCAGCGACAGCAATCATCCAAAGCAGGGTTGGAGACTGGAGGTGGCTGGGCAGCTAGTTCCTATGCCTGGAGTTGGGCCGTTGGGGTCGTCGTGCCATTGTTGTGGGCAGCAGTATCAGCAGCAGCAGCAGCACAAGCAGACATCGTTTCGAACATAACAATAAAAGTCATAATAATAATAATAGACATCGAAATACGGAAATGATTTTTGGGCAGCCATCAAAAAGGGGTTGTGCTTCACACGGCTATGGATTGAATTACCAGCGTACGGCTGCGGGTCTGGTTCTGGCTCTGGTTCTGTCTCTGACTCTAGCTATAAGTACGGGTACAGGGGTATGGTTACGGTTCTTGATGCGTAAACCAGCCAGTATGTAGTGTTACTTGCCACCGCAAGAGCGGAAGGTGAAAATTAAGAAATTAGCGTGCAGCCAGAATGGGGAGAGACAGCTGGGAGCTTGGGAGCAGCCCTCAAATTGCCAGCCGCCGCCGTTCACTTTAACTTAATTATATAATGTACGAGACAGCGAAAAAGAGATAGCTGATGTTGCTGTTGCTACAGTTGCTGCTGTTGCTGCTGTTGCTGCTGCTGCTGCTGTTGCTGCTGGTTTGGTTGGTTTGCTTTTGCGGCACATTGCAAATTAAACGAGCTGAATGCATTTAAAGGCTTAAAAGCCGCCACTGTCGCTTTACCGCAAATCAGCCCAAGCCGACGGCTTAGTGAGCCGCACAGCTTCGCTGTCTTGGGTGAGTCAGCTGGAAGCTGGAAGGTAGGCAGCCGAGACTGCAGATGAGACTTGGGCATAAAACAGAAAGAAAAGAAAACAAATGAGTGTATATGCAATCCTCAAGCCACAAAGCAATTATGCAGCAGCACAGACCAGCAGGCAGGCTGGCTGGCAGCTTAGACAGCCCAGGCGACATAATGTCAGTTGCTGAAAAATTGCAGCCAGTAAGCAGGTAGAGGTGCTGGGAGTAGACAGCAGTAACCGACAGGTTGAAGCCAGCAAATTACTTAAAGACAATTTTAAATTTTCCACCAACAGCCAGACTCTAAACAGCTCACAAGCCACCGCCCATTTACTGCACTGTGGAAAAAGCATTATCACATTGAAGATTAAAACTAATTTCTAAATCATAAAAAAGTTGTTCCGTAATTCTCATGAAAATAATCGAAATAAGTTTATCTTCATGAATTTAAAACATTTTTCTGAATACAATTCGAAATGCATTTCTGCAAATAATTTATTATTAGCTCTGTCGATTAAGGACTTTCTGCTTTTAAGTAATTTATTTTAGACTTTTCGTAAAAAAATAATATAAATTTTAAAGAAGAACTTCAATGCAAAGGCATTTGTTTTTATTTTTAGAGTGTAGCGAACTTTGGTGGCTGATTGTTGCTATTGACTGCTGTTGTTGCACTGACTGGTCATGCAACATGCATCGTAACTGCCTGGGGTTGCATTGGCCGTGCTAGGGTGCATTGATGCGTGTCCCTGATTAGTAAGCCCTTTAACCACCCATTGCCAATTACCTGCATGGCATTTGTAACAAAACACATTGTCTGTTATGTCATTATTATGCAAGAGGATATTTTTGTATTTTCAAAATAATTGAATTTATTTGATGATTCTGGATGCATTTGGCAATGTTATGTTTCAACTTTTAAATGTGAATGAATTCATAAATTTTATAAACCAATTATTTTATTCAAAAACTAATATGGATTTTCGCAAATTGTTGCAAGATCAATCTAGAAACAAGTCAACATAATAATTGTTAAATGAGAAACTATTTAAATAACCTTAAGTCTGAGTTTGTATTATGTATATTTTATTATATCTTTTTGATAACTTGTATGTTGTTCATTTGGCCATTTGGCATGCTTTTAAATCTGTCATTCATATAAAATTCAGATTACGTTGAACAACTTACTATGCTGTCCAGATTAAGATCATACTGACCTGCTGTTTGTGTTACCGACAATAAAAGACTTATTCTGCATGTCTCTGAGAACTTTTATCTTCGCCTGCTCTTAACTACAGCTGCAATGCTTTCAAGGTTCAGCTTAAAGGCTTTCGATGCTTTCAATGCTGGAAAACAGACCACACAACAGCACCGCACACACAGTCTGGCAGGGAGCAGGACCAACCCAGGCAGTAACCCAACGAACCGCCTGGGCTCAACCCAGGTCCTGCCCCTTGTCAATGTGCTGCTGCGTCTGTTTGCATTACTTGTTCTTTTTGCAGCACATCCCTGTAAGTGGCAGCCAAAAACAACAACATGAACAATACACACACTGGACAGACTTAAAGATACACTCTGAAAAAGATACGCCTTACAATTTTGATTATCTATATTATAAATTTAAAAAAGTTTTATAGATTTCAACTTTAAATAGTTAATTAAGTTGTTTCTTTTTTTTTTTATGTGGCAATTATGTTTAAACATTAATCAACCTACTTAAAGGCTATAACACATTGATTTGAAACAGTATAAGTGAACACTGGATTTAGGATCTATAACATACACATAGAAATGGTTTTAACTAATAATACTTAACATTATATATAACATTTATCTAACGGTCGCTGGTGTGGAGGCGCTTCAACCTCCTGCGAGTAGTGTTATTCCCAAGGGAATGTAGGCACAATTAGGCATATGTTTTTTTCTGAGTGTACCAGCAATGGCTAGAGGATTGGACAGGGAGACTACGTTAACCAATGTCCGCTCTGTGCCTGCGCTTCAATTTACGCCTAAGCACTGATAGACGAGCTGACCAACTGCCGCTCTCTCTCTCTCCATCTCTTTCTCTCTCCCTCTATCTCTCACTCACACTCGCTCGTTGGTGGTCCCTGGACAGTGGCGTGCAGCCCATGGACGACCCTTCATCGGGGTCGCGGATTAACATTTGTTGCGCCTGCCAGACTCATTCATAAAAGCGCATGCAACCCGACTTTGGCCAGTGTCGTTGCCCAGCTGTCCGTCTGTCCAGCAGTCCAACTGTCCGGGCTGAGCAACCATACCAAGTGCAAGGTTGCATGTCTAGCCGCCGACGCCTGCGGTTACAAGTTTTATGTAGTTTATTTCATGCTTCACCCCCTCGCACTCTGCGGCATTTGGCTTCAATGTTGCCGCACCCGCAAGCGCCCCGTTGGTCGAGCTTTTGTGCAGTTAAGTGCTTAGTTGCGTGTAACTTTACACTGTTTAACAAACTCGCTTACCGCACGGTGGCACTGGCCACCTTTGCCTAAGTGTTTGTTGCACCATGCACCGTGTGTGTGTGTGTGTGTGTCGTGTGTGCCAGGTGCAAATATACCAGCCAAGCAAACAGTAAGGATAATGCTGAAAATATATACTCACCCACAACTCTCTTCCTCCTTAGTCCACCCCTCATCCTGTTTGCTTTTATTACAGTTTAACTGCCTTCCGCCTACAAGTGTGTGGGCGTGTCGCAGATATCTGCTTACA
Organism: Drosophila kambysellisi; assembly: GCA_035042185.1. Taxonomy (NCBI): domain Eukaryota; kingdom Metazoa; phylum Arthropoda; class Insecta; order Diptera; family Drosophilidae; genus Drosophila; species Drosophila kambysellisi. The sequence continues at coordinate 1,599,275 of JAWNLS010000855.1, forward strand.
TATGTACTGTTAATTATCATGAGTTTTCGTTTGGCTACCACTAATACAACATGATCTAATGAAAACTCAAACTTTTTTAAGTAGTTGTTAGAAATAAGATCAGCGTAACTCACATAAAATACTTTCAACATATATTTGAGTTCAACAAGACTTGGCTCTAAAAACTTTTGGCATGAAATGTGCGAATTGGGAACCAGTGGGTACCCAAATGGGTTACTGCATCATTTGCCAAATAATGCTTTAGTTTCTCATTTGCAGTAAGGATTTTTTTTCTTGCGTGTCTTTAAAATAGAATATTTCACAATTACTCAAAGTATAAAAATTGTGTTTTGTGTCTGACACTAAAATGGGTTTTTTAAGCAATGCTTCAATCCATATATACTCAAAACACATACAAATATATTTTTTTGTACATACTTTACATATGTATTTGGCTATACTTCCCAGTTTATATCGATGACAAAGTTCTCTCGTAGCACCAGAGAAAACTGGTACTTAAGCTTGGGTAAACAGTTGTTGCGGTTGCAGTTGCTGCCGCTTCCACAGCAATTCTTTGTATCAGCAACCGAGCAACACACACACACTGCTCCTGCCTCTTGGCTTCCTGCACGCCCCGCTGCCTGTGACATGGAAAATGAGCAAACCAATGGAACCGAGGCGTCTGAGTTGGTGACTGGCTGCAAGACAGGCATCCAGTTGGTGGCCAGTAAACAAAAGCAAACATTGCGTGCCAAAAATTCCGGTAATTTTTAAAAGTCACAACATGTGTAAGCTGAATTCTTACATTCTTACATAGAAAACACACTATTGTTGTAGCTGATGCAAGTACATAAAAACATACATACATATGTACATATGTAATTTTGTATACATAGGTGCTATGTCGCCCGCTCGTCATTTTTGCCGGGATCGCAATGTTTCGGGGTCTTAAGTGCTAAATTGAAATTCCGAAATTAAGTAATTTCCCCCAAGGGCAAGTTGGGTGGTGGTGTGGCTGTAGCATTTGAGGAGTGGGCGTGCCACAGTGTTGTAAAACAACGCACATAAAACTACAAAGACGACATAGACGGCAACAACAATGAATAGCACTAATAGTTTGTACTCCCTGTGTATGCATGTAGTCGGCACATAAAAAATACCCCTGAGAAGTGGCAGCATCCAAAGCATCTTCAGCATCTTCAGCAGCCGCAGCAAAACAAGCTGTAAAAATTATAAGGAAATGGCTAGAACATAAACAACAACAACCACAGTGTGTTAAACATGCTGCACGAAAGATAAAACTAGACGAACTGAAGTCAGCCACATCATTCACCCATAAACCGATGAGGTATCAAAATTATTTAAGAGCTTTTAGGCCAGAGAAATATGGCAATATTTTCTACTGAGCTTGTTGGATTAGCGTTCCATCATTTCAGAATGGTAATCCTTGGCGAATGATTTAAAAGAAACTCAATTGGTGCTAACAAGCTATAAATCGTATATTCTCTAGTTTAATAATATTATTTTTGGATAAGATTTTCTGTGGCTACAGTTTGATATTAGGTAACATTGTGGTAAAAGTCAGGCCACGGTCAAAATTATATTTCTTGTAAAATCTTGACAAGGTGAAGGCTGCTTAAGATAATTTTTCTGGGTCAAATATTTAAAATAACCAAATTTCTATTTTTCATTACATTTAGTATTTATAGCAAAAATATTTTATTTAACTTTACGAATTGCCTAATTCCTAATCTATTAGATAAACTTGATCCGTAGACAGAGTTCTTAAAAAATCCAAATATATTTTTTTATTACAAATTGATTTATTGGCCAAAACTATTTATTTGAATATTCAGTTTAAATATAAATATATATTTATATATATTTTGACTTTATTTTATTTAACATACGTTGAGACCTTTCTGGCTACACCTAAACCAACTGTAAATGATATTGGGTAAGAGGTTCCATTTTGGTTTCGCTCGATTCGGCTTGTCGAACATTAACATTCCACTTCTTTTGCCTTCTTTGGTTTGGGCCAACGCTTTTTCAATTTCGGCGATGAAGCAGCAAAAGAATATGTGGGTCGGCCAATGGAAAAGGCTAACACACACAGCCCTACGCCGCCCAGTGGCCCTGCGGGCGTGTTGGCAACGGGAGGGAGAGGGAGAAGGGAAGAGAGAATGCTTCCGTAACTGGCTGCCAAGAAAAACTTAAACACTGCTTGCATTTTTCATATGACACGACAACTATTTATAACCCCGGCACAGCCCCTGAAGCCCAAGACATGGACGGCTTTGCAGCCCGAAGATATTAAGCGTTGCTGTTGTTGTTGTTGTTGTTGTTGTTGTTATGTAGTCGGAACAATAAAGTTGAGTGTAGATGTGATGTGACCGGTGGCTGTTGAGGCGTCAACTCCTGCTGCTCCTGGCGCTCCTAGCGACGATGACGATGACGATGATGATGATGATGAAGAATGCGCATGTGTTACTAACGTCCCGATTATTTTTATTGTTTATTTGCTTTGATTTTGCCCTCTTGTGTTATGTGGTGCTGTTCTCTTTCATGTTTTCATTTTCCTTGCCTACATACATATATATATATATATGTATACATATGTATGTCTAAATTGGTTGTGTGTGTGGGTTGTGTTTTGTGTGTGCATTGGTTTTGCGCATTTGTGCGTAACGAATAAATTTAGCAAAATAAATAAGGACAATAATCCTTTTGAATGCATTGCAATTGAGCTTTTTACAGCCATTGGCTTTCTCCTTGCCTCCGCAATCGGTTTCCGCTTGTAGGTTTACACACGCTCACACACACACACACACGCACACTCCCATAAAAAACATACACTTACGTGCAGCACTTAACTTAACATTGTGTGCCCAGTTGGATGAGCCTGGCTCTTGGCCAGGATTGGTTTGTCCAGTAGTCCTCGTTCTGGCTAATGCCATTCTATTTTGCTTGATTTGCATTTCAATTCGAAATCAAATTTTTCAATTGCCAGCTGGACACAGACCTTGTGTGCTGTGGAATACCCTTGAATACATATACATATGTAAAATGTATTAGGCGAGTGAGTGTGTTTACTAAGTAGCGTCTGCTAACACCCACACACACTCACGAGCACACCCACACACATACACCCACACACACTCACTCACTCATGACCGACACACATAATTGAATTTGTGCGCACAAAAATTCATAGCATGCTTTTTGGGGCCCGTGGCCCGCCCTCGCTTGGGGTGCTTCAGATCCATGTAATGGACAAAAGCTGCGCGCCAAGCTGTTGAAATTTCAAATCAATTTATTTATATTGAGTTAGCATCAAAAAGCATTAACCTTTAGCTGGCAACGAGTCCCTTATATATATATATATATATCTATATATATATGTGTATACAAGTGTCCAGCTGCAGAGTCAGCGCAAATAGCAATGCTCATTCAGGTCAACTCTGACTTTATACTGAATGACTGTCTGTCTGTCTGTCTGTCTTTCCGTCTGTGCTTGTCGGTTAAGCTCGCTTTTATTTGTTAAATTAAAAGCTTCATTGCATAGCAGCTGTTGTTGTTGTGTTGTTGTTGTTGTTGTTGCTATCCGTTGTTATTGGCATTATTATTGGCCTCACAGCGCACAAGACTTTCAATTAGTTTTATTAGGGTGTACCAAACATTCCATTGACTTGCACCCGCTGCCCCACCCTAATAGCTCAGCTTGGTTCATTGTTGTTATTGTTGACTACACTCGACTCTGCTCGGCTCATCGAAATTGGCCTTTTGACTTTTATGTTCAATTTTTGTATTGTGGTTTGCTGTGGCGCGCACTGTTGCTCGCATTTCATATGATTGTTTTTAAGTTTTATAAGCGATTCTCTCCGTCGTACTCCTACGTTGTAGTTGCCGCATGATTGCGCAATATACACACACACACACACACACACACACACATTGTGTGTATCAACTTGCATAATCCACTCTGATGCTTTCATAATACTCCAGAAATTATAACCAAAAAGCTTTCAGAATGAAATTGAATTCATTTTGTTTTTTCCAACATGATTTTAACACTCTTTCTTATGCAACTTAATATTTTTGCAACACTCATATTTTTCATGTAATCTGAGACAAAGTAAAGCTTTACTATTATTTCAGCAAATTTATGGGTCTATCAAGCCTACAAGCGTTTATTACAATTCAACTCACAAAAGGGTACTTGCTGGATTGTGCATAAAAACTCTTTATAGATGTACTTAAATCCATGATTCGTTCTTGAACAACTTTAATAAAGCACATTTCAGTTGCGCTGCTCTTTAATTTTTTCAACATGACAATTATTCTTTTTATGAGTTTTATATTGTCTGTTGTTTTGTTAGACCTCAAGTGGCTTTCCCGCTGAAAATCTCAAGTCACCCCCATCCATGCCACGCCACGCATTTAACAACTGTAGGCAGCAAATGTTTTTGACACGCCAAGTCTGTGGGTCAAATACTTTTAGTGCCCCGCAATGGCAGCTGTTTGTAGTGCTTGTTGTTGCTTTTGTTGTTGTTGTTGTTTTTGTTTGTCAGTTGTTGCCGAGCACCGAAAAAGTTTATGAACAAGTTGAGTTGGAGGCAAGTCAACGTTGAGGCACTTGTTGGAAGCCGCTAAACACGGTTGGTTGGACTTAAAACGAAGTTAACGCCGTCACTGCAACGATGTCGTCCTGAGAACGGTGCCCGGTTGATTATTGAAAATGTGTCGACTGGGTCCAGTTGCCATAACTCAAGCATGGCCAATGCGGCAAACGCCTGCGTCGATTCTGCTAACAACTTTTGTAAACTTTACCCACCCCAATACATATAATTTTATTTTTTTTTTTTTTGACTTTTTCACTTTTCTTTCCGTTTCGTTGCAGTGAAAAGAGCTCAAGAACTAAATAAGTTGCAATGTGAAGAGCGCTTGTGGGGCAAGTGAAAACGCTAGAGAGAGTGAGAGAGAGAGAGAGCGAGAGAGAAAAACAAATCGTTAAGAGGACAAACTCAGTGGCAACTGTCGGAAAACTTGTCAAGGAGCCCAGGAGCAGCTCCCCAAGAACCTGCTGCTGTGACGATTGACAAGACAAAAACAAAAGCCACGCTTGCAAGAGTTTGACAAGTGGCACAAGTGGTAGCAGCAGCAGCAGCAGTTGCAGCAACGCCCAAAAGCACGCAGCTAGTTTTTCCACTCAGACTTTTCCAAAAAATCAGCCCCACAGCAGCAAACAGCAGTAGAAGTTGAAGCCGCAGTCCATGGCCGCGTAGCTTTTGTATGCGGCTCGCATGCCGTGGCCTGGCAACAACAAGAACATCAACCAAAACCACAACAACAACAGCAACAGGAGCGTGAATCCTGCGAACAATAGCAGCTCTACGGGCACAATATGTGCTGGACAAATACCGCAACGGAACGTCAGCAGCAAACGAAATAGTTGAGAATCAACAAGGACGCGTACATTGGCCAAAAGCGAGCAGCTGGCACTGCAACACATGTGTTTTTGTGATGCGCCAAGGACACTTCAAGTGCCGCCAACACACTTCAACACACTAGCAGTTGCAGCAGCAGGAACAAAATCTAAAGCATTAGCTTAAAACAGTCAGAAGACAGTCGTCAATCGCAGCATGCGCAAACACAAAGCGCCGCCCAGCGGCCACCCAATCAGTCCCAATCCCATGCCCAGGACAATGCAAATGGTGCACAGCGATTTAAGTGCAGCAAGTGCGTCAACAACAGCAGCACCTGCAGCTGCAACAACAACATCAGCTGCCACACTCGAAATGGAGCAGCAGCGCATGTTGCTCGGCCATGCGGCCATCGATGTCAATACACCAGCAACATCAGCAGCAACAGCAACAACAGTTGGTGTTACCACAAGCACAACTAGTCGCCTTGCAGCGCCAACAGCAGCAGCGGCAACATTATCAGCAGTCAGCAGCAAGGAGCGACCGAGGTATCGAGTCCAGCTAATGTCCTTGCTGCACATTGCCAGCTATGTGCTCTGCCTGTGCGCCTTCAGTTTCGCATTGTACGCGAATGTGCGACAGACACGCATCGAGCAGAGATTACAGCGACTCCAGCATCTGGATGCACGCATCGTTGAACTGGAGCTGCGCCTCGAGCAGCAGCAGCTGATGCACTGGCCCGCCGAGCAGGTCCACATCGTGGAGAGCTCGAGCAGTCCTGGTGGCAGTGCCAACAATGAGAACGGTTCGTCGCCACACCTGGCTCTGCATGTGCGTCGCGAACTGCATCGCCTGCGTCGCGATGTTTCCCACCTGCAGTTGACGCGACGCCAGCAGCGACGGCAAGCAGCTGAGGCAGCTGCAGCTGCCGCAGCAGCAAATCTAAGTGGCAGCCTCGGGGCCAACGGCGAATGCCAGTGTCAGCCAGGTAAGTCAACCGATATTTAAAATATACAGCTGAAGCTTGAGCTTAAGGAAAATTTTAATTCTTCTGGGAATGTTCCTTTTTCTAGTTTACACATTTTCTAAATATAACTAAAGCTATTTTTATATATCCCAAATTCAGTTTAGTCGAAGGCATCCCTTTAGTTATTTCATGCCCTGACTTTTTGTAGCAACCCTCGTCTAGTCTGACGTCTGTTGGCGACACTCTCAACGATTTCAAGGCCAACTTTCTGACCAGCAACCGCCTCTGTTTGTGGTCTGCGAACGGGGCATGGTTAATGCACAATTGGTTAGACATGTCAGTCATTATCTCGTACCACAGCAACAAAGGCATATAAGTCAACAAGTCTAGTTATTGTGTTTATGCCTGTGCCACGCGGAAGGCAGACGCAATTTAATTATTTGCGTCTCGGCTAATTTATGGCAGCTTAGAGATTTCATTAATTGGAAAAGTGTTTTTTTTTTTTTTTTTGCTCTGTTGTCTTCTGTTTTGCTCCCCTCACATAATGTAGACACCTCCAAACCCACTCTTGCTCTGTGTGTACGTGTGTGTGTGTGTGTGTGTGTGTGCAATTTGTCTGAACTTGTGGCAGCCGCCTTTTGTACTTGGTTTGGCTTTCAGCATGCAGCTTCTTGTGCTGCTCGTTTCGCTTGGCATTGCCCAAAACTTTGATTACTCGGGGATTAGCCATGTCCTTTGAGTGCTGTGTCTGGCTGGCTGCCTTGCTGCTGGCATGGCTGCCAAGCTTGCCTTGTGGTTTGCATAAATTTCGCTTAAAATACTTTTTAAAAACTTTTACGACACTCACATACACAGCGTACACAAAGCTAACGCAATCACTTCCACTTCCACACCCCCAATGCCCCCTGACCCCTTTGTTTATGGGATTTAGTAAGGACATGATTGTAGTCGCTTGTGTCGCCTTCTGTTTGCCGCTTGGCGCATTAACGCAATTTGTCTTGACATTCGCACAATTAACTCATCCACTCGACTGCCGCTAAGCTGCTGGCAAATATTCTAGATAATCCGGGCCACGTATGCGGCACATCACAAAACACTACACAGTCCGCAGTCGACAGTTGGCTGTTGTCCCTGGACATCATATGACGCATTCGCTGCATGTGCCACGGGGGGGCACAACTAAATGCTCAAAGCAATTATTTAGCAACTTGGCCAATTCGTCCTCGACGTTGCCCACCCTCTCTTTAAGTCCCGGAGACAAGATACGACGAAAAGTTTTCTAATCGATGCGCACCCAGGTCGAAAGTTTCTGCTCGCCAGCGCCAATGGTCGAAGTTTCTTTTCAAAGTCACTGCAAATAAATAAATTTTGTTGGTCTTCGCTCCACTCCCGACGGCTTTGATAAGCGCGTGCCAGGCGAACGTTGCCGCCTCTTTTTGCCAAGACAGCCAGCCTTTTCACAACTCTGAGCCGCACGCAATAAATCAAAGCCACCGGCGGAGCGAGCAGAGAGGAGAACATACGTTTGTCGTTTGCTTATCTCAGAGCAACTGCGGCATTGGTCCTCATAGCCTCACAGCCTCATAGCCTCATAGCTGGAGCTGTCCGCATGTGCAGTGCAGCGTAGCGTAGCGCAGCAAGGATATTGCAGCAAAGCAAAAGGACGCTCAACTTTGAAAACGGTACGGTTAAGTCGATTAGTGGGGATTTGTCAATTGGTCCTTTTTTTCAGTTGAAATTGATAAAATTTCTATGACTGAAAGGACTACAAAAATAAGCCATGTACTATGACTAAAGGAGAGATATGCTTAAGTCTTAACAAACAAAAGTTTAGCAAGCAAATTAAGTACACATAACTAAATTTTATATCCATAATGATAAATTTTGGTATATATATATATATATATATATATTTATATATATATATTTTGAAAATATGTATAAAATGCATGTTGAGTCCCATAGTCAACCCCTATTTCGGATCTTGTCAAACTGCAAATGACATTTGGCCACTTCTCATTCACTCTATGCTCATCCCTCTCATACATCACATAACACACATAGACACACCCACTCGCACACACAAACACACACACACACATACACAAACACACACACACACCCACACACACTCATCTCTCATCTATTGCAGCCATAGAGTCTGTAGTTGAACCTTGGCGAGTGCTCTGTATGGAGTTTTTCAGAATCACTCTAATGTTGACCATACGCTGCTGGCTCTGCTGCTATTGCCTGCTGCCAGTCCCTCAATTTATCATAGCCAAGCGTAAAATCCACTTAACAACAACAACAGCAGCAACAGCAACAGCAATCACTGGAGAGAGCTTGATGCTCATCGGACATCGTTGGCTGCGTGTGACATTTTGCAAGCCAAAATATGTAGAACAAGCCACAGAGAGCATCACAAACACAAACACACAACACCCACACACACACACACTCTCACACACTCACACATACATACATACGCACATTTATACACTTTCTCGCATGAGGACAGCTAGAGAAAATGGCATATGAACTATGGAAATTCCCAATTAGGTTTTAATGCGTACAAGTGCTTTTTATTCAGTGCAATTTCTCACAGATAACGGCACAAGGCAGTGAGAGATGCCAAGCATTCTCAGTATACCCCGCACTCCGGTCCACATTCAATTCACGTGTCTATCACAGAGACCGACCTCCTCAAACCCTTCAACTACCAACCTTTGCTTCACTGCTTCTTTTTTTTTCTTTTTTGTTTTTTGGTGTATTTCACAGCTGCTGCTGTTGTTGCTGCTGGCTGTGTATATTTTTGCCAGTCATAAATTTCAATCACGTTGTCAGGATAACACCGAGTGGATATACTCATATGTCTGTAGACTATGCCGGGCTGCGTCTCTCTGCATATGTTGCCAACGCTGAGGCTGCCATCAGGTACCAGCCAAAGCTGGGTTTATGGGGGTGGTGCGAGAGGCCAACGCACCCAGTGCCAACCCCAAAGCCATGTTCCTTGTTGCTTCGGTTTAAGGGCGTGCCAGAGCAGAACGGCTAACTGTCTTCATATCCCCCCCCGTCCTTCCTGCTATTATTGCGGCCACTTCGAGCGTGCCCACTGACGCTTGGGTTTCTCTGGAACCCAAAAATCGAATCGAATGCGAGCAGACCTTGCCATGCCATGCCATGCCATCCCAGAGCGGTTCAGAGCATACCACACCTCGGCATATCGATTGTCGCTACATATCAATTGGTTTCCTTTTCGTTTTCAATTTGGCCTGCTCCCTGCACCCGGCTCCAACTTATGCTGTTTTTGGTTTCCCGTTCCATGCTGGGCTTTTGGTTTATGCGACTTGGCGAGTTGTTGGCAATGTTACGGCTGTTGCTGTGTTTTTGGACTTTCATCTGTGACTTTGCGTGACTTCTGGTTTACCTGGACATCTGAACACGCCTTGATTACCATTTAAATGCCTCGCTAATAGGCCAATAAACCATTTCGATTCACAGCAGACAACAAACAACAACAAACAACAATTACATATATCAGGGCAGGCGAACAACGCCAGCTACAAATTAATAATTAGGGAAACAAAATTAATGCGCAACTGTCGCCGTATATTCGAGTCTCCCCATCCTCAAAGATGGTATGCCGACTCGCACACCCACACACGACGCGACATCCGATGCCACATTTGTTGACAAATTTATTTATTTGCCATGTTTGCCATACAGTATCGCCCTTCCTCTCGTCGGCCAGCTCTCGTTCCCAGCCTTTGGCCCCTTTGGCCCGCCCCGCGGCCCCATAATTTGGTTTTATTTGCGGTTTCAGCTTCTCATCGCTTGTGCGTCGAAATTCCTTGATGGGGAAAAAATGCTATTAAAAATAACACAAAAGCAAGTCAGTCAGAAAAACAAACAGGCCACTGGAAAATGCTGAAAAAGAATGCCGCACCAGCAGCAAACAACATGAGAAAATAAAATTTATTTATTGGCAGCAATAAAATAAATGAATTAATGCAAAAATTCCATAAATTTCATTTAATTCTCAGAGAGATTTCGATTGCGGTTTCACTGCGTGTATTTCTTGTATTTCTCAATTCATTAAGTGTTTCATTTTATCATCAGAGCCAACATTTGAAGAGATAAAGTCAGTCGGGTGAGAAATGTACTCAATGGAACACAATTAAGAATAACATTTCGAAAGTGCCAGACTTGAATGTACCAAATTAAAAGTACCTTAATAAACTCTTATAAATATAGAAAAACACGGATTCGCCTACAACAAAATTCATAAATCAAACATTCAATTGATTGATAGATTAAGGATATTTAAATTTACTCTGCAGTGTTGAAAGTGCCTCCTCATTGCCAGACATTGTTCCAAGCTCTCATATTTGTTTAATTACCAATGTTGGCTTGTCAGCTGCTGTAGTTGTTATGTTTTTGTACTCTCGGGTACTTGTTAAGTGTTGTCTTTGCCACAAAAACTTGGAAATTAACTCAATTCATTGCTAACGCCAGCTGTATGTGCCTCAAGTCGAAGCGCACCACCAGACAAATCATGTTGAAGGCATATATATAGAATAAGTATGGTATGTGTGTGTTTGTGTGTGTGTGTGTGTGAGTGTGTGTACAGCTGTGACCGGATCTGCAACTGTCTGGGATGTTTGGTTAGTTTATTAGCCGCATATGTGAGGATTTCTTTTTTTTTTCGGATTTTGGTTTCCAGTCCACATATGAGGTTTACGCTTGCTTACGGGCTGGGCTTGGCTTGTCTCACTTTGCTCTTGCCTCAGTTTTGGCTTTCGCATTGGCTTTGGCTTTGGCTATGGCTTTTTCTGCGGTTACGCCTTATTGCCTGGTTCCTGGAAATTGAGAGCGTTGGCTGCTGCGTAAATATTTCAGCGCCAAACTGAAATTTATTCGACTCGTCGGCTCGTTTTCGGCCGCAACTGCGACATTTGACAAGCGTCAGCCAGAGCGATACAGTTCCCATTGCCTGGATCTGCTGCAGCAAACTGATGGCTGGGGGAGGGGATGAGGCTGAGGCTGCTGGTATAAGCTCTGGGCGTGCATTGCCTGTAAACAGAATTTATTTTTATACATTTACGTGATTTTCAGCGACAATTCAGCGAGTACAGCGATATCGCTGTTGAACGACGCACATGCTCCAATTTCATTCCACGCTCACGTACACAGCAGCGCTCCAATAGCAGCGCCAGCAGCAGCAGCAGCAGCAGCAGCGCCAGCAGCGGCTGCTTTATGATTTATTGCCTTGACACTGCGTGCACAGCCTCTGCTTACCATGCCCCGCTGCTACGTTGCACAGACACAGCCATAGCCTCAGCCACAGCCACAGCTACAACCACACTCACAGCTGCCTACCCTCCAGCCCATCCACAACTCCACTGGCTGGCTGGCTGGCTGGTCGGCGTTTATTTTTGCCAACGCATTGTTTGTTTGACAGACACACACAAAACTACTTCTCGTCGTCAGCCAGGATTTGTAGTCATTCAGCTACTGCTGCTGCTGCTGACGCTACTCATGGGATTTGCTAGCGTTAGTGCAACGCTTGGCACCCATCCTCGTCGCCTGTTCACATTTAGCGATAAATACAAGTTTTATGATGGATAATAAATGGCTTCATTCGCGTTGACAAATAGTCTGGTTTTGTTTTCATTCGCTTTTGCTTGTCTCTGCCCCCAATCTCCATTCCCGCCTTTTTTGTTTACGTGCCCTTGCCCGTGCCCGTGCCCCTGCCACCGTGTCCGTGCCGCAAACTTCAGTAAGGATATTGCTTCCGCCTAACGGCGCACTGTCATTGGCATTGTTTTTAGGGGGGTGGGGGGCCAGAACTGGTCACAAGATAAAGAGATGATGTATTGCCGGCGTGTCGTTTCGCGCGTTGCCAAGTGGGTGGATTATGTTTTCAGGTAGGATTAGCAATTACGTTTTAAATAGAAATTCCAGCAATTTATCATCGGTTTGGCTTTGGTTTCGCCAATCTGTGCATTAAATCGCCAGAAAATCAGCTGCAAAAACGTTAAGCGCTTTTTCAATTGTGCTGCCAACATTGAGAATTATTCACTGCTTTGCTGGTGAGCATGGAGTTTATTGCATCATTTAAAACTTGAATATGCCATCCAAAAATAATAGACATCGGCTTTTATGTGGCCACACCTCGTTGGAGGCTGTCTATTTTATGGTTGATACAAAATTGTTGAGCATTTTATGCATAATATTCCCAGACACGGTCACAGCCATTTGCCTTCGGTGCGGGCCACAGCGATTCATTTTCAATTTTCGACTATTTATGCAAATTAACAGTAAATATGCATAAATGTTGAAAATATCATCATTTTATATTTTTAATATGCATGGATGTATGCGCAATCCATAAAAGCGCAAAAATATCACTCATACGCCCCGTTGCGAGAGCCCCAACACGGCTCATTAGTCCACAAAAAGCCCGAAGATTTATACTGTGTCGCAGCTTGACAGACAACACCGTCCATCAGTCAGTCTGTCAGTCAGCCAGTCTGTATTATTTTTTATGTTTCAATCAATGAAAAATGAAAATCAAAACCCCCATCAATGTCACAGGGTTAGCTTGTCCCCATCTCCATATTGGCCCTGTTGGTCATTTCCAACCGTTTTTACAATCTGGTAACACAATCTGCCAGACAGTCACCGACGCCAGACAGCCTGTTTTCTTTTGCACACACAGCGAAAGTCAACATCAGCTGCATCAACATTCCCATCAAAATCGAAATCAAAATCAATCTTTAGCTTTGGCCATATCCATTTCATGTTTTTCATTCCCAGGTCAAGGTATTGTTTGGACGACGTCAGCGACATTCTTAAAAATCACAATCGATCATTGTCGAACAACAATAAAAAAAATAAAAAAAGCAACAAAAAATAAAAGAACCGGGAAAATCGTTTTGAGAAATATGTTAACGCGTTGCTTATAATTTAATTTACTTTTTACGTAATTTTCTCAGAAAATTCAATAAAATCTTGAGCAGCGTAGCAAAGCATATCGACCCTCAAAATGGGGCAGTTAACGCGCTTTTGAATTCAGTTGCCACTGTGGTGCGTGATGCATGGTGCAATGCACCCGTAATTGTGTCTGAAGGTTTGAAGATTGTATACGAACCAAGGAAGAGGAGTGGGTCGCAGCAGCAACAGCAGCAGTGGCAGCAACAGCAGCAGCGGCAGGGTGACAGTTGAGGCGAACTGGTTTTTCGCCTTAATGCTGATAAATTATGCCCGATGTGTAATATGAGATACCAGAGTATGTCCGAGAACTTACAATTATGGGAATATATTTATGTGAATGTGAATGTGTATGTCTGTATTTGGGCATTTATCAAAGCCTTTGTCTTTTAAATTCGACCTGCCATAATGTGTGTAAGCTATAGGATTACAATCTTTAAATCTAAAATTTCACGGTTAGTTGGCGTTATAATTGAACAAATCATTTCAAACTACCGAAATTTGAGTTGAGCTCTTTAAATGCAAAAGATGAACCAGTTCTGATAGGCTCATGGCTGGTTCTCGGTGAAAGTTGTTAGTGATTCAGTAAATTACTCGAAACCAACAGTCAGTTAGTCATGGGAATTTTCATGCATGTGTTGGCGACATCAAATTGAGTCTTTCCCTCAATCCATTCTGCAATTGCGTCTCACATGACACCCTCTTATAGGTTGTTAGCCACATAGAGAAAAAACTACCCGAAATTACCATCCTTTGGTGTGGCTGTCTGATTCATCAGATCGAGTACCTACTACGCCTGGCCATCCTTTGCCTTTGCGCTGCTGCGTGCTAAAACTCAATCAAAATTGTCGCCTGTTTGTCAATGGCCATCTACATAGATATGTATGTATGTATGTGTATGTGTTATACTCCCCCTAGCTCCCCCCCAAAACCCCTTTCCATTTGCTTAGGCGCGCCACTGACGTGCAATTAAGTTGCGCTTTGCTTTGTGGGTTTTTCCTTTTTGTGGGCGCGCCTTGTCGGCTCTGGCTTTGCCTGGCATTTCATTTGCATTTTCATTTTGCCGAAACGCATTGTCAGACATGCAACGTCGTTAGAGGCGACATCGACGACGACCGCGACTTTTACGATGCGGCCACTGCGCACTCTGCATTCCCCCCCTTTCCCCCTCCCTCCCTCTCTTTCTCTCTGTCTATGACTGCGGTCTCTTTGCACAATTGGAGCGTTAAAGCGTTGGTTAAGTCTAATCAAAATTCGAATGTGTCGTCGGTTTTGTCGCGTTTGCTGTTCAACTTGTTGTAGTAGTCGTTGTAGTTGTCGCCTCTTCAACAGCCGCCAATGTTGTTGCTGCTGCTGCTGCTGCTGCTGCCGCTGCACCGTTGTTGCCGCCTTTCATTCGCACGCGTGCAACATTCAACGCTCAATGAAGCAGTGTGTGGATCAGCTCTTGGCCGCATTGTTCACACAACGCAGACAGTTTGGCCGTCATTTCGCCATTCAAATTACCAACAACAACTGCAATGGCAGGCGACAAGTTTTTCAAGTGCATCGCATGCAACACCTTTTGACATGTTTGTTGCCTCTGTTGCCATTTTTGTATGTCGTTCGCAATACACTTGCAATTAAAGATTGCATTCATAGGTTGATGTTAGTTCTATGAAATCTAAACATATGCGTTTTATTAATGATCATTCTTATCACTACTTATGTAAATTGTATTTTGAAATCAACCTGTTGTGAACTCTAAATCGTATTATCTACAGAAATATAAATTCTACTGACAAAGATATACAAATAGGAAAAAGAGATTTTTATTGGATGGCATTGCAATTTTATTATTGTGAAGCGACATTTACTGCAACCAGTTAGATCTATTGTGTTCCCCTCTAAACATAAACCTCTTTCATATTACTTAAATTCCTCCCCAATTAGGTGTATCTTTATCGAGTTGTGGACAAAAGAACCTTTTCCGAGCTAAGAAGACACAATCAGCTATAATGTGCTTTGATGATTATATTATATGGAGATATAATTGACAGAACTTGCTACTAACTGCACTACAGCTACAACTGGCCTAATTCGTTTTTGATTATAGCAGCCTTGTCTGAAACATGTTTTCTCTAACTAGCTCAATTGCCGCCTAAAGTCTAGGAAAAAGTAATTTATGATTTGTGCAGCAAACATTGAATTACAAGAGCATTAAAGTGTTGGCATGATGAAAATAGTTGCTGTTGCACATTTGCCGGAGCCATCGTTCATAGTCTGCTTCGGTCTCTGCCTTCGACTCCCTGACTTTGACTTGATTTTGACTCTGTTGAGGTTTTGCGGCTTGTTCACAGCAGACTGGGCCAGTTACTGTGGCTTTTGTCACACTCATCTTCGTCGTGGTTGTCACGTCAGTTTCATTGGAATTGCATTTTGGTTAACAACAACAACAACAACAACAGCAACAGCAACAGCAGACGGAACGCATGCGCAGTTGTTGGGCTTGTGTCAGCGGACAGTGTCTGCCAAAAGAGTGCCACTGTTGCAACATGCTACACCTTGCTACCCCCTTCGCCAGCCAGGCGACGAAGACTGACCAGTTTGTCAAGTGGTCGCAGGCACAGCTTACAAATTTAATCAGCTTTAAGCGACATCTTTGGACAGTGGTCCACTCACCCGTCCCTTCCGCTCCTCAGTTTCCTATCCGGCTTGTTTGTTTGCCTATTCTATACTCCAGTTGCTGGAGACTTTGTAGCATGTAATAGTATGGCTGCCCCGCCCTCTGCGCGGTTCATCGCTCCATTCATAACTATGTAGCGCTTTTGATTGCAGTAAGTTAACATTTCGTATGCAAGACATCGCCGCATTCTGGAGCATCTGCACAGTGATGCAAGAGTTGTTGAAAATTGTATTATGCAAAGTGCTGCGTGCTGGAAATTAAACATTTGCATTTCGGTGCCCTCGCTGTTCTCTCACTTAACACCTCTTGGAAGCACTCATGTATGGCGCTTATGCGATGCTTGTTTTTTTTGTTTTTTTTTTCTTTCTTTTTGACTTTGTTGTTGCTGCTCATATTTATTTATATTTTGGCCTTTTTGGGTGTAAAACGTTTTAGCATCTTTCAAGTGTCTTACACACACTCTCGGTGCACGCATCGCACATAAGCGGGGCAACATTTACATAGTTAAACATATTAAGCATCACAAATGCATTTCGTATGTGCACTTAAACGCAAGTGAAATGCTTAAGTAAACAACAACGACAACAGTAATAACAAACATCGGGCAAGTAAACAGGCAGCTTTAAACATACAACATAAATAGAAGAACACGCCGAGCACAATTCTAAAATAATAAATATCCGTCCCACGGTGCGGCGGCTGCCTGTCGATGGGGTAGCAGTATTTATAAGCTTGAGATGTTGTGTCTGGACCAACACCAAAGAGTTGTCAATTAAAGTCAACTTTACAACAACAACAACAACAACGTTAACAATAACAATAATGGATATATCTCTATGGCAACCCAGGGTCGCCGTCTTATCAACAACAACAAAATCGTTGCCCGCATCGCCTCAAAAGAACCTGACAAACAAACTGCTGAGAATAACATTTATTATGTTTAACAAACCCAAATGGCGTCAACGTTCCGACACCTATACCGAGTTCAAGATACAGACACAGATACAGCTATATAGAGATACAGATACATAAATACGAGTATATATACCATGTGTATATCATTGTTGCTTTTTTTATGGCGCTTGGGATGCAGCTTATAGTTGTCACTACAAATTGGTTATGCTTGAAATAGGAAGAGGTTTCGGGGGTTCGCTGCTTGATTAAGCGCCATAAATCTTCAGGGTCGCCAGCCAAAGCTTGAGATACATTTGTAACTAGACTAGAAAAGGGTCTTCTCGCACCAGCTGCGCATAACAAACGAAATCTCTTTTCAAACATTTTGTTGAACAAAACGAATGCCAGAAATTTTTTTTGTGTGTATATATTCTAAACTCCAGAGGCAACAGCGAGTTCAACGGCAGCGCGTTTTGTATCTGTATCTGTTGGATCTGGGCTATTGTATCTAAGAGAGTGCGCTGCTCTCGGCACAGCCATAACGTCTGCCTTTTGAGCACATTTAACACTTTATATAATTTATTGTAATTTTGTTGTTGTTGCTATTCACGCGATGTGTTGTGCTGTAGTTTGTTGTTTTTTTTTTTTGTGGCATGCAGCTGTTAACAAAACGGTTTCCCCATAAAACTCACACCTTTTTTGGTCGAGCTGCATCGACTGCATTTAGCTGCAGCAGCACTGCAGCAGCTGCATCTGCTCTTAGTCGTCAAACCCACTCAAAGTTCAGATACTTTGCAAGTCTAGTGTGTAGCCGGCAGCAACAAGTTGCACAAGCCAAGTCGATGCAGTTAGGCTTTGATTTGGAGATTGTTCATGCGTGGGCTAATTGTGATTAGGAGTTGCAACAGCAGCAGCACTTGAATATATGACAGGATATGTGGCTGTTAAATTGTAAAGTTTCTGAATTTCGTCATTAATTGTTAAAGTTGCACAAATTTCCAAACTTAATAGATAAAATATCTTTCTAACTATTTGGATTTAGTACTTTCCATTGAACGCTCTAAATTTGTATAAATTTGTCAAACACGCACCCAACTGAAAAGCCTGCTTTCAAATATTTGCTGTGATTGAGGAAAGTTAATGAAGCAGTTCATGTGGTTGCAGTTGCAACTGGGCTGCCTGCAAATGGAACATCCCTCAGCCGTCAATCTTTGCAGTAAATGCTCATCAATAATCTCACGTGTAAATATTGTTGTATTCGATGCCCTTTTTGACATTGCATCACCCTTCGTTAATTGCCGTTTGTTGCAAACATATAAGCATGGTCTTTACCCAGACTGCCCCGTACAACTTGGTTGTTATTACCGACTCGTTCGATTTCTGTGGCAGTGGCTTTTGTGCAGCGGTGTAACTCTGTTTACATGCCTCTTAGCTTGCCACACACACGCACCAACATCATCAGCATCAACATCAACATCAGCATCGTCGGCTTTGGGCATACCTCTGCCATTTTTCTCAATTCCTTTTAGGCCTTTGTTGGTGCTCTCTTTGCATGTCAACGGGCTTAAGCTGGGAGACGCCTCTGCAGTCGCTGAGCGATAGCGACAGCCACAGCCTCCGCCTCTGCCTTTGCCTCCGCCTCTGCCTCTGCCTAGACCATTACTTCCTGCCCTGTCGCATCCTGCCCCGCCTACCCGGACTCGCCCTGTTCGCCCAGCTCTTGCCTGACTGTCTGCCGCCTCGTTGTTCGCCTTTGTGTGCGATTTCTGTATCTTCATCGCTTGTTTAGCTTGTTCTGCTGCTTGCAAAACTCGTTTGCATATTGTCATAATTTCTGCACTTGCACACAAATACACACACACACACACACACACACGCACACACACACACAAGCACTGGGCTGCCTCTTTGCAGGTTTTGTTTAAACAGCTCAGTTCAGTTCAGTATAGCTTAACTCAGCTCAGCTCAGACGTCGCCGGGCTGTTATTGCCACGGCAGCAGCGCTTGCTACCATTTGTGGCAAATGTTCAATATTTTATTGTTATTTTGATTGCATTTATTGTATTTTTAAGCTGCATTGTCGTGCGCCTTAAGCCGACCGCCTCGCATTCACAAACGTTTGCCTCATGCAACGTTTTTCACTCAAATAGCGACAGAGTTGCGACTTCTTCTGCGACTTGTCAGACCTTTATTGCGTATTGCTCCTAGAGATATTCAGTTGGGTTTTATTTTTCGCATAACTTGTGGAGAGTTATAATTATCATAGTACTTATAGAAAATCAAAGAAAAGCAAATATGATAACCATTATTGCTAGAGTGTGTCAATTAATTCTCTTTTATTTTTGTGTGCCGGGAAGAGCTCTTTTATCGTGATGCTGTCACAGCAACGTCACCATCCCAGTTAACGTTAGTCTCTTTGGCCATTTGCCTAACGGCTGGCATGCAACAGCCGTTGCACTTGGCCGGTAATTTGCCATTTGCATTTGCTCGTTGTTGATTGTCCATTAGCGCGTTCAGCCGAACATCGAGTGCAGCTCGAGAGTGTTTTGGGACGCAGCGTTTCCGTCTCTGCGGAAAATAGAGAGTGTGTTTTGCTCGCTGGAGGTGTCCACTTTCCAACGCCCCTTTCCTGCCAGACCGGCGGCAGCTCTTGTATATTTCTATTCATTTTTACAGCATTCGGTTTAGTTGCGTTCGTCTGACATAAAAACCCCATTGAGTTTAATTAGGCGTATAACCCTCTACCGCTCCTTAACTAAGTCATGAGCTCAACTGAACCAATACAAATACCCGAAATACTCACACGCATTTAAAGACACACGTATAAGGACAGTCCATCAAACATGCAGCAGCTTTCAGGCTGCATCTGTGCGAGTTTGCTGGAGTTGCCTCTTACATACATGTTGAGTATTGTTAATTAGCAAGTTTTTCTAGCTGCTAAAAGTTGAACATTGTTTGCTGATTAGTGACTGCTGCGAGCAACAATGGCCAACTCTCTAATTATAGGTAACACGCTGCAAACAAAAACAAATTGGAACCGCCCACCCTATTTATGCCCCGAAGCTGCCAACATGTGAAATTTAACCTCTGCTTTGCAACTTTTTTCCCCTAACAGAAAAACAAACAACAAAAAAAAATTAATTTTTGCCTCGATTTAATTACGGTGCACTTCTTTCACTCAGCTATTCTGATTGGTTCTATAGAGTGCATCAGGTGGAAGAGATAAGAGTTTTATATGTATATATGTATATTCAGAATCAGAAATCTGATGAATGAACTGAGCATTTTTGCGCTATGTTTGATAGATGAGGCGAACTGTTGTTGATTGATTTTTTCTTATTAATTGATTGATGGGACCCAAATGATTAACGATAAATTACATTGAAAGAAGGTTGAACGGCTTTTGCTCTTTAGATTCTAATATGTTTATTTATGTGGCAACGCTGCTTGTTCGGCCAACAAATTGGTATAATCCCATTTACAGCTAGGTCATAGTTGCCTTGTTGTTAAAGAAGTAAACAGAAACAAAAAAAAAAAAAAACTAAAAGTAAGCAAACATACAAAATCAAACAAAAAATTTAAAGGCACTGAACAAATATGCTGAATACTTGGCTAAAATGGTTCGCGACTTCAACTTTTGTAGAGAACAAATTGCAGCCAACCAAAAATATTTGCTGAAAAGCCCAACAACAAAAACAACAACAACAACGACAACAATGTGAACAACAAAAAAAAGCCACGTGGAAGCCAAAAATTGAAAACTAGTTAGATATTCACGGTAACCGAAAGGAGTCAACACAAAATGTGGAACTCCAATTCTGTAAAAAAAAAACCGAAAGAGAAACCACTTTTTTATTGATTTGCTGTTCAATTTGCTTGCAGCTCGTTGTCAGGGGTGGCTGTAGTATTTTTTTTTTTGTGTTGTTGCTGTTGTTGTTGTTGTGCGACAAATGTAGCCTAGCCCAGCAATGGCAGCCAGGCGTAGAAACACCAAAGGAAATAGAACCTAAACCATAAATAACAAGAAACGTTGCTCACAACAACAACAAAATAAAAAAAAATATATATAAAATAGAATTTCTGTAGCCGACTAGTGGTTACCCTTATTTATATAACTAATAAAAATTCGTAATTGATTAAAAAGACAGAAATAAGCAAAATATATTGCAAAACATTTACGATATTCAAGAGTAAATGTTTTTATTACGGGTTAAATTTTTTTTGTTAGATATAAATCAAAAATGCTTTTCCCTTAAGCCTCGTTGATGGAAGGTAGTAAATGCCAAAGTCCGGAAGCATCACAAATGACAAGTTGGCTCCTTTTTATTGGGGCTACTTGTCGACGTTGTTGAGTCGAGACGACGACGACAACAGACGAACTGCTGCGCCTGCAGGTTTTATTTGGGTCCGAACCAAAAACTTTTTGCCACACCCTGCAACAGACAGAGAAATTGGACAGCTATCGCAGCTAGACAAACATAAAGTAAACATAGCACCAACAACAACAACAACAGCAGCAACAACAGGAGCAGCAGCAGCAGCAGCAGCAGCAGCAACAGCAACAGCAGCAACATCAACAATGTTACACAAATTGTTGAAAATGCTTCAGCCGTGCCACACATCAGACCGACACTAAGGGTTGCCGGGTGGTGAGCTTGTGGACTGCCGGCTGTGTGTCTTTTTTTAATTAATTGCCAAAAAGCGAGGCTGGCAAAAAACGGGCCAGGCCAAACACTTGTGGCCGGCCTACGGAGTTGAAGTGGGCCGAGCATGCCGGCAGACCGGAAGGAAGTCAGTAAGATTGTTCACAAAAGCCCGAAAACACACACACACACACAAACAGTAAACAGGAGTGTGCCTGTGTGTGCGTGTGTGTGTGTGTGTGTGTTGGGTTGTCAGCTTGTAGCATACTTTTGTGCGCGCTGCTGTTTATGCGACTTGTAAGTTGGTCCTTGGGTGTTGTTGTTGCTGTTGTTGTTTTCTCACTTCCTTGCTGATTGCCGGCAACATATTTCGCAAATTGCTGTCAAAGTGTTAAGGAAGTTGACTTGCCATGCCCTCAACGGGGTCCCTTACAGCAGCTGTCCAATTTGCTTGTAGCAACTGCAATGAACTCAGGTCGACTCTGTGTGTGTGCCTTTAATTGCATGCAGAGCAAGAAGAACTGCCTCGAAGATGAATTGCTAATGGTTTTTTATTTTTGTTTGGGTTTTCTTGTTGTTGTTCTTTAGACTCTCAAGAACAACCACAACAACAACAATAATTGTAATAATAATCATGAGGCGGTCGAGTTTACAATGGCCCAGTGCAGAGACTCAAGTGTCGGGCAGGCAGCTCACAAAAGAGCCCGGCAAGATGCATGATAGGCTACTTTGACTGATGGGCGCCCAATGAATGCTGATGAAGATGAAGATGAAGAGACCAATGGACGATGCTTATGCCGATGAAGATGAATCGAGATGAATCGAGATGAAGGTGGAGATGAAGTTGAATATGAGCGGCGCCGTCGTGTGAAAGTTTTTGAATATTCAATTGTGTATTCAGTTACAAGGTGAGGGACCAATTCGTGGCTGCTCTCTACCTGGCTGAGGAAACTCAATTAGTTGCAAATGCGCCGGCACTTGGCCCGGATAGCAAGGCAGCACACACGCAGACAGACACGCGGACAACGACAACAAGCATTTTTCAATTAGTAAAGGTAGTCAAGTGACTTGGTCGTAGACGACTTGGCCAAGAGAGCGCCAAGTTGCGGCCATGGACATGCAATTAACAGCATCACGTGACCTGCAACCTAAGCAACAGCATCTAGTGGCATAATGAAAAATGAAGCTGCTAATGCAGCGACTGTGACTCAAGTTCTGTGGTGGTTCCGCCCTCTTGGCCCAATCACGGACTCACCCAATTGACTTTTGGTCTGCCGTCAATGGGCATCATTAATTTAGCCAGCCCAAATTTTCGAATTCGTATTGAAAGCGACTTTGGTTTTGGGTTCTGTGGTTTGCATGGCTAGCGTTTTGCCGGGCGTTTCATTTGCGCCATCCCAAACTGAAAATAATAAAAATGTAATTAACGCCCAAGTCATAGAATCAGCGTTTGTGGGGCATGGCCGCAGATCTTTTTTTTTCTGTTTTCTTTTTTTTTTTTGTTGTGGCTCATTTCGTATACAATTAAGTGGCCCGGCCAAGTTGCTGCCCTTTGGCCACTGTCGAAATATTCCTTAACTTTGTCTATGCCTGTCATGAATCTCATTGTGAGGCGTTTGTAGGCGTGTCCATTCATTGTGCGCTCCTTGTTGCTTATCTGATTATGCGGCAGGGACCGCAGGGCGGCTTTGCTGGGCCAAAGCCGCAGCCTGTCGCGGATGACACGTCAATGGTGGCTCCGTGGAGAGTTCGAAAGTTTAATTACCACTCACTGTAATCAGTGCCTATGTGTATGTTTTTGTGTGTGTGTTTGTGTGTGGGTGGGTGTGTTTGTGTACACAAAAATAGCTACAGTACGGCAAATTACGGCCGTGGAATTCCAAAATAAAAGCAACTGGACCATTTTGTGAGTTATCCGACATTTGAATGCCCTTTTCGAGCAGCAAATTTAATAAAACTTTTTGAATGAAAATTTAAATTTCATAATTAAATATAATACATAATATTATATAATATATTATTTGTATAACTGTTCGATTTTATTTTAATAGCAATGTAAAAATGTATTTTAAGTGAATAATTTCTGATTTTTATACTTGATATATTTTGATAAGCTCAAGCTATGGAAAACTGTTTTTTTGATGTACGCTATTAAACAATAATACATTGTAAGCTACTTTTAACTATTTCTCTAGTTAATCTGCTCTGTTATAAATAAGCAAAATAAATCATCAAGAGATACTATAAAGTTTGCATAGCTTTGTTTTAGGCTTGTTGAAATAATACCTAAGATTATTGTAACTAATAGTTTGCACAATGTTACACAGGCTGTTAGTAAACTAAATTGCCCACCCTATTGGCTCATATTTTATAGGGTAACCACCACAACACAACAGAAAACACGTTCAAATTATTTTGCAACATCCCAAAAAAAAGCAACAAATACTGAATGCCCTCGCTTGGATAGCCACAGCTACCATTGTTGCAATGGAGTAAGACGAGGAGGGAGGCTGTTGCGTCCCCCGCGGCAGCTATAGAAAAAGTTGATGAACAACAAGACAATGAACTATGTTAAACTTGTAGCCACAGTGAACTGACTAAACGAGTGGCGACCTACCGACAAATTTTGCGCTCAATGCAAGAGCTGCGAGCTGGCCAAGAGGGGAAGGGGCCCAGACAAAAGGGTCCGCTGTGCCCTCAGGGGGGACACAAAAAAAAATAAATATGGGAAAATGACGTTACAAAGCAGCTAATGGTCGAGAGGGCAAATGACCGTTGGTGGGCGGAGAGAGTGGGGGGATGGGGATACCATGTAGCAAAGTGGCGGGCTGTGTGGCACGAGATAAGCTTGCTGCATTGGGTATTTGCCCGATGGCGATAGATGGAAAGCAAAACTACTTGGTTGTCCACTTAAGAAACACAATGCCACAAGCAGTGAAAGGTGAAGGAGAGCAAAGCTGGAAAGAAAGCGAACAGAGAGAAAGAGAGAGAGAGAGAGAGAGATTGAATAATGCAGACGCAACTAGAAATTGATTAATGGATGCAAATGATTGGAGAACTGCATATCAGAATAAAATCAAAAGAGACAGGCGGCGTGGTTGGGGTGGGTTGAAGGGAGAAGAGGCAGGGGCTGTTCTGTCAAAGCGTACATCAAAGCGGTTTTTGGCATTTTAGGGGGTCTTGAGGTGCAGCATATTATGCGCGCCATGTGGCTTCAAAGCCTGCGTACAGATGAGGAAGAGGAGGAAAAGTTAGTGCTGACCCCAAAAGAGAGATTGCGAGTATAATTTCCAATCAATTGAATAAGCCGCACACAGATGGTCGGTCGATCGCATTTTATTGCACACTAAAAATGAGGCACAACGGCGGCGACTGCATCGGTTGTTGGTTGTTGGATGTCTGTTCCATGTGTCCAGCTTATCCAGCTGTATAGCTATCCGACTGACCTGCCCGCCCGTGGTTGCAATTGTTTTGTTTGCTTTAATGTCTGCACCACAGAGGCAGTGCCAGTGCCAATGACTCAAACTCTTTGGGGCAAGGAGGTGGGTTCGGGCAGATGCAAGCGGTATTTCAGCGTAAGAACAACAAACCAGTGACGACGTCGACGACTTTGACGATTGTTTGTGGATTTTATTGAGGCTGTAGCTGTAGCTGTAGCTGTTGCCGCCATCAATGACGTTGATGAATTTCTATTTACTTTGTTTAATTTCTGTTTTTATTTGCCACTCGCCTTGGCTTGCCACTCAACGTGGCCAATGCCACTCAGCTCCAGCCACTCCTTTTCCCCATCTTACTTACGTTGGTTCATTGAAACTGCGTGCAATTAGCGCAAAGTGCTTCGTGGCACTCTTTATGAGTGCGGGGTCTGTGTCGATTTTTAGCTGCAATTACCGTTCGCCTGTTGCCCGTTTAATTGATTTTGACGCCGGTCCGTGCCTCTCCTACCCCAGCTCCTGCTCCCGGTCCCGGTCCCGATCCCCCATCTCTCCAATCATATGCACCCCTCGCCATTCCTGGCTGCAGCGACAGCTGCAATTAGTCTGCTGTCCGATGTGCGTGACGCTGCTGCATTTTCCGAGTGTGTGTGTTAAGCATAAAGCCTGGTCGGTCGGTCGGTCGGTCGGAAATAAATCCTGCGCTTCTAAGGGCTTGGCCCAGAAGAGCTCTACTTATTCCGAGCTGTTTCCCATTACTATTTTGTTGTTTGCTTTGTTTAGTTCTGTTGCTGTGTTTGTCATGTGATTAACTGCTGCCAACTGTTTTAAGCACTGCTTTGACTCTGTCTTTGGCTGCAATTCAACTTTCCCGATCAGATTTGTTTCTTTGCAAAAAGGGAGTCGACAGCAATTTTGTCGAAATAAAACTTTGAATTACTTACGCAATTCTCAAGTTTGTTTGACTCGAGTTTGATATTTAATTAAAGAATGTATAGATTCTCAGTTAACAAAGAAATAACACTGTTCTCTGCAACATGCAATAATAATTTAACAATATGAGACACGCTTGCCAGGAAACAATAATACCTATTTTTTTAAGGAGTTTTAATAAAAATAAGTTTTACTAATTCCGCCAGCAATTCATTCTATATCAGCTATATAGAGTAGGAATAATAATTTAATACATATTAAAATATATTTTTAAGTTTTGTTCATCTATTATGCCGTTTGCAACTAGGCTCAAAATATGTATGTATTTAAATCCTGTATAAAATTCGTTTAAAAGAATTTGATTCGAAATTCATAAGCACGAAAAGTTTTTTGTGCCATATAAGAGATTACGAAATAAAATACCATTGCTTTATTTTATTTATAGCTTAAGTTTATTTTGCTGAAATATTATATCATATTTTGCAGTTATTAAAAAACTAACACATTTGGTTAAAGTTGTGGAGCCATGAAATGCAATTCAGTACGCAGAATTGAAAAATTTTCGTTGAATGCACTTTTCAAATATATATTCAAAACATTGCCCATTATTCAAATAGCTCATAAAATAGTTTCAAGCACTTGTATATACAAAACAACAAGTGTGCAGGCGCCCATTTAGCTGTGTAGTAAATCAATTGAAACACAACTAGAAATTCTATGAACCATTGCGAGCAGGCTAATAACTCTACGCTTTACTGCCAATAGCTTCTAGAGGCAGCAGAAAAAAAAAAAAAATAAAAATAAGGCTAGTGAAGTTGCTCAGAACCCATAGAGCAATTCATGAGTAGGAAAGTTTTGTTACTTTGTTGCTGTGCCACAAAGCCACAAACGATTGCAAAGCAACAACTGAAATGCAACAGCAGAAGAAATGAAAAATATTTCTGGGGAGCGTTGAAAGCATCGGCCAGTCCATGAATGACTAATAAATTGGCACTTAATCAAGTTGGGAGGCCAAACTCAAAAAACACAAAACACAAGCCACATGCAACAGCAACTGCAACCAAATGTATGTGCAGCCCGATAAAAATTGTGTATCAAGTGAAATTAATTTGCAGCAAGTGGCGGCGCCTCTCTTAAGACCTATATATAGGGACTATGGTATATACATAGATAAGTTTTGGGCTTAGGCAAGAACTAATATATGAAAGATAAATCAAAAGCAATCAAATTAAGTGCAGGACAAACAAAAGTGTAGGCAGCGAGGAGGAAACTGCTGAAGTGGCGGCCACTTCAACTTCCAGCAAACAGCAACTGCAAAGAGTGGCAACAATCGCTAGTACACTTCAGTGCAACAACAACATCAGCAGCAGCAGCAGCAGCAGCAGCAACATCAACAACAATTACAGAACTTTTGGAAAATTGGCGGACTTTGAGGCATAGCTGGCGCTAGCCAGGCCAAGTAACTCACAGCCGCAGCAGCAACAACAACATCTGTAACAACAACACGCCTACATTGAACTTGCCTGTGGCATAGCCTGTTGCACAGCGTGTCGCAACTTGGTTGCTGCTGCTATTGTTGTTGATGTAGTAGTTGCTTTTTGTTGTTATTGTTGTTGCAGGCACAGCGGAAGCAGGCAAATAATAACAACAAGACTTAAAAGCAGGGCGCATAAATTTATCAGGCAACAGTAACAGAAGCAACAACAACAAAAACAACAAACTAGAATAACTTTTAATAGAGCGAAAAGTGGGTTGAAAAATTATAATTTGTTGCTGTTGCTGATGCTGATGCTGATGCTGCAACGCCAAAATTGGATGCTCGTCCTACCGCTGACGACCTCAAAAGAAACGACTGCCACATGTAGCAACAACACTAAGTCTTCAGTTAACAGTTCCGCCCCCAACACCCATCCGCCCCCACCACCCATCGTCTCTCTTTAGTTGCTGTCGAGCATTGTTGTTACTTAGCATATTTGTGATTTTTTACTTGGCGTTTTCTGTTTTTTTTTTTATAAATTATTTGTTTTTGTATTTTGGTAAAAATAGCAGCTAGCTTTTTTTTTAATGATGATGAAGCGCAGCGTGTTGAAAGTTAAATAAACAGCTGCAGCAGCAGCAGCAGTAGCAGCACACCACACACACACACACACACCAACACAGTTTAATTAAGCAAACACACAGAACGCTCAGAGCTGTAGCTAAAAAATCATTAAAATCAAGTTTTTTTATGTACCTGATCCCATTGTTGCCGAGGGGCATGCACCTTATGTGAAAAGGATAGTTGCAGTTTTTTTTATTTATAGGCTTGAGTCTCAATAAATGTTTGCATTGGAGTTTTGAAAACACTCAGGACACGCTTTCCGAATCTTTTGAATCAAATGGCAAACGGCAGGAGGCAGTCATGTGGTAGGCCAACTGCAGAGAATGGCAATGACTGACTGACTGACTGCCTTAAAGCAAACAAAACGCACGCGCGTCAAGCGCAGACATTTAATTTGCATAAAAAGTTTGCCATCTCCCGACTACCCCTAGTTACAGACACACACACACACACACACACACACACACATATACACATTCAGCTCCTATTGGGGTAAGTAGGTGACAGCGGCAAAGTTGGCAGTGCCACGGGGCCAACGCGAGCGTCGCTGACGCAAAAGTTAAGGCCATGTTCGTGGGTGGCTTGATTGTTTGGTAGCCAGCGACCCGCAACGATGCCGAAACAGCAGCAGCTGGGGCAGCAGCAAAACAGTAGCAGCAGCGGCAGCAGTGGCAGCAGCAGCAGCAACAGCCACAGAAACGGCAATAGGCAAAATTAGCATAATGTTAATTTTAATTTGAAATTTGGCCACTCAACGTTGGCCAGAAACATTATGTAACGTGTTGATGCGGCACATTGAATTTTGTGCAAATTTTTATATTTACCATTCGACTTAAAAAATAATTAAACTAAACGAAATTGCTTTCTGCCATGCTTTATAAATTGCATGAAATTGTTATTAACTGGAATGGGGGTCTCCTCGAATTGAATGTTTACCATATGCTTAACTAGAAACTGCTCTCATTTAGCAGCTTTGTGCGATAAATTCAACAAACTAAATGTGCTTTCAAAGTGCACAAGCAGGTCACAGCTGTGACCAGCGGTTAAAACTTTATATATCTATTTTTTTTATATCTTTGGTTGCATTATTAATACCCTGTAATTGTGATTTGTGTGATAAAGCCCATCGCTTGCAAAGCACAGAGTGGCAAAAACTAACTTGCCTCAAGAAGACATGAAGAGAGTTGACATAGTTTAAAACTCTTAAGGACTCGTGTTAAACTATTCATATCCGTCTGCCTCAAGTCGTGTTATCGTATTATTTTTTGGCACTGGGTAACTCTTGGTTGAGTTTACTCAGCCAACTCGAATTATTTTCTTTTTCATTTTACTATCTGTGCAGCGATGCGAGAGTTGTCATAATGCGCCTTGGTCTTGGGGGTCATGATATGACCGCGTTCACAGCTCTGTGGTTGGGATGGGACTTAGATTTATGTTTGTGCATAATTGGCAATGCCGCAGCAGATTTATGCAGCTGTGGTCCGGTTGACCCAAGAGCGATATCTGCGCATAATTAGCGCATTGCCACTTGTGCCTAATGAGCCTGTTAGACACGTCATGCAGTCAGCCAAATGTCCGCCTTCGCAATGGGTGCCAATAAATATTAGATGGCCAGTTCGTGTTCCTGTTCATGTTCTCGACTTTTCAAATGCATACGAATCGCTTTTGTGAACCCTTTTGGCTTAAACAGGGCAATGTTCCGCTGGCAATTCATGCTGTCCAAATTTGTATTTATTGGACAGAACACCACGGGGCGTATGTGTATTATGCCAATATAAGCATTCCAGTCGAACGGGCGCTCAATATGACAGAGTGCGGCTTGTCTGGAGCTGCATCTAAGTATTCAGGCAAAGGCAATGGGCACTTGGAATCAACTGCAGTTGCGGTTCAAGTGTGTGTGGGTGCAATGTGCAATGAGTAGAATATTCAAGGAGAACAAATGATGCCCGGGATTAAGCACTCGACTTGATGGCGAATCCTTGGCTTGGCTTTGGCAAATGGTTATATTGAACCCACAGGCAAACGCATTATCATATCTTACGAGCTGCAGACATGGTAGAACGGTGGATAGTACCGAACCTCAGCTGAAGCAGTCACTGTCTCGTTTCGCAAGAATTCAATAAAAATAATGAGAGCTGCAGAGTAACAATAACAATACAAAAAGCGGAGTGTGCCATAAAAAAGGGCAACGCGACTGGAAAAGAGAAAAAAAAACACAAAAAAAAGAAGCTAAAATAATAGAAAGCTGCAGCGTCTGCTGCATATTTTGGCCCTTAAATAAATCGACTTTGCATACGCGCAACTAGACTGTGTGTGTGTGTGTGTGTGTGTGTATGAGTGTATGTTTTTTTTTATGTATTTATAGTGGCACTGGCACTCAATTTATTTACAAAGCGTAACTTTCAGTCACTGCTTCACAGTGGCAACAACATCCCAGCAAAGCAGCGCCACCAAAACTGAGCTAAATTATTCAAGGAAACGCGGGTGCGAACTTAATATACCCTCTGCTTAATTTAAGAATATTAACAACTTTAAAACAAGTTGAATGTTGTGAAAGTTGCCAAATAATGTTAAATATGATGTTCAGTATTTGAATTCTTTACCATGACTTGTCTTCAGAGGATGTCTAAATCTTGGCTTGGTTGCATTATTCTCATTTTCACATGGCGCTCAGTTTTTCTCATTTTCGGACAAAGTTTTTTTTAGCCATGTCAGCAGCGATGTCGACATTTGTGCACTTGCTGCAGGCAGCTGCAATATTTATGGTTACAGACTAGCCAACAACTGCAACAGCACACACACACACACACACACACACAGGCAGACGCACGTTTACTCAATGAACAAATAACATGTCAAGTTTCATTACAGCTCGCCCACAATTTAGAGAACCCTCGCCTGCAGGCGATATTCGTTGAAGTGGTTGCTGCTGTGGTGTTTGTTGTTTTTGTTGCTGTTGCTGTTGCTGTTGCTGTTGTGGCTGTCCGATTAAACTAACTCTAGTTGCGATCCCAGCAGCAGCATCATCGTTTTTATCAGTCAACCTTCGCCCGCTGGCCAATTGCCACTTGCAACAACAGCACGAGCAACAGCATCAGCATCAGCAGTAACAGCAACAACAGCAGCAACAACAGCAACAACAGCAACAGCAGCAACAACAGCAACAGCAGAATCAGCAACTGTCCCAATGTCTACATCTACATCTGTCTCATGCTCCATGCTCTCCTCCTCTTTCTGTCTGTCTGGCTGTGTGTGTGTGTAAAATGGCTGGCAATTTGAAATTTATGACTGCTACATGATTTGTATGATATGAACGTAAGCAGTTTGCACTCACGTAGTCGGGGCAGACAAAAGAGTTTGGCGGTGCAGCCAGTGTGGATGGAATCCAATGTGCTGCAACTGGAGTCGGGGCAAGGGAGCTGGTCGCTGTGGCATGTCCAACGCCAACGGGCATAAAGAGCGCATTTGTCTACTCTCAGCTATCTGATCATTTAATTATAATTCGCTGCTGCAGTTGCCCGGTGGCAACGATGGCCACAATGTGCAACAGTCAAAGGAAGAAAACCCCTTTTATGTTTTAGTCGCTGCTCATTTGCATTTGATCTGGGGAAAGTTTGTTTGCCAAATGTCCTACATTAAAATTGGTTCATTTAATTCCCATGTTCTAATTAAATGCCAGTGACAACTGATGGCGGATGTAGTATGTAATAGGACTCAGGCTTCACGCAGCACATCAATGCACATAGCCTATGCTTATCCAGTCTTTAGCTGTTGCTGCTGTTGTAATTGTGTCATCGCATTATGCGCGCAAGCGTAAAACTTTCAATTATTTAAATTACACCACATGAACAATACCACAAAAGCGCATGCCGCACAGCAGCAACATTATCAGCAGCAACAGCAACAGCAGCAGCAACAGCAGCAGCACCAACATCAACATCAGCAACAGCTGCAGATTGCCGTCTGGCTGCTTGTTCGCAACGTTGTCGGTCTTTTATTTTCGTTGTTGTTGTTGTTGTTGTTGTCGCCTGCCATGTTCCAAAATTGCCGCAAGTTTAACGCATGTCGACACTGGCTGCCATTTTATCCATTCTCTTCCCATTTTCGTTCTCGTTCTCATTGCCTTTCCCGTTCCCAGGCCATCGCATCCAATTCCAACGCATCCCATCGCCTCTCACTGATCCAGCTGCCCAGCTACCCACATAATTCATTCATATCATCAGCGAAGCCACCGGGAATGTCAGGCGTCAATAAAGGAGCTGGGGGATGAGATGAGTGATGGCTCGAAATATCGCACATATTGACATCATTGTCATTGTGTAAGTGTCACTTCATCTCATCCACGCCGTGTTAGCGAACGTTGCACAACTGGCTCCAAAAACACCACAGCACACCACTCCACGCAAATCCACTCCACATCACACCACAGCACAGCACACCACCCGGTTCCCTTCCATTTCCCCACGGCTCTTTTAACTCAGAAATGTTGCGCATACGCCACGTGTGACACGTTGTCGTCATGTGAAGCGGTTGGCAATGTGCTCTGCGTGATCTCTGGTGGCTGACAATGGCACGTCTGCTTAGTTATCATAAGGGATGTGCAGTGGCATACTTGGCTGAATGAGTTAACAAGAGTATACAGTTTTACAGAAGTGTGTCGGTAATTAAATAGTCTTCCTCTTTTATGGTCAAAGTTCGATGTATAATTTATACGCACACACACAAAACACACACACACACACACACAAAACCCACATAAGTTGCAATTGCTGCACAAAGCTTGGATTAATTTTTAATTCAAGAGCTAAGCTAAGCATATTTCCTGTTATTTACTTGTCAAACATAAATGTTCGCTTCTGGGCATATAGGATTTATGGGCCTGTCGCTTCCAACCGGACTGCAGCTGATGCGCAACCAATCTGTGCCTCAACTAACGCCACAATTAAGCCATAACTCGCCGCTTATTCAGATTGGTTGTGTGGTGCAATTTCGGCTTGGTTACAAACCATTACGCTACCCACTCAGCCAGATAGACATATGTGTGTATAAATAAAAAAAAGAGAAAAAAATGAAATGAGGCTTATAGCAGCATGCGCAAAAATGCCACACACAAGAGTTAACAGCCAGCGACTTGTCAGCAGAAAATGACGGCACTAACAACAATGAGTGAAGGAGCAGCTCATTGGGTCTGGGCGTGGAACTGGGGTTGAATAGTGGAGTGCATTGACTATTTGGAACACTGCTCTGTCTGCAGGGCAACGAGCCAAAAATATATGCATACAGATATATATATATATATATAGATATACTGATACATTTACATTTACATTTATAGCTACATATTTCCATTTATTGCAACACAGCTCGCCCTCATCTTGTTTCATATTCGCATGAATTTACTTTGTATCACTTGTCACTTTTTTATTATTATTGCCCTTTGCTGTTGTTGTTGTTGTTGTGGTTGTTGCCGTTGGTGTGATTTTATTTTTTATGGCTCATCCGCAAGCAGAATCCCTCCTATAAGTCGCTGCTGTTGCTGTTGTTGTTATTATTATATCATTTTTCATCAGCTTGATTTCCATCCATTGTTGAGTTCATAAGGCGCACAAATATGTTTCATTATTTGCTTGCTGCTGTTGCAGCTGTGGAAGGGATTAATTTCTTGATTTACCCATGCTATATACATACATACGTATGTGTTTACATTCATATTTATATAAATATATATATATATATATATATATATTCATATTTATACCGTATGCAACACGCAAATACGTATAAAAAACTGGTGCCGGAGGATGCTTTGTTCTTTGCCGTTGCTGTTGTTGTTGCCATTGTTGTTGCCGTTGTTGTTGCCGTTGTTGTTGCCGTTGTTGTTGCCATTGTTGTTGTTGCCATTGTTGTTGTTGCTGTTGTTGCCGTTGTCATTGACAACGGTGACTCCTCTTGTGCCCCCTCGTCTCCATCCACAGTTCGGCATAACTGCGGTCTTTAGCTTAATTTTGTTCCCAGATGCGATGCAGTTGCGTGGAAACGTATTGAAAATAAGTGAATATGCTAATCCCAAACGATTGGGAAAAGCAGTCATCCATCAGCGACACGTCAGTGGAAAAAAAGCGTATTAAATTCTTGTTCACTTTGATGCGTCAAACACTTTCTATTGTTGGGAGACATCGTCCCGCTCCTCGGCTACCTAGCTACGTATTTATTTCTGTTCTTTTTTATTCATGGGATATTATTTTCTTATTTTTTTTCTGTGTTACATATTGTTGATGTTATTGGTTTGAATTATACCATTCCCTGCCTCGGTGCCTTTATTTTTCCAGCAGCTTGTCAATTCACCGCATTTGTTTTTCTTTAACAATTGCTCTGTTGTTTGCCTTTAATTTCCATAGGATTATCGGTGGGACTTAACATTTTTCCTAGATTTACTATGCATTTCTGAGGATACACAAGCTCATCGATAAAATACCCTACAGGATAATCCTTCCGAGAGCATATTTAGTGTGTGAGGGCCTTAGACTCGACGATGTTTATGTCAGGGGGGGGGCACTTTTCGTGTATCTCAGTTTAGCACTCATATTTGCAAGAGTGACATAAGCCCAGGGTATTATAAAGACACAAAAACGAAAGCGAAAACTTTTCAACAACCCAAGCCAAACACAAGGAGTCGAAAAGGTCCGGGGCATGAAGATTGCCAGAGTGGCAGGCAAAGCAGCAGCTTAAGCCTTTTGCCAATTACTTAAACATAAGCAACGTCGGGGGATTTACAAGTATTTTTCCGGCTGCAAGTTTCCCTTTTTATTTTGTCCATGTCCCTGCCAAGGGATGTGCTCTTTAGTTGATCGGTTGGGATTTTTTTCTTCCTTGGTTAGGTGTTGACATAAACATTAAGTTAAGTTCGGCAGTGCTCGAGTAAGCAGAATTGTGTGCATTTAAAAAGTTGCTTGAAGTACTTCAGGCAAACAAACTGTCAAGTAAGTTATTCACTAGAAAACTTGAACAATGTTGGCTAGTTAAGGAAAAGTATAAGCAACTTTACAGTTTGTAATGTGATAAGCTTAGACTGATAGCCTATTTAGCCTATCGCGAAACAATCGATTATTTATTTCAATTCAATGCTGACTTTGTCTTTTGTTTGACAAATTGTCAGTTGGTAGAATTAAAACAAATTGGCTAACAATAACTTAGTTGGCTGTGGCCAAAATAAGTCACAGTGACACTGATTGAATATTATAGGCTTTTCAAGCACCTTTTTAATGTTTTGCTAGAAAATTGAGATTAAACCTTTAAGCCACATTTTATTACCAGCTTAAGCGTTTTGCTATAACGATTATATATTCCTTGGGTGGGGTACATCAAAATTACATTACTCATTATTTTCATTCATCATTAATTTCAGTGTGAGAAAAAAATATATGTATATAAAACCAATAATTACACACACTGTTGAATAAATCAAATCGAAAACTGAAATAATTTATTTAATTTGCATTAAATACCATGAATTGAATAATTATAAATGAAATGCAAATGGAAAATGCCAGACAAATATGAGAATGTTTTTTGCACAACAAACACAAATTAAATTCGCAAAAAAAAAATAAAAAAAATGCCAAATGTCAAATAACTGTAAAGCTAATTTGTCAGTCAACACTCAACCGAAAGCACTCATCAAAAGCGAATGCAAGTGTGGGGCAAGTGGGTGGTGGGGTGGTGCGATGGTGGAGTAGTGGGCTATAGCTATAGCTCCCACCAATCGATTGGGTGCATTGGAGGCAATTGCCGTCAATCAATTCGAAATGAGTTGAACTGAGTAAATGCATGGCACTCGCATTTTGCAATTATCCGATGTATTCTTGAAATGCTTGGCAATTACCTGTTTTATTTACGGGCGAACCGCAATCATTTGTCAAACGATGGAACGTTGCACTGTTTACACGTACATAAGAGATATTAATTAATTGCAATGTTGCAACACGCTGCAACAGGAACAATTACAACAAACGCACAATATTCTCTGATAACTCGACCTGTTGATAATGTTGTAGGACACTACAAATGCGTTGCATGCAACCTTATATCTATGTTGGTTTTATTTTAAAAATCTGTGTGCTCCAGCTGTCAACACACACACACCAGCACACACATGCATAGATAATGGCCTAAACAAATTAGACGCAATGCAAATAAATAGGAACACAGGTGGGAGCACAGCAGCTATTATCTGTCCCAGCTGATAGGCGAATTGAATTTATGGCCAGCACTTAATTGGGCCAACTGCACATAGCCGATTAATTGGTGTGCGGCATCTCTACAGCAACAGACTTGGCCGTAATTCGTTGCCTGTTATCAGGAGCATAAGTAAATGTGCATCCTGCCCGAAAACTAAATGCTAAGCAGACGCTGCAACCTGTGTGTGGCACTTTGTGTGTGTTTTGTAATCCCGTTGTTCCGTTGACATCGCTTGCCAATTAAAAGTACTCCATTGAACAAAATGTCAACACGCCAATTAGAATCACAATAGAGCCAGAGGCAACCGACTTTGTCAACAGCAAACAATGCAGTTATTACTACATTGGCCACTGATGTGGTCATCTGCTTGACCATAACTCAATTAAGACACCATTGTCTTGATTTGTGTCCAATAATTTGGTCATCAAAATTAAGCATAAGGATTTGTAGACAAAACAAAATTTCAATTAATTTGGCATCCTTTTAGACATGGCATAAATACCTGATTATCAAACCTTGTTTTAGCCCCTGTAGCAAAAAACAAGTTTGTTTCTTTTAATGAGCTCTCATAAATCAGTTGGGAACGAACCTTAACCTGTTCGGGCAGCTGTTGCAGGTTTCACTGCAGCAGCCAACATATGCATAAACATAGATTCTCTGGATCTCGACATTTACCCCACATATACCTAAATGTGTGTGTGTGTGTGAGAGTGTTTGTGTGTGTGTAGCAGCTGTGGCTGGGTATCGTTCGGGCAGTGAAAGAGTAGCAGGAACTTGAGACATGGCACACACAAGACACCGTTGGCTTATTCAAGCAAACGACAAGAATTATTTTGTACGAAAAGTATCGCATTTCAAGGAAGCAACTGAGACAAGCAGCCAGCGACAAGGACATGGACAAGGACAGGGACAATCTGAACAGTTTTGCTATTTCGCGATGCAGACTTTTTGCCACACAGTAGTTACTCAGTGGTGCAGCTGCAGTCGCAATGCTTTATTATACAAACACATAGAAAGTCCTTGTTGTTGCATGTTGCATATGTCCTTGACATACGCAAATGAATTTATTAAAGTCGCACAGCGCCAGATTGCAAGCAAAATAACAACAGCTTACAAAAACTGGTAGAGTAAACCAAGTGTCCTTGCTACAGGAGTTGTGTGTGGAAGCCAAGCTTGGAGTTACATATCAGACTATAACGAGAAAGTTTTCGCAGTCATATCCTTAACATTGACAGTGACTAGAACAAAGCAATTGAGCATATCAAAATGCTTGCCATCTGATTTGTTTCTTTATTTTTTATTTATTTTTTATTCCTTTTGCCAGAGTTGTTTGTGCTGCAAAAAGTGCAGTGCAGGGTATGAAAATGATGTGATCGGAGCAGACGACACGGAAGAAGTTTTAAAGTTTGCCAACAATGCTTGCATTTCGAGTTCATTTTGCAGTCAGACGTCCTTCACAGGATGCAGGATGCCGTTTGGCTGGCAAATGCACAGGCAGCTGGTTCAGCAGTTGACTTAAATAGATGCAGACACACGCATACAGGCATAAGTATGTGTTTGTGTGTGTGTGTGTGTGTGTGTGTGTGTTTGTTTTCTATGAGTAAGTCACTTTTGAGTGGGGGCTAATGAAAATTCTGAACAGCTGAAGCTTAAACTCACTAAGCAGTCGCCTACTTAAACAAAGTTGTGCTTCACTGACTCAAACTTTGGCCATAAGTCAAATATCAGCGTTATTTACGCACATCCGAGCAGAAACACGCACACACACACACACACTTACACACATCCTTACACACAAACACACACACTCATTGAACTACAGCAATCAACCTGGCAGCTTACAAATAACATGGCTGCCAATTTGAGAAGGCCAAGCGTTTTTCAGCCAAAAAGGACTCAACTCAATTTAACTCGCTGCCTGCGATTTGACGCACGACTGAAATCGAATTGATAAAAAACACATGCGACTACACAAATCTTTATTTATATAACTGTACACTATATTCGAAACACCTCTAAAATGTTGGGTTATTTTTTGAAGTCGAAAGTACTTAATAATCAAAAACTTTCATATCATATGTAAATTGCTCAAAGGAGTCTCTGTTGGTTTTTAGTCAGACAAAATATTTTGAGCAAGTTTTCCAATTACCCAAGTCTCCATAGAGATTCTACGGTATTACAAATGTGGCGGCAAAGTTTGTTAATATTAGCAAGCACTCGGAAAATGTTTGCTACATTAGCTTTTCCTGCACACGCAGATCGGTGAGTTAGCAGCCACCTTAGCTGCTCACAGCCTCTCCTTGTCGAGAGTCAATTGCCTCCACTCAACCCTCTGTCTGTCTCTCTGTCTGTGTGTCTGTCTGTCTGCTGGCTTGCTTGGCACTTGTTTGTTATAGGTGTCAATGTGGTGTTGTACGCACGTAAACCATTCCGAGTATTTATTACGCGCACAACTTGACATAATTCCTTTTTTCCGGTCTACCAGTTAAGCCATTGCTGAGGCTCCATCCGCAGCGAGAGGCAAGACTCATCCTCCAAGCAAAACTATGGGGCTGAGCAACTACTACAGTTGAACTAATGTTGACACTGTGGCATCAGCAACGGCTTTGCAGTTAATGCCACTTTACTGTGCAACAAACAGGACGACATCTCGATATGGATTTATGGTCGTCGTGTGTGCGACTTGTGTCACGCGCTCATTGAAAACGTTGAATTGCCATCATCTTTATCAGCTTCACCACTGTTGGATCATTATCGGGTGCGACAAAAAAAAAAAAAAAAACATAACAAACAAAAAAACAAAAACAAGTTTTGACTTAACAACTTTATCTGCAGAGCCCGCACTTATTTTTGCCCATCCCACATCGTTTTTCTCTCTCGCTGTCAATGCGATTTCTTAGCGCATTAGGCAGCAACAATAGCAACAACAACAACAACAATAACAAAAACAAAATACCATTAAGAGGCAACAAACTGTTAGCCACAATGGCGGCAACCGTTGACGCCATCAACGCGAAAATAATCCGAGAAATGCGGCGTTAATGGCAACACAACTGGTGGGGCAAGAAAAGAAAAGGAGCGAAGCGCATGTGGATGGCAAACGATATTATGATTATGATTATTATTATGTTGTTATTAGATTAAGCGCAATTTTTACTTTTTTTTTTTTTTTCTGCCTCTATTTCTACTGCATCTGCTGCTTGTTCTTGCTCATTGTCCCATTTGCCTTTGTTCGGCTTGCTTCCGATGGCATTGTGTTAAGTCGACTCTTTTGGTGCTGTGCCACTTCCGTTTGGCTTTGGCTTACGACACTTGATGCCCCAGTTGGCCAAGTTAGCTAAGTTAGCCAAGGAACGGTACCCAAAGCGCTGCTTGGCTAAGCAACCAGGCAAACGCCGTCCATTGTTTCAAGCTGTGCCTGCGTCTTAGCCACGCTTAATTGGTTGGCTTTTATTACTTGCAAAGTGCTGTACAGTGAGCGCATAATTTTTACTTTGCCACCACACTGCACAGTGGTCTAAAACCTAATCTACAATTTTCAAAAAGTTTCGGCAAAATATATAGGTTATAAAATATGTGTAATGAATCAATAAAAGATTTTACAATATTAATGCCCTTTAAGCCCAGTAGCTCATTGTTAATTGTTTCAGATGCTTATTAAAAATTAAAATCTGTTATTATTTTATTTTCTATGCGACCTTCTTGTTAGCATATAATATCAAAATTTGTGTAAGACAGATTCGAAGCAACAAATATTTTGAAATGTATTTCCAAGGGTCGAAGTGCAATTGGATTTGCAAAAAATATTAAAAAAAAAACTAAGTGCATATTTTTCATCATTTCTTGTAGCTAGAATTGAGAATTTTCGACCATCGACTCGAAACTCCAAATATAAAGTTTG
This sequence comes from Drosophila kambysellisi, assembly GCA_035042185.1. NCBI lineage: Eukaryota > Metazoa > Arthropoda > Insecta > Diptera > Drosophilidae > Drosophila > Drosophila kambysellisi. Next base: position 1,639,446 of record JAWNLS010000855.1, read on the forward strand.
AACTTGCCTAACCATATTTTTTTTTTGTTTGCTCTGCTTTGAACCCAATGTGACCAGGCAAGGAAATCTTTTCTTCTTTTTTTTTTAATTAAATGAGCTGCTTGCATTTGAGGGGCGTTGCTCCGCTGGAGTCATGCTGGCTGGCTGACTGACTGGCTGCTTTGGCTGGCTAGCTCATGTACGTTTGCTCACATCGCACCTACACACACACACACACACACACACACAAACACACACACATACACCGTCCGCAAGGCCGCCCACATTTGGAAAGAGACGCGTGCCGCGTCGGCCCTTTTTCACTTTGGTAGTTTGTGGCGCCATTTTAGCGCGAAATGAATTTAAATTGTCTGCTGGCGTTTCCTGTATTAAAGGCAGCTTCCTCTGCCTTTAGTCGTTTCTTTGGATTCACTTGCACCTTTTTCGAGAGCAGCTAAAAACGGAATTACTTAATTACAACAATTATTAAACAGCAGCCGTAGACCCTACGTATTCTCCGGGAGTACAAAAAAGAGAATGGTAAAAAACGGCGCGTGTTTCCTGTTGCTTTTGTTGTATTTTTTTGTTCTTTTCATTTTGTTGATTTTGCTGTTGTGTTTTGTTATCATGTTTGTTGCTGGCTGTTATTTTAATTAAATATTTTCACACCTACTTCATTTGAGCTTGTGAACCAGGAACGAGGGCAGGCATTTATTTCGTTGCCATCGTCGTCGCCTTTGCCTTTTATGTAGGTGTTAATTTCCTGTCTCCAGGCAACAACAAAGGCCAGTCATTTGCAATAGCAACAACATCAACAACAACTAGTATTGTAAGCGTCGGCTATAATAAGAATAATTGCCAGGACTAGCTATATATAAGGCACGATGTCTGAAATTTTATGCGCCGTAAAATTGCATGCGAAATAATTGAAAAGCATCGAGTCTTTTTGTCCTGTTTGTGATGCTGTTGGCTTCTGGCCCTGCTTCTTGCTGCATCTTCTAACTGGCAGCAGATAAAGTTTTCCACAGCGCTAAAATAATAGCAGCCAAAGTGGTTATAAATATTTTGTGCACAGTTTCCGTTGCCCTCTGGCCCCTTTTGTCCCTTTCTTCGTGCTGCAGTGAAAGTAATTTTTCAGCTAAATGAATTTGCACAAGTTGCGGGAAAAATGCGCAAAAAACGCCCAAAAAAGCGAACTTGGAAAGTAATGCTTCTTGATGGGATGGGGCGGAAGAAAGGGTTGGCTGTCTTAGAATTTGCTGCGTCACTTGACACAAACTGCGGTCAGTTGCAAAGTTCAACTCGCACATCTAATGAGCCGGAATCAGTGGTCCTTAAGACCCAAGTCTGACTTTTTGCTCTACTATTTACTTAATAAACAACTTTACCAATTCTGCGCAAACAATTTTAAAATTTCATTTGAATTGCAGGTCCACCAGGTCCACCCGGCCCGCCCGGCAAGCGAGGGAAGCGGGGCAAGAAGGGCGATGCAGGTGACAAGGGCGAAGCGGTAAGTTTCTCAGAACGGAATGAACAAGTAGAAATCCTTATATGACACTTTACGGTTCTCAGGGCCTTAATGGCATCAGTGGCGAGAAGGGTTCGGCTGGTAAGCCCGGTGATAAGGGCCAAAAGGGCGACACCGGCCATCCGGGCGTGGATGTCTTCCAAACCGTCAAGGTAAGTCGCAAGGCGTTCCTCAATTCAACTGCTGCAAGACTGCATTCGAAATTGGAAAATCGAAATTGAAAACGTCTAATTGATTTTTTTTTTTTTGAAAATCCCTAACACATTGCTGCTCTGCTTTCTGCATTCTCTTAGGGCCTCAAGAGATCGGTGACTACGCTGCATGGCGGCACACTTGGTTATGCGGAAATAGTTGCTGTTAAGGTATTTCACCCATAAATCTGTTTCAACTGCCGTAGACACTAGACATGACAGCCTGTAGCCCATATCCCAGCACCAAACCAAACTCAACCCTGGATTCTGTGGAGCTGTGGCCATTGTCATTTTTCAAGGCAAAATACAGCTGGACAGAAAGTTGCAAATATTTGCAACTTGTTGTCCTCTGGACTTGTCCTTCGTTTTATTTGCACTTGTAGTTTTTGTTGGTGGTGTTGTTGTTGTTGTTGTATTTGTAGTCGGTATTTGTACTTGTTTATTATCCTGCACATTGTTGTTCGTAGTGCTTTTAAGTTGAATCAGCTCTTTGGTTTAAGCTGTAGCATAAATTGTTGCTACTTTTGCATAGTTTCTGCTTAGTCATTTCGTTTGTTTTTGGGACCAACCGATTCATAGTAGCTGCTCATCCTATTGTCATTTGAATATTTGCAACGACCATTTTATCATTTCCTTAATGGTATCTGATGTAGCTTATGGTAGTTTATATATGTATGTAAAATGACACTTTACTTGCTCTAACGACAAGTGATTTGCGTAAACGCTTTGCAGAATTTCCGTTACCCAATTTATTTGATTTTATAAATTTATTTGTCTAACCAAATCAAATTATCAGACTAAATATTTTAAATTATTTTAAACTAAATTTGACTATGATTAAAGTCAAGTAATTACATAATGTATTGAAAGTATTTGTTGAATAGCTACACTAAAAACAATAATAAGATTCTTCAATTTCTCACGAATCTGTTTTTCATATTTCCTACTTTAGTGGTTAAAGTCATAAGTTCTTATGCAATTTCTTAACTTCGTTTTATTTTGGATTGTCTTCTTTGGTTAAGCTAAGTTAATCCCTAATTTGGTACTTTTCCTTTCTGATAATTTTATTCTTCTCTTCGTTATTATTTTTGAAAATAAATTTTGCTTTGCAGCAGCTAAATTTTAATATTCTAATACATTTTTATTTTATATTTTCATTAACTAATTTTATTTTTTATGCTATGTTTTTTTTAACAACCTCTGTGTGTGTTTGTTGTAAGGACTTGCAAGAAGCGGGCGTTAACGTATCCGCTTCAACGGTCATACAGCTGAAGGTAAGTTCTCGGGTTCTGGTATTCTCCACTTTGTGTAGATTGTATTCTATTGCATGCCTCCTATGTGGCTTAATCTTTGTTTGGTGCACGTGCCTCTCCATTTAAGCAGAAATCGTGTGGGTTCTTAATGCTAATAGACATATTTTTCAATAATCTAGGGTGAGCCAGGCGAACCTGGACCGCCGGGACCCCCAGGCGAACCTGGCAATCCGGGCGTGCCGGGCGAACGTGGACCACCCGGCGAAACTGGACAGCAGGGCGTGCAGGGCGAGGCCGGTCTGGCAGGACCGATTGGACCTCCTGGCGTTGCGGGCGCACCTGGCACAAAGGTGAGTGATTCACAGACAATGAACAAGTAAAACAAAAACCAAACAGAAAACCCAAAAAACACAATAGCGACACACAGATAGAGAGTGAGGAGGGCCGGTGGATAAAGAAGAACGCGATAGGGATTGAAAGCGATTCATAAGTAAAACAAAGATGTCACAAGGATTAATGCACTATTTGTATCTGTTGGATAAACATTGTGACGTTTTAAGTGACTACGAATTCGTCGTCGTACCGGATTTCTCTGTATGTGTGACTGGATGTGTGTGTGTGTGTGTGACTGTGTGTGCGTGTGTATAATGTGTCTGTGTTCTGTCTGCTATTGTTTTTCTGATGTTTCCTTTGTCTTTTTTCTTGGTTTTCCACATTATTTATCGTTTATTTATGTATTAAGCACCCCCTCTCTCTCTATATATCTCACTCTCTCTCGCTCGCTCACCCTCTCACGTGTCTGTGTGTCACCTTTATGCCTCTGTCCTTGGCATTTCCACTTAATTTTCCAACAGACAGATATCAATACAGATGCAGACATGTGACTCATTTCCATCTGTTTTTCTGCTTTACAGGGTGACAAGGGGGATCGAGGTGATCGCGGACTCACCACAACCATCAAGGGTGACGAGTTCCCAACGGGCATCATCGAGGGTCCGCCGGGACCGGCTGGACCACCTGGTAAGTGTCTCTTGGAGTTGGCAGCTGCCTCTCAGTTTGCCTTCATTCAACAGCCACTTAACTCTCAGCACAAATACAGATACAGATACAGATACATTGAAACTAGTCATAAACTACAAAAACCGCAGCTTATTGATGTTTAGGAATCGATCGTTCGATGGGTATTTTTTTCAAGTGGTGCCACGCGGCTGGATTTGGTTGCTCATCTGCGGGTTGTTTAATTTATTGCCAGCGGACTCTGGGAATAGTTTTCCCCTGCCTCTGGCCCCGGCCCCGGCCCTGGCCCGCGGCTCGCGGCCCTAATTGAGTCATTGACTAACGCTGTCCCATTAGAGCACATTTTTGAATTTGATGTGGCCTTTTGGTGTGAAAAGCAGCTCGTTAAAATGTAAATCAAATACCAAATTCATAGCAGCGAAGTGCATTTCTGTTGCTGTTTTTATTGCAGCGCATATTTTTGAAATATTCTCGAATAAATTTAGTTCGTTGTTTTTTTTTTGTATTTTTAGGTATTTTTTTTTTTCATCCACATTTGGAAATTTGTTTGCCTGCCGCATTTCGCGATAACATTTACGACCTTTGTGTTTTGTGTGCTGCCGCATGCCACAAAGTTTGACGTCGACGTCAATTAAATGCCCCACAATTCGTTGGCAGCAGCCGCCCACTTGCTCGCTCGGACCTCTCTCCGGTACACTGCCCTACCATCATGCGTCCACGCCTACAATATCTCGAACAATATCCACTTTCCAGCTAGTTTTACGATCTGACCTAACATATTTCTGCACTTTATGCGATTTTAATAAACGAAAATAACCCAAGCGCACGGCTGAAATAGCTGAAACGCTTCGGAATCCAAAAGCCAAATCCGAATTCGAATCCGGCGCTTGTCATAAAAATTTGTAAATTTGTAGTGCAACATGCCACATGCGGTAAATGTGTATGTGTAAGTCTATGTTATTACCTATGACTCTAGTCGGATGCACTCTGACCAATTGTTTTATTAGGGGTCTTCAGTGTGCGTAGTAAATAAACAATTCTTAAGACAGCATAAAAAGGTTGCAGACACAAGTCATAAATGTCTGTGGAATGGGATTTTGAAATTGGAGGCAATATATTCTTCCTCTTACATCGGGAAATAAAATAAATTGAAATAAAACCTTTGTCAGTTAATTCTCGTAAGTCCTGAGTTTATATAAATATTTTATTATTATTACAGTAAACTGATTTTTTTAGTACCGGGGATGTGTAAATATAATTATTTTTATTATATTCTATTTTGACGAGTTAATAATTCATTAATCTATAAATAGAGCATACAAAATATATATCCTACTCTCTTTATGAAGAAGAGACTTGTAAGCTACAAGCTAAGAAAGACTTTTATTTAGAGCATTAAGCATACAATGATGCCCAGACTCATCAGAACCGGATCCCATGTTTACAGTTGTCTTAAGCTAAGTGAATGCCCCTAATGCATGCAACCAATGCACACCGCTATCAATTAAGCGCTTGCAACAAGCCCGCATCGCGTAACCTCCCACTTGTCTTATCGGAGCATCAGAGCCCTCCAGTTGTTGTCGATGTTGTTCAAGTTGTTGATGTTGTCGATGTTGTCGTTGTTGTGGGAAATGGCAGTTGCGCATTGTTTTTAAATTTCTAGTTGGTTTCAAACAAGATCTACTGTTTCGATAGACACAGTTGTCGGCAGTGACCAAGCATCCGACGCAATGGCAATGGCATACCCTTGTCCAGGGCCCCTACATCGACTCCTAGGCGTGGTAGGGGAAGGGGACTCTCCTTTGACTGTGCTGGACTTTGCTATGCGTTGATGGACATGAAATTGCAATTTATTTTCCGAAATCAGCGCCCGGGTTTGAGTCGCCAGCACAGGGGACATACTTCTGCGTCTGCGTCTGCGTTTGCGTCTGGTTCCAGATCTGAGCTTCGACTTCAGTCATTTAGGCTTGATTTGAATAAATTGAATGTCATTTGTATTTGGAATTCTTTCATCTGGTGGCCATGTCTCTGTGTTCCTCCGTTTCTCTCACTCTGTCGACTGCTTATCTTATCGCTGTCGTAATTAGTTAAGCTGACTTGTGCTTTATGTGTGGGTAGTCACTGAGCTGGACCTGGGAGATGTGTCGGCAATTTAATGTGTCATTTGTATTTTGCGTCTCCAGAACACAGCAGAGCAGAACAACCCAGAGGAAATTTCTGTGCAATGGCATCTGCTTCACTCCCAGTTGTAATGCCGAAAATTTCAATTTATTTTCTGATTTATTTGAATTTCATTTCATTTATATTGTGATTGCATTTCATCCGGGTAGATTTTGTCTGGTTTCCTCTGGTTTGCTCTACTCCTTGGCATTTGTCCATTGCCTTGTGTTCGAAATTAAAACTTATCATTTGCACTTCATCTGCATTGCCTTTTTTGCCAAAACACAAAACAGAATGCGAAGCGAAAAGGATGATGAAGAGGAAAATGCCCAAGTGGACCAACAATATCCAATATCCTGACTCTATAAATCCACATCAGGCCCCGCGGTCCCAGTGGTGGTCAAGTTGTTGTCCGCTGCTGGCAATAGTTTTGATTGTGGCTGAAATTGTCGCCTAAAATGCTTAACGCTAAATTATGCCACCATAAATACTTACCGAGTCCGAGTGCGACTCCAAAACAAAGAGGGGACAACAAAATACTTTATAAATAAACGGCAGATGACAGGGACAGAAACAGAGACAGAGGCACAACAGGACCCATAAACCAAATGCCAGCCAGACTAAAGGCACGCAAATTTATGCGCACTGGCCAAGAGACGAGGAGTCCTGGCAAGTGAACGACCCATGTCCCGCCCAATTTTACGAACTTAATAAATTTTCTATATCTTTTCAAACACACACACACACAGACACACACCAAACTGCTCGATCTCAGGCACAGGCACACATTTTGACAAGCCGCACAATTGGATTTATCTATGACATGAATTCTGTGTACTCGTGTGCCTTTGTGTGTTTCGTCTCCTTATACGCCTCTGTGTGTGTCTGTCTGTGTGTGTATGTGTGTGTGTTTGTGTGTGTGTGGGGGGGATATTTAAATGGTATTACTTAATGGTCCAGCCAACAGCAAGCCCAAAAAAACAGTTTCTCATTATTTTAACTAAACAGGTCGTCACATCGTTGTTTTTGTTATGCTATTTTCAGGCGTTGTTGTTGTTTTTTTCTATTTGCCACAGTGGGGCAAAGCTAGTATTAAACCGACAGATTTACGAACAATCCAATGTCCATAGTCCAAGGCATGTACAAATTAAATTATCTAGCAAAAACATTTTTTTTTTTGAATTCTTGAAATAATTCAACCTGAAAATGGCATTTTCTTTTGCGTGAATATGCAACTGCTGCATAGGGAAGCAATTGTCTAGAATAATTGTCGGTAAATTCGTTAAGTATCTCGAAGATACACGAGCTAGCTGTAAGCCACTGTTTGCTTTGGACAATCTATTTTTGGCCAAATAAATAATTTGCATTTTAAACTAAAACCCCAAAACCGAATAAAAGACAGCAACAACATCAGCAGTCGCTTATCGCTGCCAGCATCAGCAGTTGAACAAATTGCTGACCGAAAACCAGACAAACGCTTGTTGACTGACAGATGGATGCTGACAGTCCATTCAGCCTCGATAATAACGGGTATAATTACAAAGCAGCGTTAAAGCCACGCCTCTTGTTTGCACTACACTTGTCGCACCGCGTAGCTGTGTTTATGTTTATATACTCAAAAAAATAAAAATAAAAAAAATATATATACAAATGTTTGTCATAGTTAAAAAATCTTACATTTACAAAGCGTGAATTGGAATAATTGTTCATGGTGCAAAATACATAAATACCACAAGTGATTAAATAAAGTTTCAGACAACTTTACGGCTTAAAGCAATCCAACAGTTATGTAAAAGTTAATCAGTTAATCTCTGTAAAAATTAACTATATTGAAATCATATATAAGCTCATATATATTTAAGATTATTTTGATTATAAAAACAAACGCTTTAAAACTGTGTATGCCAATACAAGGATTTTTCTTCAAGTGTATCTGTATCTAAGCCACAGGCTGACTGTTTTGTGTGCTGCTGCTGCTGCAGCACATTGCCTGCTATTCGTATATTAAAATGATTCGCTATAAATGTCAAATATGAACATTCACAGGTCCGCCCGGGGAGCGCGGCGAGCCCGGCGAGGTGGGACCCATTGGACCGGCTGGACCGCCTGGCGAAAAAGGACCACGCGGCAAGCGGGGCAAGCGGGTGAGTGTGAAAACAAACTGAATAACCAATGCGAAAAACTCGCTTTGCAGTCAATTTTAATTAGAAAACAGCGACGAAAAAAAAAAAAATACAAAAAATTACTCAACAACCAAAAAATAATAATAATGAAGAAAATTTATGAATATGTAAATTGGTTTGTAAATCTTTGTAAAAATGCGTAGAAGCGTAACACTCATTTGCATACTCGTTTAATGAATCTGTAAATATTTGTGCAGTAGTCGAGCTACTGCTTAAGCTGTAAATAATTAGGGCGCATCCGCATCCTTTCGCATGATCCGACCGAAGCAGGTGTTTTATACAACATTGCATGTTATACATGTATAATACATACATATACATATATGTATGTATGTATGTACATGTTCATCTATATGCTTATGAGTGATATGTGAATGTCATTGACTACGTAATGAGCATGTTCAAATGTCATCCCCAAGGATCCAAAGCTCACCGCTCACCACTCACCTAAACTCATTACAGGCAACGAGAGAGAGAAACCTTGATGTAATGCCTTTGATTAAGCTTTAAAGTATCTGACAGATACGCACACTAGATGAGGGTGCTCGCGCGTAATATAAATTCCCCAATCTGCTGGCATACGTCTAATTTTTTTTTTTATTTTTTTTTTACGTGGTGTGGGCCCCGTGGCGCAAAACTATGTCGACGCACTTGGCGCCTCATCGAAATTGTCAAAAATGTCTTGGAGCTTAAATCTTGGTCTTAATTTATGTGCCCCCCCAGTACGGCCGTTGAGTGTATCTGCAGCATTTATCTAGGCATTTGCAGTGTGTTATGTGCTCTTCTCTGGAATGTCAACAGTGCAAAGATACTTAACATTTTTTATTGGCACTTGGTGAGTCGGCAGCTGTTGCCGCCCCGTGACGTGCTGATGGATGCACGAGAACCTCTACGGATTCTCATATTTTTGCGAAACACTTTTCATATATTCAGAAGTCAACTGGCGGCGAATATGAATATGTATCTAGCACGTGTTTGTTAACGTTATGAAACATGCATAGGCGCCTCCGGGCAAACGTGGATGGGTGCGCCTGGTGCTCGAAGAGAGTTTTCTATTCCTACTTTCGCCAATACACAAATATTTGCGCGTTTTGCCAATTTTCGTAAAACAGTCTGATTATTGTACATTACACACACACACGTACACACACACATATATATATATATTTATATATAGCGTCAAATTCATAAAACACGCCTTTGGCCAACTGCTGTTGTCCCAGTCATTGGCATGGTCATTGCTTTTGCGTTTACTGTTGGTTTTTGTTTTTCATTTGTTTTTGTTGTTGCTGTAATAACGCGTTATAGCACAATAGCGGCAACTCCAACAGAGTTCCAATACAGCCAGAATCAAGCACCAAAATAACAACACCAAACGGCAACTGGCAACGTGCAGCTTCACATTTATGATTTCTGCGTCGCTATACTTTGGGTTAGCCGAGAGTTGTCTAAAGAATATTGTAATTCTGAAAAAAAAAATAGAGAATACGAATTACAGTTGTTGTACAAACAAATTCAAATTTCAAATTATAAATCAATAAAATGAAATGAATATAAAAAAAAAATTATCATAAAAATAATAAAATGTAAATGCGCAGAATTTTTTTTAATTTCTTAATTTCCTTCTATTTACAAATTTTTTTGTTGGCAGAAAAACTTTTTTAATTTTCTAATTTAAAGATTTATTTCATTAATTTATGGAAAAATACTTTTTTTACATTTTTTAGAATTTCAATCATAAGCACAGAAACGAATTAAAATTGTTTTAAAAAATAAACGGTATTAAAATTAATCAAACTATGAGTTTAGCATTGCAACAACTTTTCGCGTCAACCTCTCTGTAGACTTCAGCTGCGGGTGTTGCATGCCACGCCTCCTGCCACAGTGTTTTCAATGCTATGCGCACTCGTGCCATGGTGCTCGAATGTGCCGATTACAGTGCCCCTCCACTGGCTGCGCCACGGGTCTGTGTGTTGAACAGGCGCTGCAGCGACGTGATGTCAAAACAAATGAAAGTCATAAGAAACGGCAGGCAGTCTTCAGCTCCCTGTCTGCCTTTGGCAAACAAACAAAACTTTTGGCAACAAACAAAAGTTCGCGCCCTCCCGCTCCGATCCAGACTCTGGGCTCAATTCAAGCCGCACCAAGGCAATGTTGAGCATAAAAAATTATTTGCAACAATTGCCATCATCTTCGACAAAGGCTGGGCTGGTGCCGATAGACGCAACTGAAACGTGACGGCTCCCGGCAGCAACGGTTACGGCAGCACCGAGGCGTCGATTTTTCAATTCGACTATCAGCGGCTTTGATTTTCCGAGGAAAGCCTTCAAGTCCAAAACACTGGCATTAGGATGAATGAGAATGTGAATGAGAATCAGATTTAGAATGGGAATGTGAACGTGAACGTGAATGTATCTGCTGATGATGATGGGGATGCGAAACGATGAAAAATGATGCTTGGCACTCGTGCTCTGTGTGTGCCACATTTCAGTTTCAACGCCAGCATTAAAAATTCTTGTAATTAGTTAGGCAAGTCGTAAAAAATTTCAATTGTCATGTGCTGTTTTTCATAAACATTTATCCGTTCAGCGCAATAATGCCACGCCCTTTGCTAACACGCCTCAAACGGCCTTTTTTGTTTTAGCCAAAAACAGCAGCAACTTTAACTCACTCGTTTTAATACTCTAAAAATAATGCCAAAAATAAATGCAAATTATTTTTATTTTTTAAAACTTTATATTTTAAACTTAGTTGCTTAAAGTTGATATATTTTTTATAAGCGTAGCTTCCGGAATTGTGATACAATTTGAGTGTCTCTTGTGTTGAAACTTCTCTATGTACAAAGTTAAAATATTAAATTTTAATAACTTCAAGAGAATAAGCCATTCGGCATTCCAGAGACATTTGCTTAGTTTTTTTCCCTCCAGATGATGTCGCGCCGGCAACGGCCATAAAAAACGCAATTGTAGGTATTATAAATTTGACATGTTATTTTCGTCGCCTCGTCAAAATAAAAAGCTCATATGAGAATATTGCGTCATTTGAGGCAGCAAAGGGGAGGACGTCGTCAGCGACTGGTTGGCATATGAAATGAATTTGGCCGGGAACTGGACTGGAATGAGCTGTGATGTGATGGAATAATGTTGTACCCGTAGTCAGGGCATTGCGACAGATGTGTTATGCGACATACTAAAATTAAGTTAAGATCTTTAAATGAGTTATTGATGTGTTTATAAAGAGAGAATGCGGCAATAACATCATTTAGAAAGCTAAAACATATAATTATCGATCACTGACAGTTCTAGAACCATTTCAGAATTATAGAAATAGACATGAAATTACCTTCTATGTAAGATCATGTCGAATTCCAGCAGCTATACTTAAAGCAATTTTAGAATCATACCTATAAACGATTTTAAAATATTTTTCAAAACGGACATCCTTATATCTCAAAGGTTCGCTAATAAATGTCCTGTATTGATATATGCACAGGCATTCTGGAATTGGCCTCTTCAGAATAAATTGTGCTTTCATTTATCGCACGAAAATATTACTTTTGCATATTTCAACGGCCTCTCAATTGTCGAATTGTACGTATAATATGCAATTTACGATCGGGCAAAGTATTAAAAATTTAAATTAATTTCAAACTTTTTGACGAGTGGCACTGCTGCGACTGGCAACTGGGGCGTATGATGAATATCCAATGACTGTCCAACTGAGACAGCGTGGCGGCGAATGCGGAGAGATTTGCCATTTATTATGCGAACTGACATCGCTTTAGCTTTTGCTGTGTTAGATTTCCATTGCCATTTTTTTTAATAAAGTTGAAACAATATTTTACACACACACACACACACACACACACAGAGACACAATACACACTAATGCGTCAGCGGTGTTGCCTAGACAAGCTATGCCCGAAGCGTTGCTGTAAAAACTGTTCTTGAAGCATTTATGTCAAATTTATGTTAATATATTTTACAATCGTCGTTTCGGTCTCACCCCGTGCCCCTTGCCCCATGTCACATCAGCGTGTGTGTTGTCTTTTAAGGCTCAAAATCTGCATAAATTTCCTTGGCAACTCACAGCTCCCAGCTCGCATTTCTTATCAACAACAGCATTGGGCAAGTTTCTTGCCAGCATCGTGTGTGTGTGGGTGTGTGTGTGCATGTGTGTGTGTGCCTTTGGTAAATAGAGTCATAAAAATTGCCGTTGCCGCAAAAACAATAGGAAAAAAGACTTGCAGATTCGTTACACGTTATATAACACCGCCCCCAAAAACCAGTAGCTGGGTAATGTGAGCCAAGTCATGTCCCCAAACTGTTGGCCAGAAAGTCACTCGCATGCGGCACACCGCTGACGACTTGGAGGCGACAGTTTGTGCCACTTTGAAGCCCGCCATGGCACACTTTTCTTACTCATTTCAAAGCCTTAAAGTTCCTTACGTGAAAAAAACTTAACAACAGTCATGTGTGTGTGCGTGTGTTGTTGTTGTTGTTGTTGGGGTGTGTGTGCTTATATCTTCATGTCTGCCACTCAAAGGGTTCACATTTGTTGGCGTCTTTTCGCTGGCAATTCGTTTTGGGTGTTGCTTAAACGACGCAATAAGCTTAGCACTTTCCACCAACCAAGGAAAATCACAGGCTGAATTTTCATTGCTTCTGCTCGACTTGAGTTGAGTTGGGTTGGGATGGGTTTATAGCTCGATTTGATAAGCCCCAGCAATGCTGTGTCAACTGCTATATTTTGTGTGCGTATGTGACGTCATTGTTCATTGAAAACTGCGCAGCATGCAAATATTTCCTTTCATTTTCTTTTTTATTCTTTGTATATGCGCAATTTTCTTTTTTGCCACTAAGGCAATTATTTGTGGTCAGTGCCTCATATGTCTTCCCATATTGAATATGAAACCCAGTAAAGTCGGTCAAGCATGCCATGCTCACCATTACGCCGTAGGAAATCCGAGTTTATATATGTATAGGTGTGTGTGTGTGTGTGTGTGTGTGTGGCTTGTAATGTTGCCCCTGGGGTGTGCGTAACTTTTATTTTATGGGCACGGATGATGAGGGCGCTTTGGGAGCAACAAAAACGATTGAATAAAGAAATCCAGCCGGTACCACAGTCACACGCAATGTTGCGTTACTTTTTGGTTGCTGGTATGCTGGCAAATAAAAATCTCAAGTTAGCGACACCAAATGAATGGCCCCGCCCACCGCCCACCCGTTGCGCCCACTCACCCAAAACTCATGGCAATTTATAGGCACGACTTTGCCGCCGATGTGGAGTTGGGGTGGGTTTCCATTCAATCCAATGGGGGCTGAAGCTCCGAAGCTGGCATAAGTAAGTTGGGTTACGAGTTTTCGCCAATCCGTAACTCCTCCTGCAAAATAACACAGCGAGAAAGGGAAAAGGGGGGATGGCATTGTTGCGGCTGTGGCAGCAAATGGCAAAATCTTTTGCAAAGATTTCCCTAAATACTGCCAAATTTCCGGCATATTACAATATCAGAAGAGCAACATCATCAGCAACAATGTTAGCGGCAAAACAAAATCACGCGAAATTTTTACAACGCGTCTTGACTTTTTCCTGCCAAATACCATGGGCAAGACTGACAATTCATTGGGGAAAAATTTGATAACCAAATTTATGCAACATGTATCTAAAAAAATATTACTTGTAAAATTCTTCATATCGCAATTGTTTTATGCAGTAACATTTATCATCTTGTGCAATTCGATGTGTTCTGAAAGTATTTGAAATAAATGTAGTCAAGTTTTCAAGCAGACGATTTGTGCAGGCAGAAGGCTTACGGGTTTAAGACCACAGATTAGTCCTTTGACTCCATGGTGAACGATGTCGATGCGAAACGGAACATATTACGCATTAAATGTGGCCGCGTACTTGCGAAGAACTTCCCTGCCATTGTGTGATTCTTGTAAACTTTTACGGCAAGCGAACGATGTGAAACGCATTACATGACTGGGCGGACTACGGACTAAGGACCAGAGAGAGACTAGGGGCCTGGGGCCGCGGAAACTGTATGTGAGCCGGAAACGAGCTACAAAACTTTCACCTCGAGCGACGCTCAACTGCACGTTGCTGTTGTTGTTGCTGTTGTTGTTGTTGTTGTTGTTGTTACTGCGGCTGTGACTCAGAAAAATATGAAATTCCAAAAGGAAACTCGCTGTAAAAAATGAGAAAAATATGCGCGCACGCACACAAAAAGACAGACAGAGAGACGGACGGACAGAGGGACGCAATATGTACAGCACAGGACTGAGGCATATGCTGCACTTGAACACGAACATGGAATGGAAAAGGAATGGTGGCGGAGATGGAGCCATGTCGTGCCCTTCCTGAGGCAACCGGTGTCACAGAAAAAGGTCGCAGCGAGATCAAAATGATTTTCAATTTAATGCGTTTACGTGCGGCCATTTGTCTGCACCTGAAGCGGCATTTACGATGAAAAAAAAAAGGAAAAAGAAAAAACACTTTTCAATGTCCGAGCGAGGGGCGTTGGGCGCTGGGCATTGGGCGTGGGCAATTACTTTACAATTACAAACATTTTCACAATTTTAATTCCAATGGCGCCTGAAAGTATGCTGTGACTTTCTTCAAGTCGAAGTTGAAATTGAAAAGCGTGTGTGCAAATAAAAAGCAAATTTGCGCATAATTTAAACAAATTCCTTTTTTTGTGCACATGTACAAAGCAAAATTTGTGTGTGTGTGTGTGTGTTTGTGTGTCTGTGTGTGTTTGTGTGTGTGTGTGTTCGCCTGAATACTTTGCAAATTAAAATCAACCCGAGGCGCTCGCACAAATATTGATACATTCTAATGGATTTCACATACACACACACACACCCACACACATTTACACACACTCATCAGCTGGCTAACGCCCACACACGCATACACACACACACTCAGAGAGAGAGGGATAGAGAGAGGGAGAGCGAAAGAGGCTGTCGCAAGAGGCAGACAAGAAGTTTTTATCGTAGTTAGGCAGCTGCGTCAACAGAATCGTCCTTGCGAATTGGCTAACAAACATTGGCCCAAAAATCACTTGGCTCCCTATCTTTTATTTATGTTATTTATCGCAACTGCCGCTGGCAGCGTTCGCCTTAAAGCCTTTAAATCCTTAGCCCGTACCTTTTTTGTTGTTGTTGTTGTTGTTGTAGCTGCTGTTGCTGCTGCTGTTCCGCACTGACAGTCGTTGATTTGTCGCTGGCATTTGTTTATCGGCTGGATGACTGACTGACAGACGGACAGACGCACAGACGGACGGATTGAAGTAGCAATGGAGCAATGGATGAGGGCGCCCTTAATCCCGCTGAATGTGCGTTAATTATCGCCAATGCCACACGCAGAGCAAACGTTAAGCGTTCGCTTTAATTTAAAGCGCTTTAATTGCTCAACAAATGGACGACTAATCACCACAGCTCAACAATGGTGTGCACGCAAAGCGGAAGCGGAAATTCATAGAGCCAAAAGCGAAAAGCGCCTCCCCAATCCCATTATCCCCAGAGTCTTTGCAACATTGTGTAGAGCTTGCAACAAAAAGCGCCAGCTGTGCTGGGCACGCACACATACTCATGTGTAATGCAGATGAGCTGCGCATTGAATGAGTATGCATAAAGGGGCAAAAGTTACTCGTGCGCTGTGGCAACTGCATTTGCGGTATGCCACGACGGCGTCATGGTCGTTGCTCCTGCCACTCCTTATGACCAGCCATGGGCCAACTTGCGTAGAAGTTCTCCTACTCGCTGTCGCTGTCTTCTTCTTCTTATTTTACTTTCTGGTTTTTCTTTTCCTCCCTTTCTCTGCCTTCTTCTCTTGTTTTTGTGCATTTAAGCAAGAAAAGCCGCCATTTCGTTGTGTCACTTAAGCATATGCGCAACTTCCAGCAGTTGCATCCATATGTGTCCACAGTGTATCAGTGTGTGTGTGTGTATGTGTGTGTTCACATGTGTGTTAAGCGTTTTGCATTGTTATGCTGTCTCTTTGTGGCTGCTGTTGTATTTTAATATCAGTGAGTACGGCACTGCCACAAGAATTGCCTCAAAGCTTAATTGTTTCAGGCATCATTATACAAAATATTATTGGTGAAGCAAAAGGTTTTCAAAGTGAAACTCATCTTAATTTCCATTTTTGCTATTATCTTAGTTGGAAATAAATGCAAAAGTCTTGTCTTGTATTAATATGAAAATATTTGTCTTAATCTTGACAGTTGCTCAAATTCTATTTACCCAAGCTTCAGTCAACACTTAATTGCCGTTTCGCATAAGCCACGTGTGTAAACGGTTTTAATCTTCTTTAGCATTTCTTCTGGCTTCTGGCTTTTATGAACCTCAAAATTTGTGTAATAGACTTTGTTACTGCCCGAACAAAGCTAACGCCCAAATTCTTCTCTTAAATTCAATGTACCACATGGGACCTAAATGCAACTGGCTGTATGCACGTGTATGTGTGTGTGGGTGTGTGGTTGTGTGGGTGTATTGCTGTTGTGGTTTCATCGATGCATTTGCGGTTTTTGCTGGTTTTGTCGCTGACTCCTTGAAAATGTGCCTCGAAGTTCTCGAGAAGCACACAAAAACCAATTCATTATCTTTTACTTTGGCACTCACTACTCTCACACACACACTCATACACACACACACACATATATATATATATACATACAGTGACACACTCGCACACACAACCACACTTAACGGAAAGGGCCTAGGAGCAAGGCACACACTCACACACTCGCACACCGCACTTGAAGCACGTCGCTGCTTGACTTTATTTTCGACTCGTACTCGCAAACCCCCATCCGGCTCCCTTGCCTCCCCTCGGTGACCCCCTGAGCGAGTTTTAAAGGTTTTCTATGCGAACATTGTCTAAGTTTTGTGGAAGTCGAGCGCTTTTGGACCCGGCACCAACTTGCACTTAACACAATTTTGCCGCACACAAAAGACTTTCACTGCGTCGCAGCAGCCACCAAAATCTCGCCCCAACCAGCACAGCCACCCACCACGAGCACCGTCATCAACACCACCACCACCACTACCACCCCCACCACAACCACTGTGGGGGAGGCCAAGTTTTTTTCTTGCAAGCGAATTACGCGCCGCTTTTGTTACGCCATCAAAGCGTGTGTTCGTGTGTGGCAGAAGCGCGTGCAACGCCTCAGGCGGCGCCACGTGGCATAAATTAATCTTCTCACTAAATTTGCCAAC
Source organism: Drosophila kambysellisi (assembly GCA_035042185.1). Taxonomy (NCBI): domain Eukaryota; kingdom Metazoa; phylum Arthropoda; class Insecta; order Diptera; family Drosophilidae; genus Drosophila; species Drosophila kambysellisi. The sequence continues at coordinate 1,656,981 of JAWNLS010000855.1, forward strand.
CATCGTATCTCTCTTCCATCCACCAATTTCGGAACGCATTTGCATTCGCATTCGCGTTCGCTTTGAGCAGCTATTTGGACCTGGCGGCACCAAACTGGAAGATGACTACGAGGATCCGCCCGTCACACTGTTGCGTGGCCCACCCGGCCCACCAGGCACAGCTGGCAAGGACGGACGAGACGGACGCGATGGCAGTAAGGGTGACGCAGGCGAGCCTGGAGAGCCGGGCTCTTTGGGTCCACGTGGTTTGGATGGCTTACCGGGCGAGCCGGGCATTGAGGGACCACCTGGCCTGCCGGGCTATCAAGGACCACCAGGTGAAAAGGGCGATCGTGGAGATATTGGTCCACCTGGCCTAATGGGACCTCCGGGCTTACCAGGACCACCGGGCTATCCGGGCGTCAAGGGGGACAAGGGCGATCGGGGTGATTCGGTGAGTTAACCATCTCTTTGTGTTTATCGATAGCTAATAATCGTTTTAATTGCAGTACCGTAAGATGCGACGTCGACAAGACGATGGCATGTCGGATGCTCCACATATGCCCACCATTGAATATGTAAGTAATTACAACTTTCCTTCTCCCTCAAGCAGTACAAGCACATCTGTTATTTATATTAATTAAAGCTTTATGGACCACCTGGTCCACCCGGTCCGATGGGCCCACCTGGACATACCGGTTCTCAAGGCGAACGCGGCTTGGATGGTCGCAAGGGTGATTCTGTAAGTGCAAAAGAAACATTTATCCAAATCAAAATTAATGCTATTTTCTGTTCAGGGTGAAAAGGGACACAAGGGCGACCAGGGACCCATGGGCTTACCGGTAAATAGCTGAATATATTTTTCCGAAAACCGTTAATAATTGTATCTTTTGTGGTATACCATTAGGGTCCAATGGGCATGCGTGGCGACTCTGGTCCATCGGGTCCGGTGGGCAAAGCTGGCGTTCCGGTAAGTGACAATTGTTGGGGCACTTTTATTTTTATGAGCTTACTAAAAAATTGATTGTTTGGCTTTCTGTTGCTACAAAATTGTTTTTGCTTTGGTAAATCGTAAATTGAGAATCGTTATAATCGTTAATGTGACTAAAACAGTGTTTAACCTTTTATATGTTCTCGTATTTCTCTCTCTCTCTCTCTTTCTTCAACCTGGAACAGGTGTGGGGCGACTACTAATCCAACTCACATACAAGTGCAGTTTAATTATAAATAACAAACACATTGCGCCAAAAGACAAATGAAATGCGATAAAAAAATAATTACACACACTCACACACCCACTTCACAAGCACACACACCCAAACACATAGAAAAACGAATACCATAAAAAAGCACACACACACACACACATAAACATACGCACAGGAGGCTGAACCCTGCGGACAAGAAAGATTACAAAAAAGAGAATAAAATATTTAATAGGGATAGGAAATGTTAAAGCGCTGACCCCACTCAGTTTTATCGTCTATATACTTAGTCGTACATAGCGTAAATAGATCTCTGTGTATATGTATGTATGTATGTATCAAAATTGTACATACAAGTGAAATCCAATAAGATATATCAGCCGCATTCCAGTTAAACATCGATTCATATCTATATTTGATAATTGATGAGACCCCAGTGCAAAACCCCTGCATGCGACTAACCCGCAAGTTAAATAAATAACAAATGAATACAAATTAATGATAATGCATTCATATCAAATGAAACATAACAGAGCGATTGAAAACACTTTGTGGTTAGTCAGAGCCAAATGAGTATTTATGTATACAAAACAAATCGAAATAGTAACAAACGTAATTATTTCTAAAGAAACAAACGATCGCACATATTTACACAAATCAATTGAATCAACTACGACTAAATTGAGTATATACATAAGTATGTACCGACAGTGGGGCCTGCCTATAAACAAATATGCAAACACCGAGAGCAAACAAGAAAACAAACAAACAAGCAAACAAGCTCTCAAATATGCTAACAAATATGCAATGCAAATGTTTTAATTGCATTTCATTTGACGCTGCGCTCGTTGCATTTCCGAGTAGTACATTCAAGTAAAAGCAATGCAACAGCAGCAACAGTTGCAACATCAGCAGCGGCGTCAGATATTGCATAAATCATACGCACTGTGGCACACTGCGTGCTTCTGAGGAAATCAGATTGTGGCTACAATTTGGTTTAAATACCTAACATACATAGTAACGGTGTTATATATCCGCTCCGTTAGTTACTTTCTTGATTGACCCATAAATTATTGTGTCAGCCACAAAGTCACAAGATATATGTATGTATAATTGAAGTGCTGTTGCCTCCCTTGCTGCTGTTGCATTAACTTAGGTGCCGTCCAGAGGCTTTGTCGTATATTCAAATTCAAGGATGTCAAAGCTTCAGTGCTAGACAAAAGGAAACAGCAATAATAAAAAAAATATATATAAAAATATATTTAAAGAAATATATATTATAGTAGATGATTTACGAATCTAAGCAAATATCCACAAATAAGTGAAAAAGTGTAAAATAATATCTTTAAAGATTTGTCTCAATGTTTGATGTTTTTAATGTCTAAAACAAAAAAAAAAACTGTTTACTATACATATTGAATACACATAAAATACAAATTGAAAACGCATCTCAAAATACTCGTAAATAATTGTAATATCATGCGATAACAACAAAGAGCTATCTTCCAATTGTGCATATTTTTCAGTGTTATATCTAACTTCAATACAAAACGCGTTGAACATAAATTAGTTAGGCTAAAGTTTAAATCTACCACATTTGTGTATGAAATGAATGTCATACAAAATATGAATGAATGAATGAAAAAACAACAATAAAACATTGGCAATAACATCGGCTGACCGATGAACAACAAAGCGGCCTCGGAATACCCTTTGCTCTCCTCCAATTACAAAAACATTACTACCCGAACGAGTATCCAATTAAAAATGCTCACAATTCGCTTTCTATGTGTGCGAATTAATTGAGATTATCTTCAACAATAAATACATAATCTTATCATGTATCCTATTGGTTTCAATTAGCATCTCAAATAAATTAGAGCAAATCTACCTTTCAAAATAACGAAAAGAGTGCAGAAAATGCAAAATCAAAAAGGAATTTGCATATAATAAATAATTTGCACAAGCAAAATACAATAATAATAATAAAAATAAAAAAAAAACAAAACAACAAAACGAAATAACAAAAGTCAAATGCAAATGAAATCAATAATGTGTATCGGAATTATGAAGCTCGCTCGGCATTTGCATAACATCAAATAAAACAACATTGTGTAAATGCATTTTATAAAAAAAAAAAAAAAATCCTTTAAGGATTTATGCATAAGAGTATTGCAAATTGCAGAATATATATGTATGTCAATTTGTGTTCAATTAGATGTATCGTTGGAATGCTAAAAACAATTTAAAAACAGCCCCAGCCCAGTTCGCATGTCAATTTTAATTTAACAAACCTCAAGGTGTATATAATATGTCAACTAACCATAAGATATGATATTTATTGATCAGCTATGCAATAAGCTACATATAGCTCTCTCTTATAGCTCCGATTGCGTTTCACTCCACTTTTCACACTTTACTCTTCTAAACTTTGAACCCCTCTAACCTTTTGTCTAACTAACTAACTAACTCACTCAATGTAACCGAGATCCATAGGCTAGAATAATGAATTGTGCAGTCTCTAGTAATATGTTCTAACGGCAAGTGCGCATTACATTTAACTTAAACATTAGCATTAAATCCAAAATTATATTTAAATTCGATTTGAAAATAAACTTCATAAGCTGCTAACGTAAGTTTTAAGTGTACATTTGTTAATTACGTACTAAACAACGTTTTGCAATTACGCGCATAACATGTATATCTATATGTATATACATATATATATATGTACATGTATATATATATGTATTTATGTTTATCAATGTCTATACATATATGCGATGTGTATGTATGTCAATGTACGTATAAATATTATGAGAATTACAATGAATTACGCTAATCTCAAAAAGGCAACGCCTTCACAGGCAAACAAAGAAAAAAAAACAAATTGTAAAGCGGCTAATGAAATCAATATCATTTTCATATTAATTATGCATTTTCAATAAAGTGATGGTTTTTTACTAAAACAAAACAAACTTATTAATCATACTCATTTGTACATATGTACATATATACATCAAATAAATGAATTCGACTGCTGTTTAGGCCATAGTTTGGTTATTTGTTGCAAGCATTTGTTGACGCTTTTCCACTTTCATTCTTAATCGCTACAGGGTCCGCCTGGCTTGGATGGCATGAAGGTATATTAACCCATTTTGGTTAGCTCAGATTTTGGCCATTGTCTAACTGAAATCTTTGTTTTCCCACAGGGTGCACAGGGCGAGACGGGTCACAAGGGAGAGCGGGGCGATCCGGGTCTGCCGGTAAGCAAAACTTTAACCGTTATATACCAACGATGATGTGATGTAGTACATATGTATTTATACAATTATTTGTACATATACGCACACACACACGCACATACACACACATATATGTGTTTCTCTACCTTATGTGGTTTACTAATTTAAATAATTTGTGTTTCTTCTCTTTATATTGTTTTTTATTTTTTTAAACGTATGCATGCAATTCCCTCTTTCTCCTTTTTGGCGCCGCACTCTGTTTTCAATCTATGCAAAACCTCTACTCGTACACATCTTTCAACCTTTTTGACCCATACACGAACACACACACACACACACATACACGCACACACTGACAAAACACACATATGCACACATGTCAAACAATTATGAAAACAAAAAGGGCACCGACGGCATACCCGGCCAGGAGGGTCCTCGCGGCGAGCAGGGCTCACGCGGCGATGCTGGGCCGCCTGGTAAGCGGGGACGCAAAGGAGATCGCGGCGACAAGGGCGAACAGGGTGTGCCCGGACTGGACGCGCCCTGTCCGCTGGGCGTTGACGGACTGCCGTTGCCGGGCTGCGGCTGGCGGCCGCCAAAGGTTAGCATGCGAAAATATTTCACTTTCTAATTGGCTAAAACTAATACAACGTTGAACTTTGCATGCGCCACAACCAAATTGCTGTATGCATATCTTTTTTATGTTGTTGTTATAATTGTTGTTGTTGACTAACTCGGTTAACTAACTTTTGCTTTTACACACTAATACACACACACACACACACACACAAATACAAAAATAAACACATATGCAAAATGCGAATGGCACAGGAGCCCATCATCTCAACGCCCATGCACAAGGATTATTTGCCGGATGTAACACAGCCGGAGAGCAATGCCAGCGATTATGACCAAGAGGAGGACGACGAGGAGGAGCAGACGGAGGATAATGAAAACGAATATGATGAATATCAGGAAAATTTGCATAACAATGACTAAAACGGAAACGGCTACACGCAAAACGACAAAAGAGCAAACACAAACTCAGACGCTGAAACACAGCCAAAGCAAATAGATTCCCTACACACTCACTCACACTCACACACGCACTCACCCTCACACACACACATACGCACACATACATACATAAGTAGGGACAGACAAAGAGACAGACACGCACAAGCGACTAGTTAAGCATTTCCGATTTTAGCAGCGAACTTGGCTCCATTTCGTACTCTGTTGACACATGCAATTAGCGCTAACCGATGCCGAGTGGCTCCTACCCCTTATGGCTGCTAACTATAGTAGAATCTATTAGCATACGCACACTTCACACACAACGCACATGCACACACACTCACACACACACACACACATATACACACACCCCACGTACACTCTACATTTCCATCTACATTTTGTAAACTCGCTGGCTTGGCTTGGTGTTGGAACTTAGAGCTGAACATACAAATAGCTTTGTTTTTGGTATCAACATTTGGCCATTTTTGGTATAACATTCTGTTTCGCCCATCGCAGGAGAACTGGCAGACGTGGCTGAAGGACGAGATGAACGCGCTGCAGCATACGAAAACAAGAAACTAATTGCCTCAGCTGCAAACGCGTTCGCCCAGCCCCAGAACTGGTCGTGGGGCCGTAGCTCTGCAATATCCAGTTGAATCTTAGCACTTTGGTTTTAATTTTAGTAATTTGTTATTGTTAATGTAGAAATCGAACCAAGCTTTGCTATAAACCATCAAAAAAAAAAACACAGACTATCACTACATACACTATATACATACATAATATGTGCCAAAATCTTTGTGAATCGCAACAGACTCCAGTTCTAGGCATTTTGCAAAATTAACATTTATTTGTACTCTTAATTTACATGCATACCAACAAACATACATATATATATATATATATATATATATATATTTAAATTGTAAACGTTGTATCTACTACTACTGATATCTCTACTACTTTTTCTACTACTATAAGCAGCGTATCATAAAAGGAACTATTTGAAAAAATTAAAATATTTAAATATACATACAAAGTTAAACAAACTAATTGTTTTATTCTACTTCTAAACTTCATAAAATAAATTAAATTTTGCAAAAATATTCTCAAAATAAACTTTTATTTTCTTACAAAATCGTAGTTGAAAAGTTATTTTCAAATTGGATGACTCTTTTGCTGTAAATTATGGTGTTTTGCTTTGGGATGGGGTTTTTTATATTGTATCAAATGTAGTCACAATTACATATTTTTTTTTAATTTAAACCATTTATTGTAAATATTTATAATCAGGAACTGGGTGTTAATTTTGTTGAAAATTTTGCCAGAAACCTTAAACATGCTCAAGTAACTTTTGGTAAGCAGTAAGTAGTATTTTGGCAATTACTATTAAGATAAGATATAACGTATATCATGTTAAGATACAAGATACGTTTTTTTCGCCTGTCAGGTGAAAATATGATCATAATTCAACATTATTGACTTTGAAGGTTGTTGTTTATCGCCCGCATCGGCGATTTAGGTTGCTGTATTGGGTAAATTACTCTCATGCAATATAAGTGTGGCATAATTTTAGGGGCACTCAGGCTATGGTCCGCTAAGTTCACAAGGCACCAGCTTATTTCTTCCACATAGCGAGGCGAAATGGCTTAGAGTTTAAATATATTTTGTCACAGAAACAAGGTGTTTCCTTGGACGTAGCCTTGATTAAAACTAAATGCTTAGCATAGTATTCTCAGGGATCTGCCAGCATAGAGCCGAGCTAAGGCTTATTTTCCTTAAAAAAAACAGTAACTCTTTTAATTGTCTAAATCAAATCACCAGATCAAAGACTCTCCTTTATTATTTCATTAAATAAAAATTTGTTGAATTGAGGTATTCTTAATATTGGAGAGCAAGTAAAACCACAGCTCTTTTGACTTTGACTTCAGATTAGATAGATAATTCCATACCTAACCAAAAATTTAGGTAGTCTTTTCAAATTTAATCAAGAATCTTAAGTTTTTTCCTAATTAAAGTTTAAACTTCAACATACTAAATATTCGATTAAGCTATTTCTCTTAAAAATCTAATAATGATAATTTTATTGAGCATCAATATTAGAAAGCTCAAACCATTAAGCAGCGATGATTCTTTTAAATGTCACGGCGCACATTTCAAAACAAAACTGCCGCTTGATGCGCAGAGAGTCGAAGTGAATTTTTGCCGAAAATGAAATGCTCTCAGCTGCGCTGCCACCTATAGCCAAAATTATTCTTAAAATCTGGCAGGGCCAACGAAACGACTCACAAAAGCTTGCCGCTATAGAACGCTAAACTCACAGCTTTCGCCCAACGAGCTTTCGTCGTTACTTTTGAAAAGCGAATAAAACAGGAATTCAAACTGCCGACGTTTATAAATTTGTGCAGCCGGAAAGCTTTTGGAGCATCTGTGTGCGTTACACTTGGAAAACCACAGTTTTGTGGCTATGTATGCGCATAGTAAGTGAGTTATGCACACATGCGGATGCATAAATTACGGAGCCGCCCCCGTGGGATGGCAACTCGCTGCAAAGTGCACCCAAGCTCTACAATGTAGCTAAACCGAAAGTTATTTGTTGCCCCAAGTAAAATTATAATTTTCATAAATTTTCAGCCAATTGCTGATCTTATCGGTTTCCATAACATGCGGCCGCCACGAGGACTTAAAACTGGGGCTACACCCTCGACGCCCACTGTAACCGCAACAAGTAATAGTTTTTGCTCTATAAATTTGAAATAGATTTTGCTGTGGATATTTAGCATTTATTGTTTGTAATTGGTTGGAACACTTTACATTCATATTTAAATTTAAACGTCAGAGATTGGGCGATAAACTACGACTACACACACAAAACAATTTGACAGTTTAATTGGTTTAATTTGCGCATTAATAGAGCTCAAGAGATAGCATAAATCCATTTATAATTGAGCTTTGAGATATATGCAAATTACATCCAACAATTAGTTATACATAGTTAGTAATTAGTGGTATATAAAATGTACATAAATAGAGACTTTTTGATATAACAAATTGGGCTACTAATTTAGAACATTGAATTGAGCAAAAGTTGAATTGAGTTGAGTTGAGTACCGTTGGCAACAACATTTAATTAACAACTTCAGAGCATTTGGGACTGCTAACTGCTAACTGCTAACTGGACTATAAATTGTCAAAATTGAAATGGAACTTGAGGCTGCCTGTTGATTCAGCATTAAATTAGAATTTAAATTTGATATTTTACTATTTGTATTTGCTAACAGTGACAAAGACCAAATCGATCAGGCATCTCCAGACTGCAGTTAGAATGTGGTCTTGCCAAAGATGAAGTTGCCGGGGGCGTTCGCATCCTCGGCAGCAAAATACTCCTTCCACAAATTGGCGAACTGCTCACGAGTCACATCGTCCTGACCCTGAGCCATTTTGCTGAATGCCTCCTCGCACTCCTTCTTGTCCAGCCCATAACTGGAGCAGACCAGCGTAAACTCCTTAACATCGATTCCCCCATCATGCGAGGCATCCTCCAAATCGAACATAAAGTTCATATACGCATTTTGCCAGTCCATTACGCTGCTGGGATCCTTGGCGTAAGCGTCCCACATGTTGCACCACTCATCCACGCTGACCTGGAGCACAGTGGTAGACAGAGAGAGAGAGAGAGAAAGACTATTTGAAAGGCATCAATTTATATATTACGCCTCAATCGCGCTGAAAAGCCCATAAAGCATCTAACCGCAGGTGGGCGTGGCAGCTGCTCATAAAACATCATAATGGCTGGTGAGCGGCTGGGGTGGGGTGGGGTGTTGTGGGTGCCAACCTTATGCGGGTTGTAATTTATTCGATCTGCGCATTTTGCCCCACAGTTTATAAGCGATTCTTTTTTGTTGTTCTGCCAAACAACAGCAATTACCGCAACATCAGCAATCAACGCCTTGACCAAATTGAACAAGTTGCTGCTCCTTGACCCATCCGGCGAACGAACTTTGACTACGAACTGCCGTTTGTAGTGGAGCAAACGTTAAATTTGGTCATAGCAGAGGTGGATGGTCATGTTTTAATGTGGTCATAAATAAGAAACATAGCAGACAATGTGCGGTCAGCACCATCAATTGCAGGGCCAATTGACAGCCCTAAGTCCCCCTTCCCTGCCCTAAGTCCCATAACCGCCCTCAAGTTGAACTAACTGCATATTTTTAATGTTTATTGCATCTAAGTGGTGCGCGTTGCCAAATTGAAATGCCAAAAGGGCCAAGCATACATATCCTTGGCCGTGTCTGTGGCTGGCCTTAGCTGCTCCAGTTGTTGTTTATGTATTGTTGCCGCTTCCTTTTTCTGCATTTGCTTTGTACTGTGTAAAATGAGTTAAGGCTGCAACTATAAATCCAAATATGGCCAACACAAAGCCCAAAAACTGCACAAAGGCCGCAGACAGTTGACTTCGGCTTATTTGCAGCGAACTTTGTCAAGTTGCTGGCTAAGTGCCAAGAACTTTGCGGCTATCTGTGCCACAATCAAAGTGCGGCAAACTGCTGCCGAACTATATCAAGGAGCGGGACAAAACAGACTTGAAGCACCTGCCTGCTTGCCGCACTTTCATTCTACAAGTCAGTAAGTTGGGAATTTCTGTCGCTGCTTGTTTCATAATTTAATTTGTGGAGACGCAGTCTGATTAAGGAATGTGCATGGAATACATCTTTGTGGTGCAGCCGAGACCAAAGCAGCCCAAGCGGCTAGAAAGTTTGTCATTGTAATGAGCAGCGGCCTGGAAAACTAAACTGAAGTCGTGGCCCGGAACTGCAACTGCATTACTCAAATAATTCACAATTCAATTTCCGTCCATTGTTGTAGACATGGAATTTGCTTACTGGCACACAGCATACCCACTGGCAACAACATGCCCCTACCCGCTCCTCCACGCCAATAAAAACAAAATTTATGAACAGTATTTTTTTTCCTCCCTGAGCAGAATGCGACTGACATTGTAATTTTTGCAGTTGCACGCTTTACATACATATTATCTACGTGTGTGTGTGTGAATGTGGCGTGAACCACTTCACAACAGCTGCCACAATGGCATCGAGTACAGTCCATAGATTTCACACTTTCGCCACTGACAATGGAGCCATTCAACATGGCGAGCAGTAAACGCAGAACGAATCACTTGACATGCAGTTGCCCTTTTCTTTGTAGCTGTTGCACACACCACAAACAATCCGACTGACAGTCGACTCACCTGGCCATCGTTATCCTTGTCAGCCTTCGATCGCAGACCAGTCCAAATTTCCATCATGACATCGTAAGTCTCCTTGTTCTTTGGCGTGTCCTTTGCCCAGCCACGCAGCTTGCACACACGCTACAACCAACAACAAGAACATAAATTGAGTTATCAGTCATGAGCTGAATAAACAAGAAACCAAAAACAGAACCAAACTCTATTGGCCAAAACCAAACAAAAAACACAGCCAGTGAAAATGGAATGTAAAATTAGCAGGAAACGGACAAAAGTTTGGCAAGCTACTTTTTAGTATGCACATTTTCGTATTAAGTTTAGCTGTTATTTTTATACATTCAGCTATTGCATATTCATCAGCTGATATTCTAACTTTTTTCACATTTGTTTTGGCCTATTTGAATGGCTTGTGTTTTGCTTTTGGTCCACTTACCTCGATGGCCAGCTCGAAGTCCTTCACATCAATTTCGCCGCTTTGGTTCACATCTGTTTTGGGTCGCGTTGGTATTTTGACCAATTCCGCATGAGTTGCATTGTTTGCATGTTTTCATCCGGTTGTTGGTAAGTCGGTTATTTGTGTTACCAAAAAAAAAAAACAGGCAAAAAATCAATGAACGGATCAACATTAAAGCACTTAAACGGCGCTACAGCACTTCCAGTGACCATCAGATTTATTTTCCCATGCCTATTTACTCTTGTGTGTTCCTCGTTTTTGGCCAGGTTGTTCTGCAGTCAAAGTGGGCATGTCATCAAGCCTTGGTGTAAAGTCGGGTGCAAATGGCTACTTCAAATTTTCAGTGTCAAGTGTTTGGCGCCTGTGTTTTATGGTGCCAACGACAACTGCTGCTGAATGGCAATGAGCCAAAGGGCCGCTTTAGCGAATATATACTGTTTACTACCTGACAATTAGTCATAATCGAAAAACACTCAACCTCTGTTGCAAACTCTTGTGGCATCTTGTGGCATATTTTCGCTTATGAGAGCAACAAAAAGTGTTGCCTACTTTTCAGGGCACAGTTCAAATTCAATTGTCACAACTCTTGGAGAAGAGTTCATATGGAATGAATAATTCAGACACACAATAAGTATACGCAACGTGCACAGCGCATTTTGAAAAATTGAAACGTATAAATTAAAAGTAACAAAGTTGCAGTTTTCTTCTGAAACTTTTTTCTTCTGTTCTCGAATGGGATGGTTTCATGATGCTTCCTGTTAATACACGTCTGGACTTTAAACACACACAGCTCACATATTCAGTTTAAGTCCACACAATAAAATGTTGTGCAGTTTTCATTAGGCTGAGGATTTCCGCTGGAACTCACCAAAGAACACATTGAACAGGAACAGCAGCTTCTTTTTGCGAAAGTCGGAGATGGACATTTTTATATAAGTATATCAACTATGCTTCGGTTTTACTTTAAGCTGTGGGTCTCCGTTGTTTAGTCGTTGCACGTCGACAGCTGCAATGAAACAACAACAAAGAAAAAGACGATAAAAAACATACCAAATAAATTACGCTGAGACTGCAATTTTAAAAAGTACTCAATTAGGGGCGTGTTAGGCAACTAAATCTTGGCCCGCTGATGAATCGTAAAATGGAATAACGCTGAAAATGCAACTGTTTGCCTTAGACGGTTTAAGCTTGATGCTAGCTAATTCTGCAAAAGGAAATAAAATAAAACTGTCTAAGGATGCACAAAAGGATGCGCGCAAATGCAAATGCAAATGCAAAATTACGACGAGCTCTCAACTGCGAAACGGAGAGGAGCAAGTGGAGAAGGGGTATCTGTGGCTGAGTCTTTATTTGTGCTTGTCTCTCTGTCAGCCTTGCGTGCCATGGCTCATTTAACCTTCAATCAAAAGCAAACAGCCAACGAGGCCAAAAGCGGTTCGCTAAACCAGAGCATGGCACATAAACCACGGCACAGCACATTCATCACACATCGGCCTGGTCATTGTCAGCCTTAAAGAGGCCGCTTTTTGCCGCTTTTGTATCGCAGCCTTTAATCGGTGTGGGTGGTTGTTGTTGTTCTTGTTGTTGTTGTTGTGGGTGTGGCCATGGGCGTTATTCAACAACTGTTTACTTTTCGTTTAATGTGGCCAAGCTACAGAATCACCTTGCAGCAATCTGATGCTTTATTTATCATTTCATCGCACTGCAGCAAAGGCAAAGCATAATTTTGAACAAGGAAATTGCAGCCAGGATGACAAGTGGAAAGCGCAATGCATTGAAACTGATGACGATGGTAAACGACAACACACCAGATGCGGATGGAAATGCGAATTCTGGTGCGGACCCAGCTGTCGAGATGATGCCAATGGCTTCAAGGCTGGTTGATGGCTTGCTGGCTGGCTTGGTGGCTGGCCGTAAAGCTAAACGACTTTAAAAATGAAAAACCATTTTCCTTTATAATAATGCATTTTGGAAAATAAATTAAATTCCTGATGTTTCTTTACGCCAGCTGCCCGATTAATAACAATAAACATTTTTATAAGGCTCTCAAGAAGATATGTTCGTTGGCAAAGCTAATACAACTATTTTTGTGGTAAAAGAACGAATAAAATTCGATAAACCCTTCATAAATGTAAGTAAATGTTAAGATCCGTGTGTATTCCTCTGAAGATGAAACGTGACGGGATGTAAAATATATCATTGTATATTAAAAAAAAAAAAAAATAAAATAAAATAGAGCACTCGACCTGAAGCCATCTAAAATAGTTTTTAAATTATAAAAGGAGTTGAACATTTAAAAAAATGTAAAACAACATTATATCAAAATAAAACTTCAAATGAATGTTCTTAATTATGCAAATATGCCTAATTGAAATGATTACAAATGCTAATTGTGCAACATTTGTTTAATTGATTAAATGTGTTAATCAATGTGTTAAAATATTAATTTTAATTTCAGATTGTCAATTAGAATGTGAGTATATTAACCACACACACACCCAAATACACACAAGCCTGTCACGTGTTATTAACTGTCAACGCACCTGGTAATTGTTAAGGTTTGGGCGGAAATACGAGAAAATAAAATGTAAATGTCGATTCAGTTTACGCAAAGTATGCTAAAATATAAAAAAGGAAAATGTAATTCAATTTAAATAGCTTTTCATTTTAATTTGTACGAGCTGCGAAAAGGCTCAGTATTTTTTTTAAATAATTTGCTTATTCATTTGCCACTAACACATGTGTCGCGTAAGCCGCTCGCACAGATGGAATTAAGGAAAATATGTCAGGTATGCAGTTGGCATTTATTTGCATACGAGTTTTAAATTGAAAATGAAATTTTAAACCTATCAATAGTTCACAACTGCTGAAATTAATAATTTAATATGCGCGTAATTAAATTCGAGCTCTTATGCGATACATTATCACATTATGCATACGCCACGTGGTGCGGTCGACAATCCGACATAAACCGAAATAAAGCAATGCGCTCTAATTTGTTTTGCCAGTGTTTGCAAATTCGAATAGCTAAAATGAACTTTAACCCATTTCCGTTGCTATTTTCACATCCTGTTGCCCGGCCCTTTAACCATATCCCGTTCTTTATCCGCTCATTATGGTTGTAGCTTTGTGTCAAGTCCCGCATTAATTACCAATATCTATACCAATACTCCAGTGCATAAAAACCACAAAATGGCTTTGGCTGTGGTTATGGTGGTGGCCCAGTCAATAACAGTCATGCTCGTTAATTAGACCCAGTCTATGCTCCTTATAACTGAAATACCCATGCCAAGTTTTTTGTTGAATTTTTTATGGCGCACTGCCCATTAACATTTATCTTTGACGTTATAATTATTAGCCCAATATCAGGCCATAAAATTTGGAATTGACACTTTGGCATAGCTTTGACTTTATTACGCATTTCTGAACACCATTATATATAGTCATGGGGCTTCCACACAATTGGCTTGCAACAATCAATTTAAATTTGCATAGAGTTTCAAAAATAATGAAACCTTTTGCAATTACAGCAAATGCTCATATTTATTCAAAATTTCTAAGGCTTTTGTAATTTTTGGCTTCAAGAATGAAAGTTTGCCAAGGCTACCACAAAAATATAATGAGTTTTCTTACTGATTATTTGATTGCCTTAAAATCACATGGTAACATGAAAATTAATCAATTTTTATCAAATTACGAAAAATAAAAATTACACCTTTGAATAAACTTTATTTGAATTGTTTGTTGTTGATCAACCATCAACTGAAAAATAATTATAAATTGAGTTTAGAAGGAATATTATTTTAAATTGAATCGAATATTAGCAAAATCTTCCAAGTTCTACCAAAAATTAACAAGCTAACAACATTTATTAAATTTTATACATATTTTAAGTGGCCAAGACTTCTAGCTCTTTGAGATAAGACATCAAATCCCATCATTTTGGATTTTTTATTTTATCTGTTTAATTTTTGCAGTTGAAAAATTATAAATGTAATTTTTATTTTGAGTTCTGAGCTTAGAAGTGTTTTCAATACTTTAGTCGTTTATTCAACAAAAGCATAACATGCTAAAATTATTTACTTAATTTAATTTAATTACATTCAGTACAAGTGCTTTGAATTACCTAATAGTTCTAAGTTGTTCATATTTAAAATATGAGAAATTCAATTGTCAGCCCCTTGACCTAATTCTCCTGACCCTCACTTGTTCAGCAAATTGACGAAATATGTCTTTTATCAAAATAATTTGATTTATATTTATATTCGAATGTGAATTTCAGCCATAAATTTAAATTCTTGACAAATTACCGTTCCATTTAAATTCACAGATTACATTTTACTTCCTGAGTGACAAGGCCTTTAGTCTCTCTTATCAGCCTCATCTGTACGTGCAGCTGTTTCTTTGCTGCTGCTGATTGTGATTCGACTTGCTTATGTGTGGCACAGTTTACAATGGTCACTAATTACTTTTGCGATGCCGCAAATTTGCCCAGCCAATTTAAAATAATAGAGAATGCGACAGTCTTTTATCTGGTGATGCAGCCTATTGGGTTGGGGGCAGAAAGTGCTGTTGCAAGCTGCGAGCTGCGGTATGCTGCTACTATTGTATTCTTGCATTGTATGGCGCGCAGTAATTTTGTGTAATTTGCATTAATTTACATTTAATTTGGTGCCCCACCACACAGACAACACAGGAAGAGAAAAATAAAGTGGGAGCCACTGGCGCTAGCTTAGGCCTGCGGCGCACAAGACGCTTGCCCGCTGCAGTTGCCCAAACAAGCAGTGACAGCCCGAAGATCCTTGAGCAGAACTGTTTGCATATTGTTCACATTTCGTTTTTGTTTTCTTTTTCTTGTAAAAACTTTTTTGAAAAACTTTGGCCGTCATCACTTTGAATGAATTCATAACATTGAACCAGTTAAGTTTTCAATCTTCACAATGTTGATGATAATGAGGCGGATCTGGCTTTAACAAGGGCCAGGTGCGCGAAGTCCCTTACAAAAACTGAAAAGCAACCAGCTGGCCACTTGAAAACGCTGCTTGGCTTGGCTCCCGCTGGCATTGGCACGACTCTCATCTATTTGCTCACTGGTTCTTCATAATATTTTGAAAAACTTGTGCTCGTTACTTGCCGTTTGTTCTTGTTCTTTTGTCGCTTTCTGAATTGTGTTTTCAAAATAGTGGCATTATTTTTGTAACGGAAACTCTTAACACAAATACAAATGCACTCGCACTTGCACGCACACACACGCACACGAAAGCTACTGTTATTGTTTCACTTTACCGTTGGTTAGCTCTGACTCTGACTTTGACACTGACAGTGGCTGCTAATGTGGATGTCCAAATGGCTTCCACTCAGGGCTCGTGTGCTCGGCAAGGCGCCTCGATGTTTTGTGATGTTCACTCGTGGCGAGGCAGCGCCTTTTATAAGCAGCCAGCACCAGTGAAACAGCACCAACCAGCAGCCAGCAACGGCAATGGCAAAGGCAACGACGTCGGCGTCAGCGTCAGCGTCGGCTTCAGCAGTGACGCGTCGCAGTCGCAGCTGCCTCGTTGCAGAACTTCGGCGTCCGTCGTCATTGTTGTCGACATGGTCGTCGTTGCCGTCGTCGTCGTCGTCGTCGTCGTAGTCGTCGTCGTGGTTCGCTTTGGGTGCTTTTTGTCATCACACGTTTTATCTTATCGCTGCGTCTGCGTCGCTGTCGACGCAGCTCTGCACTTGTCGCTACTGGCTGCAACGGTGTTATTGCGCCAGTGTGTGTACGAGTGTGTGTGTGTGTGTGTGTGTGACAGCTTGCAGTTTATATTTCGGCTACCACGTGCTGCGTTACAGGACAGCATGCGGCATTTTCGGTGTCCGCTTGATTTTTGGAGATTTAACACTTGCAGAAATTGCTAATTGAATAAATACAATTGAATTTTACTTATTGGGAACTTTCCATTTATATATTTGACTAAAGTGCCAACTAAAGGTTTTTTTTTGCTGAAGGCAATCATTAGGCAATTTTTAACAGAACAAATGGAATCAGTTAACAAATTAAATTGTATTTTATCTGATCTTAATCTAATCGCAGCATTATTTACCATTCTGCTTAGGTGCCCAAAAAGAGATTAGAACTGCGGTTTGATTGACATATTTAAGTAGAGAAGTGTCCACAGTAATGTTAAATAGTGATGCTAATTATAAAACTTGCTAAACAGAGTTTCCAACTACGGACTTATAATTTTGTTTGTAGATAATTTTTATTTACTCAAAAATTGTATAAATAATTATTTAATATATTGCTTTAGCTACAATGGTTATATCATAAAATGGGCATAGTTAATATTGAATAATAGAATGCTTTAAGGCATAAGCCTAGTATATAATTGTCAAAACTAAGAGAGATTCTTTACCAGGAAAGATTGTCATGATATTTTTAAACTATTATATAAATAAGCCAAGCTAATTTAATTTTTTCTAAATGTATATTTTGTTCAGTTTTGCCAAATACAATTTCTGACGGTTTCACTTGTGCTCAATTTTTATGATCGCAATATTAATCAAAAAAATAATTACTTAATTTCAGAAGAGTAAAGTGAAATTTTCAAGTAATATACATAAATAATAAATTTTTAATAGAACAGTTTATGGCTGCATTTTTTGTACAGTGCAATGGCCAGAAATAAAACAAATCAAAAATATGAGCAATTGTTCTGGAAAAATGTTAAGCATGGCCTTGACACAAGCCCACAATTACAAACACACACACACAAACACACACACATTTATACAACCACAGTAGTGCTAGTTGGCAGCATTATTAAAGTGGTGGCGCAAACCTATTTGATCATATCCAAATGTGGACCAACAGCCGGCAGCAGCGACATTTAAGCAAAACAAATCCATGCCTTGTAATCTTCCTCTTAATTAAACATTATGCACACAAACACACAGTAGTTTGGCTTATATATGTGCTGGTAATTGTTAACTCCAGCAGAAATGTCGCTGCCAATTTATCACAGTGAAAAAGTGAAAAAGTGGCCAACAGAATAGACCGCCCGCTGTGCTGTCCGCCTGTGCTTAAAATCCACAAGAATCAAGAGCGCCATCTTCATGTTCCATTGCCAAAACGTTCCTGGCTTCTGTTGCGGATGACCATTTTACCAATGTTCGCAAGTTTTCGTTTCGTTTCCAGCTGAGCATCTCTCTGAGCGAGTGTGTGGTGTGTGTGTGTATGTTCGAATGGGGGAGTATGTGGTTGTGTGTGTGTGTGTGTGAGCGACGGTGCGTGTTGGAGTAGACAAATGTTTAAATTTGTGGCCCTTTTACCTGTTTGCATCTGAAGTGGCCATATGAGTGCACCTGCAACTGCTTCTGGCTTTGCCTCCGCCTCTGTTCAAGCAGACGTTTGCCTTGGCAAAAAGGAAACGGATGTCGACATTGACACACTTTCAGATTAACATAGGCTGGGTCCCAGCACAAGCCCAGTCCCCAGACAAATGTTAAATGCTTGCAAGCCTTGTATAGTTTTTGCTTTCGTTTTGCTTGATGTTCTTCTTGTTGTTGTCTTTGTTGCTATTGTTGCTGTTGTTGCCACCGTTTAGCTGTCCACCTATTTCGTGTTGTTGTTGCCTTACTGCTGCTAAGCATAATTGAGCGGCCACTAAATGTTACCCCTCGACCCACCAAAAAAGAAAAAAACATGAAAAACCATAAAAGAGATGGCAGCAGTCAGATCGCTTCGGGGTCTTAAAACATGTCCAGAGCAAAGCACAGAGTGGGCAGGGGAATACATACATTCACTCATACATACATGCATACACACATACACAGCATATGAGCTTGGCACGGCAACAGCACGTTATTTGCTGTCAGTCTGCATCTGCACACACTTTTCCGTGCCACTCCCGTTGCACGCTTTTGTGCGGCCTTCCGTGCCAGCCACACACCTGCTTTTGGCGCTCGGCAATGGCAACTTGATTAGACCAACATGAAATTAAGTAATTTCGCCTTATTGTTTAGTGTTTCTACAGCAGCACCTCTACAACAACATCCACAAACAAACAAGAACAACTGCAACAACAAGAACAACAACAACAACAATAACAATGGCAAGGAACACAGAAATACACACAATAACAAGCACTGCATGAGAGCCCAATACAATAGAATAGACCAAGAAAATCTCAGCTAATTGCAAATGCTCTTTTAGTGGCCAAAATTGAAAAGCATATAAAGAAACTGCGCAGCTTGGGCAGTAAAAGATTCCGAACTTTTTTAAAAGGATATATAATGAATGAAAGAAAAGTATTTTTGAAAACTTTTAATACGATTACTTTAAGAAAATAATGATACTCGAAAGGATACATAAAAAATCGACATATCTGCAGGTCAGTTTAATTTGAGCAAATTTATTGCTTTGGTAAGTTTCCTAGTCAAAATTAATGTACAGCACTTCCTACTGACTGTTACATACTTTTCCGGAACAACATTATAAATGTTTTTTTGTTTCACTTTGAATGACTAAAATTCAATAAATATATTATTACAATTACAAATACCTTGTTCATAAAAATATCCTTGCAATAAATAAATGATAGCGAAGTGTGTCAGGCTGTCAATGCAAATGTGCATCGGATGTAAATAATTGTTAATTTTTAATTTTAATTTTTTTAATTTTAATTATTAGTTCTAGAATTAGCTGACACATTTGCTATTCGACGCACATCAAGGTTGGCTAAAGATTAAACAATTCAACTTGTGAATTAATTGGGATATACTCAAGAACAATTAATATTAGTAATATCGTAACATAATATTATTTAGTAATTATATAAAGAATGTTACACATTACATTTAAACAACATATTAGGCACAGTTGCCAAGCAAAAAACGAAATGTGCAAGCATTTTTTACTGCACCTTTTCTCTGCCCGAAAACCCATTTGGAACACACTCGTGTTACAAATTCCACTCATAGAAATTCATGCTATAACGGCGAATCCACGCCAGAACCCACTTCCTCCTCGTCGGGGTCTGCGTGCTAAGCTTGAGTTTTAGTGTCAGGTGCAACAGCGGTTGGGACTGTGCAAACTGTGCTCCGCCCACTTTGCTCGTCTTGCATCTCATGGCTCGGATAAGCTTCAACGGTGGGTGTGTTTGTGGCTAGCGTTGCATCCTTTGGCGCAGAATTAAATCAGCTGTCCCTAAAAGTATGCAAGCTCGTCATGCATCGCTGAGAGAGGCGGCACTGGGGGGCGTGACGCTGGTGTCTGTGTAATTTACTGTTATTTTTTAAGCACTTTTCTTTTGTGCGCTGATGCCAGCAAACAACAATGAGAGCAGCCAGATAGCAGCACACAATCGTATTGTTTGTTTCATTTGGAAAAATTTTGTTTGTTCGCTTGGATGTGATTTTTTTTTTTTTTTTTTTTTTTTGTGAATTTATCCTAGCAGTGATTTTTGAACTATGCAGTTTACGATAAATAGATAAAAGAGAAGAGAGCTGCGAGTAGTCAATGAATGGTTTTCAAGCTAAACTTCAACTAGATATATATTCATATTATTTTTATAGAGAGAACTCTACAGTCTAAGACTTGCATTGTTATTCCGAGCACTTCACCCGTATCATTTACCATCGCTACTGTCAAGAGTAACATCTATGTTTGAGTTTATATAACAATTTAATAAATCATTGAATTCTATTTTATTTCGTATAGAGTACTCCGTATTCGAGTTACCGACCAAAACATCTCGATTTCATTGCTGAATCACGTGAGAAATTACACATGTCCTGCAAACGTTTCCGGCGTGTCACTGCCACTGTGTGTCCGTTTAGGTAACTTTGTATGTGTGTATCTATGTATTTTTCGTGCTGCTTTTACCGGCTTGTGCGCTGTCTGATTTATGCTCAAACCAAATAAATTTGGCTTGTGTCGTTTTCATCACACAAGTAGTAGAGTCGAGATTTGTGCTACTCACCCAAATTGCACTTATGAGCTTGTGTAATTATTTGCACGGGCTTTTCGAAATTATTAGATTTGAGGCCAAACAAATTCAACGGATGTGTACAAAACTTGCATAACTTTTGGCACAATAAACGAATTTTAATTTGCAGCTTTTGCAGCCGCAACACTCACCTCCACCCACACTCACTCACCGGAACTGACCTTCAGTGGCATGCAACATAGCGTTGGCATCCAAAATTGCAACCGAAAAACTAAGCCTATGTAAGCAAATCAATGCCTGATCGAAGCTGGTAATGCCCTAAAATATAAAAATAAAACTGCAGTGCTTAGAGTTATAGCAGCATTATATAAATATAGATTTATACATTTTAAAGCAAATGTTAAAGAAAATTATACATCAGTTTAAATAATACATATTAAAGCAATACAGTTTTAACGTCTCAAACAGAAACTCTAAGCCAAGTTGACCGATGTATACTGCATGCATGTTAGAGTATTAACAAGCTTGGGGCATTTGCTAGATAGAACCCAAACATGCAACACATATGCAAAATAAATATTAGACTAACGGACGGCATCATAACAATTATTGCGCCGCCAGCCCAATTTGGCAGGCACTTGCCGCAGTGAGGGCCCGGGGTTAGAGATAGGGCCTAAAGCGGGTGGCTGAAATGACAGCGGAAGCCGAAAAATTTCCATTGATTTTGGCAACGGCATCGGCAACGACAACGGAAGCCATGAAAAAGGCAACTTTAGCAAGGCGGCGGTCGGCAGTCGGCAGACGACAATGGCCCAAATAGCAAAGACTGGGTCAGTCCAGACAGCTTGCTAGCCTGCTTGTCAGGCTAATTTATCTCTTAGCCGACCTCTTTGAGCCCCAGAACGCAGACATGGGCTCTGTGGGCACTCCAAGCAGTAAGCATTTGTGTTTTTGTGTGGGGTCTAGGCGAAGGTTATGACATGCAAAATACCATGTGCACAAATTTTGCTTTGAAAAGAAAAACAAGAACAACGCCTGATGTTGCCGATTTAGAATTGCCGCATTTGTATCTTACAGATACACAGATACGAGACGCGGAAACTGCGTCACTTTTGCAAATGCTCCCCTGATATGTTTGCCAAAAACCTTTAAAAAAAAGACCCCAACCACAGTTTTTTCATGATAGTCAACTGATAAAAAGACAAACACTCTTATCAAACAACGACGTCAGCCAGCGACTACTGTAATCGTCAAATCTGGAGGCTGCTCCAACTAAAGCCAAACTGATTTGTCATTTCAAGGCAACAAATTGTATTTAATTTAAAGCTGACATTTGGCTGACCTTTTATTCGAAATGGAATCACTTGCTCAAGTCAAATCAAGCACAATTCATATGCAATTTGTAATTATGCATCTACGACGACGTCTGCTGGGCAAAAATCCAACTCATATATTTGCATACACTCAGAGAAAAAAATCAATTGAAGTGCAAACTAGGTCAAACTTTTTGGGAAGTCGAATATTATTATCCAAAGCTGAAATACTTTTAATTATATGACTGTTCCAAATGACCAATGGATAACTTTGAGTAAGCACAAGTCTGAGTAAATAAAATAAAAATACAATTTTTATTAATTGAAGAAAATAAAAATATGAACTTTAGCGGATGTGGTTAGCCAAAAAATGTATTTAGAGTAATTTAATTGCGGGAAATTTGAGTTTTTTATTAACCACAAATTTCGTATATTGAGCAAAAAAATAAAATTTCACACTTTCAGATTACAAACATTTAATTGAGGTATTTTATTACTTAAAAAATTAAGGAATCAAGCATTTTTTATTTTTGTCATAAATAATAATAATATGTTATAGTTATACAAGTTTTATATTTGCAAGAAAAATACGTCAGCTATTAATTATAATATTATTTTATGAGAAATTAATGTGCAAATTTGTATTTAAATGCATATTTCGTTTCTTTATTTATTTATTTAATTTGTTAAGCTTGTGTAGAGAAACATTTATGAGTCTGCTGCCGTGCGAAATATCATTTTTCTTTCTCATCTTATTTTGACTGCACTGCGGCAAACAAAAAAGACACCAAAGACAAGGCACAAACAACAATAACTCTCTGCGCTGCATGACATAACTTAGCCACTTCATTTTTACTTGACTTTGATTTGACAATCACAGCAGCAGGGGCTAAACCATCAGCTGTAAACAGCTATTTGGCTGACAAGTTTTGTCAGCGTTATTATTATTGCTGCAAGCGGGTTCAATCGAGTTCGAAGCATTTAAATTGCATATCTATTAAAACGGAAACAATACCAAAAGCATACAGCACAGGCAACACACACACACATAAAGAAACCAGTCTAGGGTGTAGTGGGTACATGAATGCATTGTTCAACAAATTTCCCAGGCAATCATGTGAAAAAAAATTCATAAAAAACGGAAAAATGCAAGACACACATAAACAACAACATGCACCACACTCTCCCGGCAATTCAGTTAACGCTAATTGATATTAATATGAAACGCTGTTCAGCTCATGATGCCCAAATCGGATATATGTATATATACATATGTAAAAATAGAGTCTTTCGTGTGGTCGCCAACTGCAAAGCCTGAAGTTGTTCAAGGCTGACTTATCGACACGCAACATCGCTTTGGCCAAGAATGGTCGATTCGGCTATCCTATCATTTATTTTCAAATCTCTGTTTAAACTTTCAGCAAACTAAAATATTCGCCTAAAAAAAAAATCAAATGAAAAAAAAATGCGCTAAAAATACAAAATGCAGACCTGAAATACCAATAGTTTAAGACAAATTTATCTCATTTCATGTAACTAATAAACATTGCGGTTGGTTGTAACTAAACACGCGCAGAGTATAAACAAATGCGAATGCAGACAAGTACGTGGTAAATATCAACAAACAAAAAAGAAATTCACATTCATAAATTTAAGCACTGCATCGAAAGTTGAATACTCTAAGCATGCTTAATATATATTATTAATAATTTATTTAAAACAAAAAAAAACGTATTACTAATACTAAAAGTTAATCAAATTTCCTGTTCACGAATTTATTCATCGGAATGCAGCTTATATAAATATTTGAGCACACAAGTAATATATATCTACTTTATTATTTTTAGCATTTTTTGAACATATTCCATTTAATGGCTGTTTTCATATATTTAAATGCAACTGCTTTCATTAACATTATTTTGCACCCAGCTGCGACTGCAGCTACAAACTCTAAATGGTTTTTTGTTCACTTGCAATTGTCTACACTTATTTTTTTGTAAGCTTAACAAAATATTTCGCGCCGGTCTGCACGCTGCGCATGTGGCATGCGACGTTGACATTCCCATTCCCATTGCCATTGCCACTGTCAGCGCCAGCAGCCGCAACAGCAACAGCAACAACAACAACAGCAACAGCAACAGCAACAACAATAACAGCAAACGATTCAAACCGAATCACACTGGCAACATGGAGATACAGGAAACACGGCAGCAGCAACCAAAAGACAGAGATGGCAACTTATAATCGTGAGCGCCAACAACAATAACAATAACAGCAATAGCAATAACAACAACAACAACAACAACAGCATCTGGCTAACCACTTGAAGCACTTTCGTTTTCATGTGAGGCAATGGCAAAGCCTGCGCGTCAGCCGCGTGGAAAGCGCCCGGTGCCGTTTGCTGGTGCAACGATGAAGATACGCTTCGATATTAAGTGAAGCTGCTGCTGCCGCTGCTGCTGCTGCTGATGTTGTTGTGTGTGTTGCTGTTGCTGCTGCTGCTGTTGTTGCGGTTGCTGCGTGGCATGCAAATGCGGGCCTGCTTGCTGCCTAATGTCGATCAGCTGTGGCGCTGTGTGTGCTGCTGTCGACGCCCGTTTCGCTATTTTATTCGATCTTTGTCGGGTTTAAAAAACTCTCGCCGCATCCGTTGCTGGCGATCAGCTGGCCTGGCCACATGTTGCTATGATGCAATTGCAATTGAATAACAGCAGCCGCAACAGCTCAGTGAAATTGCCGCCCAATGCACCACTGGTGGCTAGCTGGCTAGCTGGCTGACTGGCTGGATGGCTGGATGGCTATTGCTGCATTCAAGGTCTCGAACCACGATTTCTCCCAACGCCAACGCAAAGATTTACGTGCTCACTTGGTTTAGCTTGACTAATTTGGCTGCTGATGTTGCTTTGTTTGCTGCCGTTGCTGCTGAGTCCAAGTGACCCGCAACGCTTCCGTTGATTGTCGCCGCACGGTGTACGCTTATAAATTCATTTAATTTTTTTATATTTTCCATTAAATTTATACAATTTTGTTGTTTTGTTAATTTTCGATTTTATTTATTTTTTTTTTTGCAACGCTGAGAAAGCTTACATTGTTTAACTTACTATATAGCCCCAATATCAAGCCTAACTAGGGTCTCGAACTTTTCACCATAAATATGTTCACCGATTGGGCAAGCAACGATTTACTGATTTTGATTAACGTCCGTCAACGTCAACGGTAAGCGGCAAACAAACAAACAAACAAACAAACAAGCGAACATCAACAAATTGCTGGACCTGAAGGCGCCTCTTAATTGTACAATAGCGACAGCAACTGCACAACAAAAGCAACTGCAACAGTCCCAGGCACTATTTATGCAGCAGCAGCAGCAGCAGCAGCAATGACAACGCCCACAACAACAATTTGACAAGCTGGCAGCTCAGCAGCGACTTAACGTGGCTTAAATTATCAATTGGCCGCGTAAACAAACCAATGTTGTTGTTATTGTTGTTGGTGATGCGGCTGTTGCTGCTGCTGCTGCTGCTGCTGTTGTTGCTGTTGCATTAACGACTTCCCCATTGGCTTTGCTGCTGCAGCAGCCAAATGACTTATGGTTTTGTGCATCAATGCGGAATTCGAGTCGGGCGCGGGTCCGGATGCCAGTACGGGCGGGCGTGTAGCCTGCAGAGTCAGCTGCTGTTGCCGCTGTTGGCGCTGCTGCTGCTGCTGCTGCTGCTGCTGTATATGTAATGAAAACGAAAGTAACTCGCACCAACACCCGGCTGCACTCGCCACACAGTCACTCACGCCCATTCACTCTGTTTGGATTGTTGGGCCGACATCACTTAGACTGATCAATCACGTTGCTCCAATTAATTTGATCGTTCTAAAAGTAATTGTTGCAAATATCACTGGACCTTTTACATAAATACCTCACTAAGTGCTGACTTATAAATTGTGTATAAAATGTATTTTGTAAATGCACTTAAGTGCCGTAATTAACATGTTTGCATCTTGCTAATCTGTGCTTGCACATGCCACTTTAGGAAATGCACTTGGAAATTGCAGCAATACATCAGAAATAATACTGGCCGTTTTCGAAACACGTTAACACGTTCAGTTTAGATCCCAGTTTCCATTATATGTCAATTAGGCGCGTTGACCTGTTAAACAACTTAGATATAATATAGAGAAATATAAATCAAGTTTACAATGTATTGCCAATTATTCACTTGCATCAATTTATAATCGGACTTAAGCTTCTACTCGAATTACATATTGTTTTATAATATTGTCAATTAGATTATTTATTTTGTACTTGAGTTTTTTATTTGTTTACACTTAAACATATTCAATGACATAATTGTAATGCATATTATAACACATGTTACCAGTTCGGGTAACTGACATGGCAATTAGAGCTTAAGCTTCTCTATCATCAACAAATATTATTAACTTATTAATAATTCCTAGGCCGGCAGTGTTGAAAACTAGACATTAAGCCATATCGACAGTTGTTTATAATTATATAATAATATATATATGGCAATAGATCACATTTGAATAATTTTACTATATGTCAATAATTAAATACGGCTGTCAGTCAAACGTTTATCATAATTTTAATGTTGATTAATTGAAAAGCGTTAAATGTTGTTTTGATTTTCGCATTTATTTAGAATCCATTGCAGGTGAATGATTAGTTGATGTTGAGGCACGCCTAACTTACCCTTTTTATTTTATTTTATTTTTTTACATATTTCTTCTTCAATTCCAACCAAGCGTCATCGTCATCAATGTGGATGTAGTTGTTTGATGTTGCTGTTGCTGTTGTTGTAGTTGTTGTTGTTGTTGTTGCTTGATGATGTTGTTGTTAGCTGTTAGTTGCTCTTTTGCCTGCCTCGCGCTGTCTTTTCACTTTCGTTGGCAACGCTTTGTTATTATTATTGTTGTTGCTGCTGCTGCTGCTACTGCGGTGTTGTTTTTGTTGCGGGGCATGCAACACTATCCACAGTCAAATGTCGACGCCGACTGCGCAGCATCGCTGTAACCGAAACGGTAAATGTTTGTTGGCAAACCTGGGCATCGCACAGTTGCATTTTGGCGCTCGTCGCAAACGATTCGCATGTGCCGCATAAACCAACATCGAGCGGAACTTTAAAACCAAAAGCGGAAAAAAACATTTCCAAAAAAAAAAAACACACTTTAAACGACAGCAAACGCGGCGCATGCGCTATTGTAGAAAACGAAACCGTTAATATTAATACCGCCCCAAGCCACCCAGCATTAGCCAAGTTATATAAGCAGGGGGCACAAGCCCACAGTTACCGTTTGGACATTGGACATTGGAGCTATTCTGCTTTTTACGGTTTTAGCGTCGCCGGTGACGCCCACCGTTGGCTAATTAATGCTCAGCTCGTGAAAATAAAAGCAAAGTGAAGCTGGGAAATCTCGTAAATAACAATATTTAAGGCAGTCAAAAAAATAATAAAGGTCTCGAGACGTGAATGCGTATTATTAAAAGAGTTAGCCAGGGCAAATGTTTAAGTTGGCAGCTTCAGCTCAGCTCAGCTCAGCTTCAGCTAACTTAACTGCCAGCGTGAAAGTGAAAAGCAACCGTAACACCAGTAACAATAGTTAAACAACCATCTGCAACAACATCAGCAGTAGCAGGATACCGCTAACGACATCTGGTACTGTGCCCCAGCTGAGTCTGGGTCTGGGTCTGGCGCTGGGTCAGTCATGCGCGCGATGAGCCGCTGAGGCCGTGGAGTTGCTGTCCGAGCAGCGACAACATGATGAAGCTATCGTCAACAACACCACCACCACCACAACAACAACAACAACAAAAACAGCAGCGACGACAACAACAACAGCAAGCAAAACACACGCAGACACTGGGCTGGATCTGCTTGCTGCTGCTGGTGCCAAATTCTGCGCAGTTTGAGACTGGTGAGTGTTTGACTAATCCGTCAAGCAACAGACATCATTCTTATGTTTGTGATGTCTTTAGACTGCGGCTGCCGTCCGGGTAGGGGACGGGAGGCACGCATCATCGCTGGATCTACCACACACGAGGGGCAATTTCCGTGGCAGGCATCACTGGAGCTGCTACATCCGTCGCTGGGATTTCTAGGCCACTGGTGTGGTGCTGTTCTTATTCACCAGTACTGGATACTCTCCGCAGCCCACTGTGTGCACAAGTAAGTGGCAAACAAAGCGTAATAACAGGAGAAACAGCTAATTGAATAATCCATGTACAGTGATCTCTTTAACCTGCCCATACCACCGCTGTGGACGGTGGTGCTGGGCGAGCATGATCGCAACGTGGAAACGGGCAACGAGCAGCGTATTTCAGTTGACAAAATTGTGCTACATCATCACTATCACAACTTCCGACATGATGTGGTGCTCATGAAGCTGTCCAAGCCAGCGGATCTCTCGCGCACCTCTCACATTCGACGCATTTGCCTGCCCTTCATGCTAAAGAAGCAACCGGAGTCAGCGCCGACAGCGTCGGAAGATATTCTCAGCCAGCAGCTGGAACTGGACGATGTGCCCGAGAAGATTGACAACTTTCTGCGCAGTGTGCAGAGTCGCAGACGCTATCGCAATGTGACTGCACCCACCTCCATAAACATGTCCATGCGGGAGCTGATGAACATGAAGATATTGAGCAGATTGCGTCAGGCTCTAAGACAATCTCCGCGATCCCCGCGTAGTCTCAAACGCTCGCGTCGACGCAACGACAAGCTGATGAAGCTGAAGCTCGATTCGGATCAGGAGACTCAGTTTGACAGGGGCGAGGAAACGCATGAGTTGCCCTTTTTTGACTGTGTGGCCACCGGATGGGGTAAGGCAAACATCAGCGGTGATTTGTCCAATCAGCTTCTCAAAACACAGGTGCCACTGCATCAGAATCACAGGTAAGTTGATCGGCATTTAGTTTTCAATGGGAACATACCGTCAAAATGCTTGTTAACAAAGTATTCTGAAATAGGTATTGCATTTAAGCCAGTTTGGCACAAAACCAATCTCCTTATTGGGTGTTGGCCAAAATCAAGAAATATGTTTTGGTCTTATAAAATATGTGAAACTAGGAAAATATTTTCAAATAGAAGCTTAAAGAAATGAGCCCATTTCTGTTAAAACTATTGAATTTTTGAAGTACATAGATGGTTATGTATATATATATATATATATATATATATATATATTAATAATTGATGTGCCTTGCTTACAGATGCAGAGATGCCTACGGCAGCTTTGTGAATATCCATGATGGCCATTTGTGCGCGGGGCAGCTCAATGGAGAGGGCGGCACCTGTGTGGGTGATTCGGGTGGACCACTGCAATGTCGTCTCTCACGAGACGGACCCTGGATACTGGCCGGAGTCACGTCTTTCGGTTCGGGCTGTGCACTTGAGAATTTCCCGGATGTTTATTTACGCATCTCGTATTACCTAAATTGGATAGAAGACACAATAGCCTCACAATAAGGCCAGATCCATTCCAAAGGACAAACGAAACTTGATTACAGTTTACTGCCGTTTGTATTTATCGAATTAAAGCTCAGCTGTATATTCTAGATGACTACAAATTAAAATTACCATCAACCTTAGATCTTACATAAGCATAGAATGTTCCCTAAGTTGTTTCCGTTGAGCAGAATATATTCTAAACTAACTGTCGCTCTTAGCTTAGATCTTAATATCACAGACCATGGACTCCCTAAAAAGCAGTCCACTTGACGTCGAGGTAGTCGTTAGACTTCTCCCAGCTTGAGTACTTCATCCAGCAGTCGCTGTGCCTCCTGCTCCACACACTCCGCCGGTTCTGAGCTTTGAAACGATGCGGCTTTGCTGAAACCACCCAACACGTTCGCCTCCTTCTCGCCATGATCGGACTTGTGTTTTCCTGCTGGCAATGACCAAAAGCATAGGTGGAGCGCTATGCTTAGCTGGTAAACCCCGAAGAAAGTCAGACACAGTGCAAGGATTAGCTGCATCAGTGGGAACCCAGTTTTGATTAGACGACTAAGGATGTTGAGGCTCATGGGTAGATTGTCTATGGTAAAATCCACCCAGAGCAGAGGCAACACTAAATTCTTAAAGGGTTCCATCAGTCTATTAAACTTGATATTGCTCACTACCTGGTTGGCCTGTAGACGCATATGAGCATGCAAGGGCACACCCAGTTGCTGAAAATATAACGTTTGGTTAGATTTCAAGAAGCGAGATATATTTTATATCCTAAGCACTTACCGGTTGCAACATGAAATTGGATGCATGGCGTTCTATACTCGGACTGAGCCCTTCGAAAGGTTCCAGCAAACTGGGATCGGCATGCATAAAATGTGGATGACTTACAGCCAAGGGCATATCTTAAAAGAAGAAACAAAAAATCCTGTAGCAAAAGTCAAAATGAAATGTGAATCTTTTTGTCGCTCACTGTAATAGCAGGGAGAGGCATTGCCCAAGCCTTTCTTCAAGCACTTATTATTCTTGCAGAAGCAGGAGGTGTTCACATTGCTCAGATCTTCGTCAAAGACATGCGGCTCCAAAATGAACTCGAATGCGTCTACTCCATCAAAAGTCAGAGTTCGATTAAATTTCAGGGGCAAACGACGGCAGAACGTTTTCCGATAGATTAAAAAGGAGTCGTTCTCATTCATGTCGCGAGGAAAGAGTGTGGCATCGTGACTGCCCGAAATGCGATTGCAGAAGGTGCCACTATAAGATGGAAGGAGACAGTTATCTCAGGGATTTCTGGTTAAGCAATTGTCTTGCCAATACTTACTTGGTAGACTCATCGTACTCCCAGCGTTTATATCCACGCTCCCCATTAACGGAATAAATGGAATAGGCGCGTGGCGAGTTGGGCAGCTTAACACCAAATGCATCTTTCCTCTCAGGCAGATGCATATTAAACACATTACTCTCATTGCCCTCACGAAACAGCTGCACAATGGTTGAGGAAAAAATGTGTAAGCCAAAATGCAATGGGACGAGTAATAGGACTCACCTTCTCCATAATGCCAAAGGTGGAGAAATCTATCAGGCTGGGCACAAACTTGGAAGCCAAGGTCACCAGACGATCCTCGTAGCCCCACATGTAGTCGTGAACGCTTTTCTCCAGTATGGGCTGTGAATTAAGGCGTCTGGTCAGTGCGGTCAAGCCCAGAGACGCGAACATGGATAGGCTGGATGCCTGGCTGATCACGCCCATATAGGGTATATTGGGTGCCCGAATGCGATCGACTTTTGGGTCACCCACCGAACGTTCCGGCGAGAATATATATTCGCGACGTGGCGTGTAGGTGATGGTGTTGTTGGCCTCATGCAAGGTAATATTGTGATTGGACAGCACCTCCTTGTAGACATAGGGTCCAATCTCCTCTAACTTTATTTTGCTATCTGTGCCTTCGATAAACGCATCTGAATTTGTATAGTTAAACATGTAGATCGTAATATAAACATCCACCGGTGGCACCTCATACAGTTTGCTCAAAATCGTGTGAGGTTTCAAACTTAATTGCTAAAACCAGTGAAAGAGAGAGAGAAAATTAGTATAGAAATTTATTACAACTTTGAACTTTACTAACCCAATCTATGATTAGTGTGACGGGATCTGTCATCAAGATGGCCGCTCCAAAGAACACAAGTGTCATGCCAAGTGCCGCACATTGTAATAGCCCTGCGAAAAAAATAGGATTGCGAGGTGAGTTATGCAATTAGCTCAATCTCGAGTCTGTGTCACATTCGCGAATGTTGCAAGCAGTCGAAGTTCAACAGGTTTGCAAAATCACTGACAACTTGTGGATGGCGTGCGCCTGCCATGTTATTGACCTTCACAATTTATTATTATTATTGTTGTTGTCGATGTCGATGCTGTTTTGGTTGTTGTTGTTGTCGCCGGCAATTCAGTGCAAAGATCTGCGACCTACCTCAATGGCAGGAGCAGGAACCCAAACTTGTCCAAGACGAACAAGAAAAAACCCCAATAAATAAAAGGAAAAGAAAACGAATTGATGACGATGACAAGACACATATGTTGCCCCTGGAGTTCATTGAACGTTCAACAAACAATGGGAAGGCGAGACAGGCACTGGGGCAACATTTGTGATGCCAACAAAAATAAAAACTTGTTGCATCAGTGCCCAATCCTCGCAGAACGGCCTCACCGATTTATGTTAATGTTCTTATGCTGAATTTTGCTTGGCTACCAAGTATCTAAAGCTGACCTCGGTTGGAAACTATATTAATGATCAACAAGATTAATATATTTTTTTAAAATATAAGTAAAAAGTAAAGACCATAAAATATTAAAAACTTCGAATATGCCAATGTTGTCAAAAATTCTTTGGGCTTAAACATTTATTTATTGTTAAAACTTGTTTTGTTTCAATTTAGAGCTACACACTAATCACACTAGATGCTCACCTTCCACCAAGTCTGTTATCATTGAAGGTATTTTGTAGCGGATGTTAACTGGAAATGATTACAAGTAGAATTGACCGATTTTTAGAGATCATGGTCGTGCATGCCCCACCTCAACTTTGTAGCACAGACTAGTAAAACGTACACAATTCAGGTTTTAATCCATTTGACAGGGAAGTCCCCCAAATAAAACAAATGACAAAAGCGCAAGTTCAATATCAAACAATTAAATACCAGACCAAGAAACCCACAAAGAGCACGCCCGGAGCAATGAACCCGTTACCAAGCCCCTAACTCAAATCTTTGAATCACCCACAACAACAAACAACCAAATAACAAAGTAAAAACAAAACAGCACAAACTCATTAACAGTTTGGTCGGCGTTTTGTTGTAATGCCAAAAAAAAAAAATAAGTTAAAGATTTCAAAATCAAACCGAAATTCAAGAAAACCATCGATGATAACAAAAAGAAACTATGCACCAGCACTATATACATAGATATGCCAGACGATGTTTATCCTTGCCTTGAAGAGCTGATCGTCATTAAGCCACATGGTCGTAAGTGGCTTCCACAAGTCACAACAACTACCATAAATTAAGTTCCAAACAAAGCGCTCAAATTATTCTGCTGCAACGCAACTCAACCAAAATAAAAAGAGACAAAAAACAAAAAATAAATAAATAAATCCACATCGGAGTGTTTGGTAAATTATGCAACTGCATTGCCAAAGTTTGTGAACGCGACTGAGACTTATCGTTCCAATAGCCAAAAGCCAACATCAGTCAGCAGAGCCAAAAGCCGTTCAAATGAGCATAATTGAGCGAATAACGCTTGGCGCTTCTCGTCAGCTGATTCCGTTGAGCTGTGAACCCGTTTTGTGACCAACCAACACAACTTAACCCAATGGGGCACTGTATTAGCGGCGAAGCGATATGCAACAAACAGACACTTTTGTATCTGTCGCGTTCATGAGGTTGACAGTTGACGGCTATCTGCAGCAGTTTGAAGTTCAAGTTCGCTGCAATTTGCCATAGCAAAGAGTAATATACAAACGTATGTATGTATGTATGTATATGAAGAAACAAAAAACCCAATAGTGCTAAAAAATGTACACACTCAGAAATATTTCGGCGCCGTGCCGACGCTGACCCACTAAAAGTCAAGAATGAATTTTTTGTTTTTGTGTATCTGTGAGCCGACAGTCATAATATATGCATTTACTTCAGCACCTTCAAAACTGAGTGCGTATGTGTGACTTCCGACAAATGACAATAAATTAAGTATATAAATACGTAGACTAATCATTCAGCCAGCCAGCCAGCCAACTAGTCAGTCAGCCAACTAGTCAGTCAGCCAGTTAGTGAGTTAGTCAGCCGGTCAGCGAGTTTCGCGCTTTGTAACTACAAGATACGCTCGCATAGCATTTGAAGTTATTTTGCACTTGCCACTTTGTCATCCCATTTGTTTGCCAGCCGTTTTGTTTGTGTTTAACTAATGATTAATATTACATGTGTAGTTGGTTTGTTTTTTTTTTTTTATTGTTTTTGTTGTTAATCATCACCAAAAACAAAAACCCAAAAAAACCCTAAAATAGTCGCAGTCAAAGTCTCGCTAACAATTAGATGGCTTGCCAATAAGGAAATGCAAACAGGCTCATCAGAATCAGTCGGTTCCCAGTTCCGTTCGGCAGTTGGCTTTGAAACTGATAGGCTTTTGTTCCATTTTTGCTGTTATTGCCATAACAATTCCTATTTGCATTGTCTAGCACACGTTAAGTTGTGCATTAAGTCTATTTTAAGTGTGAGGCGATTCTCGCAAATATTTCTCTTAAATGTATTTACGCTTCTGAGGAAAGCAAAAGTTTTCGGAAATACTTTCGCCAACTTTTCACACAGAAACGGCGATTTGGAAAGAGTGCTCTTCTTCATTTCAAATTTATATATATATATATATATATATGTGCCTAATCACACCCAATTCATGTTTGAGGCCAATGCTGTACATTGCTTAAACTTCGCCTTCAATTTAAAACTGTTTTGTTGATTCAAATCTTCATCAAATCGGACTTCATGGTAAGGTAGTACGTGACGTTACAGCCATAATCGCTTCAGCTTCAAATCTTAATTTATGCAAGCTTAATTACAATTGAATTCCGTTAATACACACGTATTTATCTATATATATATATATGGGAACTAAACTTTGGAATTAGCTTTAATTCAATGACTTTGTCGAAATGATCTAATGATAAGTGCTACAACAATTACTTAAATTTACTTATAATCAGCTCATTTGGGACAGAGCACAACACTGGTCTGATTTTATGCCCCTCAAATCAGTATATGTTGGTAAATTTTAATTTATGCCGTAATTTGTAATATGAAATAAAACGAAGCATTCAAAATTATTCAAATTAAGCTGTTAGGTGTTACAAAACAATCATTTTTTGCTTTACATTTATTTTTGGCAACACACAAAAACTAAACTCCGATAAACAAAAAAAAATATCTTTAATGAATTTGAAAAAAAAAAAATAATTCTTTAATTGTAACAAATTAATTTGGTCTATACCAAAATAAAATCATAAAACAATTTTATTTCATTGCACTTAAATAGATTGTCAGATACTTTTAAAAAATAACGTAAATCTTAGAAAAGGATAATAACAAGAACCAAAAATTTAGAAATCAAAATCCAATTAAAACAAATTGTATTCACAGATTTGTTGTGCAACTTCTAAGCAAATATAGATTAAATGTTATAAATCTGTCAAGATCCAGAATATTGCCACATACTTTTAACGAGCTTGTTAAGCAGATATTCGTCAAGTTTTCGACATTCTACGAAATCCTGCTTTATAACATTCACACAAGACCCACAGATTGCAAAACGAATTTAACAACCAGTTTTGCAAGTGTCAAATTTTTGTAACGATCATTTGGGGAGGTTCCCTTTCCGAATGATCTTTTATGGGGCAATGAATTTGGTTAAAGTAGACAATAAGCGGAATGTCTTAATTAAGAGTTGCACTTTAATTTACTCACTTGCATTGCGCTGAGTTTTGCTTGTGAACAGTTTCATTTTAAGAGCTGAAACTGTTTTTTTTTTTGTATGTGTATTACCGCACTTTTCGCAACTATTTAAAGCCGTGTGGCAATCAATTAACCGATATTTACAGCTGCTGCTGGTTTTTACGACGAAAATAAAATGTTTATGTGTTTATAAATTGTTTGTTAAGACTTGCAGGCCAATACAACAATTCACATATCCAAATAATATGTTTTCTAGTCAATTTGCATGCTACTTTTTTTTTAAGTTAAATTTAAATGTTAAGAATCATATCGTTTCCGAATTAATGTTTGTTCTCAATTATCCAGTTGTTGTTGAGCCAAATTTGTAAATATTTTATACTGATTTAGATGCACTTTTAGTATATTGCTATTGTTGTTGTTATTGTTTTAGATGTTGTTCTAACTATTTTCGAATCGACTGACACGCACTTCCTATTCTCACGGTATTTGACAACTTAATGCCGAGCTGAACGCCAGTGGGTACCTTTATATGGACTCTTGGGCCGGGCAGCTGAGCTCCGACTGAGACGTAAACTGCGACCAAGCTCAGATCGAGACGTAGACCGAGCTGCGCTCAAGCATCTAGCGTCGAAGCGCGAAAATCTTTTCATGAACCGGTCCACTTTCAAGCCTCTGTTACCGACGCCGACGACAACAACGACGACGTCGACGACGACAACGACAACGACAACAACACCGATGCTGACGCAGCGTCAACGCCGGTCCCTGGGTGTCAATAGCATACACAACAACACACAACAACACACAACAACACACACACAACACACACACAACACACACACAACACACACGCAAACACACAAAAACACACACACACACACACATGAATATGGCTGGCAAAAAATTTATTATACGCCAAGTACATCCAACTAGGTAGTTTGTTGGAAATACTGTCTGAGTACTGGCTGCTCCCAAACCTCTTTAGAACTTTGAGTGGATCGGCAGTGGATCTGGATATACTATATCCACTCTCTGGGGGTTATTAAGTTCGCCAATTTGTTTTATTTTTGTGGTGGTTTCTGTTTGCTGTTATTATACTCGTCGTTTATGTCGTTGTGGTTGTGTGTACATTTTAAAGATCACTTAGACGGTTTATCGTTGTTTTACATTTAATAGCGCAAATGACTCTATTTGATCCCTAATGAGCACGCACCCGTGAACCACAGCATTTGAGTATGTCTATGAATATTCATCAAGTAATCACATGTACCTCTAATTTCTGGAAAAGGCAAAGTACTTGTCGCCCGGGGAACTGGTACTTAATATTTAATAGCGCTTAAAAAGCAATACAGCTAACGATCAATCTGATTGAACCAGATCGTTTACATTAGCCAGCTCACGTGGACAAGTTGCCCGCTGAACCAAGCTATCAGCCAGTCATATTATTTGCCCACAAACACGTTGGCAAAAGCTTAGCACAGGGCGTTCCATTAGGCATGGGGTATTAAGCGCCTTCGGCGTAGACTGAACCCTATATCCAAAGCCTGATTCCACGTAAAGATCGCATGCTCTTAATGTTCCCATTTTTTATTAACTTAATTATTAATAGGCACATTAGACGGAAAGTGTGTTTTTACGACCATTGTCTTTTGTTCTAGCGTACAAAACAAATCCGTCTGCCATTTGAGATTTAGCTTGTGCGCACGCGAAATTCAGCTCAAACCTTAATGTACAATCATTGAGTCTCACTAACTAGCAGTTGTCATGTTGTAAACTGTTAATTGTTTGTTTATAGCAATTCACACCATAATTATGGCATATTAAAAGGTTTTCTTCTTCAAACTGCGAAGTGCTTTACAAAATGCTTTTGGAAAGTTTTGACGCAATCCATAAGCCAGAAAGCTTTCCGCTATGTTTAAGTCCAGGATGTGAGTCACCATGTTGCCAGGACTTATTGAAAGCATAGCCATTTGACAAATGTCCCTAGCAGTATAGACAGCTCAATGGAATACTCGAGTAACTGTAATCAATTCTGAGTGTGTCCTCTTAAAAATAATGTTTTAAATATGGTATATATAAAATTTAAAAACATATTAAAATGGTTCTCTTTAATTGATCATTAGCTCATTCTTGGAAAAATTATACATTTTCTATTTTAAAACGATTAGATATGGTGCATTTTATATTGGTAATATTAATTATGCCAAAAGAATGTACTTTTATCTAATAGTTAGTTAGAATGCATACAAATGGTTAAATTATTGTTATAGAGGGACACCAAGGGTTAATATGCTGTTGTTGGTAACTGTGAGTACCGAGAAGCAAGCAATTTAAGAAAATATATAGTTAATCACTTCTTAAGACATTCATGGTTTTTATTTAAATAATTTAAAGAAGGCTAAAGAGACACACGCTATTGCAGGCTGAATATTGAGTCCATTTAATCTAAATGTGTTAATCTAATATATATGTAATATACATGAATATATATAGATAATCGCCTATAAATATATATATTTTTTATTTTTATAAATTGTAATTTGAGTTTCGTGCCCTGAGCTTGTTTGCTAATTGTCAAATGTTGGTGAACAAAAATTGTTGAGCTATTTTTGGTACTTTTGTCAAAACCTTACTTCATTCTTGGGGTCACTCTGGGTTTCGCAAAAATTGTTATTGGATAGGCATTGACTGCAAGACCTTTGTGTACTTTTAAAATGAAACGTTTTGTGAATTTTTTAGCTTAACTCATCCTCGCATGTTAGAGGTCTTAAAACAAAGTTATTACTTAACGGAATGCAAATTAACTAAAAGAAAATGTACATGAGCGTAACCTTAGTGAAAAGTCGCGTGTGCACATTTATATTAATTCGAATATAATACTCTTTCGTGCCAGGCCCTTAATTGATAACCCAAAATGTATCTATAAATAAAGTTAAGATTTGTACTTTTTATCCGGTTTGACAATCACGCAATGCATGCGTTTTGTTTCCGGATGATACGGGAAGCCCCATTTGCATGCATCTTTCAATTATAACTGTGAATACATAGGGCATATGCATTGTTTTCCAATTACGGGCTCCCCAAACTTGATTGCAATCGATGCTTTTCTATTGGACTTATTAGCAACTCTGGGCATCGATGTTTTCACACTTAAAAGGTGAGAAAACCATCCAAAACCATCAACATCACAAAACATAACAAAAAGGCCAACAAACATAAAAAATATCCTTGAACTGTTGTGATCCAAGACAAGACCTGGCCAAGGTGACAAGCACTTTAATTTTGGGAATTTCCCTGACATCAACTTGTCAATTGGGTTTTAAAGACAACAAACAAACCGTATGTGCATATAATATTCTATTGCTGTCACTGTGTAAATAATTTGTGCAAGTTGAGTTTTTCAGTTATGTAAAATTTGTATTATTAGTGAGTTAGTAATTACAATGTAAGCCCCCTTAATGGGTTCAAGTTAGTTACTTCCTGCGGTTTAGTTGCAAGGCATGTGCTGCACAAGAGTAAAGGTGCGTCAAGCCTTATATCTGTTGTCGATCAAATTAATATTGAATTGCATTAAACTCTAAATCGTACAATGAGGAACCAACAAAGCCGATTGCCAATTAAATGCAAATATGATATGCTACCAGCCAGTTCTAATGAATATTTAACTAGCTTAATTGCATATGTTGCACTTTAACAGCGGTGCTTAGACACAGTTGTACTTAATAACTACGTCAACAAAAACATTAAAAAAAAAAGCACACACACACAGACAAAATTAATGGTTGTACTATGTATACTTCTTAACCATTGACCAGGTAATTTTAAGTAGCTAACATTACTATCTTAATTAGAGGCATTTAGAGAAGTCATCTTAGATATGACAATTTGTTTTTTATTGCTTATACGTTAATACAATGTATTTACACAAAACCAGAAGTTAAGGATTATTGAATTGCATTTGATATTGAGACTACCGCACTCATGACCCCAAATTAAAATGCAATTTACAGTTTTATAAATACATAAATAAATATATATGTCTATATTTGTTTTTCCTAGTTTCAGTAACAACGTCACTCATTCTCAGCCGTCAAATCCACCAGTAATTAAAAAATAATCAAATAATTCTAATTAATAACACTGTCCAGATAACAACTGCCATTTGTATATCCCACCAAAAGCACAACAATTCAGGTGGGCCATCAGGCGCTAATCCTTCGCATCGCATTTGGTTATTAATATCTCCGGCAGCATTTCGCCATATCTCGTTAGACAACTGTCAGCATTCGTTAGCTTCGATGGCGTTGGCGTTGCTGTTGTGACTCTTTCTGTTCCAGCTGCTCTCCAAAACTTTTCCAAACATAATTAGCTTTGTTTATGAAAATATAAATTTTTGAGGCTTCGCCTCGCTACTACGCGACTATTGCAGCTAACTGGAGATGGGGTACATGCAAATCCTTCAGCCTTATCTGGGTCATGGTGCCTACCCGAGGTGCTCGGGTATAAATGCCTGTTGCTTTGCTCATTCGGTTAACATTTATATTCGGTCGTTAGATCCACCCGCTGCCTGTTGATTGGCTTTGCAACTCGGCATTTGTTCTCGAACAATAAATCAGCGACAAACTCTGCTCTGCTATCATTTATTAGTCTGCATTTGAGTAGTCAGGTAACTCGACGAGAGTTGCATGCACCATAGGAATACCAGTTGTATTATTCACTTGTCAATACTCAACATTTAAAGGTAAGTAACGATTAAATAAAACATACCAGATTTTATATATTTTTGTTATGAGTTTTATGTTTTAATTCATTATCTGCTCACACATGATTCCCGACAGGGTTCGAAATATATTAGAGTACATTTAAAAATTGAAAAGTACTTGACTTAAAACCTGCCTTAAAACAGTTATTAAACTAAAATATATATATAATTAACGTAAACAAAAATATAAATTATAAAAAGAGGTCGCCAACAATTAACCAAAAAAAAAACAAACAAAAATTCAAAACAAATTCTGACAAATTGCTCAGAGAGCAGCGGAAAGTTTAAAAACAATCCAACATATAATTTTAATGTTGTTGTTTATTTGCACCAAGCAAAACAATGGATTTTTGTTTTTCACGAGTATTTTCGTGCTCGATGTTCTGTTCGGTGTTCCAGAAAATAATACGGAAATTTACTAACTATAACGACAGATTTGTTAATTGAACTTTAGCTTTCTTTGGGCAATTATAAATTCGTTGACTGTCGACTGTAGTATATATAATAATAACTAACACTAACCCCTTGTGAACTCCATGACCAAAGGGACGATAGCACGCCATTCGCAAATTAGTATTTGTCCATAATATATATGCAAATATAGATATATATAAATATATATAACACGTTGCCGCAATCAGAGCACTAAATGATCTAATAACTACTACCTTAAAAGTACTGTAGGTTCCAGATAATGGATGCTTTTAATAACCAAGTACTAAGCACCAGGTCGTTAGGTATTTAAATCGCTACAGAAACAAGCGGTAATCCGATTTAATGCGAGTTCAAGTCTTCATCTATTATTATCGCCTGTTATTGTAAATATCATCAAAATTTTTCACAATGGTTTTTTCCTCAGATCAATTATTTATCTATTTAGAAAAGCTTTAAAAGTCAATATTCAAGTAAAAAAAAAACCCCAATGAAACTGGTGTATAGAAAATGATGATATGCGCCTCTCAAAACGATGCGAGTGAACATGACTGTCACATTCAGCCTGTTCAAAACACTTGAACTATTTTTTCCCAGATCAATTTAAGTTTTTAGAAACGTTTAAAAATGAAATGTCAAAAATCCGCAATTAAATTGGTGAATAGAATATCACGACTGCCAATTGGGCTTAGCATTTTAGTTAATTAATAATTATCTAGCAGCAAACCATTTTATAGCGTTTATAACGTTTCACGTGCGCAGCTAATCCTATCAAAAACGATGTCGAATACAATGCGCTGTACTCTGGTTGTGTGTGTGGCACTCGCACTGTTTGCCGCTGGCTGCAACGTGGAGGCATCCAAGGCGCGCCCGCCGCGCAACAATGAAATCAGCAACATGGCGGATGCACTGAAATATCTGCAGGATCTCGATGTTTACTATGGCGATAGAGCACGTGTGAGATTTGGAAAGCGTGCCTCCACAATTCAGGCGTTACACAATCGAATGCTTGAAAGTGGCCTCAACAACAACAACGATAATTTCAATGAAAACAGCGGCAGTGTCTTGGTAAGCGAAATTTTTATTGTTATTATTAAGAATGCATATTTGTATATAATGTGTCTGTTGCAGTTGCATGGCGCCGGCGAGGACGACATGTTTTAATCATGATACCAAAGCTAAAACAAAGAAGAGGCGAACATATTATGGTTTAAGATCTTGTTGCACAATTTTGGAGCAATAGTTTATATGCGTACAATTCTTGTAAATACCAAAGAATACTTAAATATTTGAATGTTAAAAACAATTAAATGTTCATTGCAAAATAACCATAAATAAATGGTAAAATTCTGACACTCTTGCGTTAAAACTTGTTTATGGAAGAAGAAGATTCTTCTAAAAAATACGTCTTTAAGAAAATAAGAATTGGATCAGTCCTTTTCAAGACTTTTCAAAAGAGCTGTTATTTTAGGCACGGCGATGACTGCAGTTAATCTGGTGAAATATCAATTTTTGTTTTCAAATCAATATTCTACAGACAGACTTGGCTATATTGACTCGATGAGTGATTCTGATCAAGTTAGATATAAACGTTAATGTTTTCAAAGTAGTCAGAATATATTGCTTCTAAAAAAACATCCAAGAAATGCACACTATTGCAAAACAGCGGTAAAAAATAGGATGAGCCACAGCTGCAACTGTATTTATATACATACCACGGCATGTGGCATTTCTCACAAATTTCAATTCATTCTTTTTGTTAATCAAAAAACATTACTGACAATTTCAGAAAACCCACTTTCGCTGGGGGAAACATAGATGTGCATAAATTGATTGCTTTTCTGATCGGTCTTAACTTAACTTAAGCTCTGTCCAATAGTTTAAATATTTTTTCATACAAAATAAATGAATCAAGAAATTTAAATTTAAATGTTTAATATAGAATCCTTGTCATGGGTATCTGCTTCCAATACTCCAATTACGAGTTTCATTATGCTCACATTTGAATAAACATTTATTGATATCGGCCAACTATATAAGAAAGATATTCCACGAATATTTGTTTCAGAAGATAAATGTCTTAAGCTATTTAACCAGTGATAAGCATAAGTTATACTTATTTATCAAATACATTCCCTTAACTGGCACTAAAAATCCACTTGGTTAAATAAAAAGTGGTTTACTTAAATTTCATTTGTTTTTATTTTTTAATTTCGATATTTGAATAACGTCAATGCCTAAGCAAGTTGAATGTTTTCCACCTCCTTTATAAGATCCATGTGCTTGAACTCATCTGGACGTTTGGTGAATGTCTCTAGCAGCTTGAGCTTGCTCTCGTCTGTCTTGTAGTAGAACATCTGCAGCTCATTCGCCAGACACTGAGCCTCTTGTGCCGTTAGAACCTTTGTGTCGTACTCGCCGCGCATTAGCACAAGTCCCTTATCCTGTTTTTCCGTGTAATGTACCAATGTGAGACACTCGGGCGCATTCTCCTTGTGCACCTGGTAGGCCAACAGCGGCGTGAAGTGCACAGTGTTCGCGGAGAACTGCAGCATGATGAACTCGAACCCTTCACTGCGAGGAAGAGGTAACAGAAAAATTGGATGCTCCTTGGCACGTGCCATTAGCGTTTCATATTGGGCTGTGGTCAGCGTGGCAGCCAGCACGTCCTTGGTCTTGTGGTATTCGATCCAAATTTGCGAAATATCTTCGGCTTCTTTGTCGGCAATCAGCTCCATCTTCATAATGTCGGCAAGCTTCTTATGGGGCAGTTCAGCCTGTTCAGTGGCTAGCTTTTGCTTCGGATTCAATAGCTCCGAGTAGGATCTAAAAGCA
Source organism: Drosophila kambysellisi (assembly GCA_035042185.1). Classification (NCBI taxonomy): domain Eukaryota; kingdom Metazoa; phylum Arthropoda; class Insecta; order Diptera; family Drosophilidae; genus Drosophila; species Drosophila kambysellisi. The sequence goes on from JAWNLS010000855.1 coordinate 1,700,857, forward strand.
GTACATGTTGAAGGGGTAAGTAATATAAATACGCTTATTTACTTTGTCTTACCTGGCCTGACTCTTACCGTCCTTAATGGGACTCACAACGCGCTCAATGCGATCCAAGAATTCCTCGGCTGAAGTTTGCTGCATTTTGGCTATTTTGTCAGCATACTTGGAGTAGTAGGGATTGTTATCCTTCAGCTGTTCGACGGCCTCCTTGGCCCGATTAGAGGAAGTCATGGCAATACTGCGCGTAAAAAGTTGGGGATTAGTTTGGAAAATGCGTACAAATTTACGAGCGCATTCCATTCCGAAATTAATAGTTTTAAGAGGAGTTACACAACACGCAGCTCACAGCTGATCTGGCAGTCAAACAAACAGCTGAGTTTTCATACAGTGTTGAACAGTTTCGTGTTGTTTGATTTCCCTTCTATTGCGTTTGTCAAAATACAACTGTTGTGGACACTATACATTATATAAAAATAAAAAAAATATTTATTTTGTGTTAGGTAAGTACTTTAATTTAAGGAAGTAACTCATGTTAACTCATTCAGTTCATGTTAACATAATGAGACTTTTTGGTATTTTTCTAGATGGGAAGTTTTTTTTATATTTTAACCCACCCCTGGTAGGAGGCCGCCAAATAAAAACATTTTTCAAAGTCATGAGCTTTCAAATTCGAAAAAAGATTGAAAGTAAGTGTTTGAATAATTAAAACGCAGTTTTTAATTACGTGTGGGAACTTACTTTTCCTATTTAAATATGAATGAACAAATAGTTGGTTTTACATGCGAAATAGTTTGGAAGGTTTGAAATCTAATGAGCAATTGTATTATTACACTTATATATGCTTACATACTCATTGTTTGTTTTCCATTTTAGGCTTTCATTCGTTAAAAGTTATAATATTTGTATTTTATTATATCATTATGCCATTGTCAGCTTTATTTGAATAACTTATTCAAACAACTATCAAGCTTGCTGTTAATTATCGATAGTCGCCCAGTATCGTTTTCATGGACAGTTGATAATGAGCATAACAGTGGATTAACAGAACAGAATGTGTAGCAGCCATCATTTTATAACTGTATATGTGTGCGCGCGGTCTCTCTGGAAAACCTGTTCTCGGCTTAAGTCAGTTGCAAGAAAACGTTGAAGCGTAGCGTACGCTGGTGTCGTCTCGGTATTGTTTGGGTGAATTAACTGCTGTGGTGGCTTCACTGTGTGTGGGACTCGGGCTCTGCTCAAAGTAACCGTGCGTCGCTCGCTGCTGCGCTTAGTATAGATTTTCTGCTCCGATTATAAAAGAAGTACAAACTAAGTGTAAGCAACGTAACAACGAAATGGCTAATTCGCTATTGATTGCCAATGAAACAAGAAAGAAAGAAAATAAAGGAGGCTGGCTAACAGGCAGCAAAAGTGTTACGCGGCCAGGCAATAAATAATTACTCGAAGGCTCATTGCATAATTTAGTTTAGTTTGGCTTGGCTTCACTTGGCTTTTTTCAAAATCACTTTTCCTTGAATTATTTATTAGAATGAGAACGAGGAAGAAAAAGAGAACGGCGGCTTCAATCTATTTGAACCGCGAATAACAGCAGAAAGCACACAACACAAAGCGAATGACCATATTTAATCGGAATGTGCAAAATAAATTAACAGAAGCAAGCAAAAGAAACAATTCAAAGAACTGACTTAAAATAATATACAATAAACAGAGCAGCTTAGGTTTGGCTCTTGTTTTTCTTGTGGTTTGCTTCTTGTGCTTTTTTTGTGACATAACGGTATTTGATTGCATGTGTGTGTGTGTGTGTGAGTGCAGTTTTTAAAGCCGCCTTGTTTTGTGCAGACGCTAACAGAATTCAAATAGCAAATTTCCTAGTGGGTTGCGGATTGTGGGTGCTTGCTTGTCGGTGGTTGAATTTGTAATGTTATTTATGCCTGTATGCGTGTGTGTTTGTTTTTTTGCCTTTAAATTGCAGATATTTATCGTAGAAAAGTCGCGCGCTCCCTACTCAGACACAGTAACAAATACTGCCAACCCTCTAAAGTCGCCGTCGAAGTCGCTGCCGTCGTCATCGCTGCTGCTGCAAAAACAAGTGTGTGTTTGTGTAAAAAATAAAATAATGTTCGCACGCAGCGGTTTGAGCGCATTAGCTGCGCTGCTGCTGCTCTGCTGCTGCTGCTGCTCGTTTGCAGCTGCTGCCGATTTAGCTGACAAATTGCGCGATGATTCGGAACTTTCACAGGTGAGTCACAAAATAAGATGCAACTAAATTTCCACCGCCACATTATTAGAAAACACATGTAGCTGATTGGTCAGCTGGTTTTCCTCTTCTTTTCTTTCGCTCGTATTTAGAGTTGTTAACAAACACACAAACAAGCACACATACACATATGTACACTCATACAGTGATCGCTCCGAAATTAGAACAAACGGAAACTGTTATTGTTAATGAATTGGAATCGCTTGGCTTATTTGCTTAACAACAAAACAGCAACAAAATTCATAAGCAGTAACAATAATAAAAAAAAAAAACGAAACGAAAAACACCTTAAATCTGAAATTAATAAATTTTAAATTAGACGCTTGTAAGCACTTTAAATGTAGAAATTTGGAAATCAAAGCGTTCTCTTTTTCGAGTGACGACTCCAAAAGTAATTTTTTGGCTAACACACAAATACACATATACACACAAATGGTAGACGAATGTTGACACATTTTGGTCAAACCTGGCGGCAAATGCCCTTGAAACGAAAATCCTTGTGCAGAAAGTCCTTAAGAAGAGAAAAAAGAAGTGAGAGTAAGCGTGATGCTTAGAGAGAGAGAGACAGATACTGAGAGAGAGAAAGAGAGAGAGGGACACCCGCACAGGTAGTCGTGAGGCGTCGCAGCTGCATGCTCGTAGTTACAGCACGTCCTTGACCTTTGCCATTTGCACTTGTTGTTCTTGCCTATTGAAAAATCGATGCGCCTTGCTACCCATGTTAGCGGTCCAACGTCCAGAGTCAGCAGCGCTCAGCTCAACTAGCCACATTTGGTATGCATGATGAGTCCATTATGTAAAAGCCAAAAAAATTATGCAAAAGCAGCAACAACAATGATAACAACCAACTGCCCACAAATGTTGCCGGACGTTGCCGTCGACTGAGCATAACAGTTTTCTACCCATTTGCGTTTGCCTTTTTTACACCTTCACACACCCGAAACAAACACACACACTTGAACAAACACCGACATATGGCTAACACATAAAAGTGTAAAAAAGTCAGAAGCCATTAAAGGTTGTCAGCCTGAAACAACAACCAACCAACAACCGGCAGCAGCAGCGACTAAAACAACAACAACAAAGACTCACGTTCGTCTCTGTCGTTCTAGTCTGTTAAACATTGAATGCCCAAAAATAGTTGTTAGCCAGCGAGCATTTTCAAAACCAAGAAAAAATAATTTCACATTTGAAAAGAAAGCGTGCGAGCTGCGAACTGCGAACTGGCTGCCAGCTGACTCCTCACCTGTAATTGTCGCCAAGATGTGGCAAACTATGTACAACTACCTCTGCCATTATAAGCCTCCTCTTATGCTCTATGTACATGTGGCATGAGCTAGTGAAGCTTGTGGCATAGCTACAGCTACAACCTAACAGAGCGTGCTCATTACGAACATATTTTTGTTGCGAAATGAGAAGCAGCATTCAAAAGAAGGTTCTGTTAATCCATAAAAAAAACCCAAGCACCCGAGAACCTCTATGCATATTTGCGAAATAATTATAATTTCTACAAGGTTGTTGATTCTACTGCATAATCCGAACAATTTACAATCTTTTATTTACCCAACACTTTACTACGTCGAATATGCATGTGATAGATATTTTATTTTATGCCCTGAAGTATTGCAAAATCTGTATTTTAATCGATTTATGGCCTGAATGCAACACCAACATACATGATTATTATTGTGATAACATGCATATTGGACTAAGCACAAAAATTCCTTATTTCCTGAGACGTCAAATGCATTTTTCTTATTTTCAATTAATATGTATCACTTTGGCTTTGCAAACCCGTGACTCACTGTGCGAACTTGCACTGTGCTAATGCGAAAATGCATGCAATATAAGAAATTTCAAATAACGATAAAATGTGCTCATTATGTTCAAATCTCAAAGCTCATTACTCTGATGGTCTACATCGATAGCATTGGTAAAAAATGGCTTTTGCTTGAAAAAACTCAAACAAATAAACTGTCAGCTCACAAATGTATACTTATGTAAAGGCTGCAACAACTTATTCCATTCAGTTTGACAGCCTATGATAGTCCCTTGCCCATTTATTACACACTTACAATTTCTTGTGCCCCTTCAATATGACGACATATTTATAAACCGTATTGGGCTATAATAATTATTATAATTATGTTCCTGGAAGAACACTGAAGAAAAAGTGCAACAGACTCGAGTCAAATTTCAATCAAAACTCATTTACATAAGAGCGAGCGAGAGCGATCAGAAATTCCCCTTCAGAGACATACATGAATATATACATATATATATACATATAGCATATATGATGACAATGTGCGGGCGTTGCACGGTTGACCTCCTGCGCTGACCCTACACTTCCTGTCGAGCGTGCAGCTTGTGACGTTGCATCAACATCTTTGACTCAGGCCTTGCATTTGTATTCATGATTTTAATTTTATTCTTTAACCTTTGACTGGCGACAGTTGCAACGCTGCGGCCATTTGTAGGCGGATCGACCTAGGCACACACTCAGCCACACATACATTTATACACCCGTCAACTCGAGCATCAGCAACAGCATCGGATTCAATTAAATTTAATTTAAGCTTACAATACTCTTGCGATGCCGAGACGCGTTTTATAGTTTCTTGTGTGGCACGAATACAAATAAACCTATTCTGAGGCGTTGAAAGAAAACTTGAATGAGCAAGTGACCTTAATGGAACTTATATGGCAATGTTCATATATACATATGTGTACATTTACTTAAGGCTAAGGCGAAATGCATTAGAGATCCAGTGACATGCGATCGTGCCTCCTGCCACAACCCCTACTCAATATCTGCTGTTCGGCAGCAATTAAGATAACTCGAGGGGGTTGCTGCAATTACTATATCAAAAACTTTACCATACATGCATAATTTGTATTAATTAAATTTTGACAGTACACTCGCTAGGGAATACACACATACACTTAGAAAAAAAGTCGTGAAAATCGACCTGAAAACTAGAAAAAATGTCTGGTTTTCAAATATAATTTCTAAATATACGAAGGAAATATTTTTAAGGTCCTTTTTCTATTTTCCAGAAATGTATTTCTAATTATTAGAGATAAAAAAACATTCTCTTATAGCTATATACTTTCTGAAAAATAAACTGAGTTTCACTTGGCTCAAGAAGTACGATGATTTTTTCTGAGTATTCAGTAAGTACAGTTGAAGCTGCTCCGCATCTTGATAATCGAGTGCTGTTCACGAAACTGGAAAGGCTAATCATTTTGCCGGCTGTTTTTTTTTTGTTGTAACAATTAGCTGATGCATTGAGTTTCCTCTAGTGCCATGCCCACAACAATAACAACACACATAAACACACACCCACATGCATACAAACAGTCCCCTGTAATTGTAGCATATTTTGGTACCCTGACTAGGACAAATTAAATAAATTTGGCTAAAACTCCATACAGACATTTAAAAACAAAAAAAAAGAACACAGACACAAACATGTGAGTTGCAAACAAAATTTGAACTGTCAGTGGTTCTCTTTCTTTCTCTCTCTCTCTCTCTTTCAGAGCACTGCCAAATCCTTCAGGCGCCTTATGCCAGTTAGGGTAAGCTGCAACAATAAAAACAACAAAAACAACACTCACAACAACAACAACTGTTATCTGTAGAAGTAAAAGCGTTACATGTTTTTTGCCTTAATTTCGTTAATAAAATTTGAAACAAGGGATGTGTGTTTGTGTGTGTGTGAGTTGTGTGTGTGTCTGTCTCTCTGGGTGGGCGTGTCTGCCCACCCCCGCAAGGGTTGGCAATTGACCAGAGCTCTGTTCAACGGCGGCATTAGCCGAATTTGTTTGCACAGCCGTCTGGGCTCTGACTCACGTCTGCCCTTGACTCCAAAGCATTGGGGGTGTTTGCAACCAATCAACAGCAGCAGCAGTCGTCAGCTCTATCTTTTCCTTTTGGCCCGAACAGGGTTCAATGGCACTTCGCTAGAAAATCAAATGCATTTCAAAACAGCGTAGATTCTATCCCCTAAATACGCACTCGGTTTGCACTTGAAATTGCCTGTCAATGGAAGTGGATTTTGTAATGAATTACAGTCGACAGTTTGAACTTATGCAAAGTCCCCAGCTCCCAGGGGAGCAATTACTAGACGATGACAGCTCAGCTGACAGGATTATCGCAATGAAAATCAAATAAGATTGATCTGCCTGGGCTCGCACTTATGCAAATAAATAATTGCAAAAGAATCGTGGCATTAGTCACACAAGGGTCTGTTATCAGAGATGTTCATAAATTATGAGATATTCATTCATATTTACTTCACTTAACTTAGAAATAACATTTATTGTTTTGGTCGCTCAGAAGTGAGCAAATACTTTACTAAATACATTTGACTTTTATTTTTTCTGAGAGAAATTACTTTTGAATATGCTTTATGCTGGCTTCTAGCCAAGCGTTCTTTTATTTTGTATATATGTAACTTAAGATACGCTGCCGATTTTTGGCAACTAACTAAAAGCTTCACTTTGCTCAAAATCGAAACGTTTTTACACTCAATAAACTCAGTCTCGAGCATTCACAGTTCATTTACCTAAAAGCGGTCTGATAAACGAAAGCGTTTAGAAAGCGAAATGGAAACCAAGCAAACATAAAATAGCGACCATATCAAAGCAGGACGATAAAGACACTCTGAACTGTCTTCTCAAATTACCAAAAAGAGCACGTTGCAGTGCAGCAAAACTCAGATGAGGTAAGGGGCAACCGGCAGACCGGTGGTGTTGTCTATAATGTAAAATTGACGTGACTCACTGCGGCGACAGGACAAGAGAAACCCAAAACACGGTCAGAGCGAGCAACGACAAAAAATAAAAATGGTGCAGGACATTGGATAAACACACGGACACAACAAAATGAACACCACGAAGAGACGGTCAATTTGAAAAAGAGTGAGCTTCGTCATAAAGCTGACTGAGAATGTGCAGCAGGGCGTGTCGCCGCAGCGTTGGGAAGCCGCAAAGTGCGCGGTCGCATGTGCCGTGTTGCCAGGCAGGTGGTGGCCGCCAGCCCGAAAGGGTCAGCGCCTCTAATGTAGGGTAGCAGCAGCAGCGACTGGAAAATGCATTTCCCAGTGCCATAGCCAAATGTCCTGATAAACATCACCCGCTCACAATTGAAGAATTATTGAAATGGGCGCACGGTAAAAAAAAACCGCCCTCGATGCCTGGTTGGCCGTGGTTGCTTACGTAATTGGTTCAATAAACCTCTTTCCTTTTTATATATATATATATTTTTTTTTTGCCTGCACAGCCGTTGCTCAGTTTTACTAGCTGTTTGACGTTGCCATGGAATTGGCCCTTTAGGTGGTCGTTTGCCAAAAGTTAAAGACACACCCGCACCCCATTTTCCTCCTGGAGCACATTGCATGGTTTCGTTCGGTTCGATATTTCGTGTCCTGCATTCCTGAACAACAACACACTTACACACAAATGGTTCAATGATCTATGCTTACAGTTCTATAGTCTGCTCGAGCAGAATCCGGTTGCCAATTCGACGCTATCGCTGCGCTCCTGCACGATCTTTGTGCCGACTAACGAAGCCTTCCAGCGCCACAAGGGTCCCACTCATGTCCTCTATCACATCAGTGAGTATTATTTGAACACCATTAAGTGAATCATATTATATATCATATCATATCATGAATCAATCGTTTAGCCACCGCTGCGTTCAGCAAAGATCAACTGGAAAAGGCCGTGTCATCGGACATGGATGGCAATCCGCCGCTGTACATCACAAAGAATCGCAATGGTGACATCTATGTGAACAATGCACGCATCATTCCCTCGCTCAGCGTCGAGCTGACCAACCGCGAGGGCAAGCGACAGGTCAGTGTCCTATTATTATTATACACATATATACAATGGACATTATCGGAGCTATGTGTTATGATTTTTATACATTAAACAGGTCATGCACATTATCGACGAGGTGCTGGAACCGCTGACTGCACTGCCAAGTGCCAAGGCCGAGATTAACAATTTGGATGCACTGCAATTCATACAGAAGGCCGATCAACTCAGCTTGGGCGACAACAAATTGCGCACTTACCGCTCGCAGATGACGCTAATGAAGAAGGAAACGCTTTATCAGGCGCCCGGAGCGCACACCTTCCTCTTGCCCGTCGATGAGGGTTTCAAGGTGAGTACAATCTAAGGCCGAAGTAATCCACCAAATTGTTTAGGTGCCTAAGCAACTCAGAACTCTATAGTCTCTATTGCACGAACCATAATTTAGTTATCTGAATCACAACAATAATTTTTCGCATCTTTTGCAAACTTGCAGCTCTCGACGCGCAGCAGCTTAGTCGATGGCAAGGTCATCGACGGTCATGTGATACCGAACACTGTCATTTTCACTGCCGCCTCGCAGCACGATGAACCCAAGACTTCCGCTGCCTTTGAGGATCAACTCAAGGTCACAGTGAGCTTCTTCAAGCAAAAGGACGGCAAAAGTGAGATGAGAACTTAATTTTGTATTCATCGCACACACTTACTAATACTGCTACCTGTCCATCATCTTATTCCTGCAGTGTATGTGAAATCGAATACAATAATTGGTGATGCAAAGCATCCACAGGGTGTGGTCCTCGCCGAGATTGTCCGGGCCAATATACCCGTGAAGAACGGTGTCGTCCATCTGATCCATCGTCCGCTGATGATCATCGATACGACAGTCACACAGTTTCTACAGGTAGGTGGGCGTAACACCCGGTCTGATTGTACAGAACAGAGAGACTCTCACACCCACACACACACACACACACACACAGATAGTAAATAAATAGAGACTGGCTGTGGCTGGCGATAAGGCTTGTCATTTTGATTGGCTCGGCACGCAACACTGGATTGCTGGGGCTGCCAGCTGCCTGACCCAGCAAACGCTTACACATACACATATACATCACACACACACACACACTCTTTCAACACACACATACCGCTTTGCATTTAGCTGAGCAGCAATAAATGGCGACCGTCTGCTTGATGGCCCAAAGATTTCCAGAGTTCGTCTATATGCAAAGTCCAAGCCAAAAGTATCGAATAGCGCAACATAATTTGACATTGACATTGACAATATAGTTACACAGACACATACAAATACACGTGCCTATGTATGTAGATCATAATGCGACGTTTGATCTCAAATACTCAATAGCTACACTGCCAAAAAGAAAAAAAAAATGAAAGAATATTTTGAAAACCCAAGTCTGATTTCACATAGAACCGAATTGTTTGGATCTCTTTCGGGATCTGAAGATAAGTGCAAGATTTGCTGGCGTCATAGCGCTACGAACTTTGCTCTTGACATATAAACTATTTCGGTTCCATGTAAAATCAAAAGCAAAATTTTATTTTAAAATAATTTTTTAAAATACAAATTTTATTTTAAAAAAATTTTGGGTGTAATGTAAGTATTGCCAAATTCAACAAAAAAAAAAAAAGCAATGAAAAGCAATGTATTTAATGTACAATTTATCTTATGAACCAAATTTCAATTTTCTATCTCTAACTATCATGAGCTGCAATTTCCAAGGCGCTAATTGGCACAACGGCTATCAAATTGATTTTATTTCTCAAATGCTTTGCTTTCAAACTGCAGCTCAAAACGCCTACTCGACTCTGCAAGCAAATCGCTTTAAATCGACTTCCAATTGGTTAATGCAAAAAATAAAACAAATTCTAAATGAAATTTATATGGAAGCATTGCTTGAACTGTCCCATGTCTACAAAAATAGTTCTCATACGATAATCAAAAACTTCATTCGCAACATGCCCATTTTTCTCCATCGAGTGCATTGGTTGAACCACACCAAGTCCTTGTGTAATGTAATCGTAATCGGCTAAAAGCTTTCCCTCATTCATGGCTTGTCATCTCAGCTTCAGCTCACAGTCGGCATGCTTTGATCGTTTAATCCGTTAATGTAGAAAACGCATCTCGATCATGTCAGATCAGATCGTAGGCATTATTCTACAGACATTATATACATTGTTATACATTCGATATCAGCGTCAAAGTCGGCTCATCTAAATGTTTAGTTTTGTATTTTTATGATTGTTTGTTTAGCATTTTGTTGTCACACCGCCCATTTGTCATATTCGTTTTACTGACCGGTTATTCTATATTCTGTTTCTCGTACATGCCAACAAATACAAAAATCCCATATCGCTCGCAAAATGAAATTTTGTATCAACAATTGACCAAACAATTTATAAAACAGTCGTTCAAGGTAAACAATACTTTTTGATAGCTATACTTACACCAATTGTATATTGTAAAGTTGAGTTAACCTTCCAATTATCAGTAGTATTGAGTGTCCGCATGTTAACTATGAACTTATCGCAGCATGTTCTACATACTAGATTGATGTACTTCTCTAAACACCAATTTATTTCACTTTGACAAGTAATAAAGAACAGCAGATCAAGCTTAATTTGGTATTATTGATATAGTTTCAATTGTCTCAATCACTGAAGGATTTCTATTAGATCATCACAGCCGTTTTTATAACACCCAACGATTCTCAAGTATTTTTCAGTTTGAACGCAGTTGTTACTTATTTTTTACTGTCTTGTTTTCATTCGGTATTTTCAATAAGACTGCATGGTTCGAGCTGCTTAAATATACTTTTTTCTTTTTACTGCATAATTTATTGATAGATCTTGTAAATTTTATGCTTTTTTCTTATCATGCACGTGCATAGAAATATAAGTTGACAAATTGTTTTGCATAATGTGAAACGAATCAAAGGCTCTGCTTGACAAATTGAAATTGCAATATAAATACTCGTTATATAATACTTGTTAACTGCGATCAAGAAACAAAGAAAAATATACTATATATTCCCTAATGATTTATTTCAAACATTTTTCCAACTCTGTGGCGGAACTTGCACACTGCGCGCGGAACCTGAATAAAAATAATGAATACGTTTACCATACACAAATCTTATAATAACATTGTCCAATTTCAAAACGAAAACGAACTTTTTAACGATCTTTTTATACAAATACTACTACTACTACTACTTCTTCACCCGTTGTACACCGAATGTACCGATTTAGTTTCTGAACGTAAGTAATTGTATTCCACAACCAATTCAAACACAACATTCTTCAGTTTTTCCACATGGACCACCCCCAATCACTGAACGCACCATCCGCCACCGCTGGCTCCACATCTCATTTAACCACTTTGTTTCTCATTTCTCATGGCCAGATGAGACCATTGAACTTTACATCTTGATTTGATTAAGTAGAAATTCATCAGCCACAGTATCGCTCAGATTATCAGAGGATCATCATAAATTGTGTGAAAATTACCCGCTACCCATTTAATATCTGATTTTTGTGTACCAATTGGCTCACTTATTTGGTTAACATCTTATTAACATAAATGTTGTGAATAATTTTGAAAATACAATCGCTGTTTGATGTTTGTACACTCTCAAAAATAAAACACATGCTACTTATACTTAAAACTAATTTAGCTTGAGCGACCTGCCCCCAAATAAACTATAACTACTTAATTTTTAAGCTTTAGTTTTTGGACTTGATTGAAAAACCTTTCCTTATATTTTGAAGGACAACGGAGAGAATGGAGCACTGCGCAAGTTCTACGAGGTTATTATGGACGCCGGAGGCGCAGTGCTGGAAGGCATTAACAATCTGTCCGAGGTGACCATTTTGGCGCCCAGCAACGAGGCATGGAATATTTCGTCTATTGACAATATTATTAGGTAAGTTGGCACTGTGTCCTATAAATGTGCAAAACTGAAATCTAAAGTTCGATTGTTAAACACAGGGATCGCAAGAGGATGACTGACATTCTAAACATGCACATCATCAAGGATCGCTTGAATGTCGAGAAGATCAGAGAAAAGAATGCAAATATGGTAAGACTTCACCATAAGAATCCCATCATTCAGTGCCCTAAAATTTTCTTCTTCGCTTTCAGATCGCTCAGGTTCCGACGGTAAATAATAGAACATTCCTGTACTTCAATGTCAAAGGCGAGGGCGCCGATGCAGTCGTTACTGTTGAAGGTGGTGGCGTTAATGCCACTGTGCTGCAGGCTGATGTTGCCCAAACCAATGGATTTGTGCATATTATTGACCGTGTGCTGGGCGTGCCACATACCACTGTGCTGGGCAAGCTGGAGACCGATCCAATGATGAGGTAACAATTCAAAACAAATGGTTTACTTTTCAAGTTGCTAATGTTTTTCTGTCATCGACAGCGACACATATAAAATGGGCCAATTCTCGCACTTTAACGCTCAGCTGAACAATACTGAGCGACGATACACCTTCTTCGTGCCCCGCGACAAGGGCTGGCAGAAGACTGAAGTGGATTACCCCTCGGCGCACAAGAAGCTCTTCATGCGTGACTTTGCCTATCATGTGAGCCGATATTCATTCTGCTAAAAGCATATTTACTTATCTTTCTTTCCCCACTGCTATAATAACAGTCGAGGAGCCTTTTGGAGCGTCATCTGGTAATTGCGGATCATGTGTTCACCATGAAGGATCTGGCGCAAATGTCGCTCACCACCGACAATGTTGTGCTTCCCACATTCCGTGACTCACTCAAAATGAGAGTCGAGGAGGAGGCTGGACGTAAGTAGTAGTTTAACTGCAGCCAATTTGGGCACTCAAAAATGTTTTCAATATCAATTCGATACAATTCTATTGGGCCCCATGATCTGTACTAACATATGCTGTTTCTCTATGACTTTACCAAAAATTCCATGCTTTGTATTTAACCAAAACAACATAATATATAAAAGATCTACATGATGAGTATGCTAGTCACGAATGGACTGGTGAGTGCTACCGTCGTATGTCAACCCATTGCACAAACCAAACCCACCATTGCCATCAAAACTGGCAATTTTCCATGCATAACATTCAACTCTCTCACCCTGTGCTCCATAGAGAAATCACTTTAGACATGATTTATGTAAATATACGTGACCGTAGACGAATCAAATTAATTAAATTCTCTTATTGCAGGATATGTGCTGTTGTGGAATTACAAGAAGATCAATGTCTACCGGCCGGATGTGGAGTGCACCAATGGCATTATACATGTCATCGACTATCCGCTGCTGGAGGAGAAAGACATTGTTGTCAGCGGAGGTAGCTATTTGCAAGAATCAAGCATTTGCATCATGTTGGCCAACCTCATAATGATAACAGTAGCAAAGTTCTTAAACTAAAAACATTATTCACAATGTATAAAAACAAATCGAATATATGAAACAAAACAGTCGTCTACAGAATAATTCAACATAACAAAACAAAACAAACAGCAACAAAAGCAACATCAACAAAAAACAACAACAAAAAGATAATTCGATAACTAAAACGATACCAAACTAATATGATAATATTGCATATGTTTAGCACATGTTGTTATACTTGCATATACATATATACATAAATGCAGAAATACATTTACATACATAATATGAAGAACTGTATTATATGTGTCACAAGAAACAAGCCTCATAATTCAAGGGCACGCCGATCACCAGCCCCTTCTTCATTCAGAAACAATCACAAAACATAAAAGACTCATCACCGGATCGGCAGAGCGTTATATGAACACTTTGTGTACATTTTAAGAAACACGATTGAACACGATTTCTCCATCAAAAGGCCTTATGTATTATATGAAATATATAACTATTCTTAATTACTTTCTATGCTTATGTTCGACATATATACTTACATACACATGTATATGTTTTATCATTTAAGTTCATTTTTAAAAGTCTCATTTTGCTCGCTAAGTGAAACGTTTTTCGTGTTATTTTATTTGATTTTAAGTGTACATTTTTATTGACAATTGTTTGTTTTAGTTTAATGCCTAATTTATGATTTGTAAAATGAGTTAAACTATGTAAGTAGAATGCGAATCTCATTGTACACACATTCTCACACTCATCACGCGCGAACAACAACAACAAACATACACTATATAAATACATTACATACATACATCAAATAACATGTAACAAAATAAAAATCAAAAACGAAAATCATGGTAACCTTTTAAACAATGTGAAATTTTATAATAAACCTAAAATGAATTTTTAATTTAATTTAATTACGATAAACAAAATACCAAGATCTTTAATTGTAAGCAAACAAGCATCCATATGTTAATCTAGGTTAAATTGTATGCCCCAACAAATAAACTAGAAATGAGAGAATACCATACAAGCATAGAGTAGAAGCCATCTCCTGCACTTGTGAACGTAGTTGTTAATCCTGCTCCTGCTATGCATGTGTCCCCCAACACACACAAATACACACAGCCACACACACACACCCACCCACACAATGAGCAGCTATTGAGAATGGCAATTGCAATCAAAGTTAGTTGGCTGAAAAGCGACTTTCAAAACTGCCAGTAAACATGCGTAAACCGTATGTAAACCAGATGTAATTTAAAATTTAAATGCATTGTGCATAACACACACACAGATACACCTACACACACATCTATAACAGCATATTGCAATGGATTTTGATACAACATTTTTAGCATAGTTTGCTTGAGCATACGATGCAATATTCCCAACTGCAGTTGCATTTTCAACTTAACGTATGGTAACTGTCATGCTAAACTTAACCCTAATTTTATAGTCTGTCAAAAAAAAAAAAAATATCACGAATTGTACTAAAAAAAAACGTAGAAAAAAAAAACAAAAAGAAAATACCCGAGCGCTAACTATACAAACTCTCTTTCTATTTTTCTCTATCTCTCTTCCACCCCCCTATAATGCTACACATAATTATAGGTTAGATATTGTAACTAGCGTGTGTGTGTGTGTGCGATCACTACCACAAGATCAGCGCCACACTTAATCTGCTGCTACCCACATATATATAATTATATATATGTAGTACATGTATTATCAAACAAAACAAAGAAGAATAAAACGAAAATCGAAAGATATACATTAAAGTATCAGCCTAAACGTACACGCAACCAACCAACAAATCAACCTACCAGTCAACCCCAAAAACCACCCACACACATATATATATAAATTGTAGCGAAATTGTGTAGTGGCCAATATTGCGGTACTCCATATCGACAGATCGATCGATTGATTGATTGATCCCCATTGATTGAGCCTAATCCTAATTCAAATTATCTTTAGTAGGCGACGTGGTCACTGCAGTATCGTTGCTTGTTTTGTAATCAGTTTAGTTTTAGTTGCAGCGCTGCATTAGCTAAATAAAAAATTGAATATGAATATGAAAACTAAAATGAAAAGAATACGCTAAATGAAATTGTACCCGTAAGCTTTAAGGATTCGATCGGAGGATATGGAGGAGGGATTTGTATGTCGTAGTCAGTAGTTACACTTTATTCAATAATTATTGTGTAACTAGTGCCTTACTAAAGATAAACGCATTACCTTAACCCTTATACAAATTTACTCATCATGAAACTAAACGAAACCAAATACACAGCAGCTAATGGAAAGTGCAAAATGGCAAATACGTTTATCGCTAGCGAATCAAGTCAAGTCAAGTTCTTCTTCTGCCGCGTAAATTACGTAAAAACATTACGAATATAAGAGATTATATTTACATAAAATACATACATACGAGCAAATGTAGCCATTTCTGCTTATAAATGTACACAATTAAATGATATACCTATTATTAAGCCACATGCTATTTACACCAAAAAAAAACAAAACATGAGACGGATCAATAAATGCATATTTTTTCAGCAATTCAATTAAATATCAATAAACTATTTATGTATGTATAATAATGGATATAAATAAATGTCCAGTGTGGTAAAAATTAAACATATACTTATGTATGTCTCCAAATATGTATGCATATATATAAATATATATTTAGTAATTGAGTTTCCAAAACGAGCGTTAAAAAACAACAATAACAGTACATTTAAATAACAATAATTATATGCATACACATACATACCTATACACATACATACATATATACCAAGCTTAAGCTACGGTTAACAGCAGTGCAAACGAATAATAATCCACTTTATTTTATGACAAGCGCTTTTTACAATAAATGCAATTCATATTAACTATGTATTCGTGAATTAAACAAAAGATACTAATTTTGTCTAGCATTAGTTAAAGAATTCAAAATAAAATGTATTAGAAAACATAATGTCAACCAACAAAAAGCTTGAGCGAATAAATCTCCTAAAATATACACAAAAAACAACAAACCTTTTTATGCAGTTTTGTTATTAAATGAAATATATATTTTTTGAATATGTTGCTAAGCCAACACTGACGCGCGCGCAAGTACAGCAGAGTTGCAACCATAAGCGTAATGTGTCCGCAACATTACTCACTGTGAGGCAACATGCTGCCATTCCAAACAGTGTTGGCTAGCAGTGCAAAAACAATGTACGGCGAGAACAGAACGAAGCGAGTGAAATTCTCTCACTAAACAGCGAGAACAGTTCAGAAGCGAAAAGTGCAATATAAGAAAATGTGCAATATGCAGGCCTAAATTTGTATTGGAAAAACCGATTTTAATTAATAAAAGAATCAATTCAAATAGGTGCACAATACGCACATGTGTGCGTACAAACGAGAAATATCTCCAGCAATACAAACGCATAGGTCGCGTGCCTTCTCACGCAATAGCAACAAATTAATAAAGGAAACAACAGCAGCAGCAGCGCAATGAAAAAACGTAACTCGCGCTGCAATTCGGACACACGACAAATGGATGCCAGCAGCGCTGCCGATGGCGCCAACAGTGATCTGAGCCTGTTGCAGCGACCCCTGCACACGGCACACACGGGCTTCGAGGAGGCGCGTCGAGCCTACGAGAACGGCACCAGTGAGGTAAGTTCCACACGAGAAACGCATGCTTACGGCGTACGTGACCGAGCTGCGTCCAAGAATGGCGTAATCGTAAATATGATAAAACATTCCAAATGTTGCAACAAATGCTGTGTAAATCACAGGACACTTGGCCACATGCACAGCTCGATAACCTGCGTATGGATCTATATTCGAAAGACAAATAAAATGGTTTTTAAAATCATATAATAAAATGTATAATATTTATAATCAATGCAGTTCACTTCATAGTTTTTAACTTATAAGTTGGACAACACGTCAGATTTTTCTTAATTTATCGGAAACTCGGCTTTGCTCGTTGTTGAAAATGAACATTCGTAGTCAATGACAAAAGAACAGACTCAACAAGTTCCCCATTTCCATCGATGGAGGATTGGCCCCTTTTAAAACTACTTTCAGTTTCTCATTTAATTCATTTTCCCAGGTTCGTCATCTGCTGACGGAGGAGTGCAGCTTGATCTATGAGTGCAACGTGTGCCGCAATATGTTTCGCAGTTTTGCCAATTTCATCAGTCACAAGCGTGTCTTTTGCTGCATCAGTGCACGCACCACGGGTCACAATGCCGGATACACAGTGAGTGAGCCGTAAAGCCAAGCGTACAATTTCCAATTTTGCAATTATATTTCACGTTTTTACTAAACGCACTTTGCTTGCAGGATCAGAATTCCACGATGATAATACAGGCTGCAGGCGCACAGGATATGGAACATATGCTGCGCAGTCGCAGCACAGGGTGTTCACCAGTGCCGCGCGATGGGCGTCAAATGCGGGGCAGCATACGCGATTTGAGCGGCGTCATTGAACGCTTGCGTCGTAAGAAGGCGCCGGCAGTTGCTGTGAAACCGATCTCACCCGTGCTTCAGCTGGAATCGGTGCCGACATCCAGTCAGGCAGTGTATCAGACGATTAAAATCGAGCAAGATGACAGCATCAAGACGGAGGTAAACGAGGTGCATCACATGCTCAACTCGACACAGACGATCCTTGGACCCGATGGCAAGGCAGTCACCACGCATCAGTATGAGCGGCCCAGCGGTGGCAGCGATTCCGCTGAGACCCCTGAGCAATCCATCTGCGACGAAACGGAAACGACCATCTTCTGTGAAATATGTAAAACAACCACCTAAAATACAAACAGTCGCTCGCCTAATAGAAATCATTAAATTATGAATTTATTATGTTTGTATTGACAGCTTAAACGGAACTAGAATTATTCGCCAAAATCCAATGCTATCTAATTTGCGAGCAAAAACTGTAAATTCACTGATTTTAGTAGGCGCTAAACTGACTCTATTTTTGTTTCTGCTCTCTTTTTACATATAGGCAATTTGACGTTCCAGACACAGAAAACATTGGAGCTGCACATACAGAAGAATCATTCGTCGTCAGCATTTGTGTTTCAGTGCCCCGCTTGCTCGTTAACCTTTTTGCAGGCAGCAGCCGTCATACGTCACCTCTCCAAGGATCACAAGTGAGTTTTGACACTGTACAGCAATAAAAAATTGATTAATCTTGAATTGGGTGGTTTGTTGCAATAGGAAACCAACGCGACGCATTCGTATGATGCGCAGTACGATTCTGAAACGTCGCATGCAACAGGGCGATGTTCAGCCAAAGGGACCAAATCGCGAACTGAAGCGTCTACAGCTCTCCGACGATGTTGTCGGTCAGGCGACAGATCGCACTGATGCAAATGGGGAGCAGCGCAAGATCATGTCGCTGTGCATCTACTGCGAGAAGTCGTTCGAGCGCCGAGCTGCACTCTCTACGCATCTGCTCAACTGTCGCGCCAAGCAGGAGGCGTTGGCCAAGCCAGCACCTGCCGTCAAGAGGCTAAGAGCCAATTTAAATGGCAACGTGGGGATACCCGATAAGGACCACACTACGATCGAAGCGGATGTGCAGAGCATTGAGTCCGCCGCATTAAATGAAATGTTTGCCGATCTGTCCGAGCAAAGTGAGAGCTATGCAAGCGGACTGCAGACCGTGTCACTGGACAAACTGCAGCTGCAACACGAAAGCGACTCTGCCAGCGACGAGGCATCCAACAGCGAGGAGGAACATGATGAGCCAGAGGAGGAGCGCGAACTGGATGAGCCGACGACCCACATTGAACATGAGATTGACGAGACCAAAACGAAGATAAAGAAGAAGCGCAATGTGCCCATTGAGAAGCAGTTGCGCTGCCGTTGCAAGATCTGCAATAAACAGTTCAATGCTCTCGGCAATCTCCGTCGTCACATTTCCATGTTCCATTATCGCGCCCGCCGCTTCGGCTGCACCATCTGCGACTATCGCGCCTTTCGCCGCTACGATATAGTCAACCACTTGGGCTTCACGCACAAAATCGAGGGCGATCGCGATAGACTGACCGAGCAGTATGTGTCCACGCATGAGTGCGAATATTCGCGTGACGATGTCGACGCCGACATTGTGCTCTTAGATATGCAGCAGTCCACTGAAATGGAGGCGACTGCTGCTGAGCCCAAGCCTACACTCAAAACCTTTGAGAAGCGCTTGAAACGCATCAAAACTATTTGCGAGCCTCAACCTGAGACGGCACCCAGTTCACCGATTGCCCTTGTCATCAAAGAGGAGCCAGAAGAGGAGCTGTTGCCGTCGAGCAACAAGAAGCGTCGCAAGTCGCGCACACAAATCTCACCGGAGTCGGGGGAGCGTCCGGGCGCCGAGAAGCGACCCATACGTAAACGCGTTAAGGCCGTCAACAAGGATTTCGTGTACGATCTGGTTAGTTTCAAGGCAGATCCAACTGGTGCCACTTCCTCCATGCCGGTCGCTGTCGACTCCATGCGCGCCAAACTGCGTCGCCAGCCGGGCCATGTCTTGATGTGCGAGGACACCAAACCCAAACAATGGGATGCATACATAAGCGAGGACAAAAAGGCTCTGGTGCAATGTGGGCGAGAGTTTTATTGAGAAAATTGCCAAGCGCACGGCGGCTGCCGGCAAGGATCCGACCATCAGCAATTTGTGGCAGAAAGTGAACAACGCCATTGCACAACAACAACAGAAGCCGGAAGCAGCCGAGTTTGCCAAATCTGCTGATGTTGCTGATGCTTATCCTCCTGTCGAGATGGATGCAATGCAGAAGACGCCCAATGGCAGTCATGGTTCAAAGCCTCAATCAACGCCGCCATCGCCGCCACGGAAGGGTAACGGCAACGGCAAAGGCAAAGACTCGCCCAACACATTAAATACATCCGCCAATTCAGAGGTGGCAACGCCGTCGTCTCCCTTGCCAGCGGCCACAGTTGTGGAGTGCCTCAGTAGCATGGAGCCACCAATGACGGCGGGTACGTCCGCACTATTTCCGGCGCTACCCAAGCCGCCATCCGTTCTCCAGGCATCGGCGAATGGAACAATCCAATTCACGCTGGACAGCCTGCTGCGTGCCGCTCTGCAGAACTAATCGGTTTTGTTAGCCTTCTACTGTTAGCTGTTGACCTCTTCTCATTTAATGTATAATGTAACATATAATGTTTTGCACTCGTGTCCTTATTGTATACTTTTACAATTCTCTGCGTTTATTCTGAGTCTGTGCGTTTCCATATCCATTTTGATGTTAATGTGATGACAACTTGAGTATTACACAGCTTCAACAACCAAATGAAAATTGTTTATCGAAAATAATGAAAAATCGTAGCATAATTTTTGGCAATTAGTAAATGTTAGTCCAGCTTCGACTCAAGTAAAAGAAAAACAAACAAATGGCATTTTTAACATGTTATAGTGAAAATTGTACATCTAGTTGATAGGAACAAAACAAAACAAAACAAAACAAATCAAAACAGTTATTATGTCTCTTAAGTTTTAAGTTTATAGATCACAACCAATGCATGTCTCCGTTTAGGAATTGCAACATGCAGTTGCAAGCAAGCGATAAGTTGTGTCAGTGCTAAAAGCATAAAATGATACAACAGACAGATAAACGGACAGACAGTCAGACGAATACATATTGCTGCTCCACTTGGATAAATGCATGCATCTGTATATAGACAAGAGAATCTACTTACTTGCAAGTCTGTACTGTACACTCACATGATGATAAATAATATGTCATGCACCGATTTTATTTATGTGCATCCATATGCGAATTTGTTGTTTTTACTGTGCGCACTAAGCAAATGTATGTCGTGCAAAATAGAGCCTTAAATCAAATCACCAAATGATAATAATAAAATTTATTTTAATCACAAACGACAACAGCAACAACAAGTGGCAATCAAAGGCGACTAACTGCGCTCGCAGCAATTGTGTGTGTTTACCTTGACTAATGTTTTTCGCTCAATTGATAAAGTACATATATGCAATATATATATATATATACATATATAATATATATCATGTATATAATGTATGAGCAGGTCATGTTGCTGGCTTATGTACATATAAGCAAAACTATATCTGTGGGTGGGTTTGTGGGTTATATTACTGTGTAAGTGATTCAATAGCAGGATGCTGGTACTGTGCCCGAGATTCACTGCTCAACAATGGAAATTGTGTCACGGTCAGGAGTGTGGGCGAGCGGATTTTAACGGGCGAAATACAAAAACCATAACCGAGAAACCCTGTCACACACTTTAAAATGTGTGTGTGTGTGTGTGTATCTGTGTATTGGGTGTGTTTCAGACAGAGAGAGAGAGAGAGATAGCAAGCGAGGGAGGGAGTGAGTGGGTGAGCGGGAGAGAGATGGTGAGCGTTGCTGTGTGTAATTGGAAACCGAAAGTGAAAACGCCCAGGCCTTGAAAGAGGCTGCAGGCCACGACGAAAGCCAGCGACACATTTTCTACAAGAAATGAACTTAAAATTGATTTATTATTGCAGCGGTGCGCGACGACAACGGGGTCACAATTGGAGCACCAGCTCAACCTACACCAAAGGCAGTGGCAAAGCGGTAACGGCAACGGCTACGGCTACGGCAACGCCAAGTGCTGCAGCATCAAATTAATGCCACTCACAAAGGCATTAGGTCTCAATATGCAGAGCCTTGGAAACTGGAGGCAACCAGAGAGCCACAACCAAGGAGCCCAGCATTTGGCTCTGGCATCCTTTGAGCTATTTTACCCATTGCTCACTATTCGAATGTCATACAAGAAAGGTGCGCCTCTGCTTTGCTTACTGCTTAAGTGATTTCTGGCTGGGTTTGCATGCAAGAGCACGAACCAGCATCGAGCTTAGCATTCATAAGGCTGGAACAAAGAAATCACCAGCTGACAAGGATATAAATTAAACAAAAAAGAAAGAAGGAACTAGCACTACTCTGCCTCCTCCCTTTCACTCTCTCTTTCTCTCTCTCGCTCTGAACGAGTTAAGTGGTTGCAGACGTGTTGTTATGTTTATTGAAGGGTCCACCTGATGGAGTCCAGAAATGCGTTTTGCTTCTTGTTTGTATTTGCAACTTTGAAGAGCTGCGCGTGTTGCGTTTGCTAATTCCTCTAATAGATGCACATCCGAGTTACGCGCTTAGGGGCTTTTTGTTCATAATACAGGTGACCAGGATGAAACCGTGATGACATTTTATAACGCAGCATTTTATCCCATTTCATAAACAAGCGAATATTTTTCTCTTATAATTTCACGAACTCGCTGCTGATTCATAATTTAGTTACAGCACATTAAATTTAATCATATCAAACAAGCAGCTCGCTAAGCATATTAATTTTTGATGCACTTTAATTGGAAAATGAAAACAGACCGTCAGCTCAGCAAAATTGCAATTCGTGGAGAACTATCTGGAGAATAAAATGAAAAATATACTGAAATTTTTATGTATTAACAATTAGCGTAGCAACCAAAAACCATAAACGCGTTTAAGTAATTTTGGACAATGTAAAATACTATAATAAGTAAAGCACTGTAAACATCTATAAGATCATTCCACACTCGTTGTCTGTGCAGGTTTAAAATGACGCTAAGCCATGGCTGGATCAATTATCCTAATGCAACAGAAGTGAAACAAACTTACGATGAGGAAAAAGTGTGAAAATCCTTAAAATCCCAAACTATTTTCGTATTTCAATGATGATCAACAACTACAAGGACGATTTGAATGCCGTATTCTCAAATGGTACCCCTGATCAAATAAAATGCCTGGCACAGAGCTCGACAGGATCTGCAGGGGGATATGATGTATAAAAAAGTATCGCTGGATCTCTGGTCCTTTATTCGAAGCTACAGCAGAGATTTCTACATGACAACACACTTAACGCTCTTAAGATGCATCGGTCTGTGTGGATTGTTCCGAGCTCGAGCAACGCGATGTCCATTTGGCTGCTGCTCCTGTGACTTGGCCACACACCTAGGCGACACGTCATTTGTGGAAAGTTGCTCAAACATCTGAACTAGCTGTCTCACATTGTTGGAGCGCGATAAGGATGAACTTCCTACCACACTTGAATTGGACATGGCTTGACTTTAAATTTGTAATCAATATTTATATTATTAACTTGGAGTTGCACTCTTGACATATATTTAAAATTTACAAAAAGGCTTCATTTCCATTAAATGTAATGTTGGAGAACAGAAATAGTTTGGAAGACTATACAACAATATTGATTCACACACAACAGAAGGGGTCGCCTTCTCTGTTCCTAGCCAAAATTGAAAATGTCGTTTAATGTTAATTTTACTTTTATCTGATGCGTATTATGGCTGGCTTGGAAGAGGATTATAACCCTTTATGAATATTTATAAACATGCTGTGTGGCACAATCTTGTATAAAATTCACCTGCAGGACGAACGGATATAAATAGCTATATCAAAATTCTTTTTATGGGACCATTTAGTACTGTGCATTTTATTATTATAAATAACATTACTATTTTTATAGTTAAATTGCATTCTGTTTGATCCAATAACTCAACGTATATATTCTGTTATGTTTTTGCTCGATCTGCCGTAATCTACTCTAACGATATTGTCAAATTTGTACAGTGCAAAGTGCTTGAGCTGCTGTAGGGGCTGTTTATTTACTAAACGTCCATTTGAATAGTGACACAACGCATTATTACCGATTATCACTGAGAAAAACAGACTCCGAGCAGATGTTGCCAGTGGGGTAACAAACAAAAGATGTGCTGATAGCGGTCCAACCTGCCTCATACCCCATGCCCCAAACTCAATAACGAGTGCCAGCTTCAGCTTCAGCTCAAACTGTGGCTCCAACCCCGAAGCCCATTTGTATTATGCCCAAAAACATGAGCACCGAAAGTGAAAGACAACGGTGACAGACGATAGCGTCGACGGAAGATGAGGCGAATGAAGGCGACGACAACTGCAAGTACGAATACCTACAGCTATGTCAGTGTGTGTGTGTGTGTGTGCAAGTAACCTACTAACGACGGAGAGAGAACCAGTGAGAGAGTAAAAACCGATACAGAGCTACAGCTACAGCTTTAGCCAAAGTGAGGATGAGTGAAAGTGACGCAGCAGTTGCGTTCGGCTCCGAAAAATGGGATGCTCAGATGCTTACTGATGCTGCTGTCTGTTGTCTGCTGTCATCTGTTTGGCGGGCCGTTTGCCGCTAGTGGAATCGGCATTTCAACGCATCGCGTTGTTGCCGTGTAGGACGTTGAAGGACACCACCACCAGCAGCAGCAGAAGCACTGGCAGCTCTAACAGCACCAGCAGCAGCACCAGCAGCAGCAGCAGATGCCGACCTGTCCTCCTCCCCCTAACGTTCGACTGTGTATGCCTGTGTTGTCCTAGTCCTTAAGCGAGAGCTTTTAATGCGGCTTCGTTGGAGAGCTTCGGCAGGAGGTCGGCTACTGTCGCAGCCAGACAACGCTAACCTCCGAGTAACGACGAGCTGAGTCCGTCAGTCGAGTTTCGGCCGTTTAACCAAACAGAGGTGCGCAAGCGGACAACCCAAGTCGAGGCAGGAGCTGGAAGCAACACCAGTAGCAGGAGCAGCAGCAGCAGTTAGTGACCAAGCCACAGACTCCATCCATCCAAATAAAATAAAAAACAAGCAAAAAACAATAACAAATCAAGTCTAAATAAGTGTATGTGTGTGTGTGTGTGTGTGGGTGTGTAATCCGTTGTGAAACTGTCACTATTCGTCTGGCATTTGTGACAGACAGTAAGGCAGTAGAAGGCTGTAGACATTCAAAGTGTGAATGTGTTGTCGGCGTGCTGGACGCAATAGAGCCTGGCCCGGAAAAGTAGGCAACAAACAAGTGCAAAAATACAGAGTACAAAAAAGAGTACAATTGGAAATCTAATTAGCGGCAGGCAAGGTCAGGCGACCCGACCTTTTCAATCATCATTGCTAGAGTATTGGCAGCAGCGGCAACTCGATGCGAAAAGCAACAACAACAACAACAGGAACAACAACAAAAAACAGTGACCTGACCAAAAAAGGCGTTGCTCGCACCAGCAACAACAGCAACAACAACAGCAACAGCAACAACAGCAACGACAACGACAGCAATTGAAACGGCCAAACCGAATCCGAAAGCGAAAGCGACGTCAACAGCAGCAAACACTTTCGCGCGCCCATGTATGCGTATGTGTGTGCGTGTGCATGTGTGTGTGTGTGCGTGTCTATTGATGTGTATGTGAATCTGTTGTAACTTTGAACTGAACACTGATAACGGATATAACGCGCGTTTTATTTTTCCTGCCGCAGCTATTTGATGCTGCCAAAAACAGTTTCTCTACTCCCGTCTGTTTGTCTGCATGCGTGTGTGAGTGTGTGTTAGTGTGTGTGAGTGAGTGTGTGTGTGTGTTTGAGTGGCTGCTGACATCACTGCTTTGTCTTTTTTTCGGTAACAGCGACAAGAGGGGACAAGGAGTTGCGTTAATGAACCAACGTTAAGCGACGAGTATCCTGACTACCAGCGTTGTACTCAGTTACTGATCTGTTCAATTAACAACTAACTAAAAGCTGCCACAATCGGGTACACAAAAAAAATATATACATACAAACAAAACAAACAAACAAACAACAAACAGCGACAACAAATCACAGCCAAACAAAGCCAATAAACATGTTCTCCATGTGCTCAAAGGTGAAGCCAAATAATGAAGAGTCCTTCTTAGCAACATCACATCAACAATTGCAGCTGCAGCAGCCCATGGGTAAGTAACAAAGTGCAAGGAGTTCGTTTTTAAGCCACAGCCCCAAAATATCAAAGTAGTGCGTGTTCTTAGATATAACGGTATATATTTGCATATATATATTTATCTATATATGTTTATGTATATATATTTATATATATGTTTATGTATATATGCGGGGCTGTCCCCGTTTTCGAGCGAACCCTTGAACTCGTTTTTTCGATTCTCGCTCGCTGCTCCGCGTGCCTGGCTACCAATTTTCCTGAATGAAATCGCATACAAAGGCACACACACACACACACACATACAGATTGCGTGTGCGTGTGATTCCCTCTGTGTGTGTGCTTGGACGTATAACGCCCGTTCTCTCTTTCTCTCTCTCGCTCGCTTTCTCTCCCAGTCTTTCTGGCTCGCCTCATTGCTCGCCTGTTCTCTCTCTCTCTCTCGTGGCTCTATCTGTCGCTGCGGTCGCATTGTTGACCTGCTCATTATGGACATACATATATAAGTCCATACGCCCACTTGTGCTCGACTTATCAAGTGGAATTCAGCATCAGCAGCAGCAGCAGCAGCGATTATTATGCTGCTGCAGCTGCAATCAGCGACAGTGGCTGCCACGCCCATTGGCCCGAGCACGTAAACTGCATTAAATCATTAAGCAGTGCCAACACACAACAATCAGCCCCATCCATTCACCCACCCATACACGCACACACACACACACACAAATACACACACACACACACACACAGTGACACATGCATAGTAAAGTAACAGCAGCAAGTGAAACTAACGCTTCTCTGTCATCGTCGTTGCCGTTCCGTTGTCGTTGTCAGTAGGTGGTAAGCAGGCACGTGCATAAATCATGCAACTGTACAGCACTTCCTTCTCAGTCCATAGACCAACCAACCCACTCAGTCCATACCCACACCCACACTCACACTCACACACACACAGAGAGTACGACCCTAGTCGGTCCAACAATTATGTACAAGTTGATTTTGCAACCGTGTGTCATCTAAGTCTCTGCTTTCAACGTCGTCGTTGTCTGTTGCAGCCACTTGCAATTTCAGCTGCTTTGTCACGTGGATGTGCTGCATGTAGGATGTAAAATATGGATGCGCTTGTATGTGTGCACTGAAGTGGCACACATGATGTCCGGTGTCCTGTGTCAGTTGACTGTCTGCTTCTCTGCTTGCACAAGCGGCGCAGTGTCCTTCGTCGACCTCGTTCTATAGCTCATCGTCTCTAGCCCTATCCCTCGGCTATGCCATACCAGTCTCATCTTGCCAGCACATACATAAATATATATACTCATTTATGTATATATATATATAAATATATATGTAATGTAATATATACATACATATGTATGCAGTACATTTTCTATCGTCTGCATTTGATTTAGGTTGCCAAGAAATTTGCAGGGAAGCCTTGAGCCTTTTTCAATTGCTGTGTCAGCTTATTGCATTGACAAGCTATCAGCAGCTGAGTGAAATTATTGCCAGACCCTAGCCCCCCTTATGCTTAAACATATTCATCAGGCAACACTTATGCACACTCACACACTCTCACACACAGCCGCAGATACACAGATACACAGGGCTTATATGACAATTGTAGTGGCTCACTTCAATGTGATTTCGAAGCACTCAACTGCAGTCTTTAAGGCATGCCAAGTGGCATTCACTTATAAATATCCTGATATGCACTAGTCCTGTTACGAACGCAACCAATTGCAATTACGTTTAAGATGACAGCGATACCATTAGCTAAACTGATTTCCATGGAATGCATATATATATATATATATAGTATATACTATATATATCAGAGCTTATAGCATTTCACTTTATTGATAAAAACAACATTTTCGCACTTACCCATTTACCAAGGCTGATCCAATTATCTTTACTTTCGCTATAATTTATTCAGACACTGAATAATTGAATAATTTTTGTTCTCCGTATTCGTGGAAATTTCCTTGCAAATGAATAAAAAAAAAAATTAAAAATGTTGTACGAAAGTTTCCCGCCGAATAACAAACCAGTTTGTTAAATTTTTTATCACAGGTGCAATATAAATTTTAGTCGTATAAAAACGCGATTTTTCTCTAAATTTTGAAAGGCCTTTATTTAAGATGTAAGGAAGTTCTTTATTAGAAAATATTTGCAAATAAGTTTGCACGCATTTTTTTTGTGGATGTAAGTTTTCTACGACATTCCATGTGATGTCAACCCAAACTTAATTAACACGCTCAACAAAAAACTCGTATTTCCAAATATTCCGACGATGTGATTTAATCAATCATTCGAGTGAGTCAACACGAGTTCTAGTATTTCACAGTTCAGGTCAAAAAAAAGGGGATATGACCAGGGGTAGGGCAATGGGCTCCAACCGATTTGTAGGTTTTGGGTGGTGTTGGTGAAAAATGAGAATTTCATGTTTTTCGGTATTCAGCACCCTGTTATTTAGCAGGAAACCAATTGAAATCCAGCACACTGTCAAACATTTGGACAACAGGTCCGTGCTACCAACGAAAACTTAGTTTTCAGCCAAATTAGAGAGCCATCTACGTTGCAGTCCAGCGGTAATTTGACATTTGATTCCAGAGAGCCGGCAGCAATGGCAACAACGTTTTCAATTAAATATCGAGCGAATGCTGCAGCGGAAACCGTTTAGATGAGTTCTACTGCCATCTCAATATTGCTCTCATTCTACCCAATCTCTATATTGATATATATCTATATATATATATTTTTACTTTTCTTTTTTTTTTTGTTGCAGGCACCGGTGGCAAGCAAATCAAAGGAGGTTACCTACTGCGCTACAAAAGTGAGTATTTAATGTGAAATCGGATTTGTTGATGCCAAATTGAAAGCACAAATGACAGCTTCAATAGCGACTGCTTTATAAATTATTGACTACCTGTTATCGACAAAGAACACTGCACAGCTTCAGCAGACTCATGCCTGCATCAAACTATTTATTCTAAGTGCATAAGAGACCAGTGTTTACCTCTTAAATAACCACAAGTGGAGTCCCATCAGTTACAATTCATATGAGCTATTGAAATGAAGGTACAGCAACATAAAATGAAAACAAAACTAGAAATACTTTATTGGATAGAAATATAATTAAACTACAGTTGTGTGTTGTCGACAAGTGAGTTAATGTAAGTTGCAACCACACTTGAATGTCCTTTATTGTGGTTTATTATTAGATTAAATACATGATTGAGCGAGGTTAATTTTATATTGCATATTAAAGAGCTAAAGTCTTCCGGCCTCTAAGGAAAATCAGTTTAACAAATACACTTATATAAATATCTAAACTAACTTCTTTATTATTGATTAGTGCATCCCTATAGCTATATGTCCTTGCGGAGGCTGTTAGATGGAGAAAAAATAAAATTAGGGAAACTCACGAACATATTTTGATACATTTTTTTTGCAGAACAAATGTTATGGAATCGCTGGGCCGAGGAGTGGGTAATATTATATGATGACTCGACCATGGCTTGGTTCACGGAACCAGGACGTTCGTCGCCATCGGGCAAGATACTGGTCAAGGAGGCTCCCGAGATGCTCGCCATCGCACACTGGACCGGTCAGATACCACGTCGTCCACCATTGCCCGATGGCGTCAGCGTTTCGCAGCTAATTGCACTCGGGTCGCGTCGGAAGCGCTCCAAGGTCTACTGGATGCTGGCCAAGTCAGAGCAAGAGGTAAGCGACTGGATTGACGCCATCACAAAAACTTTGCCACCACCGCCGCAAATCGAACTGGTGGTGGATAAGCCGCATCTGATGAATGTGCTGCGTCGTCCGCTTGTCCGCATTAGACGTAAGTATGAGAGATTCACGTACAAAAGTTGCATAATTCCACTAAGCGGACGCTGTCCTATTCTGCAACCCCAGCGGCTACAAACTCTGAGGTGAAGCAACGAAAATCGGCCAGTTCGGGCAGCAGCAGACATCACCGCACCTCTTCGGCGGCTTTGACTACCCAGCGCTTGCTGTATAGCCAGAATCCATTGGTGAAAAGCGATGCGGCTGTGGCCATATTGAGCAAGAAGGCGGACTCTAAGGCATCGCTGGCCTGTGCTCTGCCCTGGGGACATGGCTGGGGCTGGGCCACGTTGCCGAACGGGGTGTGGAGCGGCGGCCTCACCTGGTCGCAGTGCGAGGACACGTTCACGCTTCATGCACTGCCCACGACGCACTGCACCAATCTGATTGATACGTCTTGCAGCGGCGCCGTCTATCACACCGATATTGGCGGCTTCGATTTTCATTCCACGGGCGTTGATGATCTGGGCGGCGAGGACTTTGACTATGCCATGGACTGTGGCGACTTCATATTCTAATTTCACAGATCAACACAGAACCCCAACGTTGCCATTCCAAGCAGCAGTCGAACCCACCCAAAGCGCACGGCGTACAAAATAAGGAGAAAAACAAACGAACAAAAAACAACAAAAAACAAAAAACGGAAAACAAATATGGGATATATTTAATGACGTCACGTTGCATTAGATTATAGAGGATTCCGAGAATTTAATTGTAATCGCTTTTGTAGGATGGCAAAGTAAGCTGATTGTGTTCCGTTGTTAGGCGTTGTTATTAATATAAACATGGATAAAGCGACCTATATACAAACATATATATATACCATATGCAGTGTATGTATGTGTCTATATATGTGTGTGTGTGTGTGGTTGGCAAATTCACGTTGCGTATACGCATCCGAATGAATAAGTATACGTATCACGTATGTATGTATGTATTATTACGTTAGCTGCGTAGGTTTGTGTATTGGATTGTGCTTTGTGTTTGTGTTTGTTGTTAGAGTGCTAATTAACGTGTAGAATCCAAGTTAACGTAACACATTGAATTAATGCCAGAAATGATAATTAATCGCATAATGTTATATATGTGGATGTGTGTGTGAGTGTGTGTGCTTGTGTGTGTGCAACATATGGCAAAATGATGTACCACAATTGTATTTCACATAACGAACACACATTCGGACACACACACACACGGACACACACACCTACACACAGAAGAAGACACCGACACTCAGCAATGCACAGAGGAAGAACTTTTATCAGTTTCAAAAATCAGTGGCAAAAGTTTTATGCAGCGCGTCCGTGAATAGGTGAAGCTATTTTCATGGAAACGGGAGAGAAATTAAAAAAAAACGTATTAAATACCTTAAATAACTTTTTATGCATTTTATAACAATTCCCCTAGACATTTTCGACGTCGATGATCACAATTGTGTTTTGTGCGCTTTTATTGTGCAATTTTTAAACAATTTTATAGCGCAGCTACTTAAGTAAAATCGATAAATGTTATTTGTAATTGTGTAGTACATGCTGGCAATGTTCACATACAGCATTTTTATAGTTTGGTATATAAAGGCGAAAAGTTTTGCAATGGAATGTAATGGCCCAACAAAAGCAAGAGGAAAACCAGGTTAAACTTAATATATACACACATACTACATAGTAAAAAACCCTAGTTGTAATGCGCAAATGAAAGCCCCAAGCACTCCAAGCCAAATAAGTTAATAGAAACACAAGACCCACCCGTACTGATAACGTAAAGTTTATGAAATAAACAGCATTAAATTGACAGCAAATATTTAAATAAATAAAAGAGATAACAATATAATATATATGTATTTACACATAAGGATCAATGCAGAAACATGCATCAATTATCCACCGTTTATCAAGATACGCAAGAAGCGTTCAATAAGTTCTAAAGTTTAGAATGAAAGCACCTGACATTATTCAAAATATTTAGGATATCACCTAAAAATCAAATTTCTTTACGGTCAAAACACAGAACATTTTTGATTAACATTCCGATTCCATATTTTGTTACGTACAAGTGTTTATCGAAGAAGAATTCTGGTAACATTAATTTTTGTATAAATATACAATATATCAGGGGCCTTCATTCCAAATGCCTGATGCTTATTCAAACGGACATTTCAACAAACTCATCAAGCATTTAGAATTTAGAATAATTTCAACAAAAGCCTCTTTCAAAAGTCGCATTTGAATTTGTCAAATTTGAACATTTTTGAGCGCACGAGCGCAAAAATGGGAGATGAAACGCCGCTACGGAAACCTTAAACAAGAATGTTTAGAAATTAAATGTTAGCATAAGTCAATAAAGTGTCTTCGAGGACAAAGTATACCTACAAGAATTGTTGAAAACCAAAGATATTAACAAACATTTTGTGTAATATATAAATACTCACAAATAATGTGCAGGTTTTCATAATGTTGCAAAAATAGTTAAATAGCAAAAACAATAAAATACGGGTAACAAGAAATTTCTTGCCTCTCTGCATATGAAGTTAGTACTTAAAACCGTAAATGCCCTCTAAATGTAGCTCAAAATAAATAAGTGTGTAAATGTATGTACTTGAATACTAGCAGTAGGCAATGCCTAGCATATGCGTGTATGTATGTTAAACTATATTCAAATATATGTATAACTATTTCAAAGAGTCGACAAAAGCCGAAACGCAGCCAAAGTCAAATCCATCACGGTTTATTGTGGCTATCGGCATCGATATATATCGATAAAAGCAGGCACAAACAGAAACATTAACCTGAACCCAAGCAGCCTTAGTTAAAGAAGCTACCGTTATACACTTATTCACGACACACAGATACCAGTATATAAATGTTATATGTATTAAGAAAGAAGAAAAACAAAACAAACAACAACAACAAAAAAAAAACCCCCTAAAGTAATGTAGACTAAAAGACTTAAGCAATTGTCGTATAGACGTTAAATTAGAGCGCATTGAATGTTGGCTTTAAAATGTTTAGAAATGTATCTTTATAAGTAGTTAAAAGCAGCGACAACTGAGCGATGTGCTTATAGGCAGGCGATCGAGTTTATCGTCAGCATTATCTTGTAGTCTGAAGAGTAGCCCGAATAAATTAAATGTAATTGAATCTAATTTCATTGTCGAGAAGCGAAGAAGGATGAACATTGCATGA
Source organism: Drosophila kambysellisi (assembly GCA_035042185.1). Lineage (NCBI taxonomy): Eukaryota > Metazoa > Arthropoda > Insecta > Diptera > Drosophilidae > Drosophila > Drosophila kambysellisi. The sequence goes on from JAWNLS010000855.1 coordinate 1,734,150, forward strand.
ATTGTTAAAATTTATAATCTTGAATACCATAAAGAATACCAAAAAATAAAAAAAAAATGTAAACAACAACAAAAAACAAAACCAACTTCGACAATCACGATTATTAAGAATGAAGTAAATCATAATACAAAAAAAACACAAATAGGCTTTGCGACGACTTGCATTTTGTTAGTAATCGTAATAGTTATATTAATAATCGAAATCGTTATCGAACGCAAAATTGAAATTGATAGGGACGAGCGTAGGCACGTCCAATCGGAGTTATTTGTGGCAACTGTACTAGGATCTAAGGAAACGTTAAGTAGCCGCAAGCATCGCACAAGAACTCCATGACTAAAGTAAATAACGACAGTTTATTGAAGAGCTCAATGGTCAGGTTTTAAATATACATATGGTACATAAATAAGTATGTTAACATATACTATGTACTTCAATCCTCCGCTCATAGTTTACTTCAAAACATATTTTATAATCTTTATTAAAAAACACGCAACAGTTCAAGAAAATTTATGAAAAATGCAAATAACATTTATACTTTAGATATACACATATGTATGTACATTTTTTGTAGACCAATTGTACACGTCAAATGAATTTTCAATGTTTTTCAAACGGCCAAATTAATAATTTATAATTTTTGCTGCATATGAAAGGGTGGAAAGTCACATAGTTCAACTATGTACCATTTGTATTTGATGTAAGAATAGCCCCCCACCCCCTCAAAATATATATATTTTAGATATAATAAATGAAATCGAAAGAAACACGTGAGGCAAGTGCGAGCCAGGAGGAGGAGGAGGAGGCGTGGCAAACGTTGTTCAAGCACTGCTGCATTACGTATACGACGCCACATGTCCTGTGCCCGGCTCGCATAGTATTTAGAGTAGAGTAGAGTAAGTAATTGTTGTTGTTTATTGTCAGCTGCCAGTGTCGTTGCTGTTGCTGTTGATGTTGATGTTGCCGTGTCATAGTTAACTATACCCGAACTCGTATATGTAACGTAATGTAACGGCTTCGAATGTTATGTATGTGTATATTTATAATTGTATTCGTAGACGTAATCGTAATCGTAATCGCTGTAAACTTTGTATTTGATTTTTGCCAAATTGCAAATAGTATCCATACAGCACTAGTCAATGTAAGCAGCATATTACCGAGCAGCATATACAATTCCATATACAATTCAAAATACTAAAAAAACACAACCCATAGATCCATACCAGATCCAGAGAGTAAGAGTAAATTGATTGACACTAACATGAGTGAAGTGCTTACTACCCAGAAATGGGAGCATAACTATGTGGAACTCATAATGCTTATACATATTTGGAAATATGTACGTACATACATAGATGTTTATGTGTATTTATGTACTTATATATATATATATGCAAATCAAGAAGATATAAAAAATAATAAATTCGGCGGGCCGAACTACGAATAGATATCTTACTTTTGCCATAGTTTGGGTATGGATTAAAGACAATTTAAGCTACTCTGAAACAACAAAAACCAATCTTTTCACACACTATTGAAAGCTATTCTGACAAAGACAATTTACCTGTGGCAAAAGTAACTGTTATTATTATCAAGCTGCTAAATTAAATGTATGTATTTGCATACAAGGTGTCTATATTTTTAATCATATACATATTTGCGTATACTTGAATGAAAGAGAAAAAAAAAAAATATATGTATATATATATATATATATATATTCATGAGCCACAAACTCGAAAAGAACAACAAGCAAGACAAAGAAACGGCAATCGAACGAATACATACAACTCACATTTGAGTAAAATATATAATTTGAAATGTTATTATTATTGTGCTTATGTATACATGAAAGATACAAAAATTATGAAAGAGAAGATACGATAACAATTCGCTTAAACTAAACTTGAAGAGAAGCAAAACAAAAACAACAACACAAACAAAGAAGGCGCGCACTTATTAGGTTTCAAAACCGCAGTAAAGCTAAACAAATGAAAAGTAATGAATAATAATTATTATATAAACAAATGATGAGCAAAACAACACAAAGTGAGCAATATCACAAGGGCAGCTTCTTAACACCAAAGTCTAAATACTCTTGCAGAATGCACTTAAACTCTAAACATGTTCAGCACACATTATTTTGAGAAAAAAATAATTTAAAATCCTAATAATTTAAACAAAAATACTTTTTAGAAATGTCGATTAATTATACGCTTTAAAACATAATTGGCTGCAGTTCTATTGACCACTTGTTTGTGCCAAGTCGATTCAAAATTTGAACTAACTTTCTGCGAGGGTAAGGGTATATAAAAAAAAAAACTTGAGTAATATATGTATGTATGTATGATTAATTATGTTTAAAGTTTGTTGCGACAAGCTGCTTAAAATGTAATTGGAAACTGTACGAGTCTTGCTAAAAGACTTTAATCAAATGTGAGTCAAACATTGATGGACAGATAATGCTGAAATTGAAAGCCAACAACAACACGATAGTGAAATCAACAATTGAGCGATAAATATATGTTTTTGTGGAATGAAGCACGCACATTTTAGTTTTATTTACTTTAAACTAAGGCTGCTGTCACGCCCCCTACACACGCTATACACAACAGCGTCATCGACTGATCAATGCAATGACAACCACAGACGCCGCCGCAGACGCAGACGCAGACGCAGCGACTGCGTTTGCTCAGCTAATGTCTCTATCTCTGCCTCTGCCACTGGCTCTGCCGCAGCCGATTGCTCACAACTTGTTCGGCTGACGCTCCGTTTTGGCTGGCTTTGTTTGCGGCCACAATCTGGCCTCAGTCAGCTGGTAAGCTTCTAAGTAAACAGTCCAAGCGGTTTTACGGCTGTCACAGATTTCGTTTAGCCATTGTTTTCTATTTTGACCCGGTCACACGCGACGTATGCGTAATTGCCGTTGTCAGTTTTGACCAACTAACGCTATCCTGTCCTGCCTAACCCTGTTCTGTCGTGTCGTGTCCCACTTTGCAGCCGGAACTGAAAAGTTCAACTATCGTTAAAGTTGCCATCGTTTTGGTGTGTCAATAAACTCGTGTGCCATTTGACGTGGTTTGACCAGCAGGCTAACCTCGTTGCCTGTTCCTCCTCGCCTCGTACTGCTCACTCCTTGGCCAGCATTCCACAATCGCAGTCAGCGCATAGTTGGTAAGTTGCTTAGCTGCTTCAGCGTTATGCAAATCAAAGCACTTGGCGCAGCAGACCGAAAGCAAACACACAAAACACTTACTCGAAAACACACACAAACATACACTCAAACCACAGACGCACACACGCACACACAAACAGTTAGATTCGAACGTGTGCCAAAAAATGAACATAAATTAACTGCTTTGTGTGTGTTGACTGTGGGCGACTAGTCGATACGCTAAGCCACGCTGGAAACCCAATCTAAGCTTATTATTGAGTCATATATAAATTGGTATATCGAATAAGATTTTAGGTGTCATCATCTTTGTCAACTTTCTCAGATTTTATTATTAGCATAATTTGTATATGCATTTTTAAAAGTTCTTTATCTCTTTTTAAGTTTTCTATTGAAATTTATTTACCTCTTTCATTCATTAATACTTAGTGTGCTTTGAGTAGTCAGTTGTCATTAACCTTCACACGAAAAAAGACAAAATTCCAAAACCAGCAGAGCGTATGATTTTTTAAAAATATTTTCATACTTATTTATTTGTGTTTATATATAAATGTATATGCACTTATTTATATATCCACAAATACATATATGAATTGGGTCTGTTGATGTTAATCGCAATTTATACAATTTGGTAAGCGAATAAAATTCAATTCAATTAGTTTGCTCATTGAGCAGCCCATTTTTGGAGCAACTGAATGTCGCAGACGGCCCACGGCCCACAGTGCGGCGGCTGCTGCCGCTGCTGCTGTTAACTGGGTACGGCTTCAACTTCGATCTCTCGACTTGATCTTCGGCTTCCAGATGGTGCCCACACACACACACAACATGTTGGACAACAATTCGCGCCCTGTTTCCATTGACGCCTCCTGGCGACATTCACAGTTGCTCATAAGCTGCTTTGTTTCTCAAACAGTCTCCGTTTTTGTATTTGTTTTTCAGCTATTTTTAGGCACACCGAGACAGCGACACTTTCTGTGACTCACCAGAGACTCTAAGCCGGGTCTACACACTCACACACACACACACACGCCAAACAGCCGTGCTGCGTCATCGTCAGTGTCGAGACGACTGCTGCCCACACCAAACAGACGAGACGAGAGACTGGGGACTCAATTTGCGAGAGCGAACTTCATTTGGTAATGGCGTCACAAGATGCCGACGATTACCCAACCTCAAGGCTGGGACAAATGCGGGTAAGTCGCTAAGTTTGACAGGAAGTGTGCCAAACACACGAAAGGCATCTCTTCAAACCACACTCACCACCGGCCACTGATCATTAATTACTCGCTGCCCCCTATTTTGGTAATCGGTGTGACACTCAATTTCCGTATCGCTCTATATACGGTTCGACTTGATGTTTTACGCTCTTGTCAAGACCAGTCTCATCATTAGTTGTTACTACAGTTTCCCAGCGAAATGTCCACTAATTTATTCTAGTTTTGTTTTTTTTTTTGCTCATATTTGGTAATGGGAACTTTTAACGCAATCGCCAATGGCAAAAACACAAATATAATTCACGTAACTTGGTCAGAAGGAAAACAATGGCATGATATTAAATAGAGATAGAAGAAAGAATTAATTACATAATTTCATAATTTGTGTAGATGCTTTTGAAACATTCTGCAAATATAATTAGTAAGTAATACTATAATTGAAAACAAAACTGTTGTCTAATTAAGTTCCTTGACATTTGACTTATCTAAGCTAATTATAGTATCTAATTTTAACCCTCATGACCTTACCAATTTCCTATTTTCTTTACTCGTACGTTACATACATAAATAATTTGGTAATAAACATATGTAGATGTATAATTAACATTATATTTTATTTGATATCTGCTAATGCAGGAAAATATTAATACTTCCGGTGTAAGATCAAAAAGCAATTAGAACGATAAGGTTATTCAGTTTCAAACAATACTTTTACACTGTCCTACATACAAGTTTGTGTAGATTGGCATACACTCAATATTAGAATACCCCATATGCAAACTAAACGTTGTCTGGTGCAATCCGTGGCAAGTAAGAAGTTGCCTGTAAACAAGCACAACACACCCCAACAATCAAACAAATAAGCTCGAAAATTGTTGCACGAGATTTGTATCGCTGATTGGGGCGCCACCTGGTGTCGGGGACAATCACAAACCCATGAGTTTTGTCACCTCTTCAAAGTGCTCGTCTCTTTGGACGTGTGCAACAAATGCCATCCATCTCTTTCAGTCCTCACCATTTTTACAAAATCCTTGTTTTTGTTGGTGTTGTTCGCCTGGTCGCCCTGCTCCATGGCAACCTTCTGGTGCCCCGTTGCAGCCATTGATTTTTGTTATTGGCATGCAGCAACAGCAACAACAACCAAACAACAACAGTAACAACAACAACAGCTATAAAAGCATACAAAGTGGCAGCCAGGCTAAATTCTCAGCTGCTCAATAATAGAAAAAAAAATAAATTCCAATTTCTTCGGCTTCTGTTTTGCGTCGCCTTTTGTTAGACGCTGGCCATGGCTGCCCACAACGAATACACAGCGATTGGCCATTAGGAGGAAGTATGCCCGCAACTCCCAACTATTTCGCTACGCCAGCAGCGACCAGCGCCAGAGTGGGCTTCGTCCAAGCGAGTCGTGTTGCTCGTGGTTTTATGTACTGGCGGCATGTAAGTGGGGTGTCAGAGATTTGGATTGTGTGGTGGTGGCAGGGTGGCTCATCGTTTGCTTAGGGCTAGCACGTTGAATAGACAAACCACCCACTGACTAATACCTATATGCACACATTCAAGTAATTACCACTCCGGGGAAATGGACATGCTTGTGTCCAGTTCCACGTACGTTTTTAGTCAACACGCGCGCCTCGCACGAGCAAGAACAAGAACAGGAACATGTCGCTTACCGACGCGGACGAAAACGATGGATACTATGACATTGAGTCGGGATATCTGCACGATCATATAATGCCGCTTAAGCTCAATGAATCGTGGGCAGCCAGGCGACTCTTGGAGGCGCTTAGCCATCTTCCGTCCAATCACCACGAGAACAGCAGCACTTCAGCGCCTGTAATCCAGCAAATCCAATCCTTTCTGTCTAACTGACTTATGGCCATTACCGCTATATTCATTATTTGCTTTGTTCTTTCAGATGCGCTTCCAGCAAAAGACGCAGGAGGAACAGGAGCAGCGACGCCAAGAGCTTCACAATACCCAATCTGCAACGGCCATGCCCAGTGCCGCCTCCACTCGGTTAATCGGGAATGGCAAGGTGCGTCAAATGTTTGACGAGCGGCGTCGCGGCGCAGGTATCGATCGCAGCAATCCGCTGAAGCCCATCGGAGAACCGCGTCAGACGCAACAACAACAGCAGAAGCAGCTCACCAAGGGCCTATCTACTATGAGTCTTAAGGAGAAGCCAGTATCTGGTCGGCGTGTGACCAGTGATAGCAACAACAACAGCAGCAAATACAATGCATCCGGCACTGTGACCAATGCGAATCGCCTGAAGCCAGTGATAACGCGTAAAACGCCACCCATAAGGGACCAGCCAGATGGCCAAATGCTCTCGACTTCCACGCCAGCAAGCAGCGCCAGAGTCAAGACAATGAGGGCGACCACAATGCCGGTGACATCAGTTTCTCGTCCGCCAGCTGGACGAGCTCCATTGGCAGAAAAAAGTCGTGCTACACCGCGTCAGGTGGGTCTTGATCAACTTGGCTACGTTCGAATGCTCAAAGTTAATGTTCCCTTTTTATCACTTAGGTCAATCCAAAATCTCCAGTTACCAAAATTCAAATGGTAAGTATGATGCACAAATGTTATTTGTTATACTCATTGAGGATGCACTTTTAGGATACCCAGCCGCCGGAAGGCATGCAAACTTGTCGGTTTTGCGGCCGCCACTTTAATATTGATCGCTTGACTAAGCACGAGGATGTGTGCCAACGCACAATGAACACCAAACGCCGGATATTCGATGCGTCCAAGCAGCGTATCCAGGGCACCGACACCGAGAATCTTAAAAGGCAACCGAAGCAGGGCATGAGTCGCACACAGTCCACATACAGCAGTGCTGCACAGCAGCAGGGTCTGCGCACTGGTGTCAAGAAGAGCAACTGGCGTAAGAAGCATGAGGAGTTCATCGAGGCAATCCGTGCTGCTAAAAAGGTGCAAGCGCATTTGGCACGCGGCGGCAAGCTGAGTGATTTGCCACCGCCGCCGCCCTCGGAGAATCCCGATTACATACAGTGTCCGCATTGTAGTAGACGCTTCAATCAGCAGGCTGCCGAGCGGCACATTCCGCGCTGTGCCACCATGCTCCACAATAAGCCGCGTCGCAGCAATCCGATGCCGCCAGTAAAGAAACGCTAAACTAAAATTTGGGTCACGCGATGTGCCCATTTATTATATGTGATAAAACGAATTGATGAATATAAACAGCATTAAAGTATTAAGCCTGTCATTTGGACTTGCTAGTCGGATAGGATTTCGACGTCGCCAGTAGGGTCCGTTGGGGACTGAGACAGTGTTTGCGTTGTGGTGGTCTTTTCGCGCTCAATGATCGCCTTGATGGCATCGGCCGCCTTGTGCATTTCCAGGCCCTCCAGCATATAGGCCCAGTTCTCTAGTGTCGCATCGTCATCGTCCGAAATCCAATTGGTAAGCATTGTTGTGCATGCAACGCCAGCGGTGGGATTCTCCATTTGATAGAAGAGCAGCTCGTCATTGGTGAAGCCAATCTTTTTGCCTACCTTCATCCAGGGTTCGCCTATCAGCGGCGTTATCTCTTCGATGTGGGCACGTGTCACCATCAGCGGTTTTTCATGTGCTGGCGTCTCGTCCACATCCTCCACGACAGGCTCAGTGTCCTCCACCTCCAAGTCCTGCATGTTGTCCTGCAAGGCAACTGCAGCCTCTTGTTCATTTTCCGATGGTTGACTACTGGCAGCCAAACCATTATTGTGCTCCGACGAGTTGGCAGATGCCGTACTAGTTTGCTTAACCAGCTCCTTTTCGCGGGTGAGGCGCTTCCGCACCACGTCCAGATAGTCGGATATCTTACACGACGGCTGGGAGATGAAGGTGAAGAAGTGTGACGTTTGGCGTGCCAATAGGCGCAGTGCACGCCACTCGAATGCTGGATCACTCTTGTCATGCGTCGTCTCCAAATATGTTTCCAGCAGCGGCAGAAAATTGCGCTGCTCACTTTTGCAGGCTTGCAAATTGTCTGGCGAGTAGTTCCACAGGCGCGTCAGAGTGTCACTGAAAAGAATTGATTCCACTTGCACACATTGAAGCCACACAGGATTTTGTTTTGCTTACTTGCCAAGGTAGAACTTGCCGTTGCGTGCCGCATCGCGCAGGCAATCGCCCAATGGTCGCTTGGAACGTTTGGCAGGCGGGGGTCTCGAGTCATCTTGGCTGGGTTCAGGCTCTTCAGGCTTTTTGAACTCCTTGCATCCATCGTTTTTCCAATTGTTCCACATCTCCTCACGTTGCAGCATATGCAGCACAGTGCGGGCAAAACGTCTGCCATAAGGCGGCGTCTCCTCCAGCAGTTTGTAAACGCGCTGTTCCGTCTCCTTGATGAAATCAGACTGGGCGCTCGTCAGCGTATACGTATCACTGCGATATAAATCGGATATCATTATCTGCATGAAGCACAGATGCTTGCATAGTTTGGCATACTCACATTTTGAACTTGACGCTGACCTGTAGATACTGGAAGAGAATGAGGAACTGCACAAGCACAGCGCGTCGGAAATTCGAGTCGGACAACTGCAAAGCGAGCAGCTTTGGATTGGTCAAGAACTTGGCAAAGAAATGATTTTCTTTGCGCTCGCCGAGCGTCGCAACGGCATCCATCGCCTGGGCATCAACATCCACATCCATTGCCTGGGGCCCCGAGTCGCTTTTGCCATTGCAGTCATTGTTCGGACGCACATCCTCCAGTTTGAAGCTGGAAAACGACTGTAGAATATTCTCTGCATGCTGCAAATGCAAAAACAAAAAAATTAGATGAGGGAACAGATTGATTTTATATAATAAGCTACCATTTGGAACATTTTCCACTGCGCCTTGCTGTAGCACTGGTTGGGATTGCGAAAAAAGTCCTGCAGCGACCAGAACTTGCAGTACAAATCGTAATCGATCTTAAGCGGTATATCCTCAGCCGTATCTTCCAGTTCCTTGTTGTCAATGTCATCGTGATCTTTGCTATCCAGCCCATATTCGGTGTAGTTATCCAAATTAAACTCCGATACAATGTTCAATCCAGAGCGCTCCGAGAACGGGAAGAACTTGGAGAGGAAGAGCAAAATACGCCCGCAGAAAACAGTATTCTGTGTGCGGGACAAACGGCGCAACAGATCGTTGCACATGCGAAGCAAATTGTTCTTGCACGAGGCAAAGAAAATCTCCTCTTTCCAGACCTCAACAAGCTCCTCCACAAACCTGAAAATCAGCTCGCACTTGCTCAACGTGATCACATCGAAGGTGTCGCCCAGCAGCACCACTGGTATCGTGTTCGATACAATCTCGGCACGCGCTGCTTCTACTGAGAGACGCACAAGCGTTCCAATGTGTTCCACATCGTCGCAGAGGCGCTTCATAAGCACCTCGCGAAACGCTTGATCCATTGGCGAACGTTTGTCGTGCTCCGAATTGGCGCCAAAGCCATGGTACGCTTTCACCAACGGCTCCACATTGTTCTCGGACATAGCGAGTTCCAGAGCACTCTATAAGCATCCATAACAAAAAATACATTTACCGGTGTCTATGCCTTACACAGTCAACAGCGTCTCTCATTCTCACCTCAAAGGCCGTTTGCAGCGCAAAGAAGTTGGCCGATTTTGTCCCCGTTTTCTCGGCCACGGATATTTGCGTGCTCATTTTTATTTCTGTTCGTTTATATTACGATCTCTTAAGGAAACAACTTTGAAAATCTTAGGAAATATGTAAAACAACAAACTGCAATGTAGCTTTTGCCAAAATGGTGCTGCCAACTCGACTATATTGCATAATCCCAAGCAGATACGGTCACACTTTTATTTGGTATTTAAATATATTATTATTGTTGCTTTTTCTAAATACCACAATATTCAACTCTGTTTTGACGCTGCTTTCTATTTTAAATACAGAAATGTGGTAAGGCGCAGGATTCAAATATGCCAAGATTGTATTTCTTATTACACTGAAATTTATATTTTTTCCCGCAATTTAAACAAATATATTTAGTAATTGAGTCAATTCTCATTTTATACGCGTGTAATGTTTATTAACTTTCTCGGAAAATCATATATATTGTATGTATAATATTATTGCTATAATTGCTCCTTACAGTATAGTTACAACTTGTTACAAGCATTAATATAATATGTTTTTATTGCTTTTGTTCATCTAAATTTGTTTGCTTTGGTTTCATTTGTTATTTATGCTTTTCTCTTTAAAGGGCGTGGTGTAAATTATTGAAACTACTAAAAACTAGTTATTCATAATTGTTCCATCTTTTGGATAAAAATACTTTGCCGTATTATAATTTTTATATTCTAGATCTGCCTCTTAAAAACCTAGGGAAATATGATCAAATATAATTTGAGGAGAGTTTTAATCATTTGCTAGATAAGTTGGTTAAACTTAGGCGTTAGGAAGTTATATTAATTCGATTCAGCAGCGTTTTAGCTTGAAGATTTTGTTCACACTTGTCCAATTGTTACATCTAACTAATGGCACAAAACACGCATTAGTGGCTCAGTTTTGTTTTTCACAATTCAATCTAATACTAAGCATTTTAAATAAACAAATTTCATATCTTAATAATGCAACTAGGAAGAATTTGTAGATTAACTGTACGTTTTTTCTTTCTTATTGCTTAAATTTCGTTTTCGTTTTATAGTCGACGAGGTACAAAGTTATATTTGAAAATTAGATTATTTTTGTTTTGTTTTGTTCTTGTTGTTGTAAGCATAATGAGGTACATATGTATCAACATCATTGAAATTATCGCTCATATAGTACTCAGAGATTCTGCATGAAAATCGCGCATAGAAGTTGTAATTGAAAGTACGCGTTTATTCATTTCATCCACAATAATACATTGGTATGTATCATCCTATTACCTTAATGCTAAATACCACAGTCGAAGTATGTACTAATTATACATATACATATGTACATATGTTTCACTATTCACTATTCACTATATACTTATGTTCTTATTGTTACTGTTACAGCACGCGCTCATTTTATACACGGTATATTCGAGTAGCAATTGAAGCATTTTGTTTGCATTGCTTTATATCTGTTATTTGTATTATTTTTCTTGCTGTTTATTTATTTTATTTTACTTGTCTTTTTTTTGGTTGTTAACGTTTTCGTTTTTGTCTAGTCAGCATGCGCATGCCCCTTGCTTTTCCACTTGATTGGGGCACGCTCTGGTTGAGGCCGTAGCAGGAACAGCAGTGATAGAAGCAGGAATAGAAGCAGCCAGTAAGCGGGTCATAGGTCCATGTGGCCAAGCGAATGTTCGGTGACATTTACCATCGAATTGCATGTCTGAGTGGACATCCACTCAAAGTCCTTGATTGTGGCCTAATCAAGAAAAAATTAAATAAAAGCTGAGTTCAAAAGTTATACGTATTTAAAGAGCACAGTGGAATGCACCTTATGCATCGAGTAGACAGCCACCACGACCAACACATGCATGATGTTGTGCGAGTTGAGATAGAAGTCAACAAGTCCTGGGAACCACTTTTCAGGAATACGCATAGCACCGATAGCACCGCCTAATATAGAAACACCATCCTGAAGCGATCCAACAATACAAAGTGGAAGAATCATGCATTAGCGAGGGTATATCGTTTATATACTTTGGTATTTGTTGGTATCTGTTGGTTGTTTGTATTTGTTGGTGTTCAATGTACAACACCATATTATATCTGTTTGCATACGGCCTAGTCTTACAATTAGTCCATATGCATATGTAGGTGTACAAAGGTATGAGAAATGGAAAATATCACTTACAACTTCAACCTAAGTAAGTATGCGCACAGGCCAGCCAAAAATATTTGGTAAAAATAGCAAGTTAGTCAATTGGAATGCCTCGACATACGCACCTGCAGATAGACATGGGAAAGGGCCATGTGACTGCCGCCAACCATTCCCCGTATGCGCAGAAAGGTCAACACCGACCGCATAGCGAAGGGCAGCGCAAAGCATAGGCGCCTCTGCCACGGAGAGCTAGCGGTCAAGGCCTGTTGAATACAAGGATCAAGTGTGAATTTCGAAATATATTTGAGAATTATGAGCTATGGTAATTTAAATGTAAAAAATAGATAGAATTTTATGGCTTGGTGGTCGTAAGCGTTGAGTCTTTGCATCGGTTACATCAGTCGCGGGTTCGAATCCCGCTGGAGGCCAGCTTGTTTGTTGTTTGTCCAGTCGAGAGTAGTCCGTGCTGCCACCCTCTCTTTCTTCTATTAACTATCTAAATCTCTATACACATGGGCATCACATCGGGCCAAATATGGCCTATGTATAACCGTATAAACCTACCTACCTACCTAAGTCTTGAAGCTAATGTTAAAAATAACGCTTCAAAAATTTGTACAAGGCCAACAGGGCCAATGAGTCGACCAAGAACAGGTTTTTGATACTTATACTTTCTCAGATTTTGGAAATATAATTACTGGAAGTTAATGTTCTGTGAGTGGCAGTTAATTACACTTAGAAAAAAATCGACTTGCAATTTTGAAAATCACCCTAAAGTAATAATTCTTAAAATAAGAAAAAAAAAAATAAAATATGAAAAAAATAAAATAAGATCTGAGTGAAGATGTTAAAATCAAATACAATACTTGAGTATTGAGTATTGAAAAGCTAAATTGAATTATGCAAGTCTTAAGTTAGAGTACTAAGAAAATTATAAAATCGTAGATGGAACTGAACTAATTTACGTTGCTCCAAAATTCGAACGCATCAATCTCGGTACAATTCTCTTTCCTTTACACATAAAAAAAATTATATTGCATGTTGATTGAAAAATAACACACTATTTCAAAAAATTATTTAAAATAAAAATACACGTTCTTCAAAAATACAACAATAAGTGTATATTAAATGCCATATTAATATTTACATTTAATAAAATGAAACAGTCTAGATTAAAATAATGTTCTATATCAATTTTATAGTTATTAGGAAACATATAATTACCTTGTAGAGCCCCCAGAGCGAGAGCAGACAGTACGAGATAATGATGAACCACTTGAGAATTGGGGGAAAGCACAGCGTTGTCGCCGTGACCAAAGGCAAAGCACCTAAAACCAAAAAAAAGAAAAGAGAGAGCAATAATTGCTTGAGAGACATGAGAAGTCAAAGCCGAAGTCGAAATCGTTGTCGCTTCCGACAAAATTCGCGCGTCTCAATCATCAACGGAAGCTAACCGAAGAATCAGTTGCAAAGAGACTCTTGCGAGGCAAACAACGCAAGATGAGAGCTACTATATCCGCTTCCGTCAGCTTGCTGTTGCTGGTAGCTGTGGCAGCTGTTGTTTGTGCTGCGGCTGTATTCGAGGAACTTAATATCAACACACCATTGGCACATGAGATTATGCGGCAGGCGAAGACCGCTGGCATGCGCTCCTTCATGAATGAGAGTGTGGCGCCGTGCGATGATTTCTATGGCTATACGTGCGGTAGATTTATTCAGATCGATGCGGCCACAAAGGATACGTACGTCAAGGACATATTTCAGACACTGGACACAGGATATCAGCGCCGCTTGCGTCAGCTGCTCAGGGAGCCCAAGATGAGCAACGACAGTCCCACAGAGACGCGGGTCAAGTATTTCTACGAGTCCTGCCTGAATACAAGAACACTTAAGTTAACTCAGCGACCCCATTTGCTGAGCCTATTCAAAGAGTTTGGTGGCCTGCCAGCGTTGGAGGGCAATGCCTGGAATGAATCGATGTTCGAACCGATTGAAATGATGGCGCGTCTGATGAATCGTTATGGCAAAGCAACGTTGCTGAGTGTCCGGGTCCGACCGGGGCTGGCCAACAGTCAGAACAATCGACTATATCTGGGCCAACGGGATGATTTGCCCAACGCCAAGATCATTGCTTTCGGCCAGATAGTGCTGCAGGAAAACCTGAGAAAGCTGCTTGGGCTGAGTGGGGAAAGTGCACGTGAAACAGCTTCCGAAATAAACAAAGTAAATGAGGAGCTAGCACGCGGAAAAATTGAGGCGCGGGATCAGCTGCCGCCAGATCAGATGAATCGCTTGCGCCTGCTGGATGAAATGAACGAAAGCTATGGCCCGACCTTGAATCTCACACGATTTGTCCAACTCTGGCTGAAGCATGACTACCAGTTGCCGGTTTACGAGTACGTCACCAACTATTTGTGGCAGGTCAAGAAGATATTAACCCAGACGCCAAAGCGTATTTTAGCCAACTTTATGCTGTCATCACTGATAAACGATTACGATTTGGAGTCGTCTGACAATGAGGATAAACAGCATGAGCTGTGTGCGGTGCAGACCACAAAATTATTTAAAGACTTTGTGGATCACATGGTGTACCGTTCCTTTGAGAAACAGAATCCCGATATACCCGGCAATCTGCGTCAGCTGTGGCAGGAGCTGAAAGTGGCTTTTGACAACATTCTCCACTCGCCAAGCAGCAATTGGCTCGGCGAGCAGACAAGAGACGAGGCTCTGGCTAAGCTCAAGGCCATGAATTTTCACGTACAGGGATCAGGTTCTCCGGAATTCGACAACTACTATGGCGGATTGGTAATCAGCACCAATGACTACTTTGGCAATGTGCAACGTGTGCTGGAGTTGCGGGCGCTGCGTCTTCGCGAGAGTCTGCAACAAACGCCAAGCCTTAATTATTATGACGAGATCGCTTTGTCGCCAACCTATGAGGCCGAGTTCAATCGGGTGTTAATCCCGACCAGCTTTATGCAGCATCGATATTTCTTTGACGAAGTCTATCCCATGGCACTAAAATATGGCACCGTCGGCTTCTCAATGGCCCACGAGATGGCCCATGGCTTCGATGACCTAGCACGCATCTTTGATGGCCAAGGCAATGTGCGCGACTGGTGGGATCGCAATGCGACGGAGCAATTCAAGCAGCGCAGTCAGTGCCTGAGGGATCAGTTTAGTGGATTCATTTACAATGGCGCGCGACTCGGCAGGATGCAGTTACAGTCCGAGAATATAGCGGATAATGCGGCCATCCGCATTGCACATTCCGCCTATCTAAGCTGGCTGGAGCGATCATCGCTGGAAGCGGAGAAATTGCCCCAAATGTCGCATACGCCGGAACAGCTCTTCTTCCTATCGCTCGGGCAAGTCTGGTGTTCGGATTTGTGGGAAACATTGCGGTATTTTGTTGCCAGTATCGATACGCATGCACCGCACGAGGTGAGACATTATGCTATCATGGCCAACTATGATGGATTTGCCAAGGCCTACGACTGCCAGAAAGGCGACCACATGAATCCCATTCACAAATGCGTTATCTTCTGAGGATGCCCTTCAACTGATTAAAAGCTATAATTATAATCTCTGTTTGTAATGTATATTTACATACATATATATATATATATATATATTTGTACGCTTCCCGTCTTCGAGCTGTGTTTATTTATAGATTACGCTCACTTACCGAAGCTCTGGCTCACCCAGATGCCAACCATGTCCAGTTTGAGTAGCTTGTAGTAGACATTCTCGCCCTTCTCAATGTTCATGAATAGATGATAGACGAAACTGCCGCACCAAGGCGCCACCGAGCCGAATACGTGACAAAACGAAAGGAACTTATAACCACTGTCCCATGGCATCAGACCCGGTACAATGGCCAGTATATAAAATATGGGTATGGCTGCAAATACAAATGAATATCATGAGTTGAAACAGTCAATAACTTTTCGATTACATTATACTTAAAGCATAGAGATGTCACTATTAAAATATATATAATATAGAGTAATCTACTCAACTGTAGACTTGGTTTCCATACACCTCTTAGCTTAAGCTAGATTGCTCTGTGAAATCATATTCAGCGCCGACTGGCGCTCGCTCTCGCCACAAGCGATAACTGTTTGACCTACCCCAGCCCGGGACGTGAATATATAAAAAGAAAAAAAAATAAATAAAATAATTCCGCTGATAAGCGAATTCTGTTAAAACTAGCCAAAGCCTACACTGGCTGATCAGTTGAAATGTCGCCGCGATTCATGTCAGGACGGTGCTCGAACGGATCTCGCCGGCTGCTGCTGCCTCTATTCTGTTTGCTGGTTAGCAGCACTTTGGCATTGTCGGCAGACAACATCACTGAGGCGATCCGCGATGATTCCACCGCAGAATATGCAAAGCAGATTATACGGCATTCCAAGGTGGCTGAAATGCAAGCCATGATGAAAACGAACATTGATCCGTGCAACGATTTCTACGGCTACGCCTGTGGCAACTGGCATCGTCACAATCCCGCCCAGCTGTTCGGCAACTTAATTACAGATACGTTTCGGATTATTGCGAAGGGATTTGAACGCCGCCTGCAACGGCTATTGCATTACGGATCAATGGAATCAGATCTAGAGAAGAAACTGCAGAGTTTCTATCAATCCTGTCTGTTAAGTCATAAGGATGACATCCACTATCGGCTTGCGCTCCAGAGCATCTATCGCGAGTACGGCGAACTGCCCCTGATCGAGGCGGAGAGCTGGAACGCTTCCGAATTTAGTTGGTGGCGCATCGTTGCGGGTATACAACAAAAATATGGAAAGAAGATAATTTTGGCCGTCGACATTATGGCCGACATTAAGAATCATACGGTGAATCGGATATACTTGGGTCCGCCAGACAACGAGCAGCCAATCCACTTGTCTAATACCCTTGAGGATTCAAGCATGGCCACGGAACTAAAGCAGTACTTTGACATTAGCTCCCACTTGGCTAAGCAGACAGCAAAAGAAATGAACGACCTGGAGCGAAACCTGTCGACGGGTGGCATTCAGGGAACTAGCCTGGAAGATGATCTAACGTTATACACCGTGTCTGAACTAGAGGAGAAATATGCCGAGTATATGAACATGACCGAGTTTCTCGGTCTAATACTCGGCCACGATAATGTGCCAGAGCAGATATATATCTACAGTGAAAGCTATTTGAATAACACATTGCGAGCACTCGAGGCCACGCCCACATCCACCATCGCCAACTATGTGCTGTGGCAGCTGCTGGAAGAGTATCGCATTGATGCGCAGCCCGACAAAATGCGCACCTGGTGCACGGACCGAACCAAGACGATCTTTGGCAAGCTCGCGGAGCATATTATGTATGATCGCTATCGCAGTCCCGAAGCCGAGGCCGAGGTGCACAGCATGTGGCTGCAGATACGGGACACGTTCCGCCAGGAGCTGGCAGGTGACAAGCTGGACTGGATAGCGAATAAGACGCGCCAGTTGGCTATTGAGAAACTGGACCATATGCACCTAAAAATCAACTCCTATGACGATGAGAACTTTGAGACACTGTACGGTAATTTAACTGTGGACAGGCTGAACTATGTGCGCAATGTGCAACATGTGCTGATGAGGGAGGCTGAGCGCAGGCTGCAACGGCTGCACAATCCACCCACCTCGCTGGAGGCCACCGATGTGCTGAGCTTTACACCCGCCTACAACATACTGGAGAACAACATTACGATTCCGGTAGCGTTGCTGCAGCCTCGCTACTTCTGGGATGAAAACTATCCGCAGGCGTTGAAGTATGCGACACTGGGTAATTTGCTGGCGCACGAGATGACGCACGGGTTCGACGATGAGGGGCGCAAATATGATGCCAATGGTAATCTGGCGCCCTGGTGGGACGACAAGTCACGCTATGAGTTCGAGGAGAGGCGCAAGTGCTTCCAGGCGCAGTATCATGCCTTCAAATACGGCGGTGCCCGCCTGCCGGAAAGCATTGCGCAATCGGAGAACATTGCGGACAATGCTGGCGTCAAGTTAGCCTACAAGGCCTATCAGCGCTGGCTGGAGCAACAGCCGCCGGCAATTGTCGAACGTGAGGTTCTGGCCGGCCTCGAGCTTAACAATCGACAGCTGTTCTTTGTGAGCTATGCTCAGATGTGGTGCGAAGATGTCCAGTCCTTGTTTAAGACATCTGTGGCAACGGTGGACGATCATGCTCCGGGCATGTATCGTGTCATCGGCTCATTATCAAATTTCCAAGAGTTCTCCTGGGTCTTCAATTGTTCGCAGCAGGCGTTCATGGATCCGGAGTATAAGTGTAGCATTTACTAAGCCACTAATTTTTAAAAACATAACCAATTTCTATGTATTACGATATATATATATATATATAAATACATGATTTATATCAGATTTTGGTGCTTTATTAATTTGAATATTTTTAAATCAAATTTATGGAATACATAAGACACTTCCGGCTGGGATTCAGAGCCGTCTCGTTTGCACACTTAAAGGCACTGGCAAATGCTTTAAGATTGGCCAGAGCTCCATGAACACGCAGGGCATTCGGAGTTCCAGCTGCAAGCAGTGATTGCTTATCCCGGAACTGCTCGTTGGCATCGTTGCAATGGAGCTGAGCATAGCTGATAAAGAAGAGCTGCTGCGGACTGAGGCTCAGCTGTGGCATAGTCTCCGTTTTGAAGGCGGACGGTGCGAGATTTGCCAAGTAGTTCCTATAGGCGAGATAGGCAAGTTGAACGGCCGTATTGTCCGCTATATTGCCATCCTGTAGGTCGGTGGGCGCCAAGTATTCCCCATCAATTCGCAATCGTTCATATTGATACTTAAAGCAGGATTTGCGCTTGCCATATTCAGCAAGCGATGCTTCATCCCAACCAGATTTGCGGTCAAAGCCATGGGCCAACTCCTGTGCTATAATTGTGCCTAGGCTGCCGTAGCGCAGAGCCCGGGGATAGAAACGTGACCATAAAAAGTTTGGCTGCAACAGCGCCACTGGCAGCACCACCACATTCTCCACGTCATTATAGGTGGAAACAGTGGGCGAAAATAAAGGCGTGGCAAACTGAGTGTTGTAGCTAAGCACGGCGCGCATATTCAATAGATATTCTCGCGGATCCAGCTCCAGTTGACTGTAACGCTCCGTAAAATTCACATTTGCATGTCCGCTGATCAGGAGGCGTGTAGCGTTCAGTTGCTCCAGCAAAACCGTCCGCGTCGCAATTGACAACCAGTCGGTGGTGGAGCTCTCAAGAGTGTCGTGGAAACTACGCTTGATTTGCAGCCACATGGAGTCAATATCACTGAGGGTGGCTGCGTCCCCGTAATGCCGATAGGCCATATTATGGAGTAGCTCCGGAAAGTGCAGCCTGGCGCTGGATAAGCACTGGGCAACGACTGGCGACGATTGCTCGTAGTAGAAGCTCTGCAGCAATTGATTAAATATATAGTTGGCCAGGACGCGTGGCGACGTATCCGTTACGACGGACTTCAGATGCTCCTGATAGCTGGCCACATGCTCGTAGAGCGTCTCCTCGGCCAGCAGTGGACGATGCAGTGCCAGTTCCACATATCGTGTTAAATTAAATTTGACGTCATATGCCAGCTCCACTGTGGAGCGTGGAAGAGCGAGCGAACCAAGTGGACGACTTGACATGCCTTTGGCCAATACCATTTCCAGTTGGACAATTTCCTGCGCTGTGCTGTGTGCCAGTGTCTCCTCGACACCCAGATGCTGCGACAGCTGTCTGGCAATCCTCCGAGCAACCGCACCACGATCCGGTTCCACAACTGGCTTGGGCGGCTGGCCAACGTAGAGGCGACTGTCTGTCTTATTTCGTGGATTTGATGCCTGCTGCAGAAGCAATAAAATATCCAGTCCATATTTGTGCTTTATGTGCGCCACGGTCGACAGCCAATCGAAATCTTCCGGAAACCACTCTTCTTCCCGACTGACCAAGACGGGCATACGTCCAAATTCAGCGGCAATCTCCAGCAGCTGTTGCCGATAATGTGGCTGCGACGTCTGCCGGAAGCGCAAGCAACTGGCGTAGAACTGTTTTAGCTTTAGCACGGCCACATCATCATTGTACGCATCCGCTGGTTGCTCCAGCAGCCGTTGTTGCTTGTGTTTATAGCCATTGGCCAGTTGCTGCAGAAAGTTTGTCTCGCGCGGCTTGGCCGCATTAGCCGGATTAATCCTTGGCCAATTGCCGCAACTGTAGGCATAGAAATCCTCGCAAGCGTCCAGTTCCGGCTGCATATAGCTGCGCATCTCAGCGGACTTGGACAGCCGCATTATGCGTTGAACGTAGGCGCTATCATTATGCTGCGATATGGGCTGCTCCTGCAGCTGCATGTGTGTGTCCACCTCCGGTTGCGACAACAAGTGCCCATCCACAACACAACCACACCGCCAGAGCAGGCAGCGAGCAATCACCACACTGAACCACCACATGCGTTTCATGGCTAAAGAGCGACTAAAGACGACGTTCGCAACGCACTTTCAATCAGCTCAGCTCAGTTCAGTTCAGCTCTGCGATTGAGCTTCTCCTTATCGCCATTGACTGGTCATTGGTCCAACGCTAAATCCGAAAACAAGTAGCGCTCACAAAAGCCCATAGAGAAGGCAACGTGATTAGGTCACAGCTCACGTTGCCATTAATATATATATATATATGTGGACAGTGTTTATACTAAAGCTGTTAATTACACTTGTGCCAATTGAATGCATAAGTAAATGAAATCGAAAGATATCTAGATATGATATGTATCTACAAATAATAATATTTATACGAATATTGGGAAATTATACAGAATAGTTGTTGGTGCATTTACTCTGAGTTTAGGCCATTTTTTTTGTGACAAGCAGGAAATTAAATTTCGTTTTCTCGTCTCCCCCTTTCTAGCAAAGTGACAACTATTTAATCAATTTTATTTAAGTAACGATATTTCACATTATCACCTCCAAAGTTCTCGGCAATTAAGTGATTTATCTTTACACTGTAAATTACCGATTTTAAAATTAAAATTGATATTAATTTCATCCCAACAAAGGAAAATTAAGAAATGTAGACTGGAGTCAATCTGTCGACATTGAAAATTTACCATAAATTTAAAAAATAAACCAATATTTTCTATATTATATTTTCGTACGATATAACTTTTATACTCAGTGAGATTTTTTCGGATAATAATCAATAATATAGAAAAGAAAATATTAAATGAACAGCGAAATGATAAAATTGCGTGCAATTGAGGCAATGCGAACTTGATAGTTTGACAGCCATTGGATCGATATAATTCATAATTATATAACTGTCGCGAAGGCAGTTTTTGTTTGTTAGGAAAACTTCAATTTCAAAGCATGACGAAAGCAAGATACACTGACTCCAAGGTAAATATTTATTTTATTTTGTAGAAAAACATATGAAAGGTGTAGTGAAAAATAGTATAATCATAAAGAGATATTATATCTAATTAATTGTGAATTGTTGCTTACATAATAAACTATAAGCATGGTAAAATAATTATATAAAGAAATAATAATTTTCATTATATTGGTATCATCCCACTATGGCTTAAAATATGCGCGTTCGCAATTTGTGAAATGCCAACCAATTCAGCAAGGCTGAAATGGGATTAACTTTCGAACTCAATATTTTTCTCAATTATTAATCGCAATCTTGCGTTGGTGGGTGAATAGTACGTCATATAATATATATGTATATATATAAATATATTTGAGTAAATGTTGTTTACTCGCAACTTTATTTGCTTATTTTCAAGCGCCACTCGTGAGTGTGGGACTCTATAGTGCCGACAGTGGTAGTATTGATGAAGATAACCCCAAGGGGTCGCATGCCGGCCTCTTCTGCTCTCAATTATCAGCAATATACATATATGCATGCTGAGATCTACTCTATATTTTGTTGAAATGTTGCGAGTACCGCTCAGTCATCAGTTATGAACACAATAAGAAACACCGCCGCCGCAACGTTTAAGATGCGAATCCAAGTGAGTCACACACTTTGGCTTCTATCATGCTACGCTCTGATGTTGATGATGACGCTGATCCCAAGTGTTCGGGCAGCGCCAAGAAGTGCTGATTATATAGCCGACAGCAAACTGGACGCAACGTTCATTGAGGAAGTGATGCGTCAGGCAAAAGCAGCAGAAATGGCGAACTTTATGGATGAGAGCGTCGATCCATGCTTTAATTTCTATGATTTTGCTTGCGGCAATTGGGCGCGCATCAATCCAGCCATTGGGCCGGGCCAGTACACGACGGGTCTGTTTGAGCGTCTGACGGATGGATTCGATCGCAAGGTGAAGCATACGCTGAATAGCGAAAACAGTGACCTGGACACCGACGAGGATGTGCAAGTGAAGAACTTTTACAAGTCGTGCACGCAGGTCCGCAAGGTGGACGCAAGTTATCAGCAAAAGATGAGGGACATAATTGCTGAATTCGGTGCAATGCCGGCCCTGGAAGGTGAATCGTGGCAAATGTCCCACTTTGATTGGCTGGAAACTGTGGCTCGGATCGCATATCGCTATGGCCTTGTCATTATTATGGGCGTCGAGGTAACCAAGGACTTTGCCAACAACGAGGTCAACGTGGCATACATTGGCGAGCAAGAGTTTCCGCTTGAGTCGCGCAGCATGTATCTGGATAATCATACTGCCAACTATCGCTTGGCCTATACCAATAGTATGGCCAAAAAGCTAGTCACATTTCTGGGCATGGACAAGAAGCTGGCACTTTCCACAGCCACCGAACTGATGGAATTTGAGGTGGAGCTGGCCAAGGGGTTGATCAATGAAGGCGATGGCCTCAGCATCAGTGACATTTCGCAGCTGAAAACCGTTGCGCAAATGCAGCAAGAATATGCTCCGCATTTGAATGTGGAGCGATTGGTCAACATATCGATGGGGGAGCAGATCAAAGACTCTGTGTATGACTTTAATTCGAATTATCAACGCAATTTGATCGAAGTGATGAGGCGCACATCGCAAGGCATTGTGGCCAACTATATATTCTATCGATTAATCGACGAGTTTGCTATGGATCCGGGCACAACGCATGACGATCGGCAGAGGGAATGCGTCTCAATTACCAAGAAATATTTTTCCAAGAATTTGGACAACATGATCTATCGGCGCTACAACAACAACGTCACTGCATCAGATATTGATCTCATCTGGGGCCAGCTCAAGTCCACCTTTAAGGAGAAACTGCAATCGGATCAATCTCTACATTGGATAAGTAGTCGGACGCGCCAAGCGGCAATTAATAAGCTGGATGCGATGACGCTGCAAGTGAACTCGCATGCGGATGAGGATATGACCGAGGATTTTGCGGGTCTGCAGCTGCATGCTGATGACTTTATAGAGAATCAGCGCCAGACACTTATACTGGGTGCCAGGCAGAAGCGAGAGCAGCTGCACAAACCAGTCAAATCTCTTGAGGCGGGCGATCTACTTAGCTATACGCCGGCTAACATTTTGGTGGAGAATACCATAAGGGTGCCAGTGTCGTTGCTGCAACCATATTATCTCTGGGCCGGCAGCTATCCCAATGCCATTAAGTTTGGCACGCTGGCCTCGCTAATTGGCCATGAGCTAATACACGGCTTTGACGATTCCGGTCGGAAGTTCGATGCACGTGGAAATGTGAATGACTGGTGGGACGCACAGTCCGAAGACTCGTTTGTGGACCGACAGCGCTGCTTTACGAATCAATATAGTAAATACAACTACTACGGCATCCGGCTGCCCAAGACGAAGGCACAATCGGAGAACATTGCGGACAATGGTGGCATGCGATTGGCCTATGCCGCCTACAGCAATCTGCAGAACGCTCTGGAGCGGACGGTCGAGGGGCGGAAGCAGCTACTGACGGAGAAGCTGCCCACACTGAACTACACCAAAATGCAGCTATTTTTCATTAGCTATGCACAGATCTGGTGCAATGATGCTCATGCACGTGTACGCAATCTACAGGTGTCCACGGATCTTCATATGCCCGGTGAATTCCGTGTGATCGGACCACTCTCGAATTTTGATGAATTCGCCAAGGAGTTCCAGTGTGGATTGGGCACGCGCATGAATCCCCCAAGGAAATGTATGATATATTAACTCTTTCTTTTCGAATAGAAGCTTATTTTTATAGACAAAATAATAGATACAAGTTTATTGTCTATGTGATAAACAATTTTCCAGAATATACATAATTACGCTTACAATTTTTTTTTTATTTTGCTTTCTGAACACGTTTTGTCCAAATAAAAAAAAATAAATAAAAATGTTTTTTTTTATGCTTGTAAAGCATATTAATGCTTTTTTTGTTTTTTGTAAAGTGGAAGATGAATTTCAACCAAATTGAAATTCAGTGTTCATCTAGAATGTGTGAAAATTTGTCATATTTTGACAAAGTTATGACACGAAATTGTCAAAAAGTTAAAATTGTGTATTTTTCTATTTATAAATATTACTACTTAGCAGCTCAGCAAGTTATCTGTCAGACCAGTAAAATTATATCTTACATTTGATTTTTGTTTAAATTCATATCATAATTATGCTAGTCATTTCAAATATCTTTAAACAAAATTGACGTGTTTTTTAACTGTTTAATTATCAAGCATGAAAAGTTGGATAACTTTTTATCCAAACTATCAAAATTTACATTTAGCTGAAACTTCATTTCATTGCCAGTTACTCATTTAGAATTTAAGTCGTGTTGTTTTACTTTCCCTTTCGACGGAACTAAGTTATTCAAACATTGTTCTAGTTAATTCCTTTGAATAGAAGTTCAAAGACAGCAATTTGCAATGGAATGTGTAACACACACAGAAACACACACACACACACACATAAGTCAAATTTAAACATCCCCTTCCTCACCGTAGCCACCCTTATTTGTGTCATAAGAAAGGTCGAAACAAAAAACTATTTATGGGCATAAGACTCGCATACATAGATGCGCTTGCACTTGGCTTTGAACGTGATTGTTAATGCCATTGTAACGGATCGATAAACAGAAATGAGCAACCGAAACTGCGAGCAAGGGAAGAAGAAATTGCCGGATTTGGAAACACTCACCGTGCGTCAGTATGTTGATGGTCTCGTTGTGCCAATAGAAGAGACTGAGTAGGCAGCCCTTGAATGTCTGCAGCGGACGGTAACCCTTGAGGACATATGGATTAAATTGTAAATATTTTGGCATATCCTGCCAATGGAGAAGCTCATCCAATTCGGCTACTGTGCTCCTAACTGTTGTGCCGCTCGAGCCGTTCGTGCCAGTCGTTGTTGTTGTTATTGCTGCTGCTGTTGCAGTTCCAGCTGCAGTTCCTGTGGCTGTTGTTAGTGCGTTTGTTGTTGCTGCAGTTGATGCCGTTGTTGTTGTTGTTATTGTTGCTGTTGTTGTTGCTGTTAATGGTGCTGTAAGCAAGGCAGACGTTGGCGTTGTGGAAGCGTTTGTGGAAGACGTTAATGTTGTTGTGGAAATCAATGGCTCTAGTGCTGGTGCTAATATACACTCTGAATGCCCGCAATCCCCACCAGCTGCATCCTTGAGCCCGTTCAGCGCATGAGAGTCGCTGGAGCTGGAGCTGGTGATGTTGATGTTGATGCCGTCCACAGTCTCATTGCAGTTGCCATCGTGCAATGTGCGCGCCGGCGTTGGTGGCGGCGTTGCTAGCATGGACTCGACGTTGCTGCCCAGACAGTTGGCAATATCAGCGCTTGTTGCAGTTGCAGTTGCAGCGACGACAGCGGCTGCTGCGTACGTTGACGGCGGCGGCAGCGGCTTAAGTTTGGACTTGCTGATTAGCTTGCTGGCCGTCGATTTGGCGGCTTCGGCGCTCAGATCAACGACAACGGCAGCGGCAGCGGCGGCAGCAGTGTCCATTTCCTTAAGGATAAGCGCACACTGGTTGGGGGAGACTGGGCGCGGGAGACACTTAAATTGGCGGCAACAGCAACTGAAATCAAAAGTCAGAAGTCATGAATTATAAACCAGGGCGCAGTGCTATAAAAATGCTTGTCCCCAACACACACACACACAAACACACACACACACACACTTCCGCAATCGACCTTTTATGTGTTACGTATACGCCTCGTTTGTCCTGTGCCGAAAAAGCACGTGCTTACGTACGAAAAATGAGACCAGGACAATGTCAACACATACACTCACACACGCTGCCTTGTGACCCAAAAAGGATTGCGCGTGTATTGCGATCACAAACACACACACACATTAATACATACAAACATAATATAGACAAATATATTTGCGGGTGTTTTTTTTTTTTTTTGTTTGCAGTCATTTGCCAGTTTTTGGTAGGTTAGCCGAAAGTGAAATATTTATTGTGAATCACGCGACTTGGCAAAGGCCAGGCCTATGCCGCTTGAGTAAAAATCGATAAGCTATACTTACTTCTGGCATTCGCAATTGTTAACTTTGTTGTACGGTGCAATTTAGCAAGGCAACAAAATGGCCAAGAAGCAAGAAAAACACTTAATTGCATGCGGCAGCAAAAAACTTCGTTGTGATATTTTTTGTGTATATATATAAAAATATTTTTTTTTTTCTGGAAGCGAATGAGGGGGTGTGGTGACTGGGGGGTGGTGTGAACACGTTTTGGATAACTTTAGAAGCTGCTGCTATGAACTTTGACTATGTTTGTGGCTACAACGGTTCTGACGTAGACGCCGCATTCCGCTCCGCAAAAGCCCGCTATTAATTATTTAGACATTATTGACGCGCGCAAGTGTTGATTTCTTCGTGAATAATTTATAGTTCAATTTTCCTAATTTTGCGGACACGGAGCACACTACAAGGCGGGAGACAGGCGTTGCAGCGCACGTTGGCGTAAGCACGTCAATATCTGACTGAGGATGCGAGGCACGATAACGATACCGTTATACAGAGCATTGTTATGCAATTGAATAGCCAGTATTTTCGTTGGGCGCCAACAAGCAAAAAAAGCGCGCGCGCGCACTCCGCACGACAGCTGACGAGTTTTCAAATCCCAGCAGCGTGGCAGCACTGCAATTGGATACAATGACTTACTAACACTAGCCGTTCTCTGGCATTTGTGTGGCAACATCGTGCGGCAAGAAGCAGAGCATATCAGCTGCTAACCCGCTTGGCTTGCTTGTAATTCAATTTTTTTCTAAACGTATCAGTTACAGCTCATTGTGCTGCGCTTTTGTCTCACAAACAAATTTACAATTCGTTCGAATCGAGCAACAACTTACAACTATGCAAATCATTTGTAAAATGTTAGTAAGATGCTTGCGCCAAACACCCACAATTAACGGCAAATAGCGAAATAGCGCCAAAAAGTACAGTAATAAATACATAAAGGGTTCTATTTGCCTACCACTAATGACATCGAAAAAATCGCAAGAAACATATACTTTTTTGCTTTTGCTAAATCGGCTAATTGGTGGACTGTGGAGTCGCTTATATTGGACTCGATCGCGGCTTTTAGCTCTACCAGCGACACCAGTATCAACAACAACGCACGCGCAAAAAGAGGAAGAGGTAAGATAATTACAAGCACAAAAACACCATAAGATATGTTATTTTCTATCGGCATATCTGAGGAAACATACTAAGGCATGTGCGGATTTATGTATGTGTGTGTGTCGGCATGTCTGTGAGCCGTTGCGGCTACCTGCTGTTGCTGGCTCAGGCGATATCCACTGTGTCCAAAAAAAAACTACCGAGGCAAATAGAGACAAACAGCTGCTGCGATGTTGCCACATCTCGGAATAAATTTTTACACATGCAATTAAGTAAAAAGAATACGTAAATTTGACATAAATGCAAATATATATACAAATTCAAACAAATCGCGCCTGATAAGCATATATGTCATATGTTATATATATAAACATAATTTTATCGCTTGGCTGCAATTGAATTTAAAGCAAGTTGGCAGCCCGATAATTTGCTATGACAAGATGGTAGCACTCAGCAGACGTGGTGAATTTAATGAAAGTGACGTGAAATATGTGTAGAAAAAACACAATTTTCATAAAAAGAAAATCTTAACAGTAAAGAGATTTGTGTACCTTTGAGCCTAAAGAACCGTTTCAAATTAAGCTAGAGTCTGTAATTGTAACTCTGCAGTTAACACATGTGTGCCAAAAGTGTCCAGCAAGCAAAACAGGCAGCTGCGTAAATTCGACTGACGCTTTGTGCAGCTAGCAACAACAAAATACAAATACATACAAAAATCAATTTTCGCGCTGCTTTTTGGTTTTTTGCTGGAGTAGCAGAACAAGTTTAGTGTGCTCCACAATCGAGAAAAAAAACTAAAAATCAAGGTATGCTCAGCACGCTGTCCTCTGCTCCTCTTTGTCCAAGTACAGGCAAAAGTAAAGCCCACACACACACACACATATTCACTTACACACGTGCATCACATATTGCAATTGAAACAGACACACATGCATACATATCCGCACACACGTACAGTGATACTCACCTTTGACTGAGGTTTAAGCAAATGTTTTAGCTCTTCACCTGAACTGAGCGTGTGACGTAGGCACAATGTAATTTTGTGTGTGTGTATGTGTTTGTACAAACAAATTTTTGTCATATATGAGAAAAATATATACATATAAATATATAAAATTATTTTTATGTGAATTTACAGATGCCACGGACTAGGCGACGCCATCACTCGAGGGATCGCTCCTCAGCCGGCACACGAGACAAACGTAGACGACTAGATACTGGTGATCTATCGCCACCCTTAGCTGAAGCGCCTTCGCCGTAAGTTTTATATTCTTATACAATATACACATATGTGTGTATATGTGTGTGTATGCATATGCATATGCCTCCCGGGGCAAGTATTGCTCAATGAAAATTGATGCATATGCATTCTCATTATTTTGTTGCATTATTATAACTGTGACATTTTGTTCTCTATAAATAGTCCGCGCATAACCAAAACACATCAAACCCGATCGGCAGCAAAGCGTCGGAGGCATGAGATTGATGCAAACACATCCCATATATCTAAGGAGCCGACGTGAGTAACACAAAATTCAACAATTTCTTCCCGTTATCTATAGCATTTCATGATTATTGAATGACTGTCCTACTATCTTATAAGCAAAGTGTAGTTGCGCATTTTCACAAACCGAAAAAAAACGTTTCTATCCGATATGATATTGAATTATTAATATATTTTTATGGTCAAAATTTAAATTTGTCTCTGTTTATGATTGTTGCAAACTGAGCAACTCTTCACAAAACGATTAACAGCAAATTTTGATTTAAAAGAAACATATAGATGCAAATTGACATGAACTAAATCTTACTCAATGATTTTTAGATCAAGGATCATAATGTGGCTTGTTCTTCTATAAATAAGTTAAGATACTGATGCTGGAATGATTTGCAAAGATTAGACAAAGAAAACCAATATAGGAATTGCGGATCGTATTTTTATATGTATCCTCATCAAGAGAGATTTGTTGTCCTGCCCACGCAGTTTCTTTTGTCTCCTTTTCATTGCTGAGTAATAGCTTTTAAATGGACATTTCTTTAATTTGCCAATGCGGCAGTAAAATGCACGTAGCAGCCAAGTCAAGTAGTCCCAGTAAATTTTTGGGCCATATAAGGCAGGTGAAATCGGCTGTTCGTTCGTTCCTGTAAGTGTTACAAGTTGAGATTAGTGGCTGAAGAGTCATTCGCAGGCAGTCTCCTTAGTCAGCTTACTTTAGATTTACGCGACGATTGCGACTTCTTTGTGCCAACTGCCAGCTGCCAGCTGTAATTAACCCGCTTCAGCTTTGGCATCTCATCTGATCAGTGTGTAGGCGTCAGTGAGTCCTGCCCCGTTGCATTTCCTTGCATGTTGCAGTTGATTTAATTTATTTGCTTGCGTATTTAAAACATATTTGCATATTACTCAAAGCAACGCAGACAGCGACAATTGAGGCGCGACGTTGTCGCATTTATTATTGTTATTGTTTTGTGATTTTTTTATTTTATAAACTTGGCCTGGCCTTTTTAGGCATGGCCTCAACCACGGCCGCAGCATCTGCTGTCTGCTCTCCCCCGTTGACATATCTTGGCTGAGAGTGGCTTAATCAGTGTCGCGTTTTGCAATTTTATTTGCCACTAACAGCAGCAGCAGCAACAGTGTCGCTTTCTTTGTCGTAAACTTCTGGAATTCATGCGCAACAGTCGCCTTGTTTATTAACCTTTTAATTTTTGCAATAAAACCCGCTTGCCAAGTGTTTACCAGTACCAGATTAATTGCTCAAGCGGTGGCTTGTCTCATTTGCCTCATTACTCATCCGACACCTTGCAACGCGGAAGTGTCAACGAAAAAAAGCAGCTAACCAACAGTCAAAGAAAAAAAAAAGCCCGACGGTAAACAATTGCTGCCTAAATATTAAAAGAAATGGGAAACCGTTAATGATTTTCGATTTTATAGTTCAATATTGTATTCAATATATCGTTTTTTAAAAACATGACAACCAAATATTTTGAGTAACAAGAAAATCTTAATCGGAGCATTTACAGTTTATATATCTTATATGGGTAAATGAGCAACCATCTGAAATACATTATTTCGTTCGCAAAGACAAAGAAAGCTTTATTTATTCCAAGAATACGAATAATGAGAAAAATTAAAGATGTTTTCTTCACGTTGTTTGGACTACTAAATTATACACTGTCTTGCCCATTTTGGGTTACAGGGTATATAAATTATACTCAAGTGTCAAAACGTTCGTGCCGCATTTCCGCTATTTATTGAATTTTGCTGTTGATTTTTTAAACATATTTACAATTTCAATTGTTTAAATGTATTCATTCTGTGCGTGTGTGTGTGAGAGAGCAGTCAATTGGGCACACGCACAGCGTACGGGTTGCGGCGAATTCGTTTTGCGGCGGTTTGGCTTGGCTGCCGTTGGACACGATCAAACTGTAAACTGGAAATGTGCGCGCAGCAGCGTCGACAGCGGCGATGTTTAGCAGCAGCAGCAGTAGCAGCGAGCAAGCAACCGCGACAACCGACACTTGTTCGCTGCGGACTTGTCGCACGAAAGCTCAGTCGCAACGACAACTTGCAAGCGAATGGAGGTGCTGGCTTCGGACGACGCCGCCGTGCAGCCTCAACATTAGCAGCAACAATAAATACAACAAACAAACAACAACCTAGTGCGCCTTTATGAAAGAAATGTAAAAAAAAAAATAGAATACAAAATTGTGTGCTTACAATTTTCAACAAATGCAGCTGTCAAGTGTGCAATATGTGTGTGTGTTTAGTGTATATTTAAGTAGCTGAAACAGCAGCAACAACAACAATAACAACTTTTGTTTAAAGCGTCCTGTAAATGAACGTGTTTCTTGTTTATCGTTAAGCAATTTCTATTTCATAATGAGAATATAAATTCATAATTATTTTCAATGCTGTATGCCAAACACGCAGGTTTTCTTGGTTGAGTTAACTAACTTTTTGATAAGATATGACGGAGACGCCGTTTAGACGCCAACCAAATAACTACGTACAAAAAAGAATATATATAAATATATTCATTGAGTATATTAAAATTGTTGCTGTTCTTATCGTAAGCGGACATGCTAATAGCAACTGGTTGCAAAAGGGATTTCCACGCATTTCCGATTTTCGAACTCTCTTCGTATTACTCACGTTTCGCTTGCTGTCGTCACTTGAGTCATTAACCAAGTTAACAACAAGCATAACAACAACAGCAGCAGACGGCAGCAGCTGTAGCTGCCGCAACAAGTTGTCAGTTGGTTCAACTTTTGTTGACCCGTTTGAGTTTCCTTTTCTCGAATCAGGTGAAAAAAATAAATAAAAGAGTAAAAATTGTGAAAACTGGTCTTTGTGGATAGGACCTGTTGTATATAGCTTGTAACTTGCTGCGCTTGCCACTTTCTACCAAAGTTTTATAAATTGCATAAAGCCATAAAGCCAAATAAACTGGTTGGTCTTGACGTTGTCGTCGTCCTATCAATGAACTTGTCAATTGGATTTGCTATAATTTTTTCTTCGGTTTTTGTGTTTTTTGCTGACGCGTTTGGTGGACAGGCAAAATCGCGGCTAGGTTCAGGGTTAGTTTCGCAGCTAATTACATTTTTGCAACGTTGGTTGACATGTGTGCAACAAAACAGCAACAACAAATGCGGCCAAGCCAAGAAGTCGCACAAATGCAATCGTGGGGCACAGCTCAGCTTTTGTGCTCGTCGGGGTGATTGGGGTCCGGTGGGGTGAGATGGCAGGTTGCGCTCTAAACTAACTGACACGAACAAAATTCATAAGCCAATGAGAACGTGTTAATTACACAAAAAAACAAAAAAGAAAAAACTGCTCGATAATTTATTGAAATGAAATGAGTTAATAGTTGAACGGTGCGGGAGGGGTTTGGGTTTGGCAGCGGAGCGTGTGTATGTGCACAGCATTGAGAATTCAATTGAAATAAATTGCGCCATCTTAATAATGTTGCAGATACAAAGAT
Organism: Drosophila kambysellisi; assembly: GCA_035042185.1. Lineage (NCBI taxonomy): Eukaryota > Metazoa > Arthropoda > Insecta > Diptera > Drosophilidae > Drosophila > Drosophila kambysellisi. The sequence continues at coordinate 1,766,825 of JAWNLS010000855.1, forward strand.
AAAGATAAAGATAAATAGATGAAACAGAATTAAAATTTCGCGCTCGCGTTTAAAGTAAATGAGATTCAAACGTTTAAATTTTAACGCCAACAACAATAACAACAGCAACGTTTGTCAATGCCAGAAACAGCAGCAGCAAAAAGAAACAACAACGATTTGTATTAACAACAAAAACGACAAGCGAAACGATCAAGCTAACAAAATGCCCATCGTGGGACAGCAATATGCTAACGGCTTCCGTCCGTATAGCTCCTTTCGAGTGCCTCGTGGCAGTTGTGGCTACAACAACAGCAGCAACAGCAACAACAACACAAGTGGCAACACTGGACAACCCCTAAGCAGCAATGGCGCCAATAGACCAACAGCAAGAACAACAGCAGCAACAAGGGCGGCAGCAACAGCTGGCAACAGCAATGGCAAACACAATGCAGCCTCGAGCTCCACCTGCTCCTCATCATCGTCGTCGCTCAATCAGCAGCAGCAGCAGCAGTTGGGCGTTTCGAACGGTTTTAGTCGACAGCAGCCCTGGCGCAGCAGCTACTGCAGCAGCAATCGTCACAGACTGCCAGAGACACAGTTGTCGCCGCATCAGCAGCAGCAACGGAACGTTAAACCATTAACACCCAAGCTAATTAGGCGCATTGAGAACACCTGTGCCAGCAACTCAGCCAGCTCTCGCTATGGCAAACCTCGAGCACCAGCGCCACCAGCAAATCAGCTGCTGCAGTCTAGGAAACAGAATCCGGCAACGGCAACACAGCAAGCGTCGGCTGCTAATCCTTCACAGAAACGCGCATATCAGGCCACAAATGGCCGTTGCGCCAAGGAGAACTGTCCTACAACGACGACGCGGAATACACAGCGTTCTAGCAAGAATTATCCAGCGCCGTTGCCGCCACAGCAGCCCCAGCAGCAGCAGCAGCGCAAGCAACCCAATGATCTCATAGGTGGGAAGGCCACACAGTTGGCGCAGCGACGGCAGCTGCCGGCAACGCCCAAGCTTAGTCTGAGGCAGCGTGCTGCGCCAGCCGAGGGCGGTGGCTCATCGACGGGCTCAAGCGATTCGCACGATTCGCCCAAATTGAAGAAGGCCTTCTCCAAGAAGTTTCCACAAGGACTGCCCTTTGAGGATGAGTTCTATGGCCATCGCAATCGATCCTATTCGCAATCCTCAAGCAATTACAGTTTCTACAGTTCGGTGGGTGCACAAACCACCACACCCCATGACGAAGATGACGATGAGTTTCAGCGCAAACCGGCCACAGATGAGGACCTCTATGTGGACTTCTCGAAGGTGGTGCACAGCCACAAGCAGCAGCGACAATATGTGCCGGCCAGCTCCTGGATACGCGCCTCGCCCGATCAGAACGAGCTGTGCCATCGACCCCCTGCTACTAGTCACAATGGTGCTGCTCCACTCCACTCCACTCCAACCCAGCAGCGACGTAAGAGCGCCAAATATGCGCGCTCCATGCACGAGTACCTATATAGCGATGATGCGAAAAACACAACGACAACGACAACAATGACGAAGCATCGACTCTCGGTGGTGGATGAGCCCGAGGATGGTTACTACAGTTATGCGGCGGGCACACCCGAACCTCAAACGCCGCCAACGCCTCGAACGGACATTTATGTGGCCGCAGCATCGTGGGCACCCAAGCCGCTCTATCCCGACCGCGTTTTGCTACCAGCCGCTGACAACAACAACAACAACTGCAGCAATAACAATAGCAATCTCAGGCATAGTAGACATCAACAGCAGCAAACGCGACGTCGGTCCGAGCACTTGGGGTCCACGACGTGTGAGTATAAGTGAGTATCTCTTAAAATTACCAGCAGCAGCAGCAACAGAAACTTAAGCTTTAGCATGCGGAAACAGAAGATAGACAGACTCAAGTACCAGAGGCTGCCTAGCTGGTTCTTGCTGCTGGTGCTGACTAAGCGTTCTGTCAGCACTTAAAACTTAAGTCGTTCCTCACATTTGTTGACAACAGCGCGTCGTTTATTCTACGGTTTCGGTCCGCTCAAGATCTCTCTTTATGCCAAATTTGGTCAAGCCTGCCGCCCCTACTTATAATACTTAGGAACGTCGCTCAACTCATTAAGCAAACTAAGCGCCGCTTTTGAAACGGTATGTTTTGGCCAGTGCTTAAAAGCGTTTTAATGTTCTACGTGCCGCCGGCGCAGCTCTTGGCCTTCCACGAGTCTCTGCCTGGAGTGCCACACTTCAACGATCGGTTTGTTCAATTCTCTGTTCAGTTTTCGGTGGCCTCATTAGCAATATAAAAATTGTAGCCAGCCGAGCAGATGCCGAGAACGCTCTGTATGTGTAAGGATTGCAGACATTTTTGTTGATTTTATGCTTTATTTCTATTTCCTATTCAAATATTTTTTTCCTAAAATTTAAAAGAAATATGATTTACCTTAAGCTTCCTTCATACCTGCTACATCTTATACATAGTTTGCCATATAAATGAGTTGGTCTATGAATAACATTTTTATCACATATTCTCCCAATTCAAACACATAGAAGTGATTATGATATCAACATTGTGTCGAAAACTTTTCATTCTCAGAAAACAATATCAAATCGCTGACATAGAAATGACTTGAAAATTGGGTGCTATAGTTTTTAGCATACCATAAAAACGGCTCACTCTAATTTAAATTCGGGTTATATTAATTCGGGCATCATTCAATCTAACATTCTAAAACTATCTTTTAGCTTAAGTTTATTTAAGTTTAGATAAATAATGGAAAATATTTCCAAATCAAATGGTAAACAAAAATGTTCTTGCTTTCGTTTCTCGGGACTATAATCCTTTTGTGTTGTTGACTCTTATTTCAAATATTTGGCCTGCAATTATGTCATCAGCCGTCCCAGATCGCGGTCTTTTCGGCTTACCCCTGCCGCTAATGGAGAGGTGGATTATAAGAATAAAGTCTTGGGAGGGGCTCAAATAGTTCAGATATGCCATAGTCATGGCTTTTGTTTCAGTTGCTTTGTGTACAATTTTGTGCTTCTGTTTTGCTCTCGGTCTCCGGTCTCCGGGCTCGGGCTCGTTTATCTTACGTTTATCGCGCTCCAAAACAAACCGGACTTGTCTCCACAGTCCATATACGCTCATAATCGATGCGACTACCGCCGGCAGCAGCAGCAACAAATGCAACAACAACAAAACAAACAACTAAAGCAACAGCAACAACAACAAGAACAATGAAGTTGACTAGATGCTGTCTTGACTTTTGAGCTCACTATTCTCAAACAGTTCCGACAACTGCAAGGCAGGCCGAAAATTTACACATGCAACGTTTTAGTGTCTGGCCCCTTAGGCAGCTCCCCTCGCCACCTCTTCCGAGCATATAGAATCGCTGTTGAAACCGCAAATGTTGGAGAAATGTTGTTGCTTATGCGAAATGATTTATATTGGTTTTATTGACTTCCTATAAATGCAGTCAGCCAGCCAAAAGGTGATTGACTACAATAACAAAAATGAAAATAATAATATTAATAATACAATCTTTGCGATCTGTTTTCGCTTACTTCATAAAATTTCGTTACTTCCTTTTTTGAGATGTTGTTTTGTGTTAATGTTGATCGAACAAACGACTGAAACTGAGGGCAGCAGCGGCCATTTGCCAAATTTTGTTGTGCTTTATTTTTTTGGCTTGTTGATTTTTGGTTAACTGTTTGTTTGTTTTTGTTAACTGTAATGGCCGGCATCGGAGTGTCCGGCTGGCTGCCTGGCTGGCTGTGTACATTGTTGAGCATGTGGAGTGAGTTGAGCAGTTGTTGTACAGAGCGTGCATAGAGTATACATTACATTACGTTCATTGAACCGCGCAAACGCGTACGATCTCTGCTTGAATACAGACCGACGACGATCAACTTGGCTGACTCTGACTCAGCCCACTGTTGCTCCTGGACATGATCGAGCCAAGCGGCTGCCCCTGACGCACAAAGCAGCAGCCACTTGACAGTTGCCATATCTCTGCATCTCACTCTCTCTCCATCTCTGTCTGTCTGCTGCTTTATTTGCAGTGCTCGCAATTTGTTTGATCGCTTTTGCTGTCATTGCTTGCTGTTTGCGCAGACGCAACCATTGACCTTGGCGTTGGGCGAATTCAAAGGCTCGCCGCGACGCCCTCGTTTCGCCTCGCTTCGCCGCCCTGTTTGATTTGCATAATGCCGTTACTCATGCGGCCAACACGATTTCATATTTCATTTAATATACATTCTTTACATCAACTCTTTTTCTTTAAATATTTCTTGTTATTTTTACTTTATTGTATGTAACGGCACTTCGCTTTGTCATTTATGGCTACAACAACAACAGCACCATTGGCAACAGTTGTTGTCATCGCATTCGGTTTTAGCCCAACGACATACGCCAAAAATTCCGGTTTCTCATTATGTTTTACTTTAAAAATACTGACCTCTACTTTAATCAATGTTGATAAAATGAAATTCTTAAAAGTTATTCAAGTTTTGCCAATCAGGTCTGCTTAATTATCTATGCGTTCCGTTCTAAAAATCTATAGAAATATACAAAGCAAATAATAATTAATGGTATCCAAAACTTGACTCAACTTTGGAAATACAAGCAATTCAACCAAAGGGTTGTCAGTCTTTAGTTTCTGATAGCATCAATTATTAGAATTATAAAGTATTAATGTGCAATCGATATCGATAAATTGGTACGTGAATCTAACAAGCTAATTTTTGTATGTTGTACAATTTTTCTGTATAATTGCAATCTACGCCGCATAAGTCACAGTGACGCATGCGAACACAGTTCAATGGAAGCACAAAATCGAACAATAATAACAAATTATTAACGCTTTTTATTATGCATTTGTTGGTTGGCTTTTTTTTGAGGATGGCGGGACAGAGAAGTGGGTACAACATTTGTACGGTATGCGTTTGCTTAATGTATTTATGGCATTTTCAGGGTCAGCACATATAAATTTCTCGCAACGCAGCAAATGTTTGTCGGCAGCTGCTGGTGGGTTTAAAGTGTCTCAGCTCTCAGCTGTGTGGCTGTTGGTGGTGCTCTATGTAAATCATATGAAAAACCGGTTTTTGAATGATTAATTTCATAACTTAAAGAAACAATTCTCACGTCTCGATCGCAAAAGTCTTCTTAGCGCATTCAAAACGATTTGACAGTTGTTTAAATTGCAAGATTAATTTATCTCGTTCATCTGACAATCTTTACAAATTCCAAGTTCAAAGTTGGTAGTCTGCATTTGCTTGGCCATGTACACAATTTGGTCAAGCAAAGCCGTCGTTAAGAGCATGTATAATTGCGATGCTTGTTTAAGTCAATTGGTTTCGCTGGATAACAAAAAAAAATAGAAAATTTAATTAAGCTCAAACAACAATCGGTCAAGGCCATAAGAAATCTGGTCAGAGGCTATTTGATATTGATGCCAGGCAAATAATAAGTATAACTAGTGTCTTCATAAGTACATATTACGATAACCTGGAAAAGGGGCTGGGCACAGCTTGTGAAAACTCATAGCTAATTGCGAAAAAAACTGACATAGAAATCAATGTCTTTGAACCGGTTACACTTTCCCAAGGTTCTGAGGAAATACGGGACTGCATTTATTTATATATATGGGTGTGACAGTCAATTGGATATTGCTCAATATTATTGCATCATTAAACTGTACGAAACATATCTTATATCTTATCAAGTTTCCAATATAATGCCATAACTTCTTATTAACATTCATAAATAGGCATAATGCTGCTTAACATTGATAAATGGGTCACTGAACGCGGTGTTGCCAATAAAAATACTCGTCTAGTATGTAGAAACTGAACTCGAGTCTATTTTATAGATATATCTTTTAGTTGTTATAATAGAATTCTGTGTACATAGCAACTATATTGTGTCAGCAGTTTCAGTGTTTTATCTTATCTTATCTGATATGTAACACTTTTCTTCTGATTTTGCTTCATATCTGAGTATCGATCGTTTACAGTTTAATGTGTATTCTCACCATTGAACTCATTTCATATGATTTTTTTTCTTTATTGTATTTGAAGTGTATTCACACATGTATCGGTAAAATTCAGGCAATTATCTAAGACAACACCACCCATATCGGGCAGCTACTTAATGAGGCTTGGCTTTCGTGTGTTGCAAGTGTGAACAGTTTGGCATGGCCAAAACCGAGCATATCATCATTAATATCCAATTAGAGCTTGCCATAAATGTTGCTCTTATTTGCACGCGCCGAGTCATTATTCAAAATCCAGACCAGAAACACAATGCTCCAGAATATGTTTGGTAAAGCGGCTTAACGGGGGTAGATCGAGAATAAGCCAAATAGATGAAGAAATTGTGCTGTTAACAATTAACAGTACTTTGTTAGCATAAAACTGTTATTTTCAAAATTGGTTGAGTTCTCAAACTGTCTCACAATAACAGGGGTCTGTTAAACACTAGTAACAATCTGTTAACATAGCAGCGGGCAGCAGCTGCTAAAAAGTGATTTGCTTATAAATAAAATCTTTACTATTTATGTAATTGCAAAATGAATGTGTAGTATTTAAGTGCCGAATACTTATTGAGCTACTCTCGATTGAATATTGCTCTTATTAACTACCGCATAGCCATATAAGAGGCTTTTGCTTCTGATTCTGCTGCTGCTGCGACCAGACAATAAGTCAAAGATCTTTTGTTATTCGGCGGATGCTGGCCGAGAGCCAAAAAGCCAAGAGATTTGAGCCTACATACAAAACCGGGCGCTGACTTCTTGACGGTTGCTCAAGCTGACTTGAAATGAGCGGAGGCGTCAAGCTTTTTTTTATGCATCTATGCGATTACATGTGTATTTGTGTGTATGTTAGTGTGTGTGGTTGCGTGTGTGCGAGAGTGTAACGTACTTGTAGTCAAAGTCACTTTCAGCTTCGTTGCGTTCTCATAATTTTTGTGACCAAATTTAGAGGCGCTCTTGCAAGCATCACATGTGGGCGCATATAAACCGAAACCCAAATCAAATTATTATTTTTTTTTTGTCATATTTCGATTGTTTCTACAAAAAAATTAAATATAAACTCTTGAGAGCAGCTGTTTTGGCTGTGTGTTTGCCTTATTAGCATACGATCTTGTCTTCACTTCTTAGCGGCAGTGACTGCCTAGGTCAGTTATCGGTGCTTGGATCAGATCGTATCAGATCGGTCTGCTGATTCATGCTGAGATCTTGGGCTGCATGGCGGCCACTGACTTGACTGCCGCCAGCCCACCCGCACGTGGAGAGCTCGCTTGGGCGTGTCGATATCGGTTTCGCTGTTTGTACTTACGTTAGTGTGTTTGTGTGTGAGGGTTCCATTGATGTAATATGGCTACCGTTGCTGTTATTGACACAGTTTCTGGCCTCGCATTTTGTTGCCTATGCTGCCTGCCTGCCTTTGGGGTTAAGCTTAGTAATTTAAGCTGTTTTTTTTATTTTCTATTGGGGATTTGTGTGCCGTGTCATAGGCCTTGCCACTTGGCTTTTAAGTCTTGCAACGTACTCTCAAAGGCATGTTGCTAGCTGGTGGGTAGACAGCCAACCAGCCAGCCATCCGGCCAAGTTGATTAACTTGATTGGTAACGCAAATTCGCATATTCGCCAACACACACACACACAGACAGAGGTTCGCTCACCAGGTCTGGCCCAAGAACCCGACGGGGGGGAACAAGTCAGCAAACAGTCAGCTTAGTGCTGTTAAGTAGCTTTCCATGTCTCGACTCCATTTACTGTCCAATTCTCTTGGCTGGCCACTTTTTGTGCTGTGCTGTGCATGTGGCTAATAATTCGACAGTTTTTGCTGGGCGTTACGTCAAGGACGGCCATTCATCTGTTGTCTGTCGGATATGAATGTGTATACATGCATATATAAAGTATTAAGTAATTGCTAATCTGTTGAACTCGTTTATTAATTCCCCTCTCTTTGTCTCTCTCTCCGTGTATTTAATTCTCGGCTTACAGTTTTGATGACAGCCTCTCGTCTTCGCGTCGCCGCAAGGAGCGTTCGAAGCGCTCGCATCGTAAATCGCCTGCAACTGGGCGGCGGCAGCACAAGTACCGTTACAGGGATGAGGCCTCACACTCGAGCTCACGACGCCGGCATCGCGATCGCCCCAAGGATGAGCGCGACAGCGGGCGCAACAATCGCCAATCGCAAGCTAAGGTAAAAACTTTTCATTTTCTAAAACTACCTCAATCAAAACGAAGCGAACGACTTACGCTTAGCAATCAACAATGAAATTATCACATACAAAATCAAAAAAAAAAAAAAAAAAACACTGGTAAAAGGGAAATTAGGCAATTTTCATAAGCATAAAAGTTTCGCAATTTACTAGCTACGCTATTATACTATATAAGTGAAAGCGATCAAGTTTTCTTAGTGTACACAATATCTATGTATTTCTTCAGCATCTGGCATACGCTCTATGCTTGCCAATTTTTTGTTTTTTTTTGTATTTATTTTTTGTGTCGCGATTTTCAATCAGTTATCAAATCACTGCCTCGACGTGATGCTGTTTTTCAAGCGTTATTTGGAAAAGTCCCAACTGACTGCCCAACAGTTTGAGTACTCCCAAATTCCGTGCTATATCAAAATGCGTCAGTTGCCGGCACCGCGACGCATCGATCATTATCGCGATCTGTTGCTGGAGTGTTCATCGCTGCGCTTTACGCCGTACACGGAGGAGGATTGGATTGTGGTCGAGTATTTTGCCGATCACGACAGCGATTATCTTGTAAGCTGTCAAATCCATTACGCCACCTGCCCAAAAACAAACTGTTTCAATGTCTCGTGATTGTATTGCACTCACCTGTACCTTGTGACGTTAGTTTCCGTCTGTTGTTTTTTTAATTATAGGCAAAACACAAATATAGATGTACTTGTACTTGTACATTATATTCTAGTAGATTCTCTCTGAGAACCATTGTACTCACGCATCTCTTGAGGCTTATCATTTGTTGCGCTGTGCTAATTTTGTGATTATATTTTAATCAGACATAGGAATGTGAGAGGCTAAATATAATCAATCTGAACTCCATTTGTGGTTCCATAACTTGTTGCAATCAGTTGCCACAAAAAAATCGCAAAAAAAGTACATAAAATGAAGTTCTTTTGCTGAGGTTATATATGTGGTCATTATATAAATTAGACGATATGATTAATGATATGAAATCAACTACAATTTAATAGGAAAAGGCGTTGTAATTGTTTTCTGTATGTATTACACACTTAATCTAATCGTCTGAAAATGGAGCTGTGTTTCATTTTATTAAACATAACCATTTCGAGTAGTTCAAGGTGCTGATAACTCTTTAATATTGAGTGCATGTGATAAGAAAAATAAATAGAATAATCAAATACAATATTAAGTTTGAAACATCAACTAGAGCCATTAAATAATACATGTATCTCAACCTCCACGTCTATTGTGTGCAGAATTAAGATACGTTTACTTTGTCTGTCGGTGCCCCATGGTGTTGCTGGTGCAGATAATCTGCAGAATTAATTGCGCTGCCCTCGGCATGCCGCTGCTGTCCTCGTTTTTTTTTTATATGTTCAATTGATCATTTGACATTAACTTGTTGACTCACGACGGGCGGCAGTCAGTGGCCATTGTGACGGCAATTGAGTGGTTTGAGCACACACAATATTCGACTGTCGCGTAGAAGCGCGCTCGTCAAGATTCAGTACTTTCGGCAATTGGAGCAGCAGCAGTTCAGGCGGCATGCGCAGGAGACGGCGCCAACTTCAAATGACAACAACCACAATGAGCAGAACTGGAACAACGGGGAGGAGTTCGAGGATGATGCCGATAGGGCGCAGGTCACCCCCTGCTTGCTATTAAAGCGGCAACGTAATCTATTCGATTTGGTTGCACTGTGCGATATGCCCGTCAATCGTTACGCCGGCGACAATTGGATTGTCGAGGAGTACTTTGTCGATCATGACGATGACTATCTAGTGAGTGCGCAAATGAGAGCGACTAATGAGCTTGCGCTCTCTCACTCTCTCCCTCTCTCTGTCGGTCCCTTTGCATGGTTTGCATGATGCCTGCCCTACTCACAATACCACCTCCCCATCGAACATACTCACTCTCGCCCAGTCCGCCTCAGTCTCTCGCTCTCACACTCTCTCCCACTCTCTCTGGTTGGAGAGATGTTCAGTGTTTTGCGCCTGTCCGTCGACAGCTGATCGCGTTGCGCGCGCTGCTGCTCCATCTATCGCCTCTGTTTGCCATTTGCTCAGCAAGCGTTTTTCGCCGTCACCATTGGGGGAAATTAAAAATACCACAGATGAAAAATCCACTTCTCGCTCGGGATGTTTTCTTTTTTTTTTCTTCTCTGTTGAGCATTTTCCAAATCTCAAAACTGAAACAGAAACAGATTCAAATCTTCGTTTGTCGGTTGTGTGTCGTTGCCCATCGCCCGTCGGTTCGTTGTGGCCTTTAGCTAACGTGTAACGGTACGTGTTCTATACGCGACTCCTCTCTTTCTCTCTCTCTCTCTTTCTGTCTCTCTCTATCTCCTTTTCTTTCTCTGCTACTATCTCTCTCTGGCTCACTAACTGTTGCTACTGCTGCCGCGAATTTGTTTATAATTTTATGTGTGTTGCGTGTGTGCTGTGTGTGTGCGAGTGTGTGTGTGTGTGTGTGTTTAGTATAGGGAAAATCGACTAAATACATATGTAGCGATTACTTCACATGAATGTCTAATGAAAACGCATTTGGTTTCGACCAAAACCAAAAGACAAATGCATAAAAAATACATTTAAAACTAAAAAAACATTAAAAAAAAACCTAAAAACAACTGTTAAGCATCAGGCGTGACATAATCAGACCATCCAACAAATTGAAAAAACAAAATAACACAACGAAAATTTAAGTGCTTTAAAAATAAAATCGAACCAGCGCAAGAACAGGCGACAACAACGTAAACTACAAAAGTGCCGCAAACAAACATCATTAAATCTACAAAACCAACAAGTAATACAAAATACTTGCGCAAATTCACAACATTGTCTCCGCAACAGTCGCAAATTTTTCGAAATTGTTTTTTAATGTACGTAGCGCGTAGCCAAAATAAAAAATAAAAACAGGTGTAAAAAAAACTTAATTTGAAGCCTGAACTTTGCACTTTTTCGATTAGATAGATGGCCGGGAAAAAAGATACAAACACATTTATGTTAGACAACTAGCAATTGAGCATATGTGAAGAAGAGGAAGAGCAACAGACAACACACACAGCGGCCAAGCAAATCAAAACAAAAACTCAAAACTATCAAACAGCGTCAGCAACATACACGAACGAACAAAAGCAACACAAACAACAACAGCAACACAAACAACAACAGCAACACAAACAACAACAACATATGACTTACACAAATGGAACTACACACGCGTTAAATATATACTAAATATATACAAATGTATATGTGGTTGTATATGTGCATCAGAGATCAGCAGGGATTATTCATCAGACAGCAGCAGCATCTAGCGGATAGTTCCATCGTGCTGATCTTTGATGCTGCCTCTTCTTCTTCTCGCTGAGCAATTTTCTTTGGTTATTTTTGTAATGTTTGGATTTATTTTTGGTACGCGCGTTTATTTCCACAAAAACATAGCAAAAAGTCAAGCACATATTGCCCATATAAGAAATTAGACAGCCTTTTTTCTTGTTTTTCGATTCACACAACATAATGTGTGTGTGTGTCGGTGTGTGTATGTGTGTGTTTGTGTGTAATGTTTAGATTTGACAAGCAAAAATCTGCAAAACGTGCTACAGTAAAATCTTTTCGAAAAACATGAGAATTATAATCAGAAAAAACTAAAAATTATATTAAATTAAAATATTTGATTTGTTTGCTATTTTTGGAAAAGCTTAAAAGAAATATAAAAAAGAAAATGTCACCAAAGTTTATGCACAGAAATGATTTGAAAGTGAAACTTTCTAACGAATCTTAGATATAAACATTTGTTTATTTTGGGAGGCTTCACTGTACTGCGAACACACACATGCACACGTGTCTATATATTTACATATGTAGCACGTAGAATACATGACTACTGCGCCAATTTACGTGCGTTGTCTTTTTTTTCTGTTTTCTTTTTTTTTTTTTTTTTGTTAAAAATAAAAACAGATTTTGTACCGAACTGAGAGCACACTCTTGGCAGGCGAACTGGCAGGCAGGCAGGCAACTAGCAAAATGAACTATACACATATATCTCAATATATAGATATATATATATATATATACTTCCCATGCATGAGTACATATATCACATGTGTACATATATCACAGGCAGGGCCGTCATTCACTTGGACATAGATACTATATGTAGAGTCACACAGTCGCCGTTTAATCTCTCCAGCGTTCTCTCCTACGCTCATCCCATATATAGGGCAAGGTGTAGGCTTCATGTGGTGGTAGCATTTGTCGGGTGCTGCAGGCGTGTTAACCAGGAATTGGCGGGAGGTTGTTCTGCTTAAAGGTGGGGAAATGGCGCCCGGATCAATGAGCTCATTGCTGTTTACGATGTGTGATTTGTTGTGTGTATGTCGAGTGCTCAATGTGCCACACTGTTTCAGGTATATGCATCGCTTACACATAATATATGTGTATATACATACAAACACACATATATCTGCTTGTACTTGAGCGCCATTGGCATGGGAGGAAAAGTGTTTTATTTTTCCTTTTGGCTTTTCGTTGCTGGCAACTCGCTGATCAATTAATAAGTCACATCGAAACTAAACGACAAATAGCATTTGCCAAAATGCCAATGAGGCATTGACATTGAGAGTCGCTTCCCTCTTTAACCCACCATCCACCGATTCACGGATCTACCGTATCGACGATCTTCGATCTTAACAGGGCTATCTATCGAGCAGGTTTCTTTATTGCAAACGCCAGCAGCTTCGCGAGTCGCGTCGAGCAAGTCGAACCCAACGCAATTCACATTTGGATATTATATTCGCCAGTGAAAAGTTAGATAACAGATTCACACAGATACCCTACCATATACCCAACAAATATATCGCGTATTCTGCACTCGATCGCGATGTCCGACGAACTAAGCGAACTGATCGCACTCAGCTGCCCGGATCTCACTGCTCGACCCGAGGGCACCCTCGATATCCAGCGTCGTCTTAGCATCAAACAAATGACAGCCACGGAGCTGGCCAATCTGCGTGCTGCAGCAGCTGCGGAGGCCGAGGCACAGGCTCGAATCCAAGCTGAGGCACAGGCTCGTATCCAAGCCGAGGCCAAGGCACGTGCTCTGGCCGAGGCGCGGGCTCGTGTAGCCGCCGAAGTTGTGGCCAGAGCATGCGAACTTGCCGAACAAGAAGCCAAGGAGCAGCTGCAACGTGTCGCGGAGCAAAAGCGTATTTTGCAGGAGGAGCAACAAAGAAAAAAAGACGCCACGCCCAGTCCCATTTCACTGCCCAACATTCTGGACGATGCCATGGAAATGCATTTGCTTAACGCTGGCGAATGCAATCCCCGCGTCTCTGACGAATCCTCTTCGCCCCCCAAGACAAAATCGCAACTGGTCGACTCCATTGAGTTGTTGCGCATGCAGCGGGCAGCTCGCGACGCCCGCTCCCAGCATTGCAGTCGGGAGCGCAGCACGTCGCCAGCGGCGAGACATCATGAAAGAAGCGCTGCACCCGAACGTCTACACAGTTCCAGCACGTGCAGCATTGATTCTGCTCGCGCCAGTGCCAGTGGAAGTGTCAGCGTTAGTCGTCGAGGCAGCACCGCCAGTGCCACCGCAGCGGATCTGACAGCACTACCCAATTTTCCACTGTCGAAGACGGTGTCGGCTCCTATCATAACTTCACGCCGCAGCAGTCTAACTGCACTATTTCCGGGTCCATCGCCGCTTGTGGCTCCGGAGCCCACGCTGCACGTCAATCCAGAGATGGTGCCAGTTGTGGACACTCCAAGACCGGGCAAACACGAGGATGGATATCGTGATATACCAAGTGGTAAAATGGTGCATCGGACAAAGACCCCACCGCCAGTGGGTGCCAGTTTGGGCGTATGCCTCAAGCGGGTCACGGCGCCGAGCGGCTCGATTACCATCAAGCCCAAGGAGCCGAATATGCTGGGCGTGGTGTTGCGCCGGGTCGAAAAGAAGACAGTGCCACAGAAGAGCATTCTGGATGATGACCAACCATTGTATCATCTGTCCATTGTGCGCAGCGACCACAAGGAATACAAGCCGGCGCCTAAACCGATACCCAAGCCCGCACCGCCGGCGGTTAAGCCCTCGCCGGGAGGCATCCTAACTGGGCCGCAGGTGGTGCGCACCGTCAACCGTCCGGTTGTGGTGCCTCCTAAGCCGCAACGGCCACAGATAGGTGTGCCCATAACCATTACGAAAATCGAGGGTGATAAGATAATTAAAATCATAAAGATTGTTGTGCCGAAGAACAGTAAGATACCGGAACAGTATCTGCAGGTTGGTTGTCTGTCTGGTGTACGGTGTCTCTGGTGTCTGGTGAATCTGTTGTCCAGTTCTTCGTTTACTGTCAGTAGGTGTATCCTAATCAAACCCCAAATTAAAACCCCTATCTGTGTTTTCGAACTGTATTCGAATTTGCCTCGTTTTTGCTGCTGCATTCGATTTTATTATCGTTAAACAAAAACATAAAATACAAAGAACGCACATAAACACAAACACACACACACACACACACATGTATATATATATATATATATTTATATATATCCATCTAAGTTTGCTGACTGACTGTTTTATGGTTTATAGAGTAGTCAGCTTTTTAATAGAAAGCTCGACAAGCGAACTGAGCTTTGTTAAACATTTATATTGCAACGGAAATCGTTTTGTGATAAGAGTTTGGCATTGTTCTTGAGTGGAACTGGAACTGATCTTAGACGTAGAATGAGTGCTCTCGACAAAAGTAATGCAAATCGTTGCGGGTTAGAAATTTGACATTGCTTTGGGTGGAACTGTGTACAAGCACTAGATGTTGTTGGCTTGTGGTACTAGTACACAGCTCCTGCTTTCTGCTCCGCAGTTGCGCGTGCTTTTCTCCAGTTACATAAATGAGTCAAGATGCTGGCAAGGCCAACGCCATCAAATCAACTCAGTCGGAGGCACCAAATGCTGCGTGCTGCCCCAGCAGCAGCGCCGCAATGAGACCAAGTGAAGAATCATTCGCGTCGTCATCGTCGCCAAACATAATGCAGAAACCAACACCGCCGCCCGCGAGCGGGCAGCAGTCTTTCTTTCATGTCGTTTCGCCACAGTTCGCGTCCGTACTCTCCTCCAGTTTGCCGGAAACAAAGTGCGCGGTTCGTTCGCCCATCTCGTCGCCGTTGGCGCTGCGCAAAAACCGGCCACTGTTGCCAGCAAGTCCCAAGTCGACTCCGCCGCTGCCACGCAAACATCATCCGATGGCGTACAATGCGGCCACAGGCGCCATCACAACGCCGTCGCGTACAATGGCCACCATTGCGAGTAGTCCCGCCTCGAGTATATCGCTGTCGTCCTGCAGCACGCCATCCTCGTCACCGCCGCCACCAGTGCCGTGTCGCGCACCCAAGCAGAAGCCAAACAACAGCGCTAAAATTCCCGGTGAGATCAATCTGGATAAGCTGTTGCAGCAGCAGCAACAGTTGGAGGAGAAGTCGGCGGCGGCCACTAGCAGTGCCAAGCAAGATGCTAATTTCTATGACGCCGAGATCGAGATGATGAACAAGTATTTGAAAAGTCTGCCCGACTACAGTGAATTGGATCGCAAACTGCATCAGGAGTTCCAGGAGTGCGAGGACCTCTATGATCGGCTTAAGCGCCAGCAACAGCAGCAGCCATTAACCAAATCCAATTCACATCAATCGATGCCGCTGAAGTCGTCGCATCCCGCTCTGTCGAGCGCTGCCAGCGCAGGCCTCTCCAAATCGTCATCCATTAATTTTACCAACAACATGACATCGAATCGAGCACCTCGCCTCGCCTACCCCTCAATATTTGCCCAGTCGAGCGGCAGCGAGCTACCCAAGCTGCAGCGCAGCATATCTAGCTCCAATATGCCCATGGGCACACCCAATTCGGGTCCGCTGCGCCCACTGGACCACCAGAAGAATAACCTGATGACCGACTCGAATTTGTCGCTCAACAAACAGCTTATGAACGAATTCTGGAGCGAGAATCTCTGTAGCTCGCAGAAGCGTCAGACGCCAAAGCGCACCTTTTGGAACTATGAGAAGATCTGCGGTGCACAGCTGGGCGATGCTGGACAACCGTTCAAGGTGGATGCGAAGACGGCCAAAAAGCTGGCCATCTTTGATCCCACAGTTGCCGAGGCGGCACAGAAAGAGTTGCAGAAACAGCTGCCGCAGGCGGCACAGCAGTCGCTGCCGTCGAGCCATCGCCTACAGAAGAACGCCTCGTTGTCGCATTTGGATCTCAAGGTCAGACAGGCCGTGACCAAGGATGATCTGTACAAGCTTATCGTTTGCAACGAACAGTCGCCCACGTCTGCGCCATTCACCAGCCGAGTGCCCGTTAAGCAACCGCAGCAACTACAACAGCACCAGCAACAGCAGCAACAACAACAACAGCCGCTGGCGGCAACTACCACTCAGCTGCTCAACAAAAGCGTTTCCATGACGCATGTGCCAGGAGGTGGCAGTCAGGCGGCAACGCCGCTGTTGCGCAGCTCCAGTCGCACACACATACCCTGCTACATGAAGCATTTGCCATCGCTGACGCGCAGCACATCCAACTCGGCTATACTGCTGCCCACAACAACACCGACAACGGCAACAGCAGCAGCTGCAACAGCAACAACAATGCAGCCGCCAGCCCGCAAGGAGCCACTGCCACTAAAGCAGCAACAATCTGCTGCAAACAGCAAACCAAATGCAGGTGTACTTAAAAGCTCCAGCAGTTCCTGTGTACCATCGCCGCGATGTGCTGCAGCACTCTTTCGCCGACCCACAGAAGCGACATTCAAACAATCAGTCGCTGCAGCAGCACCTTTGCCCGAATCGTCCAAGGAGTGCGCCTCTTTGGAGCGCAAATCGGAGAAGAGCAACAGCACCGTCAGCAGCAGTAGCTTCACTGTAACCAATTGCTGCACCACGCATTTGCCGCAGCTATCCAAGTTTACTTCATCCTTTCACATACCCTCAACTGTAGCGACAGCTGCAGCAGCAGCGTCGCAGCAGCAACAGCAACAAATTGCCAACTCGGATCAGCCAATAACAGCATCAACAACGACAACGACAGCATCATCTTCAGCAGCAGCAGCGGCAACAGCATCATCCTCATCAACGTCATCAGCAGCGACAAAGCGTCAAAAAGATGTCGACAACAAGCAAGAAAAATGTCTAAATGACATGCTCAAACTAAAGAGCAGCAACAATAACAACAACAACAACAACAACAGCAACAGTGGAATTATGTCACAATCGCTGACAGTTGAGCACAAAGAAGACGCTGCAGCAGCTAGCAGCAGCGGTGGCGCTAAATTTACAACCGAATCGCAAATACCCGTGCCAGTGCAGCTCTACGATCCGCAGAAGCCGCTGTTGCAGCAGCAGCAGCAAAGGATGGCATATCCAATTGGCAAGTCGAATTCTACCTCTCAGCTGCCAATGGGCTATCAGCGACTGCTGCAACAGCAGCAGCAACAACAGCAGCAACAACTGCAACAACAGCAGCACCATCAACAACATCAACAACAGCAACATCAGCAGCTGCAACAACAACCTCATTATCCACAGCAGAAGCGACCATTTTTAAATTGGAACTCGTTTGCCTGCTCGGCCATGAATGGCAGCATCGATCCCTTCCAGCAACATCCGCACAAGTTGCAGCAATCGTATTCGTCTTCGCATGTGGCCAAGCAGGCGCCGAAATCCAGCAGCGGCCTGGCCATGTTCATGCAAAAGAACACCAACAAGGAGAACAAATTTGGACAACCACTGCATCAACAGCAGCAGCAGCAGCAGGTGCCAGCTGGAATGGCACCTCAGATGTATGGAAACAGCTATCAGGCCATGATTAATACAAAGCCCACTTATCAACGCGTCGGCGGTGGTGGAGCACCACTCACCCACTCGGCATCGTTTAGCTCCGCACAGCGTCCAAGTATAATGCAACCGCAGCAGCATAACTTTGGTCTAGGCATGATGAGTCGCAACTATTACAATCTGCCCAAGCAACAACAGCAGCAACAACAACAACAGCAACAGCTGCAGCAGCAACCAGCACCGCACGAGCGTAAGCCACTGCAGACCTTCGATCCATATGCGTATCTCAAGCCTAGTCAAAGTCAGGTGGTGCACCCGGTGAAGTACCAAGCCCAGACTCAACCACATCCGCATACGCAGTTTCTGAATGCTTCCGGAGCTGGTGGTGCGGCGCTTCAATACGATCCGAATACAAATACGCAATTGTTTTACGGACCGCTGCCGCCTTCATCGTCATCGGGCATGCAACCACAGGCAGCGCAGCAACCGCAGCAGCAACAACAGCAACAGTCACTACAACAAAGCAATTCTGTCATATTCAGCCACTCAAAACAACACTTACACCAGCAACAACAGCAACACCAACAGCAACAGCAGCAACAACAAAATGAAATGTCCAAGTCCGTTTTGGGTCTGCATTTCATCGAGGTAGATTCGATGCGCAACAATATTTTTGTTATTTTTTTGTTTTTGTCTTGAACATGCGCTTGTTTTTTTGTTTTGTTTGTTGCACATGTGTTCCGGAATGCTGACGCCTTTTACTTACTATTGCTAACTAACAAGCCCACTACAAACGATTCCATTCCTGCTCGGAGGCAACTCAGCCTCTCAAAATAGACGCGCTGACTCATTGGCAATCCAAAAGGCCACCGCGCTCATTACTTTTGGCCTCTTCGCGCTCTTCTCGTCGTTAAGTAGTTGTTCATTGTGGGGGCCACATACATAATTTGTGGCGCGCACTTCCTGTGCGAAAAATGGCCCTACCCTCACCTTCTATCGCCTTGCTCTCTATCTCTCTCCCCCTCTCTCTTTCTCTCTCTCTATCTCACATATGTGGCCTCTCTCGTCAGACTCTTGCACTTGTCTCGACGGCGACAGCGTTGCACAATCAACTAAAGAAAAAAAAAAAAAACATTAATTTAAAAAAAAAAAACAAGAACAACAAACCGAAATTCAATGTCAATTTTGTGGTTCCCTAAAAATAGCTGTACACATAAGTTGTTTATTTTAGTGCAAACATTTAAAAACACTTTAAATTGATTTCTTTTTAATGTTCCACAAAAATCGTATTAAATTTAACGCCTGCTACTGATTTTTGTTTAAAAATTGCCAAACTGCTATTTATAATATAAATATGTAACTCGGAATAAAACAACACACGAATTGCTAAACAATCGGCAATTGCTTGCCTTTCAAATATGTAACAACAAAAAGATAAAGCATACTTATAGCGAACATCGCTCGTGTTCGTTTTTTTTTTTCTTCTAAAAAATATACAGACAATCCCAACGAATTCTGATTGCTCTTTCTCACTTTTGAACTAAACGAACTTGAAGCTGAATTCTGGTTTAGATTTTTGGGGATACCATTTTGAAAAATAAACATATTATAAACAAATACATAGTTTGACTATGGAATCTGAACTTAAACAAATGTTTACAAGATGATCTTCTTTGGACTTCGCTTATTTTTGGAAGCAATCTTGAGATTATTTATCATTTTCCAATATTTATTGTATTTAGTTGTGGAAGCTCTTTTTCAATAGAGTAACACAATTTTTGGCATAGAGTATTTTTGAAACAGATTTGAGCTATTTGACGTTGGCTTTTCTGCCTTGCCGACTGCTGCTTGTGGTTAGTTTTTTTTTTTTTTTGCTACCTAGCAAACAATAATAGAAACTGGCCGCAAACGAAGGCGGCAACTGTGCAGCATCAGCAGCAGCAGCATCATCAGCAGCAGCAGCTGAGACTGCGGCAGCATCAACATCATCATCAGCTCTCCCGCAGTGGGCACAAACAAGCGCCCGGTTCAGAGATCGAAACGGAGCGTGTTCTATGTTTCGCCCTGAGCACACACTCGCCAGCTACTTTGGCGCTGTCGTCGTTGCGATATTTTTCAATTTTTATAATTAGTATTTGTGGCGTGCGCTTTCGTAAATGTTGCGCTGATTTCGGATTGTTTTCAGTTTTCTTGAAAACGTAAAGACACGCTGCTTGAACTGAACAAAAGAAAATAATAATAAAAATCCCAAAAATCGTCAAAAAAAAAAATCGCGCATATTTCGACTGCCAGCTGGCAAATGGCTCTAAGTGCGTGTAATTCAGAAATCGCAGAAAATTGCAATACCAAATTGAAAAATGCATTGAAATAACCGCAAAAATTGAAGCTGAAATAATAATTAATTTTCGATTTGGAATCGCAATCGGAATCGAAATTGTCGCTGCTTCTGTTGTGTGTCTATTTCTGTCGAATAGCTGCCAAATATCGTACAATTTCAATTATTTTTACAACACATGAATACGCTCTTTATATGTAAATACGTATATTCTGTTATACTATACTTAACTTATACAGTACAATACATTTTGTCTCGCCTCGTCGGGCGACGAGTAAATGCCAAAAACAAGACCTGCCACCAGTAGCAGCAACAGCAACAAATATCGTCAAATTTAGTACATCCAATGAAATAGATCAAGTCAGAGGAGGAACTCAACTCGCCCGCTATATAAATACTACGAATCAGTATCCCGATCAGTCCTTCTTGCCACTCCCACATGTTGTGCCGCTCACATGCGTCAATTAATACATATAAATATGTATGTTTATAATTAGTATTATCGGATTTTCGTCATAGCGGAAAACAAACAAAAAAAAAATATATAAAAAAAAAACTAAAAACAGATAACAAATCCCACGCGCGAAAAAATGGCTACATTTTTAAGTCGTTTTCATCGGGAAAAAAGCGAAAAGATTTTGCCAAAAGCTGTGAATGTTGAAAGCGGCAGCAAGAAAACAGCTGATTTGGAGACGGCAGCGTCGACTGCGACGCCAGCAGCAGCAGCAGCAACTCAGCCGCGTCCACAGCGACGCTACATGCGCAGCGCGACGGCAGCAAGCGTTACGCAGCTGCTCACTGAAAGCTGCAACAGTTTGCTGCAGCGCTTTCGACGCAATCCGAGCGAACGACCTGATAACAAACAACAGCAGCAGCAACAACAACAACAACAACAGCAGCAACTGCAGCGTAATCGGTAATCGATGCAGAAGAAATGAAGCAAACGAATTACATACATACACACATTCTACACACATCAACGTATAAATTATTTTTAATTTTGCGGTGGTTTTTTTTTTCTTCTCTTCTTTAATGTTGCCGCATTTCGTCAAACAACAAAAACTCGGTCAAAATGTTGCCAGACGCGTCGTAGCTCTCATCATTTATTTTATTTTTATTTGATTTTTTTTTTATTTTTGTATTTTTCGTTAATTTAAGTATGTAATTTGCCCCATTGCCGTTTGCCGTTAGTTGCAGCGCAGCTACGCGCTGCTTCGTGCCTCATACGCGTTCTACTCTTCGGCAAGGGGCCAATTATGTAAACATCGAGTCGAGTCGCGTCGAACTTTATTATTTTATTTATTAATTAATTTTTTTTTTTTTTTGGTGCAGAAGTGTGAAAATATTCTTTGGTATGCTGTGGAAAATTGTCAAGAGTATTGAGTTAATTGACCATTTGTGGTTATTGCGGTCTGGACTGGAGTGTCCAGTCTCGAACAATAGCCAATAAAGAATGAGGAAGAGTGAGCGATGATTGTAAGGTTGCCATTAACACAATCAATTCAACTGCAATCATTTACATAAGAAGCGTCAATCATTTAACAATTGAGAGAACGATCAGTAATTCTATTTGGGTTGCTGCATACAAATTTTCAAATTACAGTTTCGTTTTCTATACGTTTATGTTTTCTAGGTCTTTTACCTAGCCCCCAATGCCATCTATCGTATCTATATCCATACATACACCTCAAGTTTATGTACACAATATGTACTTAAGTTTGCATATATTTAATTTATGAGTGTGTGATTAAAAGTTGTAATTGAAAAGTTTTCATTAAGTATTGCAAATGATTTTAATAAAGCTTTTCAAAGAGCTTTCAAGTTTGTCAGCCTGTTTGTCTGGCTCTCTGGCAGACGTCTGTCGACTCTCTTCTGTGCTTTGAATTAAACACAATATTCCTTCTCAGAGTGAGAGATCAACACCATTGTTTCTCTCTCTCTCTCGCTCTCTCTTTCTATGTCTGTAGCTCCCTTAAGATCTCTCTGCTTTTAGTGCATTTGCTCAGTGGTATTTATTTTTACTGCGCGGCATTCTTAAAATATATAAAACGTAATTGTTTCGCCTTTACGACTTTGTTCTTTTTGCTTTTGTTGACTAAGAGTTCAAGGCTTTTCCTCCAATCATTTTACCGACAGACTTTCGATCGTTTCCTTGTTTTATAAAATGACGGAAATGAAAAGCTCTCCGCTCATTCCATGAGTGGTTCACCAAATGCATTTTCAGGAAAAGCTAATAACAGAAGAATTCATTTTAATACACCCACTCACTCTTACACTCTCGCTCACTTTCTCTATTCCCCAAAAGTGTGTGTGTGTGAAATGTTCTCTTTGTCCACCTCGCACAGCTGCTTCGTCTGCTGCTGTGCAAGTGCGCAATATTTTCACACTTTTCCACAAATAAAAAAACGATTCCTCAATATTTTTGTATGGCCGCGGTATATTTTTCCTATATTTTCCTATACGTCCAATGTGCGTCTCTGCGCATTTTCGTCGTCGCACGAATTTCGATTGAATTTTCCTCAGTTATTATTTGGTCCGTGTCGTGGCAACGCGCGTTCGTCGCGATTCAGTCGCGTGGAAAATACCAAATGCCAAAAAATACACCCACAACAATCGACACAATTGAAAAGAACGAATTAGGGAAAGCTTTAAGTGCGTCATAAGCAATTCTTGTTTTGTTTTGGGCTCTTATAGTGAAGCGGCCATAGCCGAGGATATCACCACCACCAGCAGCAGCAAAACCAACAATAAAGTTAGCAACGAAATCAGACGCAGTGGCTCCAAAACCCCAACGAATGACAACATCAGCAACAAGACCAGCAGCAAAAACAAAAGCAATTCTGCAAAACAACAAAAACGTCGCCGCAGCTCGGAAAAGACTTCCAGCGGTCGAAGACGCTCGGAAGCGGAAAAAGATAGGGACAAGGAACGTGACAAAGATAGGGAACGGGATCGGGAACGTGATCGTGAACGGGAACCGAACACAATGAGTGATCGCCACAGACGTTACTATGCTGGCGGTGGCCTAGGCTACCATCCGATCAGCACAACCAGTGGCAGTGGGGGGAGCAGCAGCGGCGCCCTTATGGGTCGCTACCAGAAGAGCTCCACAACGGCCACTGCGCTGGACAGACTCCGTACCCATCTGAGCCCCGTGGGTGGCTACTATAAATCAACGATACGCGGCTTGGGCGCCGCCGGCAACAGGCGTGACCTAGACGACGTTAGTATAATATGCTGTGTGGATACCAATGGAGAGCGGCGATGTGTGTGTGAGCGTGTGTGTGTTATTTGATCGGAGCCAGGCAGTTTAACCCGTGACACATTGTCCGAGAATTTTCTATGGGAAATATTTGAAATTATTGCTCAATTTTCACCTGTCACATGAGTCACGGCAAAGTCACTGTCCCAATTCTGTCACAGCTTGAAGAAAGCAGGGAGAGAAATAGAGATCGCAGCCCCGATTGCCACATACTATGTATATATATATATATATATATGTATGGATGTGTGTGTGTGTACCTATGCATATATCATATATGTATAGCAGGTGTATATAGATAGCTAGTATATACCAATGGATTGTGCACAGAATACACATATTTTAATATATTTAATGCCCACACAAACTGTTTTATAGCGCTTCTATATGTTCTCTATATATCTTCCTACTTGCCGTGTGCGTTTACGCTGCCGAAAAAATGTATTTTCGATTCCAACCCAAAATGTCCATGCGTCTCTCACTTCTCCTCGTCTGTCTGTTTGTCGCTTGAGTCTGTTGCTCTCTCAGTCTCTTTGGCTAATGTAGAAAAAGCTATTCACAATTTCACGTATCTGCCAGTTATATATATAAACTCTGAAGGTCGGCGTGCCGTGGATTTTTGTTTAGATTTCGGTAGGCGTTCTAAATAAAATAGACTTTTGCCTACCCGCCCCAAGCAAGACGCAGTGCGCCCGCCCACTCTTTCGTTCAGCGTGCAATGTTTTGTTAGAGAAAGCTGCTGGATAGACGCTAAAAAAAAAAAACGAGTGAAATTATGTGAAACTAAGTAGCCCAAGCACTGTTATTAGCCGCAGCCGAAAATGCCATTTAAATGGGTCTGCAGATTGCGTATTCGCACTCGCACTCTCGCTAGGTCTGGGTCTAATCCACTGGCTCCGTTTCTGCCTGCCTCTGCACCAGACAGAGCGTAAAATATTTGACGAGCGTTGTCGTCGTCGTCATCGT
This sequence comes from Drosophila kambysellisi, assembly GCA_035042185.1. Lineage (NCBI taxonomy): Eukaryota > Metazoa > Arthropoda > Insecta > Diptera > Drosophilidae > Drosophila > Drosophila kambysellisi. Next base: position 1,791,428 of record JAWNLS010000855.1, read on the forward strand.
CTTCGACGTTTCCATTGGTTTCACACGAGCGCTGCTTAAAAAGCACTTTCCTTCTCAATTAAATCCCCAACAACCGACTGAATGGTTTCTCTTCTTGTGACGCACAGCGTCGCGATCTGCACTTGGACAAAGACAAGACGCCCACATTGTCGGCCGTTTCGCGACTGGAAAATAAATACTCCGACGTATTGGAGCGGGCGGCTGGACGACGCCGCCACGAGGAGGATCGGGACAAGACTTTGGAGCCGGACGATTATGGCGCCAGCTCCAGTGGCCTACTGCGCAGCGCCACCACCCATCAGCTGGGCAAATCGAAGCTCTCATCGAGTTCCTTCAACGCTGCCGATCGCAAAGAGCGAACACCTTACAGATCGCGTGCCCAACGTCAGCGCTATATGGCGGATTCCACGGACAGTGGTTACTTGACCAGCGGCAATCGGTTGCTAGACGAAAATTATCCGCTGGACTATACTAACAGTCGCTATCAGCCGCATCACGACTATCATGATGCACTGCGTGCTGGGGGCGCCAGTGGCTATCCATCAAGTCGCTATGGTCGCTATGAGGAGGACAAGGCACTGAACTCTGCACGTTTAAATCGTGCTTATGGCCGTAACAAGACCAATGTGCTTTCTGCCGATCTGCCGGACAGTGGGCAGCCGGAGGAGCGTGCTCCCCGCAGTCGATTTGCCAATCGTCGCAGAGAGCAGCCAGCTCCGCCGGAGCTGACGGCCGAGGATCGCGAGATTCTGGCCGATGATCGGTCATCGGAAGACAATGCGGCTATTCTGTTGTTGCTGCGCGAGGACAATCAGTTTCTGGAGGCGAAGAAGTTTGAGGAACGCATGCGCAAGCGACGCGAGCTGAAAGAGCGTGTCAAACGCATGGAAGAACTCGCAGCAGAGGCCGAGAAGACTGAGGCAGCAGCAGCAGCGGCCGCGGTGGCAGCTGTCGCAGAAGCCGAAGCAATGGAACAGAAGGCGGCCAAAGAGGCTGCGGCGGTGGCAACAGCAGCAGCAGCAGCAGCTGCTGCGGTGGCAGCATCATTGACAAATGCTGTGGAGGAGGCCCCCAAGAAAAAGTCGCGCAGCAAAAAAGTAACTAACGATGATAGCGATGCTAGCAGCTCATCCACTTCAGAGAGTAGCTCTGACGAGGCCGATAGTGGGCCTGAAACGGCAACAACTGGTGTCCAACTAACCAACACAGCTGACATCTCACAGAAAACCAAAAGCATTACAAACAAGGCCAACACTCCTACCAATTACTCTCTCAATGGTACCACAATTCCAACAACCACCACTAGTAACAACAACAACACGACCTCATCAACTAGCACCACCAACACCAACACCATCCCCTCTGCTCTATCTAACCTCTCTCTGCGCGACACGGCAACGACAGCCAACAGCAGCAGCAGCGGCAGTGGCAGCAACAAGAGTCGTTTTCTGCTCAATTCAGATCGCAACAACAACAACGACCTGTCCAAATATAAGCCCAGCAATATCCTGCACTCGTCCAGCTCTGGTGCGCTTGCCTTTGGTGGTATTGGGGCGCGTCTGGCTGCGGCGGACACACGTCGCCAGCAGCAGCAACAGCAGCAGCGCTATCAGGCCGCCAGCTCACGTACTGCTGCTGTGCTAAGCGAGTTTGAGCGATACAAGCCCAGCAGTGGTTCGAGCTATCTCCACGATACCTACAGCGGCAGCAGCAGCAGTAGCCGACGACCCAATGCTCTCGGCAGCTCACTCTATCAGCGCCAGCAATTGGATCCCTATAAGCAACAGCAGCCGCCGTCGTCGTCGTCGTCGTCGCATTATCTGCAGCAGCACGATCAGTATCTGCTGTCAAAGAGCGCCACCTCGTCGGCGCTGTTCCATAGGTCACGCATTCCAAAGACACTCTCGACCTTTGTAAGCCACTCAATGCATATGCATTATTCGATGCAACCTGAGCTTTTTGAAACGCGCCATATCCGCATCTTACATCCTCAGCTTCCAACCGGCCTGAACACAACTTACAGTATTGCTAACAAACAGCGCGCCAAGCAGCGCCTCTGTTAACTAACAGCCAAACATTAACGCGTTTTTTCTCTGTGTGTAATGTGCATGTAAGAAAACTTGATCAAAAATGCTTTCTCTCTCTTTCTATCTCTCTGTCGATATATTGCAATGAAATGCTTAATTTTCCTTTTACCATAACATACGTTAGAAAAAATATATATACAAAAAAATACACTTATAGATTTATAAAATTCAAAAGTATACAAAAATATGATGTGATCTAAAAGCCAATTACAATTCCTAGCCGTAAGCGAATGCAATTAATTTATGATTCGTTTATTTTTTATATATAATTATTTATTTTTTTCCTAATATTGCCCAAGACACAAAAGCACTTGTTTTTGTGCAGCTTTATACCCTTAAATACATATGTGTATACATGCATTTCTATGTGTATATATACAAAAATGTTATTTGATATTTGTTGTACATGTTTTTTATTGAAAATATTAACCATTTATGTAAAACACAAAATCTTTCTCTCTCAAAAAACAAAAAAAAAAAAAAAAAAAAATGTCCGAACTAATTTTCTTATCGAACAAACGAAACGTATTTTTCTCGTGTTTTTTCTGAATATGATGATGAAAATCACAATGATGATGATGATGATGGGTTGATGTACAAACAACTTGATGATGATGATAATGATGTAAATGGTTGGTTTATGGAATGTCTGTACTCTGCGGATTAATTGTGAATTACGCATTTTGGTGATATATGATGGTAATTGGAAATCTGGAATTGCTGTGGTGCCAACGCGGGATCGTCTGCCGGATTATTTGTATATATGATCATCTGATTTACTGGATATCTGGATACTGGATACTGCCTGGCGACCCATAAAATGTGTTTTTTTTTCTTTTTTCTCTTTCTTTTTTGTTTCTTTTCTCTCTTTCAAATTTGCATACTTTAACCACACATGCACCTTATGTATTCGTCTATATGACTGCCATCAACAACAACAACAACAACCACGCCCCCTGCTACAACAACGTCTTACAACCCACTACCAAAATACGCTCAAACCTAACTCGCTAAATATTCGTCCTCGTCGTTGCCGCCCCTTCTATGTCAACGGATCAATGCACCTACCGCAATCGCACCACCATCGCCCACCACTCGACAACCACTCTTCGAACGATCGCCCAAAACAGACAGCAAAGCCCGTCATTCAAGATGATGCTGATGGTCACTTAATTTACCACAACGGAGACATTCTCCACCACAGATGTTCGTGACAATTTTTTTCGTTTTTAATTTTTCCATATTTATGTTTAGAGATTATACTTTCCAAGTTAAAAGCAGACAATGAAGAAAATACTGCAGCACTTTACTCTTCTTCTCGTAATTCACATATAGTTTTCAACTATCCAAGTTTTCTTTATTATTTCTTAATTATCTTTCAACAAAATCATCGCGTGCGCCTTTTGGCACACCGAAAAATCTCACACAATTTTCGACAGCTTCATTTAATAATTTTCCCAAAGAAAAAGTAACAAAAGATGAGGAGAGAAACAAAACTACAAGTTGAACTTAAATTAAACTTTACAAAATTTTTCTTTTGCCCGTAATAATTAAATTGAAGTTTCTCACAAATACACACACTCACATACACACGCGAAAATATATTTCCCGAACTTTTGGCATATAATTAATGAAATAATATTGAAACTGAAAACTTTTCCGTATACATTTTGTTAAGTGCTGTTTAAATTTAGAGCTTTTTGTGGTATTTTTGCTTTAATCTAAATGATACCCAGTTACAGGTTTAGCATTTAGCGTAAATAATTAACAAAATTGTCGTTATTCATGACTTAAGCCTGACTACAATTTGCCTCCTTTTACCACATTTCAGATAAGATCATGGCCACATTGGGCGAGGGCACCTTCGGACGTGTGGTCAAGGTCAAAGACATGGAGCGGTAAGTTCAATGAAATCATTTCTTCGATAAGTTACTGTAACTAAAGTTTTCTTTAATGCATGGCACAGTGATTTTTGCATGGCCTTGAAGATCATCAAGAATGTTGAGAAATATCGCGAAGCTGCAAAGCTGGAGATCAATGCTTTAGAAAAGATAGCACAAAAGGATCCGCATGGTGATCAGTGAGTTCACAACTCGATATATTATTATACATAGATATTAATGAATATATTCATCATTGCAGCCTGTGCGTCAAAATGATTGACTGGTTTGATTATCATGGACACATGTGCATAGTTTTTGAAATGCTTGGACTTAGTGTTTTCGATTTTTTGGTATGTTTAGCTATTACTTGCTAAGGATTACACTGAATACAATGTTTAATGTTTTTGCTTAATGATTACAGCGCGAGAACAACTATGAGCCGTATTCCTTGGACCAAGTGCGTCACATGGCCTATCAATTATGCTATTCTGTGAAGTTTCTGCATGACAATCGTTTAACGCACACAGATCTCAAGCCGGAGAATATATTGTTTGTCGATTCGGAATACACATCTCACTATAATCATAAAATTGTATGTACATCGAACATTTCACAGAGTTTACATCATTTTAACATCATTTTGTATTCCTCAACAGAACCGCGAAGTGCGCCGCGTCAAAAGTACAGATGTGCGCCTAATTGACTTTGGCTCGGCCACCTTCGACCATGAGCACCATAGCACAATTGTCTCGACGCGCCATTATCGCGCGCCGGAGGTCATACTGGAGCTAGGCTGGTCACAGCCTTGTGATGTTTGGTCCATCGGGTAAGTGCAGCCTAATAATATTAATAGCCATTGAATCAATTAATTAATTTCATTCGGATACACTTGATTTCTTTGTTAGTTGCATCTTGTTCGAGCTGTATTTGGGCATCACACTATTTCAGACACACGACAATCGCGAGCATCTGGCCATGATGGAGCGCATCTTGGGACAAATTCCATATCGCATGGCACGGTAATACAATGCAGCTCATGCTTTTATTTCCCAAGGCGCAGTACTTTTCATCGAAATCGTTTAACGTGTAGCAATCATACTCTTTACAGCAAAACCAAAACAAAGTACTTCTATCATGGTAAGTTAGATTGGGATGAGAAGTCCAGCGCGGGTCGTTATGTGCGCGATCATTGCATGCCGTTGGTGCTCAGTCAACTGAGCGACACCGAGGATCACTGTGAGCTGTTCAGCTTGATCAAGAAGATGCTGGAGTACGAACCCTCGTCACGCATCACGTTAGGTGAGTTCATTAGCCATGTCTATTCAGTCTGATCGTTACTTAATATTACCATCTCATTCATTTTTAATAGGTGAAGCCTTAAGACATCCGTTCTTTGATAGACTGCCACCACACCAGCGTGTTGGTGAAATGGGTGTGAGCAAGCAGCCTCTCTCGTCCGGCAGCAGCAGCCGCGAGCGATCCCATAGTCTGTCCAGATGAGAATTACAGCGATTTGGTTATTGTTGACAACAACGTTAATCAAACACACATACAAACATGCATACACACAATGAGAAGAACAGTCATCAATCAATGTAATGCAACATTTTATAGCAGCAGCAGCAGCAGCAACAACAACAACAACAAGAATAGCAACAGCAACTTTTTAATATTTTAATACTTATTAGGGCGAACCCTTATTTAAGTTCTACACTGCAGTCTACATAGAAATTTTGTAACTTGACTTGTATAGAAGGCAATTTATACACAAACCCGATAGTTTAGTAAATATTGTGTGCATGCTGCACGCGCTGCTTCATTTGATCTGTGCATTGTCTCATCCACCCGCCAATCGTGTTTTGTTTTGTAATGATAACCAAATCGTGCATAATATTATTGATGGTGCGTCCGTCCTGACGTAGACGCCAACCCCTAAATACTGAAATGTAAATGCCACAGAAATGTGCACAGTCTTACCTTGAGATAAAAGAGACACCAATACGACTGCAATGCTTAAAGAAAACTACAATTGTAAATGTAATATATAAGAAAATCGATAATGCGCTAGTTGAAATGCATCTCCATGTGCAAGCTGTCATTGCAGTGGATTTGCCACTAATCTGTAATTAATCTACTATATATTTCAAGTGCGTGAGTTGTAAGCTAATGCAAGCCATTGTTCTCGCACCCATCGCTAACATATATATGTAAACATATGTAAAGATCAACTATTGTTACAACCCGAGTGTACACAACAAACAGCAATAGGCGCAGCGTATTTTTGTAAAAATTATTTAGCAGTCAGTCATACTTTCTCTTAGTTTATGTTTAAATGTGAAGAATCGGCGCTGTTTGTTTAGTTTTTCGTCAACATACATGCACACAAGCACATCCACACCACACCAACACATACACGCATATATATATTTATATGAGAAAGAACACTAGATAGAGGGAGAGCAAGAACAAGTATATAGTTACATATACTTAACATACTTAATTCAAATGATTGTGAGTTAGTTTAATATTACATAAATATTAATTATAAATTACATTATTTGCAATTAAATAACCCGATCAACCAGCATATAAGATCTACAAAAATTTAAATATACAACTATTATTGTCAAGTTATTCAAAACTGAAATAAATTAAATAAAAAAAAAAAATTACTTGATTCTTTAATTTGGGCGTATATTATCTTTAAATATTTGGCAAAGGGAAACATATTTTTGACCTCTAGGGAAAGGTTTCCAGAGAACGACAATATAAATTCGGCGCGAAATTATCCGGATCCTGCACATAAAGAAATAAAAACAAGCATTTTGTAAAACAGAAATGTGACCATGGCTACCAAGTGACCAAAGGACTTTCAAATCATCCATGTAGATAACGGGCCGACAAGGATTTTCTGATTTTGGCCAACAGTGAAACTTTTACATTTATTTGGGTTAACATAAGACCCGGTAATCTTCGAATGGAATTTAAGAGTTCGTCCTTTTGATTCTAACGCACCATATCCTTCGAGAATCTGCAGTAATTTTGACGAGACAAAGCTATTTCTGAAAATTTTATTGTCTTCACTCGTCCTAAAAGTATGCTTTAAATTATTTGGTTTTCTAAGTCTACTTTGTAGTCGAGATTTGTCAATTCCCCACATATGTATGCTACAAAATTTATATTGTTAACAAGGGTAGTTAATTAAAAAAATGTTTAGTTTTCGGGAATACTTTAGCATTTATTTCTTGTTTTGTTTTTAGTGGATTTTCGCTACGTGTTTAAATGTCAATTGAATTTGTCGTATTTGTTTTCTAAAATTTTACAATAGTTTCAACTAAATAAATAATAACAATTTATAAATATAATTCTCTTTTTTTGTGTGTTCTCTTACTCGTTAGCTGAGTTTTTTGAGTTTCATTTTAACGTAAATATTTTGTTGATATCTCCCATTCAATAAGTATCTCAAAATTAGAAACAGTATCAGTAATTTGCTTTTGATTTAAGTGTTCCTCTGTAAGAATTTGTTGAATTAGGCCAAAAACAGTGAGCTCATCAGAATGTGCATTACTTGGCTGTTATAACTTAGTGGCTAAAAATCGGCTTATGCTAGCTAAATATAAAAATAATAGTTAAGTCTACAGATTGCAACGAAAACAAAAAACCTATGCAAACTATGCTTTATATGCAATAAATAAATATGTATGTACCTAACATTTACATCTGTTCATAATAATGATAATAATAAGTATTCTCTGTGATCCTTTCTATGTAAATACAATCATATATACAAAAACAACTCAGTTTTGCGATTTGGACAGACACACTGCTTCACAAAGCAACAAAAAACTTATTGTTAAAACATTTATCTTTGTAACTACGTTTTCGTTAACATTTTCATATTGTTTTTATTGTCTATTTCATAGATGTGGCGCGGAGCCGCACAGGCGCAACTAAGCAGAGTCGAAATTCGATAGAAAACTATAGAAATCAACTCGAAACGAACTCGAAAGCGACAGACAGTTGACACTGATATCTAACTACATTTATATATGTATGCAAATATACTGTTATGCCTCTACTTATGCCCAATAACGAGCGTATAGTTTGCTGTGGTTATTGTCGACGGCAACGCCGCCAGCGCTGGTCATTTGGCCAGCTTCAAGATCTCCGCCTGCGCGGCTGCACTAGCTGCCGATGCTGCTGCTGCTGATGCCGGGATACCGGCTGGTGGTGCTGGGGCTATCCGTATGGGCTTGACACGCTGCTGATTGAAGAGTCCGCTCAGAGTGGCCGCTGTGCTAGCGGTGAGCGTCATGCTGCCACCACTACCGTTGTTGGTCTGACCACTCGGCGTCGCTTGGCGTTTGCCTCGCGCAAATCCTCCATTGTTGCTGTTGTTTGTTGACGTAGGCTGCTGCTGCTGGTGTAGTTGCTGGCCAATAACTGCTGATGCTGCGGTTGCCGATGCTGAAATGTTATCCAACTCAGTCATTGCTTCTTGTATAGCACGCTCGAGTTGCGAGTTCAATTTGCGGCTCCTTTTTTTTTTTGGTGGTTGGGTTGGTGGATTTTGGTGGGTTGATTTTTGCGGTGTTTGTGGTGTTGGTTTGTGTGCGTGTGTGTGTTGTGGTTTTGGGTATTTCGGTTTAAGATTTTTGTGGACAGGGGGTGTTTGTCATGATGATGATGATTATGCATATACACACATAGGGTTATACACACACACAGATATGCATACGCATACGTTGAGTTTGATTTTGTTTTTGTTTTGGCAGCGCATAATAAAAAAAAGAAACAAGAATATTAATTAGCAAAATCAAAATTAAATCGACAAATTAAAATGAAAGCTAATTTCAAATGCATTAAAATGCCAATAATTACTACACTCCGTAAGATATACGAGTAATACGCAAATACAAGTTGCCAAAAGCTACAAAAGTTAAAAAATATCTCAAAATACTAAATAATATAGTTTTTATCGTTCTGCAAAAAAATTTAATTGGTCTACTTTGAAATATAATCGAAGGACTGCAATGCAACATTTATATTTTTATGTGTTACACTGTTTTCTAAATGTTAAAATACTGAAGAAGATTTATTTATATATAGAAATCATATACATACAGCAAAAAAAAAATGTTTTTTGCATATAACAGGAAATGTTCCAGGCAAAAATAAAAATTTACTTACTAGAATTATAAAAAAATAATAAATATATTTTTTTTAAAGCCATAGCAAAAAAAATAACTGTTCTAATAAGTTGTGTACATAGATTAGCCAAAAATAAACTGAAAACAAATTATTTCTTACAGTGCAGTCTGGTGCAGGTCTAAAAATACAATTGACATCTTTACTGAACCTATTCGATCTTTAGTTGCACCGGAATCTACCACGCCCCCATTAAAACCACCCGACAATGCCTAGCACAGAATTTCAGACTCATATCCACCCACTTCTCGTGTGATGCTCACTTTCTGGTATCCTTTTGCGCCTTGTGGTGTGCCTCCAAGCCTTCGGAGAGGCTCTGCAACAAGTTGACCGGAATTAGCTCGGAGGTGGAACGCCCGCCACCGCCGAACCACTGCACCCACACATGATCGAATTGTTGCGATGGTGTGCAAACACCATCGGGCATCTTAACAATCTTGCCGGGCCAGGCAGGATGTCCACGCGCCGGCCCCCAGATCAGCTCACCGATGGCAAATGTTCGAGGTGGCAACAGTGCAACCGAACACGTTCTTGCCACCGTGCGATGCGTTCGACGTGCTCGCTTTGTTGGTGTACGGCAGTTGGATTTAATGGGTGAAACTTCACTGGGCACTGTTGCATCCGAAATTGGCGGCAGCTGCGTGGTTGTGGGTGACTCTACATAGAGATTTGGAGGCAGCGGCCTGATTAATGAAGCCAACACTCGATACAAAGGAATCCCGACACCCGACAGTACAAAAAGCAGAAAACACACACAAAACGAAAGCAAAATATTGCAGAGGGATGCGGGGGTGCGACACGTGCTTGACATGCATCAGGTGTGTATGTGAGAGGCTGGTGGTGCTGGTGGGTTAGTCAGTTAGTGAATGGATGCAGTTAGTGGCTGGTGGCATTAGGTCACTGGCAAAGCCTTACCCTGGTAGTCAACGCTAACTACTTTGTGATTATGGATATAGACGTTTGGGTTGATGTGGCTGTGGCTTTGGCTGTGACTGTTGGAAAGGGGCTGGTGATGGTGCATGACTTGGCGTGTCGGTGCCACCGTAGTTACTGATGTGGTTGACAATGATGCTGACGATGTTGATGAAATGGAGAGGGATGTTGAGCTAGCCATACGCATACCTTGACCCATAAGCCCCATGGTGTGACCGCTCTCCGACGACGCCTGCTGCGATGTGATGTGTATCCGTCGTATCTTCGGCTCCGTTGGCTTATACATGCTGTTGGGCTGGCTGAACAAATTGCTGCTGCAAATGCCTGAAAGAAAAGAATATTGGTTCGATTACTATGCTTCCATCGTGAGTGGTGATGTCTTAAGGAAGAACACAGCATTAGAGGATTCTCCTATTGGGAGCATGGGTCGAAAAGCGTGTGAAACACTCACTTCTCTCACAGTCCGTGGATGATGGCGACTGACGGCTCTCGACGCTTTGGGGCGAAATGGCTGCATCTGGCTCTGAGCTGGACACACACTGCACCTGCAACACACAAAAGAAACTCAATAAGTTGGGGAAATTTCAGTGGATGACGTATATGACATACCATGTCACCGCTCCCGCTGCTACGATGGCTTGGCGGTCGCTCGGGACTCTGCGGACTGCATGTGGTCGTATCCGGCGGACTGGCGGCAGTCAGCTGGCGACTGCTATGCGATTCCGAGACGTAGCTGGTTGCCTGTGGTGGCTGCAAGGTAATCTGTTGAGCCTGCTGCTGCTGCTGTGCTTGCTGTTGTGGCTGCTGCTGAATCTGTATCGTGGCCGTAGGACTGGCCTGCACAAAGGATGCACCGCTCTGCTGCGCTGTGGGCATCACCAGACCCATGGGCGTCGAATAGATCTGACCGATTGGACTGAGCTGCCCGTTGGCACCCACAATATACTGCTGGCCACCGGCGCCGGGCGAGATGAAGGAGGCTTTGTTCTGCGGCGACGGAGTACGCAGCATCACTGGTCCCTGGTGCGTCAGCAAACTTGTCGTGGGCATATTCTGGATTTGCAACAGTGTTGCATCCGGTCCCATTACCAAGCCGGCCGGCATAAGTAGCTGCTGCCCAATGAGATTCACCTGCTGCAGTATCTGACCATTCTGGAGCAGCAGCTGCTGGGTCTGTGGTGCCGCCGTCGCTGGCTTATTGACCACAATGCCCTGGATGCCAGGACTCAGCTGGAATTGCTGCGAAAATTGTGGCGGGGGCGGTGGCGCCGCGGCTGCAACAGCAGCTGCATTTGCCGCTTGTTGCAACAGCGCTGGCGCCTGGCTGGGTATGCTGGGCGAGATCTGGGGCGAGTGTGTCTTAACCGGCGAACCGGCAGCACCACAGATCAACGGTGGCGGTGGTGGTGTGCTGCACACAGAGCTCTTGCGTTTACGCGGCCTGCGTTTCGCCTCGGGCGAATTAATAATAGTCGCCGTCGCCTGTGGCTGTTGCATGCCCAACAGCTGATTCTGCTCTGCCGCGTGGTGATGCTGCTGCTGCTGCTGTTGCTGCTGCTGCTGCTGATGATGCACGATGTAGCCGCCATTGGGTAGTGTGTTGAGCAGGACGGTCTGTGTCGGCGCCGTCGCTGTGCCGCCCGCCTGGCTGATCTGACTAATTTGGCTGGCCTGCGAGCTGATGATCTGATGGTGCAGCAACTTGGCGGCACCAGTGGCATTGAGCATCTGCGATGGTTGGCTGACAATGTAGCCACCGCTGGGCTGGGCGTGCAGCGGCCGCTGAGCTTGGGCAGCCGTTGTCGGATGTTTGCCGGACGTGGGTATGACCAGCAGTTGGCCGGAGGAGGTCATGATCAGCTGGTTGCCACCAGCACCGTTGCCCGCCATCGATTGCAGCTGAGCCACAGCAGTGTTGGCACTGCTCAGCGTTGTGCCTGGCCTACTTATGCCCGCCGTCGTGGTAACAATGCTGCGCGTTAGCGTTGCAGCACCATTATTGGCCACCGCCTGACGTTGTCCGGGCTGTCCACCAACTATGGGCTGGCACTGCTGGCGTAGCAGACGCAACTGAGCCGTGGGCTGGACTGCTGTCGGCACCTGCAGCTGGGGCTGACGCATTTGCAATTGTAGCTGCTGCGGCTGTGGTTGTGGCTGGGGTTGGGTTTGGGCTTGAGGTTTGGGTGAGGCGGAGGGTGTGCTCTTGGCCGAGTCTATCGAATCCGTGGGCGAGGAGAGACCGTGACGCGGACTCTCGTGGCTGGTGGAGATGGCGCCCACCTGTTCGGGCCGCTTCTCAGGCTCCGGTCCACTGCTGGATACGGGCGACTCCTGTGGCGCTGGCACCACCGTAATGCTGGTGATCTGTGGCTTCTGTGGCCGAGCAAATGCGGCTGCCGCCGTATCCACATGCAGGGAACGTGGCACGATGTTGCTCGGCGCAGGACTCGATTCCAGTTCCCATTTGCCGCCATTGAGAATCGACAGTCGTCGTATACGTTGACGTTGCTGCTGCTGCTGATGCTGTTGATGTTGATGCTGCGAGCTGTGCACAATTGGCTCCTGGGGCAGTGCTCGGGTTGCTATCAGAGGCTTAGCCGAATCCAATCCGGCGCCGAGTGTGTTGTGCAGGAGCGCCGTTTGCTGCTGCAAATAGCCCGCCGGATCATCCTTGAAATTTGGCTGCTGCGCAGGTGGTGGAGGAGGAGGATGAGGAACTGGCGGCGTAACCGCTGGCTTTATCACATGCGTTGCGGTTAGATTTACAACTGGAACGGAAACTGAAGCGGAAGCTGGAGCCGATGCTATTCGTTTCTGAGTGCCGTCCACGCCTGTTGTTTGACTAGTTTGCATGGGTGTGGATATGGGCGTGGCTGCGATGGGAACTGTTGCTGCGTACGATGTCCTGCCAGCCAGTTTATTATTATTTTTGTTGTTGTTGTTGTTGCCATATTTGGGGCAATCAGCGTCTGAAATGTGGCAAACAAATTGAAAGGCAAAGTCAGCGAAAGGTTGAATACTTAAATGTCATCACTTGTTTGCTTATTCAAAGTGCGTCGTCCTTAAAGTGCCCGAAACGTGTTCCCCAGCACAACAGCAAAGGACGACAGCAAGGGAGGGGCGTTTTACAAAGGTCGTCAGACAACAAAAAGCGCCAAATGCCAAATGGCTGCGAAAGCGAAGCACAATAAAATCAAAACACAAAAACGTGCACCGCAAACTTATTAGCCAAGAAATGGACGCAAGGCAATTCTTTGGAGACTGGGACAGAAAGCAGTGCCAATGACTGAATAGGAAGAAGAACTTGGCTAAGCAGGGGTAAGTAAGGTTCAACACTCAGATAATGTTAAACTTAATTAAAATAAAAAAAAAAAAATAAAAAGACATTATCTTCTACTTTTAGGAAAGTTTCTGACTGCGTCATATTCTGGCTTAACTGTTCTTTAAGATGGTCGGTGCCATCCTAGTGGCAACTTTAACTGCGATAAATACAAAATATCCAAAGACACATTACTATTTATTATGATTATGGTTGCTAAACTGAATGTGGCACAATTGTGCTTCGAGTTAATAGTGTCCACATGGCATAATCACAAAAAGTAATGTTTGCTGTTAGCCACATTGTAATTTAGACCTTTAATTATAACCAGCTTTTAATTCCCTTGGGTCGAAAAGCAAAAAATGAAAATTCAGCATAAGCCCAAAGTATTTTCTACTCCAACAATTTTTGACTGGTTTTTCGAATTCAGTATGCGAATTTAAAAGACCAGCAATAATTAAATCAGCTGAGCGAATAAAGCTGCATAGGGTTTTTGAGTTGTATTGAGCAGAGTAAGCAAATCATACATAATTCAAGGATTACAAATCGCCTGACTGCACGCTAGCTTACACACACATATACATATTTGTATATGTATATGTATTCACTTACACATACACATACACATTTACTCACTTAAGCCGCAGTCGCGAAAATTTCTAAACGCAAACTTTTCCTTGGCGCGGCATTTTTAATGCCCCACCAATTGTGGCAATGGCAACTGCCCCCAACGAAAGTGCCTGCATCCATGGCCAGTTGCCTTTGGCCTGGGCGTGGCTGATAGGCGGATCGCAATGGACGCGCATGGCTAAAGTTTGCCGTCAAGTCCCTTTTGTTTCAATTAACCTTTTCATTTGAAAGTTTTAACAATGTTTGCGAAATGTTTGCCAAGCTGCCGCCTCCCCAAACCCCATCAACACCTCCAGGGTGGTCAACCGCCACAACACCAGGTTTTTGTGCAACAAAGTGTCTGTGTCTGGGGGTGGCCGAATGCTTTAAGGTCACCGCCAAACGCGTTGAAAACCTTTCTTGGGGGCGCTTTGTATACTGGCAACAGGTTCGCCGTATCTCAAATGGAAATCCAAATGTTTTCTATGGTACAAGAGCCATGTTGAATCCCCGAATGGTCTCACAAACAACCAAGAAACATTCAAAAATTCAAAACATTCACAGCAAAACACTGAACAACCTTTAACATTGCAGTTCTGAGAACAAATCCTGCCTACACTTTTGGAATACCAAATGTTTATAAAGTTTTTCAACCACATATTTGAATACCTTTCAACTAATTAAATATTGCATTAATTGTAATGGACAACTGCTTTGCTTTCAACTAATTACAAGTATTTATTTACAAACGCAAGAGCAAACAATACAGCAGAGAACAAACCCACTACAAACAGCCACGGGGCACCACTAAAAAGTTTTAAATAGCTAGGAAGCTCAACTCAGTATTTGGACAATAAAAATGCTGCATAAAGTTAGCAACAGTAACTTTTTGTTGCCTAATCTCAAATAAACAGGGAACAGGATGCCAGCCCCCCTCGCTTTAGGCACTCGCTGTTAAATGGAAATGTTGAACAGTTGAGGGTATTTAATAAACATAATATTTATTTATTTACAAGCGCACATCCATCCAACTACCCCGAGGCAACAGTCGCAACAGTCGCAACAGTGGCAGCAGCAGCAGCAGATGAGGCGACATTCCTATAACGCTTTTGACTGCACACACACATGTTTAGATCCTTTGACTGGCCATACAAAAGAACGAAATCAAAACACACACACAGACACATGCATACACAGAGCAAAGCAAACAAACATTGATGACGAGTTGAGGTGAGGTGAGGTGAGGTGGGTCGAGGAGCAGCAAATGCACTTCCTGTCAAGGCAACGTTGCTGTTGCCACGCCAACTGCCGCTGTTTGCCGAGGCTTACAGCTTGTTGAACTCGCCGCTCTGGTTTTATTTCTTCTTTTCTTTCTTTTTCATGTGTGCGTATTACCCTCTTCTGTAAAGTTTTTAACTCTCTCTCTCTCACTCGCTCTCCTTTTCGCTCTCTCTCTCTCTCTGTGTGCGTGCATTTCCACTTTGTAATTGTCTAGGCAGTGCTTTTCCACTTGCCAGCAGCACAAGCACATTCCCAATTGCATTCACCATGTGTGTGTGTGTCATGTGTGTGAGTGAGTGTGTGTGTGCGCACACACACCAGCGAATGTCCTTTGGATAGGTATGCGCAAATATGCATAGCAATGTTTGTCAGCACCGTGCGATTTTCACTCCTGCCTGGTGAGCTGTGCTCGCTTTCTCGACGTGTGCTTTGCTCTCGCCTGCACTTATCGCACGTATCTACACTATTGTTACTGCTACTCCATATCCCCTCAACCACCCATCCCCTCCCTCCTCTCATCATCACGTGCTTGTCGCCGTGTTTGCAGTTGAGGGAAAAACGAAAAATTCAGTCTTTGCACAATTCTTTTTCATAAAGCATACTTTTGTGCGCTGCAAGCGCTTTCGACTTCGTTGGCCGCTGGGAACTTTTTGAGTCGCTTTGTCGTTGCCCACTTTGCCAGGGTTGCCATGGCGCTGAATGTTGTCAAAGTAAGCTGCAATTGGCAAGCGCAATGAACAAAGACGCCGGTCAAATGCACGTATATTAAAACAAAAAAAGAAACTACATTTATCTTTGGCACCATGACGAATAGACTATACCCTTCTAGACCAGAATTCAATTATCGACATTTAAATTTCACTATCTATTAAAAAAAATTCGAAAAATTTTTCCTATAGGAGTTCTACTTAACTATATGAATTAGATCTCAACTTTCAATCAACTGTTCTTATATTATATTAATCCAAAAAACACTATATGATAATTCAGTCCTACATTGAATTTATTTTTGTCAAAACAAGTCTTGCTGATCAAGAATATATATTTTATGTTGTAGAAAGCATCTTCTTAAATGAGTTACAAGTTTGAAACAAAATTATAATTCCCCCTAGAAACACATAATGAGTTTTGTAAACTTAATTGGCTTCAACGCGTCTTTCATTGGACTGTGCAATTAAATTTAATTTGATATAATTTTTAAGTTGTCAAATATTCTTAAAGAGTCTACAGCTGATTTAATTACAGCTGCAGAAGCCGAGTGTTATTCTATAATTAAATTTGGAAGCGTGACAAACGAGCGTAATGCTTAAGTATTATTTGTTTAGTGTTGTTGATTAAAGTTTGCCCACAAATATTTGGCTGTCAGCCGTCACTCACCTTTGTTGGCCAATTCGAGTGTTGTTGCTATTGTTGCTGTTGCAGATGTTGTCGTTGTTGTTGTGGATGTCACCGCGGCTGTTGCCATCAACGTATTAAACGCATCGTTGACAGCTGCTGCTGTTGCCACCGAGATTGTGGCCATCATTAACTCCTTCGCGGGCTGCTCAGCTTCGAGCAAATGCCGCTGATGCGAGCAGAGATGTGTGGATGTTGCAGTTGTAGTCTCCTGGTTGCTGCTGCTGCCGCCTGGCGACACCTTTAATGGCATGTTGGGCACCTGCAATTAAAATTAAAAGCAAAAACCATGTAGCAAATTGGCACATTAGCAATTAGAATTGAGTGGAGAATGGAGGCGCCGCTGTTGACGCATTTACAATGGTTGCTGTCAATTTAAAATCGATAATTTAATCACATGCACACCCACAAACACAAACACACAAACACACACACACACACAAACACACATGCATACACAAGCACACTCACGTACAGGGTGAGAGACATATGGGTTCTGCTATTAATTTACATATGAAACGTGAGTCGCATTTGCAAAAATTCAACAATCACCCAAACAAAGCTGCCGTCTTTTGCGGCGCTTCATATACCCTTTAGTAATTGCATGCGAAGTACCTCCTTTCAGAATTCTCAAGAAGTTTTCAGTTAGTTTCAAGAGTATCTTGTTACAATAATTGGCCTCAAGAGCAATAAACTTACAGTAGCTTTGCTCTCCTTTACATTTTCTTTTTAATATACCCTGCACTCAAAACTAAGGATAAAAATTGTCAAATTTAAGTTATGCTAATTTATGTAATCAAAAAAATAAATTGATATCCCTGTTTATCTAACAAATATAGTATCTTGGATATGTAAATAATTGAATGCTTTTAACCCTATGAATCTCATAGATAAAATGTATTATTTATTATTAAAATTTTGTTAAAACTCAAACTAATTAAATTAATGTAGTTAAGAGAATGTCAGTATTAAGTTACAGGGTATCGCTGTGTTGATCAGTCAATAAAATGCTGTTGCTCTGCTGTTTGCTGTTTGTTTTGCTTTGGTAACCTTCAGCATATAAAATGCAGTAAAAAGCAAAACACAAACAAATACACATTCATTTCACATACACACACACACACACACACACACACACTGGTTGTGTATACCGTTGGTAGCTTGGGGCTTAGTAAGCGTCCAATTAGCATTTTTGTAAATAGATACTCGACAGCCGACAAAGCAAGCAGGCGAGGAGTACATCGTACACGTGTAATCCAATCAGATGCTGCAAATTGCGCTTGATGAGTACATCAAAAGATTTGATGGCGCCATAGGAACGATCCCACTCTTTCCCTCCCTCTCCGCACATCCCCGTATCCATCCCCATCCCACCATCCATCCTTCAGCAGGTGCATAGCGTATGGAATTTATGCAAATGAGTCTGGGGGTTTGGGTCGCATCGATTTGGACGCCTTCGAGCATGACGACGACCCTTTTTTGGGACCGTGGACGCCTTCAGTGAGCAATTTCAATCAGTGGACGGCAATTGCTCCATTGGACGCTTAAGCGCTGAAAACGATTCACTGCCATTTTGGTCAACAATTTGTGCAAAACACTCGCACAGCGAACGAACGAACGAACAAATTCCGCACAACCAAAGTTGGCTATAAAACATTAAAATGTTTCTTCTTTTTTTTTTATTATTTTTATGTGCCGTGCAGAGAATTGACGTTTTTTATGCCTTTTAAGTCAATTGAGCACTTGGTAAATGCTTAACAACTGCAGCATCGGTTTATACTTTCAGAAAGATACTTGCCGCATTTCATTTAATATATGCATTTATATATATATATATTGTGTCTATCTCTCTCTCTCTTTCTCTTTCGCTCTCTCATCTAAAGTGAATGCCAAACATTCCCCTAATAAAGACACTCAATTCATGTTCACTTAAGAGCCGTCCGTCAAGAGTCCCAAATATATTTATATACCCACAGACAACGCACTCTGAGGTTGGTTTATTAATTTGCCACACCCAAACCAGATAAGCATCAGCCCAATAGCAATTCTCATGTACATTTCTATATTCCTGTTGCCCCAAAATGCCCAATCCCCAAGTTGATGACTTTACGTAAACGACTCTCAGTTCTGATTGTTGTTGTTGTTGTTGTTGCTGCTGCTGATGTGGTTGTTCTGTTTTCATATTTCAGTTGTTGCTGTTGTGGCTTTTCAAGTTGCCGTTCTTGCTCTGCTTGCTGCTTGCTGCTTGCTCCTATTGCCACTTAGTCAAAGGCGGCTGCCTCGCATTGACTGCCACAAAGAGCAAACATAATTTCAACTTTTCAAACGTAATAAAACCACAATATGTCGTCCCCTCCCCCCCTTCAGATCCCATTCAGACAGTGTTTCTCCGCAAATGCGCTTTCGTGTTGCTGCACAAACAAATGTAAAATTGAAACCTCAGAAGCCCGTCGGCTTCCTTTAGATACCCCTCTTCCAGCACTGCAACACTGCTTACGAAATTATGTAGCACATTCAACATTGCCAACTGGGTCGTCATTTGTGGGCGTGGCCAAGTTGCTCTCCAGTTGTCTCAGTTGTCTGCTGTGCACTCAAACAAAAATGACAAACGAAATGCAACAGAGATAATCCTAGATGGCATATGTCTGGACAGACAAATCGATAATACTCATTGCAGTATTGAAACACATGTGATATACGAACATTTAATTGTCATTTAATGGAGCTATAATTAATAGACAAAAGCCATGCAATGCATGCTCCACGCATGTCCCCAACATTAACAGCAACCACATAGCAGACATTGCCTTTAAATCAAAGAGTATGAGTTAAAAAAGTATTTAATATGATTCCAATTTCAACGTGGTGAAATTCTTTAAAATTATTTTTAAAAATTTTGTCAAATATTGCATTAAATATTAATATATTAAAAAAAAAGAAATAATCACAGATGTGGTTATAGTATAATAATTTCAAGTACAAATAGCTGATATGCACTTTTTAAAATAAAACATATATATATATAAATATATATATATATATATGTGTGTGTGTGTGTGTGTGTGCATATGGACACTCTTGTTTGCCATCATTCTACATAAAATGTTATGTATATTTGTTTACCGAATGGCATGTTCAGAATGCATTTTGCATATTTGACATATTAACTATCGTTTTTTTTGACAGAATCCAGCTGAGGGCCGATGACGAGAGTGAACTGGAGAGAAACAGGGAGAGATAGAGAGAGAGAGAGAGAGAGAGAGAGAGAGGACACGCCTCTGTACAACACGCAATAAAGGGACAACCGACATCGAAGTAAATATCAACTAAATACTGCATTTTTGCATGCATAATTGCTACGAAATTAAAGCAAAATGCACAGACGACGAAGGGTTGAGTGAGTGGCCACTGGGCGACATGCAAACTCGGCTCGACCCGGTGGGTCAGGTGTGAAGCTTGTGCACAGGTGCATGGCCGGTGTTGGATTACATTAACGTCATAATGACCACCGTCGGGGGCTCGTCGCCAGAAGCCCAACGCCCGACAGTTTTAATCCTGGCCCCGGTGGCAATGGTGGTGGATGCGGCGGTCGCATGCAGACTGACACCACCTCTGGTGGCTGCTTGCTGCCCCCCCTTGTTGCTTGTTCTTTGGTTTGCAGCTGGTGGCTGCTTTGCCTGCGGCAATTGGGCGCACTCGCGACAGGAACTTGCGGCACTGCCGGATGTGAGTAATCGCTCAGTCACGTCACCATCGGTAGCCGTCGTGTTGCGTTGCTGCGTGCCACCAGCCGAGCCGGTATTGTCGACTCAGCCAGGACATTGCAGCGTTGCAAGATTTCCGTGACGCCGCACCAGCTCGCCAGCTCACATTGCACTGGACTGCACTGGACACTTAGCCATGCATGACGTAACCCGCAACGGAAATCGCTCAATGTGCGCCGCTCTGCGCACATGCAATCCCCAAGCAGCAGAAGCAGCAGCAGACCCACTTGGAGGTGGGTCAATGTGTTGCTGCTGCATGTTGTTGCTGGCTTGTCCAGCACTTAAGCAGCTTCGTACTGAAATCAGAAGATTTAGTAAAAAATCGAACTAGTTTTCTCTTGCAGATGCTATGTGGAAACTGTGCATTGCTTTCACTCTCGTTGTTGGCCTTCTGTTTGCATATTGTTCGCTAGATTCGCACGGTTGCACAAAACTCTTACAATTTTCATTAAACTGAACGCTTCCACGTCAGTCAAACTCAACGCTGCTGTTGTTGCTGTTGCTGTTGCAGTTGCCCTGAGACAACATACAAGGCAGATGGGGTAAGTGCTGTTCGAACCCATCAGTGGCAACATTCTCACTGCACACTGCACACAGTACAGGGCACAGTTCAGTGGACTTTCACCCCGCACCCCTCTACATTGTCGTCTTAATGCCACGCTGTCTGCTCTTGGCGCGTACAACATTTAATTTGAACTAATGAAGTTTCTATAAAAGCCCCGCGTAAATGACTGGCAAGAAACAAGCAAAAAAAAATAAAAAATAAACCGAAAACAAAAAATAAAACGATGCACAAAGCGGAGCAAGCGACCCAAACCGAACCGAACCGAACCAAACCGAACCGCCATAAAGCTTCCCAACTCGAAACTGGCACTGAAATTCAATTTCGCCCAAAAGTGAAGCTGAAATTTGCGGCAATTGCTCTTCCTGCTTACAAATGGAGTGACGTGCAAATTACACTTAAAAAACAAGACAGAAAAAAGTGAATAAAAAATATCTTTATATTGATCACAACTTGAAAATACCTGGTTGAACAACATATTTAACTGGAAGCTAGATATATAAATTAAATGTTTAAGCATAAGTGAAATAAAATTCATTTTTTGATTAGAATATATTCCAACAAATTATAGCTTAAGGTATCGAGTTGCTTTACAAAAGAAAGAGCATACCCGTTTTGTAATGTTTGTACAGGGTATGCACACTGAACTGACACATCTTCTCGGCCCACCTGCCGTCGCTGGCCCAGCGCTAATTGTTTTAGTTGTTATTCCATGAATATGCTAAACTGTCTGCTGCATTTTGCGTCAACCCGTTGTTGGTCGTCCCATCCAGTCCCATTCAGTCCCATCCCGTTCCACTGCACACGTTCTCGCTCAGCAAATGTTTATAAATGCAAATTGGCCGAAAAGTGCAGCAGCAACAGCAACAGCAGCGACACCGACAACATCACTTTCTGGACGTGCTTCGGTGAATTTCGTTTAGTTGGCCCCTAAAGGAAGGTGTAATTGGGGCGCGCGGGGGGATTCATGCGGCATGAGTAAATAAGTGAAGCAATTCACTGGGATTGACTGCTCTGACCAGCTGCTGCTGGGTTTGGTTCACTTTCGGTTTTTGGACAGACAGTGTTACCAACATGGCCCTGACATCGCTCATGTCTTGCCCCAACTCTGTGATGATATTGTGGGGCAGCCTTCACACACACACACACACAGCTGAGCTGATTTGGTAACAAACTAAGGTGCTAAGGCATTTTGATTTGTGAGTGTGTGTCGTAAACGGCAATCACAATGCCTCTTGCGTTTCAATTTTGGTTTTATTTTTATTTTTATTTTTATTCGAAGTTGTAAATTTTGAGCTGCCGTCGCTGACCTTCTCAAGTTTGTTTGCTTGTTGTTTCAATTGTTGTTGTTGCTGCCGTTGCTGTTGTTGTTGTCGTTGCTGTTTGTTTACAGAGTGCTTGCTTCGAACTCTGTGTAGACCTGACTGACAGACAGACTTTCAAGCATACATACACAAATT
The DNA here is from genome assembly GCA_035042185.1 of Drosophila kambysellisi. Lineage (NCBI taxonomy): Eukaryota > Metazoa > Arthropoda > Insecta > Diptera > Drosophilidae > Drosophila > Drosophila kambysellisi. The sequence goes on from JAWNLS010000855.1 coordinate 1,813,929, forward strand.
GCGTTCAACGTTCTCAAAATAGAACCCCGTGGAATACTTAAGGTATGTACACACAAAAACACATACTTATATGCTTAAATACACTTGAACAAAGTCAGCTGTGTGGATGTGTGAGGAAAATCAATTTTAATTGCTTCGCACATACATATATCGAAAAAGGCGATGCGATCGAAAAGAATTTTACGCTTTTCGCCTGCACTTACGATTCGATTGAAAATTTCAATTGCAAATAATTGTTTAATTATCGTCAATTGCTGTTCAGCTAAGGGAAGTATGTATGTATATACATGTATGTATGTATATATTTTATATTGTATGTGAGAAGTGAATGATTGAGAGAGAGCTGGAGTGCTGTAGATATTCTGTAGCTGACTTCAAATAGCACCCCATTAAGGGGCAATAAAGCGTTGTGAGTCATAAACTCAAAGTGCGTATTCATTTCAGCTGAATATCTGATAATTGAATGTGCCAAGATTCAGCATACGCAACGAATGTTGCACATACGACATGGTGTATAGAAATCATTTATACACAAGCAGTAATCAGTCAAATATAAATACATATGTATGTGTTCATAAGCAAGGCCTATTATAAATAACAATATGTAATACAAGGTTGTACATAGCTATAAAATATATGGTACAAGGTCGTTGATGCCATACATACATATGTATATACCTATATATATATGTGTATATAGGCTAGTTGTATATATACATATATATAATACAAGGAAAATATTTTTAACAAGATGATTATTGCGGTTTTTCTTAGTTGCTGGAGGAGTTTAAGATTAAGATATTAATATATTAGATTGAATTGCAAGCTTACGATTATATATATATATATATATATATATATATATATTTGTGTATTTATTTAACATCAGCCCACACAGCATCCACTAGCATTATTACAATTCGATTTATTGTGGTATTTAATTACCAAATGCCAAAATGCATGGATTGGTGGATTACAAGTAATATTTTTAGATTGTCTGATATCTGATATCTGTCTGATATATATATTTAAAATTTCATGCTCTAACCAAAAAAATTATTAATTCAATTTCCCGTCTCAGGCACTTTCCAAAAGCTGTACTCAAGACACTCAAACTTCAGTATCATTTCACACATACGCACACACACAGATGTATATCTATATATGTATGTACACACATGAATCCACAGAGTCATAGACCACTATATCATAATTTGCTGCACAAACTCCGCAACAAGACAGCAAATCTGGCGAAGAGCGATATACGATATGAGATATGTTGTTGTTATTGGACATGGTTTGTGCGACACATCGCTGGCTCCGTGGACTGAGTACGAGACACTTGAGTGGCTGCTTAGTGGTGGCAACGACTTTCACCAAACACTCACTGGCAGCTCGAGCAAAAGGCAATTCCTAACCTACCACACCTCAAACACAAGGCACAAAACAGCAAAGCCAACTTAAGCGACAGCAAAATGGCAATAATCAAAACAAAAAGCGCAACACAAACCAATAAACGAGCGTAGACTTCATTATGGGGGCACATCAATCATTGCCAAAACGCGAAAACCAAACACTTCGCGCTGGTAAGGGGTAGAAAGGGGGCTATGTGGGGTGTGAGGGGTCGCCCAGACATTGGGTTGAATGTGCCAAGAGCACAAGAGCTAAAATAAAGCACAGTTGCCATGTTGCCACAACGATGTGCAGATAAATGTTGCAAAGCAGAAGGGAGGAGAGTGGAAAGAGAAAGACAAAGGGAGCTGGGCAGAAAGAGAAAGACAGGGATGTGCAGCTGGAGCCAAGACAGTCAACGACTTGTGGTCAACCAGGAATGAGAGTACAGGGAAAATGCGGGGACCAGGAGGAAAACATGTGCAGCAGAAGGAGGGCTCCTTCGGTGGCACAATAAAGTGTTTAGTAAACAAATTGCGGTTGCCTTTTGATAATATGCGCACAGTTAGCTGAGCCAGTTAAGCAGCGCAGCCAGCAAAATTTTTGAATTGGGGACGAAAGCAGGAGGGGATTGGGGGGATAAGTTATAAGTGCATTGCACCGAAAAATCGATTGACGAAAGCCACAAAGACGACAAGAGCTAGAGCAAGAAAGGTTGAGGTAGCTGCTCATGTGAGAGAGCAGATGTGTGTGTGTGGGGGCGATGAAAAGGACATTGATTGTGTGCACGGGGAGCCAAATGGTTCGGGGCGTTGGCGCCATCGTCACGCAAAAATCCAAAGAGAAACCATAAACTTAAATTAATGACCTCAGTAGTCGAGGCGTAGCTGAAAGGCGAGACCGTTTGCCAGCAGAACGTAAAGTCAATAAGAGACCAAAAAAGCACGAAGATGAACACAAAGAGGTAGACGATGGATGAGGGAGAGAAGAGAACCACATGCACTGTTGTTGTGTATATGTGATTTACCGTTAACAGTCGTTTCGTTTTGCTGCATTTGCTCTGCTCCAATTGGAAATGAATCTTATTGCTGGCGATTTCACTGGGATTCTCAATATACACACAAACAACAACAACAACACAAACATACATGTATATATAGAGATGAAAATGCTTGTCAATTTGGAGCAAGGCGGCTGCTGAGGCAGATGCTCGAACGTTTGCTCAGAGCTCAGTTGAGAGGCTGACTAAATAATTATGCAGTCGACGTCGGCGTTGACGTTGACGTCGACGGCGACACGGCCGATTTGTTGTCAAACTGGTTTTACAAATATTTTTGCGTTCATCTGTTGCCAGTGGTGGGGTAAAGTCTCTCTGTGTGTGTGTGTGTGTGTGTGTGTATGTAACCAGGCGGCAGTTACATGGCTGCAACGCTCAGTGAAAGTCGCCTGAATGCCGTTGCTGTGTGATACCCTACTCCCCCCTACCAGCGTACCACTCCGCATCACCTATCGGAGCCCATTAGCTAGTTATGTAGCTGGGTGCACATTCAATTAGGTTTAGCGCAGTCTTTTGGCTTTGGCTTTGGCTTCGGCTTGGGCCTTAGCTAACCCAGCTGTTCAGAGCTGGTATTTACAGCCAATTATGAGACAAACAAGTTGGCAATTGCGTCTAACTTACCTGTGCATTAAAATCGAAAAAGTATTCCGGCCTAAGCGGACACGGCAGGCCGCACTTGCAGGTACCCTGTGTTAGCAAATAGTCCTTAATTTGAAATTGTGTGCGCAGCGTTTTGCCCGTCGGACTGCAATAAGAAATAACCATGAAAATAATAAAAATAAGTAAATATTGATGCATAATTAATGGAGTTTGCGCTGCAATTAATTTCTATTCATTATTTATTAGTTAATCGCAGCACAATTTGTTATACGCTAATGCTAATTACAAAGTCGTCAACAATAGCTTAAGTGTGTCTGGCCCCCGCCCTTCATCATTCCATCTACCCCACACACTTAGCCCCAATTAGCCCAATCCACGTTAACAGTTAACATGGTGCAAAGGCTGCTCGCTGTTCAGCTAACAGCTCATTAACATAATGGGCAAATGACGCACTCGTCCGCATTAACATGACAATGTTAAACGACATTTGGGTACGTATGCTGGCCTACTCATACATACACATACACATACACATACACATACATGTGCATGCACACATACATAAATTAATACCAATCAGAATTGCTCGCTGCTCGTTTTGATCGCATGTCAAATAAGTGCGCGTCGCTCGGCGCATAATTCAAACTGGTTTTTATGTATTGTGTATTTACAAGCAGTTTTCGCTCCTCTCCACGTGAGTTGATAGCTAAGTGTTGGCTGGCTGTATGTGCGGAGCCCTTTTCTCGTGCCACAATTGAGTCGCGTGATTTGTTGATCCAGCCTGGCTACTTTCAACGAATGGGGCCAATATTCAGGTGGTAATAAACCTTTTATGGGACTTCAGACACATAACAAAACAAGGTTTAACTAAGGGTGACTAATCACTCAACTGGCAAAATCAGTCGAACTACAAAGTTTATTTTCGCAAAGGTTTCTCCCTGGCTTTCAAAAAAATGCATTCAAATAGATTAGAAAGCCGTGTTAAACAAGTTTTATGTTTTCGTACGATTGATGTGAGACGTAATACCAAGGTTTTTAACAAATTATCAATCACTGGATAAAGTTAAATTTTCATTAGATTGCAACAATAATAATTACTATATAATGTTAAAAGTTTATCAGAAAGCAGGAACAGGAAATTTTATACTCCTGAAAAGGTGTGTTTAAGCTCTTTGATAAAATCTAAAAAGATACAAAATTCCAGCATAATCTGATCGCTATCCCTGTTTTCAAAAATTGACAGTCCTTTGTTATGCGCCATCTGATATCAAGTTCTACTAGATTTGCAACATTTTTAGGGTATTCAGTGTTTCACCCCAACCAACCAAGAAAACCTCATTCGTAATCCGTTTTCATGTTTACAACAATGAAATTTATGAAAAGGTAGGAAACAAATTGATTTAAATTTGAACAGCATTAAGAATATGCGCAGAACCAAAAAGCGAGTCTAGTGAATCCAGTTTTTGAATTCAATTTTCGGCTCAGCTCTGCTGTCCAGCCCCCTCCTCGGGAAGAGGGCCACGCATGACCGCAAATGTTGAAAAGTTGTACTCGGTATATGTTGTGCTGGGGTTAAAAACATGCCAAAAAGCAGCATTAAAAAAAAAACAAAAGGCAAAAAAATCGACGTTGCTTATTAATTATAAAGTGTGAGCATGTTAAAAGAATCAAGGGCGTCGCAAATGATGACGACGTCGTCGCAACGAGAGCAGCACTTGAGCCACATAGGCAGAGTATGAGAGACTTCAGAGCCTGAAACGTTGAATAGCAAATGATTTGACGGCATAGTAGAACGAGGTTGATACAGGCGAAGCAGTAGCAGTGGCAGGGGCAGCAGGAGAACTTCATGCCTCTTCTTCAACTCGTGTGGGAAATCTGAATAATGCATAAAGTGTGAAAGCGGCAAGGGCACTAAACGAAACCAAACGAAACGAAGCGACACCAGCAGCAACAACTGCAAACAGAGACGACAATATACATAATTGAGCGACAACAACAAGAACAACAATCGTGTTACGGGTTAAGCGAGTCTGCGAGAATTGTCAATTGAGTAGCCCCTTTGTGACGGCAACACAGGATGAGATTGAGGATGGGCATGTGCATATGCATGGGTATGGGGATGGAGATGGGGATGAGGAGTTGAGTTGTGTGTCCCATGGTCATTGAGCTGCAGCAGTTGGCCGCCTGGTGCACTTCTCAATTCTCATCAATGGGCCCCACAGCAAAATTGCCAACTTAAAACTGAAAAACGAGTTTGGTTTATTAATTATTTTCAACTAGTTGCGTGGCCGTAAGCTAAAATCGATGGCAAGTCAATTGGCCTGAACTGAACGAGCGACGCACAGACCAAGTACAAGCTGTGGGGAGCGGAGGGTGGTTGGTTGGCTGGGAGTCATCAACGCCAAAGCTTATAGCTCAATTTGTATGCGGCTGGCGTGGCAGGTTGGCTTAAGGACCAACGATAACGACCACAAGGCGACCGCTTGCTGGGTTGCAGCAACAACAGCAGCAGCAGCAGCAGACGGACGGGTTTGCTGCGCTGGCTCATTAAATATTTTATTTACACAAAATGCGCTAATAACAAGTGGGGGGAGGGGGGTTGAGCAGATCGCGGTCTGACGACTTCTCATGAAAGGCGTTGAGCTAACGAGTTAAAATAATTTAATAAATTTCACACACAAACAGCGTCAAGTGGCCGAAGAGCCGCCCTCCTGTGCCTCTGTCTGAAGGTGGAAAAGTTTTACGCCTCTCTGACCTTGAGTGCACCCTCGAGCCAGCCCCGGAATGAGCCCCGGAACACGGCACAAAAGTCGAGGGCCGCCAGCTGACTGACTGACTGTGCCAGCCTATTACTAAATTAATAAACCCTAACAGCTCAAACACAAAACCAACAGCAATGGCAAAGGCAACGGCAACAACAACTGGGGACAAAGGGAAAGGAGCCAAACTGTAATACATTTAGCCAGCCACAACCTCGAAATAAGCGAATGGGCTGGACGCGCAGTTGTTGTTCTTGTGGCCACGTTAAATGAAAGCAGTCGACTATTAAATCTGCCAAAACCCCTGGCTAATCAAATTGCTTGGGCTAACCTTTAATGCATAACCTTTTAGCATGAAATACCTCAGGCTATTGGCCCTGCTAACATAAACCACTCTGGTTCTATCATACATTGCATATATAAATAACCCATGGAATGGATTGAAGGGATAAATCATCTTTAGCATTTTAAATTAAAGTCTTAATTTTTTTAAGAATAGCAACATAAACGAGTTGGTTTAAGTTTTGAGAGAATATAAAACATTCTAGCTGTCATTATTAACAGGCATATTTGAATACTAAAATAACGTAAGAGATATTAAAATAAATGACTGTAAAATTAAAATAAGTAAAATCATATAATATTTAGTATTTATTTAAAACTAATTTGTACCAATTACCCAACCAACTAATAGCTGCCAATTTAACACTTATTCGACTCTAAAAAACCACGTCACAGCATCTTATTTATAATGGCATTAAAAAAAAAAAATATTCACAATTCAGTTTCAGGAAAGACGTTTTTCATAAATTCTCATAGGTATATTTACATTTTGAAGTGCATAAGAAACCATTTAGTGGTCGAAATGATTAAGCATGCATCGTTATGGAGACGTATTAAATTATACTTAAGCAATCAAATGTATTATTTATGAAAATGATTTCCACATTTAAGTGGTGTGCGTTGCCAAAACTCAACGCAAACCTGTAATAAACAAAACAAATGCCTAAAAGGTGCACAAAAGTCAACACATTGTACACTCAACGGCTGACTGCAATGGAAAACTGCAGGCGGCTGACGAAGACATCGACATCGACAGCGACGGACCGCCGACGGTTGATGCAACCTACGCGTTGCAAGAAGGCATAGATACACCTTTGCACGTACACATGTCTGACAGAGAGACCTCATGGCTGTGACGGGTGACTGTGACTATGACTGGGCCTGTCGCACTTGAGGAAAATTGAAAACTCTGAAAACTGACTGTGCCAAACTATTCCGCATTCTTGAACAGTCAGTTGCCCGTTGCCGGCCTTGCGGGGCGCTCGCCTCCATACCAGCTGCCGGTTCTAATTTATGATTTATGTGTGTGTGTGCGCCGCCGTCGCCGCCTTTTTGGCTTTGCTGGCTTTGCGGCGGCACAGTAGGCGGGCCAACGTTTTGACCTGGAAATGTGCATGTGTCACATTTGTGTCGTCCTCTGATGTCACGTTGCGCAGTCAACGACTTGAAAATGCTTGCGCAACAATTATTGATTTACCTAAACCCTCTCTCGCTCTCCATCCATTCAACCATCCTTGAAAGCAGTCGACGTCGTTGCCTTCGCTTTGAAATGATTGCAACATTCTTTCCAAGAAATAGCCAAGCCAAGCAAAACTGCGCAACTGCAGTTAAACAAAAAGTTGTATTCATTTTGCCATTAGCCCAACCCCTGCTCTGTCCGTTCAAAACTTTAACCCAGCAAATGTTGCTTATCTTTTCCGACCAAATGGACGAAAGCTCACAATTTTGCAAGGGGGAAAAAATACGCAAAAACCAAAAAATAAAAATACAAAAAATAAAGCAGCAACACGGAATGAGGAAATGAGCAGCTGCAACAGCCGCTGCTGCCACTGCTGCGGTTGATGCGGACAATGACAAACGCTCGACACGCAACAGAAGCGGTTTAGCATTTAACAATGGTCAGATAGTGTCCTAAATGGGTAATGGCTACGACAGATAACAAAATAATATTATAGAAATATGTCACAATTGCCAGCAATACAAAAAATAATCTCATTGTATTCAATACCAAATTTAAGCTCTGGGATGCTTAACTGGAATTTGATGAAAGTCCACAAAAGCTGCAATTCTGTACTTTTAAGAGCTGTCCAACAGGCAGCTGCTACTCAAGTTCTTATCGAATATTTGAATACCATTTTCATAGCTGGCAGCGATTAAAGATCTATAGAAAGTTGTTGAAACTACAGATAGATAAAAACAAAGAACAGTCAGTAAATTTAGACACATTATGATTTGCCGCTACGATATTTTCAATTTCGAGATGTTGGTTTCAAATAAATTTTTTGAATGTAACTTCTGATTCCGATTCCGATTCCAATTTCGGTTAGACACCCCGAAATAAATATGTTTATTGTTGATTTTGAAGTCTAGGTTTATATATTTATTTAATTTAATTATTGTGCTTTTCTGTATTTTAGCTACTAATATGCCAAACGCTAAGTTTCGATCAATACACTCTTCCTAATTGCTGCAAAATCTACAACTAATAATCTACAACTTTATACAACTTTATATAAATATAATTGCTATCTATAAATTTATAGAGTATTTTAGCTTCTGATCTGCGAGGTATCTTCTAGGGGAGCACACTCCACAAGAGCATGCTCACTTGTTACAGTAGCCATTGGTTCTTAAGGCACCTAATAATTAAATCTGCCTTATTTCAATCCAATACATTTGTGTGCACTCTTTAGCGAGCATCCTTATCTATTCTTTTTTTCTTTGCTGTAGCTAAGCCCCGCAAAAGCCAATAACAAGTCCAAAATGCCGGAGGCAAAGCCAAGGCAGCCCGTCAAGTTCTGAGTTCCAGGCACTTACAGAATCAACGATTATCCAGCTCTGATGACAACAGTGCGGTGCAGACACGGCCAGGCAAGCAACAAAGTCGTAAACTATTTGCACAGCGCCAAAGACTCCCCATCGCACCTCCTTCCCTGCACCACTGGCTTGGACAGTAGCGCGGTAGACGCAGAACAATTAAAAGTACTTGGGCAATGGGGCACGGCAACAGCAACAGCAACAGCAGTCTGTGGCTTGTTTTCAACATATTTGTGTAAATATTGTATTTGTGTTTGTAATTATGTCGGCTTTACGATAACTCGCAGATAATGCCCAGGTAAATACTCGCTGTGTACACAGCGCTGGCAAGAGAACAGGCAATAATGCCAGCCACTCGACTTTTAACTGTTTGACTTACGTTGTCATTATACCCTGTACCCATGCCCAAAACGGGCATATTGCCATTGTAGTAGTAGATGACAGAGCAAATCTGAGTGTATGTATATATAAATAATAAATTAGGAGCTCCACAACTCAGATGGGTATTGCCTCGTGTTGCTTGCTAGGCTGATGTTGTATGTGCTGCTGGGGTTACAAATGAATGAATCCGACAAAACATTTGTGCAGAGACGACTACTGTAATCCAGAGCAAAACTAAGCCACCCACTCCCAATGTGTGCCCATCATAGCTGAGCTACCCCCTTTTTTAACTGGCATTTCCTGTTTAACAAGAAAACATTTAAATGGCTTCCAATATGCATTTGCCAGACACAATACACAGATTGACTTTTAGCTGGGCCTGACTTGTAAATGTCATGTAAGAGAGTCAACGACAGAGAGAGAGAGAGAGACAGAGAGAGACAAATAATGAGATAGAGACACAGACAGAGACTCACCTGATGTAGGCCACTTCATTGTTGTTGGTTAGTCGACGCCAGCCTGGAGCCAAATTTGCATTGTTATTGCTGTTGCTGTTGTTGATGTTGTTGCCTGCATTATTGTTTTTGGCCACCACATTCTTAGCATAGAGCTGCTGTTGCTGATGGTTCTGAATTATTTGACGCGTTGCAATTGTTGCTGGCATACAGTGCGTAGCAGCAACATTTGCTGTTGCGACTGCTGCTGCTGCTGCTGCGGACTTAACAGGCAACTTGATTTGCGCTAAACGCTGTTTGGTTTGCTGCTGCTGCTGCTGTTGAAGTTGCTGCTGCTGTTGTTGTTGCTGTTGTTGTTGCTGTTGCTGCTGCTGTAGCTGCGTGCCTATTGATGGACACACAAAAATGTGTTGACTGTGTCGCAGTTGTTGTTGTTGTTGTTGCTGCTGCTGTTGTTGGTGCTGCTGCTGTACAGCAACATTTGTGGCTTGCATCATGTTGGCGCTGCCATTTACCAAACCAGCTGGTAATATTTGTTGCTGCTGTTGTTGCTGTTGTGGTTGCATTGCTGCTGCATTTGTAACGACCCGCGATACAAATTTCGTTTGCTGCTGATAGAATTGCTGTTGCTGTTGCTGCAACAATTGCTGTTGCTGCTGTTGCTTGTACATGTTGAGCTGTTGCTGTTGCTGTTGCAACTCATTGTTGACCTGCAGCACGCCAGCAACCGTCTCCGCATTGCCAACACCAACAATGTTCAATTTGTGCTGCGGCTGTTGTTGCTGCTGCTGCTGTTGCTGCAGCTGTTGGCCGGCGGATGCGGCAGCCATGTTAATAACAGCCGCCGTTTAAATTGTAACGCTCGATTTGTGGCCTGTAAATAATAATAGCCAACGTTTAGTGTGCATTTAAAGGGAGAGCAATGCGACCGCAACAAAATACACATATACACACACATATATAATATATACATAAGTTAGGCTGACTCACAATTACATTTCTACAATTCGAATTGCGTTGCGTGCAAATATGTATATGTTTATATATATGTATTGACCATCTACAAATACCATTGATTTTGTTTTCTACCCTATACTCTTGTATATCGGGTATGTTGTATGTATGTTCAACTTTTTTTATATGAATACCCTTTGCTTTGAGATCTACTTAATAACTTGAGCATCGGAATTGACGTAATAAAAAATTTATTATAATTTATCCAGTATATTCGAATATTATAAAAATTTCAAAATAAATAAAAAAAATAATTATACTGTTCGATATAAAAGAAAATCTTTGATCAATACAATAGTTATATATAAATATTTTATCTACTTTTTGGTTTTGATTGACATCTTATAATTTCAAAACTTAATTTTATTCAGAGCCCAATTTCAAGTATTTGATTGTTATTTATAATATTGATTGTTATTTATAATAAAAAAAAACGTTATTGGTTTTCAGATTCTCTTCATCAATCTCAATAATTACAATTATATTCGAAATGAGTTAATAATATTCAGCTGATGTAAGGGTATTTGAATATTCGGCAAACGAAGTCAATAATTGTTGTTCTTTCTTATTGTATTGTATTATCTGCTGTTGTTGTTGTTGTTGCTGCAGCTGCTCACCTTTTAGCGTAATTTACGTTTTGCTCATTTGCCAACATATTCAATTAATTTGAGTTATTGTGTAAACGAGACGCGACCATGTCAAATTGTTGTTGTTGTTGTGGTTGTTGCGACTGCTACTGCTGTTGCTGTTGTCGCGCGTTTTTAAGCACTTAATTTCACTTTTTTTTTTACAACTTTTCTTGTTGTAATAAGACGACAACGACTTTTGTATTGTTGTCTTGCTGCTGATTTTCTTGTTGTTGTTGTTACTGCTGTTGCTTTTTATACAATCTGCTTGCTGCTCATGACTTCATTTGGAATTCAGAAAACGAACGTTGCTCGCTGACAGAGGCAGAGGCACAGGCAGAGACACAGAGAGAGAGAGAGAGAGAAAGAGAGATAGAAGAGTGCACAACGCATAAATGTAGGTGAATGGAGCATGAAGCAGCCGCCGACGTCGCAGTCGCCACCAGCACAGACAACAACGACAAAGGCCAAAGAGTAGACGAGGCGAGGTGGGATGGGGATGGGGTGGGGGTAGAACAACGTTCAAACTCAACGAAACGTTTTGTTTTATGTACAAAAATTTGTTCAGCCTAAATACTTATTATGCGCGTAAAGCAGAACAATTTGCCAGACGCGACTCTTGCTTGTTGTTATTATTATCATTATTTTTGTTGTTCACTTTTAAATGTGTGTATGCAGATAAATTGCTGAATATCTATGTTGTGCATGTATTTAAATGATATGCACATAATTAATGCGTGCGACTGTCTCTCTGTCTGACAGTCTGTCTGCTCATGTGTGGACATCACCTGCCCTGTTATGCTCTAATGATCATAATAAGAATACAGCCAAGAGAAACAAGCGTACACAACACACACACACACACATATATATATGCACTCGCACACACAATTATAATACGCAGAGTGACCTCAAATGCTTATCTGCATTTAACATGCGCTTTTTTCTTTTTTTTTGGCAGCTGCTGCACTTACTTCATACACACATATTTATATATACACATATGCAAGTATATATATGTTTATATATGTATAAGCGTACACATTCAATTGGTTGAGTATTGAAGAGCAAGTTATGAGCATATTTGAAATGAGTTTTGACACAACGTTGATTTAACTTTATTATGCACAAACAGCAATTAAATTGGAATTAATTACAATGATTTAATTCGTTGGCTTTGGCTTTATTCACGCAACATTCGACAAACATCCGAGCGAACGACGATTCGACACTCGACTCGCGATTTGCTACTCTCGCACACGAAATTTTTACTCAACTATAGATTTTTTTTTCTTGTTTTTTTCACCTTGAAGGGTGCCAACTGCGTTGGTATTGAAGCATAAACTTTGATTTTCAGAACCACTTACGAATCTAAATTATGCTAACTATTTCACTTTTGCGTGTGCGCGCATTTGTTTTTGGAATTTTTCGACTGCCCAAATTCCATTCACTAGTAGAAACTAGGGATGTGAAAAGCACACACACACACATCGATATCATATGCACGACTATAATCAAACTTATCCCTGGCAGTACTATCGATATAATATTAATGAACGTGGCTCATTTTGCGCTTACGTTACGCACGTTAAGATACGTTTCAATTTAAGTGCTTGGAAAAATTAACTGTCATTAAGCAATTAATTATAATTTTATATTTAATTCATGTTTACTTAACATATTTTAAATTGTTAGAAATAATAATCAAGAATTACTCCTAGTAGAAGTATCAACCGAATTCCAGCTTTTGGATTGGAATTAGATATAGATTATCAGCATAAGCATTTACACAATACAAACAACATTGTCAAGCAAATAAATTAATAAGCCAATGAAAAAATAAAACGTTTAAATTGTATACTGTAAAATTTCAAATGCGATTTCTACAGAATAGAAATGTGTACCAAATTCAGGTCTATCGGTATCGACTGCAACCCTGACGTATGTAACAACAATGCGCGCGGAGCCGGCAAATACATTTTACGAATTTTATACTACAATTGTGCATTGAATAGGATTATTTTGGTAAATGGTATTAATTGGTTTTCTTAGAAGACCGCAACAATGTCCAGCGCAGCCATATTGATGTGCAGGCAGCTGCTGTTTAGCCGCTGCATTTACGCCGGCCTCCTCAGCGTGGGCGTTCAACTTGTGATGCTGATCGCGCTTTTATTGTGCGTCAACTTTCAACTGTGGCATCCGCTGGATTGGGCGGCTGATTCGCTGCGACTGGTGTTCAGCTGCTATCTATGGCTCGCGAGCATACCGCTCATTGTCGCCATCGCCTTCTACGTGATCATACTCTCCAAGCAGCGCATCTCTGAGCGTCGCTATTGCCCCACACGCTACCGCTGGCTGATCCACAATGGACCGCGTAAGTTGCTGTTCCTCATCGCCCATATAATTGTCGGCTATCTGACTGCCTGGCTATATACGACATATCTACACACGGACTATCGGTATATCATCCACATATATGCATCCATATACCTGATACTAAAACCCATAATTTATTATATTTAGTCACTTGGTGTACAAATCGTTTGGACAGGATTGCCTGAATAGCTACCATGTGTTCTTGCTGGGCATGGGCATTACCAGCGGCTGCTATTACTTTATCGTTAACTACATGCAGCAAGAAGTATCCATGGAATTCCCCATTATCGAACAGATCCGCATCGAGAGTCTGCGCGAGCAGTTCTTTGAAACACTGCTGGTATCTCCAGTCAAATCATTGTTGGTCACGCTGGGCTATTCGATTGGGTTCTGGCTCTTTGGTGGCTTGTTGCGGCACAGACTTACTCACCTGATTGGTGTGGACGCAGACGATCGGCTCCTGGGCATCTTGGACGTGGCCAGCAATGGGCGACTGCTGTTTTATGCCTGGCTGCTAACCACTCAGATCGTGAGCAACATGCATCTCATGCAGCGCTTTAATCTTGTGCTCCTCTCCGAGCAGCTGCCGCTGGTCATTGCTCGCAGCCGGATGTCGGCCAATGCCAGCGAACAGGAGCTGACCGTGGTGTCCGTGCTGGGGCTCTTCGATATGTATGTGGCACAGTGTCTGGCCGCTAGGTTTCTGTACGAGCATGCGATGTGCAATAATTCGACACTTCGCCAGCAAATCTTTCAGCTTACGGAGCCCGGCAATCATCCAGCTAATTGGCGTGCGCTCTGCGACCAATGTCTCAGCATTGTAGCCACTTTTACCGAAGAGCTAATCGAATCCATGCAACACATCAGTTTGATTAAGGGCAATGGACAACATCTGGCAACGGCTGCAGCGCTCATCGACAAAAAGTGTCCATTGCAGACAGAAAAGCTGCCGATTCGCCAATACAATCAGCAGCATGGCATTCGTCCGGCTGTCAATGAACCCACACAGCAATGGGACGCCACGTACAGTGTACGCCACGTGCCCAATTGGGGCGAACGCGCTTTTATTAAGCTGCAGACAGTGTTTCTGGGTCTTTTGCCACGACTACCTGGTATCGTCTACTTCTTTGCCGAGCCGGATGCCGCCAAAACGGTGTTTCTGGTAGACAATGCGCGGCACGTGGTCTGGCTGACACAGGCACTGGCGCATCTATGCGTCGCATCTATGAAAGAAGATCGCTATGGCGTTGTCCAGGATGACTTGGCGGCCATCATCAAAGCGCTGCACCGCCTCAAATGCGAACTAGACAAGCTGCACAGCGCGTTGCCCAGTCTGCGAGCGTGCTACAGCAGCAGCTACATTGTTCTGCGCAACGCAGTCCGTCGCAGTGTGTACAACATCTGCATGTCGTTCCATGACTATCTGGGCGATGTGATTACCGATGGCGAGGAGGTACGCCAACTGCAGGCCTTTGTCTATCAGGGATAGCAACTCATCCAATACATCATCATCGATTAAGCACAATTGTTAAACATCCTTCTTTAGTTGTTCTTTCATTTCGGTAACAATACAAATTAATAAATACAATTACATAATGTAAAAATGACTTTCTACCTAACTATATGGTATCTGGTATTATATATATATATATATATATATATGTATATATATACGTGTAAATTGTAGCATCTCAAGCAGTGATCAGTTGGCTCAGCCTATTGCTCCTTCAATGCCGGCGCGTACATCAACACCGCCACATTCTGCTCCAGCTCACGGTTTCGTCATTGATTTGCTGCTGCTGCTACCGCTGGCGCCTCGATTTTCTTCACAGCCTCGCCCAGTGATCTCTCCATTTCGATGGCCAGCTCCTCGATGTGCTGCTGCGCCTGTTTGCCCTTTCGATCGCGGCCATCGATGAAGATTTGTGTTTGCAGAAAGTTGAGAGCACGAAATGCCATGCCGCCTGTGGGATCATAGAAACCCTCGTAGGTTTTTGGATTTCTAGCACTGGCGCTCTGATCGGGCGTATTGGGGTCAAATGGTACATACTCCTGCAGCGGCTCCTTGTGCCATCGAAAGATGTTTAACGAATCTAATCACATTAAGTAGGTTAACCCATGGACATAAATATAGAGCTTTAAGTGAACTCACCTACTTCCGCCAGAACGCGTGTCATTTCACGTATCTGCGCATCCTGACGCTCTAGACGAAAGTTCATTTCCGTCAGTGTGTTGGTCAGACGCATCTGTTCCATTTGCATGGCCTCGTTCTTTTTGGTCTCCTTGATGCTTTGACGGGAGTACTCGAATATTAAAAGGCCGGCACCAATGGAAAATATAATGAATTCGCCCAAAAGATTGGCACCCAGCTCAATGGCCATGGCTTCGGTTAGTGGCGGCACTGTAACTGGGCGGCCAAGATTCAGCGCCCACATCTTGGTCTTCACCTCCACCCAATTGTAAACTGTGTCGGCAGGCGAAATGTATTCAATCATATTAATCATCGGAATGCCAAAAATAGTTCCACTTACACTGCGCCGGAGGCATGCATATGTATTTCCTGAAGAACGGACTCGACTTGGCATTGGATTTCAGCACATTAGCAATGGGCTTGCTAATCTGTTTGATGGCCAGCACACCAAGCTTGGCGGCGGGAAATACTCCAATAACCATCTCTTAAGCTGTTTTGTATTACAAAACCTCAGTACGAAAAAAAAACTAATGCGACCAGGGCTGGTAATAATTAAAAGCTAACAAACAGCTGATTTCTTTTAGCGATGGTCGATAAACGATGGACGATTTGCTTGAAAGTATTCAAAGTTTAAAAAGAGTTATATATATTTATTAATGGTTATGATGAACCCTTCCATTGTATTCAGGTAATTGCTGGTGCATTATTTGAATTTCTTTTTCCTGCCAGTCAAGCCGATAGTTTAGCTCAGAGATTTCCGATCTTAATTTCTCTTCTATAATTTTGAGATTATCGTTCTTTTTCTGATCCTTGATAGCTTGCCTTAAACACATATACTTTTCAATACATACATACGTCATACATTTTCGTATTCGCTTACCTTGAGAACTCGTAAAATATCAGAGATAAGCCTGAGAGAATCACAAAAAGCTCGCTTAAAATGTTTGCGCCCATTTCAGTGGCGTTTTGTTCCGGCAGGCGAGGAATCCTTTTGGGTTGTGGAAGTCCCAACATGTGCATTTTACATCTTGCCTCCACAGAGTTTAGCAACTGCCCAGCGGGAACGCAAATGTAATTTTTAAATAATAAGTTATGTTTCGCAAGCAGCTTAACCCCTAGGCTAAGCGGCGTGGTGATTTGCTTAATGCCCAAAATGACTATTTTTCCAATAGGAAATACACCGATTACCATATTTTTTAACAGAAAATTTTCAAAAATCGTATTCAATACGTAATTTATTGAGTTTTGACAAAAACCGCAAAGTCATACGATACGAACAAAAAAAAAACAAGCGGATTATAGATACGTATGGAAATAAATCGTATTCATAAAATTCCCAATTTGACTATTAACAAATACTCTTTCTTTACACCTATTTACTTGGTGTGTAGACATATTTAATTCAGACTACGCAATTGACACAATTTGTCCTTAAGGCAATGAATTTCATGAGTCTGAGCCATGGCACGATCTTGCAATACTTCAATCTCTTTTTTCAGTTTTTCCTTCTCCTCCTCCTGTTTATTATTTTTAATCTGATCATTTTTCGATTGTCTAAATGAACAACATTTATTATTAATTCTTAACAAATTGGTATTGGCTTATTTACCGTAAAAACTCCAGTGAAATCAAGGTTGCACAAACTGTAAATAGGCATATCTCACCGATTAGGTTACTGCCAGTCTCAATAGCCATAGATTTGTTTAATGGTGGCACATACTTCGGTTGGCTCATGCCTATCATCCACATTTTAGATCTTACCCCAATCCAATGATAGGCTAAAGTTCAAACCCTTCTCTAATTCATAATATTACACTTAAATAAATTTGATGCTACTTACTTTGAGCTATTGGATTAACTAGATATGCTCTAAATGTTTTATTTGAATCGGCAGTTTGTTTAATTACTTTGACAATGGGTTTAGTTATTTGCCTGACAACTAGCATACCTAGTTTTACAAGAGGAAAGGAAACCATGGTACAACTTATAATTTTTGTTAAACAGCTGTTAGTGAAGTTAAAATCGAAGCAATCTTGTATTGTATCAGTATTGTTTGCATTTACTACGTTAAATATACATTTACAAATATGTCATTTTATTTCGCGCAAGAAAAAATTGACAATTTAAAATGGCAGTGTTGCAAAAAAACAAACTCGATCTTTTAAAAGTGCCGATTATTTTTTACGACTTATCGTTCAGGATCGTCGGTTTCGATTATCCGAATGTAGCGTCCCAAGATTATTATAAGATGTGCGCATTCGAATAGTGTCGGTAGTGGCGTTCAGAGTGATTATTTTTATTTTATTAAATAAATTAATTAGAAAAAGAAGTCGACAAAATATGGAGAATTTGAATAGCTTAAGTCCGAGGCTGAGCGGATACTGTGTGCTTTGTTCAAAGATAACAAGTCTCGCTTGCTATCGCTGCGGCGACTTTTATTGCACAAGAGAATGTCAGCTAAAGGATTGGCAGAGTCATCGCTATATATGCTTCTCAATTCCAGCCTTGGTACATCCCAAGGAGTGCTCTGCATTTTCCAATATCAAGACTGTGCCTGAATGCGATAAGAGCAACATCCGCAAAAATACAGCCACAAATAATACGTCTTCCGTTCAGCCGACAATATCAATAGCAGATAATAACAATAACGAAAAGAGCAGCTCAAATAACATTACTTCGAAGAAAATTCCACTCAAACACACTTCTCCACTCCATGTGGCCATGCCTGCAAACAACACAATTGTTTATGTTACTGGATTTCGATCACCGAATTGCTGTTTTATACGCGACTCCAGCGAAACTGCTGAGAATGCGCATCTTAATATTTGTCGGACGGTATGTGTACATGTTATTTGGTATATGCATTCATAAAATTATTTTGATCATTTGTTAAAAACACTTACTAATTTATAACTAATGTTAGGTGAATTTGTTGGGCGGGAATCAGCCAACATTGAATAAACCAATCTGGGGTGGCTACGCACTGGTCAAACACGATGGGCTGTTCCACCGCGTCAATGTTGTGCCTGGAACCAAAAGAACTCGACTTCATTTGCTCGATCTGGGCGTGATGATTGTTAGATATAAGCAAGAAATGCGCGAGATTAGTAGCGAGATCTTGGAGCTGCCCTGCTACAGCTTGGAGGTACAGATAAAGGATGTGCCCAACTATGCATTTACCGAACACATTAATAATTTTCTCAAGCGTTTCAATGGAGAAAAATTTATATTTTCTACATCAACCAATCACTTGAACGTTGATTTGTTGCATGTTCAGACGCATAAATCGATGAGTAAACAAATAGGCGAGTTCTGTTCAAATATGAAAGTTTATGATACGAAATCCAAACACCAAAGCAAGAAGAAAGCTGCTGATGGTACAGAAATATCCGTTAATCAGGGCCTACAGTGGGATAACCTCAAATCTGAAATAAAAAATTTGCAACTTATGTTGAAAACGGATAAAACCACAGGGGCCCAAGACGAACATATTGCTACAACAGAAAAGATCCCAGATGCCAATGAAATCAAATTGGATAATGAACCAATAAGCTCTGAATCGAAGCCCAAAGCGAGTATGCTATTTAATAATTCGATTCAAGTCAATTCAGAAATAGCACATTTGCAGCTTATGTTGAAAAAGGGTAAAACCACAGGAGCCAAAGACGAACATTTTGCTAAAATAGAAAAGATCCCAGATGCCAATAAAATCAAATTGGATAAAGAATCAATAAGCTCTGAATCGAAGCCTAAAGCGAGTATGCTATTTAATAATTCGATTCAAGTCAATTCAGAAATAGAACATTTGCAACTTATGTTGAAAAAGGGTAAAACCACAGGAACCAAAGACGAACATTTTGCTAAAATAGAAAAGATCCCAGATGCCAATGAAATCAAATTGGATAATGAATCAATAAGCTCTGAATCGAAGCCCAAAGCGAGTATACTATTTAATAATTCGATTCAAGTCAATCCAGAAATAGCACATTTGCAACTTATGTTGAAGAAGGATCAAACCACAGGGCCAAAAGACGAGCAGATTGCTAAAACAGAAGAGATCCCAGATGCCAATAAAATCAAATTGGATAAAGAATCAATAAGCTCTGAATCGAAGCCCAAAGAGAGTGTGCTATTTAATAGGGGAACAATTGAAATAATTCCAACTTCAGTTTTAGCAAGGGAAGCAGCCACTAAAGCGCAGACTGATATAAAGAAAAGTCCTGCACAAGCATCTGTTTCTATGCCTCCTGTTAGGGAAATTATTGTAAGCATACCGAAGAACCCCACAAAGAATGCCACTACTCCTAATGTGGAACCTGTATTAATTCCAGTACGTAGCCTTATATCAAATGTCAATTCGTTCAAATATTATTTAAGATTTGTTCTTCAGCCCTTTGAATTGAAGCGCCTCACCAGCAAAGCTAATGAGGGACTCGATGTTTTCATTGTTGATAATGCTAACGTTTCGCGAGGCATCTTTGGCGCTTTCGATAGCAATAATGCACGTGACTTCTCCGATCTACATTTTCGCATGTCCGAATTCAAGGACTCGAAGCCCTACAGACCGATGTACGTGTATTGAATTCAAATTTGAAACTGTATCCGTTAATTTTTGATATATTATTCTACTGTTTATTATAGGATTAGAGAATATGTTATTGCAAAATTTGAAGATTTTTGGCATCGTGCCCGAGTGATCAGAATAAAACAAAATCAGCTGGATTGTACATACAACGTAATGCTTCTGGAATTTACCAATGTAGCCTCTGTCACAATGCAGGATATACGCCGTTATCCAGCTGACTTGGCAGTGCCCTGCTTTACTAGCGTTTGCTTGATCGAAGGTGAGTTGTGAATAATGAATGATGGTAATAAAAATATTTCAAATATTTTGAATATAATTTTTAGATTTTCCACATCAACTTACTACTGCACAGATCAACTTTTTGGACGAAAAGCTGCAAATGAACAGCATTTTGCACATTGATAGCGTTAACTACTCCCCCCAAAATAAGGATATGGCCATGGTTACGTGCAAGAGCTTGATAGACGAACTTGATCAAATAATGTAAAACAGTTCCCTTTAATTGTTACAGAGAGTGTTAAACAGTTAAACAGTAACTTGAGGTTTTAATGTCTTTTTGATTTGAAACAGCCAAAACGTATTGTGTATAATGCAACTTCGTTTTATAAATATAAAGCACCTCCAACTTAAACGCAATTTCGATATTTTACAAGATTATATTGAATTGTCGTAATTAATTGTTGCTAATTTATTCGGATTCTAATAGTTTCCAATCATAATAATGTTCAAATATCGATAGTTCAAACGTAACGCCACAACTACTACAATGTATCGATAAAAAGGCATGCATTTCGATATCGAATTTCTTTAAACTTTATGTTTTGGCGTATCGAAAAAAGTTCTTAGTCGCAAAACAGATCGCCCGCAACTCGCAACTGGTAACCTGTGCTCGGTGTGTTCCCATCCTGTGCATTTAAAGTAATTTTATTCCAAAAACAGGAGTAACAATATATCTAAATCAAATTGTTAAATTTCGTACTCAAGGAAGGTAAATACATAACAATTTTCCATTTGTATATTAGCATACTGCATAATTACACCCACTGAATACATACAAGTCATCCATGAAGAACGATGACTTCAGTGCGTAACTATAATTGGTTGTTTCGCAAAAATGCCAACATTGTTTTTGTTTTGTTGATGATGGAAACAATTTGTCCACACCGTGAGAATAGAACAATCCAGTGACTGTTATACATAAATACGTATGCGGCACACACACACTTGTGCGACCGGTTAATAAGCGGGTAAAAAATATGTAAAGGTGAAATAGAAGTCATTCCATGCAAAAGCTTGACCACATATAAAGCGAACACGCCATAAGAAAATGCAACAGTAATCACCAAGTGCTTGTATGTATATAATTATATATATATATATATAATATGTAAATATATATAGTTTTTTAAATCAAATAAAAATTATCGCAATTACATTTGAAGAAAAACAATCAAATGAACACAATCACATATAATGTGTACAAGATGTATTTGTGCTTATAGAGGAGGAAGTCCAACAACGTGTTGATATGCATTCAAGTGCTAATGTTAATTTGCCGGTTTTTCTTGAAAATTTTAATTTTTTGTAATTTCTTAAGACATATTTCCGTGGAATGCATATTTTTGTTTACAATTCCAAAATATTGTGACAATGTCCTTCGTGCAAGGTTCAAGGGCAGAGACCAACAGCCTTTGGAAATGGATAAAAGCGCAAGCACTTTCACTTAAAGAGAACTTTTGTGTGTTGTTGTTGTCTCGATTAGAAAAAGCACTGGAAGCAAAAGCTTTGCCGCTGCTCTTGTGCCTGTCACATGGTAGGCACCCCCGCAGCTGGCGTCTAACGCAATCTCTTTTCATGTGAAAGGTGTGAGAGAGAGTGAGTGAGCATGCGCCTCTCTTTTCGATACTGAGATTAAAATACCATTTCAGAGAGTATTCCCATTATCTGTCGAAATGTGTACCGCATTAGGGTATGTTCGATCTGCATATGTTTATATGTATGTTCTATTCTTCTATTTGAATGCTGGCGAGTAGCTCAAGATAACTTGGCGAAACATATCAATTGAAAAATTAATTATACTCCTTGAATTAAAGGGTATTTAACTATCGGCAACCCCAAAGATAACAAGATTTCAAGGTTCCACTCGTCATTGGTGTCGTCTTGTTGTGTGTTTTTAAAAGCTGATAATTAGAAAATGTATTACGCATACGTTTATATGTGTGTATATATTCTTCAACAAACAGCTGACGATCAGTGTTTCTTGTTTACACTCACAATAATACCAAGATTTGTTCAACTCATTTCGTGCTAGGCTGGCAACAGCAGTGACGGATAACTCCCAAGCTTTCCGCTTTCCGCACTGTTTTTCGATAAACCTTTTGTCGTCATGACTCTCATCATTATCGTGCTTGGGCGGCTTTTAGGGGTGGCCTGTTGCCGCTGGCGGACTCTCTTTTTCTGTTTGTCTTTCTCTTTCTCTGTTCTTTTTGTTGCGTTTTCAACAGAATCTCGTGTTTTTGCTCTCATTTGCTCATTGCATTACCGACATTCTGAATGCCTTGCCAAAATTTTCCACCAAAACTCGCAGCGAACGGCAGTCGAGAATTTTGTGCCGTTGTGTGAAAAACGCCAGTGTGCTTAGGTTTTCAACGCAAACATTTTTGCCGTGCAAAGCTTAGCAACTCACTTTTTTGTGCATATCCGTGTCCGTGTCGGTCAATATTCTAAATATAATTCTCGTAACTTTTATAGCCTTCAGCAATTAGGCAACAAAATGGTTAACGTATCCATTTATGACGAGGCTCCGACGCTAAAGGTAATATTCAGCCAGCCGGTGTATAAAATCCACTGTCGAAGTCAATGTCAAGTTTATTGCGCTACGTTATCCATAAAGATATTGATATGTATGCATACAATGTACGTATCTCACATCAAATATATTTGAAAACTGTAGAAGTTTTCTTTACATTTTGCTATTTCGCGTAAATGATAATTATGCAACGGTTTTTTTACGCTTGCTGCACATGCACATTTTGTGACCTTCGATGTTGCAGCGCAGTTGCCGATGAGAAAATCTTTCCTATCTATCAGTCTCTCATCAGAACATATGTGGTTCTCCTACTCTCGCTTTCTCGTTCTCTTTGCTTTTTTTCCTCTCTCATGCGTGTGTCTGTTTACCTTAAGTGGGAGAGGGTTGGGTATATTGATAAAATAACCCATAAACCGCTGAAGTTAACAATTATTAATTTTTTTCCCCCACCTTATTAAAAACGATAATTATTTTTTGGCAATTGGCAATCGTATGCCATATAATAATCTAATACATTTTTATCGCAGCCCAACGAAGTACCGCAAAACATGGCTGCCGGAGCTGATACCCAATTGGAGCATATGTGCCGCCTGCAGTTCGATTCGCCCGTTCCCCATGTGCGTCTGTCCGGCATTGTGTGCACCATTGGTCCTGCGTCGCGCAGCGTCGAGATGCTGGAGAAGATGATCGCCACCGGCATGAATGTGGCCCGTATGAATTTCTCGCACGGCTCGCACGAATATCACGCCGAGACAGTGGCCAATGTGCGTACCGCTGTCAAGAACTATTCGGCCAAGCTGGGCTACGAGCATCCCGTTGCCATTGCTTTGGATACCAAGGGTCCTGAGATCCGTACTGGTCTCATTGCCGGCAGTGGCACAGCTGAGATTGAACTAAAGAAGGGCGATACAATCAAGTTGTCCACTAACAAGGATTTCCTTGAAAATGGCTCCCTCGAGGTGATCTATGTGGACTATGTGAACATCGTCAACGTTGTTAAGCCGGGCAATCGTGTCTTTGTCGACGATGGCCTCATCTCGCTGGTGGTGCGCGAAGTAAGCAAGGACACCGTTGTTTGCGAGGTTGAGAACGGTGGAACACTCGGCTCCCGCAAAGGTGTCAATCTGCCCGGTGTGCCCGTCGATTTGCCCGCTGTGTCCGAGAAGGACAAGTCTGACTTGCTGTTCGGCGTGGAGCAGGATGTGGACATGGTATTTGCTTCTTTCATTCGCAATGCAGCCGCTCTGACCGAAATTCGCAAAGTGTTGGGTGAGAAGGGCAAGAACATCAAGATCATATCCAAGATCGAGAACCAACAGGGCATGCACAATCTGGACGAGATTATTGAGGCTGGTGATGGTATCATGGTTGCCCGTGGCGATCTGGGCATTGAGATTCCCGCCGAAAAGGTGTTCCTCGCTCAGAAGGCAATGATTGCACGTTGCAACAAGGCCGGCAAACCAGTTATTTGCGCCACCCAGATGCTGGAGTCCATGGTGAAGAAGCCGCGTCCCACGCGTGCCGAAATCTCTGATGTGGCCAATGCAGTGCTCGATGGCGCCGACTGCGTCATGTTGTCTGGCGAGACAGCCAAGGGTGAATATCCACTGGAGTGTGTGCTGACCATGGCCAAGACCTGCAAGGAGGCTGAAGCTGCTCTCTGGCATCAGAATCTGTTTACCGATTTAGTTCGCGGCGCCTCTGCAAACACTTTGGATGCTCCACATGCGGCGGCAATTGCTGCCGTCGAGGCGGCCAACAAGGCAAAGGCAGCTGCCATTGTGGTGATCACCACCAGCGGCAAGTCCGCCTTCCTGGTGAGCAAATATCGCCCACGTTGCCCCATTATTGCCGTCACGCGTTTCCCGCAAACCGCTCGTCAGGCTCACCTGTACCGTGGCCTGGTGCCACTCATCTACAAGGGTAAGTCAAATCCCTCACAGCTCATGGGCATAATCTAATAAGTAATAAAATTTTGCAGAAGATACACAGCCCGATTGGCTTAAGGACGTCGATTTACGTGTCCAGTTCGGCTTGCAGGTGGGCAAGAAGAACGGCTTCATCAAAACAGGGGACTCTGTTGTCATTGTCACCGGATGGAAGCAGGGCTCCGGCTTCACCAACACCATTCGTATTGTGTAAGTATTCTATATTTATAAATATATCTATATTTATATATATATATATATACAGAGATAGATCAGACTAATCGTGAATTAAATCTTACAGTACCGTCGAATAAACCTGATCACTGTATCGCAGTGAAAGCGTTCTAAGCGCTTTATGCTTGCATCAATTGTTATTAACCAAGTTAATTTATTACCAAATTCTCAACAAAATATAAATGGATTATCAGTAAATCGAAATTTCAAACATCTAACCGCTGCCAAAGCGCCACAGTTGGGGCTCCCAGGAGTGGAGCCCGTGACACAAACACACATAAAAAATAATTTATCATTGTTAAACATAGCGTTCTTTATAGCAACAAGGAATAATAAAAACTAATCTATATATGTATACAAATAAACAAGTGACGTAGCAACGTTTGTTTGAGTCGGAAGTGCCCAACTTAGTGATACCTAGTTGGGAGGAGAGAATATGTACATATTTGCTTAGATTTTTCGAAATATAGCGTTGGTGTTCATTTCAAATTAATTTGTCAGACATTACAAAATTTTTAATCGTACTGATTTTCGGTATTAACTGAAAAATCGCTATTCATGATGTACATTGTGCGGAATGCATGTCGTGTAAAACTATGGATGGTTCCTCGAGATACCGTTAGCTACTCCAACAATGGCAAAGTTGTAAGCGACTTGTGTAATCTTTTATGCATTGTACATATGTTGAATAAAATAAAACATACAGGCCTCACAACCGATGGTGCAGCTTGATCGTGGTCCATTTGCCTCACAATTGGACTACAAATCCCGATTGCAGTTTAATGCGCCCACCTTGGATTATGCGCTAAGCGGAATCATTTGCACAATCGGTCCTGCTACCAATAAGCCAGAGACAATTGTGAAGCTAATTGAGGCTGGGATGCGAGTGGTGCGCCTAAACTTTTCGCACGGAACGCACCAATACCACCGCAAGTTGATACAAACGGTGCGCAAGGCCATCGATAGCTATGCGCATAAGATAGGGGTGCACAAGCCGGTGGCCATTGCATTGGACACAAAGGGGCCGGAGATACGTACAGGTCAGAATGAGGGCACCGATAAGGCTGAAATTGAACTCAAGCAGGGCGATAAAATCAAGTTAACCACCGATAAAGGCGTGGAGAACAAAGGGAACAAAAACATGATTTACGTTGACTATGAAAAGCTCATCCAGATTATCAAGCCGAAAAATAAAATATACATTGATGACGGACTTATCTCATTGCGTGTGATACAAGTCACCGGCAACCAAATTCTCTGCGAGGTGGTGAATGGCGGAAAGCTCGGTTCCCACAAAGGTGTTAATTTACCTGGTACACCCGTTGATTTGCCCAGCGTTTCAGAGAAGGATAAATTGGATCTGAAATTTGGCCTTGAGCACGATGTGGACATGATCTTTGCCTCCTTCATTCGTGAAGCTAAGTCCGTCGATGAAATTCGTAAAATTTTAGGGACCAAAGGAAAGCATATAAAGATTATATCAAAAATTGAGAGCCAACAGGGCATGCAAAATATTGACAGCATCATCGCAGCCTCAGACGGCGTTATGGTGGCTCGTGGTGATCTCGGAATCGAAATTTTTACCGAGGAAGTCGTTTTGGCCCAAAAATGCATAATTGCGAAATGTAACAAGATGGGGAAGCCGGTTATCTGTGCCACCCAGATGTTAGCTTCCATGGAGGACAATCCGCGCCCAACTCGGGCCGAGGCTTCAGATGTTGGCAATGCCATATTTGATGGCGCTGACTGTGTAATGCTGTCCGGCGAAACAGCCAAGGGCATGTATCCCGTGGAGTGCGTCAGATGCATGACGGATATATGTTCAAAGGTGGAGACTGTCCTATGGTATGAGCAGCTGCAAAATGAGATGAAGGCCGTGGTACAGTCATCAACGTCGGATAACTTATCGGCGATTGCTACAGGGATCACTGAAATCGCATCTTTGAGTCGAGCGAATGCCATAGTTATAGTCAGTCCATGTCCGTTAATCGCTCAAGTAATAAGTCAGTTTCGCCCAAGGTGTCCGATTGTCTTTGTTACGGATAATCCGAGAGTAGCCAGACAATCGGTACTTTATCGCGGTGTTTACCCGTTTGTTTCTGAGGCAATGGCGGATGGTTGCATCGATTTTGCGCGTATTCTGACAATGAGTTTAGATCAAATGGTCAAACTGAAAATTATAAATGTCGACCAGACGCTTAAGGTTATGTCTGTAAATGCCTTAAGGGCAGATAAAATTTCATTTCGACTCCTCCACACGAATCAAAAATCTCAGGAAACGAAATGCAAAGAAACGGCCGCTATGCGAACGAAATGCTCTGACAAAATTACAAATTGCAAAAAAAAATCGTGATCAAATCAAATCGCAGGGTGTAAAAACTCTTTTGGAGAAAGAAAAAAAATTGGGATAGTTATAAAATGGCAAGTCAAGGCAGAAATCAAATTTTAAATGTCTATATTTATAAATATTATTGTTTAACAAGAGCATCTTTTTTTTTAAATTTATTTCTAAGAATAAAAAGCTCGCCAACCGTTTTTTAAATCGGCTCAAATGTAATTGCTACGTTGCCAGATTGTCGAACTCTGATCAGCTGTTAAACTGTTGAAGCTGACAACGATTGTCGATAAATTACAAATATTTATGTTAGATTGTGAAATAGCGAATGCAACAAGTAGAATTGATAAGTAATTTATGAAATAATAGTTTTAGAGAGCTGCTAGCGTTAAAAACATTAAAATGTCATTGCCCTCAACAAAAGCAACAACAGCGACAACAACGCATGCCGTTGTGCAGGCGGTCGATACATACATACAAAATCAAAATTTATTGGGTGAAATAGCCGAATTAGATGAGCTCCTCTACGATTTAATTGATTTGCACAAGGACAGTGAATTGGCCCTTAAGCGAGTGGTGCAGTGCATCTACAACCTGCTGCAAAGCAACAACAAGTATAATGTGAAATTCGGACCGAAAATATTTCACAAGCTCATTTCCGTTGTGATCGCCGACAGAAAAGATGACGATGACAGTCCACATGGCCTGCGCCGTCAGCTGGTGGCCAATGTGCTCATATGTGTGCAAATCCATCTGCGCAAGTATCCGCGCATTGATGGCAAATTCCTGCTGCGTCAGCTCTGGTCGCTAAGTCTGAGCAGCGAACGTCAGCCGTATGCTGCTCAAATCCTCGTGCAGCTTTTCGATGATTTTGTGAATGAACTGGGCGCAGAATGTGCCTGCTCCACTGAGCTGTACACCGTCATAAAAACCTTGTTGCAGTCGAAGTTGCGCGAGCATCGCAAATCAGCTCACTTTCTTATGAGGAAACTTCTAATCATAACACATACGGAAAATGCAGAGGCCACAACTATTCTGAGCACACTCGTGTTCGACACTCTAAAGTGCAATGAGTCTCACTGGTCTGCTTATATCATCATAATGGAGACCCTCGAGGAGCAACAATCGCATCTAGTGCTGCCCACGCTCGGCACATTGCTGCCCCGTATTGCGGCCAGTAATCAGGATGATGAATGGCTTAGCTGGTTACGTATAATGTATATGAGACTATTGCAAGATAACAACATATTGGTCCTTCGCTGGACAATATCGTTTGTTTTTAAGCACTATAACGTGGCTAAATTGTTGCGCCTCAATCTGCTGGCCGAATTCCTAGCAGCCACAAATAGAACACAGCTGTACAATGACGAATGCAACGTGCTGCCAGCATTAGATATGGAAAAATTTATTTCGCCCGCCGACACCCAGCGGTTCTTTGAAGCATTGGTTACGGTGCCATGGGTCTCGGTTCCACTACACTTTTGGCTGCTCCATTGCATTGAGATGAAGACGCTGCAAAATGAAGTCACCAACAAAAACGTGTTGCTCAAACTTAGTACACGAGTTCGCACATTGAAAAATCAGAAATTACGCATGACCAACAACAAAAGAGTATTTCAGCTCTTTAAGGTGATTATCTGCTTAATAATTTAATGGAAAAAAGAAACATTTATTTGAAACTATTTTAATTACATTTTTACAGGACACCATCGACGGCCTGTCACTGGCCGATTATCTGATTTTCATTGAAACGCTTTTTAACGCAAGCGGTGATTTTTATTCGGACCACAATCGCTTGATCGTAAAAATAAATAGTTGCGAGAACATAAACGAGGAGATCGTTCACCTTAACAAACGCTGTTACGAAATTATTTTGGGACATACACACGAAAAATGGTTCGTAAATGAGCTTATCAAATTATTAGAGAGATTGCCAAAGGATCGACACGGTTGGGGCCGCTTCTTACCACTGACTCACATAGATTACTTGGAGATGCACTTGGATTTTTATGCAAATCAGTATAATGTGAATACCAAATATTTTAAAGAGGGCGCACATTTTGAGGAATTACAGCAACACTTGCTGCAACAACTTAATTGTCAAACTAAAGACGAGAAATCTTTTGTGCTGGAGCACTGTGTAGACTGGTTCGTTTATAAGAATCTGACAAGCTGGAGTCAACTGGAAGAGCTAAAATTGCAGCAGATTGATCTTCTAGAACGTGGCACAAGATACACGCGTAAACATGTTGCAACATTATTGCAAAAAAATGACTCGCGAATTCCAGACATTACAAATGTGCTTGCAAAATTTGTAGCCATGATGAGGAACGATGAATATGGTGTACTAGTGTAAGCTACCACATCAATAACATTCAATTATAATTACATATGATGATGTAAATACATACTTTTTAAATTGTATAGCGGTATGGACCTTCTTAGATATGCAGCCAAACATTTGAGCGATGACGAAAATGAGAAACTTTTGGCGGATATTCTTATAATCATAAGATATTCCAATCGAATACCTGACATTTTAAACAATGCGAAAATAGTGCCCGATTCTATAGTTATTAACGGCATTCTTGCCGGCGAAATCAGCACAGGAGATGCTCTGTAAGTTAGCTATGACAACAAATACATATTTCCCTCATATATCTAATATTACTTCACAGCATCGAAACAGCTTGTGCCAACAAAATACATAACAATGGATTCGATGATGTACTAAAGCGAAATCAATATATATTTTTTGTTA
Organism: Drosophila kambysellisi; assembly: GCA_035042185.1. Taxonomy (NCBI): domain Eukaryota; kingdom Metazoa; phylum Arthropoda; class Insecta; order Diptera; family Drosophilidae; genus Drosophila; species Drosophila kambysellisi. Next base: position 1,844,312 of record JAWNLS010000855.1, read on the forward strand.
CACGTCAATCAGAAGGCAAATTAAGTGATATACGTGATGAGTTGCTGCGCATGAACAAGGAGTTAACAGAAAAGAAGCCGCGTTATTTTGAAAATTGCAAAGAGCATAGAATCAAAATACGCATTGCTAGGGCATTGTTAACGATGAAAGATAAAATCAAATGGTCCGATGAGATGTGGGCAGCAGTGCTAGCGCCCAATGATCAGCTAAACATTAGCTACATGTACGAGTGTCTGGTTGCACAGCTGCTGCCCAGCGTGGATACATTGTTGGATCGAATGCAGTCGCTGGCTTCGCTTAAGCCCAGTCAGCAGGTGGCGATACTTTCTGTCGTTCACATTTATTGCATACTCAACTGGAATAATCTTCAATTACAACGTTTGCAAGAAATCACCAGCTTAATTTTACCCCACACAATGGGAGCTCATTATCAGACACGTCTTCTCGCCCAGTTGGTTCTTCATAGGGTTGCAGTGAAATCTGAAGAGAGCAGGTATATATCAACGTGTATATATAATTAATTAACATACAACTAATTTCAATATTTTCAGCATTAAATGGCCTATACTTAATGCATTAAAGACCAGCATTGAAATTACTTTGGGATCTAAGTTGCATGAATTGCAAAAAGAATCTCGCCTATTATTACCGACAGTAATATCTCAAAGTGGTCATGCTGCTGATCCTATTTTGTATATGACAAATACGCCATTCGATGAATATGACAACTTAAAGTTAAATAATAATGTAATTTTAGAGGAGTCGCGATCTGCCTTTAAAGCCAAAAGAAATTCATCATCAAATATACCTGGAATGCCCGCAGATGCTGCAAATTTAAATGTTCAGAGAAAAATGAATCCTGTAAATGATATATATCACTATATGGAATTAGATGAAACGGTCGGAAAACTGCCTGAACAGGAGATGATAGTGGTAGCTTCTTTAATAGATAAGTTACCGAATCTTGGTGGCCTAGCTCGCACCTGTGAGGTACTGGGTGTCAAGACTTTGATTTTAGCTACCAAGTCACTCGCGGATAAAAGTGACTTTACGAGTTTAAGGTATAATCAATGTATATATATTTTATACCACTCTAATGAGATTACCTTCTCTTTCAGTATGACCGCCGAGAAGACCTTGAATATTGCTGAAGTAAAGCCTGCTGCACTCGGGGAGTTTTTAATCGAAAAACAATTGATGGGATATAAAGTTGTGGGTGCTGAACAAACGGCGCAAAGCATAAGTTTTAGAGATTTTAAATTTCCTGAGAAATGTATCTTGTTGTTAGGGTAAGTCTTCTTTTTTGATTTAGCGTCAGTTTAGCATTGATTGTAATGATGATTTATTAATTTACTTATAGACATGAGAAACATGGTATTCCAGTGGATTTAATTGCATTATTGGATTTCGCTGTTGAGATACCACAAATTGGAGTGGTGCGCTCCTTAAATGTGCACGTGACAGGCTCATTGTTTATTTGGGAATACTGCAGACAGCATTCAAAGAAATAATGCAGCAAAGAACATCTTTAACGCTCTAGATCTAAATGATGTACTGCAAATGGACTTTGGTGAAAACACATTTTTATTTTTTTTTTGTATCTTCGTTCAAATAAATTTAACATTCATAAAAACTATTAGATTTTTTGATTTTGAAATTGGTAAATACTTTTCATTGTGTAGTTAAATATACATCGAATGTCGAACAATTATTTATTTATTTTATATGTAAGCCAAATAAAATTTATTTTCGAAAAGAATTTATTTTATTTCGATAAAAACAACATTGTAATCGATGAATCGTACTCACTCATCGAAAACATTGTATCGATGCTATTCGTGAATAAATAAATGAATAAAAATAACTTAAAATAAAGAAACAAATCGTAAATAAATAACATGAGTTTCTCCGAAAATACGTCAGATTCCGACTGGTAAGGCCAACTAATAGATAAAAGGTTCCTTCACCACATAACGTCATTAAATATATTTAGGAAAGAAGCGAAGTTAAAAGTGAAACTCAATAGTAGCACTGGGTGTGGAAAGCAGAAATACAGCCAAAAGTTTTGTGAGAAGTGGCTCAGTCTCTTTGATCCATGGCTCCGGCGCTCTGCCGATGATCCCAACAAGCCTTTCTGCCGGGCTTGTCAGTGCCGCCTGGATTGCAATCGTTGCCATTTGGTGCGGCATGAGCGCACGACGAAACACAAACGGAATCTGGAATCACTGATTACCAAAGGCGAAGGTGCTGTGCGGAAGGAGTTGAGGGTACGTCAGGAGCGAACTAAATACTATCATCAGCGAAAGCGAGCCCTTAAAACGTACATGGTAAAGCCTGAACCCGCTGCCAAATCTCAAGAGAGCAACCTTTCTGAGAAGGTGACAACTACAGTTTTAACTACCGACGACGTTATCGAAGAAAGGTGTTTATGTTCCATCTATCGCTAGCCTTATTTTTAATTAATTTGGTTTCTTTGACAGCTCACACACCTTTGAGGTCATCAAAGGTACATCGAATGAACAGGTACAAAGTGCACCCATTGCAACCACGCAGACGACACTCACGGCGGCTAACCACATCAGAAGCCCGATTAAGGCTAGCCAACCTGTATCCGGTGCAGCGGCCAATCGCAGTGCAAGCAGTTCGTCCAACAAAGAAGGACTTAAGCTTCTTATGCAAATTCAACAGGATAAAAACGAACTCATGGAATCATTTCGAGATCTAATTGGAGTTCAGTTACCGCACCCCCCGCCAAGAGAGAAGAATCATGTGGACCTATTCTTCGACAGTGTCAGCTCCAGTGTCAAAGCCCTTTCCCCAAAACTCGTCGCAGAGGCAAAGATGCGCGTGTCCCAGCTGATCTGCGAACTGGAGCTGCGCGCCCTAGAAGAGAATAGTGCAAATGGAGACAATGCGGACATAGAGATGCCAATGGCGACGTCACAGGGCATCGGGCACCATAGTATTCCACATCATACGCCCTATGGAACTCTGACATAAATTGTTACCCGGGCTCAAAATGCAAATACATATGTATATATATATAACTAAGATTATATCTAAATTGTAAAGAAGTTGTACATTTATTAAAATAAGTAAGAATTGTACGAACAAAATGCATTTATTTTGAAATTCAGTGAATTAAATCGATACATCGTATATACCTATACAAATTTATCGATATACATTTAATTGATATTGTGCATCTCTATTGTACGGTGTCGGCGATTTGTAAACAATTGCTCAACATGAAAGTGATTAATGCTTAAAAGGCAAACAACTAAAAGCAATATACAAAAATATATGATAATTTTATTTATTTTTTTAGTCGCAACTTATAAACATGTCCCGAAGGCGTCACGCTATGAAAGCCAAAATACAGAATCGCGATGAACTTCTGCAGAGCATTATCCGAGATCGAGCGTTGTTGAACGCTTATTTTCTTGATATTGCAAAAAAAGACTCACAGTCGACTGTGCCAAAAGGATCAGCCAGCATCTGCACACCAAAATCAGCCGTGCAACAGCGCGATAGCTATGATTTGTTCTTCGAAAGTGCTTGCATCAGTATTAAGAGCTTGCCACCAAAACTGGCCGCTGAAGCCAAAAATCGAATCTCACATGTCATCACCGAGTTTGAGTTGCGTGCTATTTCGGAACACGAAGCCCAACAAGCCATGGGAAAGCAGGAACACGTTAAGGCCATAAGAGTATCTAACGAACCGGTTGTGGATCCCTCAACTGGGATTGTTTACGAATTCCATGCGTGCACTTAACGACGCTGTCCATGAATTTTCTGTCAGCATACGATTTTAACTATTAAAACTATTATGTCTTGGCACATTTGAGACAGTTCGACATAACAAAATTATTAAAATTAAATTCTATAAATTATTTTTAGAAGAAAATCTTTTTATTTTGAATGATTGTGTTCCCTTTTCGCCGCTAAATTATTCCAATTTTATTATGCCAAAAGGAAAAAAGGTGTGCGTCATTGGAGCAGAGGGCTGGTAGGATAAAGCAGCTATTGTAGTTATTAGCGTTTTTTTAAATACCATTTTTTTAAATCTTTTTTAGGGGTTCTGCCATTTCCACTGCAGTGTGTAAAAATGTGCTCAATGGTAAATACGACTCTCGAGTTCATATCTATGTGAACGATGAACTAGTTAGAAACCAATATCTCTCTAATCTGATGAATGAACAGCATGAAAATATTAAATATCTTCCTGGCATTAGGCTGCCCAAGAACTTGGTAAGATGTCTTATGTTCTTATCTAGTATTTGCCATTCGTTCAGGTTAACTGCTCTTGTCAGATTGCTGTCAATGATCTGCTTGAAGCTGCTCAAAGCGCGGATATTTTAATATTTGCCACTCCTCACGGCTTTGTACAATCATATTGTAACATATTAGAGGGCCATGTGAAACCCACTGCCTATGCGGTATCACTAGTCAAAGGGCTGGAGCATACTAGGGATGGCGTACTCAATCTGTATTCGCATACAATCGCCAAGCGCCTGCAAATTCCGTGCTATTCGGTGATGAATGCCAACAGTGCCATGGAGATGGCACAGGGTAAACTTTGCGAGATGACCATTGGCTGCGACAACGAAGCGCATGCAAAAGAATTGACCACCCTGTTCCAGACCGATAACTGTATGGTGTTCATTATAGATGATGTGGATGGTGTGGAACTGTGTAACACACTGAAGGACCTAGTTGCACTAAGTGCCGGCTTCATTGATGGCTTGCGGCTGGGTGAAAACGCTCGGGTTGCTTGCCTTCATTTGGGCTTGAAGGAAATGATGCGATTCATCAAGAATTTTAATCCAACTACCAAGGTGTCTACGTTTTTCGAAAGTTGTGGCATTGTCAATTCGGTGGTTTCCTCCTTCGGTGAGTGGAATGACTTCTTAAGGACCCCATTCAGCCCATTCTAGTTTTACTTTTATTTATTTTTAGCTGATAAAAACGTTACATTTGCAAATAACTTTGTTACCTCACGAAAAACTATACAAGAGATTGAAGCAAATCTTTTAAATGGTCGCAAACTGCTCGGACCCGTAATCGCTGAAGAGATCTATTCATATTTGGAGAACAAGGGATTGCAGAAAATGTAAATAATCCATTGAATTTTAATGTGTAATAAATTAAAACATTAAATCTACGCTTTCAAAAGGTATCCAATGTTTTCGATCATACATCGTATCTGCCAGATGGAGGTTCCGCCACAAGCTATTATAGATACCCTGCGACACCATCCGGACATGAGGTAAGTGCAACGAAATTATTGATATTTAATCATTTATCCGTATCTTTCATTAGAAACTGCTCCATTAAACAAATGCAAAGTGATGAAATTTTGATGCGTAACACATCGAACGCTGAAAGTGTTTTGAAGAACGTAGCGGACACAGTTCCCGAGCAAATGCCAGGCTCGCCACAAAAAATAATTCTTGGATCGGATGATCAACAAAAGCTTAATAGCTCCAAGGAGGAAAATGAAGGTTTCTGGAAACCCTATGATAAATATTTTAATTTTCCCAATAAGACTACAAAGATAAATGAGCTTTTAAGGAAGAATAAAGAAGCAACTGGGACCAAGGGTGAAGTCAATAATGGAAACGTTGGGTATTCCTTTGAAATAGAATCAGAAATCGATACGACGAAAAGCAGCCCTCCGCCCAAGAATCCATCAATTGGGACAGGCAATCCTCCTCTTAGCTTTAAAATTATTTCCACAGATAAGTCAAAAGGACTTAAAAATAAAGAGCAGTCAAAAAAAGATAAGCCTGATAAAGGAAAGCTATCGGGAAGCGTCGGTTTAAGTGAGCCAAATGCAGAATATAAGGCATTGAGAGTGACGGTTAAGGGTACAAATCCAAAGCATAACGAAGAAAACCAAGAGGTATCAGAAAAACCAATTCAGAATAAGAACGAAACACAACAAACTGGCACGCCAAACGAGAGTAAAGAGGACTCAAAACCTAAATCAAACAAAATTAGTGATGAGCACGGCGAACTTGCTGGAACCCCAGAGAAACAGAAGACGCAGCAGACAAAACAACCGCACTTGGAAAAACCTGACGGCAGCGAACAAGTGCACTACGACAATGATCCTGTCATCAGAATCAAATTGTTTGATGACGAGCCCAATGTGTTAAGGTTCCTAGAGCTAATGCGGAAAGAGGAAAACGACGCGTTGGCAATTAATAAGCTTACTCCCTCAACCAATAGTGGTGATCTCCTGGTGTTGGGTATGGCCACTAATAAAAATCAAAGCGAGGGTAATAAAATTGGCTTTCACATCAATGAAGAACTAATTTTGAAAGGAGTGGATCATTGGAAAACTCTGCCAACTGAAAATACGCCCGGCAAATTCCAAGTAAATTATAATATTGTTGAATCAAATTGTGAACACGAGCAGAGCAAAGAGCATCAGGAAACTTTGCAGAGACGTCTATCAATAGAGCCAATAATCTCAAATACCGGCAGGAACGACTCAACAAACAGGGAGACGTTTCAAAATCTGAGCAATCAAGACGATGTTTGGGGAACTGCTGAAGAGCCAATATTAACGCTGCGCTTACGGGATGAAAGTCAAGATTTCTCGGCATTGGCCCAAACCCCACCTCACACATCTGGTTCGAAAATGGTCGATATTATACAGCAGACTTTACCCAGAGAACTGAAAATGCATTCCAATGTTAACGATAATAACAGCAATGACAATTCAATACTGTTTCAGTCTACGGATAACTATCACCAAGCCGATCAGTCCGCTGTAAATTATCCAAAACTGACACGTTTTAGTTTTGTGGAAGCACAAAGTTTTTCGGATCCGGAACTTAAAATGCAATCCAATGCTAACAATAATAACAGCGATAACAATTCAAAATTGCTTCAGTATATTAATGATAGGAATAACTATCACAACACTAATAAAGATGCTGACAGTGATCCAGGATTGACACAATTTAGTATTGAGCAAGATGACATTTTTCCGGAATCGGATCTCGATCAATTAAAGCAAGAGCGGATTGCACAGGAGTTATTCAGGGAGTATAAAGTTCCATTTGAACATACACCACTTGCGGACAGCGACAGGTATAACTATCACCAAACTGACCAGACCTCTGTAAATTATCCAAAACTGACACGTTTTAGTTTTGTGGAAGCTGAAAGTTTTTCGGATCCGCAAATGGTTGATGTTAAACAGACGCATTGCGATACTTCACCAATTGAACTTAAGATGCAATCCAATGCTAACGATAATAACAGCGATGACACTTCAAAATTGCTTCAGTACATTAATGGTAGGAATAACTATCACAACACTGATAAATACGCTAACAATGATCCAGGATTGACACCATTTAGTATTGAGGAAGATGACATTTTTCTGGAATCGGAACATACACCACTAGCTGACAGCGACAGTGATTTGAAAGAACTCGATGAAATTCTAAACAATTCCTTTAAAAATGATTCGATTCCGGAATCCACTTTATTTGATACCGACAGCACCGAGTCGCCAGAAATCCAATATGAGGCAGTTGAAAAATACCAAAATCTGAAACATTTTGATGAAGATTATGATAATTATGATCATTTTTCGGTATCTGATCCTATATATCCGGCCATAGAATTAAAGGAATGGCAAACTCAACAAAAGTGGGTTAAGGACCATAATGTTGGTAATGAATTCAAATCATTTGCTGACAGCGACAATGACAAACAATTTTCAGACATGTCATTTAAAAAAAGATCAACATCCTACATCGACGATGCGCTTTTGGAATCAGAAAAAAATCACCATTACACTGAATATCTTCAGGTGGAAAAAGACATTCTAGACGAGATGGTTAACAAAGCATTAAAAAACTGCGAAATCGAACAACAACAGAAGCCATATCCTAAAATGAGCAGGTCCAACATTGACGATGATCCAAGAATAACGTCTAAACTGGACGACGATCCAAGCATGAGCAGTGATAACGGTAAACAGAAAGTTCGTCGTCGATATGAGGATCTCGATGAGGATCAAAACTTAGGAACGGAAAATGAATTACAGGATATCACAAATAAAGGTACGACTTCTTCAGAATTGGATTGGTTGTTGGATGATAAGGAACTCAACGACACTCTCGAGGACCTTATGCAGGGAAATCTGGAAACGAATGATTCCTCTCTATATCAAAACATAAGTAAGAATACCATCAAATCATATGAACCAGAAATATTAGAACAGAAAACATATCCTAAATGGAAGCGATCCGACATTGACGATGATCCAAGAATCAGCAGGAGCAGTGATAACGATAAACAGAAAGTTCGCCGTCGAGACAGTGAGAAAAGAATTAGAAATGAGGGTAAAAATGTACCCGAAATTAGTTTCGATGAGGATCAAAACCTAGGAACGGAAAATAATTTACAGAATATCACAAAAAAAGTTACACCTACTTCAGAATCGGATTGGTTGTTGGATGATAAGGAACTCGACGACACTCTCGAGGACCTTATGCAGGAAAATCTGGAAACGAATGATTCCTCTCTATATCAAAACATAAGTAAGAATACCATCAAATCATATAAACCAGAAATATTAGAACAGAAAACATATCCTAAGTGGAAGCGATCCGACATTGACGATGATCCAAGAATCAGCAGGAGCAGTGATAACGATAAACAGAAAGTTCGCCGTCGAGACAGTGAGAAAAGAATTAGAAATGAGGGTAAAAATGTACCCGAAATTAGTTTCGATGAGGATCAAAACCTAGGAACGGAAAATAATTTACAGAATATCACAAAAAAAGTTACACCTACTTCAGAATCGGATTGGTTGTTGGATGATAAGGAACTCGACGACACTTTCGAGGATCTTAAGCAGGGGAATCTTAAAAATATTATGAATCCATATGAACAAGGAAAATTAGAAGAACCAAAACAGCAGCAGGATCGACTACCATTACCAATTAGAAATCAACAACCCAAACATGAAAACAAGATGCTTAAGGATAGTCCGGAACCTCTTATTGCGCCCAGTAAAGTATTGACCAAGCATAAAAGGTGGTTAAAAGAGTCAAGCGAAGCCAGAAACAATTCGAATTCCTTGATGTCAAAGATATTTGTACAGTCTAAATTAGATTTTAAAAATAAAGGGCAACAAGAAGCAAAACCGAGCGCTGAAAAAACAGACGAGCCCGCAAAGTCAGAACCAAAAAATCGGATTTATTATAATCCCAGAAAACCATTACCCAAGCGACTTCCGTTCAAAATGAAGGACAAATCAAGAAACACTGAGTTGCAAATGGATAAGAAATCAACTAATCCTTATATTCAAAATCAAAATATACTGCCCCCGCGGTCTAAAAAAGATAGCAATCCTGGACAGGTCACTAAATTACTGAAGGGGAACACCACCGCCAAACCATACCATCCTCCAATCAATCCCCTTGTTCGCATACCTCATCCACCATTTGATGTGCGGGATCACGAATACCACACAGTGAACTATCGCCCACCACCCGATCTGCTGCGCAACATATCGCTCCCGCGCAGGCGACTTGTGACCACATACAAGATGGCTAAACAGGTGGGCGCCCAAGGCGTGGCAAAACTACCACGGCCAGCCTTCAAGCTGCCGCAATCCATGATGCGCTCCTCCGTTTTAGCCGTAGAGCTGGGCATTCTTGCCGCTCTATTGGCGCGCTACAAGACAAGCTGCAAATAACAACCACTCTCAAATGATCACACTTTTATCTTTTTGGCAATAAACTTATAACATATATTATGACCACACATATTCCTCGATGGAGCGGCGATGAAACACATGACGCGCTTCCGCTGACTGCAACGGTCGAAAGGTGTTTAGCAGCGGTCGTCCAAGGCGATCCCGTAGCTGCCAAAACTTTGGTAATTCCCGATGGGAAATGGGCAGCACCTCGGCAAATACATGCCACAGCACAACTGGCGAGCAGGGCGGCGTTGTCAATGAACCTTTGTAGGCATAAAAATTGCCCCTGTCCAAATTACCCAGCAGTGATCCAAGTGTGAGGAATGCGGCTGGTGTATAGCTGTTGTTAAACTCTCCCAGATGTAACAGCGATCCAAAGATTTCATTCAGGCCGGGCTGGTAATACAGATAGTCTGTCTGTAAGCAAAACAGAAATTAGGTTTAGCTAGTTATTGTTATTTTAAGATGTTTTATATAAATTAACTTACTCGCACAACCTTAAAGAGCACGGCTAGTACGGCGATGCCATCGGTTTGATTTCTCGCCTCCTCGTCACTCTGGTACTTTGTATTACGATGCACAATGTGCATTTCCAGATCGTAGCGACGACCGTTTATCAAATGCTCCGAGCCCTTGCTTTGAGACGAGCCCCAATGGAAGTGAACGGCTATCGCCTCATAAAAGTCGCGGAGAAGGCCGCCCGTCAAATAGGGACGTTCTCCAAACACTGTCGCCGGCACACTAAACTCAACTGAAACTCACCATAAATATGAAATGCACATTTCCATATGATTTTTACCTACCTGTGTGTCCATTGTTTCTGATGCTCAAGAGCTCATCGAAGGGCTCCTCATATAAACCAAAGTACAATGGCGGCAGACCAATGGGTATTACCTTGTGCGGGTTTAGTGCTATGGGCGACTGTTCGGACCCGCCACAACGTGGATAACTGTATTGCCATTTCTGAGGTTCATCATAGCTAAAGCGTAGGCCCTCCGGCAATAAATCTGCAAATGGTTTAATAAATAATGTAATTAGTTTTATTGATTTTCATTGTAGAGGATGGATTATATTGCAATATAATGGTGGAGGAGTCCACAACAAGAACCAAGGTTTTTTTGAAAGAGTGTCGAATTGTGTTCTTAATTTTAGATGCTGATGATACATTTTCATTCAGCGATTATTTCTCTATTGCAATGTTCCAAAGGAAATTTGTGTTTATATTTCAATAAATAGCCAAATTTTGATCTCATCATTGATTTATTTGTAAAGCTGTGCACATTTATTTACACATTCACTATTCACACACTTAAGTCCAGTTAGTTGGGCAATGTTCAGATACTTCATTTGCTACCACAATGGCCAAATGTTTTGACTCGATTCCCAAGAGCCGCCGGAGTCAATTGCATCAATTCCGGCATCAATTTGCTGCTCACCACGCCCACTAAATGGGCAATAATTGTCCAATTTAGGTAAAAAGAGAGCCTATCTGCGCCATCTTATATAATCATTGTAAACAATAAACATTACTGTGACATATTCCATGCTTTTTTCGCAAAGCATTTGTGCATGCAATTTTAATTATTGTTATTATTTACAAGCCGCTGCTTTGTTTGCTATCCATTAGATGATGATGCGTGTGCCACTCGGCTGCCGCAACAATTTGACAGTTTTATGGTCGCTTAGGGTGATATACGCGGCAGTTTCGATTAGAGATGGCTCATAAAACGTTACCAAATGACGTGCGCCATGTACCGTTGCAGATCGTCTCATAAAACACACAGTCGTTCAACCTTATTACATACAAGCACATACAAAAAAAAAAAAATCTCAAAATATTTTGTTAACAGTGAAACATTGTTAGATCTTCACTATTTTGATTGTCAATCGTTGATATTCCTTGGTCACACTTGGTTGATTTGTAAATAGAGTTTTTTTCTATGACAATTGCAGATAAAATTCTCTGCAATAATACCCACTTGCAGAAAACGGCAGCAAGAAAAGCAAACGTTGATAGAAATCGCCAATGGCCGGAAAATGCATTCTACACAAAAACGACAAACACAATATACAAATATATATGCATATGTAGGTGAGTACATATGCAATTGTTAAGTCCACGCACTAACGACAAAGATACGCCGACCACGTTGATCTGCAAACTGAGCCCTGCTCACGGCTGACTTAGACCTTTATATGGAGCCACAGTTGCGACGGTGACTTCGACGACAGCCCTTCGTCGGCGTCGCGGCAGATGACGCTGATCTTTGAGACCATCATCAAGCCTTACGCACTTCGACTGAACAACAATTCGGTGCGTGAACTCAATTTAGGCAGACTAACAAAATAAATACACAATGTTAAATTAAAATAGCTAGAATTCTCAGAAAATAGTTTAAATAATAAATTCTGTGTTTAATTATCCAATCGATATGAATATACGTAAGTCACATTTCGATTACCGCAATGACAATCAAATACAGATGCCAAAGCTTCGATTTTAGTTTCCTCGGGGATTACAGCTGAGGTTATCGACTGAGTAAAAAGAATGTTTAAAAGATCATGGCCAGAAATGTTTTGAATTTCATACATTTATATGTGACCCATTTTCCTTGTTCAAACGCCCATGAAAGTCAACATATAGAAAAACTAAAACAAAACAAAAACAGAAAGCTGTTAGGCGAAGACTTAAAGTACACATGCAGACATTTAACCGTTGTACGATATTTAAATCTGGTCTTATACAACACTAAGCAGCAGATAATGATAATAAAATATATTTTTTACACTCACCTTTTTTTCTAATTCATTCTCGCTATGAGATAATGTTTTTAACTGGTGCGTTTTGCTCATAAAATGTTTGCTGCAACAAACAAAACTGTTTTTATTGTTAAAACTCAACTTTGGACCGATTATGCTGTGGCGTGATAACTTGAACCGATTTAACAAAATTATATACATACATACATATGTATGTAAATACTCCGACGCCAAATTTTATTGCACTTGTGATATGCCAGCATTTAAAAAGTTACTCAATGTTTTTGATTTCCAAAAGGTTAGTTACTCATTTTACTTTAAGTCTAACTAAGCTCATATATTTTCTTTGTGCCTTTTACAACTTATTTTTCAGATTTGACAAAAGTTGGAATTGTTTTATATTGTGTAACAGGGACGCAACCAGTCTTTTGTAAAGGGGTGAGGAAGGTGGTATGGCCAGAAATTCTGTTTTTCATACTCTTTCAACGTTTTTTTTTGCCTTTCAAAAACTTACCCTTTCCAACTGGATGCCCCGACAACGCCCATGGTGATAAAGGTTCTTATTGTATTATTTCTTAGGGAGTTTTGAAAATGGCAGCACGTGTTAACAACAACAAGTGAAAGCAATTAATGCCAATATCAGTGCATTTGTTGGGGAAGTGCCAGGGAAATGATCAAAGATCAATATCAAATTCGAACACATTCTTGCGTCGATAAGTAGAAAGTACACAGACATATGTATGTACATACGTTTTTTATACTACTACTACTATATACAATAAACGTCGGTCAGCTGGCAGTATTGTCTCTGAATCTGTTTCATATATGCAATACAATGGTTTTCAAGCAAATTTATTTATAAATGTATATAAAAGCTTTTGAGTGTGACTTTTATTGCTCTTTGCTAAAGAAAATTGCGCAAAGCAATTTTAATATGATAATTTAGTATACTGTCAATTAGTCAACTAAATAATGCTTAACAAAATTTTTAAATATTTCAAATTTTAGTTTGCGTGTAACAGTACTTTTATTGATTTTTCGCTTGCTCTCAACGTGCTGCGGCACAAACAAAAAACAACAAACAACAGCAACCGGCTCAGCATCAGCTGTTGTGTCGCAGAGAGCAGAAATCAGAAATCAACAACTGCGACGGCCGCGGCGACTGCGACGGTGACTGCGACGCCGTATAGTAGCGCACATTTTGCCAATAAGAATTTTGCGCAGTACTTGGCCGCAGCCAATAGGAACAGAAACGTTGTTGCATGCAGAAGTGTTATAAACAAAACGCATTGTGGAACCCCACAAGTAATTGCAGCGGGCGAACGAAATAGTGCGAAGGAAAGAGGGCAAAACTGCACGTTATGTTCAAGGCATTAAAAGAAAAACTGTAACGTTCTGTCGAAATAACTAACATTCATACAATTAACTAATAACAAAAAATCTACGCAAAAACCAACAAAAATTTATCAAAACACACAAACAAATACTCGTAAAAAAAAATTAAGAAAAATGCGCGAGCTTAGGGAGCAGCGACAGCGTCAGGCGTAAGTACAACAATAAATATGAGAGAAGGACAGTGAGAGAGTAAGAGAGAGGGGGTGAGCGGCAAAAAGAATTACGCGTTATAGGCGAGCGACGCTTTGGCGCGCTATTCCCTTCAGTGAGTGATTTAAAGAATAAAGCGTAAATACGAACGACGAAACAATAACAATGTGGGGAAAGAGCAAACTATGATAATATGGCATGCAATGGGAGGCAGCAACACCAGCAGCAGCAGCACAAACAGCAACCGCAACGAAACTAACAATATGCGAGAGTAGGAAGCGCGAAATAACAAACAGAAATTTGATACGATACCTCGAAACGGCGAATGTGACGAGCAAAACACAGAGACAGAAAGCACAGAATGAAGCGCGAAGCTAAAGCCAAAGTGTGTGCGCCGTGTCTGTCCATGGGCATGGATATAATTATTGTATTTCGTTTCGTTTTGTTTTGTTTGTCTGTGTTTTCTGTGTTGTGTTTTGTTTTGGCTTGTGGGCGCGTATTCTTCTTCTGTATCTTTCTGATACGTTAGCCAAAAATATGTGTGGTATGCGGTATGTTTTCAAAAAAGGTATCAGAGTTGAGTCTCGCGGCTCACCAAAACGTTTCTCAAGCTGTACACTTTAAAACGGTCTCTATTGAAAGTCGGAAGTACGTATAAATGTAGTGGTAGGGTATCTATATGCAGGTCGCATTTTGAAAAGAAATTAGAACAAGAAATATATATAAAAAAAAACAAGTATTAAATAATGTGTATTTTAATGAAATTATTATTAATTCGATTTCTCAGGCGTTCTCAGTTCGATACACAGAAACACAATTTTGTTGATGGTGTAAAATTGAAATTGCTGGCACTTAAACTTTAAGCAAAGACCTGTTTTTCTTTTTGATTTCAGTTCGAACTTAATAATGAAAACAAATCGGCTTGTACTATTGCGCCATGGCGAGAGCGAGTTCAATCTGAGGAATCTCTTCTGCGGCTGGCACGATGCGCCGCTCAGTGCCAGTGGTAAGTTTGCCATAATACTAATATTATCATATTATAGGCTTATATATGTATGTATATTTATGTATTTCCATCGTTTCGATAAATAGGTTTGGAAGAGGCGCGAACCATCGCTGCAGCTAATTTGATGGCGGCCAAGTTGGCATTCGACAAGGTTTACTGCTCGACACTGAGTCGCTCTAAATATTCAGCTGAGGTGATCTTAAGCGAAATGAAATACTCCTTTCTACCGACGGTGTCCGACTGGCGACTCAATGAGCGCCACTACGGCAATCTGACCGGTGCCAACAAACGAGATATGGCCAATCGATATGGCGAGGAGCAAGTACAGTTTTGGCGACGCAACTATGACGGCCTGCCACCCCCAATCGAGACCAGTAACAAATACTTCTATCATATCTGCAACAATCCCGCCTTTCAAGCTGTGCCCATCGATCAATTCCCGCTCACCGAATCGATGCGCATGTGCGTGGATCGAGTCAGTCCCGTCTGGACGGAGATTCGCAAGGAAGTGCTGGAAGGCATACGCGTTCTGATCGTCGTCCATGGGACTGTAACCCGAGCTCTGGTTAAACACATCCAAGGTGAGTAATGTATGATTGTGGTTACTGATCAATCTCTGGATGACTAATGCTGACTATCATTATAGGGCTGACTGAAGAGCAAATTGAGAAAGTGAACATACCCAATAGTGTGCCCATTGTTTACGAGTTCAATATGAGAACCGGTGAGCTAATAGGTGGCAGCAAATATCTGGGAGACCCTAAATACATTGAAAAAATGACAGAGAAAGTGGCAGGTATTGGAAATTAAAAACTAAAATTACGAACACGGAAAAACATGCAGATTTTTGTTTAATCTATTTTGTTAGTAATAAGAAAATATATTTAATTTAACACTTTTTGTCGAGCACTTATTGATTATTTGTATCACATGATAAGCCTAACAGAAAAGATAGTTCCCAATTTTGGATAGCTTAAAGATTGTGATTAACAAGTAGTCAGTTTTTTTTATTTTTATTTTCACATTGTATAAAATTAATATATTCAATATTATTGAATATAGTTGAAACAGTTAAATGCATTTAGTAATACTTTTAGTTTCTGCCACGCCCAATGTCGCAATTAGTCCAATTAATAGTAATTTTGCTCATTGTAATTGTAGAGAGAATTTAGATTATTGGGCAGTATGTAGATATCCTCCGGGCGGCCATTGAATACAAACGGACGCTTCAACGACATCAGTTTGGAGTCCTGCTGCGGTGCTGGCATCGAGGCAAGCCCAAAGTTCTGATGACCATGTCCAAAGCTGGCTGTCGAAGCTGGCGGTGGTTGCATTGGTCTATAGGGATTGGTGGGCGTGGGTGGGCGCACATTGAAACCGTTGCCGTAACCAGCAGAAGTAAATTGTGCCAGATCGTTGGGAGCACCATTAATTTGATAAATGCCCGATGGTTTTCCATTGGCCAAAAAGTTAACCGGCAAATTGAAGACCGATCCAAAGGTGGAGAATGTGGGCATGGGCTGATATGTCAGCAGCGGTGAGAAATTGTTGCCATACGTTGGGGGCGCCAGATTGGTGGGCACAAACATGTACGGCGTGGGTGGCAGACGCACATAGAAGATGGGCGAGTTGCGAGATGCATGCGACGACGTTGGACGCCGTGCGCCGGCTGCGCGTGACATGACCACATCATCTAGCTCACTGCTAGCGCCCGGATATGTGGGGTAAAACATATCAGGCGCTATGTAAAGTGGAAAGGGTATTAGCACCGGCTGGGCGTACCCAATAAATGGAAGCATCTTCGGCATGGGCATAGCAGGCGCTGGTGGCGGCGTATTCTCGAACGGATTAATGGATGCACTGCTGGAGGCGGCTGCTGCTGCTATGTACGGATTCCATACAAAATTGTTGTCTGGGACTGGCATTCGGGAATCCTGCTTAAGGTCGTGCAGCATTTGATACGAATCATTCTCCTCCTCGATCTTTATATCCTGCTGATCAACTGGCAAATCCGAGTCATGCACATACTGCTGTTGCCCCGTTGCGGTATTGTGATTTGCCGGCTGCTGTGGCGGCTGTTGCGACTGCTTCGCGGTCGGTTGCTTCTTACCCAGTTGCGACAAATTCGCGGCATGTGCAGAGTAGATCAGCTGCAATGCCACCAGAATGTGCAGGAATGTTGTCCACATGCGCATCGCCATCGTTTAGTTTCACTGCGAATGTGTTTATTAAGTTGAATGTAATAATTGCGATGATCTGTCAATCTGTTCTTAACATTAAGTTATTTAAATTCGATACAGAATGAATAATTTTTATTTATTATATATGTACGTATAACTGATAACATAAAGTAATATATTCCTCATTATTTAAGTTCGTAAAACAAAATATTTATTATTTTGTCTCTTACTTGCAAAAGTAGTCCCTTAAATTATATCCTGTTTCAATAAAGTGATTATTTTCTGTATGTGGTGAATGCACAAATTAAAAACAAATGAATGAACAAACAAAAAAAAAACAAATTATGAAAAACAATTTATCAGAATTTCCCAACAATGGTTTTTATAACTTTTCATGTAGTTTTTACTGCTTTATTTAACATTTTTTTTTAGTTTTTTTATATCAATATGTTAAAGTTTGATATTTAGCATGAACAAATTGCATGTTTTTTTCCAGTGAACTTGCCTTAACAAATGAATGATTCCTATATCTAAGAATAAATTTAAGTTACTATACTATTTAACTACTATCAAAAGAGAATTCCATGTACTAAAAATGTTGTACTCTTGATTTATTCTTAACAAATCAATTATGATATTCATGACGCTATGTACACTTAACCAAAAAACAATCAATATTAGACTTTAGTATCATTAAACTACCATACAAAATTTAGTTATCAATTTTAACAACTTTTGGTGGTTACACATTTTGCGAAAGTAAAATTAGAACAAGAATCATTTTCACTTTACTCTTTTTATTTGTTTTTTTTTGTTGGATTAAATAAAAAAAATCTCATTTCCTTTTCACTAGTTATGCAATCGTTTCCAATTATTACACACAATTATTCTACACAGTTTTCATACAATTTATACTTGTGTTCCAAATGCCTCTTGGTTTGACAAACAGGATGCGAATCCTCACAAGCTGGACACAAACAAACAAAAAGAATTTCAAAGGTGGACTGCACAGCAGGCGCGTTCAACTGGCAATGGGTGTGAACGCGTTGAGAAGGTGCGCTTTATATATTGGCCAAGAAGTCGCCAAGTCGCTGCGCATGCGCACAACTGGCTAAGAAGCGAGTTGGCCACAAGTACCTACAGAATCAGAAGAAAAAAAAATAAATAAAAAAGAGAAAAGGCAATGAGCGTTGGCTGCTGCTTATTATTAGCTGTTTGCCAGTTGTTTTAAACACTTCTCATTGCGCCAACTGATTGTTCGATTTGGATTTGCGTAAATTGCGTGCTTGGCTCTCAAGTGATACAATTGTTAATAGCCGTGCAACACAAAAAAAATAACACAAAATTAGCGACCAGAGCAAACGCCTAAATGTAGAATAAATATATTTAGATATATATATATATATATATATATATATATATTGCTTAATATTTTTGCTTGATCGGCCGCATAAATCCAGGACCTGTACCAATTTTGATAGCTGAGGTCTTCGGTTTAGTGTATCTGCTAGTCGCACTCTCTCGATTATTACATTCTTGCCTGATAGGTTAGACTATGGCAGATCGACAAGGAAGTCAGATAAAAAGCTCATTAGTCAATGATATAAACAAAGCGCTCTGCTTAGCAACCTGCTTTATCACCTGTATCTTTATTTGCAGCTTGTGCATAATTGCATAATTGGGCATAATTGTGTGATTACATCAGTGAGTATACATACTATGTGGTACACTCAGAGAAAATCAATGTATTAGTTTCAAAAAGTTACAATTATTAACTAAGCTTAAAGTATCCTTATGCATTTCGTTCACTTAAGTTTCTTTTAAAATTGTAAGCAACTGTTAAAGAATTTGAGTAATCATATTATATTAATTTGAGCATGTCTCAAAAACGCAACTGAGATAAATCATATTTTTATTATCACGAATCAGTCACAATTTAAGATATTTTGGCATTACAAAAATATTACATTTTTCCATTTTGTCCATCAATTGACAGCGTTTTCACTCAATTTTTTTGTTTAGTGTGCACCTTTATTGTCTGCATAATTCCAGGCTAATGCCAGTTATAGCTGCATATTAAGCCATGTCATAGACCTTGCCCTGGGCCAAGCTTCTGCTTGATTTACAGAGAGAAAGAAAGAGAAAGAGAGAGAGACAGAGAGAATGAGAGAGCGAGAATGCCTTGTATAATTATGTTATTTTATAGAAGGGGTAGATAAACATAGATAGATAGATAGATAGGCGCTCCCTGGCATTGCAATATTCATATTCTAATAAAAATAATTTTTCATTTGTGAATGCCACTGACATTGGCGCCGGCGCCGGTGTTGCTCCTCATGAGATTAGGCCAATAATAAATTACATTGCTAATTAAGCGTCTCGACTGGCGGCTGACTGTAACTGCAGCTAGAGACAACCACGCAGATGTAAAAGATACAGATACAAATGCCTAGCACACGTATCTGTGTCTGTATACGTATACTTACATGCCACAGATTGCCCTGCTGCTGGTGAACAGGAACGACAACAGCTACAGATAGGTAGAGGCAACAATAATGAACGGATGGTGCCATAATAAAGCCGAGCCAAGTTAAGTTCAAGCCAAGAATACGCGCGCCAACGTAATTAGCCTTGGAATGTCCTTGTGCACGTGACCATCAACCCGGACAGCAAGCTGCTGCAGCAGCAGCGGGTCTTTTTATGCGGTTGGTAGCTAGTAGCTGTTAACTGGTAGCTGTTAGCTGGTAGCTCCTACCAAATGCTAAATATAAACGCGCGTGCCTGCACCACATCTAACTTGGCCACACTTTCCTAACGAACCCAAGCCGCTGGTGTCGCACACTCAAGGTGTTGCTGCCGGCAATTGGAACGTACATAAATGTGAACGCCAAACGTAAACAACCAACAAGAAGAAACGGCATTGTCCTAGCCATGCCGAAGCTTTCTTACCCTTCTCTAGAACACATTAATCCATCCTCTTTTTAAGTACTGTTTATGTATTTGCTCAGCATAAAAATT
Source organism: Drosophila kambysellisi (assembly GCA_035042185.1). Classification (NCBI taxonomy): domain Eukaryota; kingdom Metazoa; phylum Arthropoda; class Insecta; order Diptera; family Drosophilidae; genus Drosophila; species Drosophila kambysellisi. The sequence continues at coordinate 1,864,554 of JAWNLS010000855.1, forward strand.
ACCAAGATCCGTTCAGAAGCAATTGCTTCTCGTTGCCTCACATTGGTTACCAATCTCCGTTTGCCATCCTATTCTAACAGGCCGTTTCTTATAAATCCTCTGTCATTATTTAACAATTATGTCTTCCTTCATATGAATTTGAATCCCTTTGTTTATTGAGTCGTCTTAAATTATCAATACTAATATAACATCTAAGAGTGCTTAACTGTGGTAAACTTATCATACTCCAAATTTTACCTCCCAATCTATATCGCTCTCTTTTTTTATTCTTCCTAAAACTTTTTTACTTTTTTTTATCACAACTTCTTCCAGATTTATTATGTACTTTATTTTATTAGTTTTCTTTTTACATTTAATTTTAAATTTAATTTTAAATTTTGTAAGCAAATGTTATTAATATGTTTTCTGTTTCACGACTGTTCAATATTTGTATAGTTATATTGCATCAGAAATGCATGCTTATCTCGAACTCAAATCTTTGGACCAACTTCTCTTATAACGGCTATATGTTTTATGGTCCAATCCGGTCGGCTTTGACTTCTTAGTGATTTGAAGAAATAGACGGATAGCTGCCAAGTTACGGCAAAATAATCGTAAAACTAAGGGAGCACTACTTATTCAACAAAATGGGCGTAAAAATGAGGGAAGACACAAATACAAACAAACGGATATAATTAAACAGACCCGGCCAATCGTGCTGATCTAGAATACGTAAATATACTCTATGGATTTGGAGACCTATATTTCATTGCGATACAAGCTTCATGACCAAATCCTAATATCTTCTACAAGAGTATAACAACTACAGCTAATGCTACTATCAGAGGCACACAAGGGTTCATTAACACCGCTGCGCTGACGGTTGACAACTGGACAACAACAACAACAACAACAAATACACACACTTCGGACACTCGGCACTTTTTTCTGCAGTACCAGCCAACAACAGTACCCGGCAACAGTTCAAGCCATCGTTCAGCTCATTTTTATAGTAAACTACTTTTGTTTTTCTATACCAAACTTTGATTATTCGAACAATAAGAGGCGCAAGACCGAATCAAATACTATAAGTAAAAAAAAATAAGAAAACAAAAACTGGGTCAGCTAGAGGCACGACCGCATCCATAGCTGAATTATGAACAGAACCCTTTAAGAAGCGCGTTCAACGAATGCTTAAGCAAACAAATTGATTCTGTGAATACCATTGCCAATATACACTTTTGAGAAAAAACTGTAACCAAAAAGTAACTTATTTACACTCTAAAAAATAATAATAATTTACTACCTTCAATTCGAGCAGGTTTAGCCAATAACTAATCTTTACAATGTTTATTTACTTATGATATCATAAGCAAATTACAAATCCCGTGTACTTCTCAAGCTTAGGGTATTGCAGCAAAAGCTTATTGATATTTCCAAATAATTAAAACACTTAGACTGCACTCCAGAATACACAAAACACGCGCCAGCACTTGGCTACTTTCTTTAACTGTCAACGGGTAATGTTCTTTTCAATGCCTGCAAGCCAAGGAAATCACTTAGACGAGTACACATAATTGTGGTTTTTGCAATTATATTTGCTATTTTCAATGACATTATTATATTTGTTTATTGAGCAAATAGAAAGACTGTTGTATCAAAGAATTGTTATAAGCCCGAAAAGTGTTCAGAACCATCATTGGGCTGGCGCCAGGCAAGAAGACGAGGTGGCCGAGTGGTTAAGGCGTTGGACTGCTAATCCAATGTGCTCTGCACGCGTGGGTTCGAATCCCATCCTCGTCGCATTGGACTTTTTGCGAAATTTGAGTAATTTTTAAATTATTCAATTAAGCCACGTTCTTCTTGTGCATTTTTAATTCGACCAATTATGGAAGAAAATAAATAACGTCTTCATTTACGTATATTTCCCATAATAAACAAAAAGAAAACGGCTCGACGAGGATGGGATTCGAACCCACGCGTGCAGAGCACATTGGATTAGCAGTCCAACGCCTTAACCTCTCGGCCACCTCGTCATATGCGACCTTGGCAACCAGTTGCTCATTTGATGCACCACTTAGTTACAGCAAGCAGTACAATTAAGTTAATAATCGAAATTTGACTTCACAATCACAAAGTTTGACTTCAAGTAATAATTCACATATATATTAGAAATTATTTAATTATTTACATATTTGTATAATACAATATTGTTATTATGAAAAAATAAGAAAAACATATAAGCATATGATGCGCAGCACTGCTTTCGGAACACTGCTTTATGTGTTGTAAACTGCTTTGTTCCACTAAACTAGTGTACTGCTGTGAATTATATCTAGTAAGAACTTAGGACTACCCTTGCCACGTGACGAGGTGGCCGAGTGGTTAAGGCGTTGGACTGCTAATCCAATGTGCTCTGCACGCGTGGGTTCGAATCCCATCCTCGTCGATGATATTTTTTTAGTTCTTATTATAATCATTTTTCAATTTAAATGCTTTTAATTAAAATATTTTGCAGCAATAGTAACTTTCTATCTGATTAAAATTAAATTTAAGGCTTAATATGATAACTCAGCATAGCCCAGACACAATTTAACTTGGCTCTTTAAGGCAAGATGGTTATCAGGTTTCAATTGAATCTAAAAATTTTACGAGCGCAGCTGAAGCGCCGCGGGGAACGTTTAATTACCGGCCGAGAGGTCGTAATATAAACGGAATGAAAATAGATACATTGATAACAAGTTAAGTGTCGATGACGACGACAACGCGATGTGCTCGAGTGGAAGCTGCTTAGAGGATGTATTCGCTAGAATTTCAGTATATTGTCATTGACCGTGAAATGGTCGCCAAGATGCTGCCTATGCGTCAAGGTCGCCGAAGCGCGGGACAAGCTGGAATCCACAATAATTGAGACGACTTTTTGGAGTTGTAGGCGCCGTGGCATTAAAGTCAATAAAAAAATACCAGACGTAACCATAAGCAATAACAAAATAAAATGCCAATTGAAATAATGACTGGCTTTGAACAGTTAAAATCGCTACAGTAATTATCTTCATTTCAACTGATTTCTTTTTCATCTATCTTCGTCGACGGCTAATGACTCCATATACTTCAATTGGGAGTGCAACAATATGAATATACATATAGAAAATAAAAACAGCTTTTATTTGTAATAAACAAGTATATATGTATATACCTCGTTCACTAATTCGTAAAAATCCAAGAATTGTTGTAGCTTCATTTTCCGTCGACGACGTGTGGAAAACTCCAGCAACTATAAATCAGTAGCGATCATAAAAATTTAGTATCAATCGTTTGCTCCAATTGTCAGGAAATTGGAAAGTTTTGTTTTTATAGTGCGCCATATAAAGTAAATGAGTATATAGTGCACAAATTGTTGTTCGCATCTGGTGTGGGAGCTGTAAAATCAACTACCGCATAGGCATACAAAACTTGCTAGAGAATTCAATTTAAATTTTTTAATCAAATTCATATTCTCTGATAATGCTTCTCTTTACCAGATGCGTTCGAATTATTGTTCGATTTGAATCACCACTTGTCCTATTACAGATTCCACTTAAGTGGCTGCACAGCAGCCCAGATTCGTAGTCGATCTGTGGAGCTAATTCAGTGCAGGGCACGCTTCGGCGCCCAGTTTAACCTTTTTACTTGTGGTCAGGTGCCACTTTCACAAAGAAAAACAAAAATGCAACACAAAATATAATAAAATATAAATATATGTACAAGGTGCTAATGGATGTTGGACTATATAATACCCTGCATAAAACGCTTTATATGCAAATAGCTCGAACGTTTTTTAGATTTAAGTATTCTTTTATCTGTATATATTGCTCAACAGTTTTTCAGTTTTTATTGTATTCTTAAAGATTCAGATCAAGCATTTCTTTTATTTTTATTATAGTGATTTTCTTGAAATTAAGTTGGAAATTATTTAAGGTAGTGTGTAGTCTTTCATATAAATCCTAATATAGGACAGCAGTCATTCAGTTTTCTTTTAGCATGCCCCTTATAGGTCAGTTTAACAAGCTTAACAGATTATCGACAAATGCGATGGGCAAATATTGAATTTGTGGCCTACAACATCTCCGCGTCGGCTGTTGCAACTGTAACTCCAGATTAAGCTGATCAGATCTTTTCCTTTCGTTGCATTTCCTTTCGTCTGCTCCACAAATATTTAACTTTCAATGAAAGTCAGAGTCGCGTAATTGGCGTCCATCGCTGACCCCAATCCGAGTGTATTACTCAGAAAATGCCAAACAAAAAAAGACGGATCGAGATTGTTGGCATTGCATAAGCCGCCTCAAAGCGATGACAACTTCATTTCGAGTGCACAGCGCGAAAGTCTGGTGGTTCAATTAAATGGCGATGTCCACATGCCGAAACGCCTCAAAAATCAAGATGAATCAAGCTGAAAATAAAAAAAAACACCAAAGACAAAAGGCAGTTAGTCCGATTAAAGCTTAATCGCTTGCCGTCAAAACGAGTTTAATGAACTTGCGAATTGAACGACAATAAAATGTGAAACTACTGCACATAATTAGGCAGCATATATTTATGACTATGCATATGTACATATATATACATCACAGATAGATGGTCGGCTTCAGAGTGACGTAGTGTGTGCTGGCGCTAACTTTGGGTGAAACTTTGGGTGTTCCGGCCATCATCAACGGTAATTCGGGCTAATGAAAACATATAACTGGCCTGCCTGCCTGCAAACTGTTAGGGAACACGCAAGCATGAGGCATTTCTGTCGTTTATGTAGTGATGCAAAAAAAAATAGAAGTAAGAATGTTGTAGTAGATTGAGCTCGACTCCAATATACCCTGAACGAAAGTTCAAAAGTTTTGCACACTTAATTATGAGTATGAGTGGAAGTGCTCTCATTTTTATGGAAGCTAAAGGCACTGAGGGGAAAAAAACGATTTTTTTTTTATTGATTAAACTAAAAAGACTTGATATGCGTTATACGGTCGGCTTTCTTCTGCCTGTTACCCACATTTGTATCACATGTCATACTCTTTTTAACAAATTTTGAATTTAAAAGATAAGAAACTGAAATTCGTTGCTGTTCCAAATTAGATAGGCAACGCGATGCGTCTTCTTGATTAGTTATCTCAAGATTTTGTTGTTGGCCATTGACATTGCCATTGCCATTGCTATTGCCATTGGCATTGGCATTGTCTCGTGCTTCTGCCTATTCTAACTTGTATGTTGCTTCCGTCAGCATTAAACTGTCTACATCTACTACAGCTCATAATAGTTCCCAGCTTAGCTCACACGGAGACTGCTCCAGCAGTGATGCAGACACGGATGGGGATTGGAGCTTACAGCCCGTTCGTGATTTGTGTTGTCTAATCGGTAACAATTATGCTAGCTGCAATATAACTAGATATTCTTTGTGCCAACATTATGCATGCGTGCTGTTAGTTAGATTAGGCTATCCAAGCTGAAACAAATCGGTATCAGCATCAACATCTGCTTCATCTTCAGCTGTAGCTTCAGCTTCAGCATCGACATCAGCTTTTGCTACTTGAGCTCCATGTGTGAGAGTTTACGCGCTTCAACACACACTTTGTGTGTACATTAGTTGAAAGTAATTGCACGACAGGGGAAACTGATGTTGACGGCATGCCTAATTAATATTTAAAGGTGTTTTAATTGTTAGCCAATTGACCTCGCTTGGAGTGTAGATTGGAATGGGGAGGCGGAAGGGACTGGTATCATTTATGTCATTTACATGTACATAAATCTAGCAAACGAGTGTATCTAAATTAAGATGGGTACTCCGAGACAGCACTCATGTTAACTTGAAAATGTTGGTCAATTGTGTTGGTTTAATTGGTGAAAGATGGGAAAGTGCTCAGCTGATTGGTGCATGTCAAATAAGGTGATTATATAATGACAACACAAATGTGTTAAGAAAGCACTTTAACATTTTTTTTAAGTTGCTTTAATTAGGGGCCATAAAAAACAGCTAAAGAAATGGAATTCAGCTATCAATTTGGCTAATAATAAACAACTTTATTCCACAGAATGAAGGAATGTCAAGCAGACTGGGTCAAAACTTGAAAGTCGATTTTCACTTGGACAAAAAAGGTCAACAAAGAGGGCCGCTAACCTGGCCGAGACACAGACGCCAAACGTCAACGCATCACGCAACCCTTTAAAAGAGCTCAAACAGAAAACGCTAAAAAGCTAGTGAGAAGCGCTTATCGGGAATGCTCGACTAAGAGATACCCTGTTTAGCGTTTCAGTTGGGTGGAAGCGACTTCGGCATAGTCTAATATCAGCTGTTAACGGGTGCCAGAAAAGTTTCTTTCCTTTAAATACGATGTGGCCAGAGAAATTTTGGTCAGTAAAGTGGGGTTATAGAAGTTTTTACAATTCATCAATAATATATCAGGTTATATTTTAAACTCGAATAAAAGGCTTTATCTGTAAAATAGTAACAATTATTGCGATAGAAAATTGTTATAAAGCCTCTCAACCATTAAATATATATAATAGTTCTGACTTAATCATTCGGACTTAACAAAGTAGTATTGTAAAAAAACCCTTTTAATGGTTAATCGATTCTTATCGATATTTGCAAAGCGATGCAGTTGTCGGTCAAATGAAATAAACTTGTTGTACGCAAACTTAAAAATCTACTTGCTGTTAGCCATTTGCAAGGGATTCTGGGTGTAAGAAAGGAAAATGAGAACACTTAAAGCGACACACGCACATCGAGTGTTGGCCAGTTAAGGTCAGCGTGCAGCTTTAGTTGCCACTGTGTGGCATGCGATGGTTTCTCAATAACAGTCTGATTGTCATTATGTTGGCCCTGCGGCCTTTTGTTGTCGTAGGTTCATTTGTAACTAATTTGTGCACAAATCGGAAAGACAAAAGAGGAAGTGGCACTTGCAACTGAATGTAATTTAATCAAAAAACACCATTCAGATGATGATATAAAGTTTCCAACACTCCAGACACTTTCCCAAACTCCTTACACTCTCAATGCACCCCAGCCAGGTAGCCAGTTGGCCAGTCGGCCAGTTACAAAGTGTCTCTGCTGAATTTGTCAAGCAAATGGCAAAAGGAAAAGCCGCAAAGTGGAATGGCAAACTGTAACAGTAAGCGGGCAAACAATAAAGTGGCAAATTGATGCACTTCGCTCGCCTCGTTCGTGTTTGTCTCATCATCAAGATCATTGTCGGCTAGGCTATGACGGACCTCACACACATCGATACGAGTTGAGACCGTCCTACTGAATGCCGCTCACTCTGTTTTACAGCCAACCACCATTCGACCAAGTTCAACTTGATGACGTAGCACTACGACGGCGATAACGAAGACAGCGACGACGACGACGTCGACGTCGTAGACGTCGACTGAGGCAGCGACGGACAAGCCAAGCAAAGTGATTTTGGTTTTAAGAAAAAAAAAAAACAAATTACACATAGTCCGCAGATCTCATTTATTTGCCGCTCTTCGAGGCGTCCACAACGTCAGACAAGAAACGCTGCGCGCTTCGCAACGTGAAAGATTTGTAGATTTGTGTTCAGACTGCTACCGGTGCGTCGGGAAAACTGTAGTGGCAGGAGTACTACTAGAAAATCGTGATCATAATTCAAGTTTTCAAATGCAAATGCAAAAAGTCGCATAATTAACTAATAATTGAAATACCATTTATAAGTGTGCAAGTGTTCAATACTTCAGCGCTTTTAAATACACAACACCGTCAAATTGCTGCAGCTGCAACGACAGGCTTTTAAAGTGAGTGCAGTTTCTATAAAATGTCCATAAGTGATCATCCAATTTGCATATGTTGACACTAATTTTTACAATTGACAACATCTAGAAATTGTTAATGCTGACTAGTTTTTTGCTTAAGTCTTTCGTTTTGCAACCACTTTTCACTAATTGTTAGCGATTAATAGTTGTGACTTAATAAGTCGGTCTCAGCCAAGAGTAGGCAGCACACAAAGACGACCTTGACGGGTCAAAATATGCTAATAAAAAAAACATTGAAAAAGAAAAACTAAAACAAAAAAGTTAATTTAAAATGTCAAGTTTATGTGTCATTAAAACCATTTCTTAATGTTTTTCCTTTCTTTTTTTTGTTTGCTAAGATTTGTATTCTTCAAATCAACTTCTATGTTTTACTTTAAAATTTCAATTTGATCGGACTTAAGTTATCTTTGCAGTTCTCTTTCACTGCCAAAAAACATTTATAATGATTATCATCTGTGGCATTGCTCAATAATTTGTTATATCAAATTACATAGATAGAACGGTGAACACTCCCACAACCTGGCAAGCCAAGAAAAAAAACAAGAAAATATCGCTTGGTTTTTTTTATTGCCATCCCTGATCATATTTCATGCGGGTTGGTCGTACACAGTTGGCACAGTTGGTAACTGCAGCAGTCCATGTTGCCAGCTTCTTAATGGAGAACTTTCTGCAATTTATCAATTTCCAACTGTGTTTTATTTATTTTCATCTCATCATTTTCTTGGCTACAAGGTCAATAGAGGGCGCCGCACGCCAAGTCGCAGAATCGAAGGCAGCGAAGACAAATCTGAAATAGATAATGCTAAGCCCCCTTATATTAATGATATGTGTCTTTAATTTGCATAATCAGGCAGGCGGAGCGGGGGCGCACCCAGATTTTACGCCCCCCGCCCTGCCCCAAACTTGTTAACGTTATCGCTGTTGTCTCGATTCTAAATTGATGCCGTTTAGGCTACCATTGACTCTGTTTTTCTTCTTCTATTTTTCTCTTTTGTTTTTGCTGATCAATTTTTTACTTGCTCATTAATCACTCAGGCGTTGAAATGCGCCGCCAGATGGCGCCCGCCAAGCTCATTAGGGTAATTGCTTAGCTGGCAACGCAGTTGGCGTCGACAGCGCAGTCTACTGCGAAGTCAGCGTCGGCGTTTTGATTAACGTGCATTAAATGCTTTCGTTTAAGTAAATCAAATCGAGAGTCTTGAAAACTATTATTTTTTTTCTCGTTGTGTTTGCGTCTGGAACGTGAGAAAATTTACAACAAAGTGGCAAACATTGCCTGCAAAAAAATAATAAAAATATAGTTCACGCTCTGATGCGCACAACCGATTTATTTTTTTCTTATTGAATTATTCGGCATTTGTGACTTGCAAAAAATATTTAAAAAATGAAAAGCAAACGATTGCCATTGCCATTGATTTGTATGTGTTATGCTCGAGTTTTGGTTATTATATTAATTCGCCGGTAGCCATTAAGTTCATCAATCAAATCCGAAACAATCGCATTGGGCGTGGGCGTCAAATCATCAAATTGTGGACACTTTTACAAACTTACCTTGACATATATATGTACATTCATTTATATATTTATTTCCCCTTTTCTCTCTTTAGCATGAATTCACTGTCGCACGCCGTGGCAGCGCTGCTGGCGCTGCTTGCCCTGGCCACGCCACAACTGGGCAGCGCCTATTCCTACAGCATGCGCTTGCCGAGCAGCAGCAGCCTAATTGTGGCCGGCACTGGCAAGCCACCGAAACAGATCAATCCTCTTCTGGTGCAATCTCCATCCCTGGACAACGTTTACATGGACTATTTGGTCACGTCGAAGCCGCTCAATTTGCGCAAATATAACAAGAACTCCGCCAAAATCAAGAAAACCAAAAAGGATTCGAAAATATATTTTATACCCATACCACCGCTGCCGTATCGCTATATACCCGGCTTCGGGTACGACTATCAGCCGATGAAAATAAGGCCCATCTTGCCGGAGACACCAAGTTCGACGACACCAGCATCCAGGCCGACAACTGATAAGCATCACCTAAGCCAGCCAACGACAGCGACGTCACCGACTGCCCAGCCGGCGCAAAATAAATTGCTGCGCGTCCAGCATCACAAGGATTACTATTTCAATGGACGCCCGTTCCGATTGCAGGTGGCGCATGCCGATCGCAAGTCCGCCCTAACGCCACATAATCTTAAGTCAAAATTCTATTACAATAAACATATTATTTATTAATTAACTTAAATTATTTAAATTATCGACATTTGTTTTTGATGGATTTGCTCAACATACGACTCGGCTGAACTCTGTGCCAATTTCAGTTGCTGAGCTCTTTTAAATATCAGATTTCAATAAGCTTTCTGAGATATCAATTTTAAAGTCTTATGAGCTTGCTTTCAGCTGGGCTACTTAAATATGTTTGTGGATCATATTTCTCATTGTAAAAGCCGATTTAGAGTGAATTCATTTGATGATTCAACATTTCAAGAAACTATTATCATATTTAACTTGTATTATTTTTTATTGAATAACATTTACACAAACGAAGCAAATCATGCCACTCTCTGTTAGATACATGGACAAGTCATAAATGTGCATGGAATTATTGTCTTAAGACCAGCAGCAAATTAGAGTTAATCGGTATCATTATTGAACAGCTTTTGGCATAGCCATAGAGCAATCATGAACACGTGTGGACTGCCATGAAGCATACATAGTGTTTATTACATACATCCATACATCCGATGAGATAAATGCATATCTTGAAAACCATTTAGTAAAAGTAATTACTGTCGGCGTCCATACAGCATCAACTCTGGATGTTGTGCAATAAATAGTGAGGCGATGACATCGGCCAGATACATTTTCGACACAAAATTGTTGCATTGTTGTATGTACATATGTATGTATGTATACGTATGTATAAGGGCGCATGCAGCTTTTCACAAAACTTTCCTCAACCAAACTTAACCACTTTTAAAAGAAATGCCTCTTTGAGTTTTAAACTCTAGATTAAAATTGAAATTTTAATTAGGAAGCACTATATTTGGTTCAAGTTCATGTAAGATGTACAAACATACATACATACATACGTAAATACATACATCACAAATAACGTGGTAATTTCTTGACATTTTTGAGAATAAATTTAAAATTTGCTTGCTCAACTAACTAGGCTAGTCTTTTTCTTGTATTTCCTTTCTTTTATGTTACTATTTTATTTTAATATTGACTTGCACTTTTTGAGCTCTCATGATGCACTTTTTCATCAGTTTATTTTAATGCTAATGAACAAAACGAAAGAGATATTTTTACATTTTAGCTTTTAGTTTAACGACGTTATATGGAATATAATATGCTGCTTTCACCAATCTGGCATTACACCGAACTATGTTCAATAATATATATAAATATATACAATAATTCACTAAGCTCTATTTGGACCTCTCTCTATTTATGTATCTCTCTCAAAACAGGAAATATAAAACGCAACGGGCTGTAGCCTTGTGGTTCATTTAATATGATTCTTAACGGTTTGATTTTACGTATTCCGGATGTATGTGATTCAAAACTTTCTACAATGGAAACTGAAAGGAATTACAAAATCAAATCCATCAGCACTGCTCAAACTTTAGAATAATACTGCATTTAAATTTGGAAACACAATTTTTGATTAGAATTCATTTAATATTCTGCCTTAAATAAATTCCACAAATGGAAATCGGGTCAATTAGGCAAAAATTCGCTCGTAAATTTATAGCTGACAAAAAGATAGCGGACTCATATTAGATGAGTGGCTCTTTCACTATAAGAAACACAACAAAAATAAAAAATAGCACATGTAAATAAAATTAATTTAAATACATAAAAAAAGAAATGTGTAATTATGAATGCGTGAGAAAATTCAGTGGCCAATTAGGTAATAAAGAGTACAAAATGTACGATAGGGAAAATGTGGCGTGGCCAACGGAGCACGTTGCCACAACAGGGCGCCAAGCAACAGTATTTATTGAACAAATGAATTCCCATAGCCTCCCCTGACCCTGAGCAGTCGTCTCATTTAAGGGCCTCACACGATAGCAACACACACCCAGCAGGCCCTTTCGATTCTTCCAATTTTCAACTGTAGAAAAAGAATCTATATTTTTGAGTTACTTACGAAAATGAGCGACAGGGAATCGCAGTCGCCGCCATCCTACACATGCAATTTGCAGCTGAATGTTTCACCATCGCAGCAGCCACAAGTGCGGGCCACATGCGGACCAACCTACGAGGAACGTAGCACGGAATCCGAACCCATAGATGAGAGCTGTGTGCAGGTGCAAAATGTCACGGTCAAGTTTTGTATATCGCAGGGCAAGTTCATTGCCCAAGTGTATCCCAATTGCATGACCATAGGCGAGGTCAAGCAGGATATATCACGTCGCTTTGAAGTGGATCCGGAGTTGCTTGTTGTTAAGCAAGAGGATCGCATGCTCTGCAATTCCATACCCATTCATTCGACCATTTGTGATGAGTTTGGCATACACAAGTTTCAGCTGGAACTCAATGTGCCACAAAGCGCGGATGGCATGGACTCAATGCCCAAACTGAGTCTGAGTGTGTACTATGAGTGAGTATGAATTTTCATACCCAAAATTCTTATTACTTACTCCATATATACCCTGCGTAGCAAATATCGTCTGCCTGACTATCTGACGGTGCATATATCTGGTGAGGATACGGAGGATGGTCAGCCCAAGAATGTTGTGGTCGAGATCGAGAATGCTGCAATTGTAAAGCCTTTTTTGTGCGGCTACAAGGACAAGATTAGTGGCAAGATGTATCTGGATGCCTTTACCCAAACTGGACCCTATTTTGACAAATGGAAGTATAGACGATATCGCACACGGGATACCCAAACCTGGGAGCACAAAGAGAAGACTTTGGTGAGAAGATTTATGCTTTATGATTTTTACTAAAAATTGTTGAATATGCGAATATCACACATAATTCTAGAATACGGCACACGAACAAGCCGTGCAATGCTTTTTGGATGACATCAACATTAGATACGTGTCGACAGCCACTGATTTTGTCATTATACCTGGTAAATACCAAACATATGCGCAAAAGGAACGAGCCGAGCGACGACTCGAAAAGATTCTCCTCATACAGCGCAACTGGCGACGCTGGATACTCTGGAAGAACATTCATCTGCGGGCCAAGGAGTTTCGGTAAGTAAACGTAAGCATTCAGATAGATTTTATTAGAACTGTTGGCAGACGTCTGGTGAAGAATCGCATGGATGAGGATCAGCGTTATGAGCAGTGCGTCGAGAAGCGTGTTGAGCGAAATGAACTCATCAAGCAATTTCCCCGCTCCAATGATGATTTCGACTTGCTGTTTGCGGAAATCTCACGTTGGAAACGAGCGGAACTTAAACGCATTGCGGCAAATTTTGAGGGACCGGCACGCATATCCGAGGTGAACATTCTGCTGGACAAGGAAATCCGTTTGCTGAACGGTGTGGAGCGACAGCGTCGTGTCGTTTACTTGGCCATGGAGGACTTTCGGAATGATCAACTGCTTAAGGAGATGGGTAAGCCAGTCGAGTGGATCGGCTACAAGGATACCAAAATACACTTGGACCTGCTGCGTACGCAACGAGTGCGTTTTCTGACTGAGATCTACAAGGATCTGCGCAAGACGATGGACAAGGAGAAGCGACTGGAGCTGATCAGGCGTGTCATGGAGTTGCTCATGGATGAGACAAGTTTTCCCAACTTTCCAGAGGTATACTTGGTTGTCTGGGATATTAGTGGGATACATATTAACTTTGTCTTTAGCTTTTTGATCTGTTTGATCGAGAAAAAAATCTGCTAATCTATACCAAGTCCTGCGATGTGGAAATCCTGCGCAAGCGTCAAAACATATTATTCTTCGAGCTGATTAAGTTTCAGAAACAGGAGCAGGGGGAGAGTAAGTAGCTATCGATATTATAGTATATATTCGATTAAATGTATATCCCTATGCAGAGATTCCCTCGCGCATGTGCATCGTCTGCAAGAAGGTGAAGCCATTCGCCCAGTTTGCGATTAGAACGCGACAGAGTCATGTGGACACTTGCAAGCATTGCTACTACCTAAAGGTGAGCTAACAATTTGTGCCAAGCCTTTGTCAAAGTAATCGTTCACAAACTCCGTTACAGTTGGTGGCCACAGAGAACAATGTTTACCAGTCGATTCTACGCTGTATTCAGCGAGACGAACGTAAGCGAAAGTGCGCCACATCTTTTGCTTTTGTCATCCAGCAGGACGATGTGCGTCATATTATTGACAAAATCTGGCATGGTCACTCAGCGCTCAGCAAGTCTGAAAACCTAAACGAACTGCGGTAAGTTGTCACGGATAATTAATGGCGTAACTGATAACTTGAATATTTGGTCAGTTTGCCACGCTGGAATAAGAGCGACGATTGGTCGCCATGGAACTGTGTTTGTCTCACAGAGCGTGAGACCCGCGATCATTATAAGATTGAGCAAATGGATAAGGTTTACGATCCCAAGTTTATATTGCATGTGGGCAACTGTCATATGCTGTCACGCAATTTGTTCCACACACTGGCAGCTGTTGCCACCGAGTTCCAGGAGACGGGACAATGGTGGAAGGTGGGCATGAATAAGCAGCGCAGTAGCAACCTGAATGCGATCTAAATGCTAGAAGAAATTAGAAAATACTTACAACAATAATATTAATGTTTTAATTAAATTAAAAGTTTTATGCGAGCAGTTAACAAATTCCAAAAAGTTATTTTAATTCTACAGATATCGGATTTGAACAGTTTACTTTAATTCAGCGCCTAAAATTATTATAAAATTACAATAATCAAACAATTCAAATTTTGATGAAAACAGTACGAATCTATAATTGATTTTATTTGCTACTAACAATGGCCTTAAACTTCGCCTCCAAATACTGAACACGCTTCAGTAACTTGTCACTGGTGCTGAATTCGTTGTAGGGCACAGGAATAACTTGATAGCCACTCTTCTCCAGCAGATCAAACGCTAGATTCGTTATGCCGCTGGCACTACGATGCGAACCGTGGCAAATGTCATGAAAATCAATCACCATTAGGGCGACTCTGAAAGTGAAAAACACACGTTATTGAATCATGGGCGCAACCACGCAAATTATAATAAAAAACCACCTGATGGCATCTGGATTCTTCTTATCCAGGGGAAGTGGATTTTTTTTTGCATCGAACTGACATACCGCATCTGTAATTGAGACATATTTAAAAGTTTCGTTATTTGTTGTTTGCAGTCACATACCAATTAGGAAACCCATTTTACTATCCACCGAGCATTGTACATGATTACTGGCCGGCAGCAGACTCTTAAGCGCGTCCAGCATACCGTTGACAAGAATGTGTTTCGCCTTCGTGTGCGCCATGGGCACTTGGTAGACAGGACTATCGGCTGGCAGCAGGACGCCCTTGTAGTCGCTAGCACAAAGTTGCGCATAACTATTTAAATTTAGAAGCCTCATTTTTGCTGTTGGCGTTAGGCCGGCCTTGTCACTCTCCAATTTTGCCAAGAAGTCCGCGCTGTAAGACAAATTTAGTTAGTTAACTCAAATTTAGCAAAAACATAGCGAACAACGAATAACCTCAGCACCGACTCCAGTTGACTGTGATCCACAAGACCCAGCATTGTCAGCGACCAAACATAGTTCAGCCAGTCCGATTGTTTTGTGAAGTCCTCTCGAACAATGGATTTCACCAGTTTTTTGCGCACATCCTCCAAATGTACGCTTTTAAAGTTAAGCAGCGCCGCTGTTAAAAAGTAAGCGCTGAGATCCTGAGGTCGACTAATTTCACTATTGTTAAGCAGCCACTGCGTCATCGATTCCAGAATATCTACAATGATATTTGAGGAGAGATGCTCTAAGAGCTGACTTAATTGATGGGGTTGTGTACATACCCAAATCCCGATAGCGCATTATGCCGAGACTGGTGAGTACAGAGCCCACAACGGCGGATTTTTCCGAGTTCTTTGGTAGTGCAGCTTGCACATCTGCACACACTTTAGCACCGAGCACAGAGTCCTGAAAATTGAGCGTGGACATAGCATACAGCACATCGGCTGATTGCTTCAGATCCAGCTGTTCTGAGGAGCTACTTATGTTGAACGCCAGTGAGCGCAGCAATGGAGTGCTGCGACGTTTGCGCTGCGCCAAGGTGCTCATAACCTTTACCATCTGCGGCAGACTTATGCTGGCTATTAACTTGGCCGCCTCATCGTCACCCGCCACACCAAGGACTGTATTCAAGTCATCGGTGCGAAAGCCGGAAATGCGTTTCGAAGCGTTGTTATTGTTGGAGCCACTATTTTTTCCATTGACTCCATCCTTGGGCACTGTGCGGCCCAACATTCGACATACGCGCAGGAACCTCGTGTCATTCTCGAACTCGGATATTTTAACGCGATTAATGGTGCTCCATTCGGCTAGTATTGAAACAATTTTCAGGGCATGTTTACGTGAAAATGCATTGTTGTTCTCCGTTATGGCCAACAGACCGTTCACTGTCTTGGCGTTGACAATCCGTTCATCAATGTTATTGGCGACAGGTGCCGCTGGTTTCCCGTTGGATTCGTTTTCATTTCGCAGTGATTCAAATGCAGCTGCGACCATGTGACCTGTAAATGATTAAACTGTAAATGTAAGTTACTTTTTCCAAATATATACGCACCAGAGTTCTTTTGTTTCCTGGCGCTCGCCTCTGCAGCCGGCGTACGAGCATCTGAATCATCGGTCGCTCCAGATCCCTGCCCATTACTTGCCGCCGTTGCAAGTGCCGCGCTCGCCGCACGTGTGCTGCTGCTGTATGTGGCGCGTCGATACAGCTGTGTCACAATACTGCCGGCGAAACGTTGTAGTCCCAACATTTTCACTTATGTTCCCAGTGTTTTCGAGGAGCGCTAGCGGCAAATCTTCACGCTGTAAGACCAATGAAGTTTACATAACCTTTTTGTTTACATTTTTTGTGCATGAAAATCTGATAGTTCAGTGTCGACTCGATGTACACAGATAGACCGCTTGCAGAAGATTGTTATACATATGCATTATAAGTCATGATTTATTTACTTCTATAAAATATATAAACTTTCCTATTAGTAGAATCGGACAATTCCACAGATGACGGCAACGGCAGCCTTTTCTAGTGTTGTAAAATTCTTATTTTAGTAATATATCGATAAGCAAACAGAGTACCTAATGTATTCATCGATATGTGTCAAATAAAAGTTTTCCAGCACTGTATCTTTCAGCACAGCAAATTTGTTTTAATTGCTGCATCAGCTGCATTTCACTATTTTATCAATCATTTTTGTTGTCGACAACTATACACAGTGCTGCCAAGAGAATTTGGGAAGCGAAGTTGGTTGTGCTAACATTGTTATAGTGTTGCTTAAACGCAGCCCTGCCAACTTATTGCATAGCAAACAATTTATTCAACACACGAGTAAATATTGGCGCCGGGTATTTGTTGCATCTATTTTTCGGTTATTATAAAAAGTACGTAAATATGCAAATAGCAACAGAACCAGATGATACCATATCGTTGACACACAACATCAGTTGCTATGAGATATGCACAAACGATTTTGCATACAACCTACTATGCGTTGCACAACGGAAACACCTCTCATTGATTACGATTAGTTTGCCGGCAAGTCAATATTACAGTTTAACATAAGTTAATCCCATTATTTAAGCATTACATATAATATTAGGAGGAGAGTGGTGATCTTATGTGGAGCCATTTAGAGGATTTACAGATATGTGACATAGATGTACCAGAAAGGGACACACGCTGTCACAAAATCGTCTTCTCGCCGGACACATCACTGAATGCAAAACCGAGTAAAGTCACCGTTTGTGCCGCGATTGGAAAATGCGAAATTCGATTGTTTCATACGGACCTCAACGCGAAGTCCACCGACATATCCCTCAATGGACACAGCGACTATGTCAACGACATTGCCTGGGTCTGCGACGGCGAATTGCTGGCGTCGGTGAGCGATGATTATACCTGCCGTTTCTGGGACATTGCAACAGACATGCAAATCGGGACAACAAATATCAAGAGTATTTTTACGTTCTGTCTGTCATCTGCGGGCATGTCGATTAGATCCCATCCCGATGAGCCTAACAAAGTCCTTGTGGCTGAAAAGCGTGGTATATGCATACTCGGTGAATATTTTTTAAATCAACTATTAACATGCTTCTAATTTAGGCATCATCCATTTGTATAATGTGCGCAGCAAGCAGACCATGGTATCCGTCGAATCACCGAAATTCCCGCTCATGTCTGCGGATTGGGCGCAGAGCAATCGGCTGTTTGTGACTGCTTTGGCCGGTGGTGATATTGTCACCTGGGATCTGAGCCGTCCCCTCAAGCCGGCCGATGTGAAGCAGGTGCACGAGGATGGCGGTCGCATTGTCCGATTTGCGCCAGGCAGCGGTGAGATTGCGATGGCCAGCATTGGTCGACCGGATCTTACGCTAAAGGTTTTCGTGGGCAAGTCGCCGGTACCGATTATCGAGGCGCCTCTGAAGACCTATGGAGGTTTGGCATGGCATCAGCGCTTGCCGTACATCACTGCGGCATCCGACAATAAATTGTCTTTTTGGAAGGTGCACGTTAAATAGTCGGCAAATTATAATAAAAATCTGTCTGAAATTACAAATAAATTATTACAACTATTTGTTTGTGTGAGAAATTTCAAATTTAACACAATTGTCGAACTATAAAATTTGTGAAATTTCAGATTTATAGTATATGAACATTATTTTCTTTATATCAAAATATCTGAAATTAAAATAGAATAAAAATGAGTTTAGAACTAAATAATCAAAAATAAATTGACGCTGTTGCATTGTTCAAAAAACTTGCCAAAATATGGTATTCTAATAGTATTTCTTGTTGGTATTTTTATGTCTTGACACTTTGTGTGCGACGGTCACACTGGCAACAAAATATTTTCATTTGTTGCTGGCAAAACAAACATCAAATTTGCAATTATTGCTAGTGGCTCTCAAAAAAGACGCGCAAGATGTCCAACGCCGAAACACAGGTGCCCAGTTTGCCAATGCCGCCGGAGCGTTACATTAGCAACTACACGGAGGAGAACATTAGACGCAATCGGGCACCGCGTCCACCGCCGCCGCCGTCACAGCAGGAAGTCTACAGCATGTTCGGCATTCAATACAACAACGACGAAATGATTCGCTCCCTGGAGTCGCAAAGTATCAAGCGCTTGATACCCATGCACTTTGACCGGCGCAAAGAGCTCAAGAAGCTGAATCACTCGCTTCTCGTCAACTTTCTGGATCTCATTGATTTTTTGATACTGAATCCCGATAGTCCGCGGCGCACAGAGAAAGTGTGTTCAAAGTGCTTATTTTGTTATATTCATCTTATTTATATGTTTATTTTCTACTTTTCACAGATTGATGATCTGAGTTTGCTGTTCGTGAATATGCATCATTTACTAAACGAGTTCAGGCCGCATCAGGCGCGCGAAACTCTGCGTGTGATGATGGAAATGCAGAAGAGACAACGCGTGGAGACCGCAACACGTTTCCAGAAGCACTTAGAACGTGTGCGTGATATTGTGAACAGCGCCTTCTCTGCGCTGCCAACGCTGTATGATGATGATGAGCATGGCGGGGCCAAGATTAAAATGGAAGTGGATCCTCTAGAATCAAATGCGGCGGCGAAAAACGATCCAAGTTATCAACACGATCGCATGATGTGCAAGCTGGTGGATGCCATTGACTGATATACACGACTGGGCTACAAATATACGAGATGATTTCTCTTAATCCAAACAATGTAAAAAGGAAAATGTACCATAATTAACGACATATGTTTAAGAAATAAATTAATTACACTTATTTATATGCAAGTATGCATTTGAATATATTAAAGTAGTCATATATTCGATACCTATTCAATCATCTATTCACCATAAAAGAGCCATGTTAATTATTTGGTAATTTATTCATCTATTACTCCATCGCGAATTGTCATTGGGTTTTGAGTCATTCCCAAATGAAAAGATTTCATGACGAGTTACAGCTAGGCTTTTATAAATATCTTTACTCGTAAAAATTTTGTTATAAGTTTTTTTTTTAATTTATAGTATTATGAGTATTTTACTGTGTATTAAAAATGATCAAGTCTGCTTACTCAGTGGTGAACGCGTGTTCACTTGCCCCAAACATGTCAAATACAGTCATCTTTGTTGCTACCTCATAGCTTATCTTCGGTTGGGAGCTGCCACTGATTAGCTAAATGTTGCTCTGGGGCTTCTAATGACTGTAAGTGTCAAATGTTGTAAACTGCTTAACCCATATTTTACCCCCGGGGGCAAATAATTCCAGATCTGACCGAACTGATTCTAACTCGGAGTTTTTCGTTGCAGCAAATGAACTCTAATATTTAATTAAATATGAAGACAAAAAATAATTATTGTTACTTTGTATTGTAATTTGTCTACATTTTCATCAAGTAAAATCAATTCGTAAGAAATTGGATAAAAATAACATATTTTTAGCTAAATAATTTTAATTAGAAAAATGTATTTTAAAATTATAAGTGATTTTTTTTTATCTTAAATAATATGTTTGACTCTGCACAGTGAGTTTTTTATAGCAATTTAAAAATATTTAATGTTATTTAACTGCTCGCCTCGACATGGATAGTGTGTTAAACAATTTTTTGTGTATTCATAATCTTTATAGCAACTAAGAAAGCATGTTGACGCTGAGTTATCAACGATAAGACGATATATAAATGAATCTTCACTTTTCCATTGCACTCGATGATAAAAACCCAGTGCCATTCATAAGAGGGCATCACTTGCAACCAGACTCACAACGTGAATGAAGGAAAACAAAACAATTCTCAGTCTTCGAAATCGTGAAACATCTGTGATACGAATGCACTTTTAATATATAGTGGGCTATGCGCTTTTCAATAATAAAACGTGACACGTTAATTGATTGCAGCTATAAAGTGCTTAATTAAAACAAATTGTGATATTTGAATTCAAAGTATTTAGTACAAAAATATGGCAGAGAACAATACTGAAAGTGTCAATGGTGACAAAGTGAAAGGTAATAATTCAGAAATCATCTAAAAGTGTAAAGAAAATATAAAAACATAAATAAAAAGTACATCTATAACTATAAAATTTTAATAATGAATCACTTCAAAATAAAAAAAATGAAATTTCTAATTTCCATCCATATAAATTAAAAGCATTTTATTCAACACTTCTCACTTATGTTTACACTGTTAAGTCGAGCAAACAATAAAATGACTTGTCAAAACGTACATCTGTTTAAAGTGATAAAAATAATCTTCAAACGGATATAATGTGAAATAATAAAATAAATAAAATTATAAAAGGATTTTAATAAATTTATTTCTCCAAATAAATTATTAAAAATCATGTTATTTAAGAATTCAGAAGAATTTGATATAAAATAACAATTTTTGGCGCTCAAATTATTTAATACATAAATAAAAGTAAAGTGTATCAAAATAGGAAAGAACGGTTATCAGTGAATATTTAACATTTGGGTATTTATATCGAATATGAATGATATAGTGGTCCGATCCGTTCGGGAGTCGAATTCAAAGTGCCCGATATATCATAAGTCTTATGAAGATAGAGAAGAAAGTGAGAGCATCTGGACAAATGGACATGGCTATATCGACTCGGCTAGTGATACTGATCAAGAATGCATATACCTTATGCGGTTAAAGACGACTCGTTCATTTCGTTCGACATGACACAACAAAGTTTTAGTTTAGCTTTATAAGGCTATAAAAATGTTAATATTCAAACTTTATTTCTACGCAAATTACAGACAGAGAAACAGATACCGATGGAGATTCCAATAGTACTGCAGTTGCCTCAAACGGCGCTTCAGAAGATGCACCCGCTGACTTTGACAAGGCCATTATTGCCTCCGGTTTTGGACGCTTTAATCTGATCTTGTTGATGTTGGCAATACCTGCGACCTGTGCAAATATGTTCGAATCGACAACGATGTCATATATTTTGCCCATTGCTGAGTGCGATCTACATTTAACTCTAACGGATAAGGGTATTCTGAATGCATGTTCCTATGCAGGCATGATAATTTCGGCTATACCCTGGGGATATTTGGCAGACATGAAGGGTCGTCGTATGGTGCTTGTCTACGGCTATTTGATGACTTCTGTTTGTGGGCTTGGCAGCGCGTTAAGTCAAAATTTTATTATGCTAGTGACGTTCAAGTTTTTCGGCGGACTTATGTAAGTAAACATACACTATCTATTTATTTGGTTAGAGATATATATGTTTGAGCTTGTGATCGCTTACAGAGTTAACGGGCCGTCAGCTGTGCTCTTCACGTATTTAACGGAAATGCATGGACCCAAATACAGATCCCAAGTTCTGATGGTGGTTGGCATGATTACATCTGCTTCCCAATTCTTACTGCCTCTGATGGCCTGGGCCACCTTTCCCAGACAATGGAATTTTGTGTTGTTTGGCGGTCTGAACAGTATGTTAAACATTTTCTTTCTTATTTTTATTGTAAATATTTGTACTTATCTATGTGACGTTTCAGTACACAGCTGGCAAATCTTTTTGTTTTTATGCTGCCTAGCCAGTTTGACTAGTGGACTCATAATGTGCCTAATGCCCGAGAGTCCCAGATTTCTGATGGCGAATGGACGCAATGTGGAAGCCTTGCAGGTGCTGCAAAGAATTTACCACGTCAATACGGGCAAACCAAAGGACAGCTATCCAGTAAGTATATTTTTTTCAATATCATTGTTTTAATTTGATTCTATTAATTTTTGTGAAATTAAATACAATTTAATAGCAGATAGCATTGATCCCTAATGGTATAGAATTAATTTATTTAAACATTTTTTTTTTAATTTATAATAATTTGTAATATAATATTATACATTAATAACCCATTAAAAATGGATAAAAAGGGTATAATGTATATTATAATAATGTATGTTACAGGCAGAAGGAAGCATCTACGACCACATAAAGTATATATATTCTTGATCAGGATCAACAGCCGAGTCGATATAACCCTGTCCATCTGCTTGTCTAGCGACTTCAAATTTGGAATATAAGTTCTCGTGTACCAGGCGCAGATCAAGCTTGCTTTATTTTATCGATAACTGCCTCAGCTACATTTTTATTTCCAATTGATTTCATTTCTATCTAAAACTAGAATATATTTAACAACTGGGTTAAGGGTATATCGTAGTCGAGCCAATTCGACTATAGCATCTTACTTGTTTTCATTCACTTTTCCTTTTAAATATATGAATTATTTCAAGGCACGCGAACAACTCCAAATACTTCTTAATTTCAATTTAAATTTACTATTTACTATTTATTATTTTTTATTTTAATTGACAAATTTGTATTTGGTATAGGGATTAATTAATTTAATTAATTTTTGTAATAATTAAATTCAACAGATCAAATCGCTTGTTATGGAGGCGCCCAGTCGTGATGCCGAACAGGACGAGGTCATCTACACAATTGATGAGAAACCAGCGGTAGTTGCCACAAAGCCACAATCGCGCACCCTGCTGGAAAGTTTGCGTGCTGGAATGCAGCGAATAAAACCCATGTTCCACAAACCGCTGCTCGGTCTATCGTTGAAATGCTACATAATGCAGTTATGCATATTTCTGGGCATGAACACAATACGCCTCTGGCTACCCCAACTGTTTGCATCCATGGCAGAGTATGAGGCGGCGCATGCGGATGATAACGATGCTTCAGCTTCCATGTGCACTATACTCGAGTACAGCGTCAATAAAACAGCTGAGACGCTAACGAATTATGAGAATGCCTGTGCTGAGGTGCGTGTCATCACATCAGATAACATTTTTATCGGGCAGCGTCTATTTGTTATTTTGCTGCTTCATTCTGACTTGGTAATACATTTATGGTCATTCAATTACAGCCCAAACCCATTTCAATGGACATGTACTTTAACAATATAATCGTTTCGGCCTGTGGATGTGGCGGTTACTTTATTGCTGGAGCGCTATCGCGTATTGGGGGTGCCAAGCGATTGCTAAGTAAGTACATCCTTCAAAGGATCATTTCTTTATTTATTTATTTATTTAAAACTGTTTAAATTATGTGTGACAAATAGGGGAACATATATTTTTTGCCTGATATATATATATATATTTTTTTTTTTAAAGTCGATTTGGTCATGTGCATCTGTACTGGTCAACATTTCTGATACAATATAGCTATTCACATGAGGAATATTCAGTTCAAAAGAAGACTTATAAATACTTTTTTTTTAAAACATCCATTGTAGAATTTCGATTCCGGACTATAACTAACTCCGGTCTGCAAGGGTATATGTAATCTTCTGCCTGCCAAAGATAACCCATCTTTCTTAATTATTTTTTAAAAATTCCGAAAAATTAGCATATATATAGAAATTATACACCAATTACAAATTTGAGATGAAAGCAAACTATGAATGATCATGATCTACCTTAAGATCATAATTACATTTATACTTTGTTCAATATTTTATCGCTTACATTAATGTCATATTTTGTTGCATTTCTATAAATATTTATTTTCTTTTATATTCCCCGTTGTAAAGCTTATGGTCTATTTGTGTCTGGTATTCTTGGCATATCGCTTTATTGGTCCGTAAATGGTGTGACAACAATTGTTCTCTCTTCAGCCTTTATAACTGTGGCAGGCATTGCAGTCTCCGCTCTTTTAGGTGCTGTTGTCGCACTTATTCCCACCCAGTTTCGGTAAGATCTACAGTTTTTAAACTTTTCTAGAAACTAATACAAACTTTGTTTTTGTTTTCATATAGCTCTTTGGTGGTGTCTATTGCCATGATGTGTGGCCGTCTGGGTGCACTCACTGGTAATCTACTCTTCCCAGTTTTGGTACAGATTGGTTGTGTGCCGCCCTTTGTAATGGTTTCCTTTGTCATGCTGCGTACGTTTTTTTTAAATTTTATTTTAAATTAAAATAGATTCTTAAAATACACTTTTATTTTGCAGTTTCTGGAGTGCTCTCAATTTTCGTTCCAAATCCAGCAAAAGCAGCCTTTACATAAAAGTTATACTGATATATGGCTTTGTGCTTTATAATTTTTGTTTACTCAGTTACTGTATGAATTACGGTTTTATTGTTATATTTAAGTTGTTAAAAATACTATTTAAAGTAAAATATGTACATATATAAAGTATTGTAAACATTCAGGTTGCGTTTTTATTTTAAACAGTGTTTTTTATTTGTGTTCATAAAAGTTTATCAACTGAGAAATATACATATTCTATATATATATTCTATATTCTATATTCTATTCCAAATTGTCGCATTTTAATTTTGCTTTATTAATACGACTAAAATGAGTAGTTTACTTCTTAAGAACTTTGAAGACTATTCCAAATTTCTTTTAATAGTAGACATATTTACAAACCATGATAATATCTCTATCTGCCGAATCTCCTATAAGAAATGTAATTAACTTGGTAGCATTTATGGCATTATGCATTACAATTGCTTTTTTGCTTAGATTACTATATTATTTTATATTTAAGTCAACTTCAGCGCGTTTCGGTAAACGTAATTATAAATGAATAAATAACAAGTGAGAACGTTGCACTCGTAACCGACTGTGAATTACTTAGGCGTTATCTATTTGTAGTATATGTTACAAGTGTTGAGTTTCTGTTTTGTAAGGGTGTCGAAAAAAGTTGGGTTCATACAGACGGACAGACAGACAGACAGACAGCACGACGGACATTGCACAAAACCAATATACTAGATAACTTCAGTATCAAAGTATAATAATTCCATAAGAAATCAAAATTAAATATGAATGTTGTTTTTTGGCATTTCACTACAAATTTGAAATTCTGTAGAATAGCATATGTGCAAATGTAATTTAATTACCATCGTAGAGATTAATTTTGATTTATAAAGTACTTAATTAATTTATGCATTTGCTTAAACAATTATGAAAAAGTCCAATGCATGAGTAAATAAGCAGATTAAAATAAACAACGATAAACACAAACATGAAACCAGTGGAAAATTGCAATATTACAAATTCATCAAGTCCAATTAATGCGAGCTGGATGTGAGTTTGGTGCATCTATATATACATATATGTATACATATACATATATACAATAAAGACACTGAAGATAGAACCTTGGTTATAAATTATTAATAACTGCATTCCAATAGCTGATAAGAGCACAGCAGTGTGTGTCGAAGTATAGAATTCGTGGAATTTTGTTATATTAATGAAAGACAATCATTATTTAGAAAATATGATACAGAATTAAACAAGAAAATTATTTATTAGATACAGCTATCAGATCTTGATATATACAATTTATTGCAATTGTCATGTTCCGAAACAGATATTCTGACAAATATTCTGAAAAAGTTGTATTTAAAGGAATATCAGGAAAAATAACTTAATAAAGTAGTACAATTATACATTATTTTCGATGCCATAACAATGTAATATATCCAACTACACTTATAAAGTATATTTTGAAAATCAGTGATGAATTCAAAGATATAGTACCCATTTACTTTATTGGTGCAGAGTCTACTGAGTATATAAACTTAGAAACCATACAATTTATTTTCAAAATTAATTTCAACTCGATTTTGATTTAGATGGAAAGTCAGGATGTTAATATCGGTGATTTCGAAACGGCCGTTGCTGAATGTGGATTTGGATTATTTAATGTAATAATTTTACTTTGTGCGGCGCCATGCTTTTTCTCGATGGTATTCGCCGCCTCTACGATGTCCTTTATAATGCCCACAGCTGAGTGTGAGCTGGAACTGTCGACGTTTGACAAGGGTGTCATGAACGGTGTAACCTTTGCAGGTAAAGGATTCACAAAGTATTACTTCTGATTGATCTCCACTTGTGAGTGTATGTGGTAGGCATGGTTATTTCGGCAGTACCGTGGGGCTTTGTGGCAGATACGATGGGACGCCGCATTGTTCTCATTGTTGGTGGTTTGACGGATGGCGTCTGTGTGCTGTGCGCCGCTCTCAGTCAGAATTCCACGCAGCTAATGATCCTTAAGTTTTTCAATGGAGTACTGTGGGTATGCCTCCACTCGCATTTGTTGTATTCATTCAAATGGTTCTTACATCTCTGCAGCGTTTGTGGTCCATTTGCGGTCATCGTCAGTTATCTGTCCGAATTTCATGGCAAGAAACAAAGGCACTTTATCATATTATATGTTGGCTTGAGTCTTTCCCTCGGTGCTCTAGTATTACCGGTGTTGGCGCACGTAATGCTGCCAGTACACATTAACATTAAAGTTGGCCAATGTAGTTGTATGTAAGTGGCTCTCTACATTTCAGACTTCATAATGTCAGTTTCTTTCGAAGTTCACACCTGGCACATATTTCTGGCAATTACCGCACTACCCAGCCTTATGAGCGGTTTTTTTCAAATCTTTCTGCCTGAGAGTCCCAAGTTTCTCATGTCACAGGGCCGATACAGCGAGGCGATGAGTTGTTTCCAGCTCGTCTATGCCATGAATAAGCGCAAGAGTCGCGAATCCTATCCGGTGAGTTAGCTTCACTTATTTGTATCATGCATCAAATTCAGATAGAAAGCTTAATTTATAATTTAAGTATTTAAAATAACAACTAAATAATCTGTTCTCTATAGATAAAACATCTGACCGATACCACTCCTGAGCGAGTCGTCAGTTTGCCAAATGAACGAAACATCAAATCGATGTATCAACTCTTTCGTGCAATCAAACTTAAGTGTATCGAAGGCATGAAGCAGCTGAAGCCCATGTTCTCCAGCCCATATCTGGGATTATCAGCACGTGTTTACGTCCTGCACTTATGCCAAATTACCTGGTAAATACGCATTACAATTGGTCCCGTGACATGGCATTTTTTGTATGTGGTTGAAGCAAACGAGCAACTTTAATTCGTATAGCAATCGCACTTTTAAAGATTTTAAGTTTTAATATTCTCTCTAAGTAACCAATATGAACAAGTTTTTGTACTATGATACCGAACCCAATATACTATTGTTTGTGCAATGTCCGACATGCTATCTGTCCGTCCGTCCTTCTGAAACTTGGAACATATACTTGAAAGTACCCTCAAAAGTTAAAATGTCAAGGTTTTGGTCCTGAGTCCTCTAGGGAGCTAGAAAATCGATAAAATCGATTTTCGTAAATCCATAATGCCAAATATCTCCCATAATTTCATGAATACGGTCACCAATTTTGGTTGGTAGGTTGTTGGCAATATCCTTCAAAGATCGGCATATGCCACGCCCACCTCTGATGCTCCAGCCCCCGTTAAACTGCTATATCTTCCGCAGTTTTTGAGTTGGGAACGTCAAATTTGGTAGGTATATTACTGGTAGTCGTTGCTTTTGAAAATGCGTTGAGTTTTGACGAAGTTATGGCATTCTGAAGGTTCAATCTATGCCAATATGCCGAGTTCGGCCTTAGAAACCTTAAATGCGCATATTTTCCATAATTTGATAATAATTCTATTTGAAAGCTTAACAATTTCAATAACCAAATTTGAAAGGTATATTGCCTTCAAAAATCTGGAAAACAAATTTTTGGGCTGTCAAAAACCGATAGATGCCCACAACTCCCGCAATTTAAGAGCTAGAGTTACCAAACTTGGAAGGAAGATTGTTAGGAACCTTGTCTTTACTTTTTTTCAAACACTCCCGCTAATTTATGAGCTACAGCTGCTAAACTTCGAAGAAGGGTTACTATCTTATATCTACATCGATCTGAAAGGCGAATTTGGACAGTATTTCTTGGCTGCACATAAATTATGGTATCAAAGTATTTCGCTGTCGGTTACGTCTGACTGCAACGTTCTCTCTTGTTATCATTTAATTTGCGATAACACGACCTGTTTTTTTTTTTAACATATTGATGCTCACTTCTGTTGTATTGATAGTGTGAACTCAGTGCGCCTGTGGTTGCCACACATCTTCACTACTATGCACTCATTCCAGGCGCAGGGCATCGATCTGAGCATGTGTTTGGTACTGAATCACACTAAATCTGGGCGCATCAATTCACGCGGAATAAAATTAGAGGAATGCAACGGAGTAGGTAAAAGGTCCATTGATTAAAATTTGTAAGCATTAAATGAATTTTCCTTTCAAAATTTTAGCATCCGGGAGCGGATACGTATATGTATAACATAATTTTGTCGGCCGTATGTCTGGTTGGTTTTTTGATCATTTTTCCACTGCTGAGCATTCGAAGAGTTGCCAGTCACATACTGAGTGAGTAACACAAATTTAGTGGGTTCTCATGTTGTTTTTGCCTTTTCACATAGAGGTTAGTTTATTTATATGCATGTTTCTGGTGGGTGGACTCTTCTTTGCAAACTCAACCACATCAACTCTCATTATTTCTGCAATATTTTTAACCATTTTGGGCATTTGTGCAACGACGGTTATTGGCTTTATTGTCGTGGAATTTCCTACTTTAATGAGGTATTACAAAAAATTTACTATCATAACTATTTAATACATATACGTTCTACCTAATAGGACAATGGTGTTATTACTGATCATGACATTCGGTCGACTCGGTTCTTTTAGTGGTAATATTTTATTACCTCTATTAATAGAAATCAGCTGTTGGGCAACGTTCATCTGGCTCTCATCGCTATTGTTGAGTAAGTATTTAATATATTGAATAACCATATTCTCTATATTGGGTATATTCAAATTTTTATTTATAGTTGCATTTGTAATCTCATTATTCTTGAACATTGATATCCGGAAATCGCTAAATTAAATTTTTGTCAATGTAAAGATGGAAAAAAGTATTTTAAAATAAAATGTTAAATTAATGTTCACTAAACTAACTGTTCACCAAACTAACTAGCTATTATACATATTTTATTTGTCGATGAGAGAAGTCAACGTCTTACATTTGTAGTTACAATTATTTTTCAAACATCACTTACATATATAGCACACACATACGTGATTTATGCATTACAGAAATATTTGTAAGTTTTCCGAAAAGTTAATGCCCGAAACACACAATGGTATAGGTATATTAATCAAGCCAGTCGAGTGTGCTGCGGTTTATTCAAGCTAATTACATTTTAATCACAATGACAAAGCAAAAGTTGATTAATTTCTATTCTCGTTTGAGCTGCGGACAAACCAAACAGCTAAGTCAAGAACAAAACCGAAATCGCCAGACAGGCTTCCTACACTCTCCAGAAACGAACATTGCAGCTGTGACATGCTAATTATTTTTTCGTTGTCATAAATTAATTAGCAAATGCAACAATGAATTCAGTTTTCACTTCAATGGCTGCCAAAATGATTTTTCACATAACCTATGAAAAAATAGAATGTATATTCCATGGGGAAGGTGACCTTTTGTTAACCAGAAATTGTGTCACATAAATCAAGCAAAGTAGCCAAGATGTTGTCTTGTGCTATGCTGAGGACAAAAGCAGCGTGTGTTTATCCTATCGTATCCTTATTAGGAAATACCCTTATCATTTTTACTTCCCCATCGCAGCGCCTTCTCGCTGCTGTCTGCCATGTCACATGCAACCCATTTCTCATGCTGTAAAAACAAAGTCAAGTGGTAATTGACACATGTTGACTCATGAAATCTTCATGAAGTGTTCAATCCGTGCTTCCTGACTGCTTGCCATGATATTAAATCTAAATTAATAGCATTGGGATTGATGGTCTAACAAACTAACATCCGGTTTAATTGGTTGGCCAACTGAAAGCATTTAACAAAATACAATAAAGTAAGGCAAACAAGTTAGTCAATTTGGCAGCCTTCTCCCACGATATTCAATTAAAAGATTTAAAAAGTTTGTTTAGCTTAGCAAAGTTTTGTGTGTTTGCTCTTTACAATTATAACTTTCTTCAAGAATTAGTTATAAAGAATATTCATTGCAAATACAATTTTCTGATTATAGTAAGTAAATAATAATAATTTGAATTATATAAGAGCATTATTTTTAACCATAGACCACCTAGCTTAATTGCAATTTACTACATAATTTCTATAGACAAATTTTGAAGGCAAAAATATAGTTATTGAACAAATAAAAGGAGCGATTTTAATATACATACAGTGGCTCACATAGGATTCTGCCCAGTGCCTAGCAAAAAATTTAAAGTGCTATAAAGTTTAAACAAGGAAACAAATTCAAAATGTTTAAATGCCAATTTGTTTAATGTTGTATCACATTTGAAAAACAAACTTTAGTTCTTATTAAAATATTAAATAATTAATTAAAATTAGTTAATATCTGAAAACATAACCAAAATTTACGTCACAAACATTTTGCCCAGTCTTAAGAAAAGTTTTATATTTGGCGTATAAAAGTTTGAATAAGGATGTTAATACTTAGTATGATATCCTTTAGCCTTAACAACTTCCCTTAACCTATTATTCATAGAAGATACCAGCTTCCGGGTAGTTTCTGGACTGATCCTGCTCCACTCCTCCTGCAGAGCATTTTGGGGATCCTGTTTGCAGGATATGTTGTGTTCCCGGATGTTATTTTACAGCAGAGCCCACAAATTTTCAATAACATTTAAATCTGGAGACTGGGCCGCTGGAATCATCACGTGGGGGCAGTTCAATCTATGCCAGGACTGTACTATTCCGTCCTTATGCTTGGGGTCGTTGTCCTGGTAGATCCGGAAAGTACGAGGGATTCCAGCTTCTCGGCACTTTGGAGTAAATTTTCCTTTAGTATATCAAAGTACACATTCTTGTCCATTGTTGTTTCAAAAATCACAAAATTTCCGGCACCGGCTGCCGAGATAGATGCCCATACCAGGACACTTCCTCCGCAGTGCTTGACTGTTGCCTTTAAGTTTTTGGGACTCAGCTCAGTATTGGAGTGTCGCCACACATAATTCCGTACGTCCGAGCCAAAAATGTTTATTTTGTGCTTAAATTCAAATATGACTGTGTTCCAGAACTCCAAATCCTTGTCCAAGTGGATTTTGGCGAACGTCATCCTATACCCTGTATTTTTTGCTTATATAAATTGCTCTTTCCGTGATGCTCGGGCCTTAAAGTCATGGTTGCGCAGAACTTGGAGCACAGCTCCCATACTGAACTTTTTCCTTATTTCATCCTGCACCTATTGAGTCAGTTTTTGAGCCGATAGCTTAAGATTTCCCCTTGAAATCTTGATGATCCTTAGCTCGTCCTGCTCGGTGAAAATCGGGTTTGGTGCAATTCCGCCCTTGTCCTCTGTCCAATTTTCGTCGACGAAACTCCAAATGATGTGGAATACAGTTGACTTGGCTAGATTGACCATTTCAGCTATTTGGCGATGTGAATATCCGATTTTTAAGTGTTCCAGGATGAGTTTCCTTTGTTCAATGGTAGTCAGTTTGCCCATGGTCCTTGTTGGTTTGTTGCACTCGAGATGCAGGATATAACTAAACTGACTATGAAGGATTGGTCTATTTATACCGAAAAAAATCAACTTTAGGTCAAAAAATCCGGGTTTTATGGCACCCAGGTGTCCATAAAGTACCTGGGCAGAAAGTTTGTGACCTATAATTTAGGTACTTTTTTACATAACCCGACCTAGTGGGTGGGGAAATCCCAATTTTTTAGGATCATATATTAATTTTTGTGGTTAATATATGTACCTGTCATGGGTCTTTGGAATTTTTGAAAAATATTACATAATTACTTTATAGCAGGCAATTAAAATTGGTGCTAGGCACTGGGCAGAATCCTATGTGAGCCACTGTATGTGTTAGTTATTTTTTGCTTGTTTTATTCAATACAAATTTTCGAAATTTCGACAATATTCTATACAGGCTAAAGTGCTGAGGATGCTGTGGAGAATGAAGAGAGAGAGAGAGACGACAGTTCGGTAAGTACTGCATTGCACCATTAAGTACGTCCCCAGACTGCAAGCAAAACACTACAAACGCGCATAAATTTAACATAATAAACATGTTCGAAACGCGAAGAATATAAACAAGACAGCATCAGTCGCCCAACCTCCCTAAAAGCGAAAACTGTGCAAATATGTTTGGGGCGGGTGATTCACGTTAAACATATGTGTTGCTGGTGTAAGGGGCGTGGCAATGGGCAAATGTATGCCATAAACTAAAAGCAGCAACCACATAAAAAAACCAACGAAACATGGATGCAGATGCGTGCAAATTAAGAGGTTGTACGTGTGTACGTGTGTGTGGGTGTGTGCTAGTGTGCGTTTAGGTGCTGGGTCATGTACAAATGTCCGAATGGGCAGTCATAATCTAAAATGTGCAAATACATGAACACCGCATATACACTAACTTTCACATACACACACACACGCATATACGCAGACAAACAAATACGCGCAGGCATTTGCAGACTTTAGCTGGCACAGACACACACATGCACACTATTACATTTACCGTGACTACACGCTGTCCTTGTCCATGTCCTCTATAATGATTTACAGGTCATTCATCATATCAGCACAACAGCGGCAAGTTTATTTGCCGCAGAGTCGCAGCCTAAACAACAACCGA
Organism: Drosophila kambysellisi; assembly: GCA_035042185.1. Lineage (NCBI taxonomy): Eukaryota > Metazoa > Arthropoda > Insecta > Diptera > Drosophilidae > Drosophila > Drosophila kambysellisi. The sequence goes on from JAWNLS010000855.1 coordinate 1,897,994, forward strand.
AGGCATTGAATTCAAACTGTATTAACCAAATGCTGCCAGCAATTTAAAGAGCGCCATAACTCTCTTAATCTCTCATTCTCTCGCTCTCTGGCTGCTATAAAATGTTGCGAAAGTTGGGCTTAGCAACATGCCGACAGCCATTTATTGCTGACAATTCTCAACAGGTTGTGTATGTTGCTATGCGTGTGGGTGTCTGTGCGCCTGTGTATCTCGGTCGATGTTGCTTTGCTCAGCAGACATTTTGTTGTAACGATATAAGGCGCACAGTCGTCGGCGGCACTCCTAGCACCAAAGTTCTCGCGTAACCCGAGCTCAGCTAACGGTACAGCGGTCCAGCAGTCCAGCAGTTTTGTATCGGTCAGAATATGCTAGCACTGTTGCTTCTAAGCCGCAAGCTACTCAAAAGTCACAAAACAAATCAAAGAGCTAAAAAATCAATTAATAAATTAATTCAATTTAGTGTTTAAAGCAATTGCTTGTCTGTGTTTAATAAACGTTAAATATTCAAAAAATTGGAATCTGAATTTTATAAATTCAAGTGAAATTAAAATTATTCGAGAAATTAAGCAATTGCACATTTAATATATACAAATATACTCAAATAATTATAAATTATACTAAATGTGATAACATATTAATAAAATAAAAATCTCTACGTGTTTTAATTGTTTGTGTAATAATCAAAAATACAGTGTACAATAGAAATTTAATACAAGTTATAACATATTTAAGTAATTACGTTTAAAGAAATAAAATAAAATTAAATTAAAGCTGACTCAATTTTTAAAGCGTATTCCCTTTAAAATTTCAAATATTCAGTGCAATGCAAACATATTGAATTTAATAAGAAGAAACCGAAATTGAATTAAGTGTAGCTTAACTTATATAAAATAAATAAAACTAATTTAAAAAATGTTGACAAATTTTAAATAATGTCTTACACAATAATAATACAAATGTTAACGTTGCGTATACGTTATACTTCAAATTAATAAAACAAAACACAAAAAATTCATCACACACTGTTGAACTTGCGTCACAGGCTGCTTAATCCTCGCTGCACATGCATAAGAGTGTGTACGTCAACATATAATTAAAGCCCCCTAATTGGTATGTGCAACTCTTTCTGCATCAGACGATCCACTTGCTTCTCCCACTGCGATTGTCCAACATGGTCAGCCACAAGGAAGTCTTTGCAATTACTGTAAAATAACTTGCCGTTAACCGAACGCTTTCATTACGCAACCAACTATTAAAACCCACATCTACGGCTCGCTATAGCGTATCGCGTAAATCTCCTTTAGCCCCGAACCGACTCGCCCACCCAAGCGCCCAAGTAAATAATGTCGGAAATTGTGGATACGGAACTGCTGGTGAATTGCACAATTCTCGCCGTGCTTCGCTTCGAGCTGAACAGCATTGTGAATATATCGCTATTGAATAGCCTCAATCGAACCGAGGTGGTCAGCCTGCTAACCAGTATCATCGATAATCGTGATAATCTTGAGAGCATCAATGAGGCAAAGTAAGTTTGAAAATGCATCGCACACCCCCGGACAGTTTATTAACCACTAAATACAACAAGTCACTCAAATTGCCAGTGGCTTTTCATTTAATTTTCCAACTGTTTGACAACTCTTCACTTTGCAATTGAAGGGAACGTGATTATACACTGATGTTGGTTGGGAAGGGAAATTAAAGCCAAGTGCAAGCCATGCAATTTGTGGTGTAGAGGTTGTATCTAAATTTTTGTCTATTAGCGGAAATTGAATTGAGATAATATTGTTTAAGCTTCATGGTTTTGTAATCTCTAAAAATAACAACAAAGGACCATAGCTCCAGTTTATATTTATTTACAACCAACTAACTTAGGATTAAAATTATAGCATTTAATAACTAAATAAAAAGTGGTAGATTGGGATAAGAGGTAGTGTATCTCGAAGTCGGTGTCAATGTTTCCACTCTTAATCATTAATTTATATAAGGAATTTACTAAATTGGAAATTCAATTTAATTTCAATTTGTCGCAATATCCAGCACATTAGTTATAATTGCTGGATTGTAAATAATGCCAGTAATTTAATTTCGGCCACACACTTTTCAGTCGAGTGGCGGGTAAAGAACACTTTGTGGCATATTTAAGTAGTGTGATTAACCAGTAATTATTACCCTTTATCTAGGGTAAATATTTTCTGACCAACTGGCACCTTAAACGTTTGAAATATAATTTTTACAAATAGGAATCAATCCCTTTAAAATGCCTGATTGCATAATAAGTTGAGACATTCATTATGTAAAAAACAGCTAAGGAAAATAGAAAGCAATAAGTAATTAGAATAAGTGGAATTCTTGCTTATCTCCAAGCTCCGGCTGCTTAAAGTTCTGTCTTGTTGCTAAGCCATGAACTCAATTACTAAAAAGTTGAAGATGGTACTCAAGGTGAAATTTATTTGTGTGGAGCCAAGGAAAATGTGTTTTCTTCGATACTAAGTAAATATATAATTGAAAACTTTCGACTGCACGAGCGTGTAATTTATTCGAACAATTGTTTTCCGAGTGCTTAAGTTGGGCAAATTAAATAGAAGCAAGTTAGAATGCTTTAATCGAGACCTTTTTACTGAAATATATCATTAACTTATCTTTTAAATTCATGGTTAGCATACAGATATAATTTTGTTCAATACGAGAATATGTTTTAGTTAAAAAAATGTTATAATTCAAATCCAATCTTTATACACTTTTTAAATCTAAATTTACATTTCTTACCGCTTATAAATATTATAATATTCATGCTTTTATTGCAAGATTTATTTGACAGAAAAACATGGTTAAATCGAGTTTTGAAACTAATCAAGAATATGTATACTATATATGCTTCCTTCTACCCATTAATATTTTTGCACAAGTTCATTACACAATATTTTGTAACCATTTGATAACGGGTTTACTGTACAACAATAGCCGCATTTAATTATTATTTCATTCGAAACAAATTTTTTTCATTGTATCATTTGAATAAATAGAATATTTATGAATTCAAATAAAGTACATAAATCACACGGAAGTTGCGTACATCAATGAAAATATTAAATAAAAGAATAATAATTAAACACAAGTCAGGTCCATTCATTCACAAGTTTATTTCCATTAAATTTTGCATCGTGAATAAGTGCAATTAGACACTAATAAATAAAGTTTTATCATTTATTTTGTCCATTTTAGCATTTTAACATTTTGCAATGGCTCAATGAAAAACTTTTTCGATTATACTATTTGTTTTGTGTGGGCGAACAAATAAGTGAACAAGTAACAAAACTCTATTTAAGAGTGCTCGCCTACAAGATATCCTGTTCACAGCCAAAAGTAACATTAAATATTGAACAATGTAATTTATAATTAGATTAAGATAAACATTAAAATTAAAATGTATACGGAAGTGTAAAAATTCTGTTTGCTTTCTAATTATAAATATATATGTATGTATTTAGCAACTCTCAACTTTGACTTTAATGTTTACCAGTATAAAATACTTCATTTTACATGTATATCTTTGTAAATTTAAAGTGAGTAGAATTGTTAAAAAAAAACGTTGTATGTTTATGGCTCAATTCTCAATTACATAGGGAAAATTGAATATTATGAGATTTTTTATATTCGCAATACCGCTTTTGTTCAGTTATGTCAAGTGTCAAACAATAAAGCCTCTACAACAAAAGCGCACCGAACTAAAAGTCAAATAATCCGCCGCTTTTTGGAGTTTTGAAATAGGTTAATTGCTTTTCTAGTTGTCAGAGAACAACACAAAAGCGGGAAAGGACAAATAATTAAATTCTGAGTGAAAATCTATCTGAGAAATCCCACAAACAGACCAGTAATAACAACAACTTATAGTTAAATGTCAAGTCCTCAACTTTTCTCATAATAAATGCAGGTTGGCAAAAGAAAAAATCTTTGGGATTTAGTTTGCCCAGTTTTTGCTCTCTGGACTCGTGTGAGTGTGTGTCAAATAAATTGAAGAACTTTATGTGGGATGGTCAGTTTGGTTGTGCCCCAGGTGAGATATGTGTTTGAGTGTGTTCGAGTTAAGCTCATTATGAGGCCTGTGGCATGCGGCTTAGAAGCAATCAACGCAAATAGCAAGGAAGGATAAATAACAACATTTGCAACATAACAGACACCCTCTTCGCTCACGTGGATAGTTTGCTACGCTCTTATGCGCTTAGAGATACTTTACGAGAGGCGCCTCGCTGAAGTGTCTTTCGCTCTGCGTATACCTAATATTTCTAAAGGCACCCCTTAATTGCAATTACACAGTGAAAAATCTATCCATAAATACAAAAATTGTACTTAAATTATAATTTAACAAATGAATTAAGTCCAACAAATTGGTAATTAATAATTAGTTAAACATTTAATTATTATTTTTTGTAAAAATAACCAGGGGCAAAGACTATATATACTTATGAGATCTTCTGAGGGAGCCAAATATAAAAACATATTAAAATAAGTAAGATGCTGTAGTCGAGTTGACTCGACTACGATATACCCTTAACCCAGTTGTTAAATATATTTTAGTTTTATTGGCAAATTTCCCTTTATAAATGATTTGCACTCAAATGTTCAGTTCTGCAAGGGCATTTCTTACAGAGTATTTTTGCTCACAAGCATATACATACAGACATACATACGTACACGGAACAGTACTTATCGGGGCTCTGCAGAATACACACAAATATATTGACGGTAGCGTCGATTATCATGCCATCTCTTTCTCACACATGCGCTCACCTATTTATATGCATACAGAAAATGCTTGCGGCTGCTGATAGAAATGAGATCAATATGAGAATATATTTTCGACTATAACTTTGGTGTTTCTGGTCCGATCCTAATGAAATTACGGCAAGAATATATATACTTTATGGGGTCGGAGATGGTTCCTTCTGCCTGTTACATACATTTGCACAAAACCATTATACCCTTTTTACCCATTTTTAATGGGTTAAAGGTATAATTAAAATTTGTAAATGAACGAGGTTTTATTTAAAAAACCACATATTTTTGTTCAAGTTGCAGGTCAAGTCAATATTTTGCACAATTGATTAATTTATATTGAATTTTGAAATTAAATTAAATTAATGAGTAATTATAAAGATATTAATGTAGGTTATGGTTTATTTATTTCCACGTTTATTATTATAATTAGAGTTTATTTATATTATTGTTGGGTTTTCTAAATAGTACATGTTTATTCACTACACTTATACGATTAGACAATTTTGACGAATTGTTTGCGTGCTTTATGCGCGTGCGTTTCCAACGAGATCTCGGCACCGAATGCTCGCAAACTCACTCGCAATCTCTCTCTGTTCTCTCACTGTTCTCTCTCAGTGTCCCGTCTCTCAATAACGGTGACCACTTCGAGTTCCCTTTTGTTCCTCGTCTTTTCCCATTCCTACATTCGGCCCTCCTGACCTAGGATTCGCCCCGAACTCCTTCACATTATCTGCCTTTCTCTGCAAAATCTGACACTTTCTCCAATTAACTCGCAACCCATTTCTAGCTTTAGCTTTCTTTCTTTTCCGATCAGAGGCTCTTTTAGCAACTTTAATTAAAAACTGCTTCACATAGTCCCCATATCCTCTGTTCTCGACCATATTTCCTATCTCTTCTGTCACTTGCCTTTCATCCTTTAGCAGCACACTATCTGACAATACGGATTCACAATTTTGCACGTACCTAGCCCATCTAGTTACTCGCGGGTACTCTTTCTTCTTCACGGCATTTAGCTCAATGATATTTTCTGACCGCCGATCCTTAACTTGTCCATCAACAGTATTCTGCTCGCAATTTCCTAAACACTTCTTTGCATTGCCTGCCTTACTGTGATTCAAATCGTTCAGAGTAACATCACACATGTCTTCACTCTGCTCTGAAGTAAGCATACACAAATCTTTTCCCTCATTCTGCAGTTCCGCGCAAGAATCATGTTCTTTCCGACTATCCACAGGCGCTTCCACAACTTTGCGTACAAACTCTATTCCATTCATGGACACTCTCAGGTCGACATCCTTTAGAATTTCCCTACCCAAAATGGCGTCAAACCTCATATCTTCATCGGCAACAACATGAAACTCGACTTCCATACCAATGCCATCAATGTGCACAAGGGTTATAAAACTGCCATATGTCAATATTTGAGCCTTTCCTATTCCTGTCACGCATTTTGAACTACCTGTCAAGCCACTGTTTCCAAATTTGAAGAACACCTTTTTACGCATCAAGCTAAGATCTGATCCTGAATCCACCCGTGCTTTAAAACTAAGTTTCGAGTGAACAACCATTTTCAGTCCCAATTCGGATGATGTAACCATGCTTGATGGCTTTGTTACACCGTCATCCCTCACAAGATTGGTTGATTTTTCTTTCTCCAACTGCCCTTCGACTCTACACTGAGATGCTATATGTCCTGGTTGACCACATTTGAAACACGCGAAGTCTCTCTTGCAATCCCTTTGCAAATGTGATTCGTCGCCACACTTAAAACATTTCCTCACCATGTTTGACGTTCTTTCCCTTTCATTCTCATCTTTGTTGGCCTGTGAGTTACATTCGACTATCTGTCCTCGCATCTTCTGATATGCCTCAATCTGTATTTTCAGCTGTCTCATACTCCTGGCTTGGTACAACAATGCCTTATTAGCTCTAGAGTCGGGAATACCACCAATGAAATACTCTATCAAACTGTCATCTTCCAAATTAATGGGCTTTGCTATTTCCATGAGACTATACAGATATTCCTGTAACGTTTCATTCCTCATCTGCTGCCTTTTGCTAAGTCTACGGTGAATTTCAGCTGACGACACTCTCACGGCAAATTCGTCGATCAACACTCTCTTTAATGTGTTCCAATCACGAATATCACGTTGGCTACGTACAAACAACTTTGCTGCACCACTAAGCAATTGTTTGGCATAAACGAACAACTGAAGCTGACTCCACTCTACAGTAATCGCACACTCTTCGAGTTCTCCTATCCACTGATTAATGTCAGGGGAATTTGAACCAGAAAACTGTGAGACACTGCCTTCAACATCCTTTAGAGTAAACCATGACCTTGCCATAGGTACGGCTTCCCTCTGTCGGCTCTGACTTGTTACACTATCCATTACTGTTGTATCTAGTACTTCATTATCAGAATTAACACTACCTTGCTCATTGGCTTCAACACTCTGCAACCCAAAATGGTTCATTAGTCTGTTTTGCAACTCTAATTTCTTCCCATTTGCACTAAGTCTAAATTCTGATAACTTCACCCGCAAGTCCGCTACACGCAATGCCAAGATTTCGCTTCTGTTCATTTTGTCACGTTACGTTACAATTAATTACACAATTAATTATTTTTCAAACCCTGCCGACTCGGCCAAATGCCGACGGCAACACGCAAGATCAATGTTAAACTTAACTTATGTTAACTCATCTTTAACCTTAACAGTGCATGCACATTTGCGACTGTTAACGATTACACTTAACACTATGTTAGTTCTTCTGTTAAGTTTTCTGCTTCCCTCGTAGCGTTCGTCTCACCCCTGGCGTCGAAGAATTTTCGGCAACTCACACCACGACTTCAACACTGCATTTGTCGCCGCTATACCAGATTATACTCACAAACCACAACTGTTTGCCTCTATTCTCTGTATACGCACGTCCCCTGCCGCTGCTCTCTTGTCGTCTGCGCCTTCTTCTTTCCACACGCCTCTCGTCACGATCCGCTCACACAGCAACAACACTCTCGCCACTGCTTATGTTGTCTTGTCCTCTGATCATCTCGCTGCTGGCGCCTCTGCTTCCAACAAATTGCGCCTCTGCTCTAACGGCTTCTCTCGTCGACTCTAATACAGACAGCCTTTGTCGTCGCTGTACCAGACTTTGCCTTCAAGCCTCAGCTGCTTGCCTTTACTCGTCTGTACACGCACGCCTTTTCTTCTGCACTCTTTAGCGTCGCCTTCCTTCGCCGTTTCCTTGATTCGATGTCTCGACGCTTGTAATGCAAAAACGAATTTCACAACTTTTCGAAATTCCGTTTCACTGCATACAGCCTTCTCTTTCACTCGCCTTCAAGTCTTAGTGGACTACCGCACAGCACAAATTACGCAGTTTCATAAGCGCACAATGTTCAAGTGAATTGTTTATGTATTTTTTCTATTTAGATCCCGGACGAGCCCCCATTTGTAGGTTATGGTTTATTTATTTCCACGTTTATTATTATAATTAGAGTTTATTTATATTATTGTTGGGTTTTCTAAATAGTACATGTTTATTCACTACACTTATACGATTAGACAATTTTGACGAATTGTTTGCGTGCTTTATGCGCGTGCGTTTCCAACGAGATCTCGGCACCGAATGCTCGCAAACTCACTCGCAATCTCTCTCTGTTCTCTCACTGTTCTCTCTCAGTGTCCCGTCTCTCAATAACGGTGACCACTTCGAGTTCCCTTTTGTTCCTCGTCTTTTCCCATTCCTACATTAATATAATAACTATCGCACTTGTATAGAATTACCTAGAGACTTTGATTATTTTACATTGTGTTTGTGGAAAATTTCGCATTAAAACTGCAGAAACCATTTTCCTTTTTGTCATTTTTATGTTTTTAAGATTCCATACGCTTATTGATTTTTAAGCGCATCAAATGGGAAAGAACAAAAAGGCTACCATTACATTTTGGCCATTGGTCGGACGGCTTTTGGTGATTTTATGGACGGGTTTCTCAAATCCAATCACAATTTATATGTGCGCATAAAAATAATTTAAAGTACTTCAAGCAGAACCCTGCTTGGAGAAACCCAAACGAAACTGTTTGGCTCAGGCCTGGACAATGGCACATCGTTGAACCAGAAGTGAAACAAGGATAACTCGTTTGACCAAGTGCTTTTATGTGTGAGTTTGCCAAACATAGGCGAAATAGCCAACTCCCAAAAGGGGCGTCTTGAATGAGGCCTGCAAAAAATGCGCAATTATTTTGCCCACATTCGTTTTGTCCCATTTCAAGGTTGGCAAAACGTTTGTTCAGTTAGCTGCTGGCCAAATTTGCATATGAAAAATTTTTCAATTAGTTCGTTTTTTTTGTAGTGTACATTGGTCAAATAACATCTGCAGATTTATGGGTCCCCCGGTGAGCGACAATTATAGCTACAACCGCATTGCAACTAGTCAGCGATGGAATTTAACAAAGGGTCGTACATTTATTGTTAATGAATACAACAAGACACAGCCACTGCATATGATTGTGAACATTTTGTTGTTTATTTATTTAAATGGAAACCGAAAATATATTTTAAAAATTGCATAAGCGTAAAATTTAATATTTTAAATATTTTCTTTTAGCGTTACAAATTCAGTTGATAGCTAAGCTAGATTTTTAAATTGAATGTTGATACACTGATGTGAAAAACTATTAGCCAAAATAAACATTTGAATTGAAAAGAAAATGATTTTGCCAATATCTTAAACTAAATGCTGTGCTAATATTTATTTAGAATTCTTAGCGTTATGCGAAAGCAACTTAGAATCAGACGAATCGACAGACGGAAGGCAAAAATTATAAAACCAATAGTAATTTCATATAACTATAAAGTTTTTATTTATTCTTTTAGCTTACATTATACATAAATACATTAGTAGACAATATGTAGAAATTGTTTATTTTTATCGCATTGTTCAGTTATTGTACAACACTTCCGATAACGTTGCTGTTGGGACTCAATAGGAGAGGGAAGCGAAAACAATGAGCCACAGACAATCTGAACTCATAAATCTAAATTGAAATGGGCCACATTTGCATTTCATGCTGGGGCAACTGCGTGTGAGCGTGTGTGTCGAGGCACGTGTATCTGTGTTGGCCAACAAACATCTATTCAAGTACATGCATATATATATATGTATTTGTGGGGTCTTTGTTTTTTTTGTTGCGTTGCTTGGCGATGATAATGAGGCTGATGATGCGACTGAGTGGTCATGATTTTGACAACGTAACTCGCCCTTGGCCATTTGTTACGGTTCAATGGGCATTACAGGATTGCGATAACACTAAATAAGACGAAAAAGGATTTTAGTAAATTGGAGTTTCGAAATCGATTACTTCTCCTCGGTGTAATCAGCACCGAGGTTAATTCTGAACATTCTTATTAACTTTTTTCTTCTAAGCACTATGAATGAAAAAATTTTATTAAACAACTTTTTCACTTGAGCATTAAGTTTAAAGTTCTTCTTTTACTGTTTCTAAAAGGGAAAATGTTTAATATGTATATATATATATATGTATATACATTTATTATTTTCTGTCATTCCTTCTATCTTTAGAGAATATTCTTAAAAAGTTAAATAGAATTCGAATAGCGACTTAAGAATTTCGCATGAACTTAAATTTCCTGATAACTAAGAACTTTTAGAGGACGTGATTGCTTACTTGGCAAGCTAGTTTTGGGCATCATAAGTTGTCTACTTCACTTTTACTTCACAAAAGCCACAAGTATTCACCAGCTATATGCAACTTTCTCATTTCACCTCAGCTCACCTGGGTCGGAAAATGCAGTTTCGGCTGCCATTGCGACTGCGACAAAGGCAACAAGTCAAAAACCACTCAATTTTGCTCGAAACGTTGGCTGTTCAGCAGTCATGAAATATGCAGACTATTATTTAATAAGTAGCAGTTGCACCAACTAGTCACGCACTGGAACCAAAGTTCATTCAAAATGTGCCAGCAAATTTCCAACAATTTTACGTTGAAATGCTAAATATGAAGAAATTCAAGGCCATAGACCAATCCCTAACCGCACCTAGCTATTTGGTGCAGTCAAATATCGTCACCAGGGCAATCTTCTTGGAAAAAAAAAATTCTTTTTAGAAGCTTTTAAAAAATGTATATTTATTTGTTTGATTGGATATCATCGTCAGCATTATATGTGAACTGAAAATATCTTTAAACTAAAAATAAATACTTTAGTTTATTTGATTTGTGTCTCATGTGTAAAGTTGAAAACTTCTCACACGAACAAGTAAACATTTTGATATATTTTGTAAAACTATCACAAATTCTAATATGATTAATTTGAAGTGCAAGGGAATATGTTTCACTTTCCACAGTTAAATGTGACCTTTAAAATTGTTTAGTTTATATTTATGCTTGCGGTTAAAATGTCAATCAAATAATTTATTTAATAGTGTAATTATTGTTTCGATGCTTAAGTGTTGTCCTGTGGTACAATTAACTCATTTTTTGTTAACTAAATTGGCATAATCCTAAGAAATTTGTGGTTTATTTGCCCGTAATTAATTCACACCAGCAAAAATGCCATTTGTTGTGGAAATAATTACGGTAATTATTTATAGTTGGACGGTTCGTGCTTACCTTTAGTCGTATTCTTGCAGAAACTGTTTTGTGGCAAATTACTTACGAAGAAACTATGATTGATGCTAATTTCTTTATGACTTGCAATTTGCAAGTCACGAATAGCCCTTAAATGTAGGCTACATTATTTTAAATTGACGCTAATTGCGTCAGTTCAAAGGTGATTTTTAGTGTGTGGCTAACATTATATAAAACGAGTGCTAATAGCTTCAACGAATTTAATTTGAGTGTCCATTTTCACTTGTAACTGTAAACGATTTATGCATGACACAAAGTGACCACTTTAAATGTACTTAGGTATTTGATGGCAATTTAAAAGTGCACAGCTTTGACAGATTACGTATTGATTTTAAATTGTTGATTATTATTTAGCTTTTCCCGTCCAATGGAATTTTAATTTTTTATTGAAATATTAAATAATACATTAAGTTTTGTATGCTATTTGTACGCTATTTCAAGTTTTAAAATTTTCCTTTTTGTGCAATCCCAATCTAAAAACAGATTAATTTGTTATAACAAAAGTTTCAAATCACCCACAGCAAACTATGTAGCTCTCTTTTGCAATTTTATTTCTTCTCTTTTATTCAAATATATATTCCTTTTGCGGTTATTGTTTTTCCTAAAGACTTTTGCATATGAGTCCTTAGTTTTGCTTCTTTATTTGATTTATAAATGGGTACATATATACTATAGCGTTGAGATAAGTAAATAAGTTTTAAGATTGCTTTGAATAAATATTTAAAAGTTTGAATAAGTGAGTTTGAAGATTGCTTTGAATAACCATATTTTATTTAAGTCTCAAAGGATCACTTTTCGTACTGAGCATTAAACTATTGAAGTTTTTTTCAGTTTGTAGTTGACAAAAATTTATACGACAACCAAAAATAGCGTTGCTCTATATTCAATGCAGATTTGTTATTGGAAAGTTGCTAAAAATTTCAAACTCACTTCTGTCGCTTAAGGGCAGATTGCCCCACAATATTTCTATACAGATTTTCCCCTTTATGTTGGGCTCTTCTGCTCAAATTTGCATAATCGCAAAATAGATTGCGCGTCAATTTAAAAGCTGTCGATACCACGATTTCTGGAATTCATGATTTTATCAGAATTTGCACGCATTCTATTCTCTGCCAAATATCCTTAGAGAAATAAAAAAGTAGTTTGGTTATAGTACCAAGGTCGGGTCAAAACATAAACAACTAAAAGTATCGGCCAAACGGAAGTAATTACTTGACTTTTCCCCGGCCTACGCTTCCGGGTAGGCAGCAACTTGCCACAGATTATTATTATGGCAGCAATTGTTTATTTTGGTCCGGCTTATGAAATGGAATTGCCTAGCACGGATTTGTAATAAAACAAAAATTAATTGTGACAAAGAAAATTAAAGCTTACTTTACGTGTTTGTCTGCAATACTCAGAGAAACACGAGAATTTTTGTGTAAAATTTATGTGTGAAAAGTTTAAAGCCTATTTTTTTTTGACAATAAAAAAAGTAATTAATCATAATTGCAAGCAGGCAAAGTCATGCGTGTCTTACTTGGGGATAATCTACGAAAACTTTATTGAAAACAAAAAACGGAATAAATCTCTTGAAAAATCACATTTACTAAAGTTGACATAGAGCTTTAAAATCGAATATATAATTAATTTTATATAATCTCTTATCTAAGGGCGAACTCTTCGTGTTGGTTTCTGAATTCTCGTGTCACGACAAAACTAACAAGACTGGCACAGCTTCCGTTTCCTTGCCCCCATACAGAGAATATTTCCAAGGAAAGGTAAAAGGTCAAAGGGTGGAATTTACTTCATTATGCAAATTACTTGAAGATATTTTCTGTTTAAAATGAACCCACATCTGCATGCATAAAAGGCATACAACTGTGCTTTAAATAGAACTAATTTTAGTTAAACAATGGTCCAATTAGAACATTTGTGGCTGCTTGTTGTCCGCTTGGAGAGTTGGTCAAGAGGCCTTTACGTAAACAAGCAACTAAACAAAATATTTACTATTAGAGACGTGTTTTCCTTGCGCAAATCAGAAAAGTTTCCGAAAACCGTTAATTGACTGCCATTGTTACATACTGAGAAAACACAAATGAACAGGACTTTCGCGCGTATCCTTGGCGATAATTCAATCAATATTGAATACGCAACTAATTGAGTAAATTACGAGAATGTGCGGATTGTAAAAATATAATTAAATGTGAAACTAATATGTAGTGATGTAAGCAGACAATTGGCCGAAAACTTATTCGTTTACATTTCTTCAATGGACCAGATTAATTAAAGCTGTTGCTTAATTATTTATTTGTAAGACATTTAAGAAATTCGCTCGTGCATTAAAAATCGTTTTGAAAAGAGAATAAAGCAAAATTTTTTATTTACTCTAAGGAATTCATTGAAATTAATCTTTCACGTAATGTAAAATGTCAGCCCAGCTTATTCGCATATTAAATTTATTATGTTTACAAGCGTGGAAGGGCCGAGAAATTTGATATCAACTATATAAAGACTCTAAATCCTATTAAGTGATTAACATCAAAAGGATTTTAATTTTAAGGTTCGAGTTACATTTTAAAAGGGATACGCAATAGAACGCTCCTATATTTATATATTTAAGTAAGCTGAATCAAATAGAATACAAATTGCAGACAGGTATTAAATATTCCTAAAGGGCTTAATCTTATTTAAAGGATATTGACTATATATATTAAGCCCAGTTTTAAAATGGTATATTTAAATTCAAAATAATATATAATATATTTTCTGATTGAATAGTTTTATTTGAATGAGCAACGCAGTGCGTTTTATAAGCATTGATTGGCAATGGGGATAAAGTGCACTAACCTGTATTCATTAACAAATCGTAAATGTTATTCAGAAAGCCATTCAATGGTCAAAGTTGTGAGTGTGTATGTGTTGATCTGTGTATGGGTAAAATTATTGTCACAAGTACCTAAGCCGAAAGTAAGCTTGCAACATCCAGAGTCATTTGCATAATTAATGAGCTTAAGTTTCGGCTTCCACTAATCAGGACGTCAATCGCCGCCCTCTATTGTCAACCACTAATTAAGGAAAATTATATATTTCCACAACCACTTATGTGCTTATCAGAACGAAAGCAGTGCAGCTCAACTAAAATGCAACTACCACAAAGTGAGATTCTCTGCTTAATCTGGAGTAGTTTGGCAGACAATGTTTGCTCATTTCCGCTGACAAACGGATGAAGCTCAAGTGAAATCACTTAAAACTAGAGATTCAATTTGTTGCGTTATTGGATGCTCCTTCATCAAGCAGTTTCCCTTTTTCAATTTGCTTTCATGTTTTAGCTTCATTGAGTTTCAATTGTTAATTTAGAGGTACTTTGTCAAGTTGAAAATGCGAAGATGTTTAAGAAGAAAATATTAAATTATTTTTGTATTTTGTTCAGCATTGTAAACTTGAGCTAAGCATTGTAAACTTAAGCGTTAAGAGCTCTTATATACTTATCACAGAGTTGAAAATTAATTAATTGCTACATATAAAGAAAAACTAAGTAACAAAAGAGGCCTACATTAATTTTAAAATTATTTGGTATTACCTTTTAGTTTTTATGTGTCTTTTATTACTACTTTTACAACTGCTACTTTTATTACTTCGAAAATATGGAACTAATATTAATATCGTAAACGGGTGCTGACTTATATTTAATAACTCTTCTGACTTAACTTCCTAACCCTTTGAATATTCCTATCAAAGGAAAATATCAAAACAGGAACAATAAATGTAACAATATCAATTGCAAGAATAACGACAAGCGACAAAAATGTTGGATTATATGCAAAATGCTTAAGCAGTCGTTTTGATGTCGTTTTTTCTTTTTTTTGCAGTGTGCAGTTTTATTAAATTCACTCTAGTGTAAATTTATATGTATTTTGTTGAGCAGAAACTCATATACAAATACTCAGACCCTCCGTGAACCTTACTCCATACAATTGGAATGGCTTTGAAAGTATTTTGTGCAAGCTTAATACTGCTTTTGCATCTGATATTGTATTATAGTTTCACATATCTTCTCTGTATATAGAAAAACCATAAACATACATACATATATTCAACACTCTTCTTTTTTCTATCTCTTTTACTCTTGTTTACATACTCCATGTATAGGGACTTTCTCACTGAATGCCTGTTTCCATCGCCAACGCGTCCATACGAGTTGCCGTGGGAACAGAAAACAATTTGGGCAATTGTATTCGGCCTGATGATGTTCGTGGCTATTGCGGGTAACGGAATTGTTCTCTGGATTGTAACAGGTAAGCTTCTAATATGCGAACGGCTTTAACTTGCCATGATAGCCAAAAAATGGGCGAATTTAAACCGATGGGTTAACTTAAGTGCCATTCGCACCCTGTCTAAAGTCTAAATTGCATATACGACGCGTTGCGGATTGCTCGCATGAGTGCAGCGAATGTGTGGCATTGCTTTCAAGGACACCGCAACTAATATCCGGTGGATTTGCCGTTTTCCGTCATGTCTCACGTTTTGGTCATTTCTCGTTTCGTTCGCAGGACACCGCAGCATGCGCACGGTGACAAATTATTTCCTGTTGAACCTCAGCATTGCAGACCTGCTAATGTCTTCCTTGAACTGTGTCTTCAACTTTATATTCATGGTGAATTCGGATTGGCCATTTGGCTCGATTTATTGCACCATTAATAATTTTGTGGCAAACGTAACGGTTTCAACATCAGTCTTCACCCTCGTCGCCATTTCGTTTGACAGGTGAGTGTTTGGTTATTCAGCCCAATGCCTTCTACATACCTATATCTGCATCCACAATTGCAACCACATCCTTATTATATATTTATATGTTACAGATATATTGCAATTGTACATCCATTAAAGCGGCGCACATCACGCCGAAAAGTGCGATTTATTCTGGTAATGATCTGGGCACTAAGCGGCGTTCTCTCAGCACCTTGCCTACTCTACTCCAGCATTATGACCAAGCAGTAAGTGAACTGTGTAATAACTCTAAGCGTGTATGAGTGACCTTCACGGCTTTGCAAAGTCAGCAAAAGCAGCAGCAGCAGCAGCAGAAAATGTTGTTTATTTTCCACGGTACACAATGCGCTACCAACAAGTAATAAACATAAAGAACTTTATAAGACGTAGCTCAAGATACTTTTCATATAGATACTTTTTCACACGAGCACCGCCACCTGCAGTGCAGTAGCCCGCTGTGTCCTTTATCGATTCAATGATGTTTACCCTCCGGCACATGATGCTAAAAAGAAAAAAGCTGAGTAACTTCACTTACATTACAATTTTACGCAAATTTGCGCACTTCAATGAAGCAAATTCCCCTAATAAATTTGAAGCACTTTTTACTTAGCATAGCTATCTATATAGCTGACATAAAACGTTGCCTAGGGTAATAGACTAAAGATTTAATAAATTCAAAGCTCACATATCAAAATATGCAGCATCGTCAGGTTAATCTGCAAAAAAAAAGTTGAGATAAAAGCAGTAGATGTATAAAAAATGTAAATAATAATATTAGTCAAGTTGCAGTGTTAGCTGTAAATATGCCTAAGGCTACGATTTGGGCAGCAATTTAGAAAAATTGAAAACACATATAATAACATTTGATTTGATTACTTATATGAATTTGATATGGACTACAACTTGTTAGTTATTCATTTTAAAGATCAAAATAAAAACTGGGAAATTCATTTACTAAGCGTATATTGTTGTTAATATAATTGTTAATTTTAATAATAAGTAATTAAATAACATGTCAACATTTTATGTTTTGTTTTTTAAGAATATTTTTTTTTTTAAGATAATTAAAAGCTATGATTAATATTTAATAGCTGGAAATCAAATAGTTAAAAAGAAACAACACCAATATTTAATTTAATTTGAAATATTGTTTTTAAACTACCGAACCGAGAAATGCTTTTCACCATACAAAATTGTTCAATGAAAGAGGGCTGTTAATAATATTATTTATAAAATAATTCAATTTTAGCAAAGTTATTCATATATTTTGTGGCAATTCAGAAGGAACACAATACGAAAACAATACAGAATGCTCTAATTGCCAGTTTCTGAGAAATTGGCTTTCAAAATATCATTCATGTTCGATTGCTTAGAAACGTGAAACCATTGTGAATCCAACTCCCAATTATTTCATCCAACTGTATTGTGTCAGCCTGAAGCAAATTTGAACATATATTTAAAATCGATAGAGCTGCCTGCTGCTCGTCATAAAATTTATAAACCAACCACAGTCGTTTCAATGTTCAATGTTCAATGTTCAAATTCGCCCAACTAAGTAATTACCTGTCAGGTAGTTGCATTGTTAATGATTAGAAATTGTCGCTCAGTGGAGACATTCCGCTTAAGTGCTCGAATCATAAAATTTGTCAATATACATTTTCAAATTAGGTTTTCAATTTGACGCAATAAGTACCAGAAAGCCGTGCCACAACAGCCCCTTCTTTTGCATGTTTCCGTGTGGAAAATCTTCTTGTTTAACTTTTGGGTGTGAAAATATTTAAGGGCACTTTTGGGTTAGGTTCGCTATGAGTAATTAAATAATGATGAAAGTGTTGGGCGTAATACTTCTAGACTCACTTAGGTTGCGGAAAAGTTTTGTTGACCGTAAAATTTAAAGCAATTAACGATAGCTGAGATAACTGCTAATGAATTATAATTGCTTGACAGTTATTACAATGGAAAATCACGAACAGTTTGCTTCATGATGTGGCCCGATGGACGTTATCCCACATCAATGGCGGACTATGTGTAACTATTTGTTTGTGTTCTTTCCCAACATTGAATAACCTAACTTTGTGCTTTCACTATTATCAGATATAACCTAACTATTTTGGTGTTGACATATGGCGTACCCATGATTGTAATGCTCATATGCTACTCGCTGATGGGGCGAGTCCTCTGGGGCAGTCGGTCAATTGGTGAGAATACGGATCGCCAAATGGAATCGATGAAGTCGAAGCGAAAAGTGGTTCGCATGTTTATAGCGGTCGTCTCAATATTTGCCATTTGCTGGCTCCCCTATCACATGTTCTTCATCTATGCCTATCACAACAATCAGGTGGCATCCACAAAATACGTGCAGCACATGTATCTGGGATTCTACTGGCTGGCCATGTCCAATGCAATGGTCAATCCAATTATTTATTACTGGATGAACAAAAGGTAAGCAAAACAAGCAATAGTTAATTGGAAATGTTTGTATTTGAAAACTTAAGTTGTCGGAGACTTAATTCAACTATAGAGTAAGCTACTAAGTAAACTAAAGAAGACGTTGGGGATGTCAATAAATAACAATTATAAAGAGTGAAACTTTTTTGAAATGTAACAGAAATTAGAAAAGTAGTGTGATTAAATTTTTGACTCGAATTAAACTAGAGCTAAAGATAAAAAAGTCAGACAAATTATGAATTATGAAAGTTTATGTGGACTAAACAATTTTTATAGGAGATAAATAAGAAACAATTTTTTTTGTATTCTATTGTTTTCTACAGATTTCGCATGTACTTTCAAAGAATTGTTTGCTGCTGTTGCTTGGGCCTCATTCGCTACAGATTCGACTCTCCCAAGAGTTTGGCGACCAACAAGAATAGTTCACATCGCAACACAAGAGGTACGTATGCGGAAAATGTTCAGCCACTTTGAGGATCTCAATTGTGTGGTTTTTCCAATCGAATTATGTAGCCGAGGCGAAAAGCCAGTGGAAGCGGAGCACAATGGAAACACAAATCCAGCAGGCGCCCACTTCATCATCACGCGATAGGCAAGCAGGGACGGCTCTGGGGTTGAACCACACTCCCGTGGAATGTATCATCGAGCGTCCTGTGGATGAAAGTGGATCACCCATTTGCCTTTCCATTCACAATAGTGCCGGCGAGCGACAGCGAGTGAAAATTAAATATATCTCATGCGATGAGGACAACAATCCCATTGAACATGAATCCGAATCCGGACATAGTCACGGTCACAGTCATAGACATAGTCATAGTCATGGTCTCAGTCACAATCACGGTCGCAGTCGGGCTCATAAAACTGGTTTGGTCCAGCAATTGTGATGGGAAAGTTCGAAGGAGGTTTCGTTTCCAAAAGAGCCAATCAAAAGCAAAGGAATTTCACTGTAAATACTAAAATCGAATTTGTGGTTGTCATCAGCAACAAAAATTAAAAACACGAATTAATAATATTAATAATTGTAATTACAATGCGTTTCCATACAAACTTATTGCTGTACTCAACGTTCAACATATAATTAATAATAATGTCATCAAAGAGCTGTAAGTTTTAAATGTTGTTTAAATTTACAAACATACAAAATTGTATATACTGTAGCTACCCGTATATATTTATGTATTTGAAAATGTTCGTTGAATTCACATGTTTAACTAAGCTACTTACAACTTAAACTTTATTTAAATTTCTAAAATAATATAAAAATAGTTTCAAATGTCGGTAAAATTGCATACTTGCTGAATTTTCATCAATTTATTTTTATCTTAATTGTATTTAGTTGTTGACTGGTTAGAACAGTGTAATGACTTTTTCTGTCTATGGCGCTGTCATATTTCAAATACCATATACATAAATACCTGTGTATCTGCGGTTGTAAATAAATTGTAAAAGCTGTGTGAAATTTTAAACAGAACAGGCTATTTCAATCGGTTTTCCTAATCATTGCCGGATATTCATGAAAAATATTTTTTGAAAACATCACTGCAAATATGTTCAGGTAAGTTTTCTAAATAAATCTGCTCAACAATTTGTGTGCACGTATTCCTTGTAGATATTGATGGATCATTATTTTATTTATTGTATAATTTGTAATTTATTATTTGAGTAAAAGATGCTCTCTAATTGCTTAATAATTGCATTTCTTATTTTATTTTATAAGATACATTTTAGAAAGTTGGAAATAAGTAATACATATTATTGATTTTTATTTTGAAGTTACTTCTGCAAGAATTTTATTTGCTTAGGAGCATAAATCCGCTTGACCTTTTTACGATATACAGAAGTAAGCTTATTTATAAATACAACATCCTATTACATTTAGCAGATATTCAAAGGAAAATTGTCCCCAGGCAAGGGTCACTTTTAAGTCAATAAATGCAAACGACTTTGCATGTGACATTCATTCAACCATTTAAAGTGAATAGAGTGCATTGCAAAAGGAAACGATCCAGATAAAAGATGGTCACAACATAAAAGACAGTCAAAAACAGTTTAATTTTTAAAATTAAAAGGTCGTAATAAATTAAATGTTCTCCACCTCTCCACCTTAAAAGAAATGGTATCACTTAATATAATTTAACAGACAGCAAATGTTGAAAGAGTTTTTTACAGCGTACAAATATATTTGATAGAAAGAAACTAAAAGAAATGTTATTTATGTTTCACTGAAATATATATATATTGTTATTTTTATACTACGATACCAAAGGTATACAAGTATATTGGGTTTGTGCAATGTCCGTCATGCTGTCTGTCCATCTGTATGAACGCAAGTTTCTTCGACACCCTTCGAGATAGAGACTTGAAACTTGGAACATATACTTTCAAATAACCTCAAAATTTAAAGTGTCAAGGGTGGAGTACTACATCCACTAGGGAGCTAGAAAATTTATAATATTTTAGAAAATCGATAAAGCCACAATTTTATGGATACAGTCACAAATTTTGGTTTGTAGGTTGTTGGCGATGTCCTTCAAAGATCTGCATACACCACGCCCACTTCCGACGACCCCATTTAAGAAACGATAACAAGTTTGCCACGCACTTTGAAGGATCGACATATGCCCATATGCCGATTTTCGGACTATAATTTTGACTTATGTTCCGACCCAAAATCACGTTTTCAACTTTAAATGCACAATAGATCTAGAGGCCGAAATATGGCTAAAACTCCCCTAAGAGATCGATACAAAAATTGGATGGCCATGCCCACTCCGCCTACCTAAACCGATACACCTTCGACGAAAAGTTACTATCTTATATCTATCTCAATATGAAAGACATGGCTGCACACAAATTTTGGTATCAAAGTATTTCGCTGTCGGTTACATCCAACTGCAACGTTCTCTCTTGTTTATTTTATTTTTAACATGTCGAAAAAATCCTTAAATTTCCACAACCATTTTTTTCGATTGAATTTACAAACAGTTGTTTTTCATGTAAAAAAATGAATTAAAATTTCATTCACATTGTAAGAAATAAAGAATTGCCTAGAATTTTAAACCTTAAAAGCAAATTTAAATTGTGCTTAAAATATTGCAATTGAATTTCGAGCAAGTTTTAATTTCTTAGCAGCATCATTAATGCTCACAAATTGCTTGTTGTGATAAGTTGGTGATAACTCATATTTATTGAAAGCAACGACACATTTAGCTTAATAAAATTTTATGGGCACTCATGAAGAGCAGACAGAGACTGAGTAAGAGAGAGAGAGAGAAAGACAGGGAGAGAGAGACAGCTGAAAAAATACATTGAAAAGCTTCCATTGAAATGCTGTTTAATGTATGAAAGCATAAAATAACAATTTGCATAATAAGATGATTTTCGGTTAGCGGTTCCTAATACGCTGTCAATGTATCAAATTTCTTTCTTCACTTATTTAAGGTCATTGTGATGCTGGCAAAGGCTTTCAAATTCTGTTGAAAAGAATCCCTTTGTACTTCCATGGGGCTAATACATGCCAGATATCATATGCTCTATCTTGCTACGTTGGCCCAGCAACAGACATCGACTGTTGAATGTGGCAATGTCAGTGTGGCATTAACTTGTAGTCGCTTGTAGTCACATCAAATGGCAATAAATTTCCACTGGTATTCACAACATATGCTCGGTAGTAGTATTTAAAATAAATATAAGAATTGCAAATTCACTAAATGCGCATAACGATTTCTGGCTAATTGGCTCGCCCACAGATATTGTGTACCACATTCTGTTATGTAAACATTTACGTTGTTACGACTCGCGATAATGCATTAAGTGGTTACTATGGCAATTGCATCAGACAGTGAAAGTTAGAAGGGCTGCAAATAACTTCGCATACAGAGGGTATTCGCTTGCAGCTTAATAATAATGAAATCTAAATCTAACAATTCTATTATGTTGCCCGTCGTAATTAAATCTTGAACAAAATACAATTATCTAAAAATAAACAAACTGTTTACTTATCCATTTGTGAGCGTGATTATTTCTACAAGTACACAAAAAGGCAACTACCCACACATTCTAAAAATTGAATCACTTTTCTAAATGCCTTGTGTACTTGAAATTTAAACAAGGCAACACAAATAAGTTTGATAAAGGTCGAGCATGTAACACAATATGAATTAGTAATCCTATATATATTCAACCGAAATTAAATGTTATTTTCGTGCACCAGCTTCAAATGTCATGTCAATGTCATCAGCCTACGATATCCCAAAATGTATATTTTTCGTTTGTAATTCGTGTATCGAATTCACATTCCCATTTCATTGCACATACATATTGAAATCCTACATCGAATATGGAGTAAATCTCACACTAATACGCCAGATACGCAGGCCAGAGGCCAGACAGCTTGACATATGTTTACCTCAGATTGTTTGATTTCTGAGCATAGAGTTTGCGAATTTATTAAATTAAACATGGTTATGAATATACATATTTGTTTGCTAAGCAATGCGATAATCCTTTTATCAATATCTGTAAAGTACATATACATTTATGTAAATAATTCCCATTGCACATTCAATTTAATTAATCTGCGACAAGAAAAAAACAATTCAACAAATACAGATATTCAAGATGCAGATAATTTATTTTAATCATAGTAGTCAACAAGTATTCACAGACCGAGTTGTTAGAACACAAGTTAGCACCTTTCAGTCAATGCTTTCATCTGCTCCACACCTGTTTCGTAAAAAGTAAATAAATTTATTTCAAAATGATTGGAGTACTAGTGAACAAAACATCATTTGTCGTTATGGCTGGTCTTGCCAGTGCCGCTATCGTTGGTTATTGCATCTATTTTGATAACAAACGCCGCAATCATCCGGATTTCAAGAAGAATCTATACGAACGCCGCCGCCGCAATAAAAAATCCGTGGACCGAGAGAACTTGTCAAATTCAACTGATCAAATGTCAATTGCCCGATATTTCAAGCAGGAAATTAGCAAAGCCGAACTCCTTATCCTCGAGGGTAATTTTGAACTTGCCACTGACCATTTAATGAATGCAATTGGTGTGTGCAGTAAGCCGGAATATCTGCTTGGCGTTCTCAAGTCGCAATTACCGCCGCATGTGTTTGCTTTGTTCCTATTAAAGCTGCAAAACTTCAATATGAACGCACAGAGAGCCCCAAATGTGGCCAACAATTTCATGTCTGAACTTATCGTAGACGATGGCAGTTTCGATTGAGGAAACAAAATCGTTGCAATAACCCCAAATTTACATTTATTTCTCATTACATAAATTGTATTGTACATATACAAATGTTTAAAGCGGAATGTTATTTATGTGTGCATTATTATTCTTCTGTTGCTTTATTGATTTTTGGAATCCTTTGAGCGAATTAAATTCGTCTCTAGTCGAAAAAGTATATTTTGTATAAGAAAAAAAAACTTTATCTACTTTATAAAGTTTCAACTTTTGATAAAGTTCTTATCATGCTATTTAACGTATATTACAAATTAAAATTCAACTTCTAGCGAAAACCATTCATTATATTGGCACGCACAAAAGTATCGTGGGGATTATGAAATTATGAACTAAAAAGTTATCATAAATTAATTGGGGTTTGAAATCGTTTTATTATACCCTTAACCCATTAAAAATGGGTAAAAAAGGGGGTAATGGTTTTGTGCAAATGTATGTAAAAGGCAGAAGGAAGCATCTCCGAAGAAATACCAAAGTTATAGTCGAAAATATATTCTCACATTGATCTTATTTCTATCAGCAGCCGCAAGCATTTTCTGTATACTTATAAATAGGTGAGGATGATAATCGACGCTAGCATAAATATATTTGTGTGTATTCT
This sequence comes from Drosophila kambysellisi, assembly GCA_035042185.1. Classification (NCBI taxonomy): domain Eukaryota; kingdom Metazoa; phylum Arthropoda; class Insecta; order Diptera; family Drosophilidae; genus Drosophila; species Drosophila kambysellisi. Next base: position 1,922,472 of record JAWNLS010000855.1, read on the forward strand.
GCAGAGCCCCGATAAGTACTGTTTCGTGTACGTATGTATGTCTGTTTGTATGTATGTATATGCTTGGGAGCAAAAATATTCTGAAAGAAATGCCCTTGCAGAACTGAACATTTGAGTGCAAATCATTTATAAAGGGAAACTTGCCAATAAAACTAGAATATATTTAACAACTGGGTTAAGGGTATATTGTAGTGGAGCCAACTCGACTACAGCATCTTACTTGTTATATATCAGAAGCAAGCAGAGAAAATGATAACAAGTCTACACAAATAACTTAATTATATAACGAGTGTTGTTGTTGTGATCAGCATTTTAAATGAGAACATTTTAAACGAGAAAGTGGCAATAAACTCGAACATACTTTTGCTATTGTTTTGTGCTTTGCCAAAAATTGAAAATTAATGTTTTTTTATATTTTGAGCATATCTCTTAATAAATTTATTTCCTGAAACTATCACATTTTGCTGATGCACTTCGAAGGTTACTGATTTGTAATTCCGCATGGTAGCATGCCCTCAACCAGTTAGCAAAAAAGTGTTGAAATTTACAAGATATTTGCATTATTTGTATTATTTGCACCGACTTTATTGTGGTCTTGTATCTGGTTTTGACTTTGTCGACTGGCTCTGTTTTTGATTGTGTCGACCGCTGACATGCAAAATGGCTGCCAGTGGCTTTCCGTTTGTAGACTGCCAGGCAAATCGACTACTCACTGGGGAGTGACAGGCAGAGGAGGATAAGAGAGGAAAAGGTCGTAAGGTCCCATCCCAGTTTAATTTCCTGCCATTGCTTGTGTGCATAATTTGACACCAAGTCGACCCCAACACACAGGACATTTGGCATTGGCAAGCCATGGCAGATTCTACCCACACACTCGGTTGAGACTATTCGCCTGTTGTGTGCTGTTGCTGGTATCGACTAAAGTTAAGTGACCTTTGATTCATCTATGCCTGGACCAGACTTATCTTTAAACTGTGTATATGCAAAATTGTGTCCATTGTTTGTGTTGACTCTTACGGCAAGGCTATGTAAAGCTGTTGCGTTGGCCATTATAAAAACATGCTTTGTATATTAACGCCAAGCATCATGTCGACACATCTCACGGGTACTTAGACAAAAGCCACATTTGTCTGGGGCATGCTTAAAGGAAAGGTCGTTAATCTTTAAAAAGTTGGTATTTCTCTTTGGCTTGAAGTTCAAGAAGAGAATTTATTGATTTGTTGGCATTTGTACACAGTAAAAAATGCAGTTTAAATCACATGCATTCTTTTTATAAAATGAAATCAAACTTCTGAATTTTATTTCTCTCTTTATTAATAATAAGTTAATGGGGTTGCACTAATAATATGATTTGTTGACACACAATTAGAGTAGCCCAAAGCATCAGTTCGGTTATCAATACCAGTTGAAAACTATTTCAACTTGATCTCAAAATATTCCATGGTGTACGAATAAAAGTACACTTTAAATTAATTTCTGTACTGTGTAACAAATCTAGATTATCATTAGATCTTATTCACTTTGATTTTTTGTGGTATTTTTACGGGTTTTTGCGTAAATTCGCAAAAGGGCTACCATTGGTATAAATTGTTCATTCAAGTCTTGACTGAGACAATCGCCATTTGTTAAAAGATCTCCCCGTGGCAGCAGACAACAAAATGCATGTCAACGTATTAATATAATGGACCGTTTGTTCCTCCTCATTATAAGAGATACCAAAGCGACTCTCGAGTGTGTCTATGTGTGTGTGTGTGTGTGTGGATGGAGATAGCAGAATCAACGATGCGTTGCAGGCATCAGTCTGGTCGTCGCTTTTGTTGTCAGACTAATTTCCAATTTGAGCAACAGACAACGACTGAGCTCCATTAGAATGCTCGAAATAATATCAGCATAGTTCAGAAAAAAAATTATATAATTTAATGAAAATTTATTTGATATCCTTGTTGTCGTGACAGCGGCAACTTTCACATTTATCTAGCCAAGTCAAGGCAACAGAGACAGCAGCATTCATAATACATATAAATATTAATTAGACTTCTGATGTTATATTCCTCCTGTTCAGCCAATCTAACTTTGTCAGTGTTGATAAGGTCATTAAGAGAACCAATGTCAAATGTCCTGGGATCCAAATGTGCAAATATAGCAAACTGCAAAGGCGTCTGAGTCGAGGGAATTATTATTACGCAAATTTAAGAAAAGAATGACTTTACCGAGGTTCGTTAAAAAACATGCGTAATCAAATTTGAGCTCTTAACATCTGTTTTAATTACTTCCAAGAATATAAATCATTGAACTTTATTACGATTTTTATTATAAATACGATGCACACATATTTGTTGAGGATACAGCATATTTTTTATGGCTCCAGGAAAAATTGTTCAAAAATTATTTTATTTACATTCCAATTTTTCAGGCAGCAATGGCCCAGAGCAAAACACATGTTTACATGAATAAAAAATTATATACAGTGGAGCTGAAGCTGGAATACCCTTCAAATTATCTTCTTATTTGTTATAATAATAATTTTTTTTAAAATATTAATTATATTTAATTTTATTTTTTTTTTTTTAGATCAAGTGATTTCTTCAAGTAGCATGGTTTTTGTTAAGAACGCTTTATTTTAAATCAGAGTTATTTCTTTCGATCAATCCCTATGATAGCTAAATCATGTGTCTGCAACATTCGGATGTGAGTACACAAGTTTTACAGCTTAAGCGTTGAAAAACATTCACTTATACACGATACAAAGCTTGTAAAAAATAGGTAAATACCTTCGGCAAGAATTTCAAATAAGTGATAAACATTTACAAAGGCTACAGCTCAAACAAATAGTTTGCTCTTTTCTTGTATATCCTTTACACTATGATCTGTTTACAAAAAAGTAAATTAGTAAAAGCCAAATAATTTAGTGCACTTAATTTTTAATAGACAGAAGAACTGATATCATATCTTACAAATTTAGTATATCAATTATGCAAAGTGTGCATTGAACAAATGATATTTTTAATGATATTTAGCAATGATTATGATTTCTGTTTTCCAATCTAATCTAATCTATGTAATGAAGTAACTAACACCTATATGGTACAGCGCATCAACCAGTCGAGTACTTCCAATCAAAGCTTTCAAACTTGTTTATTTTTTCAGCTTTCAAAAAGGCAAGTAACAAAACTCGCAACACATTTTACCATGTACATTTGCTTACCAACATACATTCGGTATGAATATTTTTTTTTTATAGGGTGTGTGTGTGTGTGTGTGTGTGTCTCCAAGTGCGTGTACTCTGTGTATGTGTGTGGCAAGTTTTATTGCAACATTTTTTGCAGTTTTTCGCACGTTTTAACACCCAGCTGTTTCAAATTACTTTTTGTGTTTGCGTTCTGAAGTGAAAAGCTAGTGAAACTACGGAATACTCGTCATTTGTCCAATGTTTGTCTACAGCTAAAAAATATTACAGTTGTACAATTTTTTATTTAATTTACAGAAAATATAAGGTATTTGCTTTATCTAGACAAATAAAAATGTTAGCTCTTGTTAATTGACATTTTTATCTGATGGCCACAAGACTTTAAAACTTAACTGATTAAGATTATAACAGGGATCTATATTATTTAGAAAAGCTTGAAAGTTTCATTTAAAAAACGCCTTTAGTGTTTTACATGCCCAGGTGCAGCAGGCAAATCTCAAGTAATCAAAATGGTCTCCAGCATAAGATACGCAATGAAGCTGTTTAGGAATAGCTATTAAAAGTGGAAAAGTTAATTGTTTCGTTATCAGATGCAAGCAATTAACTTGAAAGTGAATTTCAGTAAAAAGACAGGAAGAAAAGTTTAGCAGTAGGCGAACAAATTACGTGATTAGGAAGATTTATAAGGAACAACAGACAGCTTACTACCATGTACAGTAAATTAACGTTCCTATAAAAGCAATAATGGGCTGAAATAGTTCCTTTTAGGCATCATCGTTGGCAAAACACTTGCCATGTTTATAAACATGCTTTAGTCCTTACTAACAGCATATGGTTTTATTCAGCTTAGTTTACTACAGTGCTAATCTTAAGTCTATAATAGCCACTTGGTCTTCATAAAAACCGGCTTACTGCGAGCACAGTTTTATGACTTTAATTTAAACTACGCTAAAGAAAAAGTATATGAAATCCACTACCTCAAAAGTGCACCACCAACAAAAAGTACAACAGCTGCGCTGTGTGGCAGTCTGGCAAGTTTTGAAAGGAAAATGCGCTTGTCGACTTATTCCCCCTCCACTTGTTTGCAACTATACTTGTGTATGTGTGTGTGTGTGTGTGTGTGTGTGTGTGTATGTGTGTGCATATGAATGCTTATATGCGTGTGCCCGCCTCTAAGCACTGCTTTTTTATACCCTGTGCTCATGGAATGGGTGAAAACGATAACAATAAAATTAAGACAATGTGGGTTACGGTCTGAGAAGAATATTTCGAATCCATTTAAATATATAGATTTTTTTTCCATGACGTTTAGACTTGGATATATTGGATAAATATTTAAGTAAATAGCCAAATAAATATTTTAATACTTATGGGTGTAGTTTTTGCAATCGCATAAGTCTCAGTTGGTTATTTAAATGCTTGAAGCATGAGAGGATCTTCACAGCGGAACAGGGAATTTTCTAGTCGAGCATACTCACATGAGTATAAAGCCTGAATTTTGTTTCGTCGGCATCTGCTCTTTGCACACTTACATGCAGGAGGAGCCGTGTCTGAAATTGTTTGCATGCTGGGAATGTCGTCAAAGGATTTGCGTCCTAGAGCCTAACTAACACTTACATATTTGCGTCAAGGATTTCATAGCGACAGTTGGAAAAAAGCATTTTGTAGTTTATTTTCGTTTCTGTGACGGGCATACCAATTGACCAGTCCAAAGTTCTTCATTTGCACTTACACTTGAGGATGATACAACAAGGAATCGTGTCAATTTTCATATTTTCCCATTGTTTTCTGGCGTTTTTATATACTTTTACATTTTTTCACATTCTGGTCTTTAAGCCAACAACAACAACAACAACGAAATATTGAAATTTTTTTTCTGTCCGATGCGTCTCAAATGTCAGCAACGGCACACCTGAGACCAAGTGCCTGTGACCAAACCCATCCATATGGCTAACAAGGGCTGGTTGGGCGGTATAGTTTAATGGCACGTAAGCTATCTCCTGTCACGATCCTGTGGCTTTATTTCAATTTTCTATCCACTGTTGCTGACATTTTGCTTGACGTCGCATGGCCACATCCGCAAAAGCGGAAGCCGATGGTGAACTTCTTGGGCCAAGGGCTGAAATTAAGTTATGGCGACAGATCGCCAATAAATTAAGTGCTGCAGTTGTCAAGAAAATAATGAAAATAACAATAACAACTTGTACTAAATCACAAGTTGATTGTTATACATGGCGATAGACAAATTGAAATAAATATAAGATTTAAAATTAATTTAATTTACTTTTTATAAATTTAAAGTATCACAGATTTTAAGATTACAATTAAAAATGCAAATGCCGAAAAATATGTCAATATCAAAAAGTTTATTCAAAATAAAATCCCTAATAGGTTTAAATTTGCATGTGAAACCAAAAAACAAAAAACAAACATATTTCAAGGACTCGCTTTATGTCTAAGTCTATTATTCCTGTCTGTGCCACCATCGCACTGTATTTCCATATGAAAGCCGCCTTACCTTACACTTCATTGAATCTAACAAATAGACATATGGTATATGTATTAGGATACTCGAACTCGACTTGTATTCCATTTCTGGCAAACAATGATAATAACAAGAATACGAGGCGCCCTGTGCATAAATTTAAAATGTAAATTACGAAGCAGGGCAAAACAAATTCTTAATATTATTATAAACAAGATAACAAAAAATAATGTAATATGATAGGCACATAAAAATCAGTCAACAATGTCCACGGCATTCGCTCTGATTTCAACTCATAAATATTTATGAGCTTCAGCTATAGTCAAAAATAACATGGTACATATATTTTTAAATATTTCCCGGCGCCGACTAGTCCATTTGTTATTAAAATTGATTGGTTAAAAAAGTTTACAAGAACTCTGCCAAAAACACGTAATAAAGCATTGTCCTGAAATGATACAGCATTAGTTATTTGTATGTCGATTTTTGAAAATCATCGCTAGCTATGCACTACAATTTTATTACTCCAGCTTTAAAACTGTGGGAGATTTTTCTTTACTGATTCACTTTTTCGTACTCTGGCACTGTTGAATATATATTGTAAGTTAGCACTTAAAGTGGCAGAAAAGCAGTACTCAGACAAATGGACAGAATTACGGACATAACACAAATAAAAACTGGTTTGAGATATAGATTACAAATGCGTTTTTACGGCCTATTTCAGTAGACTCTTCCTATCCTTTATAATCGTTTAATTAAGGACTAATTGCCTATTTATCGGATTAATAGTTTAGTTACACAACCCAAATAAAACATTTTTGGTAGCCTTCATTTACGAGCTTAAAAATCAATAGAGCTAAAACTCAACGAGCTTATAAGAGGCAGAGATAAGATAATTTGCATACACACTCGTATCAATAATGTGTAAATTCCCAGAGGCTACATTTGGGTAGGACCGGGATTAGCTCGGAGCAGTCAAACAGTTTTAGGTTTATTTGTTTCAGTTATTTGTTTCTCCGCATCCAATTTGGCAGTACTTTAAAAAGTTGCAATTAAGGCCATGGCAGGAATGCAGCACTTTTCACTGTCTGTCGGACCGTGTCCAATATTAAAAATTTACATATATGGTTGTATAACCAGCATGGTGGTGTCCATTGGATGTTACTGCCAGAGAAACGACTGTGAATATTATTACTTTCACGTGGTGCAAGAGTGTGCATTTAATGTGTTTGGGCAATGTAAAAGTCACCTCAGTCACCTTTTTTAAGAAATGTTATTAAAATAACGCTGTCTAATTTGCACGTTCAGAAGGACCACACTTGGCGTATACGTGTTGGGCAATATAAAGACTGAGGTGACTTTTAAAATTTTTGAGAAATGTTATTAAAATAGCGCTCTGAAAATTGCAAAAGCAAAAAACAAAAACAATTCATTAACGGTGGATTTTTTCTGTCATTTTATTTTATGCCTCTCGCTGTCGGCAATGAAATTTATGAGCCGCTTATAATGGATTTAATATTTATGACGAGAATTGCTACAACGAATTGGCCGATTTTTTTAATGCCTGTCGCGCCAAACGTACAAACATATCTTCAAAATTAAGTTTACTTATTTAGTTTATATTTTTTATATCTTTCTTGGCCCACAAAAATAAATTTATTTTTTCGGCTTACAAGTTTAATGTTGCTGCATAAAACTTGGTCATAAAGTTGAAAGCACATTAATTGAAAGGACATGGATTTACGTGGAAGCAGCTGTTGGCTTCGCAACTATTCAGTGAATGCATTTTCCAGAAGCTCTATTGAACTAGGGAGTTTCACAAGTTTATGTGCGCACTTAATGACCCTGGAAGTGACTTGGACTAGATGAAAAAAAGACAAGTTGGATTTTGGGCGGATTTTGAATTCACGGGAAACACACATAATTATTGTAAAGATCATATCTAAACTGATTTAATTAGATTTCCTGCAATGTTATGACGCGTAAAGGTCGATAGTTTTTATTTGTTGAATGAGAAGAACTTTCGCACATTCACATTCTTAGATAAGGGTAAAATTAAAGATATAATTAAACTAAATTCTTTGTCGGTGGCAGGTATTGTTATGCAACATAGACTATTAAGAAATTCGTATATAAATAAATATAAATAAATTTAAAATTAATAATATATATTTATACATATAAATCAGCTGGAATATGTAATATAATATAATATATCCCTGCTAAAAGCCCGGTAATTCACTTTTTTGTACGCTGTAAAATAACAAAGTCTTTTTAGACATACATATGTATATAACGGTCTACTACACACAGTTACGTAGTTAATACGTTGTTGTGGGTTATTGATTTAGACGCTGTTTGCATTGATCCGCTAACTGCTTCTGTACGTGCAAACCTATTTCCAAGAAATTGACTTTCAAATCGAAACGCAATATTCATCATACCATACACAACACTTTCGAGTGGCTTCTGTCTGGAATGCTAATCGAATATTTGCACAGCAGTTGGTAAGCAGCAACCAGAGGAATGTAAACCAACTCACTACGCAAATATATAAATCTGTTAAAATTTCTATCAGCTGGTTTATTTGAACCCTAGGGAACGTTTTGAAAATTTATACAAATTAAGCCAAAACGTTAAATAGCCACAAAGTGTTCGCAAGCACAGCTCTAAATGGCAAACAAATTTTCATTTTGTGCTTCTATGGTAGATTTTTATCTAAAAGTGTACTTTACGGTTTGCATGTTTTTCTACAAAGTGCTACAGTAACATGCAAGGCTTTGGGATTCAGAATGCCAAACATTGAAAAAGTTTTTAGCCCCAAATGGTGCACAACCGCCAGGATAATATTACTGTTTACCCCGTGTAAACTTTGTCAATTTTTTTAACTTATATATACATATGTACATATATAACGCGTCCATTCATTGCTAATGCTCTTTACACGAGACTCATCTGCGTCACGTTAACTTTTGTTAAGTCCGCGTGCGGAAAGGACAATTATGGCCAAATAGAACCTTCCACACGCCATTTAAAAAAGGTCACCATCCATGCAGACAGCCGAGATTTGCAACATTTCAGGCAACAGTGGCACCGACTCGAGATGTTGATAAGTGGCAAATATGTCAAACTCTATGCAAATTATTGTCAGTGATGTGACAAGATACATACTACATGCCTGATTATATTAAGTTTCTTTGCAACTGAGAGTGAGTCACGTTTTCTTATATGGTGTTAGTAGGAAAACATATTAAGAAGACTAAAAATATAATGAAAATATGAAAATGCTTATATTAAGCTTATAAGCAAGAACACTTCTGCACAATAATATTATCACTATATTAGTTTAGTTTATTTTTCTTATGTATATTAGTTTTATTATAATATTAATAAGTAAGTTCAATAAGTAAGTTCAATAAATTCTACTTGGAAAAATATTTGCTGATAATAAAAGACACAGTATCTCACATTCTTATCCCTATTTGCCTAGCCTTCACTAATATTTTTGCCTCAATAGGTATCGCTTCGCAGCATGGGAGGCAGGACGCCACCAGCTTGCTTTTAATGTCTTCATCTTATTTGCTATGTTTCCCGCTCGATATCAATTTTAATAAATGCTTAAAGTTTACAACTTTACCTCAAATTGCCCAACCGGCTGGCAGCTCGCACAAGTGCAGCCCTACCAATAAAGTGCCTTGAAATTAGAAAAAAAAAAATAAATTGCATATACATATACATACATACATACATATACATTACATGGTATGTGTGTGGCAGCCGAAGCCACAGAGTTGCTTCGAAAATTGGCCCAGTTGAGTTGAGTGCTCAAAAAGAACATAAAATCGCTTGTAAAGTTGAAATAATTTAATTTTTGCTCCCTGCTTGGGGTTATATATGTATATATATATATATATATTATGACGTTCTCAACATAAATTAACCATTTAAAATGCTTCACAATAAAACTGAGCACCTCAGCGCAGGAGGATGGCTTCAACGATATAGACCCGAAATGTTTTCTTTGACACGCAATTTCTGTTCCATTTCTCTTTGTAATTTCAAAAGCTGCTGGCAGCCAAGTCGTAAACTTTGTGTGACAAATTGCTAGCTTAGCAGACACTAAAGCTCCATCGGAGTCAAACAAACAAACAGAAGCGACGATTGTAAGCCGTATCAAAAACAGAGTAAAATGTCCGTATGATGGGGTTCGACTGGAAAATACCCGACTTTTGGTTGTGCACTTAGAATATCATAAACAGAAACAGTGACTTTATAAAATATATATTTATATGTATACATCAATGATGATGTACCAATAGCTTTGTTCATCAGCTTAACAGTTTAATTGATGTCTGTAAATTTAAAAAAAAAAACCAAACTTTTGCTGAGCTACAAGCAACTAAAACTACAAGCAAAAGCCAATCAGCTGATTGTATTTTCTTCTAACGATTTATATGAACTCTTAATTAATTACAGCACATTGAAGCCCTATTCTAAAAGAAAAAATAGTTAATTGCATTTGCAAGTAAAGGCATCAAATATATTGTTTTTTGCTACTGAATTTGAAGTGTTTATGTTTGTGATATAAAAATGCAAAAGTACAACTGAATCGTTAAGTACATGGATTTTCCTGTAAACATTCAATTTGCGAACTTAACATACTCTTTTATCATCGGAGTCTGGGTATTTATTCATACATTAATGCAACCAGAAACATGTTCGTAGCCTGCCCCTCCTCCATAGACGCTCCTAATGAAGGCCTTTGCTTTTATTTCTTTTGCAACATAAGCGGCTTAATTGCTCGCCTTTTGATGGGCGACTCGTAAAAAGGACGATGTACCTCGAAGTCTTGTGTCGTTCATCAAATGAAAATCCATCCAGAGAAAAGTCTCACATGTCCTTATATGCTCACTCATCACATTTTAATGTGAATCCTAGCATTCGAATCTCTGTCAAATTTTCTAAAAGACATTAATTGAATACCCGTCTGCTGTCAACTTCGTTTCTGTAGTATAAATTGAAAGGCAAGCAATTCATTTGATTGCGGCTTCCACAAGTGCGAAAACAAACAAGCAAAAATGTTAAAACCAATATTGCCCGACTTAGAGTTGCTACATGCTTACTACTCATATGAGGGAAATCTATCATTAATTTCTTCGTACATATATAAGCAATTAACAACATAGAAACAGTAATTTTTCTTAAGTTTTAGCCTAATTCGTTGTTCTTTAAATATAAGTTACCTCGAAAAATTTTATTATTGAATATTTCCGATTTTGATGATTGCTAAAACAATCATCATTGAAGTTTTGGAGTAACATCATTTTTGACAGGGTATAAATTTATAAAAGATTTTGTGAGCAAGACACGAACGACCTCAGTTCGCTTTGGAAACGTGCCAGTATTTTTGTGTGCTGATAATAATAAGTCACGCACTTGGAATGTTTGCCCCGGGTTAGGACCAAATTCATTGTAGTACAAAAGAGAGAATCAATTTTTCAAACTTCATTTGGTCAATCCTAATAAATTTGATGACAAATTAAATTTTTAAATGCTTCAATTGTTTTTATTCCAAATGGTTTACAATATTATCTATCGTTGGAGCTATAAAATCCCAGTCATTCTCGCTATTCGTGACAGAATTTATAAACAATAGTAGAGCCATTCTGAAATTGATTTAATCAAATATAATCATTAAATTAAGCATTGTCAAAAGAATTGAGAAGAAAATTGTAACTGGATTTGATTTAAACAATGATTACTTTGTTATTTAAATTACATTTTAATTGTTACTTTTGACTTTGGTTTTTTTTAATTTTACATTCACATCAGCCGTTTAAAAGAATTGAACCGTTACGTTTTATAATTACTAAATGAACAGGCTTCATTTATTGAAAGGGTTCGGCTTCATTAGCTGGAATTAAAACAGAAATTCTAAATCACTTATGCATCATGTAAAAATCAATTTCCCCCCTTAATTGTATACTAAATGAGGCGTTAAAAGTAGTCAAGAAAAAAAAGGATTAAATTGCCAGGGGCTTTGCAGATTTTTTTCACTTTGTTCCGCAGTGTCAAATCTCTTACTTAATTATCAAATTGTTTAAAGAAGTGTACTCAAGGCAAACTGTTGAGTTAAAAGAAATACAAACCTGAATGAATGGGTATATCTTGGAACATCGAAAATTGAATACCCTAGCATACCTAGAATACCCTTCAACTTGTTAAACTCTATCAATTAAATCTACCTATATTTCTATCTACGATTATCCTATTTATTTAAATAAATATTTAAATTTATTTAAATTTAAATAAATAAAATAAAACAACTTAGACTCTAATTATATTAAATTTCTTGATAAAATAATAGTCTTTGCCCTTGTACATCAGCAACCACAAACTACGTTTACATACTGAGTATAAATTTAGTAAGCTCTTTTTCCTAGCCCAAAACAACAAAAAGGATATCCTTTGTCTAATTAGTTGTATCAAAGGTTTAAAATAACAAAGGACAACTGCTAAATTGCTGGCTTAAAACTAAGAGCATATTGTTGCCTAAACGTAACATCTTTTATTTCTAATTAGTCTGATGAAAGAAATTACGCAATGCAGACTAAAATAGAATGTGGAAAGTAAGGAAGAGCAGAGAAATCAAATTGAATTCAACAAGGTAATCCATTAGAAATTGCTGTTTACCGGGATACAATTTTAATTAAGTTAAACAGTTTAGTAAGTTATAATAGTTGGCTCTAAAGTATATTTTCGAACAACATAATTCCTACTGTAACTTAATAACATTTCAATAAAAATATTATTAAAAAACTATATCTTAAGATTTCCCTATATAATTCTAAAGAATTGAAACAAAGTTTTAACTAGTTAAGATAACTATGAAGTTAAATAACTTCCTGTAAGTATATTTATTTCGGCCATTGTTTTGACTATAGTACGTTTACCACACTGGACAACTAAATACTTACTTGGACACTTAAGCCAAAAATAATTTGGCAGTAGGCGAACCATTGATGCGCTTTACAGATACCTCGTTAGTGCTTTCCACTACTTTCCATGAAATGCCAGATCGATATCGCAAGTTCGCATAAATTGATGAAACTGCTTAATGGACTGCCAAATGGGCCAGAAGGAAACCTTTTGTACTTTGGTTGTTTCACTTGAACTTTCATTGGCAATGCTAAAATTTTATTGAAACGGCGGTAATGTTTTGGAAAACGCATAAACGAAAGAGAAATAAACGTGGAACCGCAAATACAGACTGTAGGGGAAATTTCCGAGCTGTCCACGTTTTCTTTGCTAGTATGTGATGCTAACGACAGTTGGCCAAAAACCGCACGGCAACCTTGAGACTCGTATAACCGAAACGACCGTTAACTAAGGCTTCAGTTTTTCACAAGCTTGAAAATACTTGAATGATTGACATCTAACTTGACAACGAGTTGACAAGTCAAAAGGCTTTGTGCTACAATTTGATTACTGCTTACAAGTTCAAGTGTATTAAAGAACTAGGCAATAAGTTGATGTGGCATCAACAGAATCCAATACAGACAAGTAAGAGTCCTGTACTCGAGTGGTCTTGACTACAATATACCCTGAACCCAGCTGTTAAATATTTAATAGTATTATTGACAAATTTACCTTTAAAAAGTTTTGTGAGCTGGTCTGCAAATGCACTCTTCTCACAGGGTGTGCAGAGTGAAACTAGAGCATCGCTTATTTTTTATGAGAATATATTTCCGACTATAACTTGGGTGTTTCTTATCCGTACTCGATAAAATTGATGGGCAGTTGATCATATACATATTATGTATTAATAAGAATACTCTGCCTTTAAAATTGTGTAATTTATTGCTATCGGAAATCGAAATGTATCGATATTCGACAAACGGAGGCATTTTTAATGGCTTCAGGGTATCAATAGACAAGAAATTTCTAAGAGATAACAAATATTGATTCTCGATAAGTGAATATGATGCTAAGTTACATTGCTAAAGTGCCCAGTGCTCGACTAGCACACATCCTGTAACCATTTATTTAAATGCGTCGTTTATTTTATATATACATGCTCCGTTTTATTACTTTGATTCTCTAAGATGAACTCGCGCAGACAGACAAGTTTAGACAAATTCAGCTGCATGTGATGTTTAATGTTTAATATGCAGTACACGTACAGTTACCATCTATTGTGTATAGGGTACCAGAATACTGACACAATATTTCAAATGTTTGGTTGAGATTTAAATTATATTTAAAGCTTTCTGACAGCACAAAACAACAGTATATTGGCTTCGTTATCTTATTATAGCTACAACAATCACGACAATAGCAACAGCAACGAGAGAAAAACGCAAACAATCTACAATTGACGTCAAACGCTACATTTATATGTAAATTTCTAGGATGTTTAGATCAGCTTTGATGTATTTTTAGGTCTCATTAGTGAAGACCTATATTTGCTTGCGAAGTTAAGACTTGTCTCTATGTATTTATCTTGGGCTATGTCAAATATAGCCATTTCTTGGGTAATAATGTAATTGCTTAATCGTGTTAAAAATAAATACGTAACACAACTTTGGTTATTTTTTATATTAGTAAATATTGCATTTACCTATATGCCTATATTTTAATAAATAAATAAATGTCACTTCATTTGCACATTTTTCAGTTGAATTGCCCATTCATATTTGCATACGGAGAACTTACAAATAATTTGCATAATTATGCGGAAGTGGAAAAATAAATTTCACGAATATTTATGCATTTGTGTCAATAACCTATTTTGTAACCTATTTTTTTTAGCCGATGCTATGAAGCACGATTTAATTAAGAAAATGGCAATAAAAAATACCAGCTCTCCAAACTACACAATAGCGCTACGTGTTAAACAGGAGCTCCTAATTGAAATTCTATGACAGCTCCTAGCCTTTACACAGTTAGTTAAACAAGCATAGGACAGGAATTTTTATGGTATGGAAGCTAAATAATTCCTATGTGTTTAATGCTGCAGGTCGTTTGACAGCAAACCAAACCCAGTCACGCCTCTTTCCTTTTCGCGTTAATGGTCTGCACGTCGCAATTGCAAATAACATGGTAAATTCATCAAATTTTATTTTTCCTACCCCTTCGGTTTAGTGGCATCTTTCTTGGCAATGGCGCATCTTCGCAATTGCGCGCCATATTAGTAAGTCGCAAATCCAAAAATGTTGTCGAACAGGTTTTAAAGTTACTGACAAATGGTTGAACATTAAAATCATTATTAAATGCTAAATGATATATGAAACATACAAGAGTATATATGCAAAATACATTTGAAAATATGTATTTGTTTTATTAGTACAAATCGACGAGCAAAATCAGTGTTTTGTTTTCTCGCAGTGATTTTACTAAGGTAAAAACTTTATAAAACTACAGCTTAAAGCTTTTTCAGCACTCAGTCAGAGGCTCAATCCTGCAAAGGGTCACCAGTGCATAGTCACTAGTCATAGTGAATCAATAAATCATGATAAATGACTGCCCCGAGAGGTCAGTGGAAAAAGTGGTTTTCCTTTGTTTTTGTGGTTTATGCCAACTGCTGTGTAACTATTTACACACATAGAGAACAAAAGTAATAAGGCCTACTCCAAACGTAAAACTGGCAGTAAAAGTATTTTCTTAAAATGTATCATATTAAAGGCCACCAATCGTAAAACTGTGTTCAGATTTAAAGCAAAAGCGGCTCTCAAGTTATTCACCTTAAATGGGACACCGACATGCCCAACAGCTTATAAATAAATAATATGCTCAGGGACCGCTCTTAAAATCAAATTGACTGGAAAAAGGTGGACGACAATGGCAAAGTGGCTGTGCAAATGTTTGGACATTGGTCAAAATCGTTTATTTGCTTGATTTGTGTAATATTTTATGCACCGACTCGCACCGCTTCCTCTTATCCTCTTCCATGTTGGTCACATCTGTACAAACACCCACTTGCCTTTCCCTCCATTCATTTTGTCTGGCACTTGATCTAATTAAAGGTACGTGCTCATTACCTATATTATGTGTTTCCCAAACTTGTCCACGTGTATTTATACTTGTCAAATTTGTTTAGCAACCTGTACAATTTCCATTTTGTCATGGTAATTCCATTGTTGTATTGTTCTGTTGGTCTTACATTAAATTCATCACATCCCATTAAATACGAATTTCATATTCCATTACACAGATTTAATGCGTAATTTAAAATCATAGTATGAAAATTATTTCTGCTTTTCCATTCCTCGTTTGCTTAATAAGTATTTCCTTATTATTATATCTACTGGATTTTACTATTTGTTTAGCTATTCGCATAAACTCTTTAAATTTCAACTTTCATCCAGCTTACATTTTGGTTTTGTTTCAAAACATTTATATTCAGCTTTTTCGTTTTTATTGTGAGTGAACATGAAGTCCAGCAAACGTAATTTTACGTGTTTTTTACGTGTTGTCCAAGTTCAGTCAGTTTTTAGGAGGTAGTTTCGACCCAGTCCAGCAGACTATTCCATATAAGTAGTTTAAATTGTCTGTCCCTACGTATCTCTAAAAATGAAGAACGTAGACATAATATTCATTAAGTCATCGTAATCGTATAACATATTTGTTATTCACAAAATGTTTTGTTTAAAAATCTTAAAACCTTTCCTTTATTCTATTTATTGTTTTCAATATGCAGTTTTCAACGATTTCTTTAAGTAAAATATTTCAGCAATTCAAATTCAATATCATAATTTAAAGGCACGTTTGAATAACAATTTTATCATTTTCTACTCTTGGCAAATTGATTACATGGTATATCCTAGTTGAGCCCTCTCTTTACTTGAGCTCGCTTATATGTACCTTTTCCAGCGTCCTTAATATGTACACGTCAAAAAAGGAAGTGCATGCAACTGATAGTTGGTGTTGGTATAGTACCATGTTGTGTTTTGCAAATTTTTGTTTGTCTGCACTAGACGTGTCTACCATTCAACTGACATACAGCAGGTGCAATTTTGAGTACTACAAAAATGTATGCACCCAAAACGGCTTTAAGGTCGAAAAGATTTAAGAGTACTGTCCGTGGCCTGGACTCGAACCAATTAATCAGAAAGAGTCAGTTGAAACGGGAAGAGCACAAAAGGCAAGAGTAAACAGAAATTTATTCACTGTCCGTCGCACTTATCAAGTCGCATATCGGGATACAAAGGACATTGCAGTGGTCGACGGGCAAGTTGCAGCCAAGCGTGTAAACTGGTTAAACAAGCACAAAATGTGCACAAACAATGGAGCCGGAGATAAAAAAATAATTTCAAAGTTTGCTTTTAGTAGAATTTTTTTAAATTTATTTTTTCTTGTTTTTTTGCCTTACTTAGCTGATTTATTTCAGTTCTTCTACCGTTAGACTTTGTTCAAACATTTAATTGAATTTAAGCCCAGCTGCTTCGCAGCAGCTGAAATGACAGTCGTTTGGTTAACTCAGATAATGATAAGACGAGTACGCAACTGAGCTTGACAACTTGATAATCTTGTGCGGGGAAAGCCGCCATGCGACAGCATGTAGCATCATTTGATGAAACATAAAAAATTGTCAAATGCCTCTGACAGCTGTCAACGGCGTTGCCCAGGATTAAACTCTGCGCTACGTTAAACGAGTCACTGCACAAGGGCAAAAGACGCATTGCGCATACGTCACGTGGTTCGCTCAGACAAGAGAAATGCGCATTTTAATACTGAATAGTGCAAGTGCTTCTCGATTGTTTTGGCTTATCTACACACAGCCAGTATTTGAGACGTGTCCACAACGCCGACAATTCCAAATCAAAACAGTGAGAGAACAAATCTCTTACGTTTTCAAACACAAACAAGGTGCAAGCATTTTTTAAATTCAATTACATAATATTGTAATAATACCCAAAACATAAATAGTACAATATATGACAAAGACATGTTTTAGAATATATATTTTTAAAAATACTACGTTTTTTGAAAAATTTCAGAATTTATTATGATTTGGTCGTATTAAAGGATAAATTGTTTATAATCTGGATCAGCATTAGTAACAGGGTCAATATACATATAAAAAACTATTGTTGTTTGATAGCCTATACTTATCCTTGCTACGCGTGTATAAATGCTGATATCTATATAAATTGGAAATATGTAAGAAGTAACTTGTGAAAATATTGTTTTTCTTTCAGTGTATGCTCCTGCATTGTCTACCAATCTGCTCAGTTTATGCAAAGACATGTAGCAACAGCTTGATTGCCAACTGAGCTTATCAATAATAGAACAAATATCATCACAAAAAGATATGCAACTAATGCCTTTCAGCTAAGCTTAAACTCGTATACTTTCTTTCCTTGTGAGTTATACATATATTATGCAAATAGTCTTTGCCATTCTTCAATAAGTAAAACCAAATGCTTATTTTCCACAAGAATTTGCCTTTATGTTGCTCTAAATATAAATTCTTAAGTTCAATGGTTCAAAAATGGTGTCTGCCACACAACAGAAAAGACTATAAAAAATAAGTTCAGACCTTCAGCAAATTAGCTCATATATCATCTACGATTATGACCATTAAATTGAGGCAATTACCAACACTTTTTGACCAAAAACGTTGCCTTTATACGCAATATATGTGTGTCAGTGTGGCCACCCGCTGAACTTTTATGGGCGTATCCCTATTCAGAATATTCCAAATAAAAACAGTTACCGCTGTGAAGGAAATGCTATATATTTTTGGGCGAATATTTCGTAAGGGGATGGAAACCTTTGAGCCTTCGACTTTCGATGGGGACCAGCAGGACCAGTAACAACAGAATCATAAGCATTGACAGGACAATGTCCTGATAAGCTTTAGGCACTTGTCTGGTCATTCATTAGGCCATGGCTAAAACACACAACTAAATAGGTATTGCCAAGCGTCTCCAAATGTCAACAGCGACATTAGGCAATGAATCGAGAGCACACATAAAAAGGGTCCCTCAGCCAGATGTGTTTATCTTGGCTCAGTCTGCTACAATCTGTGTCCAGCAATTCTTAATTAAATCTCAAAAAAAAAAAAACATGTTCATTTCACTTTCGCTCTCTCTGGCAAATTAATATTTAACACTGGTTTTTGTGGCCAGGCCGAAAACAATTTGTTAGCGTCTAATATGGACGGCCATTAGGAGCTATATTTAGCAAGCTGTCCGGGGGGAATCCTGTGGGAAATAGCTAGCAAATAGCTTGTTCCTACACAGTGCTGTTCGCATAAAATGTTCGAGAAGGGATTGCATGTAAGTTGACATTAAGTTGAGCCCTTCAACTTGCTGCTAAACTTGTTGGATGTCTTTTTTTTATCAGGCTACGGCCCAACAGCTGTGCCTGCGTAGTTATGTTTATGTACATATTAATGTTTAAGTAACTTAAAGTTTTGAACAATATTTTGCTATGGCAGAATCGACTTGTTAACAAGTTACGAGCTTGTCACATTCAATAGATATGAATATTAATTTCTGTATTTCTTATATTTTCTGATATAAATTGTAGCAAAAGTATAAGTTCTAGCTATAATTTAGGTAAACAATATAAAAATGGTTAGCCGCCAATTGGATAACAATCCGATATATAAAATAATTACGATACTCTTAGCATCGACATCAAATGGGATTTTCTACATAAGCCATCCAAAGCTATACATCAGCGAAAATAAAATCCTGATTATTCCCTTGCGAGCATTCCCGGAGTGTATTTTACACCCACCTCACTCAGTTGCTTAGCTGCCTACATCAATAGCGACAATGAGAAATTACCGCCGAAGGCAAAGTGGCTTTTTTATTTCTTCTACTAGGCAGGCAGAGAGAAATGAAATACACAAAGTCGCTTAAGCCGCACAACAGGCAACATTTTCATTTGTCAACTCGCACCTGGAGGTTCAGGATGATGACTGCTAGATGCTGCTCAACCTTGACAACAGCTGATTAAGCACATTTATCAAATAACGACTCACACACCAGCCATCATTCTGCCATTGCATTAAGAAGTTTCTTAAGGCTCCCAGATTCTCAACATCCATCCAACATATTACATCCAATCCAATGACAAGCAGCTGTGAGCTGTCACCCATTTTATTGGATCGCACTTGCCACAGTTGAAGTCAATATTTATATTGTTGTTTACAATTCGAGCTCAGAGCTTTACTTAGTGTCCGAGACAGTGGTGTAAATTAAGGCAACAGTTGCGGATTGTGTGTGCTTAAGAAATTGTAAGTTTGAAAAGTTTGCGCTCATCAAATCGTTAAAGCAAAGAGATAATCGTTAAAGTTGTAATTGCATGACCGTAGTTTTGAAATTGTTTTGCAGAAGGACAATGTGTTTCCTGATTTATTTGTAATTCAAGAAGATCAATAATTTTGAATTCGAATGATATCGATTGGTATTCAAAAACTTTCAAAAACGTTTTTTATTATCATTTTTGATAACAAGTTAAACTTAATTTAATTTATTACATTAAGGCAAAAACGTTGAACTGACTTGTTTTTTTACTGAACTCTTCACAAAATGGCTAAGCGACTTGAGGCAGATTTGTATAAGAAATATTTGATATTTCCCAAGGGAAAAGGTATATATCTTAACCTCATCTCAACTACATAAGTCGTCGTCTGACACCACAGCAGAAAGAACATGAAACTTTCCCAACTGTCTACTTGGCCGTCATCAGAAATTCACTTTCACATTTATCAAATAGTTGGCAACTTTTTGCATTTCGACCTGGCGCACAACGAACGCTAGACAACTGAATGTAACGATGTAAAGCTGCTTACTTTTTACACGAATGCTGTCTCTAAGGATTTCTGAAAAGTCGTCCTTCACTTTGCTCTTGACTTGTAACAATTTTGTTGCTTTGACAGCCCAAAACAAACTTCAAATGATTAATCTGAGCATTTGTCGTACAAATTGTTGGCAATTTTTTCAATCAGTGTTCGGATCGTTGTACACATATTTGTTATATGTCTACGCGTATCACGAAATTCCATTGAATACAAATTGATGTCATGACTGATTTAATTTTAATTTTTACATACATATACATATGTACATATCTTCTATCTACATGTCTGCCATCATCATTGCATATGATAATTGGATGCAAAAAATGTTTTAATCGGCCTGTTTGAGTTTCATCTGTTTGAAAAAAAAAAAAATAATATACATATATCTTGAGAATTTAACTGGGCTAAACGCTGTAATGTACTCTGTTCGCACAACAAACAAAAAATGTTTGTGTGTTGATAAAATGCATTTATGAATAAGCTTTTGCATGTGGTAAATACATTCCAAAGATGTTTGTTTCTGATTTTGTAGTCTACAATATCGGTGACAGACAGAAATACTAAAAATGTAGAAAATGCGTATATAAAAATTCCGCCCCTAAAAACAACACCCAAAAGCAAACAAGTCAACACATTCCAGAGAAAAAAAAAAATGAATACCAAAAAAAAAGAAAACCTACTGCAACAAATTACAGACAAGATTATAATTACATCCTGCACGTATCGATGATATTGTTTTTCTCTTATCAGACAACTGCTGCTTTCATTTTCAGTTATATGTAAGTTAAATACAGATAAGCTTATCTTAATGTAAATTGAGACATCACAATACATATGGAAAACTAATAAACTTATTTGCAGCATTCACGATAAAAAAAATGCAAAAAAACGCCTCCCATTAATCATTTTAATAAATTAGCATGTACATATATAATAAAAAGTCTATGAAGTATTCCACAAAATTTCATTTAAATTGTCGATTGCATGATTGAAAGAATACAGTTTAAAAGAGCTCTAGTTACTATTCAGTTCGTTTAGCTTGTGGATATGTGTATAAAAATGTTTCGGTGCTTATGCATCTGTTTGTTGATAATACGTCAAGTAATGAGCCAAGGTAATAGTATATTATAGAAAAGTTATAAATTTGAAATATACTTAACATATCATCAATACTTATACAGCTGATTGTGAGAACTTGTGGTTTAAATGTGCAAATAATACTGAAAATAATGATTTAGACTGCGAAGAAAGTAAAAACGAAGGCTGGATAAAACAAAGTGAGAAGTGCAATGGTACTCTGGACTGTGCAGACGGTAGCGATGAGTCCTTAGTGACCTGCAAAATTCATTCCGGAATACATCGTGACAATATATTTTACTGTGCCAGCGGAGGTGAAATTGAACAGAAAAAAGAAGACGATCAAAAAGCAGACTGTTGGGACAGATCCGATCTGTTGGCGCTTAAAGAAGCTGATCTTCAGGGAAAATGCAGGTTAGTATAGAATGTGATTGTAAAATTTTTGAAAGAAATTTGTAAACTGTATAATAAAATCAGTTCCAAGAAACAAATAACAATTAAACATCAAATTGATTTAAAATGTGTAGAAATTTAGTTTTTTAATTAAAAACAATTCGTATTTAAAATTTATTCAAAATAAAAATCTAAATTTCTTAGATTTGTTGTTGATCTGAATTTAGAATCGAATACTAACAAAAAATATATACCATATCTTCGGTGTTAACCACATTCTCTAAAAACAATTAAATTAAGAGAGTGGCGCTTTGAAGTGTAACGCTTGATGTACACAATTAAATAAATAGAATTTTATTTCATTGCACAAAGAATTTAGTAAACATAATTAAAAGTGCCTGTTATTCGATTCGATTCTAACTAAATTACTTTGGATAATTCCAGTGCAAATGAAATTGAATGCCTTCCAGACGAGTGTATTTCCCGGGACAATTGGTGCGACAACAAAATCGATTGCAGTAATGGCCGAGATGAGTCGATAGAGGCTTGCTATGAGGTATGCGGGGAAGGGCAATTTCAATGTGGCAACGGCTTTTGCATTGGAGAAGATAAGCTCTGTGATAATAATCCCGATTGTATAGATGGTGCTGACGAACTAATCAATGTGTGTTACGATACATCAAAGTACACTACATATGAGCACAAGTCCTATCAAAATTGTAGTGAGCCATCTCTCAAATATAGGAGCAAATCAGGCAAATTCAAACCAACATTTCATGAGGACACCAAATATCGTTTATACAACGGAACGAAATATGTGGATCCCAATCAGCCAGTGCATTTTATTTGTAAACCTGAGGAAACTATGATCGAAGGCAAGCCCTGGAACGTTTGCCAGCTCAATGGCGAATGGCGTTTCAAAGTGCCAAAATGCCAACTACAATATCACTAAATATTTCCTTCACTATGTATGTTAAACTGTATTTAACTTTCAGTAATAAAAACATTGTATGGCATTAATTAATAAATGAACAGCTTGTAAAAAAGATTTTTATTATATTCAATATTTTGACTGTTTTAATAAAAAAATAAATAAATATATTTAGATTTCTGTCCTCCGTCACAGCCGGATTTCTTAAAATAACGATTGCAACGTGATTCACATAAGTGGTAGAGTATTCTTAGTAATTTTTCTGTTCAGATAATGATTTATGTTTATAAATACAAAAATTCTTTTCTTATAGATGTATCTGAATTGAATATGTAATTGGTTAAAAAAAATAATGCTCTCGATCATTAAAGAATATTTTTATTAGTTTTTCGTTAAGCCGTATTAATCTGTATATATGTATGTATTTTGTTTGCTTTTCTTGGCTATTCATTTTTATGGAATTTACTTGTATAAATTATGTCTTTTAAATGTCGACCTCTCCTTATTATTCCCTTCCATTTCATTTTACATTGCATTGGTTTTGGTAGTTTACCCGTTGACAAAAACAAAGCACTCGCTGACGTATGCTGATTTATCCAAACTTTCGGACGGAAGTTTCATTTCTGTTTCCGTACGCATTTTTTTTTTTTTTTTTTCTTTGATTATGCAGCTATTTTTGGGACCAATTTGGTTTGTTCTTTTTGGTGTTCGAGGTTTTTTTATCAACTCATTTCTGCCTGAATACACAATATACAAATATACAATATACAAATATACAATATACAAAGAGAAACCACAGCTAGAACATATATAAATATTTTTTCGTCGTCCTTTTAGTGAAGTATTTTTGTTTATTCTACTTCTGTTCGCTTCACTGCTCACACTTGAAGAAATATTTGAAACCTCTTATTCTATTAATGTCTCGAGTTATGCTAATTTTTCTTTGTGAATTGTATATAATTCTCTTAGGAAGTATTCAAGATTTAAGCAGGCCTGTTGCATTTTGCAATTTTAAAGTACAGATTCTATTTTAATGGGACTTAGGCCTCATTTAATAGTCACAAATTAGATTTGTATATATATTTTTGCCTGATGTCAAACTCATACTTATATTATTTAAATTACTTTCTTTGAGTAATTGCCTTTTAGATAATTTTTTATTATTTACAAATTTTGTAAATAATTAGATTTAATGTATAATTTATTTATTTAAATTAATGTTCCGTTTACCCCTTCCAGCACCATATAGGTAACTACATGCAACATATAAAGGAACATTGTGGTTATAATTGTTGCAGACAGCATATATTCTTTGGACATCATATTAATTAAGCGGCGTTGCTGTATTAGGGTGCTGGCATAGAGTATCTGGGGTATCACGTACAATATAGTCCATATTTGAATTGCGATCACTAGAATCATTCGCATGCTCAATGAATGGACCAGTATGATCAGAAATATATAGACAACGATAAAGACAATTGTTGACACCAGCATAAAATTATAGCTGGGTAGAATGAATACAGGCAGAAATGCGCCCATAAGATACAAACAAAAATTAGTTCCAATAACGACAGAGACTACAATGACGGTATGGAACCGTTCCATTTTGGGCCAAACAGAGCTTGCAACGCACAACGTCATGGACTCCACGGCGACAAAGCCCAGCGTCCAGTTGATGGGAAACTTGTCCAACAACTCCATAAAGATCAATAAACACATGCACACCAGTGCGATCACCAGCCACATGAAGATCGGCATTGGCACACATTCGGTCATATCAACTACCCGGAAGGCTGTCAGTTGACCCAGTGCAATTAAAGTCATCACAGCAGCAACTATGTAGATCCTGGCTAGGCGATACTCATTGTTGCTCAATTCATTACTTTTTCTAGAATTCGCTGGTGCTGGCATATTAGCTGATTCTCTTTATTTTAAATACTATTTCGATTTTTGTTTATTTGAAAGAAACTGGATATTTTTAACGTGCTTATCAGCGTGTATCTGAAGCAAATAAAAAGTATGCAAATCTATAACATTTTTAATGACGTTTAGTTCTTGGCCAAGTACATTACTCAGTTCGCGAACATATTTTTGGGAACAAAGATTGTGCTAAAAACCTTAACTAAACATAGACAATTTTAGTCAATTTGACCTTAATATTTTGGTCTATTTACACAACAATTTGTACGAACAAATTTTTGTATTTTATTCAACCGTTTGTGTCACAATTTTGGGGAATGGGCATATCAAAGGGAGGGGTCTCTTTATTTCTCTTAGATACATTTGCACAACTTCCTAAAACCTCTTCACACATTGTCAACAGGCGTTACATATAAAAAGAATTCTTACCCCTGTTAACGATATATTTCCTAGTTAATGGGGCATTTTAAACAGCTTTGCATGTTGACAATCCAATGCCATGTGCTGGGCTCTCTTAGAGGGCGCTTACCTGACACCTTGACGTGGTTCCACATCCTGACAATCTTAGCCTACAAGCGAGCGACAGCTGGGCTGAATTTTAATTGGCTTTTAGCGGTAAAGCAAACACATGTTGAAACATCAACAAACACCGCAAAATGTCAAAAAGCTAAGAAATGATTTTACACCCAAACATTAAAAATTAAATTAAATATGCATGAGCAAGCAAATTGTACAATGTCACAAATGACTGTCCCAGAACACGGAATGGGGATTTTCAATTGAATCGAATCGAATTGAATCGAATAAAATCGAATAAATTAAGAAACCTTAACTGTATTTTTTTCTGAATGCAGTTCTTAGTATGTTTTATGTTTTTTTCCTCATACCAGCAAAATTGTTGATACATTGATTTTTTCGCTCAGAGCTTTCTGAATGTTTTTTTTAATGTATAATCAACATATTTTCCGTTGTTGTTATTATACATACGAATCGTAATCCCAGGTGTGTTTAGGTCTTATATTATTGAAACATTGTCATTTAAACAAAATATTCCATCAATGGGGATTTGTAAGTATGGCTTACGGATATTAGGCAATAAAAAATGTATTAATGTTATTCAAACTGATGGCAATATAAGCTTTGCATTCAAATTGCTATTGCTTGTCAATCAAAGAAAAGACGTCCACAATATCTCTTAGTACAAGCACAATAACAAATCACATTG
This sequence comes from Drosophila kambysellisi, assembly GCA_035042185.1. NCBI lineage: Eukaryota > Metazoa > Arthropoda > Insecta > Diptera > Drosophilidae > Drosophila > Drosophila kambysellisi. Next base: position 1,948,511 of record JAWNLS010000855.1, read on the forward strand.
TCAACAGCTAAATCGCTGAAGGAGATTTTTGTAGCTATATCGAGAAAATTATAATTTTCACAACCTAAGCTGATGGATTTTGGTGCTGTACGTAAATATGAGCAAAAAACTGAAAATCTGTCAATAGGGAAAAGCTATTGAAAATCCAACTGTTATCACTGTGCTCAAATATATTAACGTTTCAGATGTTCTTATGTCAATATTTTTCAAATAACAACATTTGAAAAAGACCAAGATAAATTTCAATTTTCAATGAAATCGTAATTAATATCTACAACTACAACGCTTTCACAATATTGATTAACTAACTTTTGTAAACAACGTTGCCTTGAAATTTTCCTTACATGTTGATCCGATTATAATGAACATAATTGCATAATGAGCAGTTTTGAGGCAGACAAATACTAGTAATAACCTTATAAAAAGGTAACTATGACGTAAACTAGCTTTTATCAAACTAATGAAAAGAACACATGAACCTTTTGACAACTGTGATAATTGTGAGCTGCTTCCTATTTTAAATATTTATTTGATTTGCCATTTTATTACTTACATTAATTGCCTTAGATTCTATTGCCAATTCAATTATGAGTAAATGATAAATTGACAATTTGTAGTATCATTATAAATAAAATGTGTGCTCAATGTGAACATTCATCTTCTTTATCGTTTCTTGGATAATGAGTATAAGAAATATATCTCAGATCATTATAATGGCACATATTCAATGACAAATTTGAGGTGACTTGAAACAATTTGTTATTTTGCGTAACGAGTATGAGTAATTTATATCCCACACGTCACCTCGTAAATTATGCATATTTGGGAGGTGCTTAGAGTTGAGAGCATGTCAAAGTAGCTGTCTATTTAAGTGCAATTGCCTAAGTACCAAAATAAATCGTATTATATTTGGAAAGGGCACCAGAAAGGAGCATGGGGGTAACAAATATGCTCTTAGCTGACTAAAAATACTTTGGCTTAAGAGTTTCAATACCTTGACCTTAGATTGCTTTAAAAAAATAATAAAAAAAAAATAAAAAAAAGCGTCACTTCCACGTCACGTATCCGCAGCGTTAACCGCGCTGATGCAGCAACGTGACACGCAATTGAACAAATAAATCGGTGAGCTAATAAATTTTAAGCTACGTCTCAGAAGGAGCCAAAAATTCGAACAATACTCGTAATACCATAAATGCCAGCAAAACATTAAGAAGGCGAAAGTGAATAGTCAGCTGAAAGGAGCTGACTCAAATTGTGTACGTGGTGGGAAGGAGAGGGATTGCCTGTGAGACGACCCCTCCAAACCTCTTCCCCACAAAGTAACTTACGAGTATTTGCGACACTTCCTGTCTTTCAATTCAATTCCATGAGGACAATACGTGTTTTTCCAGGCTGTGTGTGTAATTTTTTGCCTTGAACATTTTTTAAATTGCGCGTCGCTGCTTGCGTTTTAATATATTGAATTTTATTATTAAGGACCATTGGCAGCACCTGTTCTTCCGTTCTCTTGTGGGTCGGCTATCCGTCATTAATTCCACGTAATGTTATGACCCATGAAATTTAATAATTAATTTATCAAGCCATTAGTTGAAGACATGAATTCATTTTGTACATTTATTACGTGATTTTAACATACTAAAATTTAAAAAAAAAAACCCTAAGAGGAGTGATTAAAAACGCCACCAATCATCTTTCACTCACCATCTAAAATCAATTCAAATTAATTTTTCTCTTTGGTTAACTTTATGTGAAAATTCAGTTCGCTCTCATTTAAAATAAATTTAAGCCGTAAAGCTTCCCATAATAACTGTTGATATCTCTGTTTTGTACATATTTACATATTTATGTAAAGTTCATTTAGCTCACATCGTTGGTTTCGCGTTTGTAATAAAGTTACATGATTATTTAATTAATTATAAGTGCTCATGTGCAGGCATACATGAAAATATTATTACAGTATTTCGTAATCAAATTCGGACCAATTATTTCACTAACATTGACAAATGGTTTAACTTATGATTTTCTATTAAATACCAAAAAATAGTGTCTACAAGTACATAATTCGAGTGCGATGAGTTTGGTAATAAAATACAAGTACTTATAATCTTTAATAAAAATAAAAAAATGAGTAGAGCTGAATAGAAAAGAAATGTATAATGCGGATTACGAAATAATACCTTCAAGGACCTTCGTAATAATAACTTTTAAGTATACTGATCTGATTATGGAATAAACATTAATTATTAGTTATAAATACTTTTGGTATGCAAACCGTAAGATTGGCATTCAATTCCAATCAACATCAACAAATATTTTTATATGTTGTTACCTACCAAAAGTGTGCTTCGAAAGTTTTCTAAGACATTACATGTACATTAACCATTTTATGTTTCTACACAAAAGTTTTTCTTTTGGGTCGAATTTTATTAATGTTTTTTCTTCTGGCCGTTTCTTTCGCACGCTATTACATTTGGCCAAGGGACAAACAGAACTTGTCCCCAGTTGGATGCCCACCAACACAAAAGGATTACAGACGAAGTACTTCCAAGAAATATCAGGTTATGCTGGTCAACGAAAAACAATGGCGACAACCTGATTGTAAACATGAGAAACCACAGCCTTCGGTAAACAATAAAGCGCACAGAAATAATGGCTAGGAAAAAGCTGAACCCATTTTAAAGTGCTTTTTATTTTAATTCTCTTTATTTTATTTCCTTACTGTTTGCTGGAAAACATCTGCAGCATAATATGTTCAACAGAGCTTGAATAAAATTTCTTTAACCAATGCTCCTTGTTGACAAGATGCCAAAGAAAACAACAAAACAGACGACTAGAGTAGTATTCGTAGTTTGTTATTACCACATTTTGCACCCCTTTTTAGTTCTCGAAAGGCTTCTGTTAGTTTCTCGACTGAGTGATCTACGTATTTACCTCTTTAAAGAGCAACTAAAAATGATTTAAATCAACTATCGAAACTGAATTATGAAGAACATTTTTTAAATACACAATTAAATAGAATTCTTAGTGCCATTTACATTTATTCGCACAATTTAAAAACACCCTTTATGCCACATGATACACACAGGGTATAAATTTATATTTATTCTGACCACAACTTCAATGGTCTTAATTTTTGTATACATTCGGCTTGATTTCACTCAGATTTCTGGTGAAATGGATTGTTGTTTCTAACGGGCAGCAAGAAGCTAACATTCAGTACAATTTAAAAATAGACATTAATTTTGTGTAATATTAAACTTAACTTATTTAAATAATTGATATTGTATTGTTCTCAATGTGTTTTAATGGCACTCAACTAAATACAGTTGACTAGACTATTCAATATTGTGCCTAATAAATAAAGTTTTCAGAAGAGCATTGCAATTAAATCCGCTTAAATTATATGAGAAAGCGAGACAGAGAGAAAATCAAATTATTGAATTACTGCAAGTCAGATTGTGTTATATTTTATTTAGTAAGAGCAATTGAATTTCTTATTTTAATTGAAAGTGAAAATTAGAATGATTATTTTCTCTGAATAAATTCACTATTTAAATACGTTTATTGAAGAATTTTTCTTAAATGAATTAACCAATTCTAATCCCTTCAATTAAATAAAGAAATTGTCAATTTTAAAAGATGAATTGCATGAATTGAATATAATTTAAAAGCTTAAATCATATAAATGAGTGGAAAAAAAAAACTTAACAAACAATAACACTGATTGTGCATCTCGATTGTGTATTATAAACAACATCCGCAGACAAACAAAAAGAGCTCAATTTACATGCCACAAAAAATTAACGTCAGAGAGACCAAACAAGTCCATGACTGGGTGGAAATTGAGGTAACGAGCGCCATTGCGGCACTGTGATATACTGGTAAATGTATTAAAATGCACAAGTGGAGACAGTGTATGGCCGGAGGGGAATTCCGTTAATAGCCGACAGTTGAGTAAATTAAGGTCTGAATATTATTTACATATTGTGTGCTGTTGTTGCTGTTTTTGTGGCTCTCACATAAATTTGCTGCAAGGTGCTCATAAATTTTGCCCGTTTGTCCTTATGAGTGGCAGACGTTAACGCGACCAAGCCATAAATTCATAATGAGATAAGTAACCCAGTAAATGCGTGTCATGAAATTGGCCGCAGGATTATGGCAGTGTACCTGATGTTCATTTGCCTTGCATCTGGTAAATTTACACATTTATTAAATTACAAGCGCCAATTGGCTGGATGGAGAAAACAAAGCCAAGAAATCAGATAAACAGTACATTGCCACTGGACTGTAGCAATTTTAGCCTGTATACCCTGTAAATGTGTTCAACTTACATATGTAATAAGATACAATAACTTTTTGCAGATTAAACTTGCAAAAATATTTATTTTTTATTCCAGACAAATTCTTTTCTCTGCCTCAAGCGATATTTATATTTTTACCCAATAATTTTATACGCCACACACTTCTCTTGACGATTCAAAATTGTTGCAAGATGCTCGCATATATTTGCAAGGGTATATGTGCTTTGAAGTAAATGAATTTTATTATTTACATATGCTCCTATACTCCGCAATTTCAGAACAGGGTAATTTCCAGACTTACAAAAAAACTTTCTATTATTATTATGGCAAAGTCTGAGCCTGAAAATTGTTTTTCTTAAATTATACAAATAAAAGTTAGTGGCTTGTCTTGCATATATATTGTAAGTTATGATTTAATTCTAAGAATTTAGTGATTGTTGCTGTTGAATAGAGCAAAAATATTTCCAATATGCAAGCAACAAATTTTTGTTTTTAGCATACAAATGCGAGTCACCATTGTCCAAATTGACAGAGCGCATCAAAAAGCATTGTGAATTATTGACAAAATCCTGCGGCACGGCCAATAAGCAATTATACGTCTCTGGACTAGAAAACATAGTCTACAAATGCTATGTGTGTAGTTAAGTATCTAGTTTGAAAAGTAATAATTAGCTGCTTGATTATGTATTTCTAGTTCGATGGGATAAAGCTGCCGGAAATTATTATATACACGTTTCCAGGCAAAATGAAAAATGGTTCCAATAATACAACAAATTTAAACGCATAGAGTGTAATAATTAATTTATAAATACATTTTTGCATGTCACGTCCCATTTCAAAGTACAACATCATAATCATGTTTTTGTTGTGTGAAATGTATTCGATTATAAAATAGAAAGTTTTATCAAATGTCAGACAAGTTTATACATTTATCAACTCATTAAAATATGACGTCAATTCGTTTTATTGATAAAGAGTAAAATTTAAACACAGCCATATTCTTAAAATATACTTTTATAGCAGAAGCTGGATACTCAATTCTTGTAATTTTACCCAAGTTTGTTAGCAACAAATCAATAAAAATAGAATTTTATAAGCGATATCTGACCGTTTGTAATTTATATAAGTATATTTTAGTAATTTAATGTCAAGCTTTAATGTGTTAGTAATTTATTGATTAATGCTTTAAGTAATTACGTATATTATTAACTAACAGATGTGTGTATTTTATGTGTCGCAGAAATCTTGATTACCTTACTGTCCCCCAATGTGTGCAGCTTAGATTTTCCGAACTTTGCTTCAACTTTCATTTAATTTCACATTTTGGCTGTTGACTAGTTGTGTTGATTGAAAAATAGGTAACACCTACACGTTGAGTAAGACACACGCATAAAAACCGTCAAAACACACATACACACACTTCCAAGCGTTCTCAATTTCCGGCCAAAATGAAGCGAATTTACGCAGACACCTATGTACCGAAGTACCACAGTGGCAAATGGTCTTGGGACAAGAAAGCTGATAGTCTGCACTTTGAGCCACATAACGATTTGGCGGATGCAAGGGAGCGCTTTATTGAGACAAACGGATTCAATTTTCTGCGCACAATCAATCAAGAGGAGGAGTTGATCTTTCGACAGGAATTTGTGCGTTCCGCATCCACTTTCGATACGGACACAGTGGTCATTAACGATGTCCGCGATTTGGTGCTATTTTTAATGCCAAAAGAATTTTTGACCATGAAATTTCTTGATTTTATGCATAAGCCCGCTGTGCACAGATTACTTCATGCTCTCATCATTTACTTTGAGTACTTTCTGCGCATGGTCGAGTTTGTGCTGATCCGCCGCGATGAGATCGCTGGCAATATGGCCCAGATTCAGAGCGAGCAGACCAATGATACGAAGCGCATATTCTCGATCTATTTGAGCCAATATCGAATGCTGGTGGCCCGAAACTACAGCGCAATCCTAAAGGGGGAAGGCGATATGGCACAGTTTTATCACATGACGGAGATTGTCAATATATCCGCCACGATTAAGGACAAGTTGTTTCACGAGCAGTTCCTGGCTGTCGCCATACAGATCGTGTGGATCACGATGCACAGGCGTGCCTACAATGTTATCGAAATGGAGATGAATCGCTTGTTTCGCTCCGAACATTTTGTGATGAATCGTCCAGAGTATCTGAAGTTTACACCTGCTGAAAGAAGTTTGCTTTATGGACGCTTTAACAAGATTGTCAACTATCGCACTCAGGTGTCGCCGCTGATTCAGGAACTGGAGCATATAGCCGAAGAGGATCTTCCCATACTGTGGATAGGGGATCGTAAATATCGCGGCACCGATACCCGCATTGTCCAGATCGAGCTGGAGTATATTGTGCCGGGCCCGCAGCTGTTCATGATCGATGTGGCCCATGGTGTGCTTGGGCACCCAAAGATCTTGTATGACACAATTCTGACATTAAATTGGCCCACAGTGCGTTTTGGCAACTACTCCCTGGAGCATGATCCGTATCACCTCGTGCGGCAACCGTATCTGCAGATACCCAACATTGATGAGATAAAGATGCGCAAGATGGCCAAACACTATGATCACTTCTTTCAGGTGTATCGCATCTATGAGCCGTGCAGCTTACAAACACTCTCCAAGTGGTGTCGTCGTGACAAAGTCGTCCACTTTTATCGCAGCGGTGGCGTCCTGCAGGACATTTATTTGCGCTGCAAAAAGGATCTGGACAACAAGTCATATGGTCCTCCTGTTCACCAAATTATTAACAAATACTTCAAACTTGTCTCCAGGCTCCGTAAACACACTGCTCCTTTGACACGTGATGATCTTTCGAGCAAGGCTGTTTCCAAACATTCCATTGAATCCCAACCGAAGCCAAAGCCAAAGCTTGACGATCATTACTTTGATTAGGGTTCGCAACTAAGTGCTGATGTTTGATGCGGTGTCTAGTATATATATGTATATACATATATGTATATCCATCTTACCAAGCGTCAGAAATCAGAGAAATCAAAAACAAACGAGCATACATAAATTTGTTGTTTATTCTAATCTGTTCTAATAAAATTAATGTCATAATATATTAAATTTATTATCTATATCTATACCCCCAATGAAAACAATTTTCATATTCGGACTTCGTCTGGGGATGGGTTTGAGTATTTTGCCTCCGTTGCGATCGCAAACTGCTGGCAGCGACTGTTGCCTAACAGAGTCAGCTGATTGGTGGTTTCAATTGTACTGTCGCCTCAGTATCACTGGCAATGTCAATGTGTACGGAACTTACCCCACTTACGGCTCCGCCGTATAATCATTTTACGCAAATTGGCGATCCTGTGCTGCGGCACTGTGCCAAAGAAGTTTCCGCGAAACACATCGAGAGCCAGGAGATCAAAGATATTGTTGACCAAATGGTTAAGGTGCTCCGGCACTACGATTGTGTGGGCGTGGCTGCTCCCCAATTGGGAGTGCCAATGCGGATAATAGTAATGGAGTTCCGTGAGGGCAAACGTGAACAATTCACGCCGGAAGTGTACGAGGAACGCAAAATGTCACATTTACCGCTAAGTGTGAGTTAAAGTTAGAGTTAATTACAAATATTTTCAAGTGTGATTTTTATCTTTTTTATGCAAACACAGATCTTTATCAATCCACAAATCGAGATGATAAGTGATAAGCAGCACACGCATCCCGAGGGCTGCATGAGTGTGCGCGGATATTCGGCGAAGGTTTCTCGATACGACCGTGTTCGAGTCACCGGCATTGGAATGCTTGGAACGCCTTCGGAGTTGGAACTTGTCGGATGGAGCGCGCGCATAGCGCAACATGAAATGGATCATTTAAACGGCATTGTTTACATTGATCGTATGGATGTTTCTAGCTTTACTTGTATTACTTGGCAACAGATTAATGCAACAGGTGGACGCGCTGTTATATCGTTTGAAAAATAAATAACAGAAAACCATTTTCTATTCAAATATAGTAATTCAATTAATTTGAAATTATAACAGTTTATTTACTTTTCAGGCGAACACAGTTCAGCAAGCTGGAAAACAGCTAAATTGGCAGCGCTGTTTAGCAGCAGCTGGTTCACATTCCCATTGTGAGCTAATTCAACGTTAACTATCGCATATATCGCATAATCGATAAATTTGTGAGGTTGCCCTGGTAAATGTAAACGGGCATATTGATTATGAATGCAACAGTTTAAATGTTTAACTTGACTTCAAATAATAGACTACATTATTTAAAGCAGCACATAAGCACAGCTCAATAAATATATTAATTATGCCTATCTTGACGCCTTAATGATGCTACCTGAAGACCGATTTGTTTTCAAGTTATCAAATTAAAAAATGATAGGGTATTTGTAAGTTGACTATGTATTTATATTATTTTTGAACTGTTACGAATACGCCGCATACAAAATTGCTTACAGATAACACAGCAAAAAATGTTGCTAAAACTACATAAATTGTGTGGACGACACGAACGATGGCTTAGTACGAGCCTGGCAGCAAGACAGTCATTCAGAAAATGGTACCAACAGTTGTGGACAACGAAGCGGACGAATCTGCCGCCCTACGAACACTTTACACAGATTGGGGATCCGGTGCTGCGCGACCGGGCAGCGGAGGTGCCACCGGATTTTGTGAACAGCAAAGAAATTCACGCAATTGTGGATCAGATGGTGCACGTGCTGCACAAGTTCGATTGTGTGGGCATTGCGGCTCCACAAATTGGTGTCTCCCTGCGCATCATTGCCATGGAGTTCAAGCGAAGCATTAAAAAGGATTTATCCGACGCGACATATAAGGCGCGACAAATGTCCGAACTGCCATTGACTGTAAGCTAATGGGGAAATATTGAATTACATATTTTAAGTCCTCTATTCTTCGACAGGTGCTCATCAATCCTCAGCTAACTGTGACCAATTATTCCAAACATAAGCATCCAGAGGGCTGTATGAGTGTGCGCGGCTTTTCCGCTGAAGTGGAACGCTATGAGAGCGTCAAGCTATCTGGTCTAGACAGACAGGGCGTCCAGTCTGAGCTAGAGTTGAGCGGCTGGAATGCTCGCATCGCCCAGCACGAGATGGAGCATTTAGATGGCAAATTATACACGGATCACATGGATCGTTCCACGTTTATGTGCACCTGCTGGGAGACAGTCAACACAAAATCAGGTCGCGTGGAAATACCATTTTACAAATAATTGGAGCACTTAATGTATAATTTGAAGAGTTTGAAAGAAATGTGTTTATAGAATCGAAATGTTGTTTGCAGTCAACTGATTTAACTTGTCTGCGGTGCAAATATTCTCAGATTGCGATTGGCCGCGCACAGCGCCGTCTTGGCCCTAAAGTACTCCGAACTGTCCCACAGATCCCGCTTGTCCATCATGTAAGTGAACAGCTCGTTGTATTCGCGCTGCAGCAGCTTATGTGTGCCGGCAACCTTCATGGCCAACTCATCAATTGTCTGCTGGAGATTATCACGTGCCGCCTTCGCAACTGCTTCCAGTGTGACAACATCTGCATCAGCCGCTTTCGTATTCTCCTCCCCCAGTGTACGCAAATGCATCCGTTGGTTCTGCCAATCATTCCACTGAGTCTGCAGACATTTGCTTAAATAGTTGACCACCGCGGTGCGCAGGATAAATTGCCTAATGCCGGGATGGGTAACGCTGCGCACACACATTCGGAACATTCTAAAAAAACAGTTGCTCAACTCCTTATGTCTAAATGTTATTTATCAGTGTCGACTGCTTAAATTCAAATAAACTTGGATATATTGTTTGTATTCTCCCAAACAAAAAGGGTGCCCTAGTCGAGACAGCAAAACTATCGGATACTCTGTATGAATTCAACTGCATTTACCTTAATTTGTTTTTACTTATGCATATTCCATATACCTTATAAAATGTGAAATATCTTTTCTAGCATATAAACAATTTCATGAGACACTTTTTTCTTAAGACAGGCATATAACTTATTCTGAGTATTTCATGTTAGAATTAAATACAGAAATCAATTCTCTGTAGGTATTTAAATATTTTTAATATATCTTTTGGAGGACCATGAAATTGTTGTACAATTCATTTGTATAAACTAAAGAGAGTACTGACAATTTGATTAGCAAACAGTTCACTTTTACTACAATTTCGAATTTTTCAATACACTACATTTATTTTAACATTTAATTTGATGTCTGTTGATTCAGACTAAGTCAGCGTGATTAACAATTATTTATTAACAATTATTTATGTTTTTCTTTCTTTTAATGTGCATACAAAACATATAACTTAAATATGCGATTAAACGAAATTTTTGTGAACCGGATTCGCCCAAATGTATTGTCAAGTTAAAACAGTCCCTCGATCAGTCCAGTTTCGCTGTTCAGATCAATGTCGTAGATGGCGGGACGAGTTGTGAGTCCCGGCATTTTGCTAATATCACCGCACATAGCCACCACAAAGCCGGCTCCAGCTGACACATAAAGACTCTCAACGTTCAGGGTGAAGCCTTTGGGTGCGCCCTTGATGTTAGGATTGCCAGTGACAGATCCAGACGTCTTTGACATGCAGATAGGCAGTTTGCCAAAGCCCTGAAAATCAATCAATCATTCAATCACTCATTCAGTTATATATAGTATATATATAGATTTATGTACTTACTGCCTTGGTAAGACGTTCCACCTGGACGATGGCTTCCTTGGATAGTTCCACTTTGCCTGCACCGTACATAGTCTGCGCAATCTTGGTTATCTTGTCCACTAGCGGCAGCTCCAAGTCGTAGAGCAGCTCGAACTTATTCTCCAGCTGGCAGGCCCTAATGACGGCCTCGGCAAGTGGGATAGCACCAGCACCACCATCTGCCCAGTGGGTGGAAATCACAGCATCAAATGCGCCTCCCTCCACTGCCGCCTTCTTGAGCAGCTCATGCTCGGCGGGCGTATCGGCCACATGGGCATTGATGGAGACGATGACGGGCATACCAAAGGCGCGTCCATTGCAAATGTGCTGCAATAGATTTGGCAATCCCTTTTCCAGCAGCTCCAGATTCTCCTCCGTATACTGTTTGCTGAGTGGAGTGCCCGGCTTGACCGCATCACCTCCACCATGCATCTTAATGGCCCTGACTGTTGTGACGAGAACCATGGCATTGGGTTTGCGCCCAGAACTGCGACACTTGATGTTACAGAACTTCTCCATCCCAATGTCGGAGCCAAAGCCCGCCTCGGTGCACACGTAACCTTCGCTGCCCACCAGCTTCAGACCAATCTCGTCAGCAATTATGGAATTACAGCCATGGGCAATGTTGGCAAAGGGACCGGCATGAACGAGAACTGGTGTTCCCTCCAAAGATTGCATCAGATTTGGCTCGAGTGCATCCTTCAGCAGCACAGCGATGGCGCCCGTGACACCCAAATCATCGGCAATCACCGGTTTGCCTGTTTTGTCAAAAGCCACCACCATTTGTCCCAGCCGCTCCTTCATATCAGCCAGATTATTGGAGAGTGCGAGCACAGCCATGATCTCGCTGGCGACCGCAATGGAGAAGCGTGTTTTGCGTGTCAGACCCTTCTCGGTGGGTGACTCGCCAATGGTAATCTCACGCAGATACCTATCATTAACATCCAGGACACGCTCCCACATTATCGTATCCGTATCGATGTCTAAACGTGAAAATACTTTAGCCTCCTCTGGGGTAAGAGTGGCGGGATCGGTTTTATCAATGCCCAAACGCTGCAGACGCCGCAACTGGATCGGACTAAACTTTCGCTGACCCTTCACAGACGGCACGAGTCGGTTGTAGAGTGCCTCATCCGATTGCGTGGCCTCGTGGAAAATGCGCGTATCCAGTTGGGCGGCAACCAAATTATTGGCCGCCGAGACGGCATGAATGTCACCGGTTAAATGTAAATTGAAGTCCTCCATAGGTATGACCTGGGCATAGCCACCACCGGCGGCTCCACCCTTAATGCCAAACGTTGGTCCCTGCGACGGTTGACGCAGTGCAGCCATCACATTGCGCTGCTTGTGCGCTCCTAGCGCCTGCACCAGACCCATCAGCGTCGTCGTCTTACCCTCGCCAAGTGGCGTGGGTGTTATGCCAGCCACAACGATATAACTGCCCGATTGCTGATGCTGGAGGCGCTGCAGCACATTCAGCGAGATCTTTGCCTTAGTGTTGCCATACAGTGACACCTCGTTCAACAGCAATCCAATCTCCTCGGCCAGCTGACCAATATTTTTGGGACGCTGTGCGCGGGCAATCACAATGTCGCTGGGAACGGGACGCAATGGATTTAGTGGGAGCAGCTCGATAGGCCAACGTGTGAGATTGGCACGCACCGCTGCCCGGGTGGCCGATACCACCGTGTTCTTCATCAACATGGCCACGGTCATGGGACCGACACCGAAGGGCACCGGTGTTATATGTCCAGCCACAAGCTTGGCTTCCTCGAAGTCCACGTCGCCCACCAATCGTTTGCCAACCTTCCTAGTAGGGTCTGCAAAGGAAACAAATAGTTCTCAGATGACTTCCAAATATTCTATGTGTTTTCACTACAAAATTATTTTAAATACTGAAAATCAACACATCATTTTCGAGTCTGGAAAATTACTAGCTGAGTTTTTCGTGCTTATCAGCCGAATACGTTGCAGGGTTCAAGCCCTGAGATAAGCAATTGTAAACAACTCAGTTTGGGCTACACTCACAAATTTTGAATTTATTTTAATTTCTTGAGTTAAATCTTTTGGCCTAGTAGTTTTGTCCTATATAAAAATATAGATATAATTTATAGCGTGTGTTTAAATAACAGTTTTAATATAAGAAATATAAGAAGCACAACTTATTAATGGGAAAACACATTATTATTTCAAAATCCCTGAACTTTAAATTTCACATGTCTACTTTAAGCCCGATTTAGACTCAATCAGGTCAATAATAAAGCACATCTTAATGTTTGTGCCGACCTGGCAATTTTTTGGCCGAAAAATGAGAAACACAACCGAATTGAAAACCAAATAAAAGTGAACTAAATCGCGATTAACAACAACGTTAATGGAAGCGAAGGAGAGAAATACGATTTAAAAACAGCTGAGAAAAAAGAGCGTAAAGACACAAAAGCAGATCACTAATACAACTCACAGTGTTTGAAATTGAGCTTCTATTTGTTGTTGTATTTAAAACACATTATTTTATCATTAAACATATGGGTTTTACGGCAAACCGATATGGCACAAACTCAGACAGTTGCTCGAAGGTAAATAAGTAATTACGATACGCAATACAATAATGAACATTAATTTAATTTCAAATTATTAAAACATTACTCGTAATTAAATTACCATGCCAAATTAAAGTATTCTGTCATAACAGTTATTTTTTTAAATTTAGTTTTGTCGTTACATTAATAATAATAATAATAATAATGTTGCAAAAAATAAAGCTTTATTAATTGCAAATTTATTTTTAAAATCGCACACATTTAATTAATATAAATTTTTTTCAATTTAATTCGTAAAATTGGTATAGAATTAAATTCAATTGAAATCTATACTGAGATTCTGTTTAAATTAAGCTACCCACTCACCTGGCTTAATATTTATGCCACAATCGATGACGACGGCGCCGGGCTTTATCCACGAACCCTTGACCATCTCCGGCACGCCAATGCCCACCAGCAGAATGTCCGCCCTGCGTGTAATCTCATCCACGTTGCGCGTCTTCGAGTGGCAAACGGTGACCGTGGCATTTGCCCACTTGAGCAGCTCGGCAGCGGGGGTGCCCACAATTTTGCTGCGACCAAGAACAACGGCATTGGCACCATCAATTTCGACGCCAGTGCGTCGGATCAGCTCCATGCAGCCCATTGGTGTGCAGGGCACGAATCCAGTGCTCAAATCTCCAATAGCCACGCATCCCTCGTTCATTGTATGCAGACCATCCACATCCTTGGCAGGCAAAACCGCATTCGTAATGCGATGCGAGTCGATGTTCGTCTCACAGTCCAGCGGCATCTGCACGATGATGCCATGCACCTTGGGATCTTCGTTCAGCTCGCGCAGCTATTTAAATATGTTATATAAAAATAAATTAAAATCTTGTCAATGTGCTAATTATTTTTGACTTAATAGTCGCGATAACCTTACAGAGAGTATTTCACATTTATTATTAAATATGTAACACATTAGAATCGACTAGTAAATTTATTCTTCTTTTTCGATTCTTAAAATATCTAATCGGAGCATTTTTGCAATTTATGGATATTGTTTTAGGATATTGTTTTACTGACTTAAATCAGACTTTACTACTTTTTCATTAAACTTCATTGAGTGAAATCGATAAAGAATGTTTTTGTTTATTAAGAAACCTTTCTGAGAATATTTCAATATTTTTAAATTTCACATTTAAAATGATGTTCTTCATTTATCTTAAAACCACATTTTTTAAAATAAAGAAAAAATTAATTATTATCACACTACAAAAAACTAAAGAAACCTTTTTTGATTTATAAAGCAATCTTGACAGGAAAATTCTCAAAATTCCGGCAAAAAATTAAGGTAAAACAGATAGAGGAAACATAATTATTAATTATTAAAAATTGCAGGAATGGCATTTAAACAATAACAACCAAGAAAAGACAATAAATGTATATTTTATATATTGCATAACAGCTGATTAGCTTTGGACTCACACGCGCCATCAACTTACCTTATCAAGCAACTCCAGTTCGGAGATAGAGCTTGGTAGCTTAACGTGAACGGCATTGATGCCGATCTTCGTGGCCGCAGCGATCTTCATTCCAATGTAGACATCGGAGTCACCGCGTCCACCCACCTGCACAATGCTCAATCCGGGCACAAAGTGTGGGTTCGATTGCTGCAACTCATTCACCTTCTGGCGCAGCTCCTCGTGAATCAGCCTGATTGGAGGCGATGCAGATGGATGTATCACATTTGGATATAATTGTAAGCAACTACTCACGAGGCAATTGCCTTTCCGGATATGATTTTTGCTTCCATTGTGCTTCTGGTCGGTTCGATGCTCCACTCACTGTAAAAACGCACAACAAATTTTAAGACTCCACACAATGCTCGGAACAAGGGACGCGTATCGATACCAACGCCAACGATCACGAAATGCAACTGAATTCCAAGCGGCCGTTCCGGGCCTATCTATACCTCATAGCTATACCCATAGCCACTTCCATAGCTCTAGGTGTGTTTGTGTTTGTGTTATGTCTATCGCACATTAATCCCGTCGCCCGTCGACCGCTCGCTTATCAGTTACCCCGCGAACGCTTTTCAGATTATCGGATTTCAGGTTTCACATGGGTCACAGCTCCTCCCCATTATAAACAAATACGCGCACTCGCCACTATCTGAATCTGCCCAGATGCAACCATCATCAGGTTATATCACTTTCCTCGAGGAGCTGTGACCGCAAAATGACATGCGATCTGTGCTGACGGCATTGAAATGTGGTTAAGAAAGGGAAATCAAATTGATTGGGCATGCGGAGGGCAGATACATATACAAAATACGCCCTAAATAATAGGTTAGGTTAACTGGTTGACGATTAAAGGTCGGCCCTTAATTAATAACTACTTAAAAAAAAACTACTATATATTTTATGTCTAATCGTTTTGATATCAGATTAAAAATAAAGTTCCACTATATATTTTTAATCGTTTTGATATTAAAAATTATTGCATAACGAGTAAATAATAATTTTAAAATTATTTTGATATTAAGATTTATTGCGTAACAAGTAAATAAAGATTTAGAAAATAATTTGTTTTGGTTAAGAAAAACTTTTTTCCGATCACATACCTTTTGTGATTTTCAAAAATAAGTTCCTCGCTTGTGCTTCATAAATTGAATTGTCTGATATATTATTAAATTTAATTTCTCATTTATAATCATTAACTTTCATATAATTATCTTTAAAACTGTAAGAAATGTGAATAAAATTATATACCCTCTATAGGGGTAGAAGAACAATGATTGAAATAAACTAAACTTAATATATGATAATTTCGATAAGCAATTAAAAAATGAGTACCGGATAATATAATAATGATGGTCAGATATTTAACTCATATTATATACATACATAGACATTAGTCGGCTTAAGGATTTGATCCAACGATACTGATATTTAATCATAATTTCTTCCCTCTTCTTGGATCTTGGATGTTTTAAATTTTGAATTTATTTTAAGCACTCAATTTTTAGAATTCGCAATTCGCGAAACAAATTTTGACGAGCACTCGAATATTTAGTGTATTTGAATGTTTTGCAAAGGGCCAAAATTTGCAAAAATTCAAAGAAGAAAATAATCATTTTTGATTAAATATGTGACCTTAATGACATAATAAGAATTGGGATTGAGATTAAAAAATAAAACAATAAGCAATAGAACAGTCATTAAATAATTTTGTCTATTTCGTTCAAGACAAATAAAATAAAACTACTAAAATATGTTTGGCATTTAAAATAGAATGTTCTGTGTTGGTTTTAAAGCCAGAGCTTTCAGCTAAATTCAACTAGTATTTTTAGAATTTTAATTTAATGCGAAATTAATTTCTTAACCACTGTGCATTACCTGATTTCATAATCTATTAATGCCTAAATTTGGTGCGAAACGAACAAAAATATCATTAGAAACACAAGCAGTAACAGCAAGAAAAACAAGAACAACGAGAGCAGTATTCAAACAGCGAAACGTGCCTTATCAGAAGGTGTCAATTGGTAAACAGATAACATGCAAAATAATAACTGAATCCACATATAAATTAGCAAATTCGAAAAACAAAATAAACAAATTTGTAGTTAGACATGAGAGACAATTTTATTCCTGACTGAATTGTGTACAGTTTGTTGTAACAATGATTACTTAATCTTAATTGCGGCACGCAACTTGGCCGATCGACTGCGACTATTGCTGGCTATTTCTGTGGCGTCGGGCAGAATGACGTGACGATGCAGCTGTTGCCAGTTGGATTGCACAAACGATTCCAGAAGTGCTGGATCATGGGTGAGATCATGACCGCAATACTTAAGCGGCAACGGATTTGCAACACCCTCGATCACATTGCCATTGATGTGACGCTTGACAATCGTATCCTCCAACGAATGAAATGTGATGGCCACCAAGCGACCCTGGGCTCGTAGATACTCCTGCGCCAGCAGCATTCCATAGTTGATCTCGTTCAGTTCGTTGTTGACAAAGATGCGCAATGCTTGAAATGTTTTCGTCGCTAGATGCGCCGGTCTCTGCAGTTTATCCTGCCGCTGTCCATCGCCCAGCACCGAAGCCACAAGCTCCGCCAACTGCCTGGTAGTCTCAATTCGTTGCAATGCACCGCGTGCCTCCACAATGGCACGTGCAATTTTCTTGGCCGCCTTCTCTTCGCCGTAGACACGCAATATGCGCGCCAAATCGGCTTCCTCAATACGAGCTAGTACATCGGCGGCACTCACGCCACCACTGCGTCCACAATCCATGCGCATGTCCAGCGGCCCGTTGTGCGCAATTGAGAAGCCACGAGCAGCCTCATCAAACTGCATCGAACTACAACCGAAATCGAAGAGTATGCCATCGAAACTGAGCCGCTGCACATTTCGGTCGCTTAATAGCTGCGGCAGATCCGAGAATTTACCCAGCAGCGGCACCAATCGTCCAGCATACACCGACTCCTGGCTCAAGCGCTGCGCCAACTCATAGGCAATGGGATCACGATCCAAGGCATAAACTGTCGCCTCCGGGCAGCTGTCCAGCAGACGACGTGTATGCCCGCCAGCCCCAAAGGTCATATCAATGTATTTTCCCTTTGGCCGCGGCTCCAAATAATCAATTGCTGTTTGGCAGAGCACAGGCACATGGGGAACTGCTGTCGGCATTGGCGTTGGAGTTGAAGGCGTCACTGACACCGTGCAGTGTCTTATTTGTTGTTGTACAGCTTTAGTTGTTCTTAGTCTAGTCAGGAATTGGTTTATCATCTTGCTGGTCCTACTTGCGCTTGCCATCGTTCAGATACTGCAGAAACTCCGAGCTGAGCACTTGGCTGCACTGGGCGGCTGTTAGACCCGTCGCCGTCGATTCGTAGCGACGCGGATACTTCTTGGCGTAGACGTTCTTCGAGAGTCGCTCCAATGCGTCAATTTGCCGGTTGAGCTCAACAGTCTTCTCGCTACTCAGGCTGCTGGCGTCTGTCAGTCGGGTTACTTGCTTGCGAATTTGTTCACCCAGATCCCTTTGTTGGTTGGGGAGAGAAATTTTTATTGCGATTTTTTGTGTTTTGTTTGTTTTCGATATGCACTTTGTTTGTTTTGGTGTTGCTGCTGTTATGTTCGTTACAGCGAAATGTCGAACAAAAAAACGGAAGCGAAAGACGAAAGCAAATGTTTTAAAATCATAATTTTTAGTGAAAACTTATGAATATCTAAAAATATATTTCATATTACAGTAAAGCCGATTTTTCAATAAAAATGTATAATTCCAAATTTTAAATAAATTATAATTCTAATGAAATCGAAAACCCTAGCTCGGATCAGTTAAATAACCAAACCAAATAATCAACAAAATTAATTTGACTTCGTATTTCGTTAAATCAGTTTTGTTATGAATTGGTTTTTTGACAAACAACAAAGAAAACAAAATAGTTAATTATTACGAAAAACCTTACACTAGCCACAAAAAACGTCAGCCATTAAACATAATGTAATCAAAACAACCGCACAATCAAAATAATTTATATGTTTTTAACCTAAACAGTCTTGTAGATGAACTAGATTCATCTACTTATTTAGAACTTTTAATTTTGATTAATGTTCAAATTCCCATTTTTTATCATTTGGTTTCTAAGCCACTTTTATTTAAGCATTTCTAAAAAATCCAATCAAAATACTCCGCTCCATTTAAGATATTGGTTAACTAAGGTTAACTTCAAAGAAATGGAATTATTTACAAATAGATAAATTCCTAAACTATCAGAATAACATTAACAATCGCAAAGTTGTATCTTTGTAAGTTTGCATAATTAAAATAAAGCTTTTAGCACATTGAAAAGAAACTCAAGCAAATTGAGCCAATTGAGCCAATCCTTAAGATATAGCTGATTTCTTCCACCTTTCATGATAAAAAAGACTTTGTTTGCTTAAGAAAATATTTAATATGCATAGACCCTCCTGTTGTGTTTTAAGACCTGTCTCTGAACAAATCTACGAAGTTTGTCACAAGAAAATCGGATTCCTTCACAATTGGTTCGTTTCAAAATGCTTGCCACGCACAACTCAACTTTAACGGATCGAAAAACGCCAACAAGAAAGGATTTCTGGCCAAGAAATTATAGGGTGCAAATCACAATCCACAATGCGTTTGCGGAACTTAAGTGTGATGCTGGGGCACAAACAAAGTCACAACAAACAATGCGCAGCCACATTTTCAGCTAATACTGGCCTAGAAATCACATCAAATACTTTAATGGTAAATTAAATAAATAAAAGGCACAACTGCAATTGTTAGATAATCGCACAACGAACAAGAAACAGCTAAACGAACATACATTTGGTGTGTGTGGGTTGGATGTTCATTACTTACCTGCCGACTTTGGTTTGCTCTGCTGGCCACTTCTCAAGTACTTTAAGAAATCTTTGATACGGTGCAGACATACTTAATCAAGAGAAATTCGAGATGAAATAACTAATTCTTGGCGGCAAAACAATAACATTGCACGCGCAGAACAGCTGTGCATCAAGTGATTTACAACACTTATACACTGAAGGAAGCCAGTGCTAACAACTGTGAACAGCTATCGTACATTTGTATATCGATATGTTGAAAGTGGTGTCTGGCGCCAGTATAAAATTAAATTTGACTTTATATGATGACAACAATTTAACTGACGATATAAGTTGCTGTATGCATTTTACAAATAACAGTATTACCGTCGAAATTTTTTTTTTTATAATTAATAATATTTTCAAATTAAAAACGAGTCTTGGTTCTAGTAATTTTAATAAAATTAACCTAAATGCAGAATGCATTTAGGATGTGAATCACACAGCTTCCATTAAAAAATACAGGGTATAAGAAGGGGCGAAAAAACCTCACAACCAATCAGAGAAAAACCGGAATAAAACAGCGAGAGAATCGCTGAGAATACAAGAGCGAGACAGAGCACGCAACAGTGGTAGGCAAAAAACACACACATAAAAAACATAAACAAGCATTTTTTCATTGCGTGTGCGAGAGAGAAAGGTTGAGAGCGCTAGCACACACGGCCACACAAATACTCACTACGCTCACAGCTGCTTGTCGTTCGCGACGATATGAAAAAAGTTGAGTGGTTTTTTTTCAGTCGAGTTTTTGCCATCGAACCGAGCGGTTCTTCTTCTTCACACCCTGTCTATTTTGCTTTTTTCGTTGTGATTTGTCGTTCGCGTACGCACGGCATGTAAACAACGCGGGGCGAAACGAAGTCCACACCAGAAACGAAACGAATCGAAAGCGTGCTGTAAATCGCGCGTATTCCTTCCCCCTACCCACAGTCGATATTTGCAATTAATCAAGGCGCCAAAATTAAGTCGCGCCAAATTTTGTAAAAAAGAGGGCAGCACAAGTGCAAAAAACCAAAACACGAGAGTGTGTTGGTGTGTGTACATATATATTTTTGGCGTGCGCGGCCATTTTTTTCCTTAGCACTCAAGTCTTTTTATATGTGTGTGCTTAGTGTACTCGAAATTCGAAAGAGGAGAAACCGTAAAAAGCGCAACTAGACAAAATTTAACAACTACAACAACAAAAAGTGAGTTATTTTCCAAAACATGTTGGTAAAAATTTGAGTAAATCGGTGAATGTAAACAAACATTAAAATATATGTATAAATGGAAAAGCCGCACAATTCTTGCCACCCACGCATGCCTGCCAAAAAGTGAAAACATAAAACCACAAAAAAAGTGCTGTGAAAGGAGAACACGAGTTGAAGCGAAAATCTGAACGCCATCCACCCCCTCCAGCTTCCCCACGATCATAATAGGTCACAGAACACGTGCTTTTACTTTTACTACTACGCAAAATAAAAAAGGACAAGCGCACAAATAATCAACAAAACAAAGCACACGACAACAATAACAAGAGCTATTTCCAATTGGTTGGTACTTAAAAGTGTGTTTTATTTTTACTTTATTGGGCAAATAGTTTTTTTGCACCCGCTCACAGTGGTCAAATATTAATTGGGAAATATGAAAATCTTTCATTCAATTTATTAAAAGTAATGGTAGCTATTTATGATTTTCTGATCGCTTATCTTTTTATTTACTTATTAAGTTGGAATAAAAATAAAGTACAATTAGTCTATGGAAAACAAAAGAATATTTATATTACACATTTTGGTTGTATAGTTAAATTTGTAGGCTTCAAGTTAAATTTACTTCCGAACCTAAATCGTAATCAATAAATAGTCAATTTCAAAGAAAATTGCCACAGTGTGCGACGACGACTGGCAATATTTACCCACCACCACTCGTCTCTGGTCATTGCTTGACTTCTTTATGTGCCATTCATTCGGTGGCGGTTTGGTTTGTGTGTCGTCTTTTTTTATCTCCAGTGTTTTTTTCCCTCGCGCGCAGAATTTTTTTTTTTTTTTTATTTTGCACATGTCGCCCCCGCCAGCCTTTGTCGTTTATTTGCTTTGCACTACATGCTTGTATTTGGTTACTCTTTTTTTTTTGTAGCCTGTTTCTGTCCGGCTCTTCATTTGTTTATGTTGCTCACTCACTCGCTCTCTCCCGCTAGATATGCTGCTCAGCTGCGGTCGTTGCTTGCGCTCAATTAATTTTCGTTGATTCGTTTTTTGTACTTTATGTTTGCTAGTGTGTGTGCGCTAGTGTGTTTGTGTGCTCAGTGAATTTTTTTGTGTATACCATTTTTTATGTGTGTACATGAGTATGCTTCTGAACAGAGCAACGTTGGCGTTGGCATGCTTTTGGGGCTGGCCGAGTGATTCCCGTCTTTACTTGTACAACATGAGTACCAACATATGTATATGTGTGTATGTGTGTTTTATTAGTGTGTTTATTTGTTTGGCGCTACTTTCAATAAATACGAAAATAAACTATAAATGACAATTTCATTTGTGTTTTATATTTGTGTCTCATCGACAACTGTAATTATTTTTTTTCCCAAATATTTATGCACTCTTTTGCACACTCAACAAGCTGTCGGAGCATCCTGTGTTTTTGCCCTTTCCCCTCAGCCCTCGCTGACGGACCGACGTCAGCAGTCGCAGCAGCAACAACAACAACAACCGGTTCTTTTGACCAGCGAGCTATAAAAAAATGTTTTAAGAAAAAACCAAACTTAACACACACAAAAAAAACAATTTGCTTCTGACGTCTACTGCGCAGCAGCAGCAGCGACAATAACAAAAAACACAGCTACGCAATGCGTTGTGTGTGTGTGTGTGTGCGTGTTTATATGTACCACTCACTCCCACTCTCTTGTCCATCTCCTCGCTGTCTCTCTCACTGTGTCTCTTGGCAATTTAATAACTCAATTTGTTTTATTCTCCGCTGTGACGCGACGCGGCGCGCGCCAATTTGGATTGTTTTTTATTGATTTTTATGTTGCATTTTTTTCTCCTAATAAAAAAATAACAAAGAGTAGGAAAAACTGATAATGAAAACATACGTAAAAATCGAGAAACACCGCAGACAGACACCTGTGACAGGTATTTGTTTACAAATTCTCACTCATTCTTTTGCTGTTTTGTTTCTTTTTTCTTCTTTTCTTTTTTCTTCTTTTCTTTTTTCGTTTGTGGGTCAGCAGTGAGTTTCGTTGCCCTCAAAGGATTATAAAACTGACGAGTGAGAACGCACACACACACAATCACGCACATAAACATATGAATGTATTTGTTTAAGTAGTGGGAGAGTATTGAGAATATGCCTAAAATATAGTGTGGAATAAAACACAGATTCAAATGTATGTTGATAAACTAATAGATGTATACATTTGTATACACACACATACATTTATTATGCCGATAAGTTATTGTTTATTTGAAACTATAAAACTAAATATCGAACATATTTTCATATCTTGCATGTAATGTATCATTGACAAAGATATGACATCTTATCATTTACCAAGAATACTACCTTTTAACCTTTCCATTTTTAACACTAAAGAGAAATACTTTCAATGCATTCACAACTGAATCTATCTTAAATACGCACGTGTAGATCTTTAGCAGATGTACGTAAATTATTCGTATGATGGAATAAAACTGTGTAATAAATAAATCTATGTTCTGAAATTATGTAAATATACTTTTTGGCTACAAATTTAAAACAAGCCATTTAAGTGCATATTATTTAAAAATATCTTCAGTATAAAATAGATCTATCCATTAAGTGATCACAATCCTCTCTTTTTTGTATTTAATTATTTATACTAGTTCAAATTATGGTTCCCTGACTAAACGATGAATAGATGTGGTTCCATACATATACCAATGTTTTCATTCCTCAGCTTCATTTAAAGTTTTGTGGCAGATTAGTAAGTTGCCCCATTTTCGTTTAGTTTTGCTCTTCAATTCGAGGTGATTGACACGTTCCTCTGGCGCCCCTGACTCTTTGCTGGCTTTTCTTACTCTGTTCCCCCCAACTCGCAGCGCAAGTTTCGCTGTATGCTTGATAAATTGCGTTCAAAATTTAAAGGAAAAAAATGTAGAGAAATTTTTTATTTAATTAAAATGTTGTGTTGTCACATCGACTTTTTTTTGCTGGTCACAAGCGCCTTTTTTGTTGTTGTTTATTTTGTGTGTTTTTTTGGCATTGTTTTTTAGTGCAATTCTTGAGTTTTTTGTTGCTTTGCTTGCAAAGACTTTTGTTTTACTTATTGCACGTTTAATTCATAAACAATTAATTAATTCATGCATATTTATGTTAAAATGCTGAAATTTATGTACAAAAAGAGCAAAAAATTATTTATACATTTATGTATGTATGAAAGTGCTTTAAAAAAATCGAAAGCAAATGGAAAAAGTAGTTTAACAGTTCTGTTGACTCTACAGAAATTTGCGCCCAAAGCGACGGAAGCCTAAATAACAATTACAATATTTCTGTATTTTCAGCACAAACTGCCATAAAAAGAAAAAAGAAAAAAAGACACCAGAAGAAGAAGTTGTGTAAGCCGCTGCTGGGCCAAGTAAATTGACACTTGGAGCACCAAAAAAGCACGTCAATCGCACTCATTTTAGCCGCGATCGTTGCACAGCTCGGTTTCGCTGCCCGCTCTCCCGCTTGCTGCCTGTCGCTTACCACCATATTTACTCATATAATTCTAGTGGTCGAAAAAAGGCAGCAATCTGGACGCACGGACAATTGCCTATCGACCGCTGAACCTGGGCGGGCAGCCGCTTATGGCCGAGCTGCCGACAACGCCAAACGGCGCTGCCCTCGGCGCTGGTGGCGATTATCTGCATCGTTCCATCGACCAGCTGCGCACCCTCAGCCATCTGACGCAAGCGGATCTGCGCACTGCGCAGCTGGTCCACGATTATAAGCCTTTCAACATCAGCGAGTTCCGCCAGAACGTTGAGCGTCTGGACTACTCCCTGAAGAACGGTCTCGTCCAGCAGCAGCAAATACTTGTTGAACAGCATCAGCCAACGCATCAGCATGATCCCGACCAACAGCAACAGCAACAGCAGCAGCAACAGCAATCACAACAACCGCAACAGCAGCAGCAGTTGCATCATCAGCCGCAGCTGAAGGGCAACTATAGTGCGCCTAGTTCGCCACCAACGCCGACGCAGCTCAGCGAGCAGCAGGAGCAGAAAGTGAGTACGCCTCTTTATAGAGTATAATATCATATACACTTTTCAGTCTATAAATCTATCGGGGCTGGCATATATTTTTGAAATTGTATAGTCCATCATTTTGTTCGCTTTCTCCTCGTTTCTTTCAGTTATCAAAGCTAAAACTAGGCTATATTTATACCCTGAACCCATTAAAAATGGGTAAAAAGGGTATAATGGTTTTGTGCAAATGTATGTAACAGGCAGAAGGAAGCATCTCCGACCCCATAAAGTATATATATTCTTGATCAGGATCAACAGCCGAGTTGATATAGCCCTGTCCGTCTGTCCGTCTGTTCGTCCGTCTGTATGAACGCGCGGATCTCAGAGACTATAAGAGCTAGAGACTTCAAATTTGGAATATAAGATCTCGTATACCAGGCCCAGATCAAGTTTGCGTTATTTTATCGATAACTGCCTCAGTTTCTGAATTATCGATACATTTAGATTTCCGATAGCAGTAAATTCCTGATATCTCTCACAATTTAATGGATACAGTCACCAATTTTGGTTGGTAGGTTGTTGGCGAGGTCCTTGAAAGATCGGCATGTGCCACGCCCACCTCCGACACCCCCATCACCCCCGCCCCTAAAATTTTCAAATGGCTATATCTTCCGCAGTTTTTGAGTAGGGAACGTCAAATTTGGTAGGTATATTACTGGTAGTCGCCTTTAAGAACCGATAACAAATTTGTGGTGCCACGCCCACACCTGCGACTATAATCGACAATTCCGATTGTAAATCGATAACTCCGTATATCTCCGAATATTTTAAAGATAGAGTAACCAAACTTATAAGGTAATTTGCTGGTAACCTCCTCCAAAGATTGGCATACCAATTTTTTTACCACGCCCACATCCGCCGCCCCCAGGAACTTCGTCCCTAGAAATTTAAAATGCGCATATCTGCCGTAATTTGCAAGCTAGAGTCGCAAAATTTTGCAGGTATGTTACTGGTAACTCCCCCAAAGATCGATAAAAAAATTGGATGGCCACGCCCACTCTACCTACCTAAATCGATACACCTCTTGGTGTAAATCGATAAACCCATATATCTCACGCAATTTGAAAACTTAAGTCACCAAATTTTAAAGGTATATTGCTAGTAACACCCTTCATAAATGTGGAAAAAAAATTTTGGACCACGCCCACTCCCGCCCACAAAAAACGAAAAATGCCTGTATCTCCCGCAATTTAAGAGTTACAGTCACCAAACTTTGAAGGTATATTACTAAGATCGAACTCCAAAATTTTTTCGGCCACGCCCACTCCATCCCCCAAAACCGATAAACATCCATATCCCACGCAAGTTAATTAATGTATTAAAGCTTGGTTCAGGGTATATGGTAGTCGAGCTCACTCGACTACAGCCTTCTTACTTGTTTCCATTTCATTTTTCCGGAGAATAAATTAAAAATGACTTGTTTGAGAAAAAAAGAGTTATAAGTTGGAAAATATAATTTAACAAGTACAAAAATACTTTATTTGTAGTCTTTAAGTACAGTACTTTTAAATTCACATTTTTCAAAAAAAATTATTTGGATTAGTATGTTTTATTTTAAAATACTTTCAGACGTGTAAAGTTTTAGAATTTAAAATTTAAGCGATCACTGCATAATAAATTGAGTTGTCGGTGGCGTCATTCTTTTCAATCTTAATTGCGAAATCGAAACAGCTGTTAAAAGTTAAACGTAGTTAAACAATTTAAATTTAAATCAAACAACAAAATACTAATTGCAGTATCATCCATCAATTCAAATCATTGCAGTATGATCCGAGTCGATCGCCATCGCGTCAGCAGGGCAGTAATGGAAGCAACGGCTCATCGCCGGAGGATCAGCGCCAGGGAGAGCAGACAAAGCCGTACAAGTGCGGATCATGCAGCAAATCGTTTGCCAACTCATCGTATCTGTCGCAGCACACACGCATCCATTTGGGCATCAAGCCGTACCGCTGCGAGATTTGCCAGCGCAAGTTTACCCAATTGTCGCACCTGCAGCAGCACATACGCACCCATACGGGCGATAAGCCGTACAAGTGCCGACATACTGGCTGCCCCAAGGCCTTCTCGCAGCTGTCGAATTTGCAGTCGCATTCGCGATGTCATCAGACAGACAAACCCTTCAAATGCAACTCGTGCTACAAGTGCTTTGGCGACGAGGTGACGCTGCTCGAGCACATACCCAAACACAAGGACTCCAAGCATCTGAAGACACACATTTGTCAGCTGTGCGGCAAGTCCTACACGCAGGAGACTTATCTGCAAAAGCATCTGCAAAAGCACGCCGAGAAGGCGGAAAAACAGCAGCAGCGACACACAGCACCAGCCGTTGCCAATCTGCAGCAGCATGTGCCCGCCGGCGGCATTGGCCTGAATCTGCAGCGTCAGGCAATGAGTGATGCCAATGCCGTGTATTGGGCTAAGATGGGCGCGGATAGCGCCGCCGCCACTCTAGCGGAGGCTATACAACAGCAGCTGCCGCAGGCCAACGGTACCACGTATGCCAACTTTGCATCACTCCAGCAGCATCAGCAGCAACACCAGCAGCAGGAGCTGCTGCAGCAGCATCATCAACGCCTGGCCAACGGTGGTGGCGAAACGCCTGGTCATTCGCACAGTCCCCACGATGAGGCTGGGGAGGATTTGGTGTTGCGTCAAACCACCCCCCAACATCATCTCCAGCAGCAGCAGCAGCAACAACAACAACAACAGCAGCAGCAGCAGCAGCAACAACACCAGCAGCAGCAACAGCAGGCGGCACATTCGCATTCACCAGGACCCGGATCCTCAGCCTTTACACCGCTGAGTGCGAGCGTTGGCCCGCCCCCTTCGCATCTGCAGCAGCATCGTGGGCCGCCTTCAGCTACCGCCGCCTATCTTTACCAGCAGAATGCGGCTGCAGCCGCTGCAGCATTTCCCACGCAGCTAATCTCGCTGCATCAGATACGCAACTATGCCCATCAGCCCGGTGCTGGGCTCATTCCCAGCGATCATTTGGCGCTCGGCCTTAGTGCCATGGCGAAGGAGAAGGCGCAATAGTATCGGGCCACTGCCGCCCACAAAAGGCAGCCAAAAGAGCCACAGCTACGATGACAACAATAATATTAATTTAGCCATTAAATTAGTTTTAGTTTAGGACAAGGCTAAATGTGGTGCGCTGTCAATGATTTGGTTACTTGCCATCCTTGATGTAGCACAGCATGACCAAATACCATGCTGTGCTACATTGATGCATTTTCACAAATACCAATAACTCTCTGGACTGCCTCAAATGAAAAAAGAAAAACCATAGTTAAACCAGGCATTGACAGCAGCTCCATTAACCACAGCCTCCGTTTGGACCATGTTTATCCAAGCACAACTCAGGACTTTTCAATTTAGCTTTTAACACAAATCTATAACTTATAAGCAATATTTACAATGAGGATATATCACGAGCAAGAAAAAAAGAAGAAAAACTCTAAACCACTTGATATTTTGTGTGGTTTACAGTTTTCGGTCACATATTATGCATCTTAAGTCTGTACAACAACCTATAATATAGAGTATCATAGGTGCCGTACAAAGTACT
This sequence comes from Drosophila kambysellisi, assembly GCA_035042185.1. Taxonomy (NCBI): domain Eukaryota; kingdom Metazoa; phylum Arthropoda; class Insecta; order Diptera; family Drosophilidae; genus Drosophila; species Drosophila kambysellisi. The sequence goes on from JAWNLS010000855.1 coordinate 1,977,273, forward strand.
GCGATAGTTCTGTATACACACACACACACACAATTGTACATACGTACAAGTCAACGTATCAACCTAGTTAATACAATCATCCAATTAGTATCTATTTAATTTAAGCTAAGAACTCGTATCAATATTGAATAAGGATTTTTTATATATTTATGCGACTTGCAAGCAGAGTTGACGGCCGAAGTTTATTTAAAGCAAAACAATGTATAAAAAAAATAAAAAAAAATAATGAATAAAAATTGGAAAATATTTATAAAGTATTACACTATGGATTCTTAATGAATTTTAGGACTGTTTGTGTATTATTTGGCAACCGCAGGACACACATTTTATCAGCGTTGAAGGATCAAAAGATGCATCGATGTAGAAAAGTGCACGTAATCCGCTTAAGTTGATCAAAAGGACGCATAGGCAAAGTCCTTCGTATTGAATATGCAGAAGGCAACTCAGGAGATTTATGTTCTTGGGAATGCATCCAGGCAGCGATTCAGTCCCTCAGCTCAAGCGGCACCAAGACTTATTCAAACACCAATCTTAATTGGTAACAGCTGCTGTTGCTGCTGCTGTCGCAGTTGAAGATTATTGATGGATATTTTTGATTAAGAATAATTTGGATATGTGACCAGCAGTGCCCCGAATTTAAATTTAGATATTACACCATCCGAGTAACTCAAACTTGGAAACGGATGTGCGAATTATTAATGCAATAAATAGAATTTCTTGAAAATTAATATTATTTTTTTTTTAGCATTTTGTTACTCATCTAATGAGATACTCTTTTAAAAGGGGAATATTTCTTTATTTGGTAAATATAATTCTTAGGTTTTTATATCATATATAAATATATAGTATAATCATAATCATATCATCAGCTCTGAACGATTTGAATCTAACTCTAGATTTCATATTAGTTACTACATAATATTGAGTCTGAGAGGGTATATCAAATTCGCCAAAGATGCTGTTTTATATATATTTTTCATATTTTGCTCATCTATAAGAAGTGGTTTTTTCCTAGCTGAAATCATCTGCTTTTAAAGTCTACTAAGCACATCACGAATTTCAACTTGTGGCTACAAGTGTCCACTTCAAAAATGAGTACATCAAAATGTTCTCAAGCTTAAAGACTTTCAGGTTTAGCTTGTTGAGCAAAGCTGGCTTTAATGGTACAAAAGAATGGGAGTAAAATTAGGCAATTTATATGTTTAGAATAGTCTTGCAATTATAAGAGATATGGCAAACAAGTCTTATAATTATATATAATGCTTATATTAAACATTTCACAATAAATTAATTACATGCGAAATTAATAAGCAAAAACAAAAAACAACAACCACAAAAACCAAATAAAAAATCCGCTAAACCATAAAAAACCAGTTCCAAATTCTTAACAGGTGTTTTGAGTCGGAGTCTGTTGCGAGCGTTTGAATACCATTATTAATAACAGAAAATTGTGTTAAACATATATAAAAACGGGCAAATAAAAACAGACATGCAATAAAATGAGCGAAACAACGAATTTTATGTTATTTTAATAGGGCCCATAAAAGTAAGCTTCTCTAATGGGGTCGTTAAATTTGGGTGAACGGCCGAACATCCTCTGGCAATTGAATGGAAACAATGGGCACCCACAAGGAGTCAATGGAACGCACGATTTCAAATCGAAAAAAGGACCTAAAAGGGTTTCGGCAATTGTCTGTTTGTCAACAAGGCTTGCAATGAAAACAACGAAATTTAAGGATATTTGTGAAGCATTTCGGCACGAGTGATCCTCACCGATCCTTTGCATCCTTTTTTTTTTATTTTATTTTTTTTTTTTTTTTTTTTGCAAAAACAACAACCCTACTTTGAGGATTGCTGGCAATAAACCAACAAATCATCGCTAAACCCGTCAAAGATCGGCACACAAAAGAGCGAACCGACAGAATTGGCATCACACCGCAGAGCACAGCTTCGCAAAAACCGAAACAAAGATCGTCAGACAAAGACAATAATACCGATTGATAATCGATCATTTGGCAGTTTTGGCCATTGTGCAAATCTGGTAGTAGAAAGGGAAATTTGCCAATTGTTTATGCAACCCTATTTAACTTTCCTTCGATCGCTGCTGAAGTGAGATCTCTTTATATCGAGGGCGCTACGCAATGTTTGCCAATAATTTAATTGATAAATGATTTGATTTTTGCTGCTACCATCTTGAGATCACATCTATCATAAACGCAACGAAGCATTCGACTTGGGCCGTACATATGTATGTATATTGAAATATGCGTCTGCTTAGTCATTGATTAGCATATCAATATACGATATTATAAATGCACTAATGATCATGGGTTTGTTTGCCTCTGCAGTTATCTCCGCTATCTTTGTTTACCTGATCTCACAGTTTCCAGGGTGGCTCTTTGTCAGATTCGCGTTTGGACTGTCATGTCATGTTGGGTGCTGAAATCATCACGAAGCTGTTCCTCTTGTCTTTTCTTGTGTGTGCATCATCAGCCTTTGTTATGTTAACTATGAGAAAAAAAAATCTATCCTGGCACAGGATTCTTTTGCTCACTGTCACTTTTCTTGTGGCACTGGCATGATCGATATGATAATTAGAATGCAATGCCTGAGGTCACATTGGAAAGTAAGTTGATAAAAAATGAGAGGCATCTGCTTCGAGGCTGAGACGTTACACTACAGTAAAAAATGGGACACTAGCTTAGAAAAAGAAAAAATGTGTAAGAAGTAAGTGAAAGCAACTATTACTATAGTTGGTAAGGATTTTAGAAGAATTTTAATATTTTCTAATTAAGCAAGTAGATGAAAAATTAAAACCAATATTTTGTATATGTATTTAAGCTTGTATAAGATAAAATACATTAGTTTAAAAGTAAAAACTATCATTGGAACTACATACGAAAACCAAACTTCTGCACTTCCAACTTGTTAACAAAAAAGGAAAGAAGAAAAAAATATCAACTTATGATCACAGGACTCGCCCTCCAGCGCATCTTTGTGTCCTAAGGCAATATGCAAATGAAAATTACAATGATTTAAATATGCTGTGTGTGTGATTTCAATGCCAAAAGATAATTTGATGCTGTAGAAAGGCGGCATCAATGCCATCAATAGATTTATGGTTTCTAAACTCCAGACATAATCAAAACACACAGAATTGCTTGGGACGCTGATGATCAGAGTGGGTATTCACTAAAGGGTGCTCAGGGGTTGCACAACCCCTCCGATCACAAAAACAGCTTCAGATGTGAGGCCCGCAATTGAGTTTAGCATAAGAAAAGGGACTCCGGTTCGATGCTCCGGCGTGTGAAGCCCTTTCTTTTGACTGTGTGCGTGTAAAATGTAAAAACGTCGGGCATTTTTGCAAAAGCATTTAGTCGCCATTCAGCGGTTCTTATGGATAAACTATTTATGAAATTATTACACAATGCGCACAATATGTATTGAGTGGGGTGCTCCGATTAGCTCGGTTCAGTTCCGGCATGGAGTAAGAGGAGAGGTGTGTATGTTTTTCCCATAACTTCTTGTTGGCTGTGTGCGCCTTTTTTGTTGTCATTCTACAACCACAACTGGTGGCATTCAGCGATCTTCCATTCTTTGGCAAATTTTTGCATATTGGTTTCACGACTACCTTTGTTGGCCTCATCACTATTTGTATCTTCGCCATTCAGCGCATTGTTCGATTCTAATAAGGTGCGATATTGTGAAATTTGATGCGATTTTCGTCTATTATTATATTTTGCACCCTTCCATTTTAATTCCGTTTTTGCACACTTTTGTGTGCCCTCCGATTTCAAATGCACCTTGTCTACACAATGGCTTTAATTGCTGAGGTTTTTTGCGGCATTGTTGTGTTTGTTGGTTTGTTGGCATACAATTTCCCCCCCAACTGATTATCTTTTCGATTGGTATGTTATTGATGCCTTTCTATATTTTGTCAAATTGCCAAATTTGCCGACGTTTAATTATGGGTTTGATGTGAATTCGCATCGATTAGCACTTTATTGCCGATTATCGCTGACTGAAGATATCTTATAAACTCTGACGTTCTCTTGCGAATAAATAAGCTAAGTGGACTAAAAGTAAACCGTTTAAGATACATAAATCAAACTTTTAACGGAGTTTTTGCACATTTAACAGATAGCAAGAAGGTAAAACACAATTTTGTTTATTGCTCCATTCCCAGCCTCATAAAGTTGAATTGTTAAATTGCTACCAATTTTGAGCGTATTTATTAATAATGTATGCAAATTGTTTCAAATTGTTGTATTCTACGCTCTCTAAATAATTGCATTTTCAATATAAGATAATTTAAAGATTCTAATAATTTTTCAACTAAGTCTAGAATTGAAATCGTCCTTGAAATTCTGAAATCCTTATACTCTTTGTTCAACAACAAATAGATTTTGTAAAATATGAAACTGCTTATCTTCTAAAAGACTTGAGCAAATTTTAATTTAATTAAATAGTCAACAATTAACCTTACATTATTATTGTAATTTTTTTTTTTTTGTATATCTTTTCAGCATTGATCATGAGAGTCGATCAGTCAGGAGCTCAATATTACTTCTCGATCATTTTTAAAAATCATTTGCCACAAGTATTTATTCATTTTACCCATACTTTAAACAATATGCAAATATTTACAAAACACTCTAAAACATTGCCAAGAAATTTTATTCTGTTTTTTTAACAAACCTAGTTCTTTAGAGGACCACTTAAAAACCGAATCCAACACACGTGTTCTTCTTACTCGAATCGAAACTACGCAATTTGTAATCCTGTTTGAAAACACCCAAAATGACGCACTAACATAAATTTAATTAACATTTTCACGTTGTCCTTTGGGGCAAACAAAAAAACGTATAAAAATGAAAAAAACTCAATTGTAAAAAGGTTTAAAAACTCCACAAGAAAAAAACGTCACAAGCTAAAAATTTACAGTAACGAATTAACAATACTCATTCACAAGCCTAAAAAAAAACTTGTCACACAGCATTTTAACATATGGACAAAAGGTCTCCTGTGGAAAAAAACGCGCGCTAAAAAACGAGACCCAATTATAAACGACTTTTTTTTGTAGTCAAGCATAAAAAATGCAACCTTAAAAAAATGGGTTAAAAAAATTGACGAGCTAAATAAAAGGCTCATGCAGCAAGGATGCGCTCGCAGCCTGATGATTTTTTTTTTTAAGCGAGGACAGCGAAAAAAAACGTACACCCAAAAAAGTATGCAACGGGCGGCCTTTGGAAGCTCATTTGAATATTTGGCGCTGGAAATTTTCTCACGATTTTTTTTCTTCCTTTTTTTACTTTCAAGACTACCCACAGGTCTGGGTGACGATCAAGGATAATAGATGAACGTCTCACACACACGCACACACATAAGAAAGACAGCTAGAAAAAAAATCCGGATTTTTTTGCCTCATTTCCATGCGGACGCGCTAGGAAATGCTTAAGAAGCAGCTCAGCTAAAGGGTGAGCACACAAAAGGATAAAAAGCGCTTAATTTATGCACGACACGTTCGCGGATCGGACGCGGCTGGAGAAAAAGGGTTGAACAGCGTGATCCTCGCCCAGGATATCTGTGCATCCCGTTCGCTCGACGAGCGTCCGCTCCTCCAGCCCATTTGCATATTTGATCAAGTCCTTTTGTCAAGGGTGCGCCAGGGTCAGCATCATTTTTCATTTCTCCATAAAAAATGAAAAAAAGTGCTTTCAAATAGAAAAATACGCAAATTATTCAAATATTTTCTTAATGCGTATCCAAGGCCCATATAAAATATCAGGCGAGTCAAAGTCGAATCCATTACTTGCTTTAATTAATAGCAGCCCGCATTTGGAATCCCATTTGATTTACTAAATCGAATTCTTGCAGCAAGGAATTTGCTTCATATTTTTTTTTTAGATCTCTGCCACGCTAGGTCATCTGCCACGTAACCTTTTTAGCTTGTAGGTAGGCCATCTATGCAAATCAACGCAAGGAGTCAGCCGCAGGCTGTGGACAAAGCTGTCCGGGGGTAAGAAAGGAAATTTGTGCGGCTGGCGTCTTCCTTTTGATGACGCCTTGGGTTGCTATTTGTTTATCTATTTTACATATTCAGTCTTTGTGACGTTTTGTGCGCATTGTAAAAGTTTTAAATCAATATTTGTTCATTAGTCATGTTCAATAATTCTAATTATTATAATTTATTTCCATCTCTAAGGACTGCAAATAAAATGAAGGGAAGCAGCTGCGCTTTACTCACCATTTTATAGGATAGAGCAAATGACGAGATTGAAATAAATTTAAACAAAAATACTCAAATAATTTATATTCTAAAGTATTGAAAATTTGAACTGGAACACATAAGTTGGACTGTCTAGAGAATTCTGAACTTTTAATCTAAATTGTTTATTGATTTAGTATAATAATTGACTTGGAGCCAGCAAACATTTTTAAACTTTCATCTTTAAATTTATTGTATTATTAATGTAAGCATACAATACATTTTAGAATTCAATTTTAAACAACTGTGATCGTTTTCTTAATGCAATATTTATATTAAGTTTAATTATAATAGTGAAAACCGAAAACTCGGAGAATTTATCACGTAGATGAAAAAATATTTAATGATAAAAATGCTTTGGGTTCCACATACGAAGACTCTGTTTAGCAATATTTTAGGTTTTTTTTTTGCTTAATAAAGAAGATGGGTGAAATATTTTTAATCATAAGAAGGGCGCCATCTTTTCTTTGTTTCAATAATAACGGAATTTTAGCGATTTAGATTTATAGATTTGCCCATTCGTTAGACAAAGTTACCAAAGTCATCTAGAGAAACAATGAGACAAAGTGACATCAAGGCTTGTTGTATACAAACATTCCAAATTCATCTATCAAAAAAAATAAGACAATATGACATCAAAAGATAACAATATGAAAATCCATCAAACTCTATTAAATTAATTAGCAAAGTCAAAAATTAAATATGCAAAAATTATACAGTCGCTAAAAATTGTCAAAACACAAACATTTAATAAGTATGCACAAAGCTGCGAATGTTCGAATAAAAATGCTTCTTTTTTTATGATTAAAATTAATTAATTTTAAATAATTACTGACCGCAGATGAAGCAACCTGACGACCCGGGACTGGAGATGGACAGACATGCATATAAACAAGTCGATATGACTAACCTCACAGCAAACTGGTTAACTTGTGCCAAACTTAATTTTTGACGGATTCATTTTTTGAGAGGGGTTTGTCGAGCAGGGGGAGTAGAGCGGGGGGGGGGGGAGAGATTGAAGAGAGGTGTGCTTCCACAGATTAAAAAATCAGCGCGTTTAGAGTTGCGCTTGTAAGCAAAATGGACAAACGACAGCTAAAATTGCTGGCAAGCATACCAAAAAAGAAAAAATAAATTAATTACAATAAATGATTGATTGAATACCAGTTGATGGAAGCTGAGCGGAATAAGAAGAGGACAAGGGAAAATACGGCCATTAAAATTTTTGTTTAGAGACCAATTCTTGTGCTTTGTTTTATAAATACAGTAGTCACTCGGAAATCTAAAAATAATGATCGTAATTTTAAATACACTGCATACTTTTAAATATACTTATACTTAAAAACATTATCTATTTTATTTTATTTATATATCTACATATATATATATATATATATATATAGATACATTTAATCTTTATTTTTTGTAAAAAATATTCACATCGTTGAAACGACAGAATTTTAATTATCAAGCGATCACTGTCGTTGCCATCATATTTAATTTAAGTAAAGATTCTGTTTCTAGTCAAACCGGTTATGAAGAACAGCAACCGAATCGACTTTCGAAATAAATAAACAAATATGATGAATTAATTCTTGATTCTTGGTTAAATTTTGTAATAAGCATTGCTCAGACCTACTTTCTTTTTCATTTCACCTTTCGAAAAACAAAGTAGTCGAGAAAAAACAAAGCCATATTTTGTCTTATTGCTATTCACTTAAAAATATATATAGTTTCAACTTTTAACTTATAATCTACATATAATATTCCTTGCTCGAATTATTTATTTAAATTTTACCTAAAACCAAAATGTTTCCCGCATGTCCGGATGAGTTGCCCAATCCGCACAAGAATTGCCTGAAGGCGATGCTCAACACGTTAATCTGCAACGATCAGGATGTGAAGCGTTTGAACACAGAACTCAGAAACGTACAGCTGGAGTTGAAGGAGGAGCTGCGAAAAATAGAGAAAGCCCACGAGGAATGCGCCGACGTAAAGGCTAAGCGTTTGCGGAAGAATAAATTATGTGATGTGGACGAGGATCTGACCGAGTATACAAAGCGCATTATCGATCTGGACGAGGTGAAGCTCTTCTACACAAAACGCTGCGAGGAGATACGCAAGCGACGGGACAGCATTATCCTGTATGGCAGGCAGTGCCTGCAGGCCTACAGTGAGGAGAAGTGCAAGTTTCGATCCTTTCACGAGAACACCGTGGATTACATAAAGCGCACGGCAACTCTGTCACAGGATCAAGAGGTTATTCATCGCTGCGAGCGTGATATTTGCGAGATGCACAAGAGATTTGTCAAAGAGGTGGCCAATCTGAAGCAGTGCGAGTCCCAATTGCAGCCCTTCTTCAAACTTCTGCATGAAACCGATCCGAATGTGTACTGTGAGTGCTGTTGCTTCAAGGACTACGAATGGTTGCCGCAGGGCAAAAATTTGGAAGCAGTCGAAGCCGTTGCCAATGAGATGAAGGAGAAGATGGGCAAGACTCTGGTGGCCGCACTCGCCCAGCTCCATCTTCATATGCCGCAGGATATGTACGGATTCATTGCGGGCTATCTCATGAATGTGGAGCACAATGAGCAGGAGGTTAAAAAGAAGCAAAATCTGTTCGAGGATCCTCAACACGCCGACTCAAAGGAGCTGCCAGATCCAACATTTCATTGTGACACCGATTGTCCCAAGCCACAGTAATTGTTTTAATTCAAATTAGTTAGTTTACATATTCAAGAATATATTAAAATGAATTAAAATACATTTAAAATTTGCATATCATATCTGGTTTTTAAAATTAAACATTGTGCAAGGCGACGTTTATTTGATTTTTGTTTTACAATTATTTTTAATTAAATTTTTTTATATATTTTATTTTTTCTTTTTATATGTTTTTGATTACTTTGCATTAAGCAACGTTCTGGGCTCAAAGATGAATTATTTGAAAGATTTGGTAATCGATTGAAGTGTTATATTGAAGAGCAGATATTGCCTTTATTGTTTATTAAATTTATTATTATTTATTTATTAAAATATTTCTTTGATATATTGTGTAGACAAATTGATTAATTTTTGACCCTTATGATTTTAAATTTCCATGTTTATTTTTTAAACAACTAGTTTACATAGTAACAGACGAATCCCTCTTAATTATAAATCATAAAAACAATATTTTGTTTTAAAATACATATAAATTTACTCAACTCTTCACTAATTTGTTTATGCATTGTCGTTGATTCTAACAAAAGATGAGTATATTTCGTATGGACACAAGCTTTATTCGATTTATCACAACACATAATAATGTTTATGGTTTATTTTTAATGAATATTAATACACAATACACTCAGAGAGTACAGATGCTTACAAATGAATATGATAATAAGTATATTAGCTTTTAATCATATTGGATAAATATATATATGCTTTAGCATTTTGCTTCACAAAGGGAATCACATATAGAGTTTTTCTTGTTTTTGTTGCTGCTTTCTCAGATCATAACTAGACATTTAGCTCATATTAGGCGTAGGATTAGTTGCAACTTTCGATTACATTTAAATGTGCCTTCAAATGCAGCGACAATTTTATTTTGATACGATTTCGAACACAAACGCTTAAAAAAAAAACTGTAGGCGACTATTTATTGCGACGGTTGCCGCGACGCGAGGTGCTCGGAGGCTCCTTGTCCATAACGCCGGTGATGGTGGAGCCTGACAGCTCCGTGTTGGCCATCTTTTGCTGGGTGTCCAAAAAAAACATGACGTCGCGTAGCTGCTCCTTGAGATCGGTGACCTCCTTGTCGTGGGTGTGCTTAAACTCATTGTACTGGTCCTCAAGAGTTTTGTATTTCTGATGCCACGACGACTGATTGTTCTGCAAGGCCTTGGACAACTCCCGCTCTTCCGACAGCTTGTTTATCATCTCCTTCATTCTGCCGATGCAAAGTAATAAAATTGGATAAGATGATCTAACAGTTGGCTTTGCGATTACTCACTTGGTTGCATGATGCGCCAGCTTGCGTTCCAGACTCAGCTTCTCCTTCTGCATGCTCTGTTGAAGCTGCTGCAGCTCAGTTATCTCCGTTTTTGCCTCATTGGCATCCACCTTGAAGTTTTGCCACTCCTCCTCTAGACGTTCAATGCGCTCCTCATAATATTTGCGCTGTGTGTCCAGTTGCGAGGTTAGCAGATAGGTGAACTCCATTTGCATGGAATCGATTTTCTCCTCGCGCTCATCTTTCTCGGTTTGTGAGGCAACCAACTTGCCATCAGATTTGTTTTGGAACAAGCGATGCACGAAATTATCGCCAGCATAATCCCACACGCTTGAGGTGCCCAGTTGCATGGCGAAGGTGTGATTGGTGGCACGATAATGAGCGGCTGCATGGCCGCCCTGATAGCGACCACAACCGACGTGTCCACAGATCAAACAGATCCACAGGGAATCAGTGCCTTCGCACTCCATGCACACCGAATCCTCGAGCAGCTCGGGGGTTTGCACATGACGGCACACCGGGCACGTGGAATCGCCCCACTTCATCAGGCAGCTGGCGTGAAAAGCATGATTACAGAGTATGGTCAGCACACCATCGACACTCTCGTCCATTCGCTCCAGGCAGACAGGACAAGTGGGCAGCTCCGTATGCCCCAGCGGCGGCAGGCCATGCTCTCCACGCTCCACCTCCGACACCCAGACGGCATGACACAGCGAATCCGGCTCCATAGAGTTGTATGCAATGCCATTATATGATTTATAAAACTCCAGAGCCGATTCATTTGACCGAAATCTATAAAGGAAGACGAACAAAACGCTTATAGAAATCATGTTAAAATGTGCTTGGAATTACTGCACTTACTCCAGCAGCACCATAAACTGATTGGGACTGCCGTCGCGCACGATGCGGACATGCCTAATCTCGGCGTGACATGGCGCAATAAAGTTCAGCAAATCGTGGCAATTTAGGGACGCCGGCACAGCTAACAGACACAACTGATTTGAGGGTGCCTCCTTGATGGCCTTTCGCTCGCTACAAACACAAATATGTTAGTTGGTTGTTGATTGCAATGGTTCTACCTACTCACTTCTTCTTGTACAGATGTATAATGCCTTTAGTCACCTCCACAATGGGATTGCCCGAAAAGTAGCCGATTTCCTGTGGAAAATTCGAGGCGGTCACTTGTGAGTCATCGCCACCGCGAGGCGTTGTCTCTCGGGAGCTGCCCGCTGTCGGACTATTCGAGCCGTGCTGTTGCAGTGCGGCGGCCCAGTTCATTTTCGAGGAGGATTCGTCTTTGTTGTCTTCGGTTCTCAGTTCGCTGCTCCAACGTTGATTCGTGTACGTCTCGATGATGATGTCGCGCGCCTGGCGAAGACCGCGATCTCTTTCGCGCTCCTTCTGCACACGCGGATTGGTCGGATGCTCCGCGGAGACGGCTCCTTCTTGTTCTGAGAAAATAAAACAATTGAATTCAGTGGTAAGAACAAAGACGTACCAAATTCCTTTGTCTTTTGACGAATTGATTTACCTGCACTGGCTTCCAAATCGATTTCGATTTTGATTACACACAAGGATATGTTTTCTAGCATTACACAAGCATAATTTGTATTAATGTGGAGTATCAGAAATCAAATTCATTGTCGGATTTACAGAAATTTCACAATTTGCTTTATTGAGTGCACAACAAAAATCCGATAGAAGACATATGAGCGATAAGTAACCAAATAATACCTAAAAAAATACTAGTTACTATCGATACCGATATCAAAAACCAACACTAATCAACACTGGTAAATAGAAAATTCAACGCACTCATTTTGAAATAGATTTTTATTTGAAAAAAGTCGGAATATAAATTATAACTCATTTATTGAAATATCAGACGAAAAAGTGACTGATTTGTGTTTGTTTTACACCTACCGCTGTTGCGGCTCTGCAGCTGTTTAAATTTCACATTTAATTTAAATATTTGGCTTAAAACTTGTTTTCGTTATGAGTTTGCTTCTTCGTTACAACAAATTTGTTGCCTAACGGCTTCAAGTTGTTACTGACTCTCATCCGCTCTCTTCTCTCCAAATGTTACTCAATTAACAAGCAACGATAAGTTTCACTTTCAGTACCCACGACACTCGGCTTGGCTCAACGCTCTTCGGCTTTAGTTGGCCCTCACGTAAGTCGCGTACGTAAACTTAGTACGTAAGCGTCGCTACTGCGAGTTGGACGTGCTGTCGAGTTTGTCGCACGATTGCCGAAGCACACAAAAAATACGCTAAAAATTTCGTCATCGTCTCCTTCTCCCACGCGCGCGTAAATAAATAAATAAATAAAAAAAAACAAAAACAAAACAAGTAAGCAAGCCAAAGTGAGTGCAATGTTGTAATTTTTTGGCTGTATTTTGTGTGTTTATAGTTGTTGTTGTTGTTGTTGTTACCACATTGAACACGTTGTGCGTTAAAACATAATAAATGAATTGCAACAAACAACATGTAATTGCAATTACCAAGATTGAACCACAAAGTAAATATGTATATTGTATATAAAGTATTTTTTACCCATAAATATTTGCGTCAATTGACCAGAAATCATGTATATTGATTTTAGTCCATTATATATTTATGCGAAAAAAACGAGCAAAAAAAAGAAAATTGTAACAGAAATTGCGGCTCTGCCCATGGCTAAGTCCGTTACTCGCACATGTATGCGCACATACACACACACACACACTTGCATAGCCATGTTAAAAGCAGGCGCCAACACGCACTCACAAACACGCAAACATACACACAGAGACAGACAGACAGAAGTTCGCTTTGGCTGTAACTGACAGCTGCCAAGTGGCAGAGTTTGTCGTCAACAAGTCTATCAAAAGTACGTTTGTCATTTTGGTTGCAGTCTACTCAACATACTCTCCCCTTCACCAGGTGGCGCCCATCATCTACACACTTTGCAAGTGTGTGTGTGTGTGTTGGTGACTGTGAAGAGTCTTTGTATTTGTCAATTTAAAGTTTGCTTAACTGCTAACTATGTACTTATTGTTCTGACTGTCCCGCTATTCTTCACTCTGAAGCTTTCGCCTCCCGCCGCCTACCATTAGCCCCTTGCGCCATCTATTGTCAAAGGGCTTACACAATTGCAATTGGATTTGTCAACTGTGCAAATATGCAAATCGTGATTATCCAGTAGTCCATAAAAATCGATGTTTACATTCTCTGGCTGTTCATATATATTTAATATATATTTTTTTCTTCTCTGTTTTTCATTTTTTTTTAAACTTTAATTGGGCATTTTTATACATTCCAAATGCTGAAATAAATATAGATATATTAAATCACAAAAGGGATTATAAAGTTTTACACATTTTGACCCTTAAATATTTAAGCATTAGTGTTGTAAAAGAATTTTTTATTGCAGCTTTTTTAAAGTACTTTTATTCATTGCTGGAGAAAGGCATCATGATGATTTTGGAACACAGGCCGAATTCTTATGATTTATATTTTGATAAGTGAAAAATGTTATTTGTTTGCCGCTTTATTTCATTTGCTGTAATAATAATTCCTCTTTGCTTTTTGGCTCAAAGCATGCATTGAATTAATACGGTATTTGAACAGAATGATTTTGGATTTGGATCAATAGTTTTAATAGTCACGTCTGCCAATTTATAAATTCCGGCTCTGAAAAGGCACGCATTTTGTATGCGTTGTAAATATAAAATTGTTTTCAATAAAATATGCTGTAAATTTTAATTTCCCAAGTTTAAATATTTGAATAATATTTAAAGCAGCAATCCAAATAATAGTAGTGCACACATACACACTGACGCATATTTGTTTGTACATGGGGAAAAATTCATATTTTCCAAGTTCTTTTGCAAAAATATGTATGTATTTATTGACTTTTGAATATTTTCTTAATTTTCTACTATTAAATGGATATTTCTAAACTACTTAACATTAAAATTAACAAGATTTATTTATTTATCTACTTGTGAAATTTAATATACAAAAATAGTCCATTTCTCTTATTGGCGCATAATTGTTTGGGCAATGGAGATTTTGTATGGGATTTTGTACATTTTTGCCACCAGACTGGGGAAAATATTTTATTAAAAATCATAGTGAAAAGAAATCTAAAAAATTTGGATCAGATCCATTAGAGGAAAGCTTAAGGAACATAACACTGTCAATGAATCACATATAATGAACCACCTGTCAATTTACAGAAGGGTACATGCAATTGGGCAAACAAAAGCTGCTTTTCAGTACTAATTATTGAAACTTTTTATTTTTCCTTGACACCCCATATTTAAATTGAGCAGGTGGTTCATTATATGTGATTCATTGACAGTGTTATGTTCCTTAAGCTTTCCTCTAATGGATCTGATCCAAATTTTTTAGATTTCTTTTCACTATGATTTTTAATAAAATATTTTCCCCAGTCTGGTGGCAAAAATGTACAAAATCCCATACAAAATCTCCATTGCCCAAACAATTATGCGCCAATAAGAGAAATGGACTATTTTTGTATATTAAATTTCACAAGTAGATAAATAAATAAATCTTGTTAATTTTAATGTTAAGTAGTTTAGAAATATCCATTTAATAGTAGAAAATTAAGAAAATATTCAAAAGTCAATAAATACATACATATTTTTGCAAAAGAACTTGGAAAATATGAATTTTTCCCCATGTACAAACAAATATGCGTCAGTGTGTATGTTTTGGGAATATGTTAAAAAAGTAATAAAATGATTATTTTTAAAAGAAACAATAAATACTGAAGATAAATAAGCATTAAGTAAATGCTATAAAATTATAAACAAATACCGAATTTTTCACGCTTAACTAATTCTGGATAAATATGACTCCAAGTTACTTTTATCTTTGCCAATGACATGAAGCTTTATCCTAACCCAAAGTTATATATATAACATATTCACACATATTTTAAAGCAATCCAGTCTTTTGAGACGCTCATTTTCGTTGCCCTTTAAAATCTTAAGGATACAATAGAATCGTTAATAACTTTTGGGGTTTATTATTCATGAGTGTTGAGTTTTTAACAATAAAAAATATGACTTGACGAACAAATTAATAAATAATGTGGGTTTCCTCAAGTTAACGCGTATGAAATATGAACGTATGTGTTAAAAATTATAAATTTAAATGGCTATATTGTCTAAGGTTTTGATGCAATTCAGGCATACCAACCCATATGTATATATATGTATATACCCAAGACTGTCCCTAAAGGGTCTCTTTTTTGCTTTCGGAAACTACTTCCTTATTTACACACCCATGTTTATGTGTTCAGGCAATAAAACGAAATGGTATTTTCTGTTTTTTTTTTGTGTTCCTTGTTTTTAGCCCCTGCGGATAACGCTGCAAATACTTTTACATACATACTTTTACATACATATTTCTACATACATACGTGTATAAAAACTCACATTTGTATGTAAACTTTTTCCCTAATTTGAAATGGATGCAAAATTCTTTGCTAGAAGTTGAATGATTTGTTTTTTTTTTTGTGGCCTGCGAATGCATGTTGTAATAGTATTTGTATTTGGAGTGGTAATTGTAGTTGTAGCTTCTAGATTTGAAGATTTATTCAAAAGTGCTGAAAATGCCGTACCGAGTTCTTCCCTCTCTGGCTCCACCTCTGTTGTTGCTTTATTTAAATTAAGTTGTTGTTTATTCATGCATTTTGTTGCACTTCTATACGCTCCATTGTTGTATCAAAATAAACACAGATCATACATATTTATATTTACATATAGTTTATGGATGAACTTCTAGTTGCATTCATTTATTCACGAAGGTCTCCCCAGCATAACACGATAGACTTTACTTGCCCAACCTGAATCGGTCGGACAATTCCACAGCAGCTGCCACAACTCAGGTATCTGGTATGCCTAAATTCCCGTCTACATGCCACACTGAGAAGACAACGTGCAGCAGCAATGCATCAGAAACTTTTAGGAAAAAGTGTTATTATACCTAAAATAAAATAGTTAATATTGCCATACATATTGTAGGCCAAGCTGACTGATCGAGACTTTATTTATGCATTATTTAATGTTTTTAATTGAAAGGTACAACATTTTAATAAATTTCAAACTCAAACTAAGCACTAGAATGTACCAGAGACTAAATCCAACGTAAACAGAAAAAATTGTCAATAAATAGTGCGAAGCTGTTCGAAGTGTGGAAACTAGCATTTTTTTTATTGTTATTTGACAGTTGACATTTATAAATTGTTTATTTAATTTTTAATTAAGCGTAATTTTTGTACATGTTATTATGTTAATTATACATATACACAGATACATAATAATTACGAAAAAATAATAATTGCAAATTGATTCCTATAACTTTAAACACAATCATTTTAAAATTTGTTGATATATTTATTCTTAACTCAGTGTATATATACATTGTGTGTGTTTGTTGTGTTATAGGCACCATAAGAGCTGTTTGTTGTGTTAGCCCCAAGTGTGCACTTTCACTTTTTTTATGTGCTCTCTGGAAAAAAAAACTGGCAAAACGACAATCATGACCAGGTTTTGCTCTTTACATTCTGCGAGTCAGAGATTGCTGTTGCCGTGGTAAGTCATATGTGCGCTCTCCAAGCCAAATGATTCAATTGCCTTGATTGCAACAAAACGAGACAGAGATAGAGATAGAAACAGAGACAGGGAAAGCGAAGAGAGCGAAACAGAGAACCAAACCAGTTGTGTTGTGGCCTTTTGTAGTAACATTCAACATTTGGCCAAATAACATAATCATTGTGCAAACTGCAGCGGCAAGGGTGCAATCAAGGCGAGGGCGGAGGCAGTTTGGGGCTGCTGGAAAATGTGTTTCTGATTGCCACAAGCTTTTGGTCATAATGCCACACACAACACGCAACACACACATAAAAGCGTTGCGATCAATATATTAATCATACGCCTAATTGTTCACTCACATGACGCATACGCCGCGTGGCGTCCAAAGTGCGGTGTACCTTGGCAGCCTTATAAATAGATGTCAATATTTTTGTACATAAGCACACTCTAATTCATATTGAAAGCTAATTATTGCCAGCCTATTCAAAGCGCAATTTACAAATAAAAACAAATCTCAATTATTATGGTGGCACCCTTTGAATGTTTTTTATTAATCTTAAACACCGTAATCCACTAATAATAGTTGCTGTTATTTGTATAACTTTTTTATCACGTGTCAGAATGATTGATATTAGGACTTAGGGGGCAGGGGACATAGAACTAAATTCGGCCAAGAATCAGCTGAAAAAATTGTTAGTTTCTGTTGCGCTTGATGGATGGCTAATATATTATTGTTATTAAAGGCACTTTTCGGGAAATGTGTACAAATTGAACTTGATGAGAAAATCAATTTATAAATAAAGCATTTGTAATAAAATGGAAAAATAAACTAACAATGGGTAAGAACAGTTTATTTCAAGATTAAACTGGTGTAAAACTCTCTTATAAATGCCAGAAATATTTTAGCTCTTGTCGAAAACACAAATAAAATAAATCAAATTTGTTCTTTTGGTGTGCTTAAAACTTTGGGAGATATCAAATTTTGTGAGAAAATATAATAATTATTTTTATCTTCTATCTATGCAAGTTTTCAAATAGATATTTGTTTGTGATGACAACTTTGAAATTGTTGAATTTGTTTTTTTGTGGTATATGCAAGCGTTATAAAAAATGTATGTGTATTTGAATATGTGTATGTAATGTCCATGTATTTGTGCATTTATTGTTAAGGATGCATTCAGCTCTTCGAGACGGCCAATTGTAATGTTTCATACATTGTAATCTAAGACGTTTTTTGCAATCGAAAGTTGTCATCTATATATATTTTATCTCACTATAATATAAATCAACTTTAGTCGTTAAATAAAAAGAAATGAACAAGTTTAAGCGATTAGCTTAAGAGTTTTCGTTATGGTTCTCGGAACAAGAAGATGCCAAGCAACATTCCATGACAATCAATATTAAATAAAAATTCTGCACATTTCAATTCGCATGCTGGTTTCCTTGCAGGATCTAGGAATGCGCACATTGTTGCCACTAAACGTTGCTCGCATACACTTGCCCTGTGCCCCTATTCCTTCCTCATACCCATCCCCAGCCTCATCCCCATCCCTATCCCCATCCCCATCCCCATCCCCATCCCCATCCCCATCCCCACCCCTATCCCCACGGTCTGTCAGCTGCACATTGAAATGTGTCGACTGCAGCGTACACAACATTCAAGGGGTAAATGATATAAAAAATTGCAGAACAATGTTGGGAGCGTTGTTAGTGAAACGGTGGGTGTTGGGGTGGTGGGGGGCTGTTAACCTGATGTTGCTGCCACGTTGCCCTGACAGCTGCAACTATAGCACCATCACCACCACCACCAACAACAACAACAACAACAACAACAGTAAAGTAGGGTGACAAGTGCAAATGTCAAACCTGCAGAATTCCATGCACTCAGTTACATTAACATGGCAGCTCAACAGCGCGGGTGTTTTTTCATACCCTGCACATGAATTACTCAAGGGTTGCTTACGGCTGGTATGCAAATTGCATAGATTTCCCAGATATGGCCCATGTACATTTTTCAGGCTTTATGCTAAATATAAAATATGCTTTACAAATTTGAATATGCTATTTCACTTTGATGGATGAATTCTAATTTACATTTTCTGTCAGTAGCCGGTGCACTTTAAATTAATGGTACTTTTGGCATTTTAAAGGATGTTGTAGAAAACACAACTAAAATATAAATAAAAACTTTAATAAGAAAAAACAAAACAAAATAATAATAATATTAATAAAATTAAAATAGATTCACTTCATTTGACATTTAAGCTAAATGCTAAAGCTAAAGCAAATCGACAGGTTAAAAAACAATTTCGTATTCAAACTGGACTATCGCTTAAATTATTATTCTCAATTGTTTTAAATGTATTATATTTTATTATATAACTCAGACAAATTGTGTATATGCTTTCAATATACAGAATATATAAAACAGCAAATATAGAATACAACAGATGTAGATAGAGTTTTAGCATAAGGTACAGTTACAAAGCTTGTGTATTGTTGTCATAACTGATGGCTATTGTAACAAAGGGTATTTGACACCATGGCAAAACAAGGTTTGTGTGTGTTTAGTGTGTGTGTGTTGTGTGTGTGTGTGTTGGTTTTTGTTGATGACGCCTTGCATTTGAAGTGCACGCAGAGTTTTGTTGTGCATTTGGTACGTTTTTATTTTAGAAAACCTTTCGTGCGGTTTTCCCGCAGCGTGTGCGTAAATCTTCTTCCCTGAGTGTGTGTGTGTGTCTGTGTGTGTTTGTGTGTGTTTGTTTGTATGCCTCCTTCTGAGTTGGCAGACACCTGCTGCTGCTATGGTAATTTTAGACTGCGCTTGAGCCACAAACATGTCTGTGTGTGTGTCTGTGTGTGTGTGTTGAGACACGTTAGGCAAACAAGCGTTGTTTTTGAAACACGCTGTTGATTTCCGCTGGCAGCTGCAATTGCCACGCTGTGTATGATGAATCCAGGCGGCTATTTTGTCTATCTATCATTCACTTTGTAGCTCACTTAGCATTTGAATTGCGCTTTTCGTGATTCATTCATTCAGACTGACTTATTTGCCAGCACTTTTATTTCTTTTCTCGTTCCCAGTGCCCTATTTGGGGCTTGGTTTGCTTACTCTTATGCTGGTCTGTTAGCTTGTTTGTTTGCTATGTGAGCTAACTGAATGAGTTTGGTTTGCCAACATGTTAGGTCGAGAGTTGATTCTGAAATGTGCAAGAGGATTGGATTGCAGCAAGACTCGAACGGAAAATGCTAAAAGATAAAACAATTCAATTACATTTCCCATTTGGAGTTTTGCATGCGAATTTCAGTTAGCAATTTATACACCCACATACACATTCAATAGGACGTTAAATCTGCCCTCATCGAAAGTGCCCCAATATAAATTTTGTGAACGTACAATTTTGGTTTAATTGAAATTTTTTTTAGGAGTGCTTTGTAAAAGTTCAAGCTGAGCCACTTCAAGTCAATTAAAAAAGTTAAATTAAATTTATCAGCTATGAGTACTCATTATTAACATAGTCATAATTATCGCCATCATCATCATCATCATCATCATCATCATCATCATCATCATCATCATCATCATCATCATCCTGCGCATCCCCATCATAAGCCTATCATAATCATACTTTTGCACATTTTTGGGCTGGAATTTTAGAGGAATGCAATATTGAAATGAGTTTTCATATTTGCCTTGGCAATTTTAATTAAATTTGAATGGATGCTTTTCGGTGATGAACTGCATTTTATTTCACATATTCAATGTGAATATTGAAAATTTCGAAATAATGTCTAATAATAACAATGTTAACAGATTGGTAAATTGTACGACTTCATTTGATGGTGGCATAATTATTTCAATTTGGTGTAATTAGTTTTAGTTTTGAATGCAATTGCTTATAACATATTTATTTGTGTCATTTACTCGATTAAATATTGGTATTACTGCATTTTTGATTGGCTGAAAATAGTAGAAATGCGGCTGCATATTTTCAACAGGTTTTAATATAATTTTCTCAGTCCTTCCAATAACGTTTTTAGAATTTTTCTTTTCTTCATCTCCGGCAAATTAGTCCGCTAGATACTTCAGAATAAAGCTTAAAACAAATTTGGCCATTAAAGAAGATTCAGGGTAATGCTTATTTATTTAATATCTCATCCTTCCTAGCCTTCATATAACTAGGATGGAAAGCTGGGCAAAGGAATGTTTATTACTCTCATAAACGTATCTCAACAATGGGTTTTTATGAGGCAGCCGAAAAATGTTCTTAATAAATTCTTTAAAAGAGTCACATTTTTTCTTACACAATGGAAAATGTTTGCTCGCTTCAAGTGTTTAAATTAAGTTTTTCCTTTAAGCATTTTCAAGTAATCTGAACAACAATCATCGTATCCATCAATTTCACAGTTATTGTTCATGTCTTTGCTCAGTGGCTGCCTTAACTATAGATGTATCAATGGCAAAGTAAACATTTCATCATCAGTGCCATCGTTTCCCCATAGAGCTAGCTATGCACTGGTATCAGTAACTTTATCCATTCATGTCCAGTCACATAAAAATACATCATGAGAGTCAGAAGGAGACGGGGCGGGACGAGACGGGACGAAGCGAAGCGAGGCAAGAAGAGACTTGAAGAGCTTTGCAAATCATATCTTTAAACTTGCGTCAGCTGTGTGCTTATCGATGCTGCTGCAGGCTATGCATCCATTTCGTTATTTTTCCGCTTTTCCACACTTTTCACCATCCCTTGCAAAGCTCAATAAAGTTTAACGCATTTCTCCCGTCATGCACTTTGCTTCATCATCAATTTTTATTGAAATTGACACTAGTTGGACGACAAAGTGGTCGAAAAAAAGTGGGTGGAGGAGGCTTGCCGGGTTTAAGGCAGGGCGTGGTTCCTGCTCTGCTGAGGGTGGTGTGGAGTGAAATGAATAACTGTTACATTTTGCCAGGGACACTTTTAATGAGCAGCAACTCGAGGAGACAGGAAAGTGAGTGTTTGCCCCGCCCCGACCTGCCTCGCCTCGTGACTGTTGCACAAGAGCTTATAAACTTGCTAATTGGATTAGATTCAACGATATGAAGTAAATTCATTAAACATACTTTTTTTTCCTACTTATTTTTCACATCTCTCGCGCTGAGTGAACATTTTTATTAAAAATTTATTGCGAACTTTTGTTTGCCAGCTCTGCAGCTCTGTAGCTGTTTGCATCCAGCTGCTTCCCTGCTACTTACAAGCAACCAAAGAATTCACAGCGACATAAAACAAAAGAAATGTTAAAAAAAAAAACACAAAAAAAACAACAGTTAATAAAGCAAGAGAGAAAAAGCAATCGCAGTAACGGCAACAAATGCCAAACAGCTGCGACTCTGCAGTGATGTCAGTGTATGTGTTTGTATGCGTATGCGTGTGTGTGCGTGTGTGTGTGTGTGTGAGAGCTTTTAAGCGCATTTGTGTGCACAAAAGATGACTGAGAAGATGTTCAACTGGTTTTGTGGGCCAATAAAAGACAACAACAGCCAACGAAGCGAGTCGAAATGAAAACAAAAGTAAACAGCGCGCAACGAAAGAGCACAACAACAACAACAATAACGAGAGCGACAGAGACAAAAACAAACGCAATAACTGCAAATAGCATGCGAAAGCCAAAAACATCAATTCAAATACGTTAATAAATTGCGTCAGTAAATAAACTCAAAATTGAGTTAACGCATATTGATTTCATTTTGAGGAAGGGGCGCTCTAATGAAATCGTGAGTTGATGGATGCATTTATTGCGTATTTCTGGCCAATAAGTATTGCATAAGTGAATCAAATCAAATGAAGTAACAATTTCAAGCACTCAATAAAAATAAGAGTGAATGAGGCAATTGATTTTACACTCAGAGAAAATGCATTAAATATGTGGAATTTGTAACAATTCGAAAAGCATTTAAACAAAGTCAATCAAATATTTTGTAAGAGAAAAACGATCGAAGCTTGAATGTGAAAACTGTATTTTAAAAATAATTTGAACAGATTAAAATTTAAATATCTGAGTTTGATTGAATTCAAACTTTTAAATATAATTGATAGAAGCAGTTGGTCAATATTGTAGCTTGCACAGAAATAGCTAAGCAAAAGGTCAACACTCAGTTGCCGACAGTTGGCAAAAGGCCATTTCAATCACGAAATAAGCAGCTATTTTACCATCGAAAAGGTTATTTGAAAATTGTAAACTTTTTACGATAGATATGTATTGGAAAAACTTATGTATGATAAAGTACGCTATTTAATAAATGTATTTAATTTCCTTTATTTATTTATTTATATTTTGCCATTTGAAAACTTGTTTCCAATAAGTACTTGAGTTTCGACCTACTTAGACAATGATGTACATGATTAATGCAGCCTCGGTAGACTTCAAGCCAAAACCTGCCAATTCTGTGTGGAATTTTATGGTTTACCCTTAAGAATTAAAACCATAAACCACGCATCTCATCTCATCTTATCTGTTTTACGACTGATTTTTAGTGCTCGTCGTAATGTCAGTCATTATTGTGGGTCTGTTTAATGACTGTCCCATGGCACATTCATCTCGCTAAAGCAAATCTTCAGTGAATTTATGCGCTTTTCTAATTTCCTTTTTGGTCGCCTAATGGATGAGCCCAGAGGCATAACAATGGCCAAAACTGTTGGGGCCAATTAGTGGGTTAAAGCAACAAAAGTAATTGAAAGTTCTTATGGATATGCATGCCGGAAGCTTATTAAAAAATTAATGACTTTTAAGATAGCAAGCTTAGTGAGTGTTATCTTAACTGAAATGAATGCTTAGGAGTTGTGTAAAATCAAATTCTGGCTTAAGTTGGACTTGAACAAGAAAATACTTGTGACGTTTTAAATACAGACTTGAGTACAGTTTTAATCAGAACTTTTAAGATCGTAGTCAGAAATTAATAATAGAATAATAGAATAGACTATATTAGTTTTATAATTAAGTATTACTTTCACCATTCTATTCTAGATTTTATTTCTTCTACATCTCACAAATATAGCTAGCCTAATTACATTAGTCTGAGATAGAGAAACTAACAATTTAATGAAATCACTTTAACTGTATTCTTCTTCTCTTAGCAGCCGTTCGAATGCGCCGTTGAATGCATAATGGAGACGCCTGTAACAATCATGTAAAATTGCGTTAACAGCAAATGGATGGAAATGGAGCGTAGCAAGGAGCGGAAAGAAGCAGTAGCACATCAAATTGGTATTAGAGGTTAACAAGCATTGAGGAGGAGGCGGGCAACAGCTCCTGAACAAGTGAAACTTGGGCATAGGGGCGTGGCCAAGTTGTGGGTGGAACAATAAACGTTCGCTGCAGCTAAGCTGCCAGCTGCCTCTGCAACATAAAAGTCAATTAATGTACAATTACAACAACAATTACAACAATCGCTGGTGAATCAGCGAACGTGGCGACACGAAGCAGCAGCTACAAACCACAATCTTACCCCGCTCTTCCTCTCTCTCTCACTTGCTCCCACTCTCTGAACCACCCAAGAGCGGAAGCGGCTGACAACAAAAAATTTTTGCAAATTACACGCAACGTAAGCTGAGGAGGCTGCGTTCCGGATCTGAGCCTGAAAGTGGGTAAGGTTGAGCAACTTCTTGTGGATGGTAGAGAAATCAACAGCAGCAGCAACAGCAGCAGAATTAGTAGAAGCAGCAATCCAACGTCCGGTGGCGGCCACAAAATGACTTTCGTTAACAAGCTGAGCAAAAGCTTCCGCTGGTTGCGCTGTTCGACATTGTGCGCCATTTTGTTTTATATGTTTTTCATTGGCCTCATATTGCACAGCACCAGCCACAAGCTGCAGCAACACCAGCAGCAACAACAACAGCAACAACAACAGCAACAGCAACAGCAGCAACAACAACATCAGCAGCACAGCTCCATTGAGCTTACTCAGACACAGACTCTGACCAAGTCTTTGCCCAATGAGGGTCGTAATAGTCGCGACCAGCAGCAGCCGAAGCAGCACCATCAGCCGCCTGAGGATCTGGAGCAACAACACAAACAACGACAACAACAGCAGCAAAACCAACACCAAGAGCCAAAGCAAAAGCTAACGACGAACAATTTGGGTTTGGGCAATGCCCAGACGAAGGAGCAGCAGCAGCAGCAGCAGCAGCAACGAAAACTGCAGCCGATAGCTGCTAATGCAGTGGGAGTTGAAAGAGAAAAAGGAGGAGGCGTCGGTGCCAGCAAATTGTCGCAGCCACAGCCCGAAACAGTTATATTAACGGCCAGCAATGTGAACGAGAAGCAAATACTTGCCAAAGCTTTCAAACGGTAAGTTACGCCCCAAAGTGGAGTGCAGTGCAGTGGGCATGGTCTCCATGGTCTTCATGGGAGTTCTTTTCTCCCCAGCCAGTTCCGCTGCACAGTTTTGCTGATAATTTGGTGCTAGTTTGGCGGCTTTTTCATTGTAGCCCCTTGGCAATTGTTCACACAATGAAATAGATACCATGCCAGGGGAAGAGAATAGAAGATAGAGACAGAGAGTGAGAGTGATTGAGAGATAGAGAGGTAGATAGAGAAAAAGAGAGAGCGGGAGTAGAAGGCAGTTAGAGCATAAGTGAAGGAAAATAGGGAGTGCGGCAATGCCATTAAATTGGGCCATCACAGTGCGTGCCATAATTGTGTGTACGACAAATTGTTAAATTTATGACAACAAGCGAATGAGCCCCCGACTTAACAGCAACATCAGTTGATGGATGTTGTTGTGGTCTAAAGGTGCTTTTTGGGACCACAAAAACGCGATTTGTTATTTTGAGTGATTGTGATTGGACGCTGGATAATCGGATTAAGGGACCAACGAGAGGCAATCATAATTATTGATTGGAGAACGTGATGACAGTCGCAAAATGGGGCCAATAGGATTTTCGTTATGAGCTTAGACTTTAAGGGAAAAATGCTTTGTGGCATTTGTGGTCCAAGTATTTAAACAAACCCATTCAAATGGAAAAAATCTCCTCTTACCCGCATAAATCTTAAATTATTGCGTTTGCTTAGTTATCTATATATCATTTTAGTAGGCAGCTTATTTATTTGCTCGATAACCCACAGGAATTGTAAATGAGGCAGTTATGAATAAGCTGTTTGGCCAACATTGCAAATGATTAACGACGCTGAAGGTCAGATGTTGTAGCGCTTATGATTAAACCTCATAATATAAATATATATTTTTATTGACCTACAAGTATGTGCTATAATACCATATTAGAGATTAGAAGTCTCCATAAATCTATAAAATGAATAAATAAATAAATTTATGTGCTTTCGTTGAATAAAATTGAGTCTACTTAAGTTAATTAGGACTCAAGTGGAAATAGGAGCAAGAGGCCAATTATTAAAATAAATTAAAAAAAATCTGTTTGGAATTTCAATATTATGTTGATATTGGTGTTACTTAATCTGTATTTAACTTTTATATAACCTTTTTTAAAATTAACCCTTCATCTGCACCATCATGATAAAATATTCAAACAAACGAAAAACTCGGCGTATGAGCAATTACCCTTAAGCTTGAAGCCCGCCACAACAAAAAAAAATTTGTTTGTTGTTTTTAATCCCTTGAATGTCGCTATGAGACGAGTATATATATGTATATATATATATACATATATATATATATAGATATATGTAAAAGGTGCAAACAACCATCGGGGAAGGCAAATTGATTTTCATGCAAAGTTATCAAAGGATTGACGTTGGTGGCAGAAACTAGTTTCTATTAGACACGGGTATTTGCAAATGTTTTATTTATTTTATGTGATGATAAATTTACAAATTTGCGAAAATTATTATAACCATCTAATGATTTAATTAAGCTTAAATTTAATTTAAATACTTTTTAATAATCAAAGTAATGGCAAATTCCACAGCAGCGGCAACCGCTTATGTGCAATATGTGTTTCATATTTAATCCTTAGTCAGGTATAAGCACACAGATGGAATAAGTAGATTGCAATGTTGCATGCCACATTGAGCTACCATTAATGCTGATTAAGTTAATACCATCCCTGCTTATGGACATCCTGCGAGAATTGCCACCAATGTCATTCAATACAAATGCCATTTCGATGGACTTATGGAGAGCAGCTGCAATCAGATTCGTCATAGCTAAGCAGAGCAATGCGGAAATTCGATTTTAATATTTATTGAATTGAAATAAGCTCAGATCAAAATATTGCCGTTGCTGACGTATTTTATCTGTGTCTCCTTTTTCTTCTAGTTCGCCAAACTTTTTGGCCAAGAGGGAGAAGAATAAATTTGATATTTCAGTGCATTTCAGATTTTGCAGATGTTGGACAACTTTTTTTTTTTTTTGTATTTGGCTTTTGCTATTCTGCAGGATTTGGGTTGGTGTCTCCAAAACTTAGCACTTTAGGTTGCTTTAATACTCTGGGTGTCTAGCAATTATTCGCTCGATTGCACAGCAGCTATGAAATTGCAATTTAAATTGCATGATTTTAACTTTTCAGCTCAAATAAAGACACATACATACATATATATTGTGATTTTAGTAAAGTTTAGCATGAGCCCACACTTTGCGTATAATTACCCAATATCCAAAAGAAGAAATCATATTTAGTGGGTTAAGTAATTACAAGCACTTTTTATAACGATTTCATCTGCTCACTTGGGAGCAATTATGTGTATTCAGTCGTATAAATAAATATAAATGTAGCTGCCTCCATCTCAATTTTTATAATGGTCCTTAACTAAAGCTTTAAGATGCTCAACATTTAAAGTCATACAAATTTAAATCGTAATTTTGACATCAATAAATACTATTTCAATTGCCTTGAGCAGAGAAACCTGACATTTAATAAATTTATTTCATATCTTTTTTCATTGATACTTCTAAAGAATAAACTCTTAATAAATTTTATTGAGCAGCTTTTTAAACTTATTTGCTTAAGCTTAATATGATTTTTATTATATGACTTTGGTAGTCATGGTTTCTCCCGAACAACAAAATTTCATAAATTTAAGTAATTGTCTGTTTTTTCTTTAAAGCTTTAAGCAATTTTATTAAATTAATATAGATACTGTATTGCTAATATATATGTATGTATAGAATATGACTTTACATTTTATGTGTTAGAAATAATCTCAGCTTTCTTGCCAGGCCTTGAAAAGCCATTTTCTGCAAAGCAATTTTGTAAATTTCATTCACTTAAGCACTTGGTACACTTTGTGTGGCCTTAAATCCCTTCGGGTAACTTAAAAATGGGTTTACCCAACGCACTGAGACTGATTTCTAAGAAATGCCCTAAGCTGTTGGTACGCCTGCTGAGTAATAGGAGCTCATTGGCCAAAACATTTACTGTGTGTGCTGGTGGCTGGTGGGAATTGTTGTCAGGAATGTGATTGCCCAAAAACAGGTGTCAGTTATTAAAGTTGTCAATAGGCCCACATTAAACTATAACAAACCGCCGAAATAATGACAAAATGAGTGTCAAGGGGGTGTTTCAATGTGTATCCGAGGGATCATTTCGTTTGTAGTTGTGTCTGCGTTTGTGTTTTCTCCGCTTGGATATGCGGATGGGGTTGGGGTTGGCTGGTTGGCTGGTTGTGGTGGCTGCACCGCACAGTGGTTTCATTAGTATATAGTTGGGGCATTAGAACTTGAATAAATAAACTGGCAACTAAAGCGATTTCAAGTTAGTTTCCTTCCGCAAAACTTTTGTTGTTTGTTCCTCCCCGCAGCAGCACTCCTTCATCCGTTTCCAAATCTATGTGCGTTGCGGTCCCTGCCAGTTAAAGTTTGAGTTTCGGTGACCCAAGGAGCGCAGAGCGCGCAAATCCTCGGAAAATAAAAAACCAACAAACAAACCAAAATGCATAGACAAAAATTGTAGTAAAAAATCTCTTTTGCTTTTCCGCTCTTTCACATCTTCTACGCACACTTTGGATGGAAAGTTTTTCATTTAGACTTAATTTTGTTCCGTTATTCCGATTTTTTACCCATTTACCCATTAAATTGCTACTGAAAGGGTATAATAAAGTTTTGCAAAAAACATTCATGAAGAGCACAGTGCGTCAATATTAGAGATTAAAGATAATCCAATTTATCCATCATTTCTGGAACTCGCAAAAATGCTTACTATAAAATAGTTAATAAAGACTATTACTACAGAATATCTGCTAGTCACAACTTCTGAGCAAGAATATCCTATATTTTTTTTGTTGAGTGAGAAGAATAAGCTGAGAGAAGAGGATGAGGACGAGAATTTGAGATTAGTTTCTGGGCGAAAATGCATTTGCATAAACCTGCGGTTTTCTCTTTGCCAATTGCAACTGGTAGATATTTTTTTTATGAGACAGCTGAGATTTTGTGAAATGAGATCTTTGGTTTGAGAACACTTTTAATAGGATAGTGTCAAAGTTGTGCTTGCAGAAAAAATACTTTGATGTCATTGCTGTGAAGTATATATTAAGTTGATAGAAACTTAAGACCAACAAGAATAACCGGAAATTTACAGTGGTTATATTATTTTTATATATTAGGAAATTCGCTTATAATTGTGGCATAAATAATAAATAGTATAATAAAGTAGTAAGGTATAATTCGATTTCGCACAAATAATAATTCAAATTAAACTGTCAAGAGAACGTGTTGTAGTAAAAAGAACAAATCTGAATTCAGGAGAAAGATAAACTGGGAAACACATCTTTGACTGTGTTCGTTTCATGAATGCAACAACGATTTACAGCTCTCCAAGCGATCCCTCAAATAAATCAGACTTACAACCAACATTTTGCCGAGTCTCAAAAGTCAACTCGCGTCTGCAGATATACATATATACATACATACATACATAGTATATTTACCACATGTAGTTGCCATAGTTTTGTGCGAAGTTGTTTAGTCGTGATTCTAGTTTTCCATTCTGTTAAACTTGTGGTTCGTGCTGCATGCAACTTTTGCGCTTGTTTTGTGGCATTCTTTGGTGGCCCAGTGGCAACGGAATTGCGGCACTTTTGCGCAGTCCTAAATCAATGTGCCGACCAGCGAAAGGGTGATGCCACGAGTGTCCTAATTGTTATGCTCGGGCAGCACATTAACCAGCCGCGTTGCATGATAACCAACATTCGGTGTTGGTGCCCGAATTGTCAGCGCCACACAGCCCAAAGAGGGATGCTCAATTAAAATTTATAACAATTGTCAACATGGGGCTGTTGTCGTCGCCGTTGCAGTTTCACACAATTTAATTGCCCCTTAAAATGGCACTCGCAGGATCCCAATGTGCAGGATACCACTCACGTGGGCCCGGCCACAATATTATAATGAAATATAAATGCAAAAGCCGCAAATGATGGCTATTAATGTCATACACGCAATTATCACAACATTTTTCGGTCAGTTTAATTGGAGTTTAATGTCTAGTCGACAACCCGTTCCCCATAAATCAGTTCCATAAATTAAAGTACTCTTTGAACTTAATATGCATTATTCTTCCAGAAAATTTATTTCGACGCATTTAATATTCATTTTAACTTAGTCAAAAGCGAAATAAATTCGAATCAAGTAAAAATTGACTTTATATTAAATACTATATATAAGTATCAGAAAATGTTATATATAAAACTGCCTCTTGTTTCTAACAGCGCCAAAACTATATTTTTTTTTTATTGACAAGGCTTATTTTGCGATAAAGAAAATATATACAATATAGGTAAAAAGCAACCTAAAATAAATTAGTTGTGTATGTATTTTTTTCAAGCCAATCGGCCTTGAATTCCATTTCAAATATATGCACATTAATTGGCTACCTGACTAAACTTTTCATGAATGTTCAAATTCTACAGTGTGGAAAATGGGTGTTTACGCTTTGACAGGCAAAAGTTAAAAGTAAAGTTACGGCCAATCAGTTTCTAACGTATTTTCAAAGCAATCCATTAAAATAATTGTACATCGCTAGGCACTTAAGCGATTTAAATATTTCTGCCACAGCTGTGATAAATTGTTTGAAACGCATATGAAATAAATAAAATAAAAATTGATGATCATCCAACAAATATGAAATGGGCAATAAAAATATTAAGTGATGCTGGTATTATTTTATTTGCAGAGCGGATCGAAATCATGACGGCCGGCTGTCCATACAGGAGCTGGGCCAGTACATAAACAAACGGATAGTGGAGCATATCGACATTGCGATTATGAACAATGCGCGGGAGTTTCGCCGGGTGGACATCGCACCAGCTGATGGACTTATCACCTGGGATGAGTATCATCGTTTCTTTTTGCGTGAACATGGCATGACAGAGGCGGATATTGATGAGCATGACGAGATCAGGCACACGACGCTGAATCGTAAGGCGCGCGAGGATATGATGCGTGACAAGGCCCGTTGGTCGGAGGCGGCACGTACAGATTTGTTTACACTGACGATTGACGAATACTTGAGCTTCAGGCATCCGGAATCGAGTGTATCCAATTTGCTGGAGCTGGTTGATGATTTGTTGCGTCAGTTCGATCAGGATGGCGATGATCAGCTGACGCTGGAGGAGTTCTCCGATCTAAATGTCGATGATGATGAGGATTTGTTGCGCAAGTCGCTCATCTCTAAGACGCTAGTGGAGCGTCGCGAGGAGTTTAAGCGTATCATCGATAAGAATCATGATGGCAAGGCCGATCGTGGTGAGCTCCTCAACTATGTGAACCCGAAGACGCCACGCTCTGCACTGCAGGAGGCGGCCACGTTGTTCAGCTTGTGTGATGAGAACAAGGACGAACTACTTACACTCAAGGAGGTCAGCAGCATCAGTAATTGAGAAAAGTACTCTATCTGATTTTTGATCAACTTTCCTGGCTTTCCTTACAGATGACTGACAATGCTGAGATATTTCTGCAATCAAAGATGATCGATACGGCTAATAGTTTTCATACCGAATTCTAAACACACTTTTTTGTCGCGTTCACTTTCACTTCTTGCCGTCCCCCAGTTCACTCTAACACGTTCCCAGCTCACGATGTCCGTCTAAAGGAAGATGAAAATCAAAAATAAACCACATAAAAAAAAAAACTATATAATCTTTGTGCATTTATAGTGATATTAATTTGTAAGTTGTTGCACGTAATGTTTGATAATCGAATAAATATGCTATAATATAATATGATATACAGTACACAATACTTAACATACATATTAATAATAGGAATAATTTTGTTAGAACTTTGTAATACGTAATCATTAAGAGCAAGAGGCAATTCATTTGATGTGTGATTTGAAATTTTACTTAAGAATGCAAAGCAAATTGAAAACGAATACTCCAAAAAAATATGTACACAAAATATACGTAATTTTATGTAACCCCACAATAATATAACGATTTTTTTTTTATGATGGTAAGAGAGTTTTAGACCAAGCTTTAAGGATGTTCTTAACTTTTGAATTGAATTTCATTAGGAGCTATATAAGAAGTTTTCTCTTCGTTCACAAATTAAAGTCTTGATTTATTTTTTCGCTTTTATTTTTTTTTTAAATTTGGAAGTCAATTTCGCAGTTTTTAAGCCTTATAATTTACAATGTATTCGATTAGTTTACAAATGATTTCAACCAATTAAAGACTTTAATTTCGACTTAACATTTGAATCCTATTTTCCCCGGAAATGTTAGAAATTAATTTCGTAGTGTCTTTAAGCCTCTTAACTTGTTACCTCATTCCAGTAAACAAACAAATCGGCATCATTAAACATAATCCCATGTTCAAGTTGTTGTTGTTGTTGTTGCTGTTGTTGCTGCTGTTGCTGTTGCTGCTGCTTATTTTGGTGTGCGGCAAGATAAATTGGACGACACAAGTGATAAATAAATGGCACTTGAGACCAACGAAATGCCAAAGCAAACCTGTCTATGCCTCAATATGTATGGCAACGTGAGAGCCGGAAAAGCCCGCCAAAGCCAAATCCTGATGAATATCCTTGAGAATTTAACAGTCAATTGACTTACTGATTAGTGTTAATACCTCTTTAATATGCCTTGCTGCCTATCTTTGCAATTTGCCATCAGCATTGAGAATTTATTAAAAAAAAAAATGTGCCAGATAAATTGATAGCTTCCACGTCATGACACGTGGCAGGTGCACATTAAAACTGCAAACAACAGAGTCAAAATTGCTGTTAGCAAACATTCTTGGAAACTGTCTGCTGTCAATTAAAGACAGACGAGTGGGTAACTGACTCTAATTATTTGGGAAGCTAACGTAATGAGCAAGTAAAACGCAAGAAATAACATGGCCAGGACATGCGCATGTGTGTGACTGCATGTTTGCGTGTGTGTGTGTGTGTGTGTGTGTGCGAGCGAACATGTTTATGTGTGTATTGTGCGGAAACGGAAACGTCAAAAGAAACCTTCTGCCATAAACAAAATAAGCAAACATCAATTGAGTTAGGCAGCAGCGGCGCAGTCACGCAATCCAAAATACTCGTACTTAAGAGATACAGTATCAAAATTTACGCTGAAGGCCAATAGAATTTTTTTGTGATATTTATTTTGTACAATTGTTGTAATTGAATTCAATTAAATAATAGCAATATTTGATTCCTTTCAGAAATACAAATTGAAGCTATTTTTTTTCATATAAAAATCTCGCCATCTCTCAACTTAATTTGCACTTTCCTAGGATCGATTCCAAATTCCATTCAACAATTTTTCTGGCAAACAAAAAAGTTATTTAAGAGTGTGCAGAGTTTAAAAACTTTTTGGATTCGATGAATTTAAACAGACTTTAAGTAATTGTCTTGCTCGGCATAAAATCTATAAATTGAATATAACATCGAAATATAATCATTTAGAGTGTACACTTGGTGTTAAGGTTTTTTATTGCTTTTGTTCATTGAAATTGTCGGGCCATAGAAATATGCTACTTATGTGTTCTACTTTTTCCATAATGAGGCAGCAATGGGAGCTGCCGCATAGGTTGTAATGGGAGCTGTGTAGACTCTTGCGGGCGCAGCGGCATAAGTGGTCACAGGTGTCCTGTAGAGGGGAGCGGCAACAGCGGCATAACGGATGGGTGCGATGGCCGAGTAGGTGGCAACTGGAGCTACAGCTGAGTAGGTGGCAACTGGTGCTACTGCGGCATAGCTGGTAACGGGGGCAGCCAATAAGCCAGCCTGGGCGACTGCAATGCACAGAGACAAACAGATGAGCAATTTCATATTGAATTGAGTTGATTTGGTTGGGTTTGTTGACTTGTTTGCAACTGATGCTGTTTGGCAATCTACGTGTCGGTTTTATACCCAGTTGAGGGCTTAGCTGCACAGCCATGAACCCGTTTGCGGCTTAAGTTCCCCGAA
Organism: Drosophila kambysellisi; assembly: GCA_035042185.1. NCBI lineage: Eukaryota > Metazoa > Arthropoda > Insecta > Diptera > Drosophilidae > Drosophila > Drosophila kambysellisi. The sequence goes on from JAWNLS010000855.1 coordinate 2,011,495, forward strand.
TAAACAGTCAAATTAGAACTCAATGCCAGTTTTCAATTTCTGCTTTGTAATGCTCAATCGATACGGATGTCGTCAACTCTACTATGCTTTTAGTGGCATTGTGTCTCGTATTCGTAGACAGCATATCAAAACGCACATTAAATCATCTTATAATATTAATTAGCCATTTTCGAGCGATATCTGACAGCATTGTTGCGAATTGCAATTAGCATTGTAATCAAGCAGGGGCGGAAATAATATTGTTAATTTCGAAGGCCTGATAATTAATTGAAATTCGGAAATAGATGTGTACTAAACAGAAGTACTGCATTTTCAGTATTACACATTCTTTTAGGTATTATTTTCTTTACAATGTGATACTGACCTACATTTGTGACTTGTATTATTATATATATATTATTTACGTGCAACATTCTGTGACTCTTTTTCGTGCAATTATCAAAATAATTTATGAAACGCACACTTTGCGTTTAGCCTCATTTGCCATAAATTATGAGGGTGCTTTTAATTTATTAGCACAGTTAGTAAACTATATTTTATTAAAAATCACATTGCAGAAGATACACATTTGGTTGCAGAATAATAAAAAATGTGTCGCAAATATTCCGAAGGTTTTTATAGCTTGGCATTAGTTCAAGAGATTAGGTTGTATTAGGGAAGCTATAGTTGCAATGAGTTATAATTATAAATAATGTTTATTGTTCTTATTATTAGAGCAGCCACTATTTGCAATGTTTAACTGAGCTGCAGAGTCATGCTATAAATTTATAATCTGCATTTTACATGTATCTACGAAATACAATATTAAATAAATCGGACAACTTAAAGTCGTTGTCCCGTATCCATTGTCTTGCACTTAGCAACGTATCTGTCTGTCATTATTTGACATTACTTGAACAATTTTTGAATTGTTCATAGACGTGAGGGTGTACGTTTGCATCTGGGGTATTCATAAATTGAGTTAGTAACATAAAACAAATGGCAGCAGGCTAACTTAACGAGCCGCAAAAAAATGTGCTACATTCTGCACAAGGGCTGCACTGTGTGTAGGTGTAAGGGTGTATTATGAGTGGGTGTATGTTTGTGTGTGAAATAAAATGAAGTCCCTATCTGGTAGTCTTATATTTTTGCCATACAAATGTTTTGCATTATTAGGATAGCAGCAGGAGCAGGACTATGAAGGGAAATACTTGCACAGCTTGGTGGTAGAATATGTTGTACACGTAAGTTACATTAGTCAAACTGGTTTTGGCAGTGGAAATTTGTCGAGCATGCCAAATGCTCAGACTCGGTCCAATGCGGTAAGCCAAAAAATTACTGAAGAACTGTGCCAAAACAAAATAACAACAAAAAAAAAAAAACAAGTCTGTAATTCAAAAAGCCTAAGAACCTGCATAAATATGCTAGACACATACACAGTCGCTACTCTATCTGTGACTCAATGTATTTGTGTGTGTGTGTGTGTTTGCCATAAATGCTTCATCTTCAACTCATACATATTAAAATCTCAGAAAATAAACTTCAACAGTTCACAAAACAAAAGCAAAACACAAATAAATATTCTGGCACAAATACAAAACATACACACAAAAATACACTCACTGGCTCGGATAAAAGCAAGTATCTTAAGGGTGACATGGCTCATGCATTTTAAAATCCAGCCATTAGAGTCCTGTGCTGTGTATTTGGTATGCAGAATATTATTTGAGCACGTTTTTGCTGCCTGACATTGCATTTAACACCTTACATGCATAACTGAAAGCCACCAGAGGAAGACACCAGACACCAACAAAAAAAAAAAAACAAAAAAACTAAAAAAACAAACCCTCAAAAATAATTCTTAAGCAGTTTTGCTAACTCTTTTCTTGTTGCCGCAAATCCCAAAGCAATTAAATGTTTAAAAGGTTAAATACTAAAATAAAATAAATCATTTTAAATTTTAAAGGTTTTTCCTAAATTGGCAAACAACACATCATATAACAGGCTGCCACAACGTTAAGCAGCAGGGAGAAGGGTAAGTAAGGCGAGATTAGGTACAATGGCTTGAATACAAATGTTTGTGGCTTAAATCTTTTGACTAAATATATCTGTTAGCTGACAGCTGACAAGTTAAATAGTTGTGTAGATTGTTGTGTACAAGTAAAATACCACAGAAAGCACTTATTCCATACCTGAATCAAAGACAATAATGAGTTAGGTAAGTTACAAATTTCTCAATGAAAGCTAAAAATGCTAATTAAAGTTATCGATTATATAAATTACACAACACAAATCCTTTAAGAGCATTACAGCATTTAATACAATTTCTGGTTCAATTAGAGTTTGTGGTTTTACTAAATAAATAATTACAAATTTGAAAAGAAAATTACAAAATGATTATTTTCCCTTAATGATATTTATTTATTTATTTATTATTAAAATAATATTAACATTGCACATAGTTGATTTAATTTAATATTTACATTAAAAACAAATTCTGCAAATAGGATTTGGGCCACACGAAAAATATAAATTAGTTTTGCTGAGTGTACAAACAAAAACTTTGCTTATTTTTAGATCCCTTATATTTGATTACACACAGTGTGTGTTTTTTTCATAAATATATTTGTTTAATGGAATTTCCATTGATATCCATACATTTCTGTCACATTTTGTCACTTTTAGCTATATTTTGCAATCGAATGAAAAACCAACAAATCCAATTGAAAATGGGTACGCAGCGAACATGTTGTAAATGGCCGAAAGCAATGAATAATTTTTGCACATTTCTCGCAAAATGGATTTTGGTAGAAATCCCAAAATTGATACTTACTATTATTTATTATATATGTATATGTGTATGTATATTTTATTTTTGATTTAGTTTTATCACGTTGGCTGCCATGGTGCTGCGACCTGCACTAAAACGACAATAAAAGGTAATTCGGCAGTAACAACTTGAAGCAAACACCTAACTAACTTTGTGTGTGTGTCTCTGGTGTGTGTAAGTCCAGGTCCTCGTCCTCGATTTCGGTTACGTATCGCACTTCTCAAACTTTGCGCATACCAAGCAGGTGTGAGTGTATGTGTAAACTCATTCACATATATGGATGGAAAGTAAAAAGCAATTTTCGTAACATTTGCATGCCTTAAACCAGCACACACACACACACACACACACACACACAGTTAGACCAGTCCCGGAAGCATCAGGAGAGAAGCAGGCAAGGACATGCAGCCTACCTTTCCACGGAGTAACAAAAACTACGACATTGTGTGTGTCGGTGGGTGGGTGAGTAAGTGAGTGTGTGTGAGTGTGTGTGTGTGTGTGTGTGTGGGTAAGTTGAATGGAGTACGTGTTGTGTTGAAAATGCAATTTGCCTTCTGTACGAAAAGTACGTAAAATTTATGCAAATTTCCACCGTACTGCCCCTGACCCATGAAGTTTTGGGCGATGGCGACTCAGCTACAAGCGGAAACAGGAAATGCGCCATTGTGTGCGTGCTTGTGCATGCATACGTGCGTGTGTGTGTGTGTGTGTGCGTGTGTGTGCATATTGAGACCGCGCTAAAATGAAAATATAGTGAAATATGCGATAGACGGGCCAGCGAAAAAAAAAAAACACTTCGAGCAAATATGTAAGAACAAATATGCTACATATAGGAGACCCGTACTTTACCCTACACAAAACGGCTTACGGCAAAGCTCACACGTGACAAGTATCCGGCGTAAAGTTAGTTGATGTTAAAGTTTAAACTAAATTCATTGCTATGTCTTAAGCAAGTGGAATAGAATACTATAACTAACTTGATAAACCTAACCAATATGATGCTTTTAAGGTTTTATTCAGGATAAATAAACAAATTTTAAAAAAAATTTCTTGAAATGAGAGAAATTGCCATGTTTTAAAGTGCTGCTACAGAACGAGCAAAAGTTTATTTTAATTATCCGATATTTATCACACGACAATGGCCTTTGTTGAATGAGCCAAAAAAATACTAATTAGATGAAAAGATACTTGTGTGCATAAAAAAATACACACATTAAGTCCAGATATCATCCTTATCAGGCAAACAAATTTTATGGCTCTGCAAATGTGACTCACACACATTTACCAAAAAAACAAGACAACAGATCAAAATACCTTCGCAGGGTTGTAAAAAATGAATATATGACTTACAGCTCAGATTACTTTGATATGTGTATATGCCAAACGGTGAATGTTTACGCTACAGGGTATATTAACACACAATAAGCCTGGGTGCGGATGCGTAAACTAACGCGCTAACAAAGGCAACAGAAGCGACAACAACAACAACAACAATTCGTGCACCGACAAAAGCAACAACGAGGCGTAAATTCGCCATCGATAGTTTTTGACATTGTGTATACGCCACATGCGGCATGTGTGAGTACGTGTGTGAGTACGTGTCTCTGTGTCTGTGTGCGTGTGCGTGTGCATGTGCGTATGTGTGTATTAGCGGTGCCATTTCCCACTTGCGACGGCAAGAGGAAAAAACAACAAAATATTGTGTACCAGCTGCAGGGCCAATGGTCAGAGAAATATGTGAGTAAAATGAAAGGCCTCCGGTTATTCCTGTACCAACACATAAAGCACATTGATGTCCATAGGTCTATATCTATATGTGTATGTGTGTGTGTGTGTGTGTGTGCCTGAAATTCTTTATACTGCACTGCACGTGCCTTTGACATGCCGACATAGCCGTGGTATGCGTGTGTGTATGTTTTGGCTTATAGCCACAGAATCTGAAGCGTATTAAGCAAACAGCGCCGCCGGCAACAACAACAGCGCCCCTTGCAGCACACGTGGACTTGCCTCACACCCATAGCCCGGCGAAGGGGCTTGTGAGGGGTGTGTGCTTGAGTGTGTGTGTGTGTGTGTGTATGCTCAAGTATGTTTGTGCGTTGGCTACGCACTGTGTGAGATAAACGACAGCATTTAATGCGTCCAAATCTTTTTAACGCCGCACCAAGCCATTTTTCAATCCAGATCTAAGCATTAAGATTAAGTTGTCTTTAAGTAGCCTCAAGCCGGTATTCCAGCTTCTTGGCGCACTGCCAACAGGATTTCTCCAGCACAATTGAGCTCGCAAGCGGAGCTGTCAAAAAAGCTAAATCACATGCTTGTACATAATATATAGTATTCAGCTGTCGGATGCTCAAAGGGAATTTCAAAATGCGATTTTACAACAATTTTAAATGACTTTTAATTATTTTGTTAGTGATGTAAGTAAAGACCGAGTCCAGCATATAATGGATAACGAAATTACATATTAATATAAAGCTCTACCTCTGTCAAAAATTACAGTATTAGATATATTAACTAATTTTCTAGCTTTCAAACCATTTTTTAAACATTTGTCATAAAACAAAAGCTACACTTTAAAGCAACTACTTTAAAAGTAACTCATATCCTGTTAGAGTTTAAGTACTCCTACAAGCAAATTTTTTCTTTAATATTATACAAATTTAATTAAATAACTTTTAGCAAATTAATTTACTTCTACCTATTTCCGAGATTTTCCAACTATCGATTTTATTTTCTTTTCTTCTTCGTTTTGGTCAAGTTTTGGAGCAGACAATTATACCTGTCATTTGGAGAGGCAAATGGAAGAGCTGCATAAACTACGACTAAAACGAATTTGTGAATTGCAAGAAGATAGCAAAAAGTTAAACTTTGTTAGCAAAAGAAAATTAGTACAGTTTGTGTTCGGGTCAAAACAATTATTCGAACTTTGCATGATGCCGGAGTCGGAGTCGGAGCCGTAGAGCGCTAAACGTGAACGGAAATGAAACTCGAATCTGATGGAAATGTAAGCGAAAATTAAACTTGCTCTCATTCAGACTGACAAAAAAAAAGTTTTTCGCTCACATAATTTACTTTTATGAATGCCCTGCGAACAACAGCTGTCTTTTAGCCCGAATGAGAGAAATTTTTTTTGATTATTTTTCTGTTTCTGTGCAAGTATTTTAATCAGAAAAATACCTGAGCTATCTGTCGGCGCTCATAGCACAAAGTTGTATAATATTATTCATGCTCGGCATAAAATTCATTAAGAGTGATTAATATTTGTTTCTTTCTCTTGTTTTCCCCCACTTTTAGGCAGTACCAGTATTTATTTAAAAGACCATCCTGGCTTATCTGCTGCAGAACATTATCCTTATGAAAAATGATTAATATCCTTGTTTACTGCTTAGGTTGGGTTGAGATGTGATGAGTAGCCAGAAGTTGACATTTTCTGCTAATGTATTGCAGGTACGTTCATATCAGGAAAAGCGTTTGCAATCATATATGTTGGTTTTAATTGCTGCCGACGGCTATAAGTCAAGGATTTGTGTGACAAATACATACATTTATCAAAGGACTTGTAAGCCGCTTGACCACAAACATTAATATTAAACTTACGTTCGCAATTAGCGTATTAAATATTTAACGAAAGTCAAATGCTTTTACGCATTTCACAAATTACTTGATGAGGCATTAACTCCTGTGCACAATGAGACAGAATTATTATCATATATTATACATTTGAAAGCATTCTTCTGAAGCTTATACATATTTTCTACGATATTAAAGCTAATTTAATATCCTTGTGTGGGTAGCAATTCCCTTAATACTCATGCTAAATGCATTGAATGTTGCGAGGGTGCTAAAATAACAAAAATAAAATTTGTTTTTTTTTTTCTAAAAATATACATTAAACTCTCTTTTCGTTTTACCTTTTATGTTACACATTTCATAGCTCTGCCTCGTAAACCTTTTAAAATAGATATAAAAAAGGGTGAAGTCTTTGCCTTGGTCAGCTTTCCTCATTTATATAATTTATATCTCTTGTGTGGCAATAAGCTTTATTTTTATCATTTATATTAACTAACCTTCTACACGTGTGTTGTAGTCTCTAGGAAATAGAACTATATATAAAAACAACCTTTCCAAGCCAATTTTTATTATGGCATATTAAGTGTGAAATAATGACTTGTCGAAATGAAATTCTATAAGAACTCACAATGTGCTTCAATTTTCCGTATAATTTACAGAGCACATATTTTTTTGTTGTTGCCAACAATTCTCTTATGTCGGCCCACATTTCCAGTTGAGTAGCCAATTATGTGCTCAGACATAAATACAAACACAAATAAATATACGAAATTTTGGCTCTGCACATGACATCAAAGCTATTACCAAAAATTGAGCAAAATAATAGTCGAGGAGTGTCCATAATATGTCTAAATAACTGAAATGAGCACGCGCCTCCTCAGACACACATGGAAGCAAACTTGGTAGTGCACAAATTGTGTGCAGGCTTTTACCAAAACAAATACAAAATGGTCCAAATCTTATTTGTCACGTACCATTCCCTCGCACGGCAAGCAAGATCTATGTTTGTATAGTATTAGGATTAGTTGTAGTAGTATGACATTAAGAAATAAAATAAATAAAGAAATAAATAAAATGAAACGTACAATTTATTAATGTATTTATTTAATATTGAATAATAAATCCTTTAAATAACGGTTTTTAAAAAATTAAATTACTTAAGCATTAACAAAAATCAAAGTCTTTATTGTTGAATTATAACACGTTTTAAAATATCACTCTTTTGATTTAAATAAAATGTTTGTTTTGTGTTTAATTGTAGTATTTAAAGACTATACAAATTAGAGGATAGCAAACATAAAAGAGAATATTGTTATATGTAAAACATTTTAGAATGTGTCTCACTTAAAATCCAAATCAGACATATTTTAAATTCCATAAGTGAAGTGACTAAGAACAAGAAAGAATTTTAGGTAAAATAAAAAAATTAAATTAAATCATTGCAGCAATCTTGTTATTTTTAAGTTAATATTATCCATATATTTGTTTTTAATACATATTTTCTGTTTCCCAGGTATATCGCATCCAATTAACAATGTAACCCGTACTCGCACGATGACTTACTGACTTTACTGGCTCGCAGCAACCGTATTAAATCAGAGTCTAATTGGCTGACAGCTCGCACTGCCGAAGTTCAATAGTATTCCATGTTGGCAGTTACCAGGCTGCCCCGTGCCACCTTTTGGCGACCTACTTTTGAAACTTAACGAATTGCTTTCGCTCCACCGACCAATTCTGGCATGCTGTGGTCGAAGCTAGGCCCAGTTCCGAGCGAATTCGTAAAGGAATCGGCGGGAGATTTACATAAATATTTATAAGAGTTAATTTGTGCCTACGGAATGGAGGGTGGTTGAGGAGGACCGGTGGAGGAAGAGGTGGCAATCAAACTGACATAAAACAATATTTACAATTTGAAAACGAACTACGAAACTCGATTGACTTAGCTTGCGGTCGATGCGACTCTCAACTGAGAAAATTGATGAGTGTACAATGGATGATTGCAATACGTTTGCCTGGAGCCATGCTGCAACCATATTTGCCTGCAGATATAGTCCTGTGGTGCCTGCTGCTGACGCCCCCAAGCCGAAATAAAGACACACTCAGACACATCCTCGCACACCTGTGCACACACACACACACACACACACACACCCAAACGCAACTCACACTTGTGTCAATTATGGTCATGTTGGTGTTTGTGCGAGTGGCATTTGACTTAAAATAAACAAAATACGGCAACAAGAATAACATTGACTCCATAATATCAAGTGGAATGCGGCACACTGATATGATGAAATCTAAACACCCTTAAGAGCCATTGACATTAATGAGCAATTGACATTAATGAATCTATTCGGTAATTTGTTTTGATTTTAAAGCCGAATATAAATTAAAACACAACTGATATTTGCCATATCTGTTTTCATTGCACTCTGGGGAATTGTTACATTTAGCAGCTGCTGATTGATACATTAAACAATAATCGTATATCGATTATATACATTTAATTAAAATTAATATATTCAACTAACTTAAAGTCAAATATGTATATTATAGTATTTTTAAATGCAGTCCTCTTTTTTGAGCTTAAGAGAAATACAGATACATAAAAAAGTATGTAATTCCGCAATTAAATTTTCCTACAAATTCCAAAACATTGTTTGAATATAAAAAAAGTTTAAAAATAAATAAATAATTAAAATATAAAGTCACTTTTGTGATAGTTCAATCCTAGGCACTAATAACAATGTTTTTAAAAAAAAAACATCAAAATATACCAACTATTTTCAATGGACTTATAACCGATTGTGAGTTCCGAAATTCCAACTATAAGGATTAACCAATTTAAGACATCATTATTAAGTTCATCACCTGTTTATAAAATGCCAACACATAATTAAATTGCATAACTATTGCAGCCGCCAAAAGTAAAATTTCGCTTGAAGAGTGCAGCAAAGTTCAGATAATTATGAATATATTGATATGTGTACATATGTATGTATATATATTACAAGTGTTATATATTTATACTATATATGACACATAAGTGCTATTGCATTTGTGCTGTAAAAATGGTCAAAATGGTGTTTATTTCATACTTCATAATACAATTGATATCCCCATTTCAAGATAATTGAGCTGCGACTAACGGTTCTGACCAGAGGACAACAACAGTTGATTTTGTTTCCCATAAGTGCGTGCTTTTGTGTGTATGTGTTGCATACACAAGTTCAACGGTGCGTATGATTAATATGTGTACGTATGTGTGTGTGTGTGTGTGTGTGTGTGTGCGGATGTATATTGTTTAACTTGTATTAGTCACGTCAACAATGGTGAGGAGAGTGGAATGCAGAAGGATAGGAGCAGACAGACAAACAGTTCACATTAGTGCGAGAGAGAGAGAGAGGAATACATATGAAGGAAAAAAATAAACATAAAATACATAAGGCTGCATGTATTTGTCCATTTGTGGAACGATTAGGAGCTACTCTGTGCAGAGTGGGCATCAAGGCGATTAAGTCAAAGGATTTGCAACTTAAGCAGCTCACTGGCTTATTGTGATTGCTTTGATTCACTGCGAAATTGTTTTTGCTTTTAGTGCAAGCATTTTATGAGACTCGAGGATTGTCAATTGAATATCGGATTTGCTTTTCGACGGCCGACAAGGATCTTAATAACAATTGGGTTTTTCGTTAGAAAAGGAATTATTAAAAAATCCCAAAAAAAAGAGAGAAATACTCAAAACATACACACCCCTTAAGGGGTCCGAGATGCCTTCTTAGGGCTTTACAAATCCATAATACCATTTCAAAGGCTACATAATGTCGCCAATCAGAGACACGTGCGTATTTATTTTAATCCTAATTCCTTTGATATGTCATTGTCAAATGACGTCAATGCAACTCTTCATTTCCTTGGCAAAGAAATGAAGATGTCAAAAACATTTGAAATTTTCCAATCGTCCGCACTTCTATTTTCAAATGCATATTTATTTTAAGCAAGTGATGAAACTCGACATTAAATGACGTCAATAAGCATTTACATGTACAATATTTTAAATCACTGTCATGAACAGCCCTAAGGCATTCCAAATTCCAGTTCTTATGCAAGTCCCCTTATTCCTACCAAACTCTGCGCAACAGTTTTGATTGATTGTATGCGTATTTCACTATAGCTTTCTAAGAAAATTGCAAAGGGATTGTCTTAAACTTGCCACCCGTGAAACAGATGCGATTATATTTCTACAGATAAACATAAACAATTCCTGGAAATGTTATCCAATGGCAGCCGGTGAACACACATAAAACTACAAAACACAATTCTCTGCTGATGCACTAGAAAATATTATATAAATTTGATTTAACAATCAGCGCAACAAGAAGCCAAAGGACACAATTCGTTGCAGTGTCATGAGCAAGGACTCGCCATGATGTGGAGTAACGAAGCATCAACACAAATAGTGCCAACTGCAGCCAAAGGGCCGCCCGACACGTCCCAAGTGTGTGTATGGGTGTATGTTGTACTGATTGCACGAAGCCCGTCAAGTCCTTGTTGATGTGTTGAGCGAAAGAATGAAAGAACAGGCAACAGGCAACTGGCAACTGGCAACTGGCAGGTCAGAAACAGCGACGGCAGCAGCAGCAGCAGGAGCAACAGCAGCAACAGCAGGAGCAGCTGAGCCAAGGCGCACAAAGGACTCAAAGCGGCGCACCTGTGTTGCTTACGTAACACCAGAAGTACAGTGGACAAAATGCGCTTTTTGGTGGTCAAAAATAAATACAGAAATTATGAAATCAGTTGATGGACTAATCATTTAAATAAACTATAGAATATGTATAAGATATAACAAAATCATAATTCAGCCATTTTTTGTATACAATTTACAATTTTCGTATTATATTTAATTCTTTGTCATATTTAATAATGTTTTTGTAATTTAATTGAATAATTCATTTTATATTTATTCTTCATTAAGCTACAGTATGCACTTATAATTAACTTCGAAATCTAAAATCTGTTTTAGCTTGTTTAATATAAATCGTATACTTTCAATTATAAAAGTTTCTTAACAATGAATTTTAGAAAAATTTTCTTTTATTTAAACTAATACTAAATGACAAATTTATTTCCTTTACTCAATTTGATATTTCAATTACAGTTAAGCTATTAATATATATTTACATGAGATCCAAATTAATTGTATAATAAATACTACCGATGTATAAATTTGTACATAGTTTTACAATTTCATTGCAGTTGGTTGGTTACCATCCCATTGTACGGTTTTTCATTTCTTATCAGTTTTGCTGAGACACGTCCCCTTTCATTTGCGCCTGCATCTTCATTAATTTAAATGGCAAAGCTTTGTTGCGAGTTGCTTTTGTTGATGCATCCCTCGAGGTGGCACGTGTGTCACGTGCGTCACTGGGCTTTGGAGCAGTGGACAGGCGATGGCAGTTAATAGTTACCAATATTGACCGGTTGCCGTAACGACAAACTCAATTCACCTGAACGACATGCAAAGCTGCAGTTTGCAGTCTACACAAACAACAAAGAGGAGGGGCGAAAACCTGATGTGGGTTTAGGTTTTTGATTGGCATCGCAAAGCGCTGCTGATTCCACAACCACAGCTGTGAAACAAGGAGAATCAAACAGTTGACAGCAGTCGGCTTCTAGATACCCAACCTGGATTCAAAGTTACTTATTACTTTATAATATTATATTCTAATATGATAGTTCCACATTCAATGTAAATACATTCATTGCCTGTCCCTTATATAAGTTTATTACACCCATTTTATAACATTGATTTCCTTCCTACACTATATTTACTAACCATCAAGGGAATACTACAAATGACCGACATTAAATTATATTGATTTCCATATTTATGATAACTGGGTATAACATTAGATATTCTACACTAAAGAACCGAGTATATTGATACATGCTAAATCAGTTTATACTGAGAAATTTAATTGCATATTGAAAATGTTTAAAATAACATAGGAAAAGGGATATTCTTTTCGGCAATTATTTGTTTAATAACAAGTGTATCTAGTGCTCTAAATTAAACTATGAATAAGAATCACCCGAATATATTTTGGAAATGGAAACATAAAAATTCCATATTTGTACACACTGAATGACAGAGGGTAGATAGCCAAGGTGAGGTCATATAAATGCAGGCTACGTAATAAGCAGCAACAGTTGTGGCTCCAATTGTGAACTTTGGGGTTGTTAGTCGACTTACGCTTGTTGCTGCTGTCGCCTGGGTGCGATGGCCTGGCGAGGTGGGTTGTGCGATGACGGGGGCCTCTCTGGTTAGTTGAGCGTATTGCAGTGCTCAAAATGCAACGAGCCGTGTGTTAAGTGCTTCCCGCTGTTGCCATTGCTACTCACAGCACACACACACACACACACACACACACACACACACACACGCACACACACGGGCACACGCGCTCAGCTTTTGTATTGACGCACTCGACAACGATGAGAACCCCTGTCAAAGCGACCCCAGTCAGCCAGCCAGCTAGTCAGTCAGTCAGTCAGTCAGTCAGCTCTCCGATGAGCTTCAGTCGTTGTCGGCTAAATACGTTGTCACAGTTGCCCCATTCGCAAATTGAACGTTGTCGCGAGCGCATCGCATGCACGGAGCACACTTATTAAGTACAAATTGCGTACATTTGGGTACGTTGCAATTGGCGAGTTGAAACTTGGACAAATAGAAAGTAAACAACAGAATTAAACATCAGCAATGACATTGCGTGGTGCAAATGTGATTTGGTTTCGACATGGCCTCCGGCTGCACGACAATCCCGCCTTGTTGTCCGCTTTGGCTGACAAAGATTACGGCATTGCACTGATACCCATATTCATATTCGATGGCGAGAGCGCGGGTAAGTCTTCCACAAACACATCACTTGCACCCGTGCAAAAATATGTTTATCACATTTCACATTTCTGGTTTGTAGATAATAGCGCAACTCAGTTTTTTTTTTAATAATAACCTATTTTGCTTTGCTTGCAAGTGCAGCAATTTTTTCTTTGGGGGAGGGGAGGAGGGCGTGCGAGTAGCTTAGGCAAAATATCATTTGTTTTGTTTAGAAAAAAGAAAAACAACAATGCACAATCCCAATGCAATTTGTGTGCTCACCAAAGATAAAGTGAGCAAGAGAGAATTTGTACTCAGAGAGAGACTTGGACAGATACAAATCACTTGTGCATTTACAAATAAAAATACATATTTACACACATACTTATGCGCTTGTATGTATGTAGCCGGTAAACACATTTGCATTGAGTGTAAACGAGTTTGTTGAAATTACAAAATTATAGTTGCTTTTTTAAATATATTCTTTAACAATTTACTTTTTGTGCATTTAAAATAAATAAACTGAGTTTTTGTTCTAGAGAAAGCAAAGCGATGAAATATTTTTTTTTTGCTCCAATAAAATATTTTTATATTATTAGACAATCTTAATTATGGGATTGTTTGTTTTTTCGGTATGCTGCCTTTGTTGTTCCTTCACTGCATTATTATTTCTTAAATTTAAGGTCTTAAATTAATATATACATAATTATATTAAAATACAGCTTATTTACTTGTTTTTAATTTCTTATCTGACTAATTTGAGCTTTCAATATTGGGTTATTATTACTTAGACTTTCCTCGCTTTACTCGTTATATATATTTTTTTCATTTGCTTTCAATTTGCCTTCTGTTCTATTTAAATTTTCTTTTACGCATTTTCTTAATCCAATCAAAATTTTAATTGTTAGAATCCATTTGACTGTCCTTTTTTAATAAATGCTTTTTAATTAAAAATTTATCATTTATTTATTACAATTAGCGCTATAATTTTCTTGATATTAAGTTAATGAGTCCCTTATGTATATTTTAAATATTTGTGGCATATTTTATTTTTACATTATTCACTCTTAATTACTTAATTATAATATTACTCATACGCCACATTTTTATTATAATAATTTCCTTTAAAATATTTCGAGAAACACACTAATGATGTACAAAATATGAACTCCTCCAGGAACAAAAAGCGTTGGCTATAATCGAATGCGCTTTTTGCTGGACTCGCTGGACGACATCGACAAGCAGCTGAAGGAGGTGTCGGATGGACGAGGTGGCTTGCTCATTTGTGAGGGTCAGCCGACGGACATCTTTCGCCGACTGCACGAACAGGTGCGTCTGCACAAGATCTGTGTGGAGCATGACTGTGAGCCCATCTGGAACGAGCGGGATGAGGCGATAAACAATCTGTGCCGCGAACTGGGCATCGAGTATGTGGAGATGGTATCGCATACGCTGTGGGATCCACGCACGGTCATCGACACGAATGGTGGCATTGCACCATTAACATATCAAATGTTTCTGGTAAGTGTGGCCACTGTGACCATCAATCTTAACTGGGTTTTAATCTTGCCCATCCAAACGCTGGCCACAGCACACGGTGCACATTATTGGACTACCGCCACGACCTGTGCAAGATCCGCACTTCGAGGGCGTTGGCTTTGTGCAGCTGCCAGCCGAGCTGCGCAGAGAGATTGGTTGCTTTGAGAAGACACCGTCGCCGGAACACTTTAACGTTTACAGTGACAATATGGGTGCTCTGGCGAAGATTAACTGGATCGGTGGCGAATCACAAGCATTGCTGCTGCTGGGCGAGCGGCTCAAAGTGGAGCAGCACGCTTTTGAGCGAGGCTACTATCTGCCCAACCAGGCCTTGCCCAATATTTTGGACAAGCCAAAATCGATGAGCGCCCATCTCCGATTCGGCTGCCTGTCGGTGCGCCGATTCTATTGGAGCGTTCACGATCTCTCGAAAAATGTGCAGTTGCGCGCCAGTGCTCGAGGCATCCAAATGACTAGTGGTGCTCACATAACCGGACAGCTAATATGGCGCGAGTATTTCTATACGATGTCCGTGAATAATCCGCAATATGATCGCATGGAGGGCAACGAGATCTGCCTGAACATACCGTGGGCCAAGCCGAACGAGGATCAGCTGCAACGCTGGCGTCTCGGCCAAACTGGCTTTCCACTGATCGATGCCGCAATGCGACAACTACTTGCCGAAGGTTGGCTCCATCATACACTACGCAACACGGTGGCCACTTTTCTGACCCGTGGCGGTCTCTGGCAGAACTGGGAGTACGGGCTGCAGCATTTTCTCAAGTATCTGCTGGACGCAGACTGGTCTGTCTGTGCCGGTAATTGGATGTGGGTGTCAAGTTCGGCGTTTGAAAGGCTGCTCGACACCTCACTGGTCACCTGCCCGGTGGCGTTGGCAAAGCGACTCGATCCCAATGGCGCCTACATCAAACAGTACGTGCCAGAGCTACAGAATGTCACCAAGGAATTCATGTAAGTGTCAAACTAATCCACCTAATTATCAAGCTCATCAATTTATACTTACATAGCATGTAAAATGCTCGTAGACTTGAGCTTTAATTTAAATTTGGAAAAGACGTCACCAAACAATAAAAGTAGTTTAAAAATTTAAATTGAATCCAATTTATTTTTTTCATATTCCTTTGAATTTTATTTTTTTTTTTAAATGGATTCGTTGAAATACAGTTTTATACAATATTTTTCTTACTCTCGTTAGTATCGAAATATAACTGCTCTAAATTAAGAAAATTTCTACATACATTCTTGAAAATACTTGTTGGTGGGAAAATATAGAACAAAAGAGAAAAAACAAAATAAGCAGTTTTTTTTTAACAGAATTTAGAGGTACAATTGAATTTAAAATATTTGATAATTGGTCACTAAATTTGTATATGTTTAATAAAACTTTAACGACATAATCGAGGAAGTTATTACTCGTTAAATAAACATCATTGGTTGATATTTTTTTATTTATATATTTTAATAAGAAATTAAAATTAAATTTTTTTAATTTAAAAAATAAAACGAACTATATAATTCAGCTAGCTTTCTCATACACTCATCTTCATCTTCAGCATAAACAGATTTATATATGTATATAAATGTATAAACCAAATATCAAAATCCATATAATTATTTAAATTTATTTATTTTATTTTGTCACGCTTTTGCTTAATTTCTCCTCTCTCATCCTCTTTTATCTCTTTGATTTTTAGACATGAGCCGTGGCGAATGACAGCCGAACAGCAGGAGATCTCGGAGTGTCTCGTTGGGGTGCACTATCCGGAGCGCATGATTGATCTCTCGCTGGCCTCAAAGAGGAATATGGCGGCTATGAAGGCGCTGCGGAATTCATTGATTGAGCCACCGCCGCATTGCCGTCCCTCAAACGAGGAGGAGGTGCGTCAGTTCTTTTGGCTGGCCGAGTGAAGAAATAGAATGCCAATTATCTGAATTTTCAAGTGTATTTTTGTTGTAATATCGTGCCAATATATAAATGTATGTACTGCGTGTGTAAAATAAAATTGTCTTTTATGTATATATATATATATATTTATATACATATATATGTATATATTTGTTTTTATATATATATATATGTTAATATATATAATTAATAATGCTTTATTTTCATTTTAGTTTTTTAATTAAAATATTTGCTACAATACAATTTGTATTTTTTTTAAATGTTTTTAACAGCTTATAACTTGTTACTCGTACATATTTTAATTTAGCTTAATTTAATGTGATTTATCATATATATATATATATATATATAATAATTATATATATAATTATTATTATCATTTGTATTACATTTTTAAATTATATGCAAATAACGGCATTTGAATTAAAATTAATTAAATATGGTTTTTATTTAAGAAAAGATTTAAACGCGAATTAATTTGGAAAATTTTAATTAAATATTTTTCATATATGTTTTCACTGTTATTGGCATTACTCGTATTTATGAAAATGTAATTTCCATTTTGTCGTTTTGAGTTTTTATTAATTTTCTAGATTCGTCGTGTAAATTTTATTTTAAATGCCTAAAATTTTATTTCGAATCTAATGTTTTGCATTTTGTTGTAGAATGTGTGCAATAGTTTTTGGTTACCACGGCCAATATCATGATATTATCTTATGGATATAATAATGGGAGCTAAAAGGATTTATTGTTGAAACTTGAGTCCCTCGACAGTTGCTACCAATCAAAACTGAGAACAGCTAACTCCGACAATGCCGAAGCCTTTACACTCTTCACAAATAGTCAAACATCAGTGGATAAACCAATGTCAGACACATAGGATCTTGATGTTGTTGGACCTATTTGTAAAGAATAAAATTACGAATATACAAAATGTACTCGTGTTTTTGTTTTTTGTTTTTTTTTTTCAGATTTCGATATACAAATAAATTCGAGTAAACATTTAGAGCGCTTTTGGGAAAAAAATGTGGCATATATTTGTATGTATGTTTGTATGTTTGTTTGTATAAGTATACATTATGTAAATGTAAATTTCATAAATAGTAAGTAGTAGACGGTACAATTGCTGAATATGTAATCCAATCAACGAACCAACGAAATTGAACGTGAACTCACACAGCAAATAACAATTTTCTTATACAATATATTTGAATATCATCTCGTAACGCAATTTTATTGTAACATATTTTCAAATATTTTATTTTTCACTAATGTGTGTGTGTGTATGTGTGTATAATGTGTCTGTGTGTTTTTGGATTTAAACGAAAATCGCGTCTCACTGTTGCCCATGAAAATAGTCGCTGTCGACCTACTAAGTATGCAACACTTTCAGCATTATGTAAATTGTTATTGTTGTCTGCGCTGCTTTAATACGCTTTAAGCTTATGAGGTTCCTTTATTTTCACTTTTGTTTCGGTTTATTTGCTTTGTTTAAATAATGTTTATAGCACGTTTTTGTATTTCGTTTACTTTTTTAAACAGATACTCCAGCTTGGGGGATTCTTTGGAGTTCATCAAAATAGTGTCTCACAAACTTTTATTTTTATTTTTTTATTTTTAGTGTGTTAAAAGCCGTTAGTAGGTTTAGTTTAAAATGGACGTTTTTATAGATACATAGATAAAGTTTATACTTTGAGCAGAATATAGCGGCAAGTACTTGAAGTATTCGGTGTGTCTACAGCGGAATTCGGAGTAATTAGAAGGGTCCTAGATGCTTTGTATTATTGTGTGTGTATGTGCAGTTATCGACTTTTAATTCTGGCAGTATATATTTTTCTAAAAAAAAAAAATGGTTTATATCTCTAAAACTAGATGTGGTAGTCTACAAATGGACCTCATGTGTCTAATACTTAAAGAAAATCAAACAACTGTGAGACTGTCAATCAGGTAAAATTGAAAAAAACAAGAATAGTACTTAGTTTCAGCATTTGTCATTGATCCATTGCATCCATTAAATATCGCTATGGAAATGACAACCCACTGTGTGAATTTCTTTGTACATCTGAATATTTCATGAACTCAAATTCCGTATAAATTAAAGCATTTCTCCTCATGCAACACATATCCAAATGCAAATCGAATGCAAAACACACATACGCTTTTTCAACTAATGTGAATCTGAACTCCGTTGCACAATTTACATATGTATTCTGGTAAAACATTGTGCTCCAATGTAATACATTTTTTTGTAATATGTATGTGTATATATATATTTCTGTGTGTGTTTATATATTTATATAGTTTTAGCAAACCATCAGTTAAGTTTATTTCGACTTTTCTTTGTTGGTTTTTCTTGGCTTCGATGCGCTTTTATTTATTTCATTATTTGATTTTTTAATGCACTATTTTGTATGCAGTTTTTGTTAATTTTTTTACATTGGCTGTCATTTAGTTTGATTTCATTTACAGTTGCAACTTAAACGAATTACTCCAATAAAACATATTGAATACATATAAACAACTTTCATTTATCCACTTACAGATTTTTTTATTTTTATTTTTATGTATTTAATGCTAGTGTGACTTTTATTAGTGAGGCTTTTGTGGCTTGTGATTGGGTAGGATGTGCATTCAAAGTGTCCTTTTCTTTTTCCTTTGTTTTTTGTGGAGCTGTGGGTGTCCTGATTAAATTTTACTTACAAAATAAAACTTAACTAACGGGCTTGATATTGTTTTCCTGGGAGCTGTATGTGATCGCTAAACTAGAGCTAAGCTTTGCTGTTGTTGTTTTTTTTTTGTTTTTGTTGTCATACACTTGGTGTTTGTTTTTGTTGTTGTTTGTTTAAGTTAATTTGTAAATTTATTTATGCATTTCCCTTTTTAATATATCATTCAGTTGCTTGTGTGTTTTCTTTGTTTTATCATAATGTTTGTGTTGTGTTTTTACATGTACATATTTAAAAATTGTCTGATCGATTTAATCATTATCAGCTCGCATGCCCCGCACCTCGCCGATCTGACGCGCCTTGTCCAGCTCTTCCTTCACTTGATCTTCAATGGCGCGTATGTCCTCCATTGTTAGACCGTACCAGCGATCAGTTGAACAGAAAACTTGACTGTAATTGTAAAGTTAAATATTGTTATCAATGTGTGTTCCTCTTATGTGACGTGAGTTTTTCTGAATTTGTTGTTTTTTTCCTTACCGATGGAAATTTGTGAAGAGTCGTCGCTCGGATTTTTGTATAAAATTCTCTACTCTTGTCTGGAGGCCGAACCATTTGAATTCGCATGTGACCAGCTTATAGCAGGTCATAACGGGATCTACGCGCTTTTTCCAATCAGCACCCACCAGAGGACCACGACCAGTTTTCTTTGATTGGTAGCTGCAAAGAGCAATTTAAAGTTAGTTAGTTTATGGAAAGTAACGGATTAATTGGAATATAAATACATCAAGCTCTCTCTTCAATTTGTTTCGGAGCATTATAACTTACGTGGTTGGATCCTCTTCGGGCTTGTAATCCGCTGGCAGGATCGGATCATTGGCAATGTCAATGTGCACCACATCGCGCACTTTAAGCTTGTCGGGCGTCAGCTCATGTACCTGCAACAATATTGATTTGGCGATTTAGAATACAGTCAATGAGAAATGCTGATTAGAACATGCAAAGCAATTAAAATTACAACTTAAGTTTAGTAGTACAAAGCGACTATCAATAGACATGCACATGAGACAAATTTGGACAACTTTAAAGCAAGAAAAAAATAATGCAAAGTTAAAGTGAAATGATAGTTAATATCACCCAAAGAACTCACGTTATTCGTTTCGCCAATATCATTAGGCAAATGAATTGAATCAATATTTACACGAAAGTTTTCATTCATATAGCCGGGATTCTAACAATTAACAGCCAAATTATAAATAAAATGTTCCCAAATAAACGCACCCAATGAATTTCCATAATCAATAAAACGAATTACGAATTAAAATGATCGGTTTTAAGACAGTTTTCGATATTGTTTTAGTAATAGTAATTTAAAGATATTGTTAGTATATATATATGTTGGATGGAAGAAAAAGAAAGAAAAACACAAATTAGTTAAACACTGTTGACACCATTTCACTTACATTCTCTGAGTCTCCCGCATCGCCAACGTGCAACGTGTCGATGATTATTTTGAATGCATCTTTCATGAATTTGGGATTCTAAAATAAGCCGCATTAAATCAATTTAATTTTATTTCCATATTAAATATATTTCCTACCAGTTTCATAAATAAGAGTTTCTTAAATTGGAATTGAATAAAAATATGTCACTTATTTCATTTTAGGAGATCAAGTAAACTCAAAATATATTTTAGGGTTCTTATGCGAAATTGAATTCGCCTTAAATCCAACCTAAATATTTAAATTCAAATAATAGATTCATATCAATGCCAAGCAATTGATAAAATATACACTAAAAAGTTCTGGTGACAAATAAAAACCAATTTGAATCAAGTAGATCAAGTAATCGCAATTGAAAAACATTTTGCTTATTTAAAAATAAAATTTTCTCCATGCTATTTTAAGCGCTTCCGTAGTTAGGACGGCAAACTTTAATACACGCAATTTCAATTCAGTTATCAAAGGGATTTAAATGGCTAAGGCGATTGGAGAAGTTTACGGCGTTCTCTAAACGAGAGACGAAAAGTTTACGCATTGGATATATTTACCGTAATAATCGTTCGACAATAAGGATAAGCATTCCATGCCTCCTCATGTATCTCCAAAGAGCCCTTGGGCGCCAATAGTCTTATGTACGCTGGAACTTTTGATTGCAGATGGTAGATCTTATATGTATACTGACCGGAATTGTATTTGCCGCCTATAAAAAAAGTAAAACGGAAAAGCGCAAATGGATAAGCAATGTAAAAGTCGCAAGTGCCGTTAGTTAAATGGCAGCTTACCCAACAGTGGGAAATTAACGAAGGGTTCGTTTTTTAATACCTCAATGCCCTCGCCACCACCCGTGTTCTCCTTTGACGCCTCCGCCACCGAGAACAATTGTGCAACTTGATACTGTAGAGAAAAAATTGAAAAGAATGCGTCGTCATAAATACAAGGCTAGCACAATTATTTACTCTCTCTGGTTCTTACCTCTTCCACGGTTAATGGCAAAGTCACGCGGCTGCAAAGATAGAGAGGTAAAAGAGAAGTGATGAGTATTTCTGTAAGTGAGTCTGAGCGTGAGTTAAGTAAATGCATTAAGGTATTTTTAATTAATTAAATTTAATATGTATGTGTTTGTGCCGTGTTTTTAATTAAATGTAGGCCAAGCGAACGAACGCGAGAGGGAAACTTTCGTCAGGTTGGAAAATTATTTTATAAAACCGACCTGAAAGTATGCCACACTTAAATTCAAATAAGCGACGCCTTCCACTCCGCCCACACACACAAAAAAGTTAAGCGAGGGCGGCACAACAGTAAAGGGTGTGTTTTTGGCGCTGGTTTATTTAAAATCATAATTGCGACGGCCTTGAAACTTGTTCGCATTGGCTTCACTTGGCTGCGGTTTCTCTGGGATAAACTTAATTGAAAAATTTACTAGCGAACCTACGAAAAGCAGGAAGTTCAAATGTCAAATCGACTCATGTACACCCTTCGCTAAAATACTGCCAGGAAAATCAAAGAAATAATAGAGAACGCAATTGTTTCTCACCTTGTTGCATGTAACCACACATAGAGAACAAAAATGTTTAATATACATATATAAATATTTACAAGTGCTTCTCTAGTAGAAATACTTTCATGATTCATTTTTTCGCAAAAACTTGAAGGACTATATACAAATTTATATATATATATACATATATGAAACCACAAGGTTTATATGCATTTTAATTTTAAATAGTTTAGAAATTTACTTTTTAAATTAGAAACACAAAGAAATATATGTAAATTTAAATATATTTATGAAATCAAATAAGAAATGCATACATCTGAATCTTATAAATTTAAATAATTTCCTTTTAAATATTTAATATTTTTGTTATATTTTTAGGGTAGTGTAGTGCTTTCATAAGCTGCTCAAAGAGCAAGGCATTTGGTTAGGAAATAAAAAGTGAAATTGGCAACAAAAAAAGTAGAAGAAAAAAACACTATGCTTCTTGGCCGTGACGCAGGCAGCCGTTAACATGGCCAAGGTGCAAAAGTTGGCCCATAAAACTGGCACAGTCAAGTTACTCAATTGGCCACGTTTTGCCGTCGCATCGTCACCTTTCTCACATTTTCTTTTTATTTTTCTTATTTTGTTTTTCGTTTTTTCTTTCTTTTTTTTTTGCCTTTATCAAGCTGAGCAATAATATGAGAATCAGGAATTGCGAACAATGTGAATTTCCAGACGGAAGCTGTCAGCTGAGGCTGAGGATGTCGTGGCTTAAAGGCGACTTCCAGTAGCAATTAACCTTTTGCCATTGTTGACATGTTTAATGATGTGTGGCTAATTGCCAGGCCTAACTGGGCCACATCCGTCTGTCCCATTGGACTCTTACAAGTCACTCACCTAAACTTGGTCGAGTGCCGAGTTTATGCTGAACTCTGTCTCTCGCCTGCAACTTAATAAAGGTTAAAGTTCACTCAACTTGATAACTAAAGGTGCCTCTTAGGCAGTTGCCCCTTCAGTTGAGTGAGTGGTGAACGTATTTTGGGCAATTTATTCACAACCCGTGTGCCTTGCAAATTGACTTATTTTCACTTCATTTGTTGTGCAGAACGCTTAAACCCTAAGCTCTGCATTAGCCAAACGTTATGAAGCAGATTAGATTAATAGATTAAAGATCACACAGCAGTCTTATCAAGGGAGTTGACTTAGTTATTTGAATAACCATTTTATGTATTACGCACAATAAATATAAGCTGAACCTTTAAATTGGGTAGGCAAATAAAGATGGTTTAATTTAACCATTTGTGTTGACTGAATTTTAGCTCTGTTAAATTAGTAAAAGCTCGTTTCAATTTTAAATTATTTTCCAATACAAATGCTAAAAAAATTAAATTGTTAAATGCATTTAATCATCTTTTAAAATATGAAATTCACTAGCAAATAAGTTATTCTAACTTTTAAAGACCTCGTCTGTTTGATAGGTAAAAAACGATTAATAAAAATCATTTTTTTCATACACAAATAAGGAAAATTTATTGATCACAACTTAGTTAACTTTTATTCATATTTTTATTTAGGCATTAATAATTATTACATAAGCTGAAAATAATTAAAATAGTTTTACTGCCTTGAATATCAAAGTAAAATTTAAACTTCGAAACGGTTCGTCTCTTTTGTAGATAAGGCAAATGTAATTTAAATCTCATATCTCTTACGATATTTACACTTGAATAAATATAAAATAAAATACCCCAACCCAATTCAGTTATCTTTTACCCAGAAATAACTTGAAAACTTTTATTAAATTCAAAGGAAATTTAACATTTTCAACTCCGTTTGTCTGTTTAATCAGTTGGCGTTAAATCAATTCAAATTGCAAAAGTTTCTGATAAAGTAAAATACTTATAAAGAATGTCGTCTGTCCCTTGTGCTCAAAGTTTTCCCGCACAAAGAGCACTTGCTTCATAGTAACAAACGATATCCATACAAATATCAACAACAATACCAACAGTAAAATTACTGCGGCAAATTTGCTGCCAATAAGATAAGTAAATAAGTTGTTGCGAAGGCGGGCCCACAACTAACTGGGTCGAAAATCAAATGTTGTGAGATCAAACGATATATTTACGAAAATTGTTAAACAGGGCGAAACGGAAACGAAAAGAAAGAAGATGCTGATAAATAAACAGCATAATAGTAAGGAAAGTTATCAAAAAATTATGCAAGAGCAAAATGTGAAACTAGAAAGATGAAAGTTGGGTGTTGAACAAGACTGAAAAACGAACGCACACATGTGGGAGGCACTGTGTGTGTGGGATAACTGAATGGGTTACAATGGGCAATAAAAGTCAATAGAGTCACGAAAAACAAAAAACAAAAAAAAAAACAAACAAATAACCCCACAAAAATATTGAAGAACCCTTAATGAGACTGGACCGAACCAAGAGTTCATAGACAATCTCGCATATGGTTACTTGGTTGGGAGAATGGATGCCGAGGCGGGGGAAAGCCCCATTGAGACGAGAACTGAAATACACACAAGGCGCATTGTTTTGCCTTTGTTGGCATAATTGAAAATAGAAAGTAAATGCCAGGCTGCCAGCAAGTGTGTGTTTGTGTGTGTGTGTCTCTTAGCCAGCTAAGAAATAGTTGGTCAAGGCTCTGTTGTGTGTGTGGTTTACTTGTGGGTCTGGCTTCCACTTGATTGAGTTCTACACATTGGCTGTATATCCTAACTCATAAATTCGAGTTGAGTCTCTTTAAGTTTAATCTTTCGGCATAGTTTTATTTTGATACATATAAATTAAACTTTATTGCAACAAAATAAATTGCTATCGTCTTTATAATAGTCATAAAAGGATAAACTTAAATAGTTTATAGTATTTTTTATAAATTTTTTCCTGTTTTAATGCATATTAATATGCTTAAAGCTTTTTAAGTTTGCGTGAAAAAATGGTTTAAAACTAAAATAGAGGCGGATACATAAGATTTTCTAGATAACAAAACAATTTCATATTTTCTAAAGTTCAATATGTTTAATGTTTTAGGTTAAGGTTAGTTATATAGTTAAATATGATTGCCAACTTAAATGCTTCCATTACAATTAAAAACAAAAATCTCGTTATATTTGATCTCTGCTCCACACTCCATTACGCTTAAAAAAAAAAACAAAATAACGAGCTATAAAAGTAGAGCATTTGGTCTAATGTTTGCCAAGCGTAGTTAGTAATGGGGGACATTTTAAACTGGCCGACGTGTTATCTAATCTAATATGGTACCCGGCACAGAAATACAATTACAAATAAAACAACGAAATAGCCCAACTTAAATGGCACAATATAAATTGTGGCTAAATGAGCGCGTGTGCTATTTGCAAAGTGACCTCAGAGTGGAAATGGGGGCAAAAGAGAAGGAGATAAGCGGAGAGAGAAATGCAAGATATGATCTGCGACAAAACGATACAGTTATTAAAGTTGTTAAGGCACGCGATTTATAAACACAATGCAATATTGGCAACGGTTTAAATGGCAATTTAGCTTAGATGAGTTTAAAATAAAATACAAAATATAGCGAAAATTGTGCCATTAAACATACATTCAAACTGAATATGCTTCCTGTAATATTCAGATTAAAGCTGGTTAGCTGGCAAGGTTCAAAGTATTATAAAAATATGAGTATTTATGCAAAACAGAATCAGCAATGAGAGTAAAACAGAACATAGAACATGGATAAATTATAGCTTCGAGAGATATGTATATTATATATCTTATATCTTAACTATTTTAACATTAATCTAATCTAGTAAAAACAAGACACCTTCGAAGGTACATAAATATATATTTACATATAAATGTATTTCTTATAAGAAATAACTTGCCTTACATTTTTTAATGATAGTCTTGGCTAATAAAAACAACAAAAAACGAAACACCTTTGAAATAAATATATCGATATATTACTATATTTCTCGTATCAAATAACAAATAAAAATATATGTTCTTTAACTGTTACATTTATTAAATACTTTGTTTAATAAGTTAAGATTTTACTAAAAGAGTTGTCTTAATTGACAATTGGTTAATTATAAATTAATAAAACAATTTAAATGGGATTTTTATTTAATACAGGTCTGGGAATTTCTTTTTAACAAGTTAATAACGTATTTATGAATTAAATATTTCTTTTCGCGTACAATGCGGAAACCTAATTTTACGAAACTTTTGAATTAAGCAAAAGAGGCCCTGGAATTAAATGCTGTGGTTACCGCGCCGTGAGGAGGAGAGTGGAGAGGGAAGCGGGTGTGTGTTATTTAGATGCGGAAATGTGACTGTTTGTCAAGTAAGCGATATTATTATTTTGCTTATCATGCGTTCTTTTTTTGTATTTGTTATCACGATGTGAATGAAAAACTGCCAACATTTAAAAGCGACAAAGTTGAAGTAAACAATTTTTTAACCGCACTTCAGTAATTAATTACTAGTAGTGCTGGCGAGAGGCCAGACTGTGGACCTGCCGCTTAAATTAAACAATAACAATTGTTGATATTTTTGCATTGATATTTGGATATATTTTGTTGCCAACGGCCATTGAAATATTTATGTGTTTTTGCCCACTCGATGGACGCACTCTTTGCTTCATTTAACCATAGCGATGAAGTTTTTATTTTCGAAACAAATCGAAAGTAAACAACAAATGCAAGGTAGCGCAAAAATAAACAGGATTCAATTTGTGTCAGACTCACTTGCATTCATATATATCTATTCGTATATATACATATATATATTTTTTATTTTGCAAGTACTCATTTTCATAGCACAGTCAGTGTGCAACCATCTGGCGTTGTTTTTATTTGTTTTGATTACGTTTTATGGGCTTTTCGGGGAAACGCATTGATATCGATAACTTTTATCACGCAACAGTGAGAATTAAATGTAAGAGCAATAGTAAAGCAAATAATACGCGATTAAATTAAACAATAATAAAAGTAGACCTTGTCTAAATATTCAAAAGATAAATAAATTTTCATTAAAACATATTTAAAGGTCAATTTCGAGTGCGTGTGGTCAACTTAAAAGATACTGTTGTTAATCAGACTGTAAACTATATTCACTATACAATTACATATACTTACATCTACATACTTATATTATATATATATATATATATATCTTTATATTTATATATACATATATTTGTTATGCTTATAATTACATAAGTACTTATACCTATATACTGCCCCTTAACTATAGGTACTATACCACTACTGTAAATATTATTTACCCTTATTTATAAGTACTTATACCTATATACTGCCCCTTAACTATAGGTACTATACCACTACTGTAAATATTATTTACCCTTCACTTGTCGCACGAATGTCAAATTAATCAAAAATGGAACAGTCTTATTTTTTGGCAATTTCCGCTTATTAATAAAATATATGATGGACGCAGAGAGATGGACAGACGGGGACAGGGGAGATTTGGCCAACGTGAGCAACCTGCAAATGACAAAATAAATTCACGACCGTTTGATGGATGCCTCAGCTCAACGAGATACATTTGACGCATTGCATGGATTTTAATTGGAATTCCAAAAAGATTAATTGGACAGTCGGAAATGAGAGTTAAAATAAAATAAAATACAAATGTGCAGAAAACATTGAAAACGTTGTTTATTTGTAATTTGCATTTTATGATGCTTTTAATATATGAAATTAGTGTATCAAACATTTCTCAGCACTCTAATCAATAAAACAAATCGTAATGGATAGGGGCATATACTCGTATATATTTAGTTAATTCAAATCAAATTGTAATTTCACTTGTCAATGAACAAACGTAAATCATTCAAGTTGCTAATCGGTAAGAAAACAACAAACTAATTGCACATTTAAATTGTAAATGTGTTTGAGTAATGTTTTAAATAGACCTTTGGACAATAAATGACACAGACAGCCTGTGTGCGAGAGAGAAATAAAATGGCTGAATAGGAACAGCCATGCGACGACGTTATCAATATTGCCAACTTGTTTGATTAAAACGCTTCTGCTGCTGATGATAACGTCGCTGCTGAAAAACCGGCGCGAAAAGTTGCACAAAAGGGCAAGCCGAACATTAAAAGAGACAGCGAGACAGAGAGAGTGAGAGACAGAGATAGAAATAGAGAAATAGAGAGAGCGCGTTGTCAAGTCAAATGAGTCACACCAGAAAAACATTGTAAACTTCACGTTCGCCCAGTCATCAATAAAAAAACAACAACAAGAAGTTAAATTGAAAACGTGGCAAAGACGATTATTTCAGGTATTGTTTTTTAGGCAGCAGTATGCAAAGATATTTTATTTTGCATTAATGAATGGAGCGTTTGTAAATGAAGCATTGCGTCTCTCAGCTGAATAGTTAAAGTTATTACGTCATCAACGAAGTCATGTAAACAACAACAAACAAAGCAGAATCGATAAAGCAAAAAACAAAAAAAAATCAAAGGCTAAGAAAATGAAACCAAACGAAAAACGTTAACGTTAAAAGTTAATAAATTGAAGTAACTTCCGAGCAGTTGGCAACGCGACTCTCAAGTAACGGGCGAGAAAGAGGGAGAGTGCAGAGCAAGCGAGAGAGCAGCGAGAGTACGTCACAGCTGAGCATAAAATCGATTTATCACAATCAGCAATCCTGCACATTAGTACTTAGCAACAAATTGAGTATAAATATATTAATTATAGTTTTACTTACAATTCTTTGATCTGCATTTTTTCCAAATGTTATTGCTCCTTTGATTTACTGCACACGCATCGCGCCAAATGCGAGTCCCAAAATTAAGAGAAATAGAGAGAGAAAGGGGTTGAAATTTTGATTTAGATTTTTTAGAAATTGAATGTGTTGGTTGCACTTGAGAATGCAACCTTCACACTCACACAACACACACACACGCGATCATGGGGGGAGGATGCAGTTTACTGCGTATGCTTTCAATGACAATGACATAAAATGTTGCTTTGCATTCACTTTCACACACTTTTCCGTTCGTTAATGATTATGCGTGAAATTTCAATTGCGGCCTTTGACTGCATATTTTTTGTGTGATTTTCTGTTTTAGTTGCATGTCGGCAAAAAGCACGAGTCATACGTAGACACACACACACACACACAATTGCAGACACCCGCTCTCACATACACATAAGCACACACACACACACAGAAGCGCGGTGAAGCTGCGTTATAATTAAAACACGTACAAACACTATTACTAATTGTGGTTAACTGCCGTTTTGTTTACACGCGGAAACGCTTTTCGTACTCAGTTTCAGCAGTTTTTGATTGATTTTTGTACACGACGAACAAACGTAGTGTGACCGAATTTTGCTAGCTACAAAATACTGCACTACGATACTTTTACCAGCTGTGAGTACTTATCGATGCTTAACGAATATCGATGCATTTTTCATTCTTCGTAATCGGTTCGCCTGCACGTGTAGAACGCAAAACAAAATAAGTGGCGAACAACTTGCTGCATACGCAAATAAAATGGGCAAATTAAATGTGACGGTGTTGCGCTACCTCACCAGAGAGGACTTTCGGGTCCTCACAGCCATCGAGATGGGCATGAAGAATCACGAACTGGTACCGGGTCCACTGGCCGCTGCAATTGCTAATCTGAAAACAGGCGGTGTACACAAGCTGCTCAAAGAGCTCTGCAAGCATAAGTTGATTGCCTATGAACGTGGCAAGAAGTGTAAGCGTGCCTTACTCACTAATTACCATAATTACAATTATTGAACTGCCGTCTATCTCTTGTGTAGATGATGGCTATCGCTTGACCAACACTGGCTACGATTACCTCGCATTGAAATCGTTGACATTGCGCGGATCGGTTAGCTCCTTTGGCAATCAGATTGGCGTTGGCAAGGAGTCCAACATCTATGTGGTTGCCGACGAGGATGGGACGCCCATTTGCCTCAAGCTGCATCGTCTGGGACGCACCTGTTTCCGCAACATTAAATCGAAGCGAGACTATCACGGTCGTCGTCACAAGGCTTCCTGGCTGTATCTCTCGCGGATTTCGGCAACGAGAGAATTTGCCTATATGTCAGCACTGTACGATCGGGGCTTTCCCGTGCCCAAGCCCATCGATTTCAATCGGCACTGTGTACTCATGGATCTGGTCAATGGATGGCCAATGTATGTGTCTAATTGGATTACTTTTGTTAGATTTGCTTGAGTTTTAATTGAGTAACTCAATTCCCCTACAGGACACAGGTGCACGAGTTGCTTGATGCACCGCAGGTCTACGATGATCTCATGAATCTGATCGTCCGCCTGGGAAACTCTGGCGTTATTCACGGAGATTTCAATGAGTTCAATTTGATGGTCACCGATGCCGGCAAGCCCATACTGATTGATTTCCCCCAAATGATGTCCACCTCACACGAGAATGCTGAATTGTAAGTGGATTGATTTATTTATTTTTTACATAAGTATTTACATATGTGTTAAATCTAAAATCCTTGACAGCTTCTTTGATCGCGACGTAAACTGTGTGCGTGAAATGTTCCGTCGTAAATTTGGCTATGAAAGCGAGGATTATCCCAAGTTCAGTGATTTGGTGCGCGAAGATGATTTGGACGCTGAGGTGCACTGCACCGGCTATGGATTTACCAAGGAAATGGAAATGGATCTTCTGCAGGAGTATGGCATGATTGAACAGGATGAGAATGAGGATAGTGAGGAGCACGAGGATAATCAGCTAGGTGATGATGAGCCGCCAGCTTTGGTGCCGGCTGCTGCTGCCGAGATTGATGAGTGCCGCAAGCAATTGGAGACTGAGGTTTCCTACAGTGAAACGAAGCCCGCACAGAAATCAGATGACGCCATCCGTCGCTACATTGAATCGTGTACGCAATACTTGGGCAATCTAAACGTTTGTCCCGAAGTCAGCGGTCAATCAATGCCGGCGGCAGCACCAAATACCTTAGATGACGATCCAATCAAGTCTATTCCCAACAAGAGTGCCAGCGAAGTTGTGCCGCATAAATCAGCAGAAGCTGTTCCCTCGGCTATATCAACAACACAAGCTACAGAAGATGCCCGTTCCGTCAGCTCCAATGACTTGGAAAAGGATGATATACCAGAGTTGGCCGGCCTGGATCCCAATTCGCGCATGTATCGACTGAAGATGGTTGAACAGCTGCTAAATGATGCACGCAGTCAGCGATCTTATTCCACCACAGCCAGCACAATAGCTCCATCGGTGATCACAGATCGCATTCGCCGCAACATGGATGTGAAAGAAAAGCGGGAGCAACGCAAGCACTGCGTGGCTAAGGGAGAAGCGAGCGCAGTGCATCGTCATCGTAAGGAAAACAAGGATGTGGTTAAAGAATACGCCGGCTGGGATTTTTAAAACATTAAAAACCAGTGTATATAAACAATAAATATTTATAAATCTAAATATAATAAAGAATGTATTTTTTAAATTTTTGTAAAGCAATGTGGAAATTTTGTAAGTATATAAAATGAATATTATTTGCATTACTAATTTCAAAACAAGCATTTGCAGCCATTTGTATTTTATCTATGAAAACACAGCTTTCGTAATAATTTGTACAACATAAAAATGTTACAACCATTTTATGAACACAGAATTAAATATATGTGTATATATTTTGATGAAGTATTCCATTAAATTGATACGAATCAGTTGCAGAGATAATTAAAATAAGGCAAAATTTGTAATTTTTTTTTTAATTATTTCTTATCGCTGGATTTTTATAAGTTATAGAAGCTATTAGTTTTCTGATGCTAAGTCAAATTTCTCAACGGGATCAGGAATGTGATGCTTTTGGCAAACCGACTAATCTGATTTTGATTGATTTTATATAAAGCTAGGATCACTTAGGATGATTTTACCGTTATGCTTTGTTATTATTAACTATAAGCTTGAAAGCACTTCTCCAATATTCTTAAGTATTGAGAAGTATGAAGCTGAAACTTAAACTTAAACATTTTTGTAAAGTATATCTCAATTATTTTAAATAATTAATTTTCTTATATTATTTTTAATATTTGATATGAACAGTCATGTTGAAATTGACATTTACTTTCAAGTTTTCTGGTTCAATTTCCTTGAAGTCGGAATAACGAATTATTAAGTATCATGAATTAAAATTAGCTGTGTAACGATGATAAGCACTTCCTGTACTTGTAAATCTGTTCGCTTATATTTTAATTATAATTCAGTCTGTGATGAAATTCGCTATTGTTTGGGTAAGATAATATATATATTTTTACGACTGCGAGTAAAATCTTGTTTGTTTATTCATTAAATAAAATTACATTTCATTTGATAGTAGGCTGGTTTCCTAATAGCACTAAGCAGACAATACACAGAGGCTGATCGAAAGTGAGACTAATGAGAAGGAAATCTAAGCGAATCTATTTCAAATCTACTACAATTATTTTTTTGTTTGGGGTATCATTGGTTCGATGTGCAAAATAAGTAGAAATAGATGACATTTTCTGTTTTATAAGAGAAAATAAAATTTTTAAGTTATATTTTTCTTTGTTAAATATTTAGTACAATACATAATATTAATAAATAATAATAATGTACTGAACATCAATTAAGTTCATCAAGAAGACCGCAGCGATCAAAGACAGGCAGCCAATGCTTGACATGCTCCTGAATCCTCTTGTTTTTGTACATCCCGCTTCTAAAGTTACGAGCCCGTTCATCGTCCATCACTAGGGCATTGAAGTCCGCATCTTTGTTATCATCGTTAAGCATTATTGCCTGACAAGTCAGCAAAGCAGGCACAGCTACAAAAATATATTTATAATAAATATAAATATTTTCATTTAAATCTTCATAAAATACTCACATATAAATTTTCCCTTTTCCAGCTGCAGTACCAACTGCCTGAGCGTGGGTATATACCCCTTAAAGTCTAATATATGCAGAGTATCCACCAGCACTTGATGATAGAACTGAATCAAGGCATCTTGATGATCGATTCGCACCTGAGATTGCAGCGAGGTGCTAAAGAAGTAATATAAATCAACCGCAGGAGAGGCCCAGGCAGAGAACTGAAAATCAATCAGCAGCATATCCAGTTCATTCTGATCAGTTTTATGCCTCAGCATTATGTTATTGGTCCATAGATCGCCGTGAGTTAAGGTATTGAATTCATCCGGTTTCGGATCGTAAACGTTTTCCGTGTATTCCATCACACGCTTCTGCAGACGTCTTAGCTTCTTCTCGTAGACGCTGCCAAGTTCAGGACACTGGCCTGCAAACTCTGCTGCCACGCCCATTAGATTCTCAAACATGGGTCGAAAGGCGCGCGAATAGCGATTAAATATGCCGTGCTGTAATTTGGTCAGCAATCCCGGTTGTAGCTCATTGTAAACAGCAGCGGTGGCATGCATCTTGGCCAGCTTTCGTAGGGCCAACTTGGTGTACTCCAAGTCAAAGCCATTTAAGCGATCACCCAACACATAGTTCGATACGGAGAGATCCTCAAAGATAATCGCCGAGTGCTCATCGTCCACGTGGATTGTCTTAGCGAATAGTTTCTCCGACTGATCCGTATTTTCCAGCATTCGGCTCAATTGCGGTAGAATCTTGTCGTACATTATCATTTCCGTAATGCTCGTTTCGTATGCTGCAAATATGCTGGATATGACAGGATCGTTCTCATATGTTGTCTTCACTATAAAGAATTCAGTTTGGGGCTGCTTGACGCCACCGCAGACATATTTCACTTTGATCCTGGTCATAACACTGGCATAATTTTCGCCCTTGGCCGTCGCTGGTGTGATATCTAAGTCCTTTACAGTAAGTGCCACATCCTGTTTATGGCGACGCAACATGGATTCCACATAGGACACAGTTAGCCAGGATGGTGCAGGATGCACCATTGATTCACCGCTGCCGTTGCTCATAGTTTCTACCATGATTGCTTGGTTCTCTCGAAGCGCTTCGCGAGATAGTCACTATTTATAGTCTAGCGGGTCTCGCGCTCCCGTAAGCTGACATACGTAAATACCTATAATCTAGATGTTTTAATAGCCACAATATATCGTTTAATCTGTCTATCTAGCGCCAACAATGATCTGCTTATCTACAAAATATATAGAAATATCTACTATATACAGTGGTCCCACCCAAATGTAAATTTTCCAGAAATGGGATTCTTTTAGAATTTTCAATGTTTTTGAATAATAATATATAGAGTGAGTGAGATTTTTTATTTGATTGAATTTAGAAAAAACGTTTTAATGATTTTTAGAAATTATTTAATTTCAATATTAAATACATGTTTTATTATCTTCAGTTTCAAATTATTGATTTAATGAATATTGTGTTATTAGTTTAAAAACATAAAAAAAATCGTTCCTGTTTTATTCTATGGAAACAATTTATATATTCTGTTCTTTATATTTACTGTTTTGTAAACACAAATTTCTGCACCGAGTTTTCGAAAACCTCTTGAAGTTCTTATTTAAAATTGATTAAAATAAAATCACAATATTTGCAAACATTTGTATTTTCAGTCATCCGCTAAAATTTGCCGTAACCACTGTGGCAATTTAAATATTTTGCGCAGTCATCTGAGAACAAATTGTACACTACCTAGTACAACACATAGTAGTTACGACTTATATAAAATTATAACTGCATATATGTATGTATATACAGTATACATATGTATGTATGAAAGCGTGGGCCCCATAAATCACTTGCGTGAGCGTCAGTTTCATCTGCTTGACAGACCAAAAGCGCCTCGACTTATTTGCATAATAAATTTATTTAAATATAGCTTTATAAACCCCTACTTTATCTCATTCGTGTGGATATCAATCAGTTAGGCTGATAAGATTTTTGCACGCTTTTCTACATTTATTTTCTTGCTATCCAGCTTATATTAGTTTAAGAATATGAGACACATATTCACGTTGTGCTGAATGAATTTTATTGCATTTACCGCAATTTAACGTGCTAGAAGAAATTTAAGATAAATTAAAATATATAATCTGTCGATTCAAATTATTGAAATAGCGTGTGATCTCTGGACAACTTATTCATGAACCATTTAAGTATAGTCACACACATTTTCAAATTAAGCAGTCTAAGGTTTAACAACAAAAACTTTCATTTATTTAATATCTAAATCAAAAATAATAAAATAATAAAATTTCTATAATCGAGTAGGTTAAGTTTACATCTCATCCAGCAGTCCTCTCTGATCAAAAATGGGCAAAAAGCTTCTCAGTTTGCTTTGTATTATCGGATTTTTATAGATCAGTGATCTGACGGCAGCATCGTTATCAGATTGAGAAAAACCTTTTTCAATGTTGAACCCCTCCGAGCCGCTGCACATCATGGCGGGCAAAAAAATTAATGAAGCAAAGATTTCTATCAAATAAAAATAAAATAAATTAAATTCATATTATTTTACTAAATATCAGTTACTCACCATAGAAAGCACGCGCATGAAACTGTTGTTGGAACTGGAATAAACTAGGTACATGTCCACCAAACCTTAGTTTAGTTAGTGACTCCACAAGCTTCTGATAATAAAACTGGACTAGTTCAGCTTGGTGATACTGATATACATCGTCTTGCAATGAGGTGCAGAAGAAGTAGTGCAGATCAATGGCCGGTGAGTTGTATACACTGAATTGGAAATCAATCAAGATGACATTGATTGGTTTGCCCTGCTCATCGTATTTAAACATTTTGTTCGTAGTCCACAGATCGCCGTGACAAAGAGTGACAAAGTCCCCTTTGTTCACTTCCATTGCTCTTTCACCGTATTCCATAATATGATCAATTACTCCGTTTAACTTAGATGCGTAGCGTTGATAAAGTAACTTATCATCTTCAATGGAAGCTATCAGTGACCTTAGCATATTTTCCATTAGAGGCTTGTAGGCTCTTGTGTGTGAATTGAAGAAACAACGATCGTATTTCTTGTCGAATATCCCCGGCTGTTTCTCATTGAGTACGGCCCCAGCAGCATGGAATTCGGCCAGCTTCTCCAGCACTAGTTGTGCGTGTTGCATGTCCAATTGTTTTATGCGATCTGCCACAGTGTAGCTCTCCAAGGACATGTCCTCGAACATGATGGAGTCGCGTTCCCGATCCACACATACAGTGCCGGCAAACATTTTTCTGTGATCACCCAGATCCTGTTGTAGAATATTTGCCAGTTTGGGCAACACCTCTTGGTACATGTCCATTTCACGGACATAGATGCCATATTGTTTCAAGAATTCAGCTGCTGGGTCCTTGTCAGGGAATGTCATCTTTACAATAAAGGTGGATGTTTTTTGGCACAGATTCTTGTCGATGTACTCCACAGTAATGCGTGTCATCACACTTGCGAAATTCTCACCACCGGCAGTGGCGGGTTTGATCTGAAGTTTTGTTAGCTTCAGTTTTGAATCTTTCAGATACGCTCGAAGCTTCTGTTCAACGTATTCGCGTGTCAGCCAAGCGGGCGCGGCAGTAAATTCCTTAACAGTTTTATCAGGCATGATTACTAGCTTGCATCTACGGTTGGAGTTCATACAGCTCTGAGGTAAATCTGTAGAAATGTTCCTCTTTTATACGACAGTGGAAACTGCGATAAGAAAAAAGCTTGAAGAACAATTACGGCTATCAGTTAAATTTTGATAGCTCTATTCTCGCCATAAAAGCCAGCCAACGTCGTGCCTCAATTAAGAAAACTGAGCTGCTGTCAAATGTTAATCGTAGACATATCTCCACATAAGTTCATTTTAATAAATATTTTAAAATATTGCAAACAGGCGATTATGTTGTTTGCCACAGAAAATAAAATATATTGCTATATACAGCATATAAATGCCCTTCTTTTAATAAATTCTGAATGGAAAATTTTAAACTAATAAATAAATTTGTTCTCTAATGTCAATGATCAATAACTTTAAGCACTCAGTATGATTGCTTAATTTTATTAATTTAGTAAAAGAATGGCATTAAATTATTCCCAGGACATTGGAATGAAAAACATAATATATATAAAGTTTTATTTATTAATAAGTTTTTATTTTTAAGTGTGGCCAGTTTTTCAAAATATAAAATTCAAATATCAATTATTTATGTCTCTTATAATGTTTAAGTTATTATCAACCCATTTTTTGTTTAATTTGATAAAAAAAATCCTTAAATTATTCATTACAAATATAAAGAAAGTTCCAAAGTGAATTTAAAATCACAGCTAGTATAATACTTAGCAATACTTAATATTTTAGGGATTGCGAAGTATGTGTATTCGAAAAGTACATTTCTTGAAATAAAACAGCATCAAGTGTAAAAATTATTTTTCAAGTTCAACCACAATATACTGCCTATACTTTTGATCACGGATCGTGGAATAGTATACATTGTATTATAAATTTAAGTACACACGTATTTAGTATTTGTTTTTTATTGCCATATAAAGCCTTATTTCTTACTTATTTTATTTGTTGGATCTGAAATATTAAAATCTAATAACAATACAAAAAGTTAATCACACAAAACGGTAATCAACAGCACTGATTGACCTCGAGTAGTCCCTTTCCATCAAAAACTGGCATCAGGGCCTTGAGATTCTGTTGAACAATGGGGTTGTCATAAAGACGGTTCTTGAAGCGGGTGCCGCGTTCATCATCGTTCATGAGGGCGTTGAAACAAGCATCGGTGGAGTCCTCACTGATCATAACAGGTTGCACCACAACCGCCGAGTGCATGGCTGTAAGGGGAGCACAGTTTACTCAGAGGTAATCCAAAGTTTGAATAGGATTGACTTACCGAAGAATCGTTTCTGCTCGACTTGCAGCTGGAATTGAAGTAAGCTGGGAATGGGTTGCTGTTTGTACTTCAGTTTCGATAAGATGTCTTTGAATATGCGATGATAGAATTCGAACAGAGCACCCTGTTCCTGCCGACGCAGCGGTTCCATTAGCGATGTATTAAAGAAGTGATGCAAGTCAATGGTGGGCGAACCCCAGAACGAGTACTGAAAGTCAATCAGCAATACATCCACCGGACGACCGGTGACTGCATCATATTTGACCATCACATTATTGGTCCACACATCACCATGTGCCAAAACATTTACCGACTCCCGCATCGGAGCAAAACACTCCCGGCCGATGTCCATGTAGTGAGGTGCCAATTCGAATAGTTTCTGCCCATATTGAGCACATTCGGGTTCCTGGCTCATCCAGCGTGCTGCAGCCAGCAGACCACCCACAAAGTATCCACTGTACGCGTTTGTATAGCGATTAAAGAAACCACGATCGTATTTCTCCAGACTACCCGCAGCGCGTTCATTCAGCACCGCCGAGGTGGCATGCATCTTGGCCAGCTTGCGGAGGATGAGATGAGCATGCTCCTTATCTAACCGCTTCACACGATCGGCCATCACATAGTTTTCCACTGTCAGATCCTCAAAAATGATGGCAATGCGTTCGCGATCCACAAAAACGGCGGTGGGGAAAATTGGCTCAAACTCATCAATTTCCTTCAAAAGTTCATTCAGTTTTGGCAACACCTGTTCATAGATGTTAATTTCACGATTGAAGATGTCATAGGGCGCCATTAGCTCCTTGGTCAACTCATCGTCATCTATGGAGGTCTTTACGATCAGGTTCTGAAAACGTTTCTCTTGCGGCTGCTGCGAGAGTATAAAACAAACTCGAACCCGGGTCAAGACGCCGCCGTAGTTTTCACCAGGACCCAGAGCTGGATTCACATCCAGTTCAACAATCTGTAATTGGACATCTTTGTGATGAGTTCGCAGCGCGTTCTCAATATAATCGTGTGTCAGCCACTCAGGTGCCTCAGCCATTATGATTTCCTTTTACTGAGCTCTTGACTCTTGTGTTGAATCTTTTATATACGAGGATAGCGGCAAATTTGTAGCAACTACATTTGATGAAGGTGACATTTTTGTGTCGGCGATTTGCGAATGCTCCGGAGCAAATGTTTGCTCTGACGACCATAATATATTGCTATATCTATGATATTTGCTTATGGCAACAATGAGCCAAAATGTGCTCGTTGAGACATATGACGTGTGCCAGACGAATGGCTGCTATCTGAAGCAATGAGTAATCTGAAATTATATTCCAAAACTGCGTACACGTCAAAAATTTATTTAGACCTTTTCATACTTAAAATTCATTATTAATTCTTTAATTATTTAATTTTACTAGTGGTTGAACCAAGAAAATTCTAATTAATTTATTTATTTAGATGTCTTTTTAGTATAATCAGCTTTTAAGGACTCGGAAGCCTCCAGAGATATAAAGTGTTTAAGTGTTTTTCTTATTCTAGAAAAATTTATTTTTTTGTTTGACTTTGTTTTTAATAATTTAACGATTTAACAGTACTTAATTTACTAATATGAAATCATTTTTAAATTTAAATGTAATTTTGGACGAATATTAATTGTAAATTGTATAACAACAGACGATGCATAAGGTATACAAAGTAAGCATTAGATTAAAACACTAAGATTATTTGCCCAGACGGCAAAGCTGTACAATAAAGACAGATAAATAAGAATATATAATTTGTAATATTTAACGCTAACTTATCGAATGTATTAAATGCATATGTGTGGCCTTCGACTCGACATATCTAATAATTTAAGAGCGGGGCATAGTATTTGATATTGTCTAATTTTATATAGCCCTATATATAGCTTACCATTTCTAAATCAGTTGAATGCCCTACCCTGATTATCTTAAACACGAGATATACATATTTGTACAGACACAGCCCACACTTAGAGAGCAATTAGTAAGGCATTAGACACAAGTGGCAACAGCGCGAGATGTGAGAATTTGAATAAGTTGAGGTGGCACAACTAATACAGAAATAATCTCAAGACGCTTTCGCCTATATTTATAAATGTGCAAATATTCATACAGCATTTGTCTATCTTAGACAGATAAATCACAATTGCGATAGCAATCGCTGACACCTGCCACGAGTCGTATAAAACGACGAGTGTTTTAGAAAATTTTAAGTAGACCTTCAGCGAAAAGCTTAGAAAAAGTTTATTGTGAAATATCACTTGGAGCAAGGAAAATCTTTTTGCTGCTAGGCATTTAGTCAATTTATAAATATACAGAATGTCAGTTAAAGATCTTAAAAGTGCATTCGATGCTATTCCAAAGTTAACGACAGTGACTCCAGATACAAATACCAGTATTGTGGACGCGCCTGTCTGGCTAACAGAAAACTATCTACAGGATGCATTGAGTAAATTCTATAACGATCCGAAACTAAGGATTACCAACATGGATGGTCGACCTGCGCTGGGACGTGGCGAAAACTACGGTGGAGTTCTGACTCGCATTAAGGCGGAGTTTAACATGCGCGATGGCAGCTCAAAGACTGGTCACTATATAATCAAGACCTCATTCGAGAGCGACGAATTCTCACGCAAGCTAATGGAACCCTACGATATATTCAATCGTGAAATGTCCATCTACGAACAGATACTGCCCAAGCTTACTGCGCTGTTGCTGGAAATTGAGGATGAAGAGCAAATCTTTGCTAAAACAACGGCTGTTGATTATGATCGGTCTGCGTTGATCTTTGAGGATCTCAGTGCACGTGGTTTTGTGATGCCAGATCGTTTGGTGGGCCTGGATCTACAATTGGCTCGAATGGTGCTGCGTAAGTTGGCCAAGATGCATGCCACCTCTGCGGTTCTCAATGAGCGAGAGTGTGGCGCCCTCGAGGGCTATGATCGTGGCTTGTTCAATCGTCATACGGATAATTATGCACCCCTTTACCTGGGCATGCTCCAAGCAGCCAGCAGATGTGTGTCTCAATTGCCTGGCTGTGAGCAATATGCGCAGAAATTGGAGGCACTCCTCCCTGCCTACATGGAGCTGGGCAAACGTGTGTTTGATATCAGTCCGTGTATTAATGTCTTGGCTCATGGTGATCTTTGGACAAATAATATCCTTGTCAAGTACAACAAAGCAACTGGTCATCCAGAAGATGTCATCATCATTGATTTCCAATATGCTGCCTGGGGCTCGCCTGCAATTGATTTGTTTTACTTTCTGAATTCGTCGCTGCAGTTGGATTTCCATTTACATCATCAGGAGCAGTTAATTAAACACTATTTTGACATCTTCTCAGATACGCTTAGGAAATTGCGCTTTAAGGCGCATATTCCCAGCATGCACAATTTTCATTTAGAGCTGAAAAAGAAGTCATTTTATGGTAAAAGAAATTCAAAAATATTTTTATTTTTCATTTATAAAACTCTCTCTCTTTCTCTTTATCAGCCTTGCACACAAGTTTTAGTATATTTCCCATTCAACGAAATGTCGAAAATGAGGATGCGGATTTTAAAGCTTTGATGGAGACAAATCAGCGAGCACTTAACTTTAAGAATGGGTGTTATCGGAATCCAGCAGCACAGAGAGTGTTACGTGAACTGTTACCTGTATTTGATTGTGAAGGTTTGCTGGATGCAGATCAGTAATTGTGCCTAAGTAAATCCTTTAAATACTTTGGAAGCACACTTCTTATTACTTAATTCAGTAGGGTAAATTCATAAAATGATTTAATATTTACCATTTGATATATGGATTTAAATATAATAATTATACATTTTAGTATTTTTAGTATAATAAATATTTAAATAAATCTTGTAAAACAAATAAATATAAATTGTGTAAGTAATGTAATGTAATTGTTTTTTTTTTCGTCTATCAGAGCATTTTGGTGGTTCACCTTTTTTGTACTATGAAACCGATGGTAAAATAGTGCATTGGGTTTGTGCAATGTCCGTCATGCTGTCTGTCCGTCCGCCCTTCTGTATGAACGCAAGTTTCTTCGACACCCTTAGAGATAGAGACTTGAAACTTGGAACATATACTTGAAAGTACCTTCAAAAGTTAAAGTGTCAAGACTATAATTTTGACTAATGTCCCGACCCAAAATCACGTTTTCAACTTTAAATGTACGATTGATTAAGAGGCCAAACTATGATTAAAACGGCATTGCTTTGGAAAATGCGTTAAGTTTTGACGAAGTTACGGCATTTTGAACGTTCGATCTATGCCCATATGCCGATTTTCGGACTATAATTTTGACATATGCTCCGACCCAAAATCACGTTTTCAACTTTAAATATACGATGGATCTAGAAGCCAAACTATAAATAAAACGCCCTTGAAGTTATGGCAATTTGAAGGTTCGTCTTATGCCCATATGCTCCAGCACACAAATTATGGTATCATAGTATTTTGCTGTCGGTAACGTCCGAGTGCAACGTTCTCTCTTGTTTAAAGTTGATTTGTAAACAGAGCGCAACGATTGCTCTCTCTTATTGCGTGAGTTTTCTCTTCTCCTCGAAGCTTTTTTATCTCACTTGCGTTCCCTCTCTATACTTTTATTTATTTATTTTTTTATTTGCGCGTTGAAGTACTAACGAGCAGCATGGACCCAGGCAGAAGCAACCTCCTCCCACCCAACCGACCGAGCGTCGCGCCGCATAACGTACGGTTACGAAGATCGCGAATCAGAAGACAGATGGCTTAACACAGCAGTTTTAATAGAACCAATAGAAGAATTACAAATAATTAATGGGAAAATCATATTATAATTTGTACATAAAATTCTAAATGGGTTATGGATAGCATAATTCGAACTACAAGTTTAAAGAAAGATAGGTAGAAAATTTCTTGTATTTCTGATCGGAACTGTAAAATTAATTTGACTGATTAACTCGGAAAAATCATCACCATTTATGTATATATTGTTTTACCTTTCAATTTTCCTGTAGCTCCCAAAAATGAATTTTCATGATGATGTGTAAATCAATCTGTTTATATACATATATTAGCTTTGTTAAAGAACAATAGCAACTACAACTTGCTTGTTGGCAATAATTAAGACATTAATTTTTAAATAATAAACTATATTTTTTTGCTTAACAATGAACGGTATTTTTAAGACAATGACAATACAAAAATGCAAGCTGGTGGTTAAAGTGTTCACCAGATAAATAATACCAAATATGCTCAAAATAGCGCTACTTGACAAGATATACATTGTAATAATCTGTTATCGGCGAGATTAAAATCCCTATCTGAAGCAAAATATTATCAAAGCTGGTTACCAGTTCACATCGTAGCTCGCCAGCGATATTTTTCAAGAAGAATTTCACCACGTTCTGATTTTGTTTGCAAAGCTTTAAAAGCTCATGATATCAGCAAATTAGTATAAATATGGAATAAAAACAATTTTTTCTTTTAGTATGTTTATAATTACTGAACAGAACACATCGCTCTCATATAGCTAAATTTAAGATGACCACAAATAATGATATTTACAACGCGGATGAGTTAGAAGCACCTGCCTGGCTGAACAAGCAATTCTTTCAAGATGTACTAATACAGCACTTAAAGGAACCCACCCTAAAAGTAACCGAGGCAAAGATGACACCGGCCAGTGCCAAAGGCGATCACTATGCGAGTATTATGTTTCGAGCGATCGTTGAGTACTCAACACAAGAGGGAAAGTGCTTAAAATCCCTCATCATCAAGACAATGCCCGAGGCGCAGGGTAAAAAGCAGGAATTTTTGGCTGATTCTCATATATTCCAGACTGAGATTATCATGTACTCGCAAGTGCTGCCCAAATTCGAGGCAATATTACGCGAGGCGGGTGAAGAGATCACATTTTGTGCGAAATGCGTCTATTACAGCCTAGAGCCGCGAGAGGTGATGATTTTTGAGGATCTCGTGCCTCAAGGATATCAAGTGATACGCAACAGAAATATGACCATGGATGAGCTGCGTGCCGCAATGGGAAAACTGGCCAAATGGCATGCAGTTAGCCACAAAGTTTTAAAGGAGCACCCGAAACTGTTTGATAAACTTAAATATGATGCAGCAACATTGCCGGGCTTCTTGGAAGAGGATTTCATGACCAGTGGGCTGCCCAACTTTATCGACATGCTCGGCCAGAACGAGAGCTTGAGAGACTACCGCAAATATTTCGAGCCAATGCGGAACAAAATAGTCAATCGTTGGGCCGATATAATTCATGAATATCGCGAGAATCGGCAAGAGAATACCTATTATGTTCTCTGCCACGGCGACTTTCATATGAAGAACATGATGTTCAAGGGTAACGATTGCATGCTGCTGGATTTTCAAATGTCCTACGTGGGCTGCATGTCCAATGATGTGCAATATGCCAAATATATGCTCTTTTCTGCCGAGGATCGCAAGGATAAATGTGA
Organism: Drosophila kambysellisi; assembly: GCA_035042185.1. Taxonomy (NCBI): domain Eukaryota; kingdom Metazoa; phylum Arthropoda; class Insecta; order Diptera; family Drosophilidae; genus Drosophila; species Drosophila kambysellisi. The sequence continues at coordinate 2,056,150 of JAWNLS010000855.1, forward strand.
TGAACTAATTTATCACTACTTTGATGTCTTTGCAAAGACATTAGAAAAAATTGGATGTGAAGAAAAGAAGCCTAGCTTGGTGGAGTTTCGCAGACAAATGTTTGATCGGAGATATGCTGGTTAGTCTAAACCTGGCTCAATGTGCGTGCTTATAAAATGCTCTTATATTTATATATTTCTTTTTTGTAGAATTCTTGCTTCTTACCACGTTTTTGCCTTGCCTTTACTGTTTACTTATGGGCCATGATTTTGGTGAATTTTTGGAAAATGCAGATTGTCGTGTCAAATCGCTTGCTAACAAAGATTATCGAAAGGAATTGGAGAATCTGTTGCCACAGATGCTGCATTCGGGCTACTTCGAGCTGCCTACAATATAAATATTAAAAATTATCAACCGAACACAACATTAATGGTACTTTGTTGTTGGCATTTTAAAGAAGCTAATATATGTGGTTAGAAAATCGATAATCCAATTAATATTATTTATGACGATTATATACCCTACGCCCAAAAGAATTTGTAGAACTGAGTCTTACAATACTTAAGCGAAATAATTATTTAATAGATCCCTAAGCTGATATTGACAAATCATCGGCCTAATTATCGAGTTCTAGTCGAGACCTGTGTAAAAATGGAATATTCAAAACGTACACACAGTTTCAGAGAAAATTAACGTTTTCTGATTTTAATTAATTTCCCTTTGCCCTGTTAGTTAAATCTTCTCATAACTGGGTTATTTTTAGACCTTATAATCGTTCAATGCAGTTTGATAGAATTCGCCTTGTCACTCTAACACACCACATCCTGTGCGAAACTGAAGAGATCTCTCCGAGTTACAGCCTTGTTTTTGCTTGAAGGTAATTTAGCCAATGCAGCAACCGAGTTGGTGTCACTGCTGTGTGCACATGTTTATATCCTAAACAGCAACCTGCAAAGAATAAACTTTGTTGATTGAAAATTTTTATTTTCTGTTCAAGGATGAACATGTGATACTCTGGGAATCAGATAGTAGAGTCATGCGGCACCCTCAAGGGTAGGTACTTGGGGCTGGACTGCATATGGCCACGTCATTTTTAGAAATGCCAGAGGATCGCAGGAGAAGAAAGTACCATGTGGTCGTCTTACAAGTGGCTGCGTTAGATTTAGAACATATGTATTTAGGTTTAAGATTGGTCAATAAAATAAGGTCTTGCTCGTCAGAGCAGACCAGTCTGAAATTATAACTCAGCTCGCGTATATATTATATATACATTTTCGGACCTGCTTAATCCAATAATAGACATATAAATTTATTTATAAATTTCTTTTTATTGCATGCACATAAGGATTTTGTTAGGTTTCCTTACCGTAGTGGTTTACATTTACTCATGTTTAGCCTTATGTTACAACAGATTACATAATCCATAAGTAAATGCTTGTTATACGCCATACAATTGGATACATTAGTGATTATTTATACACAGGGATATATTGTAATTATTTGCGAACATAACAAAATATGTATATATAGACTGTAGATTTTTCTGTTTGAATAATGACACAAATAATGCATTAGCTTTCAGACACCTGCTATTGGCATATTTATATATTAATTACATTTTTTTCGAGCTTGCTTAATTATCATAAATACATATAACTTTCGTTATTCTCTTTATACTAAGTAAGCAATGAGTTTTTAGTTTTCATTAATTAAAAGCTCATTTAAAGATTCTGTTCGTAATCCAAAGCAAAAGAGTTAACCCACTGTGTAAAACTTTAAGATTTCTTTTTTTAAAGCAACTAAAACTTATTTTAAATGAATAATTCATTTTTAAGATAATAAAAAAATACAGCAGATGGTAAACAACAACCTTAAACTAGGAGAAACTTACAAAACTAAATATGCTCAAAATAGGGCTACTTGACAAGTTATACATATTGTAATTATCTGTTATCGGCGAGATTAAAATCCCTAGACGAAGCCAACACATAACTATTCAAAATATTATCACAGCTTGTTACCAGTTTACATCTGGTACCTTCACCACCTTCCGATTTTGTTTGCAAAGCTTTAAAAGCTTATTATAGCAGCAAATTTGTATAAATATGGAATTCAAACAGTTTTTTCTTTTAGTATGTTTATATATACGGGACAGAACACATCGCTCTCAGATAACTTCTTTTAAAATGACCACAAATAATGATATGTACAACGCGGATGAGTTAGAGGCACCTGCCTGGCTGAACAAGCAATTCTTTCAAGATGTACTAATACAGCACTTAAAGGAACCCACCCTAAAAGTAACCGAGGCAAAGATGACTCCGGCCAGTGCCAAAGGCGATCACTATGCGAGTATCATGTTCCGAGCAATCGTTGAGTACTCAACACAAGAGGGAAAGTGCTCAAAATCCCTGATCATCAAGACATTGCCTGAGGCGGGTAAAAAGTTGGATTTGTTGGCTGATTCTCATATATTCCAGACTGAGATTATCATGTACACGCAAGTGCTGCCCAAATTCGAGGCAATATTACGCGAGGCGGGTGAAGAGATCACATTTTGTGCGAAATGCGTCTATTACAGCCTAGAGCCGCGAGAGGTGATGATTTTTGAGGATCTCGTACCTCAAGGATATCAAGTGATACGCAACAGAAATATGACCATGGATGAGCTGCGTGCCGCAATGGGAAAACTGGCCAAATGGCATGCAGTTAGCCACAAAGTTTTAAAGGAGCAGCCGAAACTGTTTGATAAACTCAAATATGATTTATCGACAATGCCGGGCTTTTTGGAAGAGGATTTCATGACCAGTGGGCTGCCCAACTTTATCGACATGCTCGGCCAGAACGAGAGCTTGAGAGACTACCGCAAATATTTCGAGCCAATGCGGAACAAAATAGTCAATCGTTGGGCCGATATAATTCATGAATATCGCGAGAATCGGCAAGAGAATACCTATTATGTTCTCTGCCACGGCGACTTTCATATGAAGAACATGATGTTCAAGGGTAACGATTGCATGCTGCTGGATTTTCAAATGTCCTACGTGGGCTGCATGTCCAATGATGTGCAATATGCCAAATATATGCTCTTTTCTGCCGAGGATCGCAAGGATAAATGTGATGAACTAATTTATCACTACTTTGATGTCTTTGGAAAGACATTAGAAAAAATTGGATGTGAAGTGAAAAAGCCTAGCTTGGTGGAGTTTCGCAGACAAATGTTTGATCGGAGATATGCTGGTTAGTCTAAACCTGGCTCAATGTCCATACTTATAAAACGCTCTTATATTTGTATTTGTTTTTTTTTTTTTTGTAGATTTCTTGCTGCTTACCACGTTTTTACCTATCTTTAACAGCATGCGTATGGGTCAAGATCCAGCAGAATTTGTGGAAAATGCTGATTATCGTATCAAATTGCTTGCCCACATTGATTATCGAAAAGAATTAGAGTGTTTGTTGCCTCAGATGCTGTATTCGGGCTACTTCGAGCTGCCAACAAAGTAACTATTACAAATAAATCAACTGTACACAACTTGAATGATTCCTTATTGTTGACATTTCAAAGGGGGTTATATAGCCATAGAGCTGAAATTGATAAATCAATTTACTTGTATCAGGTATACAATATTTCTTGGGATTGACGAATTAATGAAAATGATCTGACCTGTTCAACTGAGCTATTTATATAGATCAAGATGATAGTCTTTTAATAATAGTAGATTTGTTTCTATTTGTTTATAAATACATTTTGGTTCTCATTTAATTTTGTCTTTACAATTTATTATCAATTGTTTTGTATGTTCTGTTTATATATATATATATATATATATATATATATATTAATTAATTTCCATACTTAAAAACATGAGTATATCACTTAATATTTTGCAAGGTAATGCTTAGTTTACTGCGTGACTGCGATTAATTACATTGTCATAGACCTTGCGCATTCTTATCACTGCCTCTTAGATAATAGTGATCTATGTTATAATTTCACAGCTATCTTGTCAAAAGATGCGTGCATACATAGCTTCTATATAGTACATTTATTATTTTATTAGTTTACTCAATCATTATAAGATAAATTATGTTTTTAATTTTGATGAAATAATCGGGTTCATCAACTTAGAAAATTAACAAAAATTAATAACAAGAATTTATATCTGTGCCTATGTGACTAAATGCGATTTTTTTTTGTTTTTTTTTTTTTTAAAGTTGATTGTAGTTTGACCAACTAAAGTGCAGAGCTATAAAAAATACTGTCTCACACGCTTAACATGATATGACTCGATTCTTTAATAATTTCACAATAACAATAACAACAATACTGAAATTTAAATTTTATTTACCATTGATGTGTTTGGTTTTAAAATATATGTAGATATTTTTACTTGCGCGGCGATTGTTAGTGACTGCAATTATATCGATAACAAATATGCAAACAGCTGTTGTCGATAAGTGGCTAAATATGCCTTAAGGCATTTCAGTAAGCACAACTCCCGCATGTACGAATTTGAAATTAAAAAAAATTAGTAAACAATTGCAATGAAATGACTGCAGAATTGAGTGAACTATTTTGCCGCGTCTGTCTGAAGCAGGACGAGCTTCTGGTAGACATCTACGAGCTTATGGAGGAGCAGCAAACGGATCTCTGCACCCTCCTCCAACTGTGTGGTGATATCAAAGTGAATACTCCAATTATTTGACGAGCTTATATTTCAAGTTAACATTTTTATTTTAGGTCGAAAAGTCGGATAGTTATCCAAAGTACTTGTGCCAAGAGTGCACAAGTGAGTTCCTAATTGCGGTCAAGTTTCGCGACAAATGTACGGCAACTGAGCAAACTCTAAAGCAGAAAAAATTACAGGTCTTAGAAGACGAAACAGCGTTATTGCCAAAGCGAGTTGGCCAAAGAGGAGCTGGTCGAGGATGACGAGGATAACACAATAGATGCAAATTATATTATTGAATTCGATCCAAGCGATCATGTTGAGCTATACGAAATGGAAAAACTGTGATGGAAGAGTCGATAGAAGAACCCAATCCTACACAATTAAATGCCAACTACAACTGTGATGATTGCGGTGCCGTCTTTCAGCAGACGGTGACATTGCAGCTGCACATAGCTAAAGCTCATCCCTGTAGCTATTTACGATTACATGCACTGTGGTCATTGCTTTACCCACCGCTTCACAGCTGGCTCGAGTGTGCCGCCGGGGAATGATTATGACTCTAGAAATGGTGCGTAACTATTCGTATGAAAGGCTGGCTTTTGCATTTACCCGCAATGTTGTCGCAGCGAAGTTAAGTAAATTAATGATCTACGTGGAAACGGACAACGGAAAAAGGGCACATTATCACGATGACATTCCAATTGGACAACACCTTCGTCCGTTTATAATGTGCCTGTTTCCGTTGTCCGTTTCCTCCGCACATTCGCCGTTATTTTCAACTTGCTAGGAACCTGCTTCACATAACGGTATTTTTTTTGGCTACTCCCACCCTATTCTGGGGCACATGTTATCCAATTACTTATTGGTATTAGAGTATTTGGCAGTCGATTGCCCTCAACTGCAACGTTGTTTCTATTTGTTTAGGTGCTTAAAAGCGAGTGAAAACATTCACATTTTCTGCATTAGCTTTAGCTGTATAAAAAGACGGTAGATTAAATGTTCAACGTCGGCACAAACGAAACCTGAACTACTCATAGTTATGAAAATGTTGGAGAGCTGAGGAGCGTTATTAGATTCGTTCCAAATTTACCTCTAATAGGTTTGCAAACCAACAGACACCTTGCAGACACAGACACTGCTACATATTTTTACGCAAACATTATTATATTCTTATAACCCATTTTAGGGTATACAAATGCTGCATTAAAACAAATATAATGAAGTCTGATTTAAAGAGGAGACTAGTTCGTCCGTCCAACGGTAAAAAGTCCCTCATCGATGTCATAGAAAGCTTTCCAAATGTTCAATTGAGGCAGTTGAATCTACAGTATGCGACAGGTACTCCAGTCGAGGTTTGGGTCAAGAAAGACGATATGCTTACCACTCAGATTTCCGATGGAACACACTTATAGAGGCATCTACAGTGATTTGGATGTTGTTGTCCCGCGCAGCCTAGAAGATGTGCCATTGAATTATGCATGTGCATTTGACAAAATTGGAACTTACTGGAAGAGGCCATGAGATTACGAAATTATATCTATTGGATTTCAAGAGTAACTTCACGGGAAAAGAGTACACCAGAAATGGTCCCGTAAGGTCGTAAGATGAGTGGTGAGAGGAATATGTGGTGTAGAAATCGTTAAGGCCATTGAAAATTTTCGCAAAATCTGTCGGGGATTTTTGGTATTTAACTCAACGGCATTTTAAGCCTTTCCCTACGGACGCAATCCACAGACCTCGAATACTTGAAAGACACAATGGAAAAGTCTAAAAACTCATATTGGATTCATTTATGAAAACCTTTTTGCCCATAAAAAGCTCATCAAGGTAGAGTCCAACACTTATGGAGCTTATGGCAAGCCTGCAGAAAACCATTGTCCAAAGTCTTTCGCGGCAGCTGGTGAATATTTTTATTATATCTTAATATATGCACTCAAAATATTTTGATATATGTACATATGTACTACACGCTTAAATGAACAAATAAACACACATTTCATCCAAAGCTAACAGAAAATATTATATATATTTAGTACAAAATGCTGTTTTAAAACATATAAATTGAAGACTGCTCGAACACGCAGTCCAGTTAGAAGCTAAACGTCGTGTCTGCTCGTTTGATAACGCAAAAGACGTGTCTGAACCTATTTGCCTATTCAGATTAAATTATTATGTTTATACGTTCGGTGCTGCCCGGCAAAAGTCTTCTGGTTGCGGTCGTAACTTTTTGTGTAATAGTGGTTATTTATGTTTGGGCAAATTTACATCCCAATTACAATATCGTGACCTTCAGAAGAATTGAGGATGTTTTACTTTCGAATTTAAATCCTACGCCTGGACGAACCATTTTCTTCCACGAGACCACTTGCAATCATCCAGATTCGCAAAATTCTCAGTTCCAAGTGATGAATTTGACGGCCAGACAAGCTTGTGCGATTGAATCGGCTGCATTACATAATCCAAATTTGGGAGTGTTCGTTCTGTTTTCCTGCCCTACGCTCCGTCCTCTATCCAACGGTAAAAAATCCTTCATTGATGTCATAGAAAGCTATTCGAATGTTCACTTGAGGCAGTTGAATCTACAGAGGTATGCGACAGGTACTCCAATCGAGGATTGGCTCAAGAAAGACGATTTGCTTAACTCAAAGTAAGTTTAGAAGTTTATTTGCGATTACGTTGCTAGTTTAATTAAAGTGTCTATCATTCAGATATCCAACACACCACACTGCCGACTTACTTCGTTTGATAAGTCTTTATCGCTATGGAGGCATCTACATGGATATGGACGTTGTTGTCCTTCGCAGTCTCCAAGATGTACCCCTGAATTATGTGGGTGCACAAGATAGTGAAACCTTGTGCAATGCTGTCATCAGTCTGGAAGCCAATGGCACAGGACACGAGATTGCGGAATTATTTCTGCGGGATTACCAGATGAACTACAATGGTCAGGTATATTCAAATAATGGATCCTATCTTGTTACACGAGTAGTTAAAGGAATATGCGGTGTAGAACTCGCTAAGGCCATGCAGGAAAACAGCAAATCTTGTCGGGGACTTAAGTTATTTAATTCGACGGCATTTTATGCGATTCCCTATTATCAATGGCAGCATTACACAAATTCCAAATACTTGGAAGGCACAATGGAAAGGACTAAAGACTCGTATTTAATTCACTTATGGAATAAGGATTCCAACAAAGGAATCATAAAGGTCGGATCCAACACAGCTTATAGCAAGTATGCGGAAAAACATTGTCCCAAGACTTACGCGTCGGCTGGTGAATATTTTTAATAGGTGTTTATAAATGCACTAAATGCAAATATTATTTAGTTGTTAATGCTATAACAAATAAATATACATTTAATCAAAAAAAAATTTACATATATAGTATATATTATCCATAAAAGTCTCTTTACATGGTCTCTCTATATGGTTACTACAGCAATTTTACCTTCTAAGCCACGCTTCAATAGCCGCATAAGTCGAGTGTGGTTCAATGTAGATATTGTTGTTGATAGGATGAGAGAAAATAACTTTGAAATAATGAACGAATCTAATAACGCTCCTCAGCCCTTTCCGACGTTTTCATAATTATGAGTAGATCAGGTTTCGTTTGTGCCGACGTTGAACATTTAAGCTACCGTCTTTTTATACAGCTAAATCTAATGCAAAAAAATGTGAATATTTCCACTCGCTTTTAAGCACCTAAACAAATAGAGACAACGTTGTAGTTAAGGGCAATCGACTGCCAAATACTCTGATACCAATAAGTAATCTGGTAACAGCTGCCACAGAATAGGGTGGGTGTAGCAAAAAAATACCGTTCTTGAAGCAGATTCCTAGCAATTTACTCTACGGGTTTGGCTTATAGATATAGGCTTTATAATAGTTGCATTTTTTGTTAAAGATGTCATGTTACAGTCTTAGTAGAATACGTCACAAGTGGCTTGCTGCAACGCGGCATCAGACAGTTGAAAATAACGGCGAATGTGTTTTTTTTGTTTTAAAAAATAAAGTTGATTGTAATTTGACCTACCAAAGTGCAGAGCTATGCAAAATACTGCCTTACACGCTTAACATGATATGACTCGATTCTTTAATAATTTCACAATAACAATAACAACAATACTAAAATTTAAATTTTATTTACCATTGATGTTTGTATTTAAATATATGTAGATGTTTTTTCTTGCGCGGCGATTGTTAGTGACTGCAATAATATCGATAACAAATATGCAAACAGCTGTTGCCATAAGTGGCTAAATATGCGTTAAGGCATTTCAGTAAGCACAACTCCCGCATGTACAAATTTGAAATTAAAAAATTAGTAAACTATTGAAATGAAATGACTGCAGAATTGAGTGAACTACTTTGCCGCGTCTGCCTGAAGCAGGACGAGCTTCTGGTAGACATCTACGAACTTGTGGAGGAGCAGCAAACGGATCTCTGCACCCTCCTCCAACGGTGTGGCGATATCAAAGTGAGTACTCCAATTATTTGACGAGCTTATATTTCAAGTTAACATTTTTATTTTAGGTCGAAAAGTCGGATAGTTATCCAAAGTACTTGTGCCAAGAGTGCACAAGTGAGCTCCTAATTGCGGTCAAGTTTCGCGACAAATGTGCGGCAACGGAGCAAGCTCTAAAGCAGAAAAAATTCCTGGGCTTAGAGGACGAAACAGCATGGTTGGCAATAATCGAATTGTCCAAAGAGAACCTGGTGGAGGATGACGAGGGCAACACAATAGATGCCAATGATATTATTGAATTTGATCCAAGCGATCATGTAGAGCTATACGAGGAATGCGAAACGGAAGAACTGGCCGAACAAGAGACTATGGAAGCACCAGAGTCAGCTGTGAGGGAAGAGTCGATAGAAGGACCCAATCCCACACAGTCAAATGCCAACTACAACTGTGATGATTGCGGTGCCGTCTTTCAGCAGACGGTGACATTGCAGCGGCACATAGCTAAAGCACATCCCACCATAGCTATTTACGATTGCATGCACTGTGGTCATTGCTTTACACAGCACATAAATCTCCAGAGGCACAGCTGCACAGCTGGCTCGAGTGCGCCGCCGGGGAATGAAGGAGTGGCACGTACACGTCATCGCTGCGTCTACTGCGGCAAGTGTCTGCAGTCGGCGCCCAGTCTGGTGATGCATCTGCGTCTGCACAACGGCGAGCGGCCCTTTGCATGCGATGTTTGCCCCAAGACATTCAAAACCAATGGCGGACTTGTCGTCCATCAGAAGCGACACCTCAAACTGATTGAGTTCGAGTGCGAGTATTGTGGCAAGGGTTTCGTGGAGTCCAGCAATCTAAAGCGACACATTGCCTCGCTGCACACATCGGAGCGTCCACACAGCTGCACCATCTGTCAGCGCTCTTTCGCCCGCGTCTATTTGCTTGAGCTGCACAAGCGCACCCACACGGGCGAGCGTCCGTATGCCTGCTCGTTGTGCGATAGCACCTTTGCCCAGCTGAGCGTTCTACGCTCACATGAGAGAATCCATTCGGGCGAGCGGCGGCATCGCTGCGATCTATGCCAAAAGACCTTTAGTCGCTTGAGCCAGCTCAAAAAGCATAAGCTCAAATCCTGCCTGCCTGTGGACACACAAGCTGTAAATGAAGTTTTTGTCATGACTTGATCTGTTTTTTATTATCGTTATTAATACACAGGTCATAGCCAACCATTGACCAACAAAAAACCAGACCAAATAAAATGTCAATTGTTAAAATCGAATAATTGAACTAGTTAATCATCTCTTCCAAGTGTAAAATGGGCTACTTGTTTGTGGAATTTGTAATTCCAAGACATTGTAGTAAATGTGTAAACATTTATTACAATTTGATATCGTTAAGCGCCTCGAACGGACACATTTTTACTCTCAGAAAAAGATATAGATTTTCCAAAATGTAGTTTGTGAATTATCCATTTCAAGCATTATCCGGATATCCTTAGGACCACAAATTGTCTCTCCAATCGAATTCCTGTAGAGTTCTGTGTCAAAAAGTTAACTGGAACATGGTCATTCAAAGCGTCAATGTAGTTTCAGAGAAAATAAACATTTTCGGATTTCAATAAATTTCCGTTCGCCCTACGAGTTTAATTCTCAGATGAATGGGTTATTTTTAGACCTCATAGTCATAAATGCAATTCGGTGGAGTGTGCTACTCTAACTCACCACATCCTGTGCGAAACTGAAGAGATCTCTCGATGTTACAGCCTTATTTTGCTTGAGGGTAATTTAGCCAGTGCAGCAACCTAGTTGGTGTCACTGCTGTGTGCATCTGCTTATATCCTAAACAGCAACCTGCAAACAATAAACTTAGCTGATTGACAATTTTTATTTTATACCTCGTTTGGCCCAATAAAAAAGACATGGTAATTTAATTTTTGATTTTTTTTATTGCATGCACATAAAGATTTAGTTATGTTTTCCCTTCCGTAGTGGTTTACATTTACTTCTGTTATGTTTAGCCTATACGTTACAACAGATTACATAAATACACAAATGCTTGTTATGCGCCATACAATTGGCTACATTAGTAATTATTTATATTCCGGGATATAATATTATTATATGCGAACTTCACAAAATATGTATATATAGACTGTCGATTTTGTTGTTGTTTGAATAATGACATAAATAACATGCATTAGATTTGAGGGCACAAATTCATATTTGATTTTCATAAATGTTCATTTTGTACATGAATACATATTTTTTGGTTTAAAATCTTTGGGAGATTTTTAAATATATATAAATATATTTTGATTCGCATGCATCTTATACAAATTTATATTTTCTTTAAGAATATATTATACGTCAAATACATATACATATATGCATATGTTGTAAGTACATGAAAGCTGTTGGCTTATGAATATTTTATTTTATTATTTTTTACTATTAACGAGATTTGCATAGGCGAATTATAAGTACAGTGGTCGCTCAAAATGTAGAAGACTGCAATGGTATAGTTCAATATTTTTTTGGGGAGCATAATTCATGCATCAAGAATGATTGTAATCAGGTTTTATACTGTGGCTACAGTTGTACCAAAAACTAGAACTCCTATTTATGAAATGGGTTTTGGATATTTTTTTATATATTTTTTTGTGTGGTAAATATTTTACTTAAATTAAAGCAAATATAACTTGTATATGCAATCTGACCTTATAATTTTTTTTTTATTTAATTTTGTATAATAAATGTCTTAATTAAAATTCATTTCCTTTTAGTTAATGATACAAAATAATTTGTTAATTGGAAGTGCTTATTGTGATTGTAATATGCTTTGTCTGATTTATTTATTTATTTAGTTTGTGACTAAATAAACTAATTGCATGTGTTTAATTTCAAAGCGACCACTGCTTATATAAGTACTTAACATTATTGTAATTTACTCAATTAGCTGGTTTTACGAGTGCTGGCAAATTTGAATCCAATTATGGCGCAAATCTTTTTGGTTTCCATTTAGAGCAACTTTTTGCTTCCTTTTTTTGTCTCTTTGGCGGCGGCGGGTTAACTACGCTCAATCCACAATCGCTAAATTGTATCGTTATCGTAATCGGTATCGGTATCGGGGATCATTAACTGGGTCGGGATAATTAATCTACAAAAACGTCGCCTCTGCCAAAAATCGAATCAATAGAATCAATATTATTATCCAGCTGAGCATTTCAGTCACAAACAATAGTTAAAAAAATGGCAAGTAGGGTGGGGTGGGTTGGGTGAGCAAAAGGAGGGATGGGTGAGCAAAAAAGTGGGGTGTCCGCCAGAACCCTCGCTAAACCGCTGCGCTATGCTCCGAGCGTCGAAAATACTTACGCGCCTGCACATTGAGATCATCGAGCAGCAGCTCATTGGATGACTTGGAGCGCTTGGGAAAGATGAGAGCATTGCGCAGCGGAGTCACATGTGCCACATTTGAGCGTGGCTTGGGCGGTGGTGCGGGTGGTGCGCGCTTCTTCTGCTTATAGGAGACACGTTTCAATTGCCGCACAAAGGACTGACTGAGCGTGGAGCCACGATTGAAATCCGGCTCCGCATTGAGCTGCGGCTGTGCGGCATATTTGTGCAGCTGTGTGCCAGTAGCCCCTGTTGCTGCAGCACCTGCCGGCAACTGTTGCTCTGAGTGGGTTTTGTTTAGAGTATGCCTTGCTGCTGTCGTTGTTGTGGCTGGATTGCCTTTCAAACGCTCAAAGAGATTGGTCAGCGTGCTCGAGCGTTGTTGTAGTGGTGGTGCTGGTGCCGGATACTTCTGCAACGACTGGCTGTGCTTTGGTGTGCGTCCAGCTGTGGTGGCAGTTGTGGGTGTGCTGGTTCCCGTTTGGGCGCGACTTGCGAACACATCGTCGTCCAGTTCGCTTAGGCTAACCAGCATGTGCTCATCATCGAATATGTCATCGGTGTTAGTGTTAGTATAGCTGAGCGGTGTCTGATCCTGTTCCTCAGTCAGTTCCTCATCCTCCTCGTCGCCATCGTCATCGTAGCGCGCAAAGATCTCGTCAAAGGCTGCATTCACAATAAACGATTCATCCTGCAGTTCCTCAGCGCTCGATTGCTGTCGTCGGCGCGGCTTGAGTGTACCAAACAGATTCTTGCGATAATCCTCTGCAATGCTGCCATATGGTAGCTGCTCCGTCGAATGTGCCGCCGCAGCTGGACGTGCTGGTGGCAAGTTGGCCAATTGTATGGCCAGACTTTGGGTGCTGCAGCTGTTGCTTAGCTTGCCAATTGCATTTGCGGGTGCGGGTGCATTTAAGATGCAGTGTTGTTGCTGATGATGAAGGTGATTTAATTGTGAATGTTGTGCCTGCAACTGCAACTGCTGCTTCTGTCGTTGCATTTGCTGCAAACGCTGTCGCAGCTCCTGCGATCTACGCTTCACTTGATTGTATTTGTTGCTGTTGCTGTTCTTGTTGCTGCTGCTTGAGCGCATCTCATACTTACTCTGCTCCCGATCACGCTCCTGCTCGGCCTCGGCGAGGCGTCGCTGCAATGCGAGCGTTTCGAAGTTGTGCACAACGCTGCCAACGTGTGTGTTTATTTGTGGAATGCCCAGATCACCGCTGAAGAGGTCACGCTGATGACGCTGCTGTGTTGATAATAATTCGCCGCTGCCAACGCTGCTGGCGTGTGGATGGGCGTGGCAGTGGCGTAGGGGCGGCAGGGGGCAGCGCTGTGCTGCTGCCATGCAGGGGAATGGTTGCTCAATGAATTCGCTTGCCTCCTGCTGCCAGAGCAGATTGCCCAGCTCATCGTGGACACTGGCAGTGGCCAAGCTAGATGACTATTGAGTGGGGATTTTTGTATGTTGTTGTTGTATGTGGTGTTGTTGTTGTTGATGTTGTTGTGTACGAGTTGTTGGCATTTAATTCAAGCAAATTGTTAATGAAATAAATAAATAAATATCTGATTAGCTAAGGGTCATCAGAATATGAGAGAAAGTCATAGAAATTGTGGTTGATTTGGTGAGCTGGGGACCTTTTTTTTTGGGTGGTTGGGGTTTTTTTTAAAGGGTCGGTCGTTGCTTATACTCTAAATATATAATCTTAAATACTTAGGCTTATTATTATTTAGTTATAAGTATGTACACATATTGACCACATTTAACAATAAATGACTTTTGGATGACAAAAAAAAACTCCAAACAACTATTGACTTCTATTTGAAGTAAATTATGTTTGCTTCTTATTAATGTACTGCATACATATTTTGCTGTCAATATATTATGTGTATTTCAACTACCATTGAAATTATGTTGATAATCTATTTAATGTTGGTTTTAATTTAAGCTAAATCCAGTTATATTTTGTGGCGGCTTGCCTTTCAATTCAATAATAAACAACAACACAAACAGCTGCCACTTGGCACAGCAGCATCGATTTCAAATTTGTGTATTTAGATGTGTGTGTGTATGTGTGTGTGTGTGTGTGTGTGTGTGTTAGTTTGTCAGTGTAAGTGTCTGTTTTTTCTACTATTGCGTGTATTCTGAAGCATTTGCTAATGCTGAAATTTGCAAATTAAAAATTGTGTAATTTTGACCTGGTACTAACAAGTTGTGGCAAGTCTTCAGCGATAATCAGTTGTTTTGTTGTGAAAAGCAATGGAAAACAAAACTTTTAAATTAAAAACAATAAATTTGTTTTAAATTATTTCATTGATTTAGTTAAGGATTTGGTTATAATGAGTCGAATACGTGAATTACCACTGCACGAAATCAAACCATTTATTATTTATTAGATTTCTATTCACAAATTGATTAACTTTATTATATAGGAGACCCCGATTCTTGCCATCTCCATTTAAGTCGCCTCGATAACCGACCTCAAAAATCTTTTTGACTATTTCCAAATCAAAATAGCATCCTGACTTCATAATCATATGATAAACCGAAAATTAGATTTCCGATCTAGCGAATATAAAAGTAAATCGAGGTATATATTCAAAATTATTGCTTAATAAGTTGGCAAGATAATAATGAATAACGACATAAGTTTCGAGTGAAGCTTAACATTCCATTAGCGTTAACTTAAACATCTGATTTTCGCTCAATTGCTGTCACCTTTGTTCAAACTTTCAATTATTTCATGAATGCAAAAGCAGAACGCTCAAAAGTATGCAATGTTTTATTTTATGCATATTTCGAATACGTCTTGTTGCGAATAGAAAAATGAAAAACTACTGAAATGTGTGTGTGTGTGTGTAAGTGTGTTCAGTTTGTGTATGTGTGTTTTGTGCGTGTAAGTTGACGCAATAAGTTGCTTGTAATTGTGCGATTTAGACAGTTAGACAGATGACTTTGGGTTTTTGGGCAAACGACAACATATTACAACTGAGACAGCAATAAGTGGGAGTGAGATGGTGTTCGTGTATTTGTGTGTGCTCGTGTGTTTGTGTGTATGTGTGTGCTGTGCGTTTGTTTTAATAATAGTTATTATCAAACGGTAAACTATCACTGGAGCTGGAATAGTGATGCTTCTGTTGCTGTTGCTGCTGGGGTTGCTGTGGCAACAACTGATTGTTGTTGTTGCGCTTGTGAGGCTGCTGTTTGTTGCTGCTGCTGTTGTTGCACTTTTGCTGCTGCTGCTGCTGCTGTTGCTGCTTGTGCATGACCTTAAAATCATCCTGTGATTTGCTATTCTTTGAGCTATGCTTACTCTTGTGACCCTTGCCGTGTTTTGTGTGTTTCAAACTGTGGTGTTGGTGGTGTGACTGATGCTGGTGCTGCTGCTGCTGCAACTGTTGCTGTTGGTGTGTGTGATTGTGCTGATAGTGGTGCTCAACGTGCGCTATATTGCTGCTGCTATGATACTGTGGATGCTGCTGATTGGAATTATCACTGGCTGTCCCACTGCTGCCATAACTATAAATCTGTGACTTTGACTGACTGCGATGTGGATGCAGACTTGCAACGCTATAATGATCATGATCGAGACTGTCGAATGCCTGCAGATAGTGTGGATTTATCTGTGTGCAGTAGTCACCGTCGGTGCCGCTGTGTTGCAGCTGCTGTTGCAGCTGCTTGCGATCGAGTGTGCTGTTGCTGCGCGAATTAAAGTGTGGCAAATGTGTCATGTTGTAGCTGAGATGCTGGTAATGAGAGTCAGTGTTGCTGTGGGGCTGTTGCTGCTGTTTGGCACCATTTTTCATTGGCAGCGGCGGTGGATGCTGCTGCTGTTGGGCATTTGGTGACCGGCGGTTTGTGTTGCTGCTGTTGTTATTATTATTGTTGCCGTTCGATTTAAAACTATTGTTGCCACTGTGCAACGTGAGGCTGTTGCTGCTGTGGCTGTTGTTGCTGTGACTGTTGTTGCTGCTGTCGGATTTCGTTTTGATGGCAATAAATGTGTTCGCCAGCGGCGGCAATGGTGGTGTGCCAGTGGGCGTGGTTATCGTGGTTGCCGATGATGAACATGTGGTGGTTGTTGTTGCTATTGCTGTTGTTGTTGATGTTGTTGCAGTGTTGTTGTTGTTGATATTGGTGGTGCCGGCCACATTAAGTTCCCGCTACGCGATGTGATGCCCGCCAAATGTGCGCAGCACTGGCACGCTCTGATTGTGGTTGGGTGGTTTTTGGTGGTTTGGTGATGGTGTAGTTGGTGTTTACACATATCAATTGTAAATTGTTGTGGTTGTTGTTGTTGTGTTGTTGTGCATGGTTGTGTAGTTTTTGTTGTTGTTGTTGTTGGGCGCATTTGTTGTGGTTGTTATCGGAAAATGAAATTTCAGAGCGTAAAAAGAGACGAAAAAAGGAAAAGAGTAGACACTTATCATATAAGTTGTGTATGAGATATATATATATATTGCTTAATGTGTTAATACGTGTGTGTGAGAGTGTGTGTGTGTGATAGTGAGAGTGGCGTGAGAGTGTCTCTTTCTCTTAACAAAGTGGTGCGTCAGTTTTAATGGGAGGTGACCCATTCTTATTTTGTAATGTCTGCAGGGCGTGTCTGATTTATAAATATATATACTCTATAACTTTTAAATAACACTAATTGATCAATAAGTTACAAGTGCTTTAAAACAAGTATAAAACTAACTGAAAGAATATAACAAATGGAAGAAATTTAAAAATTAATTTGTTTTAATTGGTTTTAATCTACTAAGTTACTTACAAACATTTAATGAACATTTAGTACGTGACAATATACATATATACAACTTCGAAAACTACATTTTCGTTAGCTTAGTTTAGCATAAGCGTTGAGTCTGTGGATAAGATCAGTTTCAAACAGGGCCAAGCGAAATTTCATGCATCGATGCGGCTGCTGTGGTATGCGACACAAAGTGGCGTGTTAAGCTTGTTAAACTCAGGCAGAAGGTGGAGTTGGGCACAAGCGACAAGACTTTCAGTTGCACGCCCCAAACGCAAAAAAAAAAAAACGAAATTAAAATGACAGAGAGAAAAGCACTCGCACGTCGAACAAAAATACACTTGCAGACCGGAGTCCAACAGCTTATATTTAAATTTAATTATTAGATTTAAAAAATATTTAAATGTTATAGTGAAATTTATATTAATTTGATGCTGATATTCTTTCGACTTTCAATATATTATCAGCATTATTCATGCGAGTTTGATTTGAAAAGATTTGTGATAAGCAAATAAGTTTTTTATTTGATATACAAACTCATCTTTCTTCCAATTCTAGATTTGATAGTCTAATAGTTGCTCTTGGTAGGAGGAGTTGTTTGACAACTAATGTACACATGTCACATAGTGGTCCAATCCTGTAGATGGTGCTCTCTATATTCGAGTGTTTAATTCGTTACGAAACTAATGCCAACTAAATAATACCCACAGCAAGTGTATAAAACGAGCAGAAAAAGAAAGAAAAAGAACAGACTGCCAAGAAAGCTAATTAGCTGAAACAATTTGCGGAAAAAAATGAGCATAAGTTTTAATAAGAAGCGAGCGGAAATGGCTGGGCGTGCTAACAACAGTGTGTGTGTGTGTGTGTCAATGTGTGTGTGTGTGGGTTGCAACGGCACTTAAAGGGTTACCAAAAGTTGCCACATTAAAGTTGCCAGTCGCTAAGTTTTGCATTTAAAATTAAAAAGTTTTTTTCCTGACAAGTCGGGCACTTTGTGCAACTGCAACTGGCACTGCAACTGCACTCTTTATGCATAGTCAATAACAAATGGAGGCGACACACACACACACACACACACACACACAGAGACTTCATTTACTCGCTGAATGCACACTCAAAGGCACTTCAATGGGGTATAACGGGAAGTGGGTATGCCGGCTGAACTTTTTCTTAGTTGCCACACACAAATACACACACACACACACACACGCTCATACACGTATGCACTCACACTTAAATAAAAGTTGACAAGCGTTGACATAATTTTACACGCAGTGACAAGCTGAAGCAGTCGCCGCCGGATGCAAGACCCTCAACTGCCTCGCAGGCAAATAAGCGCGTAAGTAAGTGGCACATAAACCACAGAAACACACGCACACACATACATGCGCACACACACAAAGTGCACCACACAATCACCCCACTGCCTGCTGCATCTCGAAGAAAGGCAGTCAGAAGTAAGTGCTGCATTTTCTGCATCATTTACTAACAAGCGCACATTGATGGCAATTTAATATACTTGCCACATAATTGCGGCTAACACTTGTGCTTCGTTGTTAATGATGGATTATGGCTCATGTAATGACAACTGGCCAGTCAAAGTACCTGCCATTACAGATAGCAAGAGACAGCTCGAGAGAAAGGGATAGAGAATTAGCGTGTTTAAGAGGAGCACTAGATTGAAGCAGCTGTAAATAACGTTAGATTATCAGTGGGAAAAGATGAGCTGCAGGCTGGAGGCTGCATCGTTTGCCAGCGACATCATCAACTGCCGGAAGTGAGTGTCGCTTAACGTGGACTGCCGTCACAGACTCAGGCACTGACAGCCGGAAGTTCAAGTCGGTGCCACAAAAATTTGAAAACTTTGTAAACAAAACTTTTGCGCTGTGCACTTTTGCTGCTGGCGCGAAACGAAACGAAAAACATCAAGCGACGATGCGAAGGACCTTTTACTCCAACAACACACAACAAAAACAAAAACAAACAACAGCTCATTCGACTTGGAAATACCCTGTACTCAGTCCGAAAAAAGCATCCAGCTGATTATTTTATATTGTATAGTATTGAATACCACAAGAAAATCTGGTTTATTATATAATCATTAATTCATTTATCTGTTATATTCGAGATGTGTTAAAACACTATATCCGATAACATTTTTTTTTTTAAATAAAGCCAAATCAGGATGGTGTTCTATCAACATAGCTGATCGTACTAATTAAGAAAATTTTACAAAATAACCTTCATTTGCCTGTTACATAAAGTTTCAAATTTCATTACAGCATTTTGTTCACAATTTTAGGGGTGCAGAGTATACATAAGGAAAAGAATATGTACGCGAGTAAATGTCTATATGTATGTCTATATACATGTACCAATACAGATATATATATACATATATATAAGGGCGAACGTCTAGCGGAACCCAGGGCTCATCCTGCCAGTCGCTTGTAAGCAGCTGCACAAAAGTTTTCCACACGGCAAATGTGCTTATTGCACTACTACTTGGCCCAAAACTTACTGCTCCAAAGAGGGACATGCGGTAAGGGGCAAGGGGGGGGTGGGAAGTACACTCTCGTTCAGCATACAACAGTAAAGCTTTCATCAATTGTCCAGCGGATGTTTGGTTCAGCAGTCGTCCTCGTACTCGTTCTCGTCCTCGTCCTCGTCGTCCTTTTGGCTTCCGGCGTGCTCGTCTGCATCCTCCTGGAAGCGTCACGCCCATATGCCGATCAAAGCTAACTGCACTTCAAAAATAGCTTCTATCTTGCAACGCGCCACAGAAAGAAGAAAACTGCTTTGTAAACATTATGCCCCACACTGTTCCCTCAGCATTTTCACCTCCACGCTGCGTTGCGCATTTTGCATTTCATTTGAAAAAAAAACTGCAGCAAGTTTTCCAACTTGCCCCCTGCCCTTGCTTTTGTTGTTGTTGTTGTTGTGTGTGCTGCTTTTATGTACAATCGTAATAACTATCTCAGCGAGTGTTTGAAATGCGTTTACCGAAAACTTTTACAGCTGCCAGCGCAAGAATGTTTATACTTTTGCATTTTTGTGTGTGCTACTTCTAGCGCAAGAAAATGATGCAAGTTTAAGGAAATGAAAAAAATTGGCAGCAATAAGGGGCAGTAGGGAATGAAGTTGGAAGTGGCAGCCAGCACGTACTTATGTTAGTTGTAAATAAATAGTATGTAGTTGCATTTGTGCAACGTGCAACTGGCAACTGGCAACTGGTAACTGGTAACTGGCAACAACAGTGTCGCAAGCAGAGTAATATTTAAATTCGCGCTCAAGAGTATGCAACAACCCTTGCATCTGTGCCTCCCAAAAGTTGCACGTACGCCCCAATGGCCTGAAGTTATTTAAGGTGATCAACAAATGCAATTAACAAATTTAAGTGCCTTAGGTATTTTTAATTTGGCAAATAATTGTAGTTACAATAAACCCTCTGTTGCAATAGTTGCTATATAATAATTGCTATATGCTATGAATTAATTACAATTTCAGATGGTTTACCAACCAATGTTGGAATTTTGGGGTGGATTTTCTAACAGGTGCAGGTGCTTTTGCAAAATATATATAATGTTTGTTGTTGTTGAATTCAACTAGTGCATTTAAAGATAGTATTACTATTTCTGCACAGTTTCGGTTTGGAAAAGTCTCCTCTTTGCACTACTCTTACATAAGCATTGTTTAAACGGCACGAGGCCCGCAGTCATTTGTATTTATGTCCCAAATTCGCATGCAATTAACAAAATATCAAGCAAAAATATGGCATAAGAATTGTCTTTTTGGGCATTGGTTTCACGTTGCCCGCATCATTTGGCAGAAAGTAAATCACAATAAATTAAGAGAGCAGACGACAGCAATATATTTGAATTTGTGTATCATTGTGCGTGTGTGTGAGTGTGCGTGTGTGTGTGTGTGTGAAACCAGGAGCTATCATGTGCTCGTGCCTAAATTAAATGATTAACAAGATTATTTACGGCACGCGCCGTTAGCCAAATTGGCCAAAAGCAAAAGCCACCAGTTTTTGTATGGTGTGGCACAAGTAGAGGGGAACAGGAGCTGGTGCGTGTGCACAACTGTGTAAGTTTTTGTATGTTGTTGCACAAATAACGCGGTCAACAGAACGCGACGCACGCTACCCGTTTCAACGGTTTCAAGGACATGCGGAAACGGATGTACAGCCTGTGGCGGTATTTTTATTGTTGATGTTCTTGCTGTTTGTTCCTTTTGTTGCTGTAGCTTTCGGCACGTAAATTGCCGTGTCCAGGAGCAACGGTCAATTGCTTTACTCAAACAGACGACGGCAAACGATGGCGCTTGTTTTGTTTGCTGATTGCGCAAATATTTGCGCAGGCATTAAAAGAAGAATTGATGGTCAAACAAGGTGTGTGGCAAGGGTGCAGTGCCCAGTGAGCAGGGAATTCGCGGAATGAGCAACAGAGTATCGCCACGTCGACGTCTGTCGGCCGCAGTATAAATTTAAATATTAACGCCGACTTAACGGCAATGAGTCTGTGGGTTTTTGTTTCAGCCTCCTTTGCTGACTTCTTGACCGCCGTTTGCCTTAATGCTAACAGCCTCGTTACTTTTTATTGCACGCACAGTGCGCTATTTGACGAGGGTCACGGGGTGAGTTGGGGTAAGGAATTCCGTTTAGTCATTACAAAACACCAAAAAAAAAATTCAAAAAAAAATTACAAAAAAATAAAAAGAAAGGTACGAAAATTGTGATTATGAACACAAATTTGCGCTTAAATTGTGGGCATTAGTTGAGCGTTGCGGGCAGTGTAAAGTCTGGGGGTGTGGCGCATTTTTTATTAAAAAAGTGCAAAGTCATTCAATTTTATTACAAGTTAAATTTTTCAATAAGGCAAAAAAGCCCCAAACGGCGCAATGCTAGCCACTCTTCGGCCTTAGCTCAATTAAAGACAAGATGGGAATAACTAGGCCAAAATTGCCACGGTTTAAAATCCAATGCGAATAACTGAAATGCTCCTCTGTCATTTAGACAAATACTTAACAAGCTATGTGCAGTACTTAAACATTTATTTGATTTTATTTGGGTTAGCCATATTTAAACAGTTGGTCGTAAATAACTGCTTCGGTTGGTGACTGTCAAAATACACACTTCATTTAATTTATCTAACTTTGATAGTGCTTGAGATCATTGAATATTGAACAGCAATGAATTCACTTATGGAATATTTATTAAAAGCATTTTAAGGCATGTTGCCCAATGCGGGACTTTAAGTAAGTGGTTGCGTGCAGCTTAGCATTGAAAGGTAGGGATCATAACTAATTTTATCAGTCAATCTGTGATTATCAGATTAATTAAGGTTCTCACAATAAACCCACTTCAGTTTAGTGTAGAACAGATACTTTGCAGCAGAATTCATGGTGGAAAAAATTCGTCGTCATCCAAATCTTGTACTTGTTGACGTAAAGGATTTTAGATGACAGCTGCGGAAATTCGGTAAGCAAAAATCACTGCGATACTTGAGATATCTCCGCATAATAATTATTTGCTTAAAAAAAAATTCAATAAGCAAAAGTCACTATTTTTCTTAAGTGTCTTGCTTAATTATTCATCTAACCAAAACAATGATATTTTATAGGATAGGATTCTCTCTCCCATTTAGCCCCTGTTTAGTTAAGTTTTCGTTGCACACCTAAAAACTCCTTACAACGCAATTTGGTATTTATAATTTATTTGCTAAGCTTGCTCTGGATATTATAGTGTCACAAGACTGCCGCTAAGCGTGGAGCAATAAAATGCAAATTTGTATTTGGTGCTTAAGCATATTAAAAAATAAAAGGCACCTGCAGATGTTGATACTCGCTGCACAAATATACGAAAATAAATTACATTTATAGTGGCTTTAGCGTACACTTTTGCAAGGAGCACACACACACACACACAAGCATACACACACTCTCACTTACATATAGAGCAGGGATATTCCTAAGCCCCTTCTTTAAAAGCATGCCATTTATGACATCCGTGCACCGAAAAGAAGCAGACAAAAATCGGTTGGAGCTGAAAACAAAAACCAAAGCAACTCGGGGGATTTGCTGTTTGTTGAAGATTAGATACCCTTTGCAGAATTGGCAACTAAATATTATATCTGCTTAGAATAAAAAATCTAGACAATAAGGATAATTAATCGAAGACTTTGAATTCTGTAAGCGCTTCAATTTGTATAAAAATCATTTGAGTAAATTTGATGTGATAACTGATTTATTGTAGAGAAAAACTCAACTTTGTCAGATTTTTTTAATGATGCATTCAGAAAATAATTTTTCAACTTTGTTAATTTCCACACAAATTGTACTAAATTCTTTAGTGAAATTTTTCAAATGCGTGCAATAAGTTAAAATACCCATTGTGAAGTGTATAAAAAGTGGTAACGCATAAAAACCATATTAAATGCCTTACTCTCAGCGCTATTGTTTTTGGGCTATGAGCGTCTGGGGCACGACTGCTCAGGACTACAGACTACAGACTAAGGACTATGATTTTTGTTTGTCATCTTTTAATGGTGCAATTAGAGCACACAAAATGCGTTTGCTGAAAGCTGAGCTGCGGTTGCTGCTGTTGCTGCTGTTGCTGTTGCTGTCGGTGTCGCTGGCATCATAAAGGATTTTTAATAATAGCGCCAAATTACAATAGGCAGTCGCACAAAACAAAACAAACACACACAGATAACGCATATGTATGTGTGTGTGTGTGTGTGTGTATTAATGTGTGTGTGCAAGCAAATTGCGTATACGCCGTGGCACTTTGAAACAAAAGCCACGACAATGCGATAGATAGTGGGAGTATCCTTAATGCTGCTGCTGCTGCTGCTGCTGTTGCTGCTGTTGCTGCTGCTGCTGTTGTTGCTGCTGCTGTTTTCTACTGGTTTTGCTTTTGCTTTTGGTTTCGCTATTTCTTTGCCGTTGCTTGTTTGGAGTAATTTGATGCGCTATTGTTTGCCGCATGCGTTTTTCATTGTCTTCGGCAACACTTTAGTGTCAGCTGAGATTTTGGTTGCTTGTTGTTGTTGTTGCTGTTGTTGTTTGTTTTGTGCTGATGTTGCTGGTTCTGCTTTAGTTTAGTTCTCGCTTAGCCATTGCTATGCAATTTTGTTGTAATTTATGCACGTATTGTTTCTTCATTTTGCGTGGCAGTTGTCATTAGTTTGGCATTGCAACGCCAGCTGTTAAAATTTATGGCAGCTGGCCCTAAGGCAAACTTTCGTCCGCAAGTTCATTTGGGGAAAACTTGCAAGCCGAGAAATAGTTTTTGATACACGACATAATTCATTTAAAATAGTAACAGCAAGGTTTGTACATTGTAGGGTGATTTAAAGGGAAATTTGTGAAACTGCAGCTTTTAAAGATACAAAAGGTGGCCGGAAGTGCATTGAAAGTCGAGTCGCCTTTCCATGCAGCTCAATGAGCTGGATACGGAAATGCAAATGCAATAAATTATAGTCGTGCCGAATGAAGCAACACGCATAGCATGGAATGAGTCTGTAGTGGCTCCCACAAGGATACTCTGGCCAACATAAATCCTTACGGAAATTTATGGTACGTTGAACTTAAAATGAAATACAATAAAATGTTGTGGATGCAGCTGCATTGCAACAAAGATGCGACATTCAAGAACGATATAAGCACACACACACACACACGCATATACAATCGGATAAAGAAAGGGCAGCAAAAACAATGGGCTCACAGCACATAGCGATAATAAAATTTATTAACGTTGAACAATTTTGCATTTCCTGACCACGGGTCATGCGGCACAACGCAGGCAAATTATGTAAGAAATTCTCTAACAAAGTTGCAATAAAATTAATGCTAAAGCATTTTATTTTATATGCCTCTAGATGCATTCGTGTGTGTGAGCACAGAGGCATTAAAATGGCGCTGAAGAGCGAACAAAATTAATGACGTCATAAGAAAGCAGAGACACAAGAATTGTGTTAAGACGCAACAACAGATTAAGGCTTATCAAGAAATATATTTTTCAATCAAGCTGATAAATGGGCAATAGATGAATCTTTCACATAAGAAGTATTTGCATTTGGTTCAGACGGTTATGAGCAGCTATTTGACTTTTAAAGTGGATTTAAACTTTTCACGAAACAATTTGTATCAACTAACGAGTATGCAGATCAAACCAAATAAACAAAGCTCACATTTAATTGAGACAGTGAACTTCTTGCAACATATGACCAGTTTATTCATTACATTAGTAAATCAAAATATATGTATGTTATGTACTTACTTTTTATGTTGTTGGCTGGAAAATCCAACTCATGTTTTGTTAATTGTTGTTAGCTACTTTAAAAAAGTATATCTTGGGAAAATGGAGTCAGTGGAATAATCCATAGCAAATAATATTGAATTTAAAAATGCTAAGAATAATATTACTTAATGATTTCATTTAAAAGAATTCATCTCAAATATTTACAAAGTATATAAATTTACAAATTTTGGGTTTACCTATTTTGGTACAACATATATATATTTAATTTTCTATGTCCTTATTTTGCAAGGATTATAATTAAATAACGATATTATTGCCTATCTGAAATAAAGATAAGCTAATTAAACTGATGCTTGTTTTTGAATTTGTGAGGAAAAATGAAACAAATATATCGATTTAAGTTGAGTGATTAGCATTTAATTCAAATTGATATACCATAATCTTCCTTTTGCCAAGATATACTTTTTTGTATGTAATATGTTTATTTCAATAATAATAGATTTTAATGTCTCTTCAAGTGGAAGAATGTTATCATCACTTATTAGAAATTTGTACAACAAATTAGAGCCATGCTTGAGCATTGCATTCTTTGAAGCAAGCGATAAATACGTTAAGTACATTAGGATGTCCCCAATTTCAATAAAGTATTTCAGATAGTTTGCAGGCAATAAGAAATTGTGAGTGCATCAGGCTAATTAGTGCAATTATATAGTTGAGGGGTGCGCAGGAGGCGTTTTTTGAAGGTACGGAGATTTTGAGTTGAATGCAGGCGGCAAGCGAATCAACGTGGAGCTGCAGGTGCACTACGAATGCGAATGTGCAGTTGTGGGTGGCATTACGAAAATTATAATTACAATTATAATCATAATTAGTGCACGTAAAACTTAAATCAAATTAAAATGTTATTTGTTTTTTTTTTTTTTTTTATTAACGGGCGTAATGAAAGAAATTACAAAATTGTATGTGATGCTGCAGGTGAAAAGCTTCGTTAAATTTTAGCTACTAGTTGGCTTTACTCATTTTTTTTTTAAACACAAATTGCAGTTAAAAAACTTAAATTATATTTAAAAAGTTCTCAAACTGTGGTCGCTACTTTCACATACACGAAACAAAATGAAAAAAAAACACACACTGAAACCGAACGGAACGCAAACTTTGTTGTATGCAAATTACTTTAGGGTGCACATTAGAAACGCTAAGGGTGTTAAATTTCACGGCTAGTTATGTTGCCTGAAAAGCTATGATGCAAAGAACGAGACGGAAAAAAAGGAAGAATGTTAACGGAAACGAGACACGAGAACTGTGCTGGGTGGCTTGGTGGTTACTGGTTTTTTGGGGTGGGTGATTGTGGTGTGCTAATATAGCCTATTGTTCTTGCTGTTGGTGTTGGTGTTGTAGGCCCTGTGGTTATGTATGTGCGTGTTTTTGTTGCAGCCTCCATGTGAAGCGTATTAATACATTAACGAACTTAAATGGAACGTGAAATTATTAATTGCTGGCTTAATTAATTTATAATGAGTTTGGCCCGGCAGCTGTCCTGAGTCATAAACCATAACCAAACCAGAAAATTTGTTGGTGCCTCGCTGATCGCCGCATTAAGTATACGCAATGTTGTGCGATGAATGATCGTGACAAAACATAAAATGCAGTACGTGCTGATGAGTGTGCGTGAGTGTGTGTAAATTAAACATTGTGCACACTAAGTACTTTGCTTGTTTCTATGTGATTGTGTCTTTGTATGAGTGTGTGTTAAATACTAGGGCCCTTGTGTGGTTTGCTGCGGTGTCTTTCAGGTTTTTTTCTGTGAGCTGTTTTTTAGGCAGTGGCTGTGTTTGGTATATATAGTGTGTGTATATATATATAAAATTTGGTTTTGTTTTTGTATTTTTTGGGGATCTCTTTTTGCGCTTCGCTGGTTGGTTATCACAGAACATTCAGTTAAAAATTACAATATGCATTGGATGATGCGTACACTATATATGTATGACTAGGTCGTATATTAACTGTCGTATATTTTAATAGGCAATATGTATATATATCGTATACAAGTACAAGTATAAGTATTAAAAATGATTTTTTTTTTTTTGTTTTGATCAAAGTAAATAAAATCCAAAAAACGTTCGTATATACGCCAGGGTTGCACCACATAACAAATCATGATCATATCATTATCAGGTCATCAAATTATTAGCTTGGTACAAGTACAATTAGTAGTAGTATTATATTATATGTATATTATGTAATTATGCTTATTAACTGTTAATGGTTTTAATTGTAAATTGTATGCGCAAATCACGATCATCAGCAGAACGAACGAACGAACGAACGAGCGAAGGAACGAACGAAGAAACGAACGTAGCAATTTCCGGCGTTCTTTACGGTATAGGCGATTATGTATTTATATATGGATATAGATATAAATATATATATAAATATATATATATGTAGATGTGTATGTAAATGTAGATATAAATGACAATTCAATGTACATATCAAAGTAAAAAGTCAATCAATTCAGTTCATTCTCTTATTATTACATCATCAAAGGTCATCAAAAGTAAGAAAAATAATCATATACATAAATATATTCGTTATTATTTAGATATGTATATATATATATATATAATTTATATATACGTTTGGTGTGTATTTATATAATTTGTTAGTTAAGGTCAATTCATCAATCCATATCAATTAAACAATTTACATGTATGCGTTTATGTAGATATATATTTTAAGAGAGAGACAGAGTGATAGAGAGACAAGAGATAAGAGGGATGAATACGGGGTGGGGCGCTCACCAAGTCCACATAAATTAAATTTTAATTGAAAAAATTTCAACAAAATATTTAAATAGGCCTTCTTTCTTTTCATTTAGCCTAGGGAAATTATAAAATGTTTTTTTTTTTATATTTTTACTATTTTCTTACTGTCAGAAAGCGGGCAGAGAAAGAGGAGGTTTTTTATCTCTTGTTTGGGCTAATTAGTTTGATAATTGCCTGTTAGAATTTTATATAATTATATCCCTGCAGCCACATGTGTGAAATAAAGTCTTACTTGGTGGGTGGGTGGTTATGCTGGGTAGTTGGTGGGTTGCGTGTTTTCACAATCACTATAATCATAAGGGGCAACGCAGAAATTATATAAAAGTAATTATGGTTTTGAGTTGAATTAAGTAAATTCTATATGCATGATAAGACATTTGCCAAGGTGTCGTTGTAAAAGTGTATGTGTGTGTGTGTGTGTATATATATGTGTGTGGAAAGATGCTGCGTTGTAATGGGTGTGCGTATGGACTGAGGTTTTTGAGTTTTGGGACATTCGTTGAACAGAGGACAATTGCCAGTTCGGCGAATGCATTTGTTGATTGCCAACAACAAATCTCAATTGGAAGTACTTGCAGCTTTTTGTTCGTGGGTGTTTGTTAACGAGTATAGAGTATATTTTATTGTTTGTTTTAAATTATAAAAAAAATATATATATATATATTTGTATTTATATTTTTCAATCAACTAACAGTGAGCGCACAGAGTCTTAAAAATTCATAACAAACGGAGCGAGCGCAGCTCTGGGCTTATGAATAAATCAGAACTGAAAAAAACTTTTATTATTCCATCCATACACAAGAGAGAGAGAGAGAGAGAATGTGTAAGAAAGAGAGAGAAAATTATCCAAACGTTTGCACAAGGCACACACACATACAGCGGCAAAAGGTGGAATGCGAATACAACGAACAAAATCAATAAATATTAATAATAATAATAATAATAATGCCCAATGCAATATTAATGGGAACTCAACTCAAAATTATTAAGGCACACATATGAGAAACATTATCACACACACTCGTACGCAATTAAATTGTATTTTTTTATTGTTAATATTAATATATTCTTGTTTCTGTTATAAATTTGTTCATCATTTAATGCGGTACTCAGTTTTCTCTTCTACTGTTTTTTTTCAATTCTCTTGTTTTTTGCGTTATAAATTAGTTGATCTACATTATCCATAATTATCATATAAATGTTTTGTATAACTTATTTATTTAATTTTTGTATTGATTTTTTACTGAATTTGATTTTTTGTTTTTGTGGTTTGTTGAACTGCTTTGCAAACAATCCATGAAGATTTTTCTACATAAAATACAAACTGTTACAATTGCAACACATGAGCTGAATGGAATTTATTAATAAACTATAAATATATATATTTTTTCACGCTACATGACTTTATTTTCTATGCAGCTATGATCTGGATTAAAAACAAAATGAATGATGCATAAATTTAGCTATTATCAAAGCTGGATAACTGATCTCAATTGCATATTCGCTAAGTAATTTAAAAAACTGCTATTTTTAAGTCCAGGACTCGATCTAGGAATACAAATGTTAGTAATTAGTGCTCTTTTTATATAGTTTGCTGTTTGTTGGCTTCACCGCAATTCTAAATTGAAAAAACAAAAAATGTAAAATGTAGAAAATAAGTTTTTATTAAAAATCAACTTCGGTTGCTTGTCAGTTGCAAATAAATATATGTATGAATAATTTTATTTAATATACACTTAGTAATAAAAATTAAATACACGGTGCACACATTTACATTGCATTTCACTGTAGATTCAAACATCATATTCATCATCATCATCATAATCATCAATATTATCATTATTATGCACTGGGCCATTTGGCCCATTGTCCTTCGTGATTTCAATCTTAATTGGCTTCTGCAAAGACGCTGTTTCATATATCTTTACTTGAAACTAAAAGGCATAAGTGTAGCTCAATCATTAAAATTAAAACATTGATCAAATTTAAATTGGTAGCATATAAAAAAGGGTGATCTAATATGTATGTAGGTAGACTTACCTACTTGGCGCTTACTTAACTTAAAGTTGAGTTTTGCAAAAACTTTTGCACTATTTTTTAGCTGGTTGCCGAAACTCGGCACAATTAATTGGATTCTGTTATTAGCAGACACAACTAATGCAAGGGGAGGGAGGGGCTTGTGAATTATGAAACAGCAGCCTAAAATTGGCCTACATTTTGAAAAAATGCAGAAACATGCAAGAAGCCAGGCAAAGGGTGAGGGGGGCAGATCTTGGAGGCTGCTTTGTTTGAAGTAAATTGTGTAATGATGCAATTAAATGCTTTCATTGGTTTCGGCCTTTAACAAATTGCATGAAATGTTAACCGAGGGTCACGAAAGGAACAAAACGAGTAGCAGCAGAGCGGCAAGAAAGTTGTGCAAGTTGTCAGGAAAGCATTTTCGACTTATGGTCTGGCAGCACTTGTGTGCGAAATGGAGGGGGGCGTGGCAGAATGGTTGAGAACTGAAAGTTTTGATTTATGTACTGGGGGCAAGTTTTGTGGTGCGTGTCGGTGCGTGAGTCCTGTTAGCATAGTTTTAATCCCGTAAATATGTTGCGCAAACAAACAAATAATGAGTAAAAAATAAACGTAAGCTATCGTGGATGTATTAATTACAATTTTACCAGCGGCTAATTAATAACTGATTGCAGAAAATTGTATTCATGAAATTGAAGTTATGACATCATTTTAAGGTACACACAAACAGAAACGCAGATTCACACTCAGACATAGGTACACACACACACACACACACACACACACAGGCAGACAGACAGCACAGCATGCCACATGAGCAGATACAAATATCAAACAACAGAAAACACAAAAAACAAATGTCAAAAAAATAAAAACTAGTGTGTTTTAGCATAGTAAACAAGTAATAAAGCAAGGCACAGGAAGAATTTGCCTTTTGTTATGATGTATTCTTTTAGGGGGGGCTAATAAAACACAAAATGCTTGGGTAGATACGATGAATACATACATACATATAAAAATGCTTGTATGTATGCATGTGTGTGTTTTAAAGTGCAACAAAATCGGACGCATGAACACAATAAAAAGTTTAGCAGCAACACAAGAAAATTTTGTTAGAAAAATAAAAAAATTGAAAATAAATAATAAATTTGTTTACAATTATAAATTTGCATCATTGGACCTGTTTACTTTTGTATTGTTGCGGCTTAAGCCTGTTTCATCCAAAAACATGCCTCAACTCACAAAAAGAGAAAAACAAATACACACAAGTTAAAGAAGAATCGAACAATAAATATGTGAAATGAAATGAACACAAATTAGTTGATGGTTGTTAATCAAATGTGAAACATGTAGCATGTTGCATGTTGTAAAAAATGATAGCGACACTCGCAAAAAGTCGCGTGCAAAAGTCAGGCACAAAATATTTCGAGCTGGAACTGATTTTGGGAACTGGGTTAGGTTATGTTTATAGAGAGAGAGAGTAGGGTGGAGTCGGTGGGGAGATGCACAGTGGTTGCCGTAATTGCTGATTCTGTTGTTTTTATTAGACACAGTACAAACGTTAAATTTAACAAACAAAAAAAAAGGTGAAAAAACAAACCGAAAGACAAACAAAACACAAACAATCAAATTTGTAGATCGCAGAACTTCGATTTTGAGAGTTACCAAAGAGAATGCACGAAATGCATGGAGCAGATACATTGTTATGGATAATTATTAATATTATATTATAGTATGCAGAGATATTACTGGTTACTTGCTTTGATTTTGATGTTTACATATTGGTAATTTTGATTTTTTTTTTGTGTTTTTTTTTTTTTTTTTTGGGGTACACATTCCGTTGGCAATTCGGTGTAATTGTGATGATATTATTACATACGTATACGTATATATGTAAGTGTGTGGGTGTGTAAGTGTGTGAGTGTGTTTGGTGTTCTTGCTATCACAACCCATTGTGAATCTCATTGAATAAATTTCAGTATATAAGTAATAAAGAACTAATGGTAAATAAACATAAACTAAATTAACATTAGCACAGTTTAAAAATAATACGAGACGAATGCAGCAAGATGTCCTAAGTAAAAATACTAAGTTTCATACTGATTACTTAATCATACAAGTAAATGTTAAATGGTGCAGCTGAGGCTGCGCTTTTTGGTTGCCTGTTGCTGTTTTTTTTTTTTTTTTTTTTTTTATATATATATAGTTTGTTTGTTTGTTTTGTTGCATACTTAAAACACGAACATAGGCTTAGGCATAGAAAATGGGGGAAAAAGTATATAGTATATATAAATGTTGAATATAAATGTGTTGTTGGGTCGCGCAAATCGCGGCAGTTTTTGTTTTGAGTCTCGAGTTGTGTAAATTAGCAGTTAGTACTTTTATCTGTGTAATGTATATAGTAGTTGTATCTGTGTGTGTGTGTGTGTGTCTCTGTCCGGCTTTTCTCTTTATAAATTCTCAAGTACCACAGCAGTCTTCTTCTTCTTCTTGTTGAAGAAACCCATTTAAGCAGAATAATTTGATTACAAATGCAAGTTACTTAAGTTAAATCAAACGTGTAATTAACTCACATCTAATTAGCAAAATACAAATTTTAATCAATTCCCCCAATCAGCATTCGTGTTGTTGTTGTTGATGTCTCTGTTTCTCTCTCTCTCTCTCTCTGATAAGCATTGAAATGGTTTATGCAAAAATAGACTGGTGCAACACCGATAGCAATCGAGGCAAGCTGCAAAACCAGCCATATTATTGCGCTGCATCAAAGAAATTTTAATTTGACTTTCATTAATTTATATTATGTCGACTGGTGATGGTGAGATGCGAGAAACGGATGAGTGAAGTGGGGAAGGGGTGATGTGGCATGCAGCAGCTACAACTGCCGATAAGTTGATGGTCAGTCATAAAGTATGCCATGAATTATTATTGCGGCTGTTGTGCAAAAAGCAAATAGCAATTGAAACGGCTGTTGAGGTCCCCAGTCAGGATCAACACGATGCAAACTGCGCCTGTGCCATATGCATAATGCAGCAATTGCTGTTGTCAACCGGCCTGGCTGCCAGCTTGCCACTGTGCAACAATAGTGGCCTCCTCTCCTTTTTTCGGGGCAGCTGCCAGCCAGTAAATTAAGCGGAAAAGTGTGCTGGCTGCCCAACAATAACAGCAAGCAGAAAGAAAAAGAAAAATGGAAAAAAAAAAGAAAAATATTGCACACAAATGCAAACTGCTGCTTTGTGTTGGGAAAAGCGGTTGCCGAGCGTTGCGAGACGAGGTATTTGGGCTTGCCTCGTCTGGCAGAGCTATTTGCTGCAGTTGGAAATAACTCAG
This sequence comes from Drosophila kambysellisi, assembly GCA_035042185.1. Classification (NCBI taxonomy): domain Eukaryota; kingdom Metazoa; phylum Arthropoda; class Insecta; order Diptera; family Drosophilidae; genus Drosophila; species Drosophila kambysellisi. The sequence continues at coordinate 2,089,854 of JAWNLS010000855.1, forward strand.
CCGCAAATGAGATAAATTGCGCGCACACAGATAATTGCATGGGCGAGCTTGCTGAAGGGGCACGGAAAATACGAGCACATGCAACATGCAATAAGTTTTTTTTTAATATGTAACAGCGTCACTTCAAAAAGTAAGAAGCCAGTTTTAATATACATTAATATATAATTAAATGTTTTGGACAACAGTTTTGATAAAAAAATATAATTCTTTATTCAAAGGCTGTATTCTCCAACTGGAGATATTAACTTGTTACTTCACAAAATTGAGTCTTAGTTTAATTAGATTTTAAGTTTACACTGCTCGGCGTACAAATTAATACTCTAGAACTGCGCTGTTGGAGAATACAGTCCAGTTGGAGAATACAGCCTTTGAATAAAAAATTATATTTTTTTATCAAAACTGTTTTCCAAAAACATGTAATTGGCGCAGCCGGTAGGATACTTAAAAAATTTACAATTGCGAAACGTCGTGATCCATTAAAGGAAACGTACTAGTGTTACGCGTGAATTTCGAAAAGTATCCGCATAAGGACCCCGCGATCCGTGAAATCTTTTTTTCAAAAAGCTAAGTAAAAACAACGCGAAACGACGACGAGGAGAAATTTTTTTGTGAACAATTTTTTTAATCTTGTGAACAATTTTTTTTTTTGAGAAAAAACGACGACGAGGGAGAACTTTAAAAAAATCATAAATAATAATAATAAATCAAAAAACGGAAAATAAATTTGTGCGTGAAAAACAAAAATATTTGTGAAGAATAAAACAAAGAAAAAACAACAACTGTGAAAATTAACTATTGTGAATAACACAACAAATAATCGTAAATACGAACGAAAAATAAGAATTATGCATAATACAACAAACAAATAAAAAACAAAAAAAAACACAATGATGCAAGAGGGAATACTAAATCAGGCGCTTGGGCAGATCCGCCAGGTACCAAGCTTCGGAGGAGAAACAGACGAATTGGGAGCATTCATCGGAAGGATCGATTTCATCAAGGAGCTATTTCAATCAACGGACGCCAGGCAGACACTCATAATATACAGTGCTATACAGATGCAGTTACATGGAGAGGCGCTAAGGACTTCGCTTCGACATCTACAAGGAGATTGGACAACACTTCGAAGGATATTAATCGTCACTTTCAAAACACAAACGCCATTTGAGGAACTACTAAGAAAAGTATACAACACCTACTACGGAGGAAGCATTCGTAAGTTTCTCGAGGAACTCGAGCAGAAATCTTTTATAATCCTAAATAAGTTAGTAATAGAAAATAATGCGGAAAATAAAACTTTGTATTCCAACGCATTAAATAATACTATAAGAGGCGTAATCCATAAGAGATTACCCGATAGACTATACATGCAGTTAGCCAGATATGATATAGCAACAACAGAAAAACTTAAATCAGTAGCGCAGGAATTAGGTCTGTATGAAAACCGTACTACTGAAAAACAAAGAAATGTAAACATACAATATAATAAAGGTAATAATAGAAATTACCAGAAACCCCAACAAAATTATAATTCAAATTATTATCAAAATCCAAGAACTCAACAAAATTATAATTCGAATTACAACCCAAATCCAAGAAATCAACAAAATAGTAATTATAGAAATCAACAATCAAACAATGATCAATTGTACAATGAGTTTCAACAAAAACTGAACCAAGGTAGAATGCAGAACCAACTTAATTATCAAGCAAATCAGAATATTAGCAGACCACCTAGCCAACCAATGAAAAGGCAGAGGCCAAGCAATAGTGGGCAGTCTAGAATGGAATGGACTGAAAATTTTCATCAAACAGCCTCGGACAGAAACACAGAACCCCATTCATAAATATAATTATGAATAATAAAAAATTACGATGCCTTGTAGATACAGGATCATCGGTTAACATAATGAACACAAATTTCTTGAACTATAATACTACAACCGAAAACATTACTTGCCAAACCATAAGTGGGGAAGTAAATTTAAAAACAAGCATTTCATTAGGACCAAGCAAACTTTGTCCGACCGATCAAAAATTTTACATACATAATTTTTCAAAAAACTTTGATGTCCTCTTAGGCCGAACGTTCCTTAAGGATTGTAAATGTATGATCAACTATGCAGAAGAGTTTGTCGAACTAAGTAATTATAGATTTTTATTTAAATACGATATTGAAAATAAAGAGAATAATAAAGAAGATAATTATGAAAACCCATCAGAAATAAAAGATAAGCAGATAATATATGCATTGGACAATGAACTAATAGAAGGAAACCAATTTCGTTTAGAACACCTAAACCAGGAGGAGAAATCCACATTAAAAAAGATCTTGTTTGAATTTAACGACATACAGTATAGAGAGAGTGACAATTTGACTTTCACTAATACAGTTAAACATGTTATCAACACAAAAGATGAGGACCCTTGTTATAGAAAACCGTATAGATACCCACAGAGTTATGACGAAGAAGTCAATAAGCAAATGAAAGAAATGATGCAACAAGGCATCATAAGACCATCTAATTCACCTTATTGTTCACCTATATGGGTAGTACCGAAAAGAGAAGACGCATCAGGTCAGAAAAAATATAGAATAGTAGTAGATTATCCTAGTCTTAATGAAAAGACAAGTAGCGATAAATACCCAATACCCGTAATGGATGAAATATTAGACAAATTAGGAAAGTGTCAATATTTCACAACAATTGATTTGGCTAAGGGATTTCATCAGATTCAGATGGATGAAAAGTCAATTGCTAAAACAGCATTTTCAACAAAAGTAGGTCATTTCGAATACACTCGAATGCCATTTGGTTTAAAAAACGCACCAGCAACTTTTCAACGTTGCATGAACAACCTCTTAGGAGATCTAATATATAAAAATTGTCTAGTATACATGGACGATATAATAGTGTATTCCACTTCATTGGAAGAACACGTATTGTCACTGGAAAAAGTCTTCAAAAAGCTCAGAGAAGCAAACTTGAAATTACAATTAGACAAATGCGAATTCATGAAGAAAGAAACTGAATTCTTAGGGCACATAATAACAACAGAGGGAATAAAACCAAATCCAATTAAAATAAAGACAGTAAACGAATTTCCAATTCCTAAAACCCCGAAGGAAATAAAACGATTCTTAAATTTGTGTGGATTTTATAGAAAGTTCATACCAAACTTCGCCAAAGTAGTAAAACCAATGACACTGAAACTCAAAAAAGGAGAAAAGATAAATGAAAAAGAAACCACGTATATAGAAGCCTTTGAAAAACTTAAATTGCTTATAATATCCGATCCAATATTAAGATATCCAGACTTTAATAAGAAATTTTCACTCACAACTGATGCCAGTAATTATGCTTTAGGAGCAGTGTTATCTCAAGAACATAAACCAATATGCTATGCCAGCAGAACATTGAACGAACACGAAATAAAATATTCAGCAATAGAAAAGGAGTTATTAGCTATAATATGGGCAACAAAAAACTTTAGATCATATTTATTCGGTAGAAAATTCGAAATACTCAGTGACCACAAACCCCTTATATGGTTAAACAATATAAAAGAACCCAATATAAAATTACAGAGATGGAAAATAAGGTTAAATGAATTTGATTACGATATAAAATATATACCAGGTAAAGAGAACTATGTAGCAGATGCATTGTCAAGGATCAAAATCGAAGTAAATAACAAAGAGGAAAATTTTATGGGAAATACCCCCGATAGCGTAGAAGCAATAATACACATTGCGAATGAAGGCAATCAAAATTGCATCCAGAATACCGAGAGACCATTAAACTATTATAATCACCAAATAGAACTCATAAAAGGAAATAATGAAGAAATTAAGAAAATAAGCTATGAGTTTCCTTGTAAACAAAAACCTAGAATGAGTAGAGTATTAATTTGTACGCCGAGCAGCGCAGTTCTTAAGATTTAATTTCGAGTACGCCGAACAGTGTAAACTTAAAATCTAATTAAACTAAGACTCAATTTTGTGAAGTAACAAGTTAATATCTCCAGTTGGAGAATACAGCCTTTGAATAAAGAATTATATTTTTTTTATCAAAACTGTTGTCCAAAACATTTAATTATATATATATATATTTTGTTTGCTGTCGCTACACAAATATTTATGCGATATTTTATTTAATTTTTTTTTTTTGGATAATAATTGCAAATATTGCGTATCCGCACTGTGTGATGAATGTGGGGGAAATGAGAATGTCGCTATTGCCGCCTGTCATTCGTTGCATTGCAATTTGTTGTAGTTGTATTTACAGTTGTTGCACTTTAAAGTTCAACATGTTATTGAAGTCACACATAGTAGGTGTTTGTAAATAATATTGTTATATATTTCTGTCGCAAACATCCTTTTCGCTAATACGCTTTTGCCGCATTAATAAATTTACTTTGTTGACGGTACAGATTTTCATATTTTATGCGCTTTGTGATTACATTCTCTGTTTTTCTTGTATATTTATATTTTATAGTCATCCTAAAAATGCAGCGATCGTTTTAATTTCCAATCTGTCAACAAGGAAGCTCAAAATTTTTGCTATTGCAATTTGTTTTCAACTATGATTTTTCGTATGTTTATTATATTAATTTTATTTTTCAAATTTTCAATTCAACTCAATTGCTTTAATTTTGGAAAATTGTACCGTTTCCTATTTCTGTGGCATATCTCATCATTAGTAAGTATTCGTATTGATAATGGATATCAGAGATCTGCAAGGAGTACACTTTTAAGTACTAATCAGAATTAATCAAAATTGCTTACATTTATTACAGCATTCATTAAAATGGAAACAAGTACAGAAATGATGACAAGTCGCCTCGAAATACATTTTTAAGAAATTCTTTTTAAATTACTTTAAACAGCTTTTAAGTTAACAATTAACAAAGTTTTGCAAAAAATTATACTTTACTCATTGCAGAGGTCTGACAGGCATTCATTCATAACTTTTAGGAGTGATGGATTATCTAATAGGCTAAACCGAAAAACTTAACAGCGCCGAGAACAATCGAATACTCGCATCTTACATAGTATATATAAAAAGTGATAACGATTAGCTTGAAGTTAAGTTCATCAAAATTCGATATTTTTGTTTGTTTATCTTTTACGTAGGATAAATTTGTAGTATGCTTGTTAGTAGTAGGAGTATGATTTCCAAATATATCTATAAATTTGATTTATGCATTTCCTTTCGATTTTGAATACACTTTTCGAATTTGCTATTAACTTGGCTAATTAATGTAAACGGTAATTGAATTGTATTTATTGTCAGTAGTTTACGATAATGTATACCTAACTAAGCATACGAGTTTATGCTCTTACGTATGCTCCTCTTCTTTTTACATGACATAGGGTTCATGTACTTTTACACTCTAATCAACGGCAATGAATACATACATATATGAATACACAAGTATCTTAACTTACACATATAGCTTACATTTACTGCATGGGATAGATACACGTTAGTTAGTTAGCCCTAGTTCTATACATTCGATTGCGTTCCTATTTGGTATTCAGACACGGGACATACATATGTACACATTTCGATTTTGGGCTCTTAGGTGTTTTATTGGGGGGTGGAGGGGGACGCTAATCCAATCAGTTGCGTTAACAATTTGTAATTGTAATTTCGACAAACGTAACCCCAAAGCAATTCCATAAAATCAACCCACCTAAATTCAGACAGGAGACGTAGTCGAGGCTAACAAAATAACTCACATTTCGTTGTCGGCAGGTGGAGTTGCGATGCTGCAACAGCAACAGCAACAGCAACTGTCCCATAATGGATCGATAGTAATTTAAACGTGCGCTAACACTCATATTCCAGTATAAAGGTCTCGGATACGGATACTGATGCGGAAGCTTTAGTTGCTGTTGGCGTTGCTGTTGCTGATGCCGCTGCTGTCGTGGCATGTTGCTGATGCAGCATCGTCGATCTGGGCAAATTTACTTGTGACAACATTGCGGTTGCCGATAATTTGCCATTGTATGTGAGAACGCTGCCACCGCTGCTGCTGCTACTGCTGCTAATGCTGCTGCCGCTGGCCAAGCCGTGACCATAATAGTTGAGCGCTGAGATTAGCGGAGCAGCGTTGGGCGTCATTTGCTGCTGCTGCAGCTGCTGACTGCGACGTTGTGGCAACTGATGTTGCTGCTGCTGTTTGACTATGTAGTCTGTTGCTGCCGTTGCGGGCGTTATTGTTGTTGTTGTTGCTGCATTACGCAACGCTATGAAGCTGTCAAAATTGTCAGCCGTCGAGGAGGCATTTGATGTGCTCGAGTTGCGACGCGGCAACAAATGCAATTGCTGTTGTTGCTGCTGGTGTTGGTGTTGCTGCTGCTGCTGCTGCTGCTGTTGCTGCTTGGTTAGATTCAGTTTGTGCTGCTGCGACATGGATGAGTTCGATGATGATGAATTGGACAGTGAAGATGAGTTGACCGAATGTGCGGGTGGATGTTGCTGTTGATTTGCATAGTATTTGCGCATATGCTCCAGCATATATCGATTGTTTGCGCTCGTATTTGTGTTGGAGACGCCACCTGCCGTCGCCGTAGCTGCTACTGCAATTGTTGTTGGCAGGGGCTGCAACTGCTGCTGCTGCTGCTTGCTGCTGGTGGCATATAGCGCATCTGTGGTTGGCCTTAACAAACTAAGGCTGCCAACGCTTGTTGCAGTTAAAGATGCTCCCGTTGCTGTTGCTGTTGCTTTTGCTGCACGATTGCGCTTGTAGCTGGCCAAATTGCTGCTGCTCCTGTCTGCTTCCAGGCTGCCGGACATAAAGTGGCGCGTTGATGTTGTGGTTGCGTCCGTTGTTGCTGCAGCTGTTGGATAGCTGCGCGAATAGTGCGCTTCCATTAGGTCCGCACGTCTCTCCTTTGTAGCAAACAAGACATCCGTCTCCCCGCCACCCCCTCCAAAACCATAGTATTCGCCGCGAACGTAAAGCATCTCAACGTCATCATTTCTGCTGCTGTTGTTGCTGATGCGCTCGAAGTCGCTCCGACTGCGTTGAAAGTGCGTCAAATAGCTTTCGCCAAGAGCAGTTTCTCCTGCTACCTGCTCCACCCCTCTGTCTCCCACTCCATCTCCCTCTATTTTCTGCTGCGTTTCGCTGTCATTGGCAATTGCCTGTCGCTGCAAATGCTGATTGAGTGATTGATAGAATGTGCTCTCGGCTAGATTCTCGTTATACACTGTTGCCGCTGTGCCCAGTGCTAGTTTCTGCTGCTGTTGCTGCTGCTGCTGCTGCTGTCGTTGATACCAATCGACATCCTCATTGCACTCGTTGAGATTGACGCGTATGCGTATATCACGCTCCATATAATCCGGTTCGTTAGTGGCCAACGCTAATATTGCCTCCTTTTTGTTATCGCCATCATCGTCAACATCATCATCATCATCATCAGTTTCGGAATCGTCATTGTAAAAGTAGCGCGCTGACTTTGCGCTTTCGGCCAGCAATCGATCCTCGCTTTGTTCCAGCGCCAGCGTGTAATTATTTAGATTATCAAAATAATATTCACACATTTTATCAGGATGCTCGTAGCGCAGTTTTAAGGCAGATTGCTGCTGATGCGACTGCAACTGCGGCTGCTGTTGCTCCTCTGCTGCTTGCTGCTCCTGGTCATCCTCAGCTGCCTGCTTTGGGATTTCCCTTTTAGCCCCCGATGTTGGCCCACTAAACACTGATGCATAATCGGAGCTGCTCAACGAATCCGAGTTGGGATTGTGTTTTCTTGAGATGGGCAGCGTGCCCAAGTTCTCATAGCAACTGTTGCTGTTGACAGCTGTCTGATTATTCGCTTGCGACTGACTGCGCTTGTGGCGTCGTCGTGGCGACTCCCCCAGCTCGCCCATACCCTCCCTCTCCCTGCAACGCTGTGCGGCTAAGGCTCGCCGCTGAGCCCCACTAACCCGACCCACAGAATGCGCCGACTGCTTGCTGCTGCTCAACTTCTGTTCGAAATTCTGCTCCAGATAATGCTCCAGATAGTGCAGATTTTTGCTCAAGTCAATCTCCGACTTGTAGCTCTTGTATATCGTGGCCTGTTTACCAGCCGCATGTGCTGCAGCACAGCGCGACTCGTAGCTGGATATATGTGCCCGATCGCTAATGAAGCGGAAACTCTCATCCTTGGCGAGTGTGTGGAAACCGCTAAATTCGCTGGCGTTGCCCCCGCTGCTGCTGGCATCGCTGCTGCTGTTGTTGATCGCCTTGAAATTGCGGCACTTGTCGCGTATCTTTTGTATACCTTGGCGCGTCTTCGCTTGCAACCGCTCAAAGTAGTTGGACTTGGGTGTGGTGGAGACGTGTCTTGGTGGTCTATAGGCCGTGTGCTGTATATCGTAGCCACCGCTGCCCGCAGCACGCATACTTTGTATGCTCTGCGTTCGATTTGGATAGCGATAGCTGAGTTTTAATTTGGGTGCCAGCTGCTCATCGTGTTTCTGCAGCTTGCGCAGCGACAGCTGCTTGAATATTAGCGCCTTGGACCGTTTCGTTTTGCCCGTTGTGCTCCTGGTGGTGTCCTCACTAAAGTCCTGCCTCTCAAAGCGACGCACGGGTACACCATGCAAGTAGTGATGATGCTGATGACTGCTGCCAGTTGTGTCTATTGTTGTCGTCGTTGTTGCCTCTTGGCGATTACCCGATTCGAACAGCCGTCGCAATCCTTTTCCACTGCGTTGTGGTCGCGCTGAGCTGTTGGCGCTTCGCAGTCTTGGATTAACGCCTAGCGTTAAAATCTCATCATCGTGAAATATGGAAAACGGATTCGTGATAACCGTCGAATTGTCGGACGTTAAGTTGCTTACGGATCTAGTCTTAATGCCAGTTCTAGAATTACTTAAGGCTAATTGCTGCTTACTATCTAATACAACTACAACTTTGGCTTCATTGTGCTGGTTGTGCGGTTGTTGCTGGGCATGTGGGATTGGTTGGGTGTGTAAATGTGCCATCAGATCTGTCTCGGATCTGTGGCGACGCAATTGGCGTCGACGACGCAATCGTCGCCGCTCCCTCAACGAGTTGCTCTGCTTGCGAAAGCGATAAAATGGATTATTGATGCTCAGCTTTTGCAGCAACAACTGTGTTTCCTCAGCGCTCAGCTGAGCAGCTTCTGGCTGACCTACTGAGGGAACCACTGACTGCTCCTCGCTGGTTACATTTAGATTTAAGAGCTTACCGCTGGCAACTGTTGGCTTTAGCTCACAGTTCATATTGTTCTCTAGTTGCTTCTGTTGATGTTGCTTATTGCTGCTATTGCTGCTGTTGCTGTTGCTGTTGCTACTATTATTTTTGCTACTATTTAGCGTACTGTCTAGGCTTAAACTATTCGAACTGTTGCTGCGAGCCAGCATGTTGCTGCTGTTGCTATTGCTGCTGTAGGCTTTGGCTAACTCTATTGTTTTGTTATTACTAATATTGGTCAGTGTTGTTGTCATTGTTGTTGCAGTCAATTCAGTTGTTGTTGTGGTATTATTGTTGTTGTTGTTGTTGGTGTTTGTGTTTGTGTTATTTGTATGAGCATTACTATTATCATGTTCATGTTCATGTTCATGTGGTTGTTGTTGTTGTTGTTCTGGCTGTGGTTGATAGTGAAGCTCGTTGCTTTCGTTATCAACTGCCTGCTAGACCCTAGTGGGCGGTTGTAATATCATTGCAGCCATGCGTACCTTCATTGCCTCCGGCGATCCATGTCCCGCATACTGTTGCTGTTGAGCATGCTGCGATGCTGCATGCAATGCTGCTGCTGCGGCAGCAGCCTGCTGTTGCTGTTGTTGCTGTTGCTGCTGTTGCTGCTGTTGATGTTGTTGTTGCTGCTGTTGCTGGTGATGATGGAAACCGGCGGGCGTTGTATAAATTGAATCACCTTGGGGGCCACTTGTGCTATCCGAGCGTGATTTCAAATCAGCCTTTTCGCTGCAGGCAAAACAAAACAAGAAAGAGAAACGACAAAATTGTTAACGAAAATTCTCTGAGATAAGGTCGAAGTGACAATTGTGTTTTTGTTAGGGTGTGGGAAATCGATTTCGTGATACACTTATCGAGGGTATATTTGGATTATCGCCCAAAAGCTCTTATAAAAAAACCTAGTTATTCTCCAAAACTTCCTATCATTTGAGCGACAACGTTTCTTGATTTGAATTAGTGCAAACGGTTTTTATTACTTGCAATTCGAAATTCGCTTTTGTTTGCAAATTCCAAATATATACTAAAATTATATGTTGAAGAGTATGCAATGGTTGGCATTCCAAAGAAAATGATTCTAGTTCTAATTTGCAGCAGTTTCATTGGTAAATTGAATGCCAATGGCATATCTAAATATTCAGCTATTTCATCTGCCTGTCGGCAACTGATTATTTATTTGAAGCGACTGCGAAGAGCTGGGGATATTTAATATCCCCAAATCCCTGAAGGCAGCTTTCGGTTAATAAAGATTTTGTTTCGATTTGATTGATACCAAATTGTATGAATTTCAAATTGTTAGTTGTTGATGCTAGTGTTTCGGGTTGGTTTGCAGAGGTCGTATAAATAATGAATGCCGTTGGAAATGTGGCTGTGGCTGCAGCGATCCCAAATATATATGTATAACGGAAATTCAAATCCATTTCCGCTGCAACAACACACGCACACACAAAAATACACACACACACACACACTGAAAGGCGTTGCAATAATAGCGCTTTTGCAAAGCGATTCAATGAAATTTTGTGATGTGTGTGTGTGCGGTGTGTGTGTGTGTGTGTGTGGTCCGAGTGTGTGTGCTCCATAAACGAAATATGGTAATTTTTAAATGGGGCAGTATTATGGGGCGGGACCGTTGAAGCGGTGAGCCAAATAACTGCCACAACCCCATAACTCATGTCAAGACAAAAAGGGGAAGCTCCAATGAGCGATTGTTAAGGGGCGTGTTTGCTGTGGCATGTTTTTGTGTGTGTATCTGTGTGTGTAGGTGTAGGTGTCTGACGTTGGGCGGCACAACAGTGCAATGTTTGTGAAAATGCCGAATTTGCAGTATTGAATATATGAAGAACGTAAAAATACATTGCACACTAGTGTTGAGCAATATTTGACACACATGTGACCTGATATCGTGATTTATTGGTGGGCTCATAACACTAGCATCTGAATCTTGGTAGTAGACATATCTCTGAGTTATCATATTAACAGTTATATTATTGGTAGCAACATCGTTGGATGAGCCTCTTAAGTTCTGCATGCCACAAATTATTCTCGTACTTTTCGGGCAAATTATTTCCGCTAAGAAACCGTTTTAAATAAATGCTAACTAGATATTGGAAATCAAATCGACAATGAGTTAACAAGTCTTAGTTTGGCTTCTAATGCAAGCTGTGCTAAATACACTGAAAGGCAAATATACAAAAATGTACTCAGTTTTATAAAGTCCATTATTGCAATTTGAAACAAGAGATTTATTTTCGCATTCTTATTACTGATATTTGAAATTAACCGTCATCGTTGTGATACAAAATTACAACATCGCTCATCTTTACTGTACGCACACACATACACACACACATACACACACACACACATAAACAGACAGGCAGACAGCTGAAATTATTCATGGGAAAGAGCGAGTTTATATTTTTTGTGTGTGGCCCTTCGGGACGCATAAATTGGCACGCCAGCGCCACCTGTTGGCTGCTAGTTGCGTTGTATTTTGAGCTCGCTTTCATAAAATTGTATCATAACCGACCATTTGTTGTGTGTGTTTGTGCGTGTGTGTGTGTGTGTGTGTGTGTGTGTTGCCGATGGTGTGTGTTTCGCCTCAACTTACCTGTCCTTATCCGATGATTTATAGCCAGTGGAACCTGCAAGGGCGAACAAAAAAATAAAATATATAGAAGAAAACTCGTTCGTATCTTTTGCGTATTTCATATAGTTTATAAGGTGGATGGGAGTGCTATTCTAAAATTTTAGGAATTACTAATTCGCACTCTTATGGATAGAGAGACGAACGGACAGACAAATAGACATAGATAAATTGCAAGATGCACACATAGATACACAGATACATTTGTATCAGCAGCAACGTTTGACAAATGAGCCGTAAACTTATTGATGGCCAAAAGGTGTAAAGTTGCCTAAAGCTGGCTCAAGAGCGGGGTAATTTTGATGGATTACGAGTAGATTAAAGGGTGCGCGTGTGTTTGGGTATGTGGTGGTAGTGGGTTGAGTCGAGGGCCTTAGTCTGGGATATTTGAAGGCAATTGAAGATCTGTCAAATGCCATTCGATAACTTTGGCAAGTTGGACAGGCAGCTGTGCCTTTGCTGGAGTGCTGCTCAAATTTCCACGTTTTGCCGCTGCTGTACAAATTGACATTTTGATTGACAACTGAGAAATTGCACTCTGTTACGTAATCGAAGGATTCATTCTTATTTGCGACTCCAGTTTACAGTTGTACTTTAGTCAACAGCATATTTGGACCTACTCAGAGAAATCCCATAGCCTAAATTCCTTTCAATACAAGCCACAAAACTTTCCAGTCTACTTGAGTATGTTTCCGCTAAAAAGTTTCGTTTTTCGTAGCCTTTCTTTTTCTAGCGAAATTGCCTTAATTTTGCTGTTTGAAAATTGTTTACACAAATGTGCATTTTAATTGCGCGTTGAGAAAAGTTTTTGCGGCGAGATTTTGATTTTTAATTAGTAGCAGCCTTATTTCTAGTATTCGCTTTTTTCTCAAAAAAAATAGAAGGAAAATTTCAACAACCTTAAACAGCAGAAACATTAAAATCTAGTAATGTTCTGAGGGCGGGGCAAAACAAGAATGCTGGTCAGTTCTTAGAGGACCTTAACCCTTTTGTGTTGGCCAACTGACCGCAGGCGCTGACGTCGCAAAACGCGCTAATGAATATTTTATGAGATTTATTTGAGTTTGAAAGAAAGAAAATGTATTTAAAAAAAAAGAAGACAGAAAAATGTGCGAGGCTTTTCTATTGTTGTAGTCGTTGGGCGTTTTTTTGCGCTTATTTTCTATGTTTTGGCTTTGCTGCAAGTTTCTGTGTATTTTTTTTTTGTTTTTTTGCAATTAGTATGACAGCAAAATGTGGCGAAAAGTTCAACGCCATCTGGTGGCATAATGAGGAAAATGCTTTAATTATTGCGACGCGTTCGCTTTGAGGCGTTTGTAATTAATATGGTGTCCTGTTTCGAGTCCTGGCGACTGTTTGGCAACCGTTGCAATTGTTGTCCCTGCTGCTGTTGATATTGTTGTTTTCGTTTCGTTTCGTTTTAAAGGCAAATTGAATTTTTATTTTTAATGAGCAGCTTTACCGCAACACTTCCACTTACCCTTGAAGCAACACTTTTTGCTCTTTATGGCATAGATGCAGAGGCAGATCAGGATTAAAATGGCGGCCATGCAGCCTCCGGCAACGCCCAGCAAGTAGCTCATCTCCAAAGGTTCTGCGCGTTGCCAAAAGCATCAATTGGTCCAGTTCGTTGTTGTTCAATTGTTGTTATTGATATTCAATGGCGTTGATTATGCAAGCGTAAAAGGAATTTTAAATTGTATATATGGTACGATTTTAATTGAAATAATTAATATATACTGTACGTATGTGTGTAAAAAAATATTTAACAACTTATTTACTCGCATGCATTGTAAATGTGCAATTTAATTAAACGGTGCCGATTACACGTGTCAAATGGATTGCGTTCACAACCTCATATCAATTAATAGTTGTCACAGAAATATCTGCAAACATTTTAATATAAATTTGTATTGTTTTGCGTTGTTACTTTAATAGATGGTTAAAGGCATATTTGATATTACTTAAATGTATCTGCAACGCCACATTTATATCTGCCAGGCATAGATAATTTAATGTAAATTTTCCCTAATCGGATGTTTTTATATTTTACAGAGTAAACAAAACTATTTTCTTTGGCCAATTTAGTCACTGTATGATTAAATTAAATGTTTGCAAAATATATTGCATATATGTATGTATATGTGTTTTATGTGTTTAAGTAAAAAAGGTGTTATAATGGTAGGAAAAATAAAGAAAACACTATGCACCTGCAAACGTACCCTCCACAATCAAATGAATGGCATGACGATCGGTGCCCCGCTCGTTCTCCACCACAAGATAGTAGGGTCGCGAATCGTGCTCATCTGTGTGGTGAATGTGCAACGTGGACAGGTAGCAATCCTCGCGCGTATCCTGCAGCATATCATCGGCACGGAATCGATCTAAAAGGGTACGAAAAAACATAATATTTTACGACCATGAATAATGTTAAATTTGATATTCGATGAGTATGAAAAGTAGGACCGCTGAAATTTGTACAATTAAATGTCAGTGGAGAATGTGGCGTATGCGCAACAAGCAGCTACATGTGCTTGGTATGCAATTCGCCTCATTTGATTGCTGTCAGTGGCAAGTACGCAGGATTACACGCGCGGAGAGACTGACAGACAGATGAACTACAGGACACCCGGAACAGCCCGGATTCGCACGCAGGCAAGCTGAAAATGAAGAGTAATGCGCGAGATTTGTTTGGTGGCTGCAGCTGGAGATGGATCCGCTGCTGGAAAGATGCAATGCAATGCAGTTTAAAAGTGAAAAACGAGCTACACATGTTGCCGCTGGAATCTGGGCTCTGGTTGCTGGCGTGTAGTTGTCTTTTAGAACCAGGATTACCGGCAGCTGACATTTAGGGTAGCCCCCTACTCTGTGGTCGGCCGCCAATGCTAATGCCCAACATGGTGCTTGGCATTCGTCTGATTTTGGTATCGTCTCTGGACGTGTAATTTGTCTTGATTTGTGCGAAACACGTCCTACTGTCTGCTGTCGCCTGTCGGTTGTCTGCTGTCTGCTGCCTGCTGTTTAGTCACACGTAGCACACAACAGACGCGCAATGTTTGCTCAATGTCAAATTTGCGGAAAAGGTTTGTTAATGAGCACTCAAGCGTGCAGTCCAGTGTGGCAGCCACACACAACCTGACGTGACTTGCATTGTGTTTGATGCGCTGCCGCGTTAATTTAGCTGCGGCTTATTGAAATAGAAAACACAACTACAGCAAAGCACATCTTTAATTGCATTTGCATTTGCATTAGCGGCCAAATGAGGCGCACTCATCCCGTGTCCATCTGTGTGTAAATATATACGCACCTATGCCAGAACCGGCCTCCAAACGCAGCGAGCCCCATTCCCAGGCAACTCGCAACGGACGAGGATCCGCACAAACGACCATTGTCAGGCTGGCAGGTTCGCCCCGCTTCACAGACACTGTGTGCATGGAGGGATGCAGACGGAGCACTTGCGGTGCGCCTGCAAAAATAAACAGAAATTTACAAATTAATCAGATTAGATAGGAATTTTACTGCGTTTTCCCAACAGAGATAATTACTCATATGCCATGTACGCGACTGAAATAATTGGAATTTATTTCACTGGATGAGCCGAATTATTATTATTATATTTATTAACTTTTTATTTGTTAAAGGCATATCCGGTAAAGTATTTGGTATCTGTGTCATTTGTGTTGTTTCACTTTGTGTAACAACCATTTTGTACATCATTTTTTTTAGCTTTCATTTCTCGCAGGTGTCTTTTTGCTTATTCATAATATTCAATATTTAAATATATATTGAATTTAAAAAAAAATACGATTTTCCCAACGAAATGTGTTATGCTTAAAAAAATGATTTTGCACATGACATATATAATACATTTGTTTACCTAAAAAATGTGGTTAGCATGTTGGTTAATAGCAACTCTGGTATCTCTACTTAGTCCATGTTAAAAATAATTCATTATATTTCCGACTGTAACTAATGAAAAAAAAAAAATTGTGTGCATAGTGAAAAATTAAATATTGAAATCATTTTAAATGTGGAATTTAAAACACTAAGAGCTGGATAGGACACAGCGACTATTATTTAAAATTTAAAATAAATGTATTATATAATATGACAGTGAATGTTACTAATTAAATGTCTGGTGTAAAACCATTTTCACTTTGGTTATTTTTCGACGAGTTCAACATGAAAAATTCGAAAAAAATGGCAACCTGCCAAATTGACAACATATTCTTAGCTTATTAGACAGATTTTGTTAAGCATGGCTTTGGGAACCTGAATCTTGCACGCTTTTAAAAATGTGTCGAAAAGTACGGTAAATGTTGACAAACTTTTCTGCCTGTAGAGTATGTTATAGTCGTGAGCGCAGTGCTGCATATAATGAGCTGTGTTTTTTTTTTATATTTTATATTTTTTTTATTAGCTTATGCTGTTGCTGTTGGTGTTGCTGTTGTTAACTAGTTCATTAGTTACCCTATACATATACATATATAGATGAACGTGTATATAGATGGTGTGCACACAGTTTTTTTTATTTCTTTTGCTATGTACAAATACATATAACATATAACATATAGCAGCATACAGCATACAGCACACAGCACTTTTTTCCTGGCTGGCTCGGCTAAATTGCTCGTGTCCTTGGTTGGTCATAAATTATGTACGTGCTGTGGTATTCAGCACTAAATTTAAATATATATATTTTTTTTCGCTCTTTCCTTCTTTTCGCTGCTCGTCGCTTGCCCGCGGCTGTGTTGGCCACGGCAGTTGTTCTATTCAACCGTTTTTTCCGCGCTTCTAGTATCATTTTTAGTGTTTTTTTTTTTGTTTTTTTGGCTGCATTTTTTGTATGTTCTCTTTGTGTTTTTTGTTATGGTCATAAGTTCATTTTGATTTTGTGTTACATTTTGGTTTAGTCTGTTGCCAGCGCCGGTTGCCGCTTGCTAAATTTGTGCTGTGCGACCAGCGGCGCCTGCATCCGCCAAGTTGTGTATGGAGCGACGCCAGGCAAGTGGAGAATTATAGGAGGGGGCGGGTTAAGCTAGGGGAAAGGGGCGTGGAGCTGACAAAATCGCAGGCGCTTAAAATGTTTTCGACGCGTTTTCCGGTTGCAGTTTTTAATGGAGTTTTGTGTTATTTAAAGTGAGCATTAGTTGCACAGGGAAAAGAGAGAGAGAGAGAGTTAGACAGAGGGAGGGGAGGTGTTGGGGGTAGGAATAGGGGTAGCGATAGCTGAACACGTAAATAAGCTGTGCTCACATGGTGCACACGTTTAGCTGTTTCTTTTAACATGGCTGTAAATTTGAGAGAGTGGCCATAACTTTTATGTTGCTGTTGTCGCTGGTCATCAGCTTGCCTAACAGTTGCACACATTGTTTGCCTACTCGTAACTCATTTTTCCGTAAATTTTGTGTATACTTTTATTTTTTGCCAATTTGTACACAAGCTTTTCTATGTTTTTTTTTTCATATTTTCCCTGGCGACAGTTGTGGCTGTAGTCATATTTTGTGGTGCTGCGGCTTTTGCGGTTGTGCCCGCAGCAGCAACATGTACATAAAACATCGCTCTTCATATGTACATATGTATTTGTATGTGTGTCTCACACTTACCCACAACTTGCAGCGAGACTGGGTCGGATATGGCAACCCGCTCCTGGCCATTGATGTAGCTGGTGGCCCGACACTCGTATTCGCCCTGATACTCGTAGGTGACATTATCAATGACCAGACGAGGCTCGTTGCCACGCTCCACATACTTTGAGCCGTGCGACATTCTGCAAGTAGAAATCGAACAAAAAATATATAAAAATACAAATTTATGGGATTTGTATGAATATTACTTTCCTACCTATACACAATATATCTCAATAATAATGTATATGCTTAAGTTAAGGAAAAATGACTATAAGACTTTTTACTCATAAGATATATAAAGAATATATTTTGTAAATAAATAATGATTTGATGCACAGAAAGAATTTCTAAAATACTTTATGAGATTGGGAGATACTTCATTGAATTAATTGCAAGAATAAATATAAAGAGTCTGGAAGCATTTGCAGGAGTAAGTATAGATAATGTCCTAAATAGGATAGGAATAATTGTAGATACCTTTTATATAAGTTAGACGTAGCAACTTTGTTATATTCTTGCTTGCTCTTGATTATTATTTAGCCGCAGTTTCGTGATTTATACATTAAGATTTATCATATTGTTGAGAGCTATTTCAGCTTTGCGCATTTCTTTTCAATATTGTTTACTTATATTTTTTGCTGTATGCTTGAGTCAACTTTTTGAGCAGCAGACCGATTGGGAAAAATGCAACAGCCACATTGCATCATTGGGGTGGGGGTGGGGCAAATACTGTTGCTACTGCTGCAGCAAGTTTTGAGCAGCAATATTGAAAATTGCGTTTGTTGCTGCTCGTTGCAAGCAACAAATATTTGATAAATTTTTTTTATATGAGAAATGCCTTTTATGTTGCAAAATGCTTTCAGCACACAACTCACAACCACACCCTCCAGTTTTTAAAGAATTTGTGTCTGTGTCTGTGTGTGTGTGTGTGTGTGTGGGTGTGTGTGAAAAGACAAATTCCTCTGATATGCGCACATAGTTGCGCCAGGCTCGATATTTTTCGCATTTTCCAGCTTAAAGCGCCAATAAAAGTTGACTAGGACTTCGATGCAATTAAAAGCAATAAATTAGAAAGCAATTTAAATGCAAATTCTGCAACGCAAATGAAGTCGCAAAAAGTCGAAAAAAAAAATAGTGAATAAATAAATAAAGAGGTGGATTACTGAGTTCGCAAGGCGCTTCCTACTTTTCTATTCATCGCAGCTTTGTGTTGGTTCCGTCGAAAATTTCCACGTAAATCAAAGTGACGTAGCTTTTCCGATACCTCCAGGTTTTCGCCTTTGAAAATACATTTACCAAACAAGGCTATGTGGTGGCATTTGCATGTGAGGCTGACTGGTTGTGTGAGCTCAGGTCTGGACATCGTTGGCCAGCCTTGTTCTAAGCAGCATAGGTAGCCTGTCAGCAGCGCACTCGATTGATTTATTGCAACCACACATGGACCCGTGTGGATTTCTTGCTTGGCACGCGCCATTTAATGTGTCTCAGGTGGGTGGGTGGGTTTTGGTTGATTGGTGCTTGGTTTTGGTTTTGGGTGGCGAGACACGCGTGGAAATTTGTTTTCAGCAATTGACATTTAACTTGAGATAAACACGCGCAAGCACCCTTCATTAAGTCAACACACCAGACCCGTTGCAAGCGCTAAACGCCGCACCCACCCCCTCCCTCCCACCACATCCTCATATGTAGCTCCCTTAAATTGCCAGCTGCAGGGACCGGTAGTTCAAAAAAGCGAAATCACAAATCACGTACAGACACTGTTCGCTGGAATAGGCGGGGGCACTGTCGGATCTGAGCAGAAGATTTGAATTTTTGGTATGCAACAGCCACATCCAAGGGGACTGGGGCATTCTGCTTGATTTCTATATTCTCTTCACCTAACGACGTTTTTATACAATCTGATTGCAGAACGCCAACATCAGTTAACAGAGGAAGTTTTAGTTTTACAAATTTCGAACAATTATTTCGTAAAATGAGCAAGTCAATTTAAGTTATATACGACAAAATTATGGTTTTCATTGATTTGAATCGAATGCCGAAATTAAAATAATAGTGTTGCTTTGGAGTAGGGGTACACGCTTTGATAGTGATAAACAACTGGCACGGTGCTTCCTGCTGAATGGACAGACGATGAGTGGACAGACGAAAATGTGGAGAGATGAGTGTGCCACTGCTTAGCATAATAATACCCAAGTACAAGCAGATGTTGCAGTCAAAAGGCTGCCCCCATAAGTCTCTTCCTCTTTCTCCCAACCTCTCTGTCTCTCTCTCCTTTTCTCTCTATCTCGGTGTGAATTTGTATGTCTTCTTTGCTGTATCTATTTCTCATTTTGTGCACAATTTCCGCTGTGCAGCTAATTAAAATGACGCAAACATCAAGTTTAATAGCTGGTGGACAGACTTCGAAGCAGCTGTGCAACTGCTGCTACTGCTGTTGCTGCCACTGTGCGGAGTGCTGTTGCATGTTGCTCCGACAGTCTGAGCCATGCGCCACGCGCAATAGGAAGCATACAGGAAATTTCAATTACATTTCTACTTTATTTTCATATCTTTACAAAACTAACGCCATTTACATTTTTATGGAGCTTAAGTGGCTCTTAAGTACTTTGTGGCTGAAGTATATTTATTATTTTTGAGTAGGTCGGTAAAGAATATTGATGTGGGATATACATTTGAACTGATACTCTGCACGTCTACCGAGGTTAGTTTAGTTTTTTATTGTGCCATTTCCTTATTCAATTGCGAACAAGATTTTCCTCCAATTATTGGATACAGATGTATTAATAACAATATTATTTCTATTCAGCTTCTTTATCAGTACATATAGAAAAATCATTACTATATTTTCAATGGTATACAAATATTTTTCTTTTCACTAAGTAGCTGTAAATTCAGACAAACATGTGTTGAGTATGGGAAAGTTGGCTACTTGTGTAAATGATTTATTTGTACACCATCAGCGTTTAATTAAAATTGTAAATAAAGTTGGTTAATCATGTCTTGAACATAAAAATATAAAATATTTCCGACTTTTATATGAAGCCAAAAATTCATTTGAGTGAGAGTTGTGGAATATTTGCCATTGCATGTGCTCTAATTGCAATCTTTTGGAATACGCCGTATGCGCTACGTCAACAACATATATAATATTAATGCCGCCAGCGCATATTAAAGTCTATATTGACATAAGCAGCAAATATAGCGCATACTCAACATGAGCTGCTGTGTCTTAATTAACGCCACTGGGGAGCAGCCAAAATTGCGCATCTTGCTGCAACATATTAAGTGTAACGCCGGCTGGGCCCAAAAAGTATGCAACTTAAATTTATTGTGGAGCCAGCGAGGCGTGCATTGCACGGCTGGCCACAGTTGCGAGGTCTGCTGTTGGTCCATTAGACCCTTCACTCACCTCTGGACCCACTTGTAGGCCGGCATGGGATTGCCATTGGCGACGCACTCGAAGGCGGCGGGACTGAAGAGTGGCGCTGTGGTAAGACGGTCCGGCCCGGCTGAAGTTATTTTCGGTGGATCTGTGGCAAAACAAGCAGAGAAACGAAGAGTGTCAATACGAAAGAAAAAACAATAATAATTATGCCAAAAGCTTAGCCAAGCAAAGACAGACGGCAACGAGACCAAAAAAAGCAAAACAGCACAAGGAAAGCGAATAATATAAATACTACTCGTACAACACAAGGACTCACATTTCACGTCCAACTGCACCGACAGCTGCTCCGAGGTGCCCACCGAGTTCTGTGCCTGGCAGGTGTATAAACCTGCGTCGCGTCGTCCGACAGGACGTAACTGCAGCGTTTCCTAGGAAAAGGAAGTAAGACAGAGAAAGATGGCAATTTAATACAATTACAAATTTCTGCTACACTTAAAATAAATACGGCAAGCGACGTCGAACATTTTGCAGCAACATAAACAACGAGCTGCAAACCAACCAACCAACCAACTATCCAGCCAGCCAGCAGAATGCCAAAATGGCAATCGTGGTGGGTAGGGGTGGGAGTGGAGGGCGGGGAGGGAGGTAGTTTCTTGGCTTACCTGCAAGCTGGCTATCTCGGAGCGTCCGGCACGTCGCCAAACGATGCTGGCCGGCGGATTGGCATCGGCCACGCAGCGTAGCACAAGCGCATCCTTATCCTCTTCCAAGTCGATTTCCGGCGAGCCAATTAGACGAATGGTTGGCGCGTCTGCAAAATGCACAAGAAGACAAGCAAAGTCAAGTTGTGTCACTCAAGCAAAACAAGCACAACGAGCGAAGTCAACAAAGCAGTTGTATCCTAGCAATTCTACCTACCATCCTTTGCTGCCCGTTTCATCTTTGGGAGCCCCCAAATCTTGAATTGCTTAACAAAACAGGAAATTGCTGCAAATTGTGGCTAATTGAATTGTTACAGCTGTTTGCAATGTCTTTTTTAGTTTTGTGACTTTTAGCCAAGCCAAGCTAAATGCAATCAACTCACCAGCCATATCCAAGGGACATATAAAAACGACGTCTAGCCAGACCGGAGTCTAAACTGTATTTTTTTATATACCCATTCACATTATGTTTTCTACCCAAGGGTATAACGAAGTTGTGCTAGTATAAATTTTACATTTGGACGATATTCTATTGCAATTTTGCTAAGGTTATTTAAGGCGGTGACTTGGAAATTATTATTCCAGTTTAGAACTAGATAAAAAAGCTGTCTTTGAATTGTTATGTCATTTCCAGCTTGAAGATCAAGTCAAAAGTGTTACCACTCTGCCTACGCTGTTAACTTGATAAATGTGGGAGTTGTGCAGAGAAATTTATTTCTTTCTATTGCATCTATTAGTTTATATCCTGGGTAAAATATGAGAATTTTCCTTGCTTTTTATAAACAGATTGCTTATATATAGGGTATCTGAAGGGCGCATACTTTCATTTCGACTGCTCTAGTTATTTTGTTTTCTTATTTTCATGTTCTATTTTTGGATTTTCGAACTCACATTTGACATCCATGCGCGCCTCGACCGGCACCGATTTCGCCTCGTAGTTTTCGTGGAAGGCCACACAGCGCAGCATGTCGCCATGACGCTCTCTCATCGCGGAGACCTGCACCACCGAGGTGGCTGACCAGGTGCGTGTATTATCCGGTTCGGTGGCATTCAGTTGCGGGTGGATGGGAGAGATTTCCTGGTCGCCTGTCGAGAGCAAATCGTTGAAATTAATTAACACGACAAATGTCACTGGCAGCTGGGTGGGATAACAGCTGCAATCAAAGGATAACAACACCACCCAACCAACCGCCCAGCCCAAAAGCAGGCCAACACTTACCCAAGTACCATTTGAGCGTAGCAGGAGGATTACCATAATGTGAAGCGCATTTCACTGTTGCGACAGCGCCAGCATCCACCGTTATGTTGTGACCCGGCGGCAATGGGGCGCTCTCAAACTCCAGACGTGGACGTTGTGGCGCCACTAAAAGGGTAAAGTGAGTGTTTGTGTATAAATTGGGAGAGAAATTGCATATACGGATTAGTTATAGCGCTTGCGGTCTGCAATAAATGTCAACAGTGCGAGCAACTCATCTACAATTCACTCGCTCTATTTGATATGCATTAGCTTTAATTAATTTGCTCCCGCTTACCATAAAAAACACACATAAAAAACTGTTAATTGAATTTTGCGTTCCGTGGAAAAAAATAGTTTTGTAAATATACAAATTATGACTTTCACAATTTTCTAATCGGCAAAACAAATATATTCAAATTAGATAGAATTTTTAAATAAAAAATTCCCATTATATATATTTAAGCTTATTTAATTGCTATTCTTAAAAAAAAATATATATATCTATATGTATGTATACATATATCACTATATATACACACATATATGGTGATCTTATATACTGCTGATTTTATTCAAATACTTCATTGCTAGCTTTGTACCCTATTTCCATTGTATAATTTTTTATGTGGCCTGACCTAGCCTACTGGTAATAAATCCTTATATTTCTAACTATGCCTCTGAGACACAAATATTTTCAGCAATTAAGTTAAGCTGAAAAAACTATTCTGTAAGGCAGTTGCTACAGAATTAATCATACGCCACGTTCAATGCAATGCGAAATGGATTTGATTTGGAGGACCAAGACTTACCACGTACAACCAATCGCACCGGTTGACTGGTGAGCGCATCCTGTGCGGTAAAATCACTGGCCGTCACTTGGCACTCCCACAGTCCGTCGTCAAAGTCGAGAGTAGCCGAGCGAATCCACAGGGAGCAATCGCCGCCGATTTGCATGGGAGGCGGCGGATGTAGATCCAGATGTAAGGCGCCATTGCCGCTCAAGGGACGTGCGGCCCATTCGTATTTCTTCGGATAGATGCCAACGGGCTGTGGATGAGAAATGAACAGGCGGAAAGTTGAGGCTGGGCTGCCGAAACAATCGAGTGGAAGAACCACAATCAAGATAATAATGATGATGATGATGGTTATGAGGTTTGAATTGTATGGGCGGAGCAGTGAACAAACGACATGTTTAGCATGTTTAACTTTTCGATGTATTCAGCCGTATAATATCGACTACGATTTCCAGCAAACACACACATTGAGAAACAGAGAGAGAGATGGACAGAGAATGACGGACAGAGATATTGAGAGCAGCTGGCAGCTTGGCTATTGAATGGTACTGACCCCAATTCACCATCCACCCATCCGTCTCCAGCTGCCGTTTTCAAGTACGTGTCGTTTAACTCCACTTACAGCAGTCGTCGTCGGCATCGTTGTCTGTCTGTCTGTCTGTCTTCCTGTCTGTCTGTTTGTTGTTGCTGTATCTAAATTGGCATTAGTTTGTTTGCTAATTGGAAATTAAATTACAATTAGTGATCTTTGAGCATCGTAGCATGGTTGGCATTTAAGTATTTATGTCCTATGCACTCCACCCACTTCCCTCTGTCGTTTGCCTAATTGCGTTTTCGCTCGCCGCACTCCAGTTTGTTTAGTCTTTTAACCATTTCAATGTCTGCTTCTCAAATTGGCTAAGTTAATTGTAACGCCAGACAAGGATATATATTTCTTTTGTGATCAATTGTTTTCGAAAAATTAGCTAAATTCACAATGTTAGTGGCATTTTATGACATTTTTAATTTAGAGCGACTAAAGTAATCTACGACATTTGACCCTAAATAATATTTGTGATATACACATATTTGTATTCTGAACTCGTAGCTCTATGTAAATGTGTGCACTTGCATTTGGCATTAGCTACGTCCCCGAGCAGTCCCTATATGATAGAGATATTAAAATTATTATTTCAGTTACGTTTTGACATTTCTGTTTGTGTTATCTTTGGCCAACCATCGTCTGGTCAGCTATAGCTACGTTTGACTGCTGACCGGGGGGTTAAACGACTCCCTCTCTCTGTCCCTTTTCCTATCCCCCTCCCACTCTGTTTTTGTATATTTTGTGTGCTGGACAAAATACAAAGAGGATATTGTCCAATACTGGTGGAGCAGCTCTGCCAATTGTCAAAATAATAATTTTAAAAGCCAGCAAATATTTTCTTGTCTCCGAGTTGCTGTTTGTGACTGTTTGACTGTGTCCAACAGTTTTGTGTGTATGTGTGTGTGGGTTGTGCGTTTGTGTGTTTTGTGGTAACCGCCATCAAAGTGATCTAAATCGTTTCCAATCGACATTATTTTCCATGCGTCCCGCAACAACTGCACTACATCATTGTGCTGTACTCACTGCCAGCTCTGCGTGTCAGTATACCTTGTACTTCATTCGTAGTAGGGTATTTCGGGCAGATAATAAGAGGTCAATAAATTAGATACATTGTTAATTTTGCTAATTCGCGAGTAATCACTGCATTTTATCCGTCAGCTAAAATATTTTTTTATCTCTTAAAAGAATTGCAAAGGTAAAAATTTGAAAGCGATTAGGAAGAAATTATTCATTTGAACATTTGTATTGTAACAAGCAGCTCTGCATGATTTAAGCGGACTTTTACAGGATATTTTATAGTCTGCCCCTGTTCACAAGTGAATTAGGAGCACATATTTATGTTTGCAATACTTTTGGAACGACCAAATTATGTGCATTTGAATAACTTCATGGCTCGGAGAGTTGAGAACTTTTATAGTTGACTATAACAATTTTCTCGCTTTCCTTCTCTGTCTGGAGGGAAATTGTAGGCAAAGGTAAGCTCCCCAGCCACTTTCGAATGTGTCTCTTAATAGAAGCCATTGTCGATGGTTTAAGCCTTTGTTGGAGTGTTGGAGTGTAGAACAAGAAATGTTGAATGGAAAGCTGCACAAAATACCATTCAAGTATGGGGCAAGTTTGTTTAAAAAGCAAACACATGCAATAACGTATGTATGCATAAATACATGGACTTTTAAATGAAATCCAAACACAACAACAAAAAGCAATTCGGAGCAAGCGTGTTTGTAAGGATGCTTTTGCACATGAAAAGGACACTCGATGCATGCAAATGCATGCACTACTTGGCCATCTGCATATGTGTCTTGCTTCATAGTAGTAGCTTCTCAGTGTCCTGGAGCCACAAGACATTTAAACATTTAAGTATGCTGCGAATCTAGGCAATGCGATGCAATGCGATGTGATACGATACGATACGATCCGATGTGACTTGCAGCATATGAAAAAGCACAATTGAAATGCTTTGTGATTTTAGTCATGCACCCGCACACACCCGTCTAAATAATTTCATTTTGCATAACCACCAAGACCCTGGAGGAGCAATTTAAAAATGGGCGGGAGAATTTTCTGAGAATGCAGCATGGAAGCAAATAAAAGATGTGCAACATGCATAATAATCAGCAATATCATCTCTACAGCAGAGACGACGTGAGTTTCTCATATGGGGTAGTATGAGTATTCGTCCAAACCCTTAATAGGCCAGTTCACTCAGTTATGGACCACTTTCGACTGCTATGCAAATTAACACGGATATGTCGTGGCTCCACACAGAAAAGCATTAGAGCACATGATCAAAGTGGAGCCAAGCAACTGGCAGCATATTTGAACAGAACAACAGCTCAGCTTAGAAACAAGTTAGAAAACCTTCTGGATGAGACTGCTCGAATAGAAAATACCCTGGATAGTCTTAAGTGTTAAGTGTTAAGTGGGTTTAGGCACCTCTCTATTATTTCTTATGCAAAAGGAACTGTTTTCTGATTATAAAACATCTGTTAATTAATATTGGAGTTTTAGAAGAATTGCTTACATACATATTTGTGTAAAAAGTTTCTGATTGATAAATTATAAAAAACACAGGATCGATTGCTTTGACAGTCAGCTTTATAGTTGTAATCATCAATAATTTTTGGCACTAGAAATAGCTTTTAATCGACATATTTTATGCCTGGAATTTGGCAGCAAACACTTAATGAAAAAAGTAATAATCAACTTAAAAATCACCTTAAATCTTGGTAAATTTAATAATACTCATAACACTTTTTCATAAAAGCAGGGTGTTTTAAATTGGTTTCCTATAAAATATTTTAATATACAGGCGATGAGGAGCTGGCAGAGAGCAAAAGACTAATAACAACTTAATTGTGTTGGGTGAGCATATTGCGGATATATATAAAATAAATGGAAATTACAGAGAGCACTCATGCAAAGCACCTAAATTCTTTTCTTCTAAACATGTTTATTACGAGAGTGTTTGATTTATCTGAGGAAGAAGTGCAAATAATTTAAACCTCTGTTTTGAAATTGGAGCACATTTTTAGTACTTGGGGATTCAGCTTGCCATAATGGCATTTCACTGTAGCGCGGCCCCCAATCTAATTGAACAAATGTATATGTGATGTATGTGTGTGTGTATGTGTGTGTGTGAAAGTGTGTGTATATGTGGGTATATGCATGTTTGGATTTTTGTTTGTGTAACTGCCAGAGGCTTAGGCACAAGTCGCTCACGCATTTTCGATTAAAACTTTGGCCAGCCACATGTCCTAATCAAAGCGAAAAGAAGCACTGTCCAGAGGGCAAAGGTTAGAGGGCAGCAACGCGCAGCATTATTGGTTTGCCTAAGCCAAGAGGCGTAAATTACTTTTGGCAGGCACAGTGTCAGGACACACATGTGCGTGGCCTGCCAGCCAAAACAACAGCACTTAATTGAACCACACGACGCGCCACGCATATGAAATGACTTTCATTTATGTCTGTGTGTGTGTGTGTGTGTGTGTAAAGTTCAGTTAGGTTGTTTATAAACTGCAAGCAAACAACCGTCTGCAGACTGAAATAAATGAACATCATCGATATGTCGACAGGCACTCTATCGTTGATATGTAGCACATGATTACCTTGTTATCCTTTTGCCAGGAGCACGAGCCGCGCTTATCGATTACTTTGCATGTGAGCAACGCATCCTCGCGTGGATTCACCTCCGTGTATTTAGGCTGCTCCGAGAAACGTTGAAAGCACTCGATGCCTGCAAGACAAAAAATAAAAGACACCAGATGAGAAACTGAGAAATGCGCAAAAATGTGCCCGAATGAATCGGGTTGTTTATTGTACTATAATTTCAACGCTACATATTCCCTCTGCCTCCACATCAACAACACTAAGACTTATCTGCAATTGTTGATACGACAACGCGCTGACGTTGTTGCATAATATCATAAATAAGCAGAGCTACCCCCTCCCTCCCCATTCACTACAGCAGGCGCCACTTTGTCAGAGGCCCACTCGTTGCGCATGTAAGTATGCTATATTTTTTAATATCGCATCTCGCGTTGCGACCTGCATTTGTCACGCACGCGAGCAATTATCAACGGCTCTCGCCACGACACTGCGCACTGCGGCAACCATTTGCTTATCTATGCACCTGCCACGCCCCAAATGGGCGCTTTATTATCATTCGCTTTTGCGTTTGTTTTTACACCAGTAGTGTTACACTTGCCGAGAGGTCTCTCCATTTACTTATGTCAATTATCGCACACTGCAAACGACTCGGCTGACTTTATCAGCCACATGCTTTTATTTTACCTAAAGGACTCGTTTATTTAATAATTTTGCTCTAAATAGCAGTTTTTTGCGGGAAGTGGATTATACATTTCTACATTTGTATTGTAATTATTTATTTTATGTTATAACTTCAATTTAATACTCATAGGTAAAAAGAAGTATTTTTATTTAAAACCAATTCAGTTGCTATTTATATTAAATATCCTCTTGTTTTTAATTTATTTGAAAATAAATTATATAAACTAATTATAAAAATGAAAGCCGTATCAAGTGGAGAACATAATAAATGGAAACTAATTTGCTTTACAGTTCTTCCTTCCCTGTAAGCACTTAATCATTCACATGTTTGATATTATTTGCTTGATTTTTGTACAAAACATTCTCACAAAATTCTGGCCAAGATCAGCTGTCCAAAAGCATCACTTTTTGTAAAAATGTCTGGTAGTGTATTCAAATGTTCGGCAATGTGAAGCTGCACACTTGGCATCTCCACTTGGCGCAAGCGGAGAATTTATGTTAATTGCTGGCGTGTTGAATATTTTCTTCGCTCTTGCACTCAATTACACCAATTACAGGTGGAAATTACACGCTCTGCTTGCGCACGATAAAAGCAGTTCCGGCTTCTGCTACTGCTACCGCTGCTGCTGCTGCTGCTGTTGCTGCCACGTGAGCTTGAACCAGTTCTTAATGAGTCGAAAACTCGGATAAGAAGAGAGCTGCCTGAGAAACGGGGCCGGCTTTCAAAATGAGAAAAGGGGCCACGACTGAAGCTTGATGTAAATCCTTATTCGGCTTTGCTTCGCCAGTTGGCTTCGCCGCGCAACTGTCATAAGTTAATCAAGGCTTCTTTTTTTGAGATTTTAATGACCATTTACATAACAAGCAACCACAAGAACACCGCTGTAAACCACAGCACCACAATGCGTTCATACTATGTGTGTGTCAGTTTACTGGTTTGTTTTATGCGCTCGCATTTCCTTGGCCAACGAACCTGGCTTGCCAACTTCCGCTTATATATGGACGCCAATAAACAAGCGTAAGCAAACATTCTCATGCCTTGCATGTGTGCAAGTATGTGTGTATGATTGTGTGTATGATTGTGTGTGTGGTTGTATGTGTGTGGTTGTGTGTGTGTGGTTGTGTGTGTGTGATTGCGTGCGTGTGAATGAGTACGTGTGTGCTGCTGTAAGCCGGCTTCGTTTCGTGTGCTGACAACACGTGACCGCCGTTAGCTGCTGAGTTCCCGTCATTTTTGAAATGGTTACACACTTACACGCACACACACACTCGCACACTCGAACACACACACACACAGATAAACGTATAAATATATGTGTGTGCATGGACTCACGCAATGATTTATTACGCGTGATTGGCGTGATTGCCACTTTGTTGCTTTATTTCATCTTCCCGCTGTTGTACCTTGTTTTTGTAACCATCAATGTTGCTGTCACCCCAAAGTATCCCCGGCCCCAAAATAACCCCTACATTCAACGCCCTGTTGATTTTGTAGCGCCTGACATTTGCCGTGTTTGCATTTTATCGCATTTTGTACATAAATTGGCTTTGTATTTCAATTACGGCCATTGCCTCCACCTCGCACCACATCGCACCACCATCGCCACATTGACCATTAAGCATTGTTTCAGATTATTTTGTGTTTCGATTTGCTTTCATTTCACTCACACAGTGGTCGTTTAGGAATTATGACGTCTTTGTTCCACATCTGATTCTATACAGATAAGAGCTCGACCATCTGGAAGCTATATATTTTCTATGCGTCAAATGTTTCGCTATTAAAAACAATCTTCTATAAATACATATAAAAATAAATATATTCCATTCAATACCACAAGTAATTATTGAGGGCATTGGCGGATTTTGCAATTGAGCCAACATTGTTGTTGCCATGTCACCAAGGCATTTGCCAATTGACTAATGCTATCAAAAAGTAGCAAGTTGTTGCTGCAACAATATTTATTATTGCTGGCGCAGTTGTAGCTTCAAGTTTCAGTTGGAGTCGTTTAAGGGGACCTGGTCCGTACTTAATTGAAAGACATTGTTGTGCAAAGATCTGTGTAGTAAATGTAAAAGCCGAACGCAAATAAATAATAATATTTAAATAAACAACGGCAACAACATAGAAAACCCAAGTGCCTATTTTCGAAATATAAATAAAAATATTAAAAACAAATAGGTTCGCAGCGCAAGGCAAACATAAATTATACATTGGAGCAAAGTAAAGCGCCAGCTTAAAAAAAAAAACAGAAACAAAAAAATGCAAACAATGAAAAAAATGGACAGTGGAGAGATGGGAATGTACAGATGAAGGGGGAGTGGCACGAAGTGCGAATGGGCTTCGTTACAGTTTCAAGCCCAAAACAGGAAACTCGCGATGCGATTGCAGTTTTAGCTGCCTGCTGTAGACGAGGTTTCAAGTGCGTGCCGCTGAGTGGTGCTTACAGCTTTTTGCTGTTGCTATTGTTGCAACTGGATGTTGCCTGCCTGCTGCTGTGTGCTACACTCGAGTGGTGTTTGTGCTCCCTCGTTTCTGGTGCTACGTTCGACGTTCCACGTTTTTGAGTGTGCGACGTGCCTGCGCACAGCCAACAAGGATAACAATTACTCTAGCAGCATGTCCGTCATTTCCCGCAGTGCCCCTCCCCCACCCACAGCGTATACGCGCTTTTCATTTTTCGCTTCGTTTTATTTACTTTCAATTGTTTAGAGCTTAAATGCTTTTAAACTGGGCTCGCATTAAATACATTTTTGCTGCTACTTTCGCTGCTGTTGCTCCTTCAACATGTCAGCAACAGATTCGTCTGCAACAGCAGCTGCTTGCTTTCAATGATGCATTGCAGCATAATAATTTCACGTAGATGTCCGCGGCATGCTACAAGCAGAAGCAGCAGCAGCAGCAACAAAAACAGCAGTCACAATACGGTCGCAAGTGCTGAAAGCGGGTCATCTGCGAGCCTCTTAGCTGCAGCTGGTCAGTTTTGGCCATGGCAGTATGGGGCAATAAACCAGCTGCCAAAGTGTTTGTCGAACCACGTTACTCATATGCCACGTGTCCTTTAGGTCAGCAACCAGCTGTGGTCGCTCACTCTCCTCGGTCTTTCTTTGCCACTGCTTGTGGCAAAAGACAATTTAAGGCAACTCCCAATGCGAATTCACACATTAGACTAGAGTTGAGCGCACGTCACATTTTATTTCGTGACACGATTTAAAATTCAGATATTTAGTCAAACAATATAGAGACCACTTTGTTTTAGTACTAATGAAAAGCAAGCCAAATTTCTCTTTGATTTTTGAACTTATCCGAATAATATATATATAAATATATATATATATTTTTTTTATTTTCCTTTTTAAACAATGTAATATAATATTAAAATAAATTAAAATGCATAGCAATAAGAAGAGCGTATATTGGGAGTGTTTGCAGTGTTTGACAGGTGCTCGTGTCGTTTGCGAAGGAAAACAAAAGGCGTTCGTCTCCACATCAGAATTCCCTACCTTTGCGCCTTTGGAGACATCCCTGCTCCTTGGCTTGTCGGCAATCAATGAAAGCAATTTGTGAATCTCTTGTGCAATTCTCTAAAATACAAACGAGCTAAATCCGCAGGCACAACCCAATACACACACATACACACAAGCGCATACATGAGTTTCAAGATGTATTGGCATCTGGGAAAATATGACAAAAATATACAACAAAAAATCTATGCAGATCAAATATGGACGATGATTTGAAAATTTGTAAAATTCATCTCATAGTAGAGAAGTAGAACAGCAGCAGCAGCAACAGCAGCAGCCACAACATAATTTACCCAAATCCGCTCCACACACACCCACCCACCCATACAAAGCCCACACACGGTGAGTAGGTGCTAAGCAAACATGCAAGCCATGGGGATTATAACGGGGGAATACTCGTTTGTTGCTACACAAAAAAGGCGAACCAGACACACCCAAGAGCAACAAAAGAAACAGGAGCAACAACATCGCATCGGGAACATCAGTAAAGCAATCGCGCAAAATGTTAACGTCTCAGGTCCCAACACAACTGGGTGTGTGTACGTGTGTGTATGTGTGGGGGGGGGGGGGGTGTGAGTGCGCGTGTGTTAAGCTTAAATGGTATCCTTGTGTTATCCTTGTGGCGATGTGTCGCTGCCTGGAAGCCAGATATACGGCCCACTACTTAAGCATAATGATATATTTAGCTTGCCAAGTGATTGTTATTTGATATTCAACAGATTTATGCGCTTTGCTCCTGCATCCACAAATCCGGGGCACTTCATTTTCCTTTATGTATGGGCTGCTGTTGTTGTTATTCATATTTTATAAGCCATACTCCTCCATACTACTTCACACGCGCATTAAGCTGTTTGCCCCACGATCGCATCGGAGTGTTTGTGTCAATAGTGCGTATACGCAATGTGTCGCTGGAAGATTTATTTTTTTAAGTTTCCAAACGAATGCGTCCCGTTGCGTAACTTGAGACATCCCAGCACAGGCAGCTGTCGATATGATTGCCTCAGATTTGTATCTGCTGTTCGCCCTCCAGTCTGTTGTTGAGCTATTTTTAATTTCCTATGGGGCGATTTCCACCAGGAACATATCCCAAACTGATATTAATTACAAAAACTAATACTTTACAATATTTTAAAAAATCATTGGGAGAATATTTAAAAACTGTAATTGTCAAATGAAATTTCCAATTTGTGAAAATTTCTGTTAAATATTTTCACAACCAATTAAAAATATTAAACTTTCGAATAGAAGAATTTAGTCTGCTAGCGACCATTGTATACCCTCCAGAAAGACACAGTTTTATAGTCAGCATACAGTCTGCATCTCTTAAAATGAGAACTCGATAGATGTTCATATGTAAAATACTTTTCAATACTATCCCTCTATTTATACTCTATTAGAGTATCAAGCATTCGTTGTTCACTTTCTTGTTTAATATTTACCATATTTTCATAGCTCATTGAGAAACGCATGAAATGGTTTGTAACCCTCTTCCTCAGAGTTGCCATTGTTTTTACTGTTGTTGCTGTTATTGTTTGGCACTTGAAATTTATGCATTTATTTTGTAGCTGCGAACACGGCTCGTTGATTTATTGTATTGTGCCCTCGTATTGTAATAATTCTGCCTGAGTGTCACTCTTCAAACAGCTTCGCGTGTGCGTATGTGTATGTGTGTGTGTGTGTGTGTGTGTGTGTTGTATTCATATGCCTGTCAAATGGCCACTTTGGATTAATGCCGAGGCTCTGGCTTATATGTTATTTTCATTTATTATATAACACCTCCTCAGCCATGACCAAAAGCTGTATATGTATTTATATATGTACATATTTATGCATCGATTAGCTGGCCTAGTCACATATAGTGCAATTGAGAAATTAAAACTCGATAGCGACAGGCAGGCAGGCAGGCTGGTAGTGTCCCACAAATATGAAATATGGGTGTGCTGTGAAAATCCGACACCAAATGAAATTGGATGGCGACAGGTTGCGATGTGGCGCTAAAGCCAGTGTCAAAGGCACGCAAAGCACCATGCAAATAGCTAAAAACACACACACAAGTGGCACACACTCACACACACACACACACAGGCACATTTACATGCCGTGTCGACATTAATATGCAAAGGGGTTTCGCCAGTGTCACGGACCGGTTCACCTGGCGTATGCGTAACAATTAAAAACGCCAACAGCACGAAGCATAGCTAATATTCCGAGCAGAAGGGCGGATTGGGGTCGCTTGTTGGGTAGATAAGCGTAATAACAATTAATTAAAATATTTATCTCAGATCTGCCTGGATTAGGTGGCATCTGATGCAACAATTGCCTCTAGTCCAGATGCAAGATAAGCGTTTGGGTAAAGAACAGATTTCTGTTGTAAAAAAATAAACCAATCAAAATAAGGGAAACTAAAATGATATCTGTAATAACATTGCTGAGATATTAAAAAATTCCATATTATATTCTCAACGATTGTGGCTATGAAATGTTTAGAAGAGTTTAGTATATTACCGTACAGTTTATAATTGTAGAGTACCGTGTGACACACATTTTTATACTATGATACCGAAGATATAATAGTATATTAGGTTTGTGCAATGTTCGTCATGCTGTCTGTCCTTCTGTCCGTCCGTCCGTTTGTATTAAAGCTCGTTTCTTCGACACCCTTAGAGATAACTTGAAACATATACTTGAAAGTACATTCAAAAGTTAATGAGTCAGGACTATAATTTTGACTTATGTTCAGACCAAAAATTACGTTTACAACTTTAAATGTACGATTGATCCAAACTATGATTAAAACGCCCTTGCTTTTTAAAATGCATTGAGTTTTGACGAAGTTATGGCATTTTGAAGGTTCGACCTATGCCCATATGCTGACTTCGGCCTTAGGAAACTTAAATGCGCAAGAGCTACAGTTACCAAACTTGAAATTTAGGAACATTCTCTTTAATGTTTTTTAACCACGCCCACTCCCGTCCCCAAAATCTCGAAAATGTCATATCTTCCGTAATTTAAGAGCTACAGATGCAAAACTTCGAAGAAGGGTTGCTATCTTATATCTACCTCAATCTGAACGGCAAAATTAGACAGTATTTCTTGGCTGCACATAAATTACGATATCATAGTATTTCGCTGTCGGTTACTTCCGACTGCAACATTCTCTCTTGTTTTTTTTGCTTTCTTGTTAAAGAAATTCTACATATTTGATATTAAATCTCATATGTTTTCTTTAAATTTACACTGTCATATATTGCGTCACTTATGCTATTTTCCATCATTAAAATTGAGCCTTCATGTGTGTCAAATATCTTGTGCCGAGTTTGGGTTTGGCTGGTTGCAGACTTCGCATCACGCTTCGTTGAAATAATGGGATATTCTATTCACAATTATATTCATTCATCCAAAGATAAACATTGTTATTATTGCCTGACCTACTTCTCTCTCTCTCTCTCTTACTATCTCTCTCTTCCTTTCAGAGTGTGTGTATTTACTTAACGAGCAGACTAACAACTTTCTTGCTTATTAATTAAACTGATTAAATTGCACTTTGTTATATGCTTGAAATAATAATGATACAAGCAGACAGATCGGAGGGAGCGGTTTTTAGCTTGTTGGCAACACTTTGCTTCAATTAATGCACTTATCTAAAGTTATGATGGTGATAATCATAATAATACCCAGTACTCAAGGCCAATATTTCGCATAACACAAATTGAATGCTGTCATTAGCTGAATGCCAAGAGGCCAAAGTGTTCTGGACTTTTGCTCCTTCTTCTGCTTTGCATTTGACTTAACATTTTGATTGATGCGCTCTGTGTGAGTGTGTGTGTGTGTATTAAATTTGACAGCCCAATAGCTTGTCAAGCTGCTCAAAAGGTTATGTAATCCAAGTATGTTGTAATAATGAATGATGTCAATGTGAAGCTAATCAGAGTTTTTGTTTGGCTTCTTGTAATTGCACAGACAGATAAGACAGATATTTCGTCTGTGTCCTTTTGTGTCCTTTCGCTGAAAATAAAATTACAGCTTACACTTGTTACACACACTGACAAATACACACACACACGAATACCTTTACATCCCCTAGACATGAACGTCTTCTTTAGCTATTCACCACTTGAGCACGTTAGCCGCTGTCTCGCCAGGCTCCCCTCCCCACTCTTCAAACCCCATCAACCATCCATCCCCCAGTGCAACCCTTCGCCCCTTGGGAAGAGGGCGTTGCTCACTTTTCGTTGAGCGCGTCTTTTGCAGGCACTTAATGTGTCGCTTATGCTCTTGCATCTGTATTGTTGTACGAGCTGCCTAAAAACAATGCAGATGCAGGCGTCGCACATGCAACAACAAGCACAACAGCAACAACAAAAGCAATAACTACGAACAGGACAGGAGAGACAAGCAAATTTCAGCACGGAAGCGGAAGTCATTGTTGTCGCACAATGGCGAACGCGTCGCAATTATAATAATTTTGATTGCATGCACCCCCTTCTGTGAGCCCAACTCGTGCCACAATCACTAGCATGGCTGCTGGCAGCCGACTTGTTATTGTTGGCGGTGGTTGCATGAATTATGCAGCTTCCTTGCACACAGACCAGCCCAGGAGCATGGCTGACGGTACAGTACGATTACTAAGCTGGACGCATACGGATTCTCTCCTTATTTTTCGTGTATAAAAATCAGAATTTACCACGTCAACATGTCGACATGACATAAAACCACGCATATTGAAATGAAATTCAGAATAAACAAATTAAATACCATGTGATTGATGCTTAAACTAAAATTATTTTAAAACCCAAAGGATAATGAATCATTGTAACATTTGTATCCGAATTGAATAGATTAAATTAAAAGTTATCTATTTTCTAAATAGTGATATGTTAATCCTTGGATTACAAAATACAAGTGAAAAATGTTTGGCAAAATGTCATATTATTAAAATTGAATATGCGGTTCGTGTTGAAAATATGTGGCACGCAGCCATCTCTAAGCTGCAAGAATATAGCCAGACACACGTGCAACTTGCCGGAGGGTGGCTTTTTTATGTATTTTTTTGGATGATTTTTATTTTAATTACGAACACTCGACGCCTTTTACTTGCCGCAGCCACAGAGCACGGGCGCCACAGCAGAGCATTGCGTAGATGTGTAGGATGAGGCAGATACAGAGAGGGTGTGGGGGGATAGCTATTTGGCAGTGTAGGGCCAATCTGAACTAATTAGGTAGAACAAAAATGGGCAATACCTAGTGGTCATTAGATACTTGAGTAGCCTCCGTGCAAAAGGCTGCACATTCTTAGAACTCATTTGGCCAGACTATGGCAGACTGCAGACGGGCGTTGGCCGTCTTTGCCAGACATTGTCTATGAAAATAATTTTCTTAAAAGCTGGCTAAGCGTGCGCTTTGATTTGACTAAGTAAACTGTAAAACTTACAAAGCCACAAATGGAAAGGCTACAACACTGCTGTGAGTCCTTGCTCGAGTGTGTGGGTGTGTCTTTGTATGTCTGTATGTATGTGTGTGTATCATGGCTATCATTTGGTTTTAATTTGACTCGGGGGCGTAATTAAAGAAAAATGCTAAAGCACTTTGATTGCCAGGCAAAAGACCAGCAGCAAGGAAAAAAAAAAATGTAAATCACAGCAAAGTAAACTCAAAGCCAAAAGAATAGAAAATACCTCTCATAGAAGAGCCTAAGAGAGAGAGAGAGAGAGAAAAAGAGAGAGAGAGAAATGCAAGAGAGTGAGAAAAGCTGGTTGGATAGATATTTAGTACAGTGGTCAGTCTAAAATCAAAATACTTTCTAAATTCATTTAATTTTGTTAGTCTTAAACAAATATTAGTTGTGAACTTCTTGTATTTAATTAAGCAATTTAGCGAAACTTTTTTTATTTCTCTAGAAATATTTTATAATATTCATTCTCCACATATTGTTTAAAAATAAATCCTAAGAAACAAATGATGTTTTATTTTATTTCAAATTGTAATTTAAGAAGGTTAAAATATTCTAGCAACTACTATAATACAATGATTGTCTTAGGGTACAAACAGGAAGCAGGGATTCAGTCAATACCTTAAGGGACTATGCAACTAAATTCCATTAAACCTGAAGCTGCAGGGCCTGCAATGAAGATTGGGTGAGTCACCCTGCTGCTGTCTGTTTGGCAGGCGCTGAAAGGCACTGGACTAACACATAAATTTGCCTCTGCTTCAGTTGCATAACACATCCTGTGACACACACACACACACACACACACACACACATGAAAACACCCACGGACACCGACACCAGTCAACTTTTACTGCTGACTCGGCTCCAGAGATGTGCAAAAAAAAATAAAATAAAAATATAGAAAAAAGCTAGAAAAAAAGTGCCAAAACGCTTGGAAGTTTGAAGGAGCAGACGGAGTATGCAAAGTCAGCAGCAGCGGACATTGACATGCGAGCACATGTGTGTGGGTGTGTGTATGTGTGTGTGTACGTGTGTGTATGTGTGTGGGTGTGTGTGATTCAATTTGCAGTTTTGACATTTCAGCATGTGAATTCAGCAAACACACTCACACACACACACACAGTCAAAAATCTAACCCACACACACACACAGAGAGCGTCAAAGTCAAATTGCCATATTTCATCTATGACTTTTATGACTTTAGTTCTTTTATTTTCCAAGAGCTGCTTTTTTGTTCTGCTCCTTGCGTTGGTGCAACACGAATTTATATGTATGCTTGCAGAATTTTGTGATCTCTCTTATACATTTAATTTACACGTATCGCCTTTTGACTGCTTTGGCGCTCGAAAGGTGTGTTGACTCTGGAGCTGAGTGCAAGTCTCGGCACGTTATCCAACACTGGTTTCAATGTCGTCCACGCACTGTGTGAAATACTTTTGAGCCATTTGACATTGGGCGCTGCTCGCGTAGAACTGCTTGGGGCATTTTTGCATCGCATGGATGCGTACACAGATGGTCACGTGCAGCGAGAAGGGTTTGCATGGGTCCTGGATCCATTCAATTTCCGGTAGATGCAGCGCAAAGTGCGTTCCATGCAGATTGACTGCAATCAAGAAGGTGAAGCATTTGTTTTTTACCTCTCAAATCAGAATCGAGCTCACCCACCAAAGGTTTCGCACTTGGTATAGGCCTTGACCATAAATGGCACACTTGTGGCCAGCGGCTGTGGCAGAGTACGCTCCATATTCGTCCTCACCCGGCCAATATCCAGGCGATAGGGCGGATCCACGTCTATATACCCAGAGCCAACATAGTTGCACTCCTCCACGCACTGCGCACAATTCAAAGTAGTTTTTTAGTTGCCTTTGGCAGGTTATGCTGCCACACACAGCTTACCATGTTGATAGTATACTGCTCGGCGAAGGAAAAGCGTCGCTTTTGTGGCAACTTGAGCTCAGCGCGACAATCGTCGATGCCCTTATCGAGACTGGGACGCATCAGCTGGCAGCAAGTGGCGGAAAGACGCTGCCGAGAATTTGCTTGTTTTTGAAAATTGTTATTTTTTAAAGGTGTGCGTGTGTGTTTGCCACTTACTGTCGCATTCACACGCATATCCTTGCAACTCAGCTCGCCTTTAATACAGAAAAACAGCAACAGCTGAAATATTTCGAGTTAAAAGCAAGGAATCAGCTTAAGCTAACACTTTGTTGAGCAGCTTAGACTGGAACTTAGCTGTAACAAACTTTTTTTTTCCAATATAAAGGCATAAATTGGCAACTTACAATTGTTAGGAGCGCTATTTGAAGTGATTGCTGCATTGTCAGACTGAAACATTGACTGTCAACAAATTTGAATTTCACCAACGTTTAATTGAATGATTCCGGATGTGGCGATCATTTCATGGACGTCGCACGCACTTTGCATTACTTTTGCCAATTAAAATAAATGAAATCATCAAAGTGGCCAATTAGTATGCGTACCATTTTCATTTGACTGCCCAGCAGACAGATAGACAGGCAGACAGACAGACAGCTCTAACAGTTCT
Source organism: Drosophila kambysellisi (assembly GCA_035042185.1). Classification (NCBI taxonomy): domain Eukaryota; kingdom Metazoa; phylum Arthropoda; class Insecta; order Diptera; family Drosophilidae; genus Drosophila; species Drosophila kambysellisi. Next base: position 2,129,859 of record JAWNLS010000855.1, read on the forward strand.
GGTTGGCTTTTGGCAACATTTTAATTGGCAGTCAGCTCGACATGAAATAAATTGAGCTATTCACAATGGACACCTACAAATTTATGTGCGCTTCAATCAAACAAACACTATCGGGCCAGTTAGGTCATATAGGTACAATATCAATAAACAAGACCAGCAGCAGCAGCAGGACATCGATGACGCCGTCGCTGCTGGTCATGATTAATATTGTTGGCACGCAAACATCACGTATACGCAACGATAGCCCACAAAGAGCACAAGGTCAGAGTCAGCCTTTTGAGGCAGCAGGCAAGTGGCGGTGTTCGGGCCAAGTTAATAAATTGTTTGGCGTTGTTAACTAAATTTTGATTACCAGCAGGAGGCGACCCCAAAGGTTCAAGAGGAGGGTGAAGGGCTTAACTTTAGCACAGCGAACACTTTTTCTTGATTTATTGATATGCTAATTGAGTGTTTGCACGTTGCCCTTTTTAAATACCCACGTTGACTTTGGCCCAGAGAATGTTACTGTGCCTGTGTATTTATTTGTGTAGGTGTGTATGTGTGTGACCGTTCGAAATTATGAGGCATGGCACGCAATTTGCATGGCAAGTGTTGCTCAAATTAATTGTAAATGGTTGTAATTTGCTGTGGCCCGCTGCCACGGCCATTTCCAATGTTCGCATTTCGCGTTTACAGTTTAATTGCAGCTTACACGATCCCAATTCTCGACTTGCCTCCTTTATGTGGCAGCCTTAATTAATTTATGGCCATGTCTGCCTCCGGTGGGGGCCGTCCCCCACCCCTTCCCCAATTCCGATGCTAAATGCGCCGTCATTTCTGGACTTTGAGCGTGTTTAACGTGACGTATGAGTGATTTATGTTGATGGAGTGCACACGTAAAGCGATGGCCCTTTCAAACAGTTTAACTGTCAAACGTCAATCGACACATTACGTCGAAATACTTGCTCAAATTACATTTCTGCGGTTGCATGATATCATCATTCACAGATGTTCCGTGATCCTATTGATTCAAGTCTTTCAATGTGCTTCTGTATTCAAGGATAATTAATCAAATTATTTTTAAAAATATTTTATGGACCAGGCGAACTAATAGAGCTAAATAAATCGATGCGTTGGTCTTAATTGTGTGTAATAAAATACAAATAAAACATTTATTTTTTTTTAATTTTCAGATATTTTAAATTTTTATTATGCTTACAACAGTTGGCACAACAGTTCTGCAACTCTCTCTCCCTCTGTCTGTCTTGTAAAAATAAACAAAACATCTACTCAGATTTTGTTTTTGCTTGCCAAGTAAAAATATCCCAATGGCGTTTATTTATGCACTAACAACTCAATGGAGTCCCTCTTCAATCCTCTCCAAATCTCGTTTACAAGTAAGACGCGCACAAGTGCTGGCAAAGCGGCTTAGACCCACTTCAATACCCTGCAGGCAGTAACCAACTGAGGCAAATAAATGAGTGAAGAGCATGTTATATACATACATATATATGTATATGTATATTATATAAAGATTTTTCTCTATACAGATATTGCGCTGATTACACTGAAACTCAGCAGAGATATTTGGGTATAAATATAACGCACATTTGATTGCTCTGCGTGAAGACAAACACAGCTTGAGACAAACACACAAAAACACAGACATCACACGAGGAGTTTGTTGTCCTGGTTGGTTGAGTTTTTGCCGTTATTTGTGTCCTTTTTGTTTTTTTTTTTTTTGTGCAGCTTAGGGATTTCGCTTGCATAATTACTTAAATACAAGTGGGAATTATATGACTTCAGTTGGATTTTTATGCTTCGTTGACTGGTTTATTGCTGGTGAAATCGGTTCTTTTCGTTGCTGCTTTGCTCGGCTCTTTTTTAATGAAATTATTTGTTATTACGTATAGTTTACTTCATCGTCTTCCCACGAGATTATGCATATCCGCAAGCCATCCATGCAGTGTCGTTGAGGCACGCAATTTAATTATATTTCCTTCTTCATGGCGAACATACACACACACAGCTTGTGTTCGTGTGTGTGTGCGTGTGTGAGTGTGTGTGTGTGTGCGTGTGTGGGTGTGTGTGTGTCTGCGTCTGGCTGCCGAAATTAGTAGGAAATTGTTAATGCGATAACAGACTTGGTTGTGTGGCTGTGAGTCTGGTTGTAAAGCTGTGCGCAGTTGCTATGCAGCCATTTGGGCTGAAGGCAGAATTAAACAAAAAAAACATTGGACAACAAAATTTGATTGCGCACTCCCAAAACTGATTTAAGTGCTCTGAAAGTCTGCCAAGTGAGCTTCGTTTTCGAAAAATGTTCCACACTCATGGCATATTCATTAAGCTTTAAAGGATGTACTGCTTGCTGCACACTAGCTGCTAGTAAAAGCTGCTTATTCTCTGCATTCGCACCTAAAGAGATCCATTCTCGACATGCCACATTAATTGTATTTCAGCCCAGCTGATGCGTTGCCGTCGACTTCTACAATTCCTGCTCCACTGCAGCACTGGGAGCTGAGCACTGAGCAACTGAGAAACTCATTGAAGACGCATTTGCGGTAAACGCTGAGGCGTTTTCTCCTTGTGTGTGTGTGTCTGTGAGTGTGTGAATGTGTGAGAGAAGACCAACTAAATTAAAGATGCATCTCATGCGGCTGCTGCTGCTGCTCAAGCTTGAGCAGCAAGCAGAGCTGTCGTCTTTTGCCGCACATAAATCAGTTTTTAATGCGTATAAATAAATTGAGCTGCTTGCCGCAGGTGGGCGGAACAGTGTACACTGTACAGTGGTTACTAACACCAAGTCCAACTGCCCAGCAGCGCATTCCAGTTAACGGTTTTGCTTGAACGCCACTTGGCAACTGCTGGCTTGAATGATTCAAGTATTTCTGTTGCCACTAAGTCAACGTTTAGGGGTGGCATTATGCTTAGAGTTGCCACCTACAAATTTTCAAACTGTTGGTAAAAGCTATTAAATAAAATGTATACAGAAAAAAAGATTGAAAAATGAAAAACAAAATAGCAGAGTGGATGGTTTGATAATTTTTCAAAAATGTTGACAGCGCTCAGACATAAATAAACATTCTTTGTTGAATGGTTGGTCAAACTACATTCAATTAAAAATAGAGTTTTGATAAATGTAAAGTTTCCCAATATCATCAAGTAATAAATCATCATTATAATTGAAAACAAATTAATAATTCAAAGTCGAAATGACGTCAGATTGTGCAAAACTTGATGCACTAAAAATTAAACATTACGCTCTTTGATAATTGCACAATAATAGTTTTCCAATATGATGGCAAATCTTATATATACACATTATAAAATGCATGGAAAACTTGGATTTGAGAACAATTGGTAATATTTCTAATGGCTTTGGTTATGTTTCGTAATGGGTTAACGACTTTAGCACAATCTTTGTCATGCCATAATCGTAAATATTAATTAAAACCCATATTGAAAGGTGTTGGGTCTGAACTATCGTTACCATCGATAGTCCTATCAATATTAACGCATCTCTAGTACACACAACAAACGACAACAACATCTCTGCTTAATCCGTTGCCTTCCTTCTGACAATTTATGTCATGCTGCTCAAGGCACACCAGCGGGATCCCTTCCATGTCCAGGGACACATGAGTGGCTTGGCAATGGGGCTGGGAGGGAAGGGAAAGTTGTCATGTGTTGCCCTGGTTGCCTAGATGAGCGAATGCGTGCGGGTTTCCTATATATTCCATGTATTTCAGCGCGGGCAACAAAAAGCAATATTCTTCTCGGATCGTCTTCAATTTAACCCACTCCCATATTAGGTTCCGCTTTCGTTTACATTGTATCTCGCTAATGTACATACTTGGCTGGTTTTAATCAAAGGATTTTCACATTAAATTTCACTAATTTACTTTGCTTATATTTAATTTCATTTATACTCGACTACACTGCTCCATTTTGTAGAAGGTCGTCAGGATGTTGCTGGAGGAATTTCATAGTCTAATTTTCGACACGAAATTAAATTTTAATTACACACACTTTGATAGCCAGCGTACGTGAAGGTTTTTGATCCTATTTTGTCAAGCCTTGCTTTTGATAATATATTCGTTAGCGTTATTAATTTTTATCTATTCACGCCCAACAAATTGTGCATGCAATGAATGGTCTTTTGGGGTCGCTGGAAAATTCAAGCGATGCAAATGAAAAGCGCAGCATACATTTTGGACGCCACATAAAATACATTTATTAAAGCCGCAGCAAAGTTTTACTTTCGCCAGCTGCCGGAAATTGTTGTGCCAGGCAGACATCCCCTAAACACACACACAAGCACACACTCACATATACTCATATACCCATATACTCACACACATACCCATATTCCAGTTTTTTACTTTCCTTGCGGTTGTGTTTTGGTCTGTTTCTCACTCCCAAACAGCCGCAATGATAAGCTTGACATAGCACACACACACACACACCCTCACAAACACATACACACACACACACACACATACAAAAACACACACACACACACACAGGAAATGCAGCAGCAATAACAACAATATAAAAGTTTTGGCATTTGTTTTGGTTGCATTTCATGATGTTTTGCTTTCGACCCTGACAAAATAATAAATAGGCAGCGCTTAGAAGAAAGACAGAGAGAGAAAGATATAAAGAGAGACAGACACAGAGAATACGCTCCAGAAACTTTAAAATTAAAATAACTTTTTGTGAAATGTGTACACTATTTTAAGCAGTTAATTCTTCAATAACTGACATTCGAGTATTTAAAATATTCGCCAGCTTGCAGCAAAACTGAGTTGCAATTAGAATAGATACATTCTTATAGAATAGATACATTCATAAATATGCATACCATTTATGCGATTCAGTCTAACAAATATATTCTTTCGTTTGATTATATTAGCAATTTACCTGCATCTAACAGCTCTTCTTTCCACATAGCTTTTAATTATCGTTTTATTGGAAAATTTCAAGATTTTTGTTTTAATTTACAATATGTGATTTGGGGCAACTGCCAATTTATCTACTCTGCATATTTGCCATTAGCAGAGGCAACACTTGACTATTTGATTAGCAACAGCAGATGTTGCAACATTGCAGCAAATCGATTCTTTAAATTGTTATTGTGGATATAGTCGAACAAATTTCAGCTTTTAATAAATCCCTTAAAGTTGCTTTTACAGCAAAAAGTACTTGTTTAGCATGTTATTTTTTTGTTCTTGTTAACATGTCATTTGATTTTCATGACAGTTGCGCATTTTCCATTTGAAACACAGCGGCTGTCACTCATAATTACAGCGGAACCTACCAAAACTGCGTCTGAAAGAGAGTTGCAAATTTGTTAATGTCAGCTGCACTTTATTACTTATAAAAAAATGTCACAAAATAAACAATGAGAATAAAAAAGTCAAGTGACCAACTTGGAGATACCCTCCTATAAGCTTCAGTGATATTTTGCGTATATACATATATACGAATTACTACTTAATTTGATATACAAACTGAAAGTATAACATATACATAGCATAACTTATATAATTTTGCGATTTCAATAGTAGTAGTTTAATAATTAATGGTTTTACGAGTAAAAAGCGTCTAAAAAACTTATGATTAAATTTGTTTTGTAAATTAAACAAAATTCAGCACACAATAGTCTTAAAAATTTAAACAGAATACATGTCCACTTTTATCCCTAGTTGGTAACGCCGAATATTACATACCCTTAAAGACCATAAATTTATATGTTTGTTTGGATTTCGAAATATTATAATATTTTTGTAAGCCTAAAGTAATTTTGAATTATATTATTCTATGTTTTTATCCGTAAACCATTTCAAGCAGTTTTTTAAAACTACTCTTTCTACCTATACTTTACCTATGCATTCTACCTAGCTATATGATATATTGGTTTGATATGTGATTAGTGATGGAATACAAATTATAGATAGTTGCATTCAGAAAGCTTAGAAAAAAGTGTATTGCTTGATCACGAAAATATATTAAATTTTTGGGGAATTCTTTAAAGTCACATGTTTTCACATGTGATAACAAAATTATAATACCCTATGAAAGGGTATACAAATTTATGCACATGTGGCAATATTATATGTAATATTTGTATCCGTATATTTTATACATATCACAAAAACCAAATTTAACAAAAAGTGTATTCAACTTTTTTATTAAAATTATTTTTACAATATTTTTGCGACTGCTAAATAATTTATAGACTATATGTGTCATTGCAATTTTATGTTTACAGAGTGTGTGTACAATATTTGTGTTAGTGTGTGTGTTTTTAGCCATCAACTTATATCAATTATCCGGTGGTTCGACATTTGTTACACATGCTGAAAAGCTGTTAAGCCGAATGACAACAACATTAAATTCGTCAATAATAACCAATGCGTGATTGAAATGCATTTTATTCACTAAACCAAATTGATATTGACAAGCTGGCTGCAAGTGAAATGTAATCAATATTCAAGTTGTATTTGATGCTGCCTCGGGGCACAAAATGTAAGCTTAAAATGAGGCAGCTGCAAATACGCAAAAGGTGTTGTCAATTTTGCTAAATAGATAACAAAGCAAATTGGAAAGTAACCGAATCTCTTCCTTGGATGCTGCAGGCATCGTTGTGCTTTAAATTGGTTGCAAGGTGAATACGTTTCGTCATGCAACTCAATCCAGCCTTAATCTCCTCAACTGAAGAAACACAAAGTGTGTTGGCCAGCAAAAAAAAAAAAAATAAAGAGCTAAAATATAAAATTTTACGAGTCGTTTACGCAAATAGTAACACTGTTGCCAATAAACACCAGCCGAGTGCTGTCCCTGCAAAGGTCGTAGAACCCCCTCCTCTCCCCAACCACTTTCAGTTTTTTCCCCAACTACACTACGTTTTTTTGTTTCACTCGCTTACAATTTTTATATTGTTGCAAACTGTTTTCGTTTCAATTCTCTTTTACTTATTTTATACTCACTGAAAAAAAAAAGTAGTTTGTGACCCTTTTAACAGCAACAACTCCTCATTTCCCGTCCCCATCCTGCCCAGAAGTTAACGTCATTGTTAGTCTGCTGGTCTGTCGCCTCTCCGAGAGAATTGGGTGGAGTTTCATGTTTTCGTGTTGTGCTCACCAAATTTTATGGAATTTTGTGCACATTTTATTGACAAGGTGCTCGCCAATTTAATATTGGGAAAATTAAAAACACAAAATAAAGCAAAAATGTGGATATCAAAATAATTAATTTAGTATACGACGATTATATTGAACCCAATATTATTTTTCTCCCTTGACCACACATGAAAAGTTACGCATACGAAGTGCTGTCGCCGTTGCTGATTCGTTTAATGGCAAAATCCAAATGAAGTTGTAAACTCCGAAACGGGACTCTGGGTGGCACGTATTAAATTTGTGTGCCACAACTTGCCTGTGATGAGTTATAGAAGTGGAGCACAGCAGGCAAAAATATGACTGACGACTATTTACGGCGAGGAGCAGCCAGGACGGCAAATAAAAAAAGGAAACAAGAGCAGCAAAATAGAAATTGGTAATAGCTCTTGTACCACCTAAGAGAGTGCGTGGCTGGCGAAGTGTGAGAGTGAAGTGGCATGAAGCAGAAGGAAATAGAATGCTATCAACATCCGTGTGGGTTTTGCACCTGGCGCAAATGTGCTCACATCAAAAGCAACCAGATGAACCAGAAGAGTCAAGCAGCTCCGGATTCGCCGAACATAAAATACACTGGTCGTTAGATGGCACATATAAAAATTTCATTAATTTGATTTGAGCCATATTTAGTTTAGTTTAAGATCGATTAAAATAGTGGTTAAATTTAAAGTTTTAATACTTAGCAATTTGATATATGTATATCGAAAAGTCGATATACACCATTTAAAGTTAAACAGTAAACAAGTAAGAGTAATGCAGAAATGGAAATTGACTTTACTCGTTATATTCCCAGTGCCTCAGAGCATCAATGTACTTGGCAACAAATTTGATTTATATTGCTGCACAAAGATCGACAAGTCATGGCAACAAATGTGAAACCTTTGATGGCTTTGCAGAGCTGCAACTGCGGATCATAAAAATATATATTTTATTATGTGTACTGCTGTTACTCGTCTTCTACACAGTCTATGGCGCCAGTACACTGATAAGGGCGCATTAGGTCTCGTAACTACAAAACTATAAATTGCCTCGTACCACATAAAAGGCAGCCCATAAACAGCACACACACGTCTATATTTTTGTGGCAGTACATTTTTTTTGAGTGTGGCTTCCACCTAGTTTCACCTCTTTCACGCCCTTTTTCTCTATCTCTGATTTGGCAGTCTGTTGAAAACTTGCCTTTTTCGTGGAAATCTAGCACAACAATTCTGTGTGTCGACTCATTTTCTTACTCGTTTCATTTGCACGCCTTTCATTTTGTTGTTGGTATTTGTGGTGCTCGTTTGATACAATTTTTATATGCATTTTTGTGTCACATTTAGTTGTTGTCGTTATTTTTATTATTTTCTATTATTTTTATTTTCGTGACATTTTTAGTGGACTGTCAGTGTCTTCAATGACTCCCTGCCTGTCTGTGCCCTGTGTGCGTGTGTGTTTCATATTGTCACATAGTTTTTATGTTTTATTTAGCAGTTCTGTTCAGTTCAGTTCAGCTGCCTGGCAAGTCCTTAACTGTGGCTCCTTCAAGCTGCCTTGCACTACTCATTTTATACTCGGTATTTGTGGCAGACCACCGACGACTTTATTCTTGACTACTTTGTGGTCAGGTCAGGGCACTGTTCCCATTCATATTTTATGAGTTTTTATTTGCCCGTCCGTCCATTGCCTGATTGTTAGCACACCGATATCAGAGTGCTTTACCCTGTGTGGTGGCTTCTTAATTACTTATCGCTCGGACAACCATTGTCAATTTTTAAATGTGCGCACTTTTGTTTCGCATTTGACACTTAACCGTTTTTTATTAGCCTCCAGCTCCTTGGGCCTCACCTACTCTACCGCCGCCTCCTTGGCTCACATTTATCATTACTCCTTGAGGCATTGAATTGCGTTTGTTGTTTGTTTGTTTTATGTGTCTGCTGCTGTGTTCCTGTTAGTTACGCTTTGTTGTCTCTTTCCCATTTATTGTCGTAAAAATATTTATGTCCCCGGGCGTTGAATGTTTTTTAACGGCAGTCGCTGCTCTCATGCGAGAACTCCTCTACATTTCTACTAATTAAATGTTAATTTCAATTGATGACCCTAATTTAGTTTTCAGCAATTGCACCCAGATAAGCTACAAAACATATAAATACGTAAACACACACACACACACACACATATATATATATATATATATATATATAAGTGCGCTAACATGTGTTTGTTAACCTGGTGGACAAAAGCAAGAAACTTTCTAAGAAGTCAAGAGACAGATGAATCGCTTTGGGTACTCAACTTGACTTGGCAACGTTGTACAGCACTAGAGAACATGATGTTGTGCTGTATTTAAAAGGATTATTTTCTCCTTTTTCCACTTGGGATACAGAAAATGCATTGCAAGCAGCCGTGTTGTGAGCGGAGATAAATTGCCCCTCAACGCAAGAAAACAATTGAATAGACAGACCGTAAGATGGAAACAGCACACATACACTTGAACATCTTGCTAGGTGTCAAGCACACACACAGACACACTCACACTCATGGGCGTAGACACAAGGGGATAGCTTATCTTAGTTTATCTATACTATATATTTATTTTGATTTAATAAAAAAATCGTTTCTTATATGCAGAATTTTCATATCATACAACGTACACTTTTAGTATTTTATCGATTGAGTACAAGAGCTAATCCCCTTTAGAAAACTAACCAGCTGCGCCACTGCACACACATCCACAGAGAAAACACTTGCTGCACATATGAGAGTCCTGTAGCCTTCAGCGAAAAACAATTGCAGTACGAACAAACTTTTATTGAAAAACATTTTAAATGTATTGCAGCAGCTTTCTGTTGCTATAATCACGACATCTTCCTGTAGCAATTGTTGCTGTTGTTCTGGTTGTTGCTGCTTTATTTTTGTTGCCGGTTTGCAATTGTTGTGACCAGATCCACACAGTGCCAAGCAGAAACTTGCAACATACATAAATACATACATGTATATGCAGGCGACATTATTCATCAGCTTAGCGCTCGCCCTTAGCCATCTCCTTCACTCTAAGTGGACAGGCATGCTGATTGTTGCAGCCACAAATTATATATATGTGATATATTTGAAACATCTTTATTTTATTTATTTGAAATGTGTTTGGAATATTTGTGCTGACCTTTCCACATTTATCACAGTTATTGCAAGCAGAATTTTAATGAAATTAATTTTTGCACATCTAGCACTTTGGCAGCTGCCAACTTTTGCGTTGACACTTCAGAGTTATTTATGCCCTTATTTATAAAGTATTATTTTATGCAATCAGCTGCTCAAGAGCTTAACTTGGCTTATGAGGTATGCTCTTGCATCAGCTAACAAATTGTAGGCTCAGTCAAACACTAATCAAGATGCAATAACACGCATTCAATGCTCTTGTGTTGACCACTTTTGTGTAACTACTCTGAGGATGTTTTTGCCCAAAATTTTGCAAACTTGACAGTTTTTTTTTGTTTATTTTTTTTTTTGTGGCATCTACTGTCTGTGCTGTGGCTCTGGCTAAAGTTTATAGTGTTGTGGATTTTAAGCTTCCTTGGTTTAACTGTGGTGGCAGTGCCAAGAATCAGGAAGAGCCAAACCAACTTTATTTCAGTTTTGTTTGCTCTTTGGTTTAAGCCGGGTAACACAGTTGTTGCTGCATTTATTGTTTTGATTTCACTAGTTCTTTTGTGGCACTCCACTTTGAATAAATCCAGCATAGGACAAATGGACGAAGTCCCAGCAATCACCAAATGGGAATTAGCCTGTCGAGCTGCTCCCGAGTAAAGCACTCCGTGTGTGCGGACACCTTTTCGCATTTGGCACTAGTGAGGTCCAGCTAAGCTAACCCAAATTACCTCAAAATTAACTAATGGAAACTGTTTCAGCACTAAATACCTAAATTACCATAAAATTAACTAATGAAAACTATTTCAGCACTAAATACTCTACTCCATAAAACAGACAAAAACTCCAAAAACATCAAAAATAAATGGGAACAAATATAATTTTTTAGTTTTAGAAAATTATTTTAATTGAAAGGATTTAAGCAACGATTATTGTTATTATTATTAAAAGAGATTTAAAAAACGGGATATTTTCGATTTACTGGACAAGGGTATAACTTCTAACTTACAAATTTCTTGCAGTTCATAAAAATTCCAAAAGGATTAAACTATTTTTGTGATTGAAATAATGCAGCAAACATTAATTGCATTTTATAATAAATACTAGATCATGTTTTTATTTAATTGAAATTCAAATAAGTATCTGCGAACATTTATGTACACATTTAAATGTACGCAGTGAGCCCGGCTACCAAAACTCCGAGGCAGACAAAGATCCGGCACTTAGATGCAGCACACTTTACTTGTTGGCATTTGGGGCACTCTTTATTCCACTCGACACTGCATTCACTATGAATAATTGTAAGCCAGCAGCAGACTGTCAGGAGAGGCAGAATGGGTTGCAAATATTTAGAAATCAACTCGAATATGCAGAGATAAAGAAGCAAATGGCAGAAAGGCGTTTACATTGAAATCCTTTTTAAATAGCTACTGCAAACGAAAAATGTGTTTCATACACACACACACACAACCAAACACACACACACGCAGAAATTAACATCACACATACGTAGCGTGGTCAGCCACAGGAACTGGCGAGCAAGCCATGTTAGTTAGTTGGTCAGCTAGTCCATTTCGGCCCCACCCACTCCAGCCATAAATAACCAACGAGGATACTGAAAACGGTGAATCGCTTCCCAGTCAGACTCAAAGTAGCAGTTGGAGTTGAAGTTGGATTCGGAGTCGGAGTTATAGTCAAAGTCATGGAGTCAATGAATGAAGTGAAATTACTTAATGGTACCAAATTGTACTTTGCTTAATTACTTGGCCACTGACAACCCAACTCCCCTCCTCCACCCCACAAACAACACACAACCCACAACCCACAGCACATTCAGCCACATGTCATTTATACATTCTGCTGCTGCTGCTGCTGCTGCGTCGCTTGGAGGTGGATGGGGTAAACCGAGTCGTGGGTGCCGTAAAAACAACGTTACGTATGCCGACGCGCTCGTAAAATTGTGTGTGTGCGAGTGTGTATGTGTGTGTGTGTGTGAGTGTGAGTCTGTGTGTGTGAGTGTGCTGCCATCTTTATGGCTTGTTTCTTTTGAGCTTTGCGTTTTGCCTGCCTCTACGTCCGTTCCATATTCTTCGTCCTGTTGTAGCTATACCCACTACAAATTAGTACAAAGGGTAGATCAGTTGCAGTGTGTGTGTTTAATTAAATAATTAATATTTTATAAAACATTTTGTTGGGAATATAAATTTTTTGGTACACTGAATTTATTACACATAATTATCTAAAATGGCAGAAATGTATATTTACATTTATGTTTCGTGTGCAAATTAAAATTTTTGTTATCTACAAATATTCATTAGCCTAAAACCCATGTGCTTTTTTCCGTAATAAATTTAAATATAAATTATTTATTTAATCCAAATTTTATTTATGATGTGCACGAGACCAATTAATGATTTTACTGTTACTGAAAGTAGCAAATTTTTACTCGAGCCTCTTTAGTAAAATGTTTATGTGTGTGTGGTTAATATATATATATATATGTATAGCGATACGATATCTGGGTGCACAGTTAAAGGATATCTTCAATTCGAGTCGTCAGAATTTCCTCATTTTGCTGTAGGTTATTGCCGTTTGCTGTTTGGTTTTTCGCTATGTTGGCTTTTGGGGTTTTGGGTTTTCGGGTGTGTTGGGCTCTCGACTGCTTCGAGCTGAAATAATTTCCACCTCCGTTTTAATTTACGTCGCGTATACGCAATATATGACATTTTAAATTGTTTATGACTTTCAAAAAGGGCGCCAAAGGGCAAACCACCAGATAAAGACAACAATGCTTGAGCTCGGCCCGGCATTATAACCCCAACCACGTTAGCCACTGGTTGTGACTACTATTGTCTAAATGGTTTGCCGCAGTCCCCACTTGGCTAATAGAATAGCACGCACTTATACATATATATAAATATATATATGTACATTTATATTACTGTATGTGGTTTTTAGTTAATTGTTAAGAGAATTGCCAAATTGCTCCATTTACTGATTGATGGGCATTGCGTTGATTTGCTTGGGGATTTTGGGTCGTACAATTTTGAGTTAAGCGGTTTTCACAGCAATTTGTAAGAGTTGCCCAACAGCTGATCGACAACAGCCCCTCCCATTCCATCCCGCTCACTTTTCCCCCCCGCCCAAGTGTAAATATTTGTTTGTTTAACTTTACAATAGCCGGACCCTCGCTGCTTCCAGCTGAACGCACAGTGGTACCGCACATTGTTTGCGCATGATTTGTTATGCAAAACGCAAACAGCTGAAGTGGGGCTTCTAACCACATCGCCCCAATTTGTTGGGTTCTGGGTTGCTGCAGAAATGTCGAAAATATTTTAATATCTATCAGGCAGTGCATTAACTTTCGCTAGCCACTGTCGCTGCACTTGTAATTGCATAATAACAATGTTGTTGCTGTTGTGCTCCGGCTGCTGCAAATTGTGTTATTGTGTGCTTTGGGCAAACAGAGAAAGAGAGAGAGGGGGAGAGAGTGAGAGGGAGAGAAAAAGAGTGACACAGAGAGAACACACACAACAACAACAGCTGTTGGTGTTATTCCTGTTGTAGGTATTTGGCATTGCTCTTAAATTATTTAGGCTCGATTGCGGTATTGTTGTTGATGCTGTTGCTGTTGTGTCAAAATGCCATTTTATTAGTTTTCTAAATTTGGGTTAATTAAAATCTTATTTGGGGCTTTGGGGCAAGCGAGTTGTACAGTAACAGTATACACATGCATACAAATATAAAATTAATATGTTTTTAAGCGTTTGTGCACTCGTTACATATGCCTAATGGCATTGGCCCTGTTGCAAATGTTGCCATCGATTTTGCATGTTGTTTAAATTTATTGCCGTTTGTTAAAATAGCTGTCGTGTTTGCTGGGCTTGTGTGTGTGTGTGTGTGTGTGTGTAGCTCATATAGTGAGTAATTAATATGAATTCATTACAAATGTGTTGCATACTTAAATGCTGCCAGAATCAGGCAGGACATGCAATTTAGGCAATCAATTTGATCCGGCGACAGCTAAGTAGTCAGAAACACAGACAGCTGGATAAATAGATCTGCAAGACATTCTCAACTGAACTACATATTTATAGCTGCACACAAATGTATACATACATATATATTTATGTGTACGCCTTGACAAATGCAAATGCTCTTGCCCTATGAAAATATTTTCCAGCAAATATCACAAATCGGCAATGGGAAAGTAAAAGGCTAACAAATATTTATAGCATTCGACGCGAACCAAGGAGCAGCGTCTGCAATATTTATTACAAGTTGCATTCAACAAAGCAACAGACAACACCAACAACAACAAAAATAACAGTAATAAATAAAATGTCTGCTGCCAGTCGAAAACAAGCAGCTGAAAAGCAATGCCAAAGCTGAAGTTGCAGTACTGTGGGAAAAGTATACATTTTTTCTCACATATGAAATTTTCTAAAGATAGTTTTTTTTAGCAAATTTAGTATATTCAAAATAAATTGTAATAATTGTAAAGCTTACTGCTGTTAAGTCCTGACGTTGCCTTAAAGTGTCTGGCTTAATGAAATTCTGGCTCTTGCTAAATTTTTTTTCTTTTTGTTGGGATCTAAGTTTAAATAGTTTGAAATTGTGTTGGGTTTATTGTGTTGACCTTTTTCATTGCGTAGATTGCTTGTGTAAAGAGCCCCTTTTTATTTTGTTTGATGTGGCTAACAAACTTTAGCAGGGACTTTAAACAATTTGTATCATCAACGATTACGTATCCATTACTGGAAGTATCTTTTTGACTATAAACGCCTTTTAGTTTCTACAATTATTATTTTTACTGGTGAATGCATAGAATGTTGAGCATATTTACACTAATGGAAAATATGTAAATTAGAATAAATAGATTTCATGTCTTTTTACACTGAAAGTCTTTTTATATATGTCTTTGCCATTCTCTTTAGTTGCTTGTATTATTAAAATATTAATTAATATTAATAAATTCTATAAGAATGAATTGTAAAAGCTAGTTTCGATATCATATTCTAGTGTTTTTGCCAGAGAAAAAACTTTTTTGCCTTTGGTTTGGTGCAGTGGCAAAAGCAGTAGTAACTCGTGGAAGGCAACAAAAGCAGAAGCAAACTACCACGAAGGAATAGAACAAAGACATATGGCAGTCTATTGCCATTGAAGGATACTACTCTAAAGCAGGACAGTTAGGCGGCTGCCAGAAAGAAAACAGCCAACCAGCAAGACAAAGTTGGGGCAGTCGCAGTGAAAATCATTTAAATAAAAGTCAATGTCATGTTATGTAGAAAAGACAGCGAATAAATAGTCAGAGTCAGGCACTGAATCCAAGACACAAAATGGGAAAGAGAGAGAGACGAAGAGAGAGACAGAAATAGTAGAAACAGTAGAGAAGTGGGGGGCACCAATTGCTAAGCAAAATATGGGGCGTATGTGTAATATGCGCGACAGCAAGGATTCTAGAAGCGGCAAAAGTTGATGCGCTTAATAAATGCCACAAGCGCTAAGCCTGTCACAATAAGAGCAGCAACAATAGAAGAAGAAGACGAAGCGGCAGTAGCAGCAGCAGCACCAGCAAATCACGGCTCACAACCTCAACAAATTTAATTTGGCAACAGAATGAGCGACGCTGACAGATGGCTAGGCTGGCTGGCAGGCCGCCTACTCTTCGGTAGGCAGGTAGGACGATGTCCTTAATGTATTTTCGTTTTATGGGGTCATTAAATTACGCTTTATTGCCGTTAAAATAAAATATTATGTGATAAAAATGCCGAAACTGCGCCCAAACTCAAAGTCTCAGACAAGGGACGATTTTACCCACAGTCGACAATCACATTTTAAATACGCTAATAAAAAGGAAATTCGAGGCATGCGCGGAGTGCCCAAAGACTCTGCTCAAATTGAAGGCATCTTAACGGTACAACGCCACATGCAACATGCAGTTGATGTCTGCAGTTTGCAGTTCTTGAGTTTCCAGCTGCTGAAGAATTATACTTGACGCAGACGATTTAGTAGTGGAGCCATATGACTTGGTAGTAGTTTAAATTAGTGGAATCGAAAAGGACAACGATTGACTTTAATCCTCATAAAAAGTTATATATTGTGTACCCTAGATTTAAAAGACGATATCGATGAAGTATGTGTATTGATGATCAACATTTCAATAGTCAATTAAGGGCACCACTTTTAAACAAAACATATATTTGGAACAATGTCCTTGGCAAATTTATTTATTTGCTTAATTGTGGATCGCTGAAGTATTGAAAAAATAATAATTTACTAAGACGAAGTAATTTGTAACTTGACTGCAACTGCCATGATATGAGGGGGGGCTACATTTATAATCACAAAACAGGACTCAGTTAATTCATCTTTTTGATGGATCAATATTTCTATGGACTCTGGTAGTTATTTGAAATTGCATTGAGAAAAACAGTTACTCATAATACAGGTTACAGGGTATCTCATAGTCATGTACTCTCCGTGTACTGTTGATTTTTATAAGTGGGTCACGCGACTCGTTTCGTCTGACTGGCCAAATTTGTACTTGAGTCTGGTAACTGTATTTATAAATGGCTGACTGCCTCAGCTGCTGTGTCTCCTTTTTTAATTTTTGCATTTTTGCTTTGCGTGCGACGTGGAGCAGTGTTGTTGTTGTTGTTGTTGTTGTTGTTAGTGTGTGTCTGTTTTATTTTCCGCTTGTCACATTTGAATAAAATGAATGGGGAAGAGTGTGGGAAATGGGAGAGGCAGAGGAGGCACAGGTCGCTGCTCAGCTCCTTTGCGCTGCACTTTGCCAGCAGAAAATGTCAGCCAAACTAATCGGATTAGTGTGTCAGTAGTTTTTACCAACTAGTGTGTAGATGTAACTCTGAGTGTGTGTATGTGTGTGTGTGTGAGTGTGACGAATAGCTGTTCGTTAACCCGAGTGACCTCTATTTGAGAGTCTTAGGCTCAGTGGACAGCGGCACGTTTTAGTTTAATTAAAAAGATATGCATGTGTATGTAAAAATAAAAAAAGGACAAACAGAGGACAGCCGTCGGTGGCAGCATTTTTCGTTGAATTCAAATGTTGCACATGTGCTAAATCTGTGCCACTTGCGTTTAATTTGAATATCAATTCAAAATTTAAGAGATATCACAGTTGTCCTCCTTGAGGCACGACTCAGCTTGATGCAGGACATGCAACGTCAGCGTGACATACACAACATCCGGTGCCTTGTCATTTCAAAGGAAAAGAGCATAGTTTTGACGTATGCGATTACAAAAAGCAAGCGTGAGCAACAACACTACAAATGTGCCAGAGCAGATAAAGGAACACACGTGCGAGAGAGCACCCAGGACAACTCCTGCCCCTGCCACTGCGATTGCGACTGCGACAACTCATCAACTAAACCATAAACAAAGCCACGCCAAAGACAACGACAAAGGCGAATCCGAGTGCGGAGCGAGCAGCTAAAAACGAGAAACAAAAAAAGCAACCCGGCAATAAAACTAGAAACCGCGCCAAGCACCAACAACAGCAACAGCAACAGCAAAAGCACATCAATCAACGCTGGGGATTGGGCCAGGATACGCTGAAGAAAAAATAAGGAAAGAAAATGTTGTGTCTGTGTGTGTGTGTGTGTTTATCTGCAACAACAACAACAACAACAATAGCAACAACAAGAGCAGCAGCTATATTTGTAATGCTTGCTGTTGTAGTTGTTTGTAGTAGTTTCATGCCGCTGCCGTCGACCACAAAATACCTTCTAGTCACGAACGGTGGGCAGGTGGCCAACGGAGTCAGTTAGTGGGACGAACGGACAGCTACATGAGCATAAATATAAAATATGTAAGCGACACTTGTGTTAGAACTGTTTACATGTTACGGTAAGTGTGGTGTGTGTGTGTGTGTGTGTGTGTGTGTATGTGTGTGTTTGTGTCCCAACAAGATTAAAAGTGCTGCCGGGGCAAAAAAAAGTTGCTCGCTTGTCTCTTGTATTTGTGTGTGAAGTAGAAAAAAGCTAAAGCGTCAGCCAACAAAGTTGGCCCAAGCAATTAAAGGTGCCAATTTCATTTAAACCGTTTTTGTGCCCTTACCAACTGTTGGATGCATAAAGCGTTTTTTATGCAAGCATGAAAACTGAGAGTCTGGGCGGTGATTTAATTAATTATTTTACACTTTATTTTTGCCGACACGAAAAGTGCGCGCTTCCTCTTGATCAACAGGCTTGCTTAGACTAAACGATAGTCGATACTATCGATGGTTTTAAATTTTGTAACAGAGTTGTCAAGAGTTATTTAGTTTGACTAAACATCCCGGCCGCCTTGAAAGGATCTGCTTTCAATACATCAAGACTCCATCGGTAAAATGGCCAACTTGTGGATTGGCCGGCAGCAGATGCCATTGGCTGTGCGAATATGAACAACTCGAACATGACCATCCTTTCCAGGCACAAGTGACTCGATGCGACCAAGCTTCCATTGCTGTGGTGGAAGATTGTCATCATGGATTATGACCATGGTCCCAATATGGATGTTTGATGAAGATGTTGTCCATTTCGTTCGGGCACGAAGCTCGTGAATGTAGTCTGATGACCAACGACGCCAAAACTGCTGTTTGGCAGCGGTTATCACGTCAAACCGTTCCAAATTGTTGAGATGCGGCGTTGATATGTTGCGCTCGGGAAGCGCCCGTAGGGATTTTCCCACTAACAAGTGTCCTGGGGTGATTGCTGAGAGATCGTTTGGGTCAGGTGACATAGGCGACAATGGGCGAGAGTTGAGAACAGCTTCGATTTCTGCTGTGATCGTGCAGAGTTCCTCAAATGTAAGGCGAGTGTTTAAGAGCGTCTTGTACATCAACCCCTTTGCACTTTTAACTGCTGCTTCCCAGAGTCCGCCAAAGTGAGGTGCCCTGGGGGGAATAAAATGGAACGAAACGAAATCAGTAGCACAATACGCTGATATTGCGTCTTGCGTAGATTTATCAAACAAGAATTGTTTCAATGCCTTTAGCTCATTTGCTGCACCCACGAAGTTAGTTCCATTGTCACAGTAGATGTCTGTCGGCAGCGCTCGCCGAGCAACCATTCTTTTGAGTGCAGCCAAGAATGCCTTTGTGGATAATTGAGAGACTACTTCGATGTGCACCGCCTTAGATGCCAAGCAAATGAATACAGCCAAATAAGACTTTGTGGGACCCTTTCCTCGTAAGCGAATATACGTATTTATTGGCCCACAGAAGTCGATGCCACAGCGTTGGAATGGGTGTTCCGGTCGAAGGCGCTCCGCTGGTAGCGATCCCATAAGCTGCCTTTCCAACTTTGGCTTGTATCGAACACAAGCCATGCAAGTGCGCACGATGCGACGGGCCAAGTCCCTGGCGTTTACGATCCAGTACTCCAATCGAATGAGTGCCACTAAAGCTTTGGGTCCAGCATGGCAGTTGTGCAGATGTAGATGCCGAACATAAATCCAAACGAAATGGGATTTGCTGGGCAGCAATATCGGGTGTTTTTCGAAGTTTTCGAAGTCAACGTTCTCTAGCCGTCCGCCAACTCTAATAAGTGAATATCCTGTGGAGCGATCTAGAAACGGATTTAGAAACTTCAGATTGCTTTTGATAGGTTGATTCCTTTCCAATTGGCGAATATCTTCGACGAATGTTAGTTGTTGTATGTTCCAAATTATGCAATGAGATGCATAGCGAAGTTCATCGGGGGACAAAGTTGTATCGAATTTTCGTCCCGTACGTGTGATTTGAACGAAGCGAAGCACGTAAGCGATGGTGCGAATGCAGCGATTATATGAGCTGATGTTCGCCAGTCTCTCCAAGATGTGGTTCTGAGCCATTGTTGCGACGAATGTGCTTTTCCGTTGTTCAGCGCTGATTACTTGCATATCAATGTCGCTGATGTTGTCTGATACAGGCCACAGTTCACGACGTTGAGTTAAAAAGGCTGGTCCTGAGAACCATATGGATGATTCTAGTTCGGAGGTGGTGACACCTCGAGATACAATGTCAGCAGGATTTGATGCTGATGGCACGTATCTCCAATCTCCGATTGAAGTCAAATCCTGAATTTCAGAAATTCGATTTCCAACAAATGCAGATAAAGTGACTGAATGTTGCTTTAGCCAATGCAAAACAATTTGCGAATCCGACCAGAAATATACGGCGTGTGGCTTTTCGGCGAATATACCCTTAACTTTGTTGTAGACTTGTGCCAACAAGTGAGCTCCGCATAATTCCAATTTGGGAAGCGATTTCTTCTTGACTGGGGCCACTCTGGACTTGGCGGTGAGAAGACGAACCACAACGCTTCCACAGGCAGATTCCGACCGCACATAAATGCAACAGCCGTATGCTCGAATCGAGGCGTCGCAGAATCCGTGCAATTGAATTGAGCTATGGTTGACCTGCTTGCAGTATCTAGGTACAGCAAGTGACGAAATGGTTTGGAATGATTCCAGGCACTTCTTCCAGGCCAGTTCAAGATGCTGTGGTACAGATTCATCCCAAGTAAGCCCTGCGAGCCAGAGTTCCTGCAGGATGATCTTTGCGACGATTATGAGTGGTGACACAAGTCCGAGAGGGTCGAACAAGGCTGATGCGATAGATAGAATGGTCCTCTTGGTGACGTTTGACGCAACCATTTTTGGTCTAAAGTTGAATAGCAGCATATCAGTATGTTGATTCCAGCTGACGCCAAGTGCGCTAGTCAGTCCGTTGTCGCACGTACTGAAATCCTTGTTAGCGGAATTTTCGATGAATTGGGCATGATTTGAATGCCATTTTGATAACGGGAATTGACCACGACGCAAGATTTCCGTTACTTGATCCTTGATTGTGCGGAGAGTTTGTATGTCATCACTTCCAGATAAAAGATCATCTACGTAGAACGACGATTTGATGACTGCGGCACCGATTGGATACTCAGCTTGATGCAGATCTGCCAAATAGTGCAGGCTGCGTATGGCTAAATATGGTGCAGAGGCTGTTCCATATGTGACCGTGTTGAGCTGATAAGTGCGAAGCGGTTCATCTGGAAGAGCTCGCCAAAGTATGTACTGGTATTTGCGATCATTGATATCAACCTTTACTTGCCTGTACATTTTGGTTACATCCGCTGTTATGGCATAACGATGAAGTCTGAAGCGCAACAACAACAAATATATATCATCTTGGAGGGTCGGGCCGACGAGTAACTGATCATTGAGCGAAGTGTGACTGGACGTACGACACGATGCGTCGAAGACCACCCGAAGCTTTGTAGATTCGCTGCTGGGCTTCAAAACGCAATGATGGGGTATGTAGTAGTGAGGTTCCGATAGATTTGGTTCTGAAACCAGCGACATATGTTCCAAACGTTCATACTCCTCCATGAATTGACAATACTGTAAGCGAAGTTCCGACGACAGTACCAAACGGCGTTCCAAGCTGAAGAATCTGCGGCGTGCAATGTCGAATGAATGACCAAGATGACTGGGGTTGTTCTTAAACGGCAGTTTTACAACAATGCGGCCATTTTCATTTACGACAGTAGTGTTTGTATAGTATTCCTCACAAGCTCGATGTTCTGGTTTCAACTGCACATTTGATGTTTCGATTGATTCAATTTCCCATAAGCGTTTAAGATGATCATCGATTGAAGTGGCGCCAAGTTTAAAGCAAGTAGCAAGCTCTGTAGCACGTTGCGGGTGGAACTTGCCTGTCACTACCCATCCAAAGAGCGTTTTTTGGAGAATGGGCCCATCTACACCAAGTTTAATTTGGCCCACTGAAAGAATGTCGAAGAATGCTTCTGTACCTAGAAGCATGTCGATGTGTCGAGACTGATAGAATTTTTCATCTGCCAGAACCGTATTTTCTGGCATCTTCCAATTCGAAATGTCGATATTGAGATCCGGTTGATAAGCTATATACGAAGTGACGCAGAGATCCAATGATAGTTCAAACGATGACAAACGAGATTTTATTGATGTAGTTGTAAGAGAGGTTATGTCTGTCCGTGCATGGCCAATACTGCTGATTTGCACATCGTGTTTCTCTCTTTTGAGTCGAAGCTTCTGAGCGAACGAATCGGTGACGAAATTCACCTGCGAACACGAATCCAGAAGAGCACGGCCTAATCTGTAGGTGCCAGTTGAATCTTTGACCAGGACCATAGCCGTTGCTAAAAGAACCTGAGGTTGTTTACGATTTTCCAATTGCGAATGATTGTGTGTTACTGCTTGGGTGGCTGGAGGAACGCTTGGTTGTGTTGTGGTATGTAGATTGTCGTTGTGTAACAAGGTGTGGTGCGATCTCTTACAATAGCGACAGCGATTTGTTGAAGGGCAATCGGCCATTTGATGACCCTTAGACAAACAATTAAGACACAGTCGGTGACGTTTTGCGACATCAAAACGTTGCAGCGCATCCAGTAATTTAAATTGTTCGCAGCCCATCAATTTATGAGTTGAGCTTGAGCACAACGCACAAGCAGTGGTAGCAAGCGCGAACGACGAGTTATGTCCTTTGCCAGGATTACGAGTTGATTTGGAATGGTTTTGGTTGATGGTTGAACCTGAAGATAGCAAGAATTGACAATGACGTTCCAGTACTACCATGCACTGAGCCCAAGATGGGATTTTTGAATAATCCAGCGATAGATTCCATTTGTTTCTAGTTTCCTGATCACATTTCTCTAAAACCACATAGATTAGCATTGCTTGAGCTATCTCGGTATCAGAGCCCAAGGACGAAAGCGAACTAAATAATGCCGATGCATTATCGATTAACGAACGTAGTTGAAAAGCGTTTGATGAGCTTGCTGAAGGCAACTGAAAAATCGACGATATAGTCTCGGTGAATATCAATGCTGGCTTGTCAAACCGAGACTTTAACTTTTCTAAGGCTTTAGAATAGTTTTCATTAGTGACTGGGAATGCCTTCACGCATTCCAGCGCAGCGCCCTTTAAGCAGTTGAGCAAATAATTGAACTTCTCAATATTTGCTATGTTCGTTCCGTTAACGATTTGATTGAACGAGCAAATGAAGTTTTTATATTCCAAGTGATTGCCGTCGAATGTAGGCAAGGCCAAACTAGGCAAGCGTGGTGGTTGAGGATGGTAATCAACGTGTGATGATACTGCATCATTCACTGTACTGTTTAAGTCTTCACCGAGCAATTGCTTTATTGCCAATTTGATATATATATAGTTGTCTTCCAATTCTCCGCGTCCATTATCGTTTGGATCCAGAGATTCTATTTCCGATTGAATTGCCAACGATTGCTTGAAGTACGATTCCAAAATGCCTAAACGACATTGAAGATCAGCAGGTGACTTTTTAGAATTTTCTCCAGATTGTCCATCGACCAAGGTTTTAATGCGCGAAATGTTTCTTTTAACATTTGCACGCTGGCGTCGGTAGTCTTCCAGTGAATGCGACATGTTTTAAAAATGTGCAACGAAATCGAACCAAGAAAATTTGCAACGAAGCTTGAGTTCTGCTTGACGTGCAAAATAACGACGAAAACAGATGTTTGTTTGTGTGTGCGAATATGAACTACAACGGCATCGATCGCAGTTGCAGCTATTACACAGGCGAATGACGAAATTAAGACAAACTACTAAAGGCAGCGACTGAAGCGACGAATGCGAGCAGCGCACTGGCCGTTTTAGTAGAAGTGCAAAAAATGCGAAAAGCGAAGCGACGTAATGGCAGAAGACGAAAAAATAAGATCAAGGCCAAGCGTAACGGCGAAAACGGCGATAGAGACAGCGCACAAACCGTTATTTTAGGTTGTGTGTGTGTGTGTGTTGTTGCTGCGACGAATTTCGGGATCGGTTTAGTTAACGATTTTAACACTTTCCCCGAGTATAATGTTCAAACCAAATTAGTTGATGCACTTACATATATACATGTGTGTTTGTATAAATGTTTATGTTTGTATTTACGCGCAAGCCGAATTTTGCAATGACGAACGAAAGTTGCCGAAATGCGAAATTGTCCAATTGTTTTCAATAATTTATTAAAACACTGCCCCACGTTGGGCGCCAAAATGTTGGATGCATAAAGCGTTTTTTATGCAAGCATGAAACAACAAGTCTGGGCGGTGATTTAATTAACTATTTTAAACTTTATTTTGCCGACACGAAAAAAGTGCGCGCTTCCTCTTGATCAACAGGCTTGCTTAGACTAAACGATAGTCGATACTATCGATGGTTTTAAATTTTGTAACAGAGTTGTCAAGAGTTATTTAGTTTGACTAAACACCAACTATGCTCTATGTAGCCGTAAAAGTTCTAAAAAGTAATTGTGCACTGTCACCAAAATGATCGAAGAGTGGATACCCTGTACAGCTGTAGAAATAGCAAATAAATAATTAATTAATTTACCAGGGGTCTTAAGTGAATAAATGGTTTCAAGTTGCTTATTATTGCAAATCTATTTAAAATTATTGAATGAATCTTTTTTAAGTAGATTTTTATAAGAATATCGGTAATTTTCCCAATTAAAAACTCTCAAATCAGTACAATATTGAACATTTTTAAAATGCCAAAGTTAACATTTTATGTAATACTTCGAACTAAAATGCAGTATTTTTAAAATTCGTGATGATTGATGATTCAGTTTTTAACAGTACTGAATATTGAATGTCTGATAAAATAAAACTATTGATTAAAGCACTCTCAATTATTTATAGACTACTCACTGCTGTCATTGAGTGATGTATAAGTGATTAAATTGAAAAAGGTGCCACAAAGCTGATCAAATCTGTCCTGATGTTGCAACTCCCCCAGTTTTCCCCCAACTATGTAAGTGCCAATAGATGCCAGCTGGGAGCATAGCGAATCCGAGCTGGCAAATAACTTATCCAAAATAACAACAGTCGAAATGTGTTATATGCATGAGTTGGGGCTCTATAAATGGGCAAATATATATAAATATATATAAATGTATATAATTATATACATACATATGTATGCAGCGAGCATATAATGAACATTTGTGTATGGGTATTATTTTATGGCCCATGGTAATTACAGGTGTCGCTATAATAAATTACCTTTGAATTTACTGTTTGTCGTTCTCATCTTTGTTGTTGTTGTTGTTGTTATCGCAGTTGTTGTCATCGTCGTTGTCGTTGTTGTAGTTCTGTTCGTTGTTCTTGTCACTATAGTGTCTGGTGACTGGCAGAGTTGGAGGTGGGCAGAATTGTAGGCAGCCTGGCTCACAGGATAACAAGGATGCCCTGCGGCGGCTGCTTTAGTCTCAACTGCCTCAGCTGCTGTTGCTGGCAGCTCGCATGTTCTGTCATTGATAAGCTTTATTAAAAAGGATAATGAGCCTGTGGCTGTATGCGTGTGTATGTGTGGGTGCTTGTGTGTGTGTGTGTGTGTGTGTATGTGAGTAATGCGGTTTTGTAGCAACGTCGGTTGTCAGTGTGTGAGTGCCGTGTACATGTGTCCATTATAAGTTTCGTTGTTGTTTACGAGCTGTTGTGGCTTATTGTTGTTGTCGTTGTTGTTGTTGTTGTTGTTGTTGATGATTTTGCTGCTATTGTTGTTACTACAACAGACGTAGTTGTTGTTAATAGTTATGAGTTAATGGTTTTTTGTTTGCCTTCGTGTTGTTTGTTGTTTGCTGTTTTCCGTTTTCATTATTATTTTCGGATTATTATGATTACTTTTGTTCCGGCATAGTATAATCAAATTAACTGTATGCGTTCCGTACTCACTACTATACGATGACTATTTTCACTGCGCCTGACATTAACTATCGCTTTTTTCCAGACTGTTTTCTTGTTGTCTGCTTTTGTTTGAAATGCGCACCCCACAACTCGCAACCCACAACAACACTTGCCCCACTGACGAGGGTTAAGTTGGGGTTCTGCAGATGCTGCTGCTGTAGCAGGTGGCTCAACTAAATGGATGTTCCATAGATTTCTGGCGCGAACTTTGAGCAAACGACCTTTTGATGTTGCTGATTAAGTTTTGATTAGCTGCGCTGTCAATAGCTGCAGACACATCGCAACACTAATACAACACGTGCACCATTAACATGGTGAAACTAGAGCAGGCAAACAAAACATACTCTTTACTCGGCTTTGCCGAACAACTAATACTCTTGCACTATTCAATGTTGCTTGCCGCATAATGAATGTGAATAATGTAAATTTCATGTGGCAGGTATAAATTTCAATATTATAATTATGATCAAGTTTGCATAAGATATCTTGCAAAATAAAATATCTTTTTATAACACATTTTCTTTCTTATTATTTTAACTTTATAATAATGTGTAAAATATTAAAACTTGAGAAATTATTAGGCATGCCACATAATTACGATTATTTTCGGTGTATACATTGTATTCATGTATTATTTATATTTATGTTTGAAATTGATTCAAACATAATTAATAAATTTTTGTTTAAACTTTAAAACCATAATTTGTAATTTTGACTTGTAGCTTACTCTTGCTTATATTCTAATATTTATTTGAAAGGTTCTTTCGGCATAATAAATAAATAATATAAACATTCAACATCATATGAATGAGAAGCTCTTATTTAATAAAACATTTATTTTGCACATAAAAGTCAAACAACCACTCGAAGAGTATAAAACTTCATTGATCGATGCAGCGCCAGCTGCTGCATACACACAAACACACACATTCACATTCACACACTCACACACACTAACACACACTTACACACACACTCGCTCTCTATCCAACCCTGCCGTTTGTCAGCCATCTTTGGCTCCGTTGGGCGCCAGAATCGATGCAAAGCGAAACGATTTATCGACTTTGCTGAAAAGCAAAAATTATATTCGTGTACATATTTGTGTTGAGTCATAGCTGACACTACAAAACCTTGCCACTACCCCAAACATCACCCCCACCCCCACCACTACCCCTACTCCTTCATACACTATCAGCATGCCTGCCTGCCTGCTTTAAGCCCGACTGCACTTTGGCAATTTGATGTGTGCTTCTTCTTCTTCTTCTCCTTCTTTTGGTTCTGCTTCTTTTTAACGGGTAGCGCATAAAAAATAATTCGTTATGTGAATCGCTCCATTTCCCTTGGTGCTTCGGCAGCAGACCAATGTTATTGGAGCGCTGTATTTGCTTTTGACTATGTCGGAATTGTGGCTGCGTCTTCAGACTGCAGCGTAAATGTGGCAGGGTGTCGAGTAGTGAGGAGTGGGAGGGGGGGGGGGGGGGGTGGCGTTGCGACAGTTGTATGTGTGAGTCATTTTTCTTTTTGCAATTCAACTGCAATCGAAATGCTTCAGTTTGGTGTGTTTATCTAGTGCGCTGTTCTCGACTCGTTGGCCCATTGATTGAAATGGTGGCTGCAAATACAGCATGTGGATAGCGGCGGTGGGAATTGCTTGAGTCACCTGCACGTAGACTTTTGTGGCAATGTCCATTTTTTCATCATGTTGCAAGTGGAATTCGTTGGCCGCATGTGACAGTAAATCTGTGAAACTGCGTGCATAGCTTGAAGCCATAAAAAAAGATGGGCAAATATTGTATTCTTGAGTTGTGGCATGTAGCAGGAGAAAAATTCAAGCATACATATAATTTTGTATCAGAGTAGTTTAGGACTCTCTCTTTCTGCAAGAACAAGTTAATCTTAAGTTGTACTTTTTTATAACAATTGTTTACGATTGTTAAGATTGGACTTTAGTGTTTTAACGAATTTATTTTTATTTTGAGCCATGTACTTTAATTCAACAAATGTTCTCTTGACTTTTTAAATGATCTAAAAGCTATTCGAGCTTTTATTACTAGTTCCATTTTATTTAGCATTTAATTCAGTGCGCCGTCGCGTGTGGCAACTAAATGAGTGCCGCAATTCTAACGAGCAGAAACCTTTTCTTTAACATTTTGCCCCATCCACCCTGTTTAAACCACACACTCCCCCCATTCACAAGTCGCTTCTTAGACACACGACACAACGTTGCACCAGCGGCTGCCAGTCGTAGCTAAGCAGGAAACGGAAATTGCTTTGCAAACACTTTGCAGCACCTTTGCACCACCAGCAACGATTCGTGTGGCGTATACGTAACGCAAAATGCTGCAAAAGTCAAGTGAAGTCAGCTGCACCCACCCAAGCCTGCCTCCTTTTTGCACCCTTCATGCTTGTCACCCGCACCTTTTTGCGTAATTTTCTTACGCCATTCTTGGCAATAAGCTGGTCTTGCCCGCCGCCTTTTATGGCCATAAGCAATGTGAAATATGAATTGCGGTTACGGCTAAAATCTCTCCAAAAGCAAGCGGCAAGCCAAACCAGCTAACCCAAACCTAACAAACAGCTAACCGCTTGGCCAGTTGAATGTCGGGTTGCTGGCTACTTCTTCACACACACAAGCACAACAAAAAAATCACACACACACACGCACACACACACACGCACACACACACACGCACACACACACATACATGTATATTTATACTAAAAGGTAACAACTAAAGCATCAACTGCATTTAACTTTGTTGTTATTTTGGCGTCGCGCTGTGGCGCACATCGCCATTTTATGGCTAAATCCACTTAAGTTGCTAGCAAGAAAGGATGTGTGTGTGTGAGTGTGTGTATGTATGTGTGTGTTGCTGTGTATATGTTTTTGTAATTTCTACTGGGTTACTCTGCCTACGGCAAACATTGAAAGTTGTTGTAAGTTAAATTATGGCCAAAATGCTGCTGGCTCTTGGTCTGATGGCGGTTTTGTCCTCTACACATGTGAGTATCTGTGCATATTACGTATGTGTGGATGAGTGGATATACATATGTGTGTGTGTGTTGGGTTAAAATTACCTTTAAATTGAAAATTATTGTATGTGCGCGCACTCAACTCGCACCTCCATCCGCAGTCCTCTCACACTCCTCCCCCCCCCCCCCCCTTCTTGTCAGCACACTAAAAACATAAATTTCTGTGGTTGCTGCTCAAAATTGCGGTAACTTCACCATTCCCCTGGCCAATTCTCACTTCCCGCTCCAATGTCGGGTGGCATATGGCTGTTGCCTCGCGGTGGCTTGTGGCTTAAAACGATGCCGAGCTTTGAATTACTTTTTCAATTTGAGGCTGTTGAGGCCACAACAGCTCGGCAGCTAAATGAATTAATGCGGCGCAACCAGGTAGCTAACTCAGGATATAGCTTCTTAAGTGTTCAATTTGGATTCATACAGGAAACATAGCTGTTGTTTTTATTTGTCTTCTACTTTTCTTTGGTTATGCCAAAAAGTATGCTATAGTTTAAGGCGTTATTTGAGGGCGCCTCGGAGCTGCACAATTATTTACAATATTTCGAGCTACTTTAAAAATGTATATTGTATTGAATAAGGCAATCAAAAATGGTATTTCTTTGGCAACATAGTAACTAATCCAAATATGAATTTACTAATCTAATATGATTCACAAATTATTTTTTTCTTAATCTAATTCTGCTTTTATCCTTATATTAATATAACTTCTTCCTCCTTATATTAATATAACTTCTTCCTCGATTTTCAACTTAACAACATAAGCATAACTTCAAACTAATTTAATTTGCTTTCTTTTTCAATAAAATTATTATAATGAATAATATGAATACATTAAATGAGCTTCTTATTTGAGCTTCCTTAATAATGCTAAACTTTAATATTAAAAAAGGACTTTAAACTAATTTAATTCACTTCGCTCGACTTTCATTTCCGTCTTCCGTGTCACGACACGAAAACACGAAATGCGCCCTTCTCCAAATTTTGGGGCAATGCAAAATGTGTTGCCAACGCAATGAGCGAACTAGGAACGGAGGCACGCCCTGTTAAACTGCCGTTGGTACTGCTGAGGTGAGGCCAAAGGAGTCGTAAATCTGGCACAGGGGGAAGCCATGACAAAAGTCCTCTGTTGACTTGGGCCAGTGTGTGTGTGTGTGTTTGTTGGACAGAGCAACAATTGTGCCTGTGTTGTGTCAATTTTGAATGGGCTTTTAAAATGATTAAATTTCTTTTCATAAATATTTCAAATAAGCAGCAGCTGCCACACCAGCAAGGATATCAATTTCACATTGACTCCGACTGTCTTCTCTATTGACAAGCCCCACTAATAACATCGATGTGACCGAAGCTCAGCTTGAAGCAGCAACCCAAAAATGAAATGCTTGAGGTCTTTGGACTGCCACGCCTATTTTCAGTAAGGCGTACGCCTTTTGGCTATAATTCTTGTTACTTGTCACTGTGCAAATGTGTCTTGAGTTGAGAAGAACGCCTCGAGAGGTTGCCGGAGCTCAACAATTTTGAACTTGTTCATGTTGCTTTCGTTCTACCAATCGCCCTTACTCAGTTTACACTTAAAATTGAATTCACCTTAAAATGAAAGAAATCAACATTATGTGAAAAGCTGAAAGAATTTTCTAAGTTTGGAAAATTAATTTCTTAAAATTAGAAACGCTTGTTCTTAATCGAAAATAAGCAGCATTCTGCTTTTTCTACTTTAAACAACAATTATTCGAGATCGCATCTTTGTCAAATTTGTTCTTATTAAATTATGTATATTTATGAGCACTACAATTGTTATTATTAATATTAGTAACACGGGAAAATTAATAATTTAAAAATTATGTGTACCTTATGAACACATAAGAAAATAAATAATTTTTTTTTTTTTAGAAAATTAAAATTTTTTTTTGAGAAGTATAAAAACTCACTACTATGAGTTGTTGTGGAAGCCTAAAAATATGTTCATTTTTCAAATAGAATTTCGATTCTTTTTTCTGAGTGTAGTTGACATTTGGTAAGCGTTGTCGTTGCTGCAAATTGTCGTGACCCTGGTTGCAATCTCTCTCGTCATAGTGGTTTGTTTGTTTGCCTAGCGGGCTCGTAAATAAATCATTTGATAACTTGACGCTGCCTTCGATTTGAACAACACACACACACACACACCCACACACATACCAATACATCGTTGTCCTTTGGTCAAGGGCTCACCTCAAGCTACTCCGTCCTGTTCGCTGTCCGCTGCGGCTACAAGATTTCGTGATTTATATGCTTTTACTTTGACGTGACCCGTCGACTGGCCGACAGTTTGTCCGACTGCCCACCTCTCGGCCCCTTATCGATTTTAGCCAGCTTTCGCGTAGCCAGTTTGTTGTTTTGGCTTTATCTGCGGCTGCTGGCCCGCAACGCAAACTTTGTTCGAAGTGAAATGGTGTCGTTAATTTTTAGTGTCTGCTCCCGAAACGTTAACAAAGCAGCCACAATGAAAAGTTATACCCAACTCCAATATATATATATATATATATAAGTCATTTATATATATATGTATGTATATATATATGTATGTATTCAATTATCTAGCTCAGTTTGGAACCAAAACACTTTCATGTGGCTACTCGATCTTCTTTCGGTCCAAATAGTTGCAAATTCACGAAATTGATTTCCTTTATCACATCTGCAAATCCCGCTGACACTTCCTCGTCTGCCTCTATGCAAATGAGCTGAGCTCATTTATAGCGTAGACAAGTAAATCCTTTTCAATTACGAAAACTGGGGACTAAAAGTTTGCCAGCTCTGAAGGTGGCCGTGACTATGTAGAAAGCTTAGCCATGTTTTTAGCTTTGCCTCATAAAAACTAAAAAGCTGAAATCAGTTGGCCAGAAACATTAAATAACTTCACAACAACCCGAAGAACATGAAATTTTACTTAGCCCTTAGCTGAAATGCACTTTCAACACACAGCCGTCGAAGAGGAGGGTGCGGCATTGCCAATTTGACCTGCAGAAATACAGAGTGGAGCGGTTGTCTCATCTCATAAATGTTTCGCGATGAGATTCTCTTTAAAGGATTTACTGTCAAACTCGATTTATGGCATATCTATGTCAGTATGTGTGAACTCAACCAATTTGCTATGAATAGAATATAGCATAGAATATAGAATTGTAAGTCGCTCCTTCAACCGCACATCTGTAACATTTTCCAGATTGTGTGCGACTCTTAAGGATCGACTTAAATGCTTCACATTACGGACCCGGTTATGACAACCCCTTTAAAGTCGAGCGAGCACATCAAGATTAAAACGGACAAAAAATACATACAATATGAAAAAATACAAGCAGTAGTTTGGAGTAATCGAATACCAAATACCCTTGAGACAATCCTTTTTAAATGTTTATAACATAATTATGAAGTTTAAATGCAATTAAATGAATGTTTTTGACACCTTAATTAATAGCATGGCACCTGTCACTCGACATAAAATATAATTGTTTACCTGATATTAAGATGCTTGCCACTAAAGAGCATTTGGTGAAAACTGTGACAATTAAATGTGTATTTATTATTACCAATTATCAATAAGACTTTGGCATTAAATTTATAACATTTCATTTCAAGAGTAATGAAAAATGTAGATTAAACGAGTTTTGTATTAAAAATGTTGTTTAACACAAATAATAAAAATAAGTTATGATTAAAAATGGTAGTTAAAT
This sequence comes from Drosophila kambysellisi, assembly GCA_035042185.1. Classification (NCBI taxonomy): domain Eukaryota; kingdom Metazoa; phylum Arthropoda; class Insecta; order Diptera; family Drosophilidae; genus Drosophila; species Drosophila kambysellisi. Next base: position 2,162,601 of record JAWNLS010000855.1, read on the forward strand.
AAAGTAAGTGCTGGTAAGCTTCTTAATACCTTAGCAAATGATAAAAAATCACCATATATTTTGGATAATACAGCAATAAATATCTTATCACTTGCAAGAAAAAGAAAATCATTATACTAGCCAATAAATATAGACTTGCGTTCACATACTAGAAGCAAATAAATAGCTCCACTTACATTTCTAATCAAGAAATGCAGTTATTTTCATCGTTTGCTCAGAAGTTGCATGATAACGTTGTAGTGGACTGACAAAGTGTATAAGACTGAGTAGGTCTAATCATGGCAAAAGGCAACCGAGCGAGAACTCGACTCTCCCGTGCCAAATTCATAAGCCTGTTCAGAGTATATCCCTTTTTAGCTCCACCCCTCCCTAGGTCCAACTTCAGTACCACCTATCAACGAGTTAGCAACAGCGGCGTATCACTATTGTAACTGTGCGCTTAAAGCTGCTCAGATGCTGCCTCTCATCCATGGGGATTAGGTATTTCAAAAGTTTCTGACCCAAACGTATTTCGAAAGAGTGAAAAAAGAGGAAAGCGTTTTAGTAACGTGTGGGTAAGTGTGTATCTAAGTGTGTGTGTGTGTGTGTGTGTGTGTGGCACACAAATATCTATGGGGTTTTTGTTTGCTTGACTTTGTTGCCACTTGGCATGAATGGCAACATGGTCTTGTCTGGAGGTCTGCCTATTTGCCTGAATATCCATTATCTTGATCATCGCTGAAGGATGTGCGAGTAGGATGAAGGCCGGCAACGGCACAGTTTAGTACCATAACAATTTTAACGTTTTTGATCTATGCCACACACACACATACACACACACACACACACACACACACACACAAACATACAAACACACAAACACAGACAAAAGGATTGCAAATTCTTGAATTGAATGGCAGACCGTCTTCTTCTGTTTGCCACAGTTGTCATGGGGAAAATTGTGAAGAGAAAATATTCAATTTGCTTTGCTGTTTAAGCATCTTGAAGTTTTGGCCAACTTAAGTAGCCGCAAATTGACGCAACAAATCTGAATTTGTTGTTACTAATTTTGGTCGAATTTCAAACTTTTGCAAGAAGTGTCTTCAATTACATTCAGTTCGACCTGACTCGGCTATAAGTTTCTTGCACTTTCTGGTCTGCCAAGATTTATTGCAGCTCAAGCTGAAGCTGACATGTAATTCAACTTGTCTTGGGACACGGACAGCACTGCGAACCTGAACAATTGCCAGACAATTAAATGAATTAAATGTATTTGAAAATGCCAGCACACAGTTGGCAGCACGAAGGACTATTTCAATGCACAAAAGTCCTACAGTACTGAGGATAATAACACGAAAATGTCGAAAAGCCGCTCAAAGCCTACGGGCAAAGACAGGTATGGTAGATGGGGTGCTGAGGGGGCTTGGGGGCAGTTGAGTCCATAAAAATTCAAACAATATGGCAAAGCTCATCAGGCGCATCAGCAGGTCTTAGCATGGCCCAAAGCTGCCAACAAATCCGCTCTGATGTCAGAGCATGGGAGACAGGGCAATGAGCTAGGATTTTTGCTGTGACGAGCATTGAAATTTACAATTTAAAATGCATGCATAATAAATGTGTTTGCAAGCAAAAGACTTTCAGCAAACCACAAACAAGGCCACGCCCCGTAGCGCACCGATGCTTGAGGCACAAAAGTGAAAAGAGAAACATAAGCATGGAAAACTAAAATAACTTTTATCTACTGACAACGAATTCTACATGCCCTTCCTACTTTTGTCATATAAATTTTCTTATAAAATAAACAAAAAATTAAAATAAAAGTGATGTACTGATTTTTGATCAAATGTCAGAAGCATATCCAATAAATATAATATGAACATATTTTAAAGCTTCATCATAGCTCGCGATGCTGATCCAGAATATATATACGCCTTAAGGGGGCGCAGACGACTCCCTTAGGGCAATACATATTTCACAACGTAATGATAATACCTTCTGAAAGGGTATAGGGAAAGCATGCAAAAAGAGGACAAAACCCTCAACAAGGCCACTCAGCTCGACTCCACTCGCCTTGACTGGCAAAAATCCTTAATCTGTGCGAATTCTGCTTAAGAGAGAGCAAATGCAACAACAACAGCTGGAACATCATCAAAATCCCAGTACTCTGTTCTCGGGTTGTGCAGCTGCTTTTGTTTAGCTTACTTTTTTTATAGAAAGTGCTTGCATCACACAAACATACATACATACAAACATACAAACACACACCGCTCGCTGTTTTTGGCCATGTGTGCACATATTTGCACGACTTTGTTTGCGCTTGTTGCAAGAGGGGCAGCGGCTGGGAGGGTGCGCTGCATTCCTCTAGGAGCAGCTAAATCTCTTGCTCGAAAATTTTAACATAATTTTGTTAGTAGGAGCTATGCTTTTGTAATCAATGGGAAATATAACACACTTGACCTCCTGCCGTATCAGCACTTGACTTTAATATTTTGCAGTAAAACCCGTAACCCGAGAAACACACACTCAGCAAAAAAATCATGATGAATTTTAGAAATTTGCATTTTTTAGGCCCAGAAAGTCGATTTCTACAATGTATGCGAATTTTTGTGAATTTAAAAAAAAACAGGGCTTTGCTTTCAAAATTTCAAGCTGGACTTTCAAAAAAATATATATATATTTTCCTGGATATTTATTTATTTTTTATATGTGTGTAGATTAAATTCTGAAATAATCATTTTTTTTAATCATATTGTTTATAAGTTAATAAGAATATAAGGATTTTAAATATACAAACATTTAACAAAATTTTAAAAATTCATAAGCTTTAGTTTAAAAACAATTACGATTTTCGAGTTAGATTTACGGGGATTCGAGCCAGAGGCACTTCCTTGAATGAGGGGTTGAGACTACTCTGCCTCTAAGGCAGACAACAGCTAAACTATAATATTAAGGATGAAAAAGTAAATTTCGTTACTTGTTTCTAAACTATACAAAAAATTTATATGAAAATCTTTTTCTTAGAAATATTTTCAATTTAAAAGTACTATATTTCTGAAAAATATAAAACTAACCACAATATTTATGGGATTGTCGATTTAGTCCAGTTTTACAGAAAACTTTTAAAATTTTAGGGTGGTTTGATTTTAGGGAGATTTTCTATACTTAACAGAACTCTTTTTTCTTAGTGCATTTGTTTGTTAAGTCCCCTCAACTCTCATAACGCACCGAGCACTCTCTGAGGCTCTTAGATTTCGTGATGAAATTTCCGTTTTCTAATTTCTAATTTAATTAGGCGCATGACGCAAAACTCAGCTCGTAAAGCCCCAACGCAATCACCCACCAAACACACAAACAATCCACACACACACTCACACACACCATGGATTCCTGTTGATACACAAACAAACTTGCAACACATCTACTGCCACGTAAGGCACGTACACAAACTCGTATTTGGTATTTACATATGAGCAACATTTTCATAACGTGCACAGAAAAAAAACCCCAAATCCCCAACGAAAAGGGGAAACTGATTTTACTTCAGTGACAACATTTTCCACAGCGACAATTTTTCATATTTTTCATATTTTACACTGGCTACCAGTGTATTTAAAGGCGAGACATTTAGCTGTTATATAAAAATGTGTACACATATATAAATATATGATACATCTCTACATTACATTCACATAATTATTAAATTAAATTAAATATTAATATAAAATATTGTTTGAAAATGCAACGAATAACTGAATATTTAAAACGTGTTAAGAACTATTTTAATGATTAGACAACAATTTTTTGGTTATCAAAACTTTATATTCAGGTTGGGAAAAGCACAGGAGTGAATATGTTTTTAATTATTTCAAAAATAAAATATAACTAATTTGTAATTGTTTTTTATTTCGGTTGGCAAGTTTTGGTGATTGTTTTTTCTGCAGGAGATGCGTTTAATTGTCGCAACTGTGGCAACTGTATGTGTGTACATCTGTGTGTGTGTGAGGCAATTTTGATTGGTCGCGAAACGCATTTGGTAAACTTGTGGCTAATAATTATTTTAGCCTAATTGAAAGTTGCCCGTGACAACGTTTGTATGCCGCGCAATAGGAGCAATCGCAGTCAGGTCAAATATTAAAGTGCAAAAAGTATTTTCATTAAACGGACACACACAAGGATGCGTTATTTTTTGTTTTTTAGGGATTGCAGTCAGCTATTCAAATTTTTATCACTTAATAAATGCCAGCCCCATGATGCCAGCGACCCTTCGCCGCCATCAAAGGCCATTAAGCACATTTGAAATTGAAAAGTCATGCTGTATAGGACAGCTTTTGGGAAACCATCACTCCTCCCTCTGTTTACATCCCTAGATGTATTTGCATACCGCCCACACAGTTTACATAATGTTTTACATAAATTTGACTTTTAATACTCAAGTTTGCCAAACCATTCGTCCATTTGCGGACTCGCTCTACTGTTGCCATCTCTTTCTGCTACTATCTCCCTCTCTCTCTCTCTCGGTTTGTCTGTCTGTCTAATTTTCTATCTGCATGTTTTTCTGTCGGCAGCCATTAGGCAAAAGCTTTTATCAGCTGCTACAGTAAAATTTTCAACTTCGATTACTCGTGAATCTCTAAAGTGATTTAATCCATGTCATGTTGGCTAAACAAAAAGACGTCAACGCAGAACAATGGTAAATGCAAACATGACCAATTAAATACACATATTAGTAGAAAACACATAAAATGAAAGCAAGACGAAATTAAACTTAAATATACGATTCGTGAGATGCCCTGTAACTGCAAGAAGCACTCTTCCTATAATCCTTAAAGCATTCATCACATTCTAATGCAGTTTATTGAATTATAACTAACTGCTTAAAGCTATCGAAAATATTATTGATAGTTTTCATTGATCATATAGATAAAGATATTAATTTAAATTAATGACTTCTAATATTAGCTACATTTCTGTGCTATAATCAATTATTTCAACGTATTCACCTATTTGAGTATTTTAAAGGGCACAATTTGGTTATACCTTAAAGTGCGCCTGGAGCTCACCCAAAAGTTGGTTCACACTTGAACTTTATCTGACGTCTTAAGTGCTGTGGGTCGCACACATCATAAATTCCAAATGCGCCCACTATTTAGAAAACACTAATGTATATACACATACACACAAACACAGAGACGCACACATGTGTATTCATAAACACACACGTATACACATATGCAGGATAAGAGCCTTAATAATGGCTTGACCATTATCCTGCATATAAAGTTGTTCATATCCTTGTTCCTCGGGCTTTGATTTTCGTATGGGACTTGCACGTATTTCGTATGCTGTGTAAGTTTTGCCGCTTTGCCAGCGCTACGATCTTAACTTCTGGTCTCCCATCGATTGTTGTTATTGCCATTGTGTTGCATACATAATAAATTTTATGAAACGTAAATTTTTATTGAGCCCAATTTTTTGGCACAGCCATAAAACGACAAGTGGAGCGCAGCAGCAAATAAACTTCCACCTTCTCCCCCACACCACCCATCCCCTAACAAAAGTTCGCGTTAACAATAAAAATCGAATGTATTATTTATGTGCTCTACGATTTGTAAAGATTTCTTCGTATGGTCCCAGCCTGTTTGCACTATTTCCCTGGTTTGATTTTTATTGTTAATTTCTCTTTATCTGCTTAAACAAAGCTTTTTTGATTCTTCAGACATTAGAAGCAAATTTTATTGACTTATTTGGTTCAGTGTAGTTATTTGAATGGCAAATGCCAATGCATAAATCATTTTCAATTATTTGTATCAAAAATTCTGGAATGCAAGATATGTAAACCGAAAAAAAACTTCAGCGTCACAAAAGTCATATTAATTAAATAACAACAAACCATAAAAAATACTTCAACACAGCATAAAAGGAAATTACGCACGCAATGCGAATGCACAACATTCCGCCAAAAATACACTGAAAAACGAAAACAATGTCAACATTTGTTTCAAAATTAAACAAACAAAAAATATAGCAAAGAAAACAAAAATGATCCAAAAACCGTGCGACCAACTGACACAGGGTATCAACCCAGCTGTTGATTTGGGCTTTTATTTATTTATTTTTTTGTATTATTTTTTTCGCTTTTATCGCCGAATCGATTTGAATCGAATCGCTCATTTAACTGTTTGCTATTGTTGCGCAACCAAAATATATATATATATATATATATATATATATATATATATGTATGTTTGTGGGGCTTAACGGGTCGTAGTGAGAACTGGAATTTCTGTCGTTTGACAGGAAATACGACGTTTTCGCATCATTGAAGCACAAAAATGTTGATCGCATTGCTGGAAAAACTTGCCAATGTCATTAAATACTAGGTGCGGTTATACGTTTGCTTAATACTGGAAAGCATCTGTGGAAATGCGTTGCCAACAGTTTTAAATTAAAAATAAATTAAACGCATATTGACTATGATGTCCATTTGTATGTGCCCATAAGTTGGTAAACATAAAATAAACATAACCATATGAACACTTCCACAATGCAGATCATGTTTTATCAGAATATATTTTATCAAAAATGATTTAATTTTTGGCAAATTTGAATTTTCTGTTGCATACACAAATGATTCGTCGATGGTTTTGAATGCCATCCAGCTGTCACTACTACTGTGAATAGTCTTGTTAAGATGATAGATAGATAGATAGATATATAAATGAGATTGGAAACTTCTCACATAAAAATTAAAATACCTTCAATAAGGCTATAAAACGTCAATTGATGGGAGATCTGGTGAACTGCTTTGAGGTAAGTGCGTTAGGTAATTAATTATCAATTATGAAATGCACTTAAATGGGTCATGATGAAGTCTGCACAGGGGAGAGAATAGGGCACATGCCACTCGGCCAGCACTGACCCAATTCAACCATAGCCACAAAGTGCACCTCAAGCATGCAAATGCTTTGCATTCACCAGCTCGCCAGCTCGGCAGGTCGTCTTGGCAATCGGGTAGAAAGGGCTCGACTTCAACGTCATAATCAAAATCAACTCATGGGGGCTTACGGCTCATTAGCACGCGTTCCGCAGAGGAGCACCAGCAGACAACTTGATTGAACATCAATGGGCTGCCTGCCTACTGCAGATACGGCCAGGATGTTGGGCATGGGGTAGAGAGCTGTGTCAAGATTAATGCTAATGTGACAACTTAATCGAAAGCCATTTATAAGTTATGTCAAGTGGAGAGCCGAGCCTCTCCAGCTTCCTGCCTGAATGACTAAATGCCCGAATGACTGCCTGGCTGACTGACTGTCAACTTTATGACGACATTCGTTGTCAACGATGACATCGTCTAATAATAGGCAACGGCAAGCAGCTTTGACTACAAGCCAGCTACTAGCATGACAACGACAAATCCATAAAAAAAAACACGTTAAATATTTGCATTAATTTTGGGCTACGATAAGTAAGGCAGGATACAGTATCGAAAGTGCCGACTGCACAATGCTCTGTTCCTAGTATAGTGACAGCTTTAGCTTGTGAAGTAAACGGCTGCTTACAATTGTATAATACGAATTTTTGATTTTATAATTCAAGGAAATATCATCACAAAAGTCACTGAAGATGCAAGTGAGAATAATAAGGATCAGGTATTCATTTTTATAATTTTTTGAAAAACACTTAGACAAAAAATGTTGTTTTGATTTTTATTATCGCTCAATCTAAAAAGTAATTAAGGTATTTTTCAATCTTCTTTGAGCTCATCTCTCAAGCTCTCATAAACTTATAACTTATCACAGATGTTTTCAGAAAATCAATCAGAGCTCAGTAAGCTAGTAACAATATTTAAGTAAAATTTAAAAGAAATTATTCAGAGTAAGCTATATAATAATAATAAATAAATTGTATATTATATATATTCAGAAATTGTATCATTTTTCTATCAAAATGTAAATGATTTCTAAGATGGTTTAATTGAACTTTGGTAGTCACAATTTAATTGAAGTACTAAGTACAGGTCATAGTCAATCCCAACCAGCTTTGAATATTCAGTATTTGCTTTTAGGAACAGAGTATAAAAGCAGAGCAGAGAATGCAGGAAATAGGGACTGTGGCAGGCAGGGGCACATTTCATTTGGTTGGCACTTACCCGGCAACCTCGATGTGATGCTGATAAAAAGCAATAGTTGCGCTATCAGCTCTTTGATGCTCCCGGTGCTGCTGCTTTTGTTGTTGTTGTTGCTGCTCCTGCTGCTGCTGCTGTTGCTGCTGCTCCTCCTCCTGCCGCTGATGCTGCTCCTACTGGTGATGTTGGTGCTCATTTTGTTTGGCGTTTATCGAGCGTTGTCGCTGGCTGCTTCTTGTTGCCTCTTATCTCGCGATGCGTTACTTTGTCAATGACACAAAGCACCTCACTCCTGTTTGTATGAGTATCTCTCTCTCTCTCTCTCTCTCTCTCTCTCTCTCTATTCCTCTTGCTCCCTTTGCTCTCTTTGTCGACTGGTTGTTAAGTGGCACGCACTTGTCTTTTATTGTGCGGCAGACAGTTTACCGTTGGTGTTACACTATTTCTGGTTGTTACAGCTCACTTTGCAGTGCTTGTCAGCTTTTCCGTATTGTTGCCAAATAAATTTATTGTTTTCCTTTAAATGGACAATTTTACATATGTTTGTTGTAGCGGGTGGAGCAACAGGCGTTCTTCTTCTTCTTCTCGTTGTCTAAAAGCAATAAAAAATAAATTACACTCACGCACTCACAAATGTTCATCACAAATTGAAAATGAACAAATGAATAAATCAACAATTTCAACAACTTATCAAAGTTTTTGTAAATATATATTTCATAATATTTGTTTTATGCTTATACTACTCTGTTATTATTTTTTTGTTGTATTTTTCAATTGACATTTGACATTTTTCGAAGCGAGCTTTAAGGTATGGAATCAAATGTGGGATGCATTAAGGTTTGTATGGAAAAGCTATTATTGTGGCAGGCAGTGCGTCCCTTTTATTATTGGCCTGCTCTGCATTTTGCGCGCATGCCACAATTTCAATTTGTACAATTTTTATTTATTTGTTTTTGTTGTTGTTTATTTATTTGTTCCTTTGCGTTTGTTGCCGTTTTTAATCAGAAATTTACACAGTCACCGCATCGGGCGTCGGTGGCAAACAAATTGGCGTCGCTGCTGCTATGCTTGTTGCAAGTGTTCTTGATGGCTGTTGCTGTTGCTGTTGCATGTGTTTGTGTGTTGTGTTTACAACAGCAGCACACAGCCAAATGAAAGCACAATTAAAATTTTTCAATCAAAACTTTTTACTTTCTTTCTGCAACTGCGATTTTTTTGTCAGCTTATTTTTCGCTGTTGCTTTTTAGCGCTCGTTAGCTACGACGATTCCTCGTCTATATTTTTTTTTTTTTGTGCCCCGCGTTCACTTTTCTTCTCGTTTCCGTTTTTCAATTTTTAATGCAATTTCCACGCCCAACTGCACTTTTTGCCTTGTTTTGTCTTGTTTGTTCGTTTGCAGATGCTGATGCTGTAACTATGTTTCTTTTGCCCCGTTTTATATAGCATTTATTTGCACGGACACCCTCGCATCCCACAACAAAATATGTACACAATTTGCATTGAGTTCTATGTATATCTCTATCTCTCAAGCTATCTCTCTCTCTCTCTCTCTCTCTCTCTATACATACCTGTGGACGTCTCTCTCTCGCTTTCCTTGTGTCAATTTGCTTTGTTTTGTTTCCTGTTGCTCGCACAAATTGAAATTACTTTTGTCGCTGTCGCTCGTATTGTTATTGTTGCTGCTGTTTATTGTTGCATGTCATGTTCATTTCTTCAAATCAGTTGTAGTTCTGGCTCGAGTTGGCGTCTTTGTGCGTTTGACATGGCTCATGGACGGGGCAGCCACAAGATGTTGCACATGCACAGCTTCGAATTGCAGCACCACTTTTTGGTATGCGTCCGAGCCTTGTGCATATTTATATTATACCAAATAATGCCAAGTGTCTGCAAAGAGAAAATAAAACAATTTATTGACCATTTGATTAGAGTGTTGATGAAATGATGATAATATTTATTTATTTGTAATATTATTTATTATTATTCATTTACACATGCAAAAGGAATTACCAAAGGACTTAGAATTGTTCTGAAATTGAGAATTTATTTAACACTCCAATGAGAATTGAAAGTGGCTCAAACATATACCTAATCTTTGCTAATATTTAGCTTAAAGCTGATTTTATTTAAGCTGAAATATTTATTATTATTTGTTGTAGAGTTTAGTAAATTTCATGTGAACATAGATTGTTCAAAATCAATATATCACGAGATATGTGTCGAATGTAAGCCAATGTTTTCGTTCTTTTAAATTCAAGATAATCAATTTATTTTTATACTATTATACCAGAATGGTAATAATAGTATATTGGTTTTGTGCAATGTCCGTCATGCTGTCTGTCCGTCTGTCCGTCTGTCCGTCTGTCCGTCTGTATGAACGCGCGTTCCTCCGACACCCTTAGAGATAGAGACTTGAAACTTGGAACGTATATTGGAAAGTACCCTCAAAAGTTAAAGTGTCTTGGGTTTGGACCTACGTCCACCAGGGAGCTAGAAAACCGCGATAATCGATTTTATCAAATCGATAAATCCACATATCTCTTACAATTTAATGGCTACAGTCACCAATTTTGGTTGGTAGGTTGTTGGCGAGGTCCTTGAAAGATTGGCATGTGCCACGCCCACCTCCGACGCCCCCATCACCCCCGCCCCTAAAATTTTCAAATGGCTATATCTTCCGCAGTTTTTGAGTAGGGAACGTCAAATTTGGTAGGTACATTACTGGTAGTCGCCTTTAAGAACCGATAACAAATTTGTGGTGCCACGCCCACACCTGCGCCTATAATCGACAATTCCGATTATTAATCTATAATTATGTATATCTCCGAACTTTTTAAAAATAGAGTAACCAAACTTGGAAGGTAATTTGCTGGTAACCTCCTCCAAAGATTGGCATACCAATTTTTGGACCACGCCCACATCCGCCGCCCCCAGGAACTTCGTTCCTAGAAATTTAAAATGCGCATATCTGCCGTAATTTGCAAGCTAGAGTCGCAAAATTTTGCAGGTATGTTACTGGTAACTCCCCCAAAGATCGATAAAAAAAATTGGATGGCCACGCCCACTCCACCTACCTGAAACGATACACCTGTTGGTGTAAATCGAAAATCCCATATATCTCGCGCAATTTGAAAACTTAAGTCACCAAATTTTAAAGGTATATTGCTAGTAACACCCTTCATAAATGTAGAATAAAAATTTTGGACCACGCCCACTCCCGCCCACAAAAAACGATAAATGCCTGTATCTCCCGCAATTTACTTAACAGAATACTTAACATATGCTGTTAATTTTGGCGCAATGCTGCTTATCTTGCAATTTGGTCACTCTTAATCGAGCGCGTCAAATTGTGCCACCTCTTTTTTTATAAAATTTCTCAATTTTGTATAAAATATTAAATCTAGTAGTTCGATTCAATTTAATTGAATGAAACATAACAACAATTAAATTGAATCGAACTACTAGATTTAATATTTTATACAAAATTAAGAAATATATTATATTTATAAGAATTACATTAATTTATGTAATGGTATAATAGTATTTCGCTGTCGGTTGCGTCCGACTGCAACGTTCTATCTTGTTGTATATTATATTATTTATTTATTTATTTTTCTAGGCTTTATTATGACCCACAATACTAACTCAGTGTTTCATTTCTACAATCTCAGTTATTACAAAAGGTCAAGCCGATTATTTGCCACTTGTTTTGCTGTGAAACTCAGTACAAATGAATTACCAATTCTCATAAGAATTATCATAATTGACGGAGAAGTTCTTCAACTTGACCATTTACCATTTTTATATAGTGTGCCATTAAAAACTAAATTTATATTTGTATAAGTATTTAAACAAATTATGTGTTCAGCAAATAATTCGGATCAATATTTTATAAAACAAATTAGAGATGAAAAATAATCAAAAATCTGTGTAATTTTATTAAATCATTATTTACATATTCACTTATGGAAAAACTCTCATCAACATGAGATGTTATTGCACATGTGTTTGTGCCATAAATTTGCACTCACGTAAGGCTGAGATTTGCCTAATTTAAAATTTCCTTTGAAGTAAGTCTCACATTTTCATAATTTATTTTGAATTAAATTTTTCGTTTGATATACACACTTTTACACCATTCGGGTTTGCAAACAGAACTGAGTTTGGCCCTAACCGCGAGGAGTTGCATGCAGCCACATATGTATGTATGTAGATGGGTTTGTTCTTGACGGGGAAATGAGTCACTCCGTTGCTGCCTCAGTTTACGCACGGCGGAAGGTCGCCACAACCGACCGAATGACTGACTGATGGCTGTCTGCCACTGCAGCAATTGTTGCTGCCGCTGCCGCTTCTGTTTGCCGTAGCAGGCTTTCAGTTTGCACCAGCTAAAGTGCAAAACAGTGACAGACATTATGCTTTATTTTCCGCTTGACACCTTTGGGCTGCGTTGCGCATTTCCTTTTAGCAGCCAGTCCACAGTCTGTCCAGGGTCACCCCTCCTTAGCAGCTTATGCAAGAATTTTGCTCAGTGGCTTTTTGTGTGTTCATTTTTATAAAGCCTTTTCCTTTTCATTCAGGTTACCCATTAAAAATGAGCAACCGAGGAGTTATGAAACAGGGAATGAGCAAACAGGAGGAAGGAGGTGTGTGTGTGTGTGTGTGTGTTATTATATCTATATGTGTTACCGATCAGGAATGTAAGCTGAGTCGATAATGCGGGCTAAGCCAAGACTCTAATGGTTATAGAAACAAAAACTAAGGTTGAAGAGAAATAACAATTAAATTGGCTTGTGATGCTGGCAATAATAATATTACTTATGAAGTAATATTAACTATAATTTGTATTTATCATATTCATCACAACTTTTAATAATCTAATGAATCGATACACAAATTTTAGTACAGTAAAATTAATTACTTATCTATTCACAAATTTGTAAATAAGAAAATTATTCATGTATCAACAATATTCCAAATATAATTACATATCTGGAGACTTTGATGAAGTTAAACTTCATATATTTTAACATTAAAAATTTTGCAGACTATAAATTTGGAATGTCCGCTTTCAGGAATTACGTGCAACAAGTGTTTTTAACTATTTGGTTACCTTTACTTATCTTTGATTACGACACACTATTGCTTATGTCTCAATCCATAAACATAGCTAAATTTAAAGTAGTCATTTTCCATATTAAAGACATTTATTAATATATATATAATAATTCCATTTAAAACTGTTTGCGTGGTGTTTTCTAGCTTATCACTCTCGAGTGTGTTTTATTATTATTATTATTTTTCTTTTGTAGACATCACCTCACACATTTTTAAGCTGGTTGCGTTGAACTTTATGCGAACAGCATCTGCATGCATGGTGGCGGCTCTGAGTGCTGTGTGGCACCATCTTATCAACATGGAAGTCGACGTCAACTTTCAGCGAGAGGGCGTTTGCAGAGACGATGCGACGTCTGCTGAATTGAAATTTATTATTCTGCTTTGTCGTGCGTGAGTGTGTGTGTGTGTGTGTGTGTGTGCACGTGTGTGTGTCTGAGGCACTTTTGTGGCACCATCCTTGCTGCAGCAACCCCTTTCATGAGTAGGTATTTAATACTTTAATGCTGCGCCTACCCGCGTCTACCTGGCTTATTCTTTGTCGTGTTAATTGCTTTCCAGGTGGGCAACTCAAACTGAGTGGGGCGACCTTTGATGTGCGCAATTTTTTGTTGCCTTTGCACTTAGGGATATTGTTTACATGTCTCAATTATCCATTAAATTTTGCCCACTTGCACGCCATTTCGCTGTTCCTTCCCCAGTGGGTCCTCTACCCACTTTGCTCGTCAATTGCTGGGCAAAGTTTGAGTTGCTGTTGTTTTTCCAATTTCAAAGTAAAACTTTTGACAACCTTGAAGTCTGATACTGCAAAACATTGATATGCCAAAAAAATGTACATTGGTATGAAGCGTGTGGAAATTCTCGATTTTCTTACATTTTCACAAAAATATATTTCTAAGCAATGGCGGAAATGGTGTAGATAAATTTTGTTTTTGGCGTTGAATATTTTTATTTATTTTTTTTTATATGACTGGCTTGCTAACCTAATGTTTAGTCTGTGTGTCTGATTTTCGCAGAAACCTATAAATATAGTACTAACAAATGTTGTAATAGTCAGATTGTATACTATATGTGTGAGGGATATGAAGTTAAGTTTATAACTGAGATGTATTTTTATACATATCAAAATCAGAAAAAAGTATAGATTTAGGGAAATTAATATTTAATGCTTTGCGAATTTGACGTCTTTGTGTTTGAGTTGGTCAGTTTATTATGTTCTTGCCTAAGTATAGATTTCAGATTACTATTAGGATATCATTTTGTAAAGATTTTCTCAAGGGCAGCGCTTTGTTGGTTTTCCGACAAGGTCAACTATTTATAATGGTATAACTTATCCACTTGATATGCGGTGGCTGTGAGCAACTACTGATTATGCCCATAAGTCCGTCATTTTCATTCTCAATGATGTAAGCCTAATGCGTGTGCTAATTCTATTTCCCCCAAAGCCCTCCACTCATTTCAGATAGTCATCATTGGGCTTCAGGCAATTTGTTGCCAAGCACTCTTTAGCCAAACCGTCGACTTAGTCTTCGCTTTTGGGTTTTACTCCAGCTGAATAAGATACACAAAAAAAAAAAAGAAAAGAAAAAAGTTGTTGCTACTTTTTTTCTGATGACATTTGCCGTTTTGCCGCTTAGCACTTGTCGAAAGCGGGGAAGGGGCGGAGACTGGTGGCGAGAAATTATGCAAGGATTGTGTGCAGAATCTTGAGACAGACCCTTGACTACGGGCAACAGCTAACATCCAAGAAAGAAAGGCAGTCAAGCTGTTCAGGAGCAGAAGAGCTGAGAGGTCAGTTCAGGCTCAAAGTTTGTCGAGTGACATGTAAATCTTGCCCCAGGATGTACGCCATTTTGTTTAGCTGCCGTTGCGGCACCAAAGAGTTGCCGCAACAGCAACAGCAAAAAAAAAAAGGAAAAAACAAATAAATATAAAAAAAAAAAACAAAAAGAAGAAGAAAGAAGAAAAAACGCAGTCGACGTCGACATGATGATAATTTGGCATACTCCGGCCACGGCCAGCAGCCATCAGCAGCCGTTTGCCCAGGAGCCACATTTTCTTTCATGAAAATCAGTTAAATGAGTTTGTTTACATGTCTCAGCTGCTGCTGCTGCGGCTGCGGCTGCTGCGCCGAGTCGTGCCAAAACAAAACGCATATAAAAAACACACTTTAAATGTATGCAAAGTGAGATGGGCTGCGGTCAGACAGGAAGGGCGGATGGCCGGGTATAGGCAGTGTTGCGGTGATGGCAATACATTGTCTGGACGCTGTGGCGGCGCCATCCCAGTTTGCTGCGGAAATAAATGTAAGGAAAATCCCCCATATAATTCCCCATTTTTTCTCCAATACGCTTGCAAAGGGAGTTGTGATTTTGTGTTGTACTGTGTAACATATTAAAGACACACTGTTTACTTTAATACGCATACACAGATTAGCTCTTTTAGGGATTATATAAACACGTATCAAGTAAAGTTGTATATTTACAACTTGTCACAGTTTTAGCTTCATTGAATCTTCAAATTTCCATGGCAAAAATCTTGAGAAAATTAAGTAATAAAAGAAAGTGAATTTCTCAATAATGTTATCTAAGGAATCCTAATAAGTCTGTAAGGGTATTTAATTGTCGGTAGCCCAACAGTAACTGTTTATTCTCGCCTTTTTTCGATGGTTTGCAACTTGATACGCCACGTTGCCTGAGCCTAAAAGTATGCAGCATGTAATTTGCGTTTTGTTTGCCGTTGCCGTTGCCATTGTTGATGGTGTTGTTGTTGCTGTTGTTTGTTTCTTGTTGTTGTTGTTTGCTTTATGTAATTTGCATGTAAACATGTGCTTATTTACGTGCCTCCTGGCAACCATACACACACACACACACACACACACAGGCAGTCACATTTTGCCGTTGTTGCTGGGGGAAAAAGTGAATTTGCGCCAAACATCAAATGATTTTGTTTAACATATTTTGTTATTAAGTGTGGAAATGTGCATATTTTGCTCAGGCCTCCAGTTTTCTTCAGAAACTTTACCCAAACACTCACACACACACACAGTCTGGCCGGGTGTGTGTGTGCGAGTGTGTGTTTACCCCTTTTGTTGTTGGTTTGTGTCTGTGCGTTGTTCGTGCTTTCAGTAAATTTCCGTTTGCCATCATTCAGGCCAAAGCAGACATACTTCACTTGAACTTTGTATAGCGTGAACTTCTTAAATTATTGGCTAAGGCTATAAACTGCATGACCGGACTGGCACGGTGGGTCCCACTGCCAACCCGGACTGCTGAACTTTAGCTGGTCTTTCTTTAGATTTTTTTTTTGATTTTTTTATTTTTTTTTTTTTTGTGGAGAGAGGGTAAGCTTAAGCGAATTATGTTTGGAAAAGTTCAAACGGATTTTCGAGTCTGCTGCGAACTGCTGCCGTTTGACAATTGACAGTTGGCCCAAAACTTTTGCCAATTAGTCCTGTCACGCCACGACTATAACAGAGTGCCATTTTTGCATTACCCAACACTGGCATTGCACATGGTTTTTTTCCTTGGACTACATGTCACTTATCGTTCACAGTAAAAAACAGTTGATGTAAATAGAAGATTGGGGCTTTTATATAACAATGCATTGAAACAGTATTTTTTTGTGAGTACCAATTTGCTTACATCTGCACTGCTGCAGACGGGACGTTTGCCAGATGCAGATGCAGAATTGCTAAGAAAATCAATAGGAACAAACACACGAACACACAAATGCACAACAAATAGACAGACAATCTTCACTTGCCCACTTGGCCGTAACAATTTGTGTTTCCTGTGTGTTTTGGCCGCGTGTTGCATATAAAACTGGGCATCAACTGGCGGCAGCCGGTCTGCTGGCCAATGCCTCTACGTGGCCACAATTGCTAATGGCAGAGAGACAAAGCTTTGTGGCAGCCCAATCAACGATATGTCGTCTGCTTCCCTCCCCTTTCTCATCGCATTGTCTTCCACTTTATTGCCGTAAGTCGAAGACATTGCTCCCAACTCCATTAAATGCTTGCATTACTTTACTCCGGGCTCATAGCTTATAGCCTGGTAAATGGTAAATGTGCTGAAGCCTTTGTTGCTGCTGCTGCTGCCAGTCCACAGTTACAGCTGCTGCTTCTGCTGGGAGCTCAGTAAATACAAAGTGTTAAATGCTTTGGGCTTAGGGCAGGGAAGTGGGCGCGTCTTAACCACCACCCTCAGCAGCAAATATATTTACTTATATGTAGGTATGTATATATGTATTACAGCAAGCACATTAAACTAAATTCAACGCTGAATTCATTTATTATTTAAACCTTGCGTTCTGCTTAGGAGCATATATAGTTGAATATAGTTCTAACTATGATCGATACTTCATTCTCTACTCCATCGAGCTGGCCACGCAGTGTGTTTATTTATTGAGCTGTGCATAAATATTTTTTTTACCAAGCATTAACTTGATCTACCCCAGACATGGACGCGCTTCTGTTAACTAAGCGGTTTCAATACAAATCCCGCTCCTTTTCCACTTGAAATCCAGCTCGGCGGCTACCTCTTAACGGTTGTTGTACGCATGTGAAGACGAATCGATAGATATTTGAGGCACAACTGTGTTGACTTTGCAGTTTGCACTGCTCTGCAATTATGTAAGTGTACTTTTATGTATCTGTGTGTTTCTGTGTGTTTGTGTGTGTGTGTGTGGGGCGGGGTGTGCATAAAGCAAGTGTAACCTAGTTCAGAGCAGGGCTTTAATGGACTTACGGGCTATTGACTCGCTGAGTTTAATATATTTGGGACTAAGCAAAGAGAAGCCAGCAGACATCTCCTGTTGCCTCACAGTCCATTGATACGGTTGGCCATAAGCAAAAAAGCAAACAAGAAAAAATGTATAAGCTTTTGGCTGCCGAAGATTAAATATCCTTGTAGACATATAATAGATACGGGTTATAATATAAGCAATCAACTAACTGACTGCGTAATCAAAAGAGCAAAAAGAAGCTAAACGGAGCTTGGATATCAACTCTATTGTGACAGCTGATCGAGCAAATATTGTAAACATTTTACTTAATAAAGAAAAATGTCAAAATATTTAAATTTGTGGAATTGGATAACTACTTAAATACAAAAAGTTCAGTTGCCTTATTCTAAGAATTCGTTCGATAATCCATAGTTATTTGAAAATTAAGCAATCTTGATATGAAAGAAGCTATATCAATGTGCAACTAATTTCCCTACGGGAGTATTGATTAATAGTGCTGAATATTATCATGAAAAACAGTTTAATTAAATATAGTATTTTTCTTATATTTCACCCGTCATTCAGCCATTTTTCAGATACTCAGTTAGGAAAAAACAATTTCATTTGTTTGGACTAATGGTTTCCAGCTGGAGTTACGCATTGCATGACAAACTACAAATACCCAGTGAGAGCATTCAATAAATTGGACAGCTTCCATTTGGACTTCATCTAGCTCGATGAATTCGTGTCTCTGCTTAACGCAGCTGCGCTCTCATTAAAGCCAAGTGCCATCAACTGGGCCCTAGGCAGAGTCGGGCAATTGCACCCACACCTCCCAATCCGCCGCTCTCCATCGCTGCCCGGGCGAGCAGGCTAAAAAGGCTCTTCAGCTTTATCGCTGTAATCAATTGTCTGCATTTGAATAGTTGACAACCGATTTATGGACCATTGACTGAGCAGCAGCAGAGGCAGCGATGTGCCTCGCCCAGAACCTTTGTATTTGCGGTGGTCGACTTGACACCAGCCCTACCTCTGTCACCCCCCGTCAACACTCTGCTTCCATTCGAAGTACGTCTTCGATTGAGTGACCATTTTTTTCCACTCTATCTGTGTGTGTGTGTGTGTCTGGCCAGTATCCTTTTCGGAAATCAAGTGGAATGACCCGTAGGGTCTCCGTTTCCATCTACTGCTCTCTTTCTCTCTTTGCGCGTGTGTGTCTATGTTTTTTCCCTTTTGCTCTGTTTTGGCACTCAGTTTTTGGTGTTGTAACTTCTGTTTTTCTATGTTTTACGTAATTTCACAGAAAAGCCGGAAATGGCTAGGAAATTGAGCCAACAATAACATCAACATCAGCAGCAGCAGCAACAGCAGCAGTGGCAGTAACAACAACTGACATCATGCACGAATAAGAATAATAACGAAAATGTCAGACCAAGCGGCAATTCGTCCAACCGCCTTCGTCCATCCTGCCATCCGTTCATCCGACTCGTCTGTCAGTGGGTGAGTTGGCCAACCACTGGCCCAGATAATGTACTGCCAAGTGTTTTTTGACCTTTTTCTTATATTCCCCCGTTTCTGCGCTGCTGTTGCTGTTGCTGATGTTTTGCTGTCCGCTCCCTTTGCCTTTTTGCGTTTGGTCTTTTTCATATTTGGTTGGAACTGTCATAAGGCGGCCAGGACAAATGAACAACGCATCCGTTTGGCAGTACTCCAAGCAAGCAAAAAAAAAAAAAACACCACCTCCCTCTCGACCAACTCAGTGCCATCAGCAGCTGCTGTTGTCGCTCTTGTTTAAGCGCGCACCACTGAAAATTATTTAAAACACCATGGAAATCAAATGACCCACAAAAGTAGGCCTCAAGAAGTCCAAAACAAAAACGAGTTCAAGTTCAAACGTGGGCTTCCCCCCTTTCACAATTTGTGAATCAAATAGTTGTTGTTATGGGGAAATCATGTCAAATTGACTTTGACATCCATTCGGTTAGATATCTTGAATTAAACACTTGATTAAAGTTTTATTCAAACATTTTTAACTTAATAATGAATACATTTACGAATTTCGTTTCAATTTAAATATTTAATTCTTCAATTTTTTTTTAAGTACTGCAAAAATATAAGTGCAGCAGAAAACTTGATTGAAAATAAGTCCCATCAAGGCAGCGATGGACTGATCAACTTGTTGACCAAGCAGCGTACTGAAAAATTGGAAACCCTCCATTATCTTGGCCAGCTTTGCTCCTACTAAAGTCTACGAGCAACATTTTGCTGCTCTGAAAATTAGATCCACATTTTAAGCACATGGTTAGCATTGCTGTAGGACCGGCTCGTAACTGAACTCTGGCAACTGGCAGCTGGTAACAGTCAGATTGCCGTTCCCCACAGAGGCTCGTGCTGCATCAAATCATCTCGTCACGATTTGGTTGCATAGGCCACACTCACCCACAAGCAGATACACACTCATGTCTCCATCTCTTTTACTATCTCTATCTCTATCTCTATCTTTCTCTTTTTCTCTCTGTCTCACTCTCTCTCATGGGCATTTATTTGGCAGGCTCTTGGCACGGCTTTTCATTTGGGTTAATGTAGTATTTGTGTTCTCGACTAGAGAGCAGCTGAACCACCAGCCAGATTGATGTCAGCCTCACATTCACAGCCTCAGCCATCTGGCTAAGCCAACCAGCCCCACCTCCGGAAGCCCCCTCTTGTACATCATTGGATTGCCGTAACGGGCACATTTTGTCAGCGACTGCACGTTTGCTTCAAGTAAAATATGTCAGCGTCTTCTTAGCTTTCGCTTACATTGGCATTGTCATAAAATGCCACACACACACACACACACACACACACACACACACACTTACACACATGCATGGACATAGATTCACAGCGAAAATGCACATGACTGTGATTCCGGCGTAACTTTAGTGACAAGGATACAACAACGTCACCGCCGACGTGGACTCAGTTTAAAGAATGAATTGCACTTTATTATTGGCATTTTGTCATGCGGTTTACCAGCGCTGGCACGTTCTTGGTTTTTAAGTAGCTAAGTAGCCACCATGGCACCACCAGCACCACCACTTATGCCGGCCACTTGCAACACCATCAAAAAGAGACGGACGAGTCAACATTAAGCGGAACGTGTTGCTATTTGCCTGTATGGGAGCAAAAAAGTTTGCGGTCAGCGCAAATAGCCGCTGCTTGCAACCGCCACAATCTCAGTCAGTGCAGCTCTCAACTCAACTCAACTCTCGACCGCAAAGTAAAATATATTCGACCCCGTCGAGAGAAAAAAATTCAATCAAAATTGTTGCCATTTAGTTTGACATTTTATTTTGATAGAAACGGCGAAAATGATGATGAAGTGCACTGCTCGTCCAATGGCAATAGTGGGGCGTGGCACCACCATCCACCCTGCCAGTTTGTCCAGCAATTTCACTTGGCTGCTTGCTTTTTATAGAGTGCCAAAGTGGTAACTAAGGAATTTTTCTAGCATTTTTCTTCTGTTTTTCATTTTTCTTTTTTGTTTTTTTTTTTTTTTTTTGTTCTTACTGCAAACAAAATTGTCAAACTGACCGCGTGCTGTGGGCGCCCCTGGTGGTTTGATGGTGTTGCTGCCGTTGGTGGCTCGTTTTACTATCACGGAAAATTGATTTTGTTTTCTCTGCAGCAGCAGCAGTTGAAGCCGTAGAAGTAGCACTGGCAACTCTGCGATAAGAATTTGCATTTTCCCTGCGCAATGCAGGGCTTTATTAGAAAGTCCTTTTTCTTTTAATTTTCTAATAGTTCAAAATGGAATCAAGTCGGATTAATGAAATGAGGCAAGAAATCGAGCTGAAAACTTGAAATTGTTGTAAATAAAAAGTTGCTTTCAATTAAATTTATTTTGAAATTCAAAATACAGTGTTGAAACTGATTAAAATATAATCTTTTTTGCGACAGAAATCTGTGAGCTTTTCAATAATTCATAATATATGTTTTATTTATGTTTAAAAAATGTTTTATTATGTGACAGTCCTGTTAGGTTATATTTGTGCTAAGTTGTGGAAAAGCCGTGTAAGAATAAAAATATCACGTGTAGTCCTTTTAAATAACCTAAGTCGTTTTCAAATCCTGTGAAAGTCGCTTTACAGTCGTGTGTAAACCCAACTCTAGATCAAAACCCAAATGTTCATCATCACTTTTGTCGGGGATAAGCACCGAGTATTCAGTTTCAGCTTCAGCTAATTTTATTTCCATTGATCGACTTTTAATAAATAAGCGTGAAAAGTATTTTCGAAATTCTTAATAATAAGATGATTCAAGCATGAAAGAGAATTCTTTTGTGTGCCGAATAAAAATGTTGGGAATTGTCTACGTACACATTTCTCACACGTCCACATTCATTTTTGAGCTGGCTGAGAACGCCTGAAAGCACATGAGAATTCATAGAAGTCTGGGGTCTGCTGCTGCTGCTGCTGCTGCTGCTGTTGCTGCCTACAATATGAACCCAGAGGCACAGTGTTTGGGGCAGACACACACACCGCACTCACAGAGCATACCGGCACACACACACACACAGCACACACAGCAGCCATAAGGAGCTATCAAGAAATCACAACAAATTTACAAGTGCCACACAAATGTTTGACAAAAAGTTTTGTGAAAAGCTTTTCACTGATTTCGCAACGTCTCAACGATTTTCTTCTGCTCTGGTAATAGACTGGCGGAATAAAAGGGGAAGTGGTGGTGATGGGTGGTGGTGGGCTATAGAGATGGCGGGGAGTGTTAGCCATAGACATTTATGGCCCAAGATGGTATCGGGTTGACATAAGTTAAGCGGGTTTGCTTTTGCTTTTTTGGCTAAACAACAACAGCAACAACCACAAAGTTTTGGTTGCCTGTGCGTATGAAATATAAACTCATGTGCGGTATTTCAATGTATGTGTGTGTGTGTGTGTGTGTGTGTGTGTGTGTGTGTGTGTTTGCGCTACACAAACAACTGAAAAGGATGCTTAAAGTGTGCGGCATCAACGCACTAAATTTATACTTGGCATATATTTTTGAATGCCTAAACCGCAAAATTTCGCCAAACTTTTTCCAACTGTGGAGGAAAGGGCGCCAACTGTTGTTGTTGTTGTTGTTGTTCTTGCTTGCGACTTGTCTAACATTTAGTGTGTTGACATGGCCAGGCACTTTGGGGCCAACATGCTAAAAACTCAAAAATATTACGCATCCGCGGCGTTGACTGCATTTGCGCTTTTAGTTATTAAATAAACTTGCGCCATTTTCCGCAACGCGCCTCAGCTAGTGACCCTCCCTCCCACTCTGCCACCCACTTTTGTAATGGTTATTGCTTATTACATGAGGGTGGGGGGTGGGGGTGTTCATGGCTCGGAATCTCTCCTAAGTTGTTTGCTTTACGATTGCCGTGTGGTTTTTCTTTCTACGTACATTTGTCCTCGAACTCTGGAAACTTGACTTGAAAATCACTTGCGAAAATCATCTTACATTATTTGCATATATGTGTGTGTGAGTGTGGTGTGTTTGTGTGTCAGTGTGTGTGTTTGCGTGTGTGTTTGTGTGTGCTTGTGTTTGTTTGTATAATACGCAACACAATGGGAATTTAAATAAATAGCATAAACATTTTGCGCAGCAACGCAACGAGTGGATTGTTGGTGTTGGTGGGTGGCTTAAAGGGAGTCTGCCTGCTTAGCTCATGTACATATAAAATCAACTTTGCCTTTCTTCCCTCTCTCTCCCTCTCTCTCTCTCTCTCTCACTTTCTCTGTCTGCCTTACTCTCAGATTTAAACACTTACTTCGGCACACACTCCTCAGGCCAGCTTAAAGTCTGACAAAGTATGTAAAATTGATAAATGAAGTAAACTGTGGAACTGCATTCGTAACTGTTACTGTGACTTTGACTGTGACTGTGATTGTGACTATGAATTGTAACGGTGAGTAGATATTTTATAGTGAATTGTAACTGTGACTTAATGAACTGCTTTTGCTACAAAGTTGACCACTATAGCAACTGAACATCTGATTGTAGAGCGTGAGAACTGAAAACGATGAAACTGCGAACGTGAGTGTGGCTCTAACTGTAATTGGAAATGTGGCTTTAACTGTGATGTAACTAAACATTTTACTTGCAAACATCAAATTTGTAAATGTCAAACTTAGCTGAACTAAATATGTGTATGCAAATACCAAAGTCACGGAAACAATTACTCATGAAAAAAAAACCTTTTAGAATTAGCATATTTTTCATATTTTTTGTTGGATTATTTTTATAATCAGAAAACTAACTTTGCTTTAAATTAGCTTTGGGAAGCAGAGAGTACGGTAGGAGGTGATCCGTTTACGTAAGGATAACTCGACTAACGATTGATCGGCACACAAACTTTGGGTTTCCCATGATCGAAGGGCTCTCTAGTTAGATACGATGAAAAATACAGAAATTTCTTTTTCTACTAACTGAAATAGGTCGATTAAAGAGAATATTGAGTCAACTGCTGCAAATGTAAGTAGTAACTGTGACAGTAGTTGTTTTCAAGTGGCATGCGACATGTAGCAGGGCAGGGCACGGCATGGCGACTGCGTAATAAAGCAAAAGAGAACCAGAGTCAGAGTCAGAGTCAAAGTCAAAGTTTCATAGTCTGGCTGTCGTAAGCCGCAATCAGGACAATCGCTTTCATTAGCATTTAAGGAGGCGCGTGAAACTACTTGAATGCCTTCTTGGCTGGAAATCACGCGCAATCCCGATATGAGCTGATAAAACTCACCGAAAATTGGCTTCTCGTTGAGCGGTCGCATAAATTAGCGTGCCCCAAGCATGTTGGCAGTGGGGCAGACACGACAACCCGCTGGCTTCTTGTCTATAAATGCGTTAAGGAAAAGCAAATGCAAAAAAAAAGGCTAAAACGCGTAAGCGCTTAACATTTAAATGCTAAATAGCTGGTAAAAGGATAACGCATATCCTTATTGCCGGCAAACAGCACATTGGAATAGCTCCTGCTGGGCGTGGCGCCAAACACAGGACAGCTGCCATTTTTCCCCGCTACGCCGGGCAAAAATTAAAGTGTTACCAGAATAATAACAACAAATTGCCTTTGTAGCACAACAAAGGCAACAACAAGAATACTCATTCGCGAAAATGTTGTGACTTTCGCAACGGGTTACAACAAGGCTATTTGTGGCTCTCAGCGCTCGACGGGCGGCCCAAAAACGAATGTATGTGTCTGAGTGTGTGTGTGTGTGTGTGTGTGTGTGTGTGTGTGTGTGTGGCACGAGGTCACGCGCAGCTCAGCTCAGCGCTGCCTGCCACAGCCAAACGACAACATTTATTCAAATTGCATAGCAGGTCGACATTATATCAGCCTGACATGCGATAGTCACGCCAACAAGCAAATCCAACGCTCAGCTCGAAATACCAGTCAACAAAGCAACATTTCACATATCTCGAATATCGGAAAGTTGTCCGAAAACTAATCTAGCGATTCGAAGGCATTGCACAGACATTTCTCCTAGTAATAAATGGCATTGCAATCCAAAAACTGAAACTGTCTCACAGTCTGATCAAATATTTACTTCGAAAGTATTTTTGTATACCTTGAAGTTGTTGTATTTACCAAATTTAGTCGATTGAAATAACTATCAGAAGTGAAGTAAAAAAAGAATTGTTAAAGTAAAGAGTGGCAAATAACTTTTAGTAAATATATTAATTTTATATTATAACTTTTACGAAATAACGTTTTTAATTTTAAATCTAACTTTTCATTAGAATTTCTATATATATTTTTTTTATTCATTTCAAAGTTCATTAACTGCATTTTTATTTGTGCGGCTAATTATTAAAGAAATTAATCGAATAATAGTACAATCGATTACTTTAATCGACCGTGTTCTGGTGAAATTTATTTGTTTATTCTCATTATATTTGACTACTTTCCCTGCTCGTCAAGTGGTTAAGGCAAGTGATTTATATTATTTCCAGTTCGAATGGTAAAAAGAAACGAAAACTTTGAGATCATTTTGTTTTACATTTTGCTCAGGCGACGAAAATAAATTAAAGACTGAAAATGTTTCCATTTTTTGTTGTTTTTTTTGTTGTATTTTTTTTTTTGTGCTGCTTTTATTGCCTTTGTTGGCTGACATTATTTCTGTTCTGAAGTCGTTTTCGTTGTCGCTACTTTCTTTTCGGTTACGTTTCCCATTTCAGCGCTGAGAGTCGGTGTCCTCAATGTCCTGAATGTCCTTTTTGTCGCTGGTTCTGTTTCACACAGCGCGTGCGGCGCTTACAATGTCTGAGCAGAAAATCTGCAATCTACAAACGCTGCAGCAGCTGAACTGAACCTGAGGCTGCAACTGCAACTGAAGCTGTAGCTGATGCGGAACCTAAAGAAAAATGCCTCTGGAACGTGCGCAACGCTTGACGGATATCCGTTGCGAAAGCAAAAGGAAGACGATGGTGGAGGGGGTGTGTGTGTCGCAGAAACTGCCTTTAATCGTGCCTCAAGTGCCAGCTGCAAAGGCCCGGAAACTGCAGGCTGCCCCCAAGGTGCTGCTCGCTGTAGCTGTAGCTGTGGCAAGTGGGAGCTGCGTTACTTAAATGTAACCTAAATGCCCGGCAAGCGGATATGTTGCATAAAATTACAAATGACTGACGCTAAGTGGTGCAGCTGACAAGAAAAGCTGAAGCTTACCCGAAAACTAACGTAATCATTAAACTCGTACCGAATTAAATTAATTTATGAAATAAATCGCATACAATTGTGCGGAGACGAAGGAGTTAATTGCATATTATCGTCGAGCAGCTGTGCCCAAGGCAAGCAAACAAATGACTTGATGAGAATTTATGGCACACACACACATACGGTGACTTAATGCTATTTAATGTCTGTAGGTGGCACGCAGGAGGGGGAAGATGCATCCACTTTATGGGCTATGCACAATTAGTTAAGCCGCAGCAAAGCTAACACCAATATATACATATCGTGACTGACAAATGCCAGCCGATGCACATGCAACACACACACACACACAAGACAACTGAATAAATACGAGAGCAACTCGAAGGGATGAGTTTGTGTGGGCGGCATCATGCGGCTTGTACGCCATGTTAATGTGGTTGTTCATCCTGCAATTGATGTTGCTATATGAGATCTGAATTTTGCTGCTCGGTGACATTTGCTTAACCTAGCGTTGACAAACACGGTGAATGGGAATGCGTATGCTTAATATTACATAACCCGATATGCATGCCAAAAAGCACATTAACTGCACCTCATGCAAACATAAACACATACACAGATACACACAGATACTCACACACACACACACACCGCATACAGACAGGCAGCAATTGCAATTGTGCCGCTGTGTCACTGCTGGTTTTGAAATTGTCATGCGCCATCTAGCGTTGGAAAATTGAATTATGAATAATTGCGTTTTGTTGGCTCGCTGTTAGTCTGTATATGTATCTGTGTGTATGTGTGTGTGTGTGTGTATAGGTCTATGTTTCTGGCATGTTGCCTACCTTGATGCGTTCGCTTCCGTCGTCGTTTGCTCTCTTGCCACACTTCGCTATTTGTGTGCGGCTACTTTAACAATTGCATAGACAGCTACCTACCACATACATCTCTCTCTCTCTGTGTGTGTGTGTGTGTGTGTGTGTTTGGGGGTTTGCCAGGATTTCATATTACAGCAGCACACATAGCATCCGCTGCGGTTAGCGTTGACAGCTCATTGCACTGCAGCATAGTGTAAAAAAAAAAACAATTTCCGAAAAATCCAAAAACCACAAATGACTTGCTCTTCAAATAGGACACAGTTTTTGCGCCTAATGAAACTGGCTGCTGTGAGGAATTCATTAAGAATAAATCAGCGTTTATTGTGTTTCCAAATATTTGTGACTCAAACTTGTTAAGTCAATAAATGCAACAAATTGTGAAGCACGCCAAAGAATGCAATCACATGTGTAGTTGAATTGCTAACATTTCAGTTCCAAAATTTAAACAAAAACAATTGTAGAAATTCTTTCGATTCAACTCTGATTTTAACCATTTTAAGTAACTTAAGTAAATTTGTTTGGATATCTGTTGTAAACTGTTGTTTAGACCGATATTTGCTATGGCAGGTATGGAATCTTATGGTTTCTCAAAAATCTCCTTCTCTGCGTTACAGGCTTCACAACAAAATTCTAATATTTGTTCATAATGTATAATATACAAAAAAATAGTTGGAAAACCTAAAATTTTTCGTCCAATTATTTTGCTGCTTATTTACTGAACGTCCATGGATAGCTTAATTTATTTAAAGATGATTTACTCGATAAATTTGAAAGCAAATACTTTACGATATATTAAATGATTAATGTCTGTTAAATGCTGACAGACTTATTCTATAATTTCAATATACAAGCTGAACACATCCAACTTCAAGGTACAGAAGTCAAGATTAGCCCAAATTGCCAATGATTGCATTATTTTACTAACTCAGTGCACTGACAGTCATTGCCCCGACACAGTCTTCGTTTGTTCCAATATATTTAGTTGTTCAGTCAAACCCAATTTGGCTTTGCGAGTCATAAATGAAATTCATACAATTAAATACTTGCAACTGCTTTGCGCCAGTTCCTTAAGGCGTTACACCCTCCCAAATACCCGCACACACCCACACACCCACACACACACATACACACACACAGGCACACACAATCTGACATTGGACCTAATCTACTTAGCCAGCCATCCAGCGGATGTCACAATGCCAAACAGCAAGCGAACAATGAACCTCTGGCCCAAACGACAAGCAGCTAGCTTGGCCAAAAGCTTGAGGCGAAAGCGTCTACCCATTGTGAGATGCGCTGCTGGGCTGGGATGTGCTGTGGTCCGAGACATCGTTTTGGTCATTTGGTCGTCGCTTGGACGCGCTAACAAGACCGAGCAGTTGACAAAATGAAGCGACAACACTGATGAGTGTAAAAAGGAAAATCTAATTTAGACCGGACGAAGTCGCCCTCGGTCATGGCTGGCCCCATGCCAATGGTTTACTTATGTTGTGGCAACAGGCAGCAGCGATGCTGATGTGGATGTGGATGTGGATGAGGATGCGGATGCGGATACGGCTGCTGGGGATTTGTGTTGAGCACGTGCTCGTGCTAAAATGTCAAGTATCGTCAGCCTCAGCACGACTAAACAGGTATTCAAGGAATACGAAAGTGGACAATACAAAATAGTTACATAAATATAAAAGTATAAATAAATTAAAATCTCAAAATAATCGTTAAAAATAAATAAAAATATATTTTGCAAGCTTGAATTGAATTAATTATATAAATTAAAACCAATAAAAATATATAAAAATATATTTTGCAGTTGCAAATTGAATTAAAGCATTATTTTAATATCGAGGAACCAAATTAAAGCTATAGCCAAATCTAGCCAAAGCTAAATATTAAAAAAGAAACAGTTAACTTATTTAAAGTTTAAAATTATAATAGTTAGTCCAGTAAAGTCGTGAATTTCGTGCGTGGTTTTTTTTTTTTTTTTGAATTTGACACTCGCACATCACCATTTGGAATACCTCGCTCTGCTACCTGCAGAGTTCATGCAGCGCACGGTGTTTGGCAGTAATTTTGATAAATATATTTGCAGCTTAATTTTTATAAACTTGCGAGAGGCAATTTGGCGAGGCAAGCTAACTACACGGGCGACTGGCTGCCATTTAAATTTTTAAGGACATCTTCCAAGGACCTGCCGCCGAACTCTCTGCGACCCACTCATGTTGGCCATGTGTGTGTTCTTATTATCAAATCGCATACTCATTGCTGTTGTTGTTGTTGTTGTTGCTGCTGTTGTTGTTGTTATTGTTGTTATTGCTGCTGTTACTTGGCCGGGTGTTAAACATTGTTATAAACGCGCCCCAACATCCAGCAGCTGCTTGTGCTCGTCATCATAATGGAAATTGAGAATGCTTGGCGAGGTTAAGGCAAATGGGATTGTGACTGAGACTGGGTTGAGGACCGAATGGTATCCTTATGCCACCGCCTTTGCCTTGACACTTATGTCGTGTCCCAGCTCTGCTTTTCACTGCTGATGAGCGCAAGAAAAATAAACGCAATTGTTGCGCCTAATAGACATTCATGGGCTGCCCCTTAACTCCCCACATGTCGCATTGTTGCGGGTCCCTGACAAAATGCTACACACACACACACACACACACACACACACACACACAAACACACATACACACATATACATATATTATTAAGTATTTTTTGCTGTGGCATTCAATAAATTCAGTGGGGCATGTGATTACGCAAAAACACACATGTGGCGGTGCTCACATGCCGCGTCATCCTGCCACCGACTCCGCACCATTCTAATCAATTGTTATGCGGCGACTCGGATTATGCAACAATCGCTCCTTTGCCGCACATTCCTCGTTCCCAGTGTCACAACGACAAATCGACACAACGTCGCAACGTTGCGACGTCATCTTCATTGTCGTCGATTGATGCGGGCATAAAAGGCAGCTCATTATGGCTGAGTGCCACATAATTATGGATTTTTCGTGGAAATGTTGCTTGCCTCTCATTGTGACGGGGCTTAAAAAGTACTTAGCATTGCTGTCTGCCCTTTCGCTGGCCTCTGATTCATATAGTTGAAGTGTGCCACAAGAAAAATCGGAAAAATTTAAATGTGCCACAAGAAAAGTCGAAAATGTTTTAGTATTCTTTCTGACTACTTAGAGACACTGACCGATTTTACTATTAGCCCTTGACATAAAAAAGCAATGCCCTTTTCAACAGAGGAAGATATTTTTCAATTTAATTTATATTTGTATTTGTTTATATTTTTAAGTAAAATTTATAAAATTGTAAAAAAATAAAAGGAAATGTAATCATGAGTATTTTGAGCCCAGTTACAGGATATCCGCTCGAAGAACCCAAGTGTTTGTGTCCTTTTTGCTTGTTAAGTTGAAAACAAGCTTAACAAACAACACACACACACACACACTATCACACACACACAACATGAAAAACATGAGCCACCTCGTTCGCCTTTTAATTAATTAGCCGCACAAAAATCCGTAAGAGTCGAGTGAAATATATGCGTTCTTAGCACGCGACAAGGAAAACTGCGTCTGGATCTGGGTCTGACTCGCTGCCTGTCGGAGACGCTGACGCTAACGCTGACGTTGACAGTGACCAAGAGCGACTGTTGCAGCAATGAACTTTGACACAATCTGTCAACTGTAGCGCTCGCGGATGCTCTCCTGCAGGAAGTTGCTGCCAGTGCCACTGAAGACGTCTCACAGCGGAATCTATTTAGCGATTTCGACGAAAACAGCAGCCAGACATAATCAGAACGAGGGGCACAAGGGGGGCGTACTGAAACTGGCTGGGGTAGCTGCAATTAGGCAACGCTTGCTTAAAAGTGCCGCTTCCCACCTGACATCCCCCTGCTGCCAGCAGCAACTACTTCAAGTAACAACGGGAGGCGAGAGATTGGCTGTGAGTATGTAGCATATTTTTATGAACTGTCAAAAAGTTTGCTGCTCCTCTGGAGCAATGATGCGACAGTTGCCGCCTGCTCTGATAAGCAAAAAGTTTTTTGTTTTTTTTTTTTTTTGTTTTTGAGCAACTTTTGTCAGCCTTAAAGTAAGAGGGTGTGACGCAACTTAAAGCTGTTGCCCTAATTGAAATTTCGATGGGTGTCAAACGGAAGCGGCAGCTGTTTCTTATTTGCCGTTTGTCGCGCGAACGCTTCCGGCTGTCAGCTAACTCAGCTCCCTGTCTCAATTTCAGATTGAGCTCAAGCTAAGTCTGAGATGGAAGCAGAGGCTGCGATGGCGGCTGAGTATCATTTGGCTTCTGGCCACATGCACGAGCGCCTAAAAGTACACAGCATTGATATAAAATACGTGCAACCGCAGCGTGCGTGCTACAAAATCAGCTGGGGATGGCGGCGAGGTTGCAGATTGCATGGGGTGTACGGGGTGTGGTGCAAAAGTTTTGCAGACGCACCACTGGAAAAAAAAAGGAATCAAGAACAACGAGGAAATATAAAGCATAACACTTGACATTGACAAATTAGTTCCAGAGGAAGACAACAGCGGCGCTGCTTGCTGCGTGATTTTGGTGTTGCGAGGGCGTGTGGAGTGGGGGAAGTGGGGGGAGTGTTGCGGTCTTGAGGGGTACGGGCTGGTGTCAGTTGGTTAAAGCAACTTGTGCAGGTTAAAAATAATAAAATACCTACTGACATGATAGACACGAAAGGACTTTTCTTTTTATTTAACGTAGATTGGAAAAGTTTCGACAGTACCCACTGGACCAGCAGTGGTGCCCTCGCCCCCCCCCCCCCTCTCTCTCTCTTTCGTAGGATAGCTTCAAGTAAACAGGGCAGGCACTCAGCTTGACTTAGTCGCACTTGCACTTAAATAAGTCACAACAATAGCAGCTGTGATTCGCCCACTGATTCCCATTGGACAGTCCTCTCTCTCTTTCTGTGTGCCTCTGCTGCTTTTGTCTGTCCTTCTGTTTGTGTCCTATTGTCCCTGGTGGCAGATACCTGATGCGAACATGTGTAGCTAATGCTGCTTATTATATAACTTGCAGCTGGTTTGTATATATGTATGTGTGTGTGTGTGTGTGTGTATTTGGGTCATGGCTGTGCGCCACAGCGCTTCCAGGGGGAAGGACACAAATTTCACAAAATTTATTGCATAGCTGCAGTAGCAAAAGTAGTTAAAGTAAATCTCAACATTCCGCTGCGTTGCCGCGTTGCATCGTGTCGCTTCGTTCGTGCCACCAGTTTGTGCATTAAACTTTGCCTAATGAGTTATGTGGCGGTAATTGTGTTGCGGAAATGGTGAGGGCGAAACCGTCAGCGCACTAAAGCTGGAAAAACAATTATAAGCATACCAAAAAGTATGCAAGCGAATTTTTCTTTTTCCACTGCACTCGGTACATAACTTAAGGCAGCTGAGGAAAACTTTACAACCAGCTACGCAGCCATTCGACTGGCAGACAAACTTTACGCTTTTCAATTTATTTGCAAAACTCGTGCGCCCGAAGCTGGTCGAGGTTGGAGTATGGGCAATGGGCGATGGGCGATGGGCAATGGGCGATGGGCAATTGTGGTCAAGCCACGCAGCGGGCTGCCATTATTACGTCCCAAATTATGCAGCAAATAAATCAGCGAGATCAACCAAATAAGTGCCCGCTCTTAATGCCCGTCAATCAGGACTTACAACTTGGCAGCAGCCCCGCAGAGAAGTTCAAAAAATATGATGAGAAAAATACAATGAAATTAACAAAGTCGAATATTGAGTACCCTCACATTACATTCGAGTATTATTGTATTTCAATACTCAAGTAAAACTTGTAAAATACTAACACAAGATTTTCCTCAATTTACCCTAGCCAAAAATTGTCTACAATAAGCTTTACTTAAATAAAGATTCATTAAATCTAAATAGTTTTACTAATATATTTGAGTAGTTAAAAAATTCTTAATTTCTGAAATCAGTGTATTCTCAGAGTCTATATCTTTCTTTTCAAATTACATATACATACATTTATATTGGAATAATTCAAGCTGAAATACAATTTACATACTTAGTGACATTTGAAATGTAATCCTTTGCGGCAAGTGTATTAAGAAAAATGTCCGATTCCGGAACTCTGATTATTATTTACGAGTGCGTTGCCCAATTTTTCAGTTATGCCTTTGGCCAAGTTTGTTAAGCAGCAAAAGCCGTAAGCGCATTAGATGTTTCTAAGGGCGAGAGACACTTGGGAATTGTTTTTAAATTTATCATAAAAATACATTTCAACAACTTTGTACTTTTTGCCAGCTCCCTCACTGACGTAAAAAATTTATAACAAAAATTGTACAGTTGAATTTTTGTTTTTTTTTTTTTTTGTAATTTCGAAGCATTTGTTAAAGTTCATTAAAAAAATAGCACGGGAAATGCTAAGCGAAAATGCAGCTGCAATGTTTTTGCTAGTTTTTCTTTATTTTTTGTTTTCCTTTTATTTCGTTTTGCTAATTTATCAGCGTTGCTCGATGCTGGCAACTCCGTGGCCCCGTGGCTCATATCCAATTTCGCATTTCTCACCAGATCTCACTTCGCTGGCTACCTAAGTGCGGCACTTCATTTGCATTTAAAATGTTTTCGCCTGCTCACTTTCAGCCTCAACTTTGGCCATTCATTTGGCACATTTCGCTTTGTTTGCCAATTCAGTGTTGCGGTGAGGCGTTGGCACCCACCTCCCACCACAGTGGGTCAAGTGGGTCGCCCCATGTTTATTTGTTTTGCAGCATGGAAGATTTTTGTTTTTTTTTTGCGGTATATCTATATATATGTATATCTCTATTAGTGGCTTACTTTGCGGTTTTTCCGCTACTAGCTATTGTCAGCTCGGGTTGTGCTTATCGATTTCGATTACGCACAAGATTGCGATTACGATTACGATGACGATTTCGATGATGGGTTAGGGTACCAACAGTGCCTCAAGACGCAGCTCAACTGTAATTTGAGCAAATTAAATGCTTGCCGAGATGAAATGCGATTTTAAATAATCGTCGGACATTTACTGGTGCGCACCTTGAGTGCTTTATTTATGCTTCGCCTGCTCGACTAAGTATGCAATAAAATTGTATTCAAGATACCTAATGAAATTTGGGCATTTAAATTATTGTGCAATATACGCGGACAACGAGAATAAAAATAAATAAAAAGCGGCATTAAGATAAAAGCAAACGAACAAAAAAAAAAGGACGAGCCTTTTAATTTATGACGGACAACGAGAGGGCGTGTGGCACCACAAAAGTATTCACACCGCCCCTTCCGCTAAGCGTACGCATTAAATTTGCTTGTCCCTAATATATGGATGAAAGTAAGTGTGTGTGTGTGTGTGTGTACAGGCAACATGGCAAATTAAACGCTAATTGTGCGTAGGCTGCCCTTGAAGATGATGAATTGCAGACGGCAGACGCAGAAATTGCATATTAAAATTTAATTTAAATTTTTAATTCATACACGCAGGGGAAGTTGCGCCTCCAGGTTTGACCTGAAACAGCCAGAACACATCGCAGATTATGCCAGAAAAATGGGGAAAAGAGAGGGTGAGCGAGACGCAGACGGAGACGGAGACGTTTCATCTGTAAGTTCATTGCTTTAAATGTATTTACATTTCAGTCGTATTATGATTAGGCGCAGAGCTCCGTCAAATGCCTGAATTGGGGTCACTTTAAGCTGTGAGAGGGGGCTAATGAAACATTTTGTGTATAGCCTCATGGCAACTTTGACACTTCCGGAAATTAATTACTTTAAACTTGGCCAGCCAGCTCGCGAACAGCCCCACCAGTCTCCTGCCCCAGCAGGCTAGGCTGTCCAAATTAAATAATAAATTATTATTTCTGTGCGAGCCAATGAAGTGTGCCAAATTTAATGGTGCCCATGGAGCACATAGTTCGCTAGTGCCCCACTTCAAAGTAATTGCTTAACATCCACAGAGGCGGAACAGCAGCGACGAAGCAGATGAAGACACAGGCGGGGTCGGTTGGGTGGTGGTTCACACGAGCGTTGTCGGAGCTAAACAACAATAACCAATATACGAGTAGTGCTCCACCTGAGAGTATAATGGACTTGGCTCAATATACCAATGCTACACTAAGCAGATATAAATCTATATAAACTAAATACTTGCAAATACCCTGCAAGCTATAAATACTATATAGGAATAATTTTATTCAGAATAAAATAGCTTATATTAAGTAGGGTTGATACCTTCTTAATTAGTATAAATCTCTCTCTCTCTCTCTCTCTCTAAGAAATCATCGCCTGAGGGACAAAAAAATGTTAATAAGTCGAAGGTTAGTAATAATACATTCTGCTTACTTCAATTTGCTTCGTCATAATGTTGTAAATAAATAAATTTTGTAAGTAATGCCGCTTAAATTAGGGTTAATACATGCAAACCATATTGTAAGAGATTGACTGGCACATAAACTGCTTAAATATAAACTTTTTGAATAACATCCCTTGACAGCAATAAAATGTTTAGTATACAGGGGAAACACGCATTTCATGGGACCATAAAGAAAAGACCTTATCTAGTTAAGGTAACAGGAAATCCTGTAGCCAAATTTGGCTTTGATATATCGATTTTTAACCAGATAAATATATATTTAGATTTTATCAACGAGTTGTAAGGCGCACAATTTAAAGTAGTTTATTACAAAATATTATATGAATAAAATAAATACTGTGTATTACGAAAATACAAGTTCATATTTAAGAGGAAGTTTCCATTGATTTTGTGATTGAATGAATGCTTATTTAAATTTTTATGTATTTATGTATTGTGTATCTAAAACATAAACTTAAATTATAACAAAACTGATGACAACATATTTATTTGTAAGAAAATGTCGCATTATACCCAATGAGATAATTGTAATATTACAGGGTATAATGAAAATAAATTACTTTAATCTTTCAGCATAATTTCATTTGGATAGTTATGGATGGGTTTGGGTTGGCGGCGCTTTAAATGCCACTTGTTTAGGACTCCATTCGCAATTTATTTATTAGAGCGAGTCTCTTTTTAAAGATCTGAGCTGTTGAATTTCGATAGCTCGCACTTGCAGCTAAATGTCTGCGTTAAGCGTAACCCCGCCCACTCCGCCTTTCTCTTTCCAGCTACGAGACTAACTGTGCTGCCTGGCAAACAATTTATGTGACACTCACACACACACACACACAGACATTTGCAATTTGCCGTTGATGCTTTCAGCCATTAGTTGTCGCTGGCGTGTTCAAATTTTTATGTATATCTATTTGGAGGGGCTGGCGAATGAGCAAAAGAGAAAGAAACCAAGCGAGAGAACGAGGCAGAAAGAGAGAGGTGCATTGCCTGAAAAGTTGGCTGAATTTACTTTAGAGTGCACAGAATATTTTCAAAATCTGTCAGTCAGTTTGTCAGTTTGTCAGTGAGTCTGCAACTTACCCGCGATCAACTGTTGTGCGAGGCTTACCTGCAAATTGAAAGAGAAATAAGCATTAGCAGCAGTATAGATAATAATAAAAATAATAATAGGAAATTCGCTAGGGAATACAACGCACACATAAATCTAAATAATCATTAAATACGCTTAACAAGGGCCTGAATTTAAAAACAAATTCACTGGAGAGAAAGAGAGAAAGCGACAAAGCGAACAGAGACAGTTGCTTAGTCGCGATTCCAAAGCAAATTAGAATTGATTACCTGTCGGCAAGGCAGCAAAAATCAGCTTAGCAGTAATAATAAATATATATGTATATATGCTCTTATGTCTATGTATGTGTGTTTATCTTCTCGAAATGTGTCAACACCTTTTTTTTCTGGTGTATGTGTGTGTGCGCCACGCCCTCTTCAATCTTCCACTCCACTAACATTGTTTATACATACATAAATTTACATATGCATGTGATTTTCTCTTTTTCCGTTTTTTTTTTTTTTTGTTTGGCGCGTGTCTTTGCTTTTGGCCAAAAGCACATTTCGTGTTGCCGTTTTTACAGGTTTGGCCAAAACGCACAAAGTGGAAAAATCTATATTCATAAGCAAAACACACACACACACACAGTGTCTTATGGAAATTATGAGTCCGCGTGCTACAGTTTAACAAAAGTAAAGCAATATTTTTGGCTTTGCACAGACACACACACACAACACACACACACACACACACACGCATACATGTAAGCACGCACGGCAGCCGTAACAAGTCGTCTGTGTAAACACTGAAGTCGATGGCAACCCTTCTTTTTGATGGCAACAGTGGCAATTTGTGCGCCTAAAAGTATGCCGCACAAAAAGGTCGCCCCATCGATAAGAAGGCAACGGCTCGTTGCTGCCACAAGCATGGAGCAAAACACACAGGTGGACCGAGGCGTAAAACCTTGCGAATGTCATAATTTGACACACACTCAGGTGTGTGTGTGTGTACACACAGGATGGGGTGGGGGTCGTATTTGAGGCGTTAAACATGTTGCCAGATTCGAACTCAGATTCAGTTGCAGATTGAATCGCCTACGCAATGCGTCAAGCAGTCAGAGCACAGCTTCAACCAACCATCCCGCATCCCCATCGCTAATGTCAACTGTTCTGCTCCTCTCTGTCCGAAACCCACAACCTATGCTCCTAAACCCCCCCACCCCCTCCCCTTTCTTCACCTGCTTTGAAAAGGAATTGATGCGTTTTATGGCTGCCCAGTTATTTTTATTTATTTTGTTTTCCTTTTCGAATACCCTGTTCCTATTTAACTGGCTATCAAAATATTATGCAAATCCCATTCGGAACATATATTCTAAATCAGAACGAACTGCTGAGTTGCTATAGCTATGCATGACTGAATTGATATCAAATACTATAATTTACTTATCTTTTTTTAATAGCATCGAAAATACGAGTTTTTAAGCATATCTAAAATTATTTAGAGCACAGGGAATCATCTAGTCGTGCTCACTGAACTCGAGCCTGCCGATTTGTGTGTTATTTTCAGGTTCATTTAGCATTTAATGATTGCAGAGAAATTTTAATTTTATGGCCAGGTGCCAAAGCCAAGTCCTTAGCTGCCAGCTAGCCCGTTAGCCCGTTAGCTTATCCAGAAAACCGAAAACAAAATTTCACAAAGAATTATTCGCGCTTCAGTGGCAGTGAAATTGTGATGCCAGCTGAGCCGCTGTGGCATGCAGCAAATGACAATCGCAACGACCACACACACACACACACGCACACACACACACACAGCTTGGCGAGTCAAATTGCACGCTCAATCAAATTGCGAGCAAACATTTTTAGAGGGGTTGCAAGGGGGATTTGGTGGAGGGGGCACATGTATGTGGTTTTTGACTGCCTGTGGTTAAGTTTCCGTGTTAAGTTGACAAATTATTTTGGTAAATATTTGCGTAATTCTGATAATAATGTAGCTCGATAAGTTTGGCTCAGCTACTGCGACCGTTCAGTCTGATTTGGTTTGTTGGCAGCGGCAGCTGTGGTTTCTCTTCGCGTGTTGCCGCAAATTGTTGTGTGTACGAATGTGTGTTAGTGTGCGTGTGCTTGTGTATTACTCAGCTACAACAATGTTACTTCAAAGTTAAGTTGCTGCCTGGCAGCAGCTCAATTAATTAGCCTGTAGACAGAGGCATACATATTGAATAATAATTACAAGCCCCTCTCTAATTGGGAGCCATTGACAACAGCGGCCAAAACAAACACTCGTATGCAAAAACACGTTATGAGGAGATGGGGGAGGGGGAGCGTGCGGTGAAATGCTTTAGAATTTGGGCAGGTGTGGCAAGGGGGGCAAGGACTTCAACTCGACAACACCCGATTGCACGCACGGCCACTCGACTTTGTGGTGTAATTAACACCTGGCTAGTGGCCAGCCTTATATAAGTGTGCTTTTGTGTGCGTGTCTCTGTGTGTGTGTGTGTGTGTGTGCATCCAGTGGCAGGCAATTAGCTGAGCACCCCCTGGCGATAGGATTCATTAGCATAAACAGTTGGTTGGGTTGACAATCGAATCCCTGGCTAAAGCAGACGATTCACAAAAGAGAAGGAAAAAGAGCAAAAATAAAATAAATCTCAAAAAAACAAAATCCAACTAGAAAGAAACTTTCAGTCGCTTTGGCTGCAAGTATCCATGACCGTGACACATGGTGCACAATGCTGGGGCATTGTCTGTGCAGCGCCCGTATCGACAACACCAACAAAAACAACAACAACAAAAAAGCAACACTTTCTAATGAACTTTTCGACAACAGCAACAATTCTACCGCAAATCTAAATACATATACATAAATGTAGACAAAAGCAGGTGAATTACGTGACCATAGACCATAAACGCAGAAAACTACGAGACAGAGAGAGAGACAAAGATAGAGAGAGAGAGAGAGTAACAGAGAGAGCATAACAATGAGAGGGAGAGGGAAAGCGAGAAGCGGAGACAATGGCGAAAACTGTTAGCCAACCATGACGGCTGTGGCGCAAAGTTTAATGCAAAAATTTGATTCGGAGTCAAAATTAGTCGGATTTTTCATACCTGCTGCGAGTTGCACAGAAGTTTTCATTTAATTTAGCTTACGCGAAAAGCTTATCGAGAGTTGCAAAAGATTACGTGCAACAATTTTAATCCTATCGCTGGTTGACAAATTGATATAGTTTGCTTTTGTTGTCATATTGAAAATGATGAGAAATATGTTATATGTTATATAAAGAATTATAGGTCGATAATGTGACTATGGAATTTTGACTTTAGAAACCTATTCGGAAGAATCTTATCATGCAGAGGAAATTCAATAAATCATATTGTATAAGTTTCAAATAATTGATTTTTTCAATATATATCATTCAATGTATACAAAGTACAAATCAATAGAAATTCTATATTCGACCCACTTTATTATGTTCGATCATAAGAAAACTGAAAACTCACATTTAATTTAAGTTTATGCAAATATTGAGAATTCATCAATGAAAATGTAATCCAATAAATCAAAAATTAAATATATACAATATATAATCATAAAAAAACGCATTAAATGAATGAAGTATAAAATTCGATTGCAACATGGCTTGCCCACTCAATGAAGTGTCTTATTAAATAATTAATCATTGAATACAACAACAAAATATCCACAGATAAATACATAAATTGCGAAAAAGTCTGAAAGCATATTGCCTGCAGAAAATGTTGCAACACAAGAGCACCTCAGCCAAAGAGTTGATTGCGATAAATCGCATTGATTGGCCTTGAAATGCAACAATGCGCCAACAGGCAGCATCATTTTCTCATTATGGCCGCACAAAAAACCAACAAGCCAATTTCACGAACAGCCCGCGGCAGCCACTCAATGCAACCACGTCAGAAAATTACATTGGCCAAACAACTAGAATGGGCAGAAGGGCAGACAGAAGGACAGATGGACGGAAAGACAGCCAGGCCAGAAAGATAGACAGAGAACGGGGCAAGGACAGCTTCCCACCCGCAGTTTGTCGAACATGCGTGTATTGCTATGGCGGAGGGGGAGGCGGGAGGGGAGGGTGTGTTGAATTGAGAATTGGCAATCATTGGCACAAGCCATGTGCGTTGAGTGCTTGTTGCAACTTGTGGCTCGCTCTGCCCCTGGAGCCATTAATTATTTATAGAATCGAAACACAGGAATGTAAACATTTTGTAAATGGTTTATTAGCCAGCAAATTACCAGTTATTGTTAGGCAACCCGAAGGTGACTCAGAGCCAGACTACCTGAACCAAACTCAACCTGCACCTGTGTGTGTGCATTAAAGGTGCATTAGCGACGCGCGCCAGTCTGTGCGGCATGCAACGTCGCGACTGCCACTCATTATCAGAACTGTTCGCTTATCGCGCATATTGTCATTGTCGTGCTCCGCTGGACGTTGAATATTTTCGATGTGGTTGTTGTTGTCTGTGGTTGTTGCCACTCATTTCCGATGCACGTGTGTGCAGAGTGGCGTAAAATCAAAAAAAGGCAAAACGTGGCATTCTCATATTGAAGGTGATATCTTCATCTATGTCCGGCCAAGTTAAAAGGGGACAAGCTGCGGAATGTTATTTTAACCCCTAAAACAAGCAACAAGCTACTTTTCAGCTTAAAATGATTTTCATTTGTTGTGCTTGGGGAATATTGAATAAATTGCTGGTAAAATATTTTGAAAAAAAAAAACATTTTTTTTTTGTCAATATGCATGTTTTTAATAGATTAAATTCCAATGCAATAGTTAACAATTTCGAAATAAATACTTGAATTATTCTTAAATAACTCTACTGATTCCATAGCGAAAAACAGCCATAATTCGAGTTAATGTTGTTTATTTTGGTTAACACATGAATAACAAACTGAAAGCTTGCTATCATTGAGTTGAGCCATAAATATTTTGCATATTAAATTGAGCATAAGTCTAAAATGCATTATAAAATAATTGATTGATTTCCGTTCATTTTAAAGGCATTGTAAATTATTAAATAATGCACGAATTAAGCATATGTTTTACAACTAATGAATGTGTGTGAATTTAAACAAGTGAATTATTAAATCAAGCTAATTGCAATATTCAAAGCAACGCTTTAGTTTATTCTGCACAAAACAATCACATTTTCAAAAGATAGAAATTTAAGTTATGTGGTATTTCCTTGATAATTTATGGCTTATATATACATACATATATATGTATATTCACACATGCTGGGAATCAGTTTACTGCTGACACAGCCAAGCACCCGCAACCGCCGTCGAGATCAAGTCGCAACGTTTTCCCAGAGGGCGAACAATTAAAAGCATTCATTCGGACAACAAACAAAACTAATAAACCACAAAACCAGCTAAACGAGCATTTCTAAGGCAACAGCATCCATCCAAGCATCCAAGCATCCACTGGCCGCGGACCAATCTGCAGCTCT
The DNA here is from genome assembly GCA_035042185.1 of Drosophila kambysellisi. Classification (NCBI taxonomy): domain Eukaryota; kingdom Metazoa; phylum Arthropoda; class Insecta; order Diptera; family Drosophilidae; genus Drosophila; species Drosophila kambysellisi. Next base: position 2,204,998 of record JAWNLS010000855.1, read on the forward strand.
GCACATTTGGGTTCGCAGTTCTCATTTTACAGTACACCGCTGAGTCTTTGTTTTGCTTATGACCAAGCAGGAAATGAGTCAAAGCCCAGAGCTGGAGCCCCCCCCAAAAGGTCCAAATGTGTTTCTCTGTTTACACAAACAAGGCGAGGGGCAGCGCGAGGGGCGTTTTTGTAATTTCGCACTTCATTTAGCGTTAAATTAACAACAAAAACAGGCGCACGCACAAAATCTTCAATTCCCAAACAATTGTAAATGCTGGAGTCGCATAGCTCTTGGCATTTAGTCAATAAGGCACGAAATATCCATAAAAAAAAAGAGAGAAAGAGAGAGAGGGGGCAGAGCGGTCTGCTCTGTGGCACGAATCCGCATTTAATCAAAGCTAAGCGAATATGCAACCAGATCCGGCGATCGCCGGCAGCAACGTCTGCGTGCTGTGGCATAAATAAGAATGAGCACGCTACTGCTGCAACAACAACAACAAGAGCAGCTAGAAGAAGAAGAACAACAACAACAACAACCATCCGGTGATGCGCTTCAGTGCAGCAGAACGAAACAAATCGAAACGAAACGAGGCAGCTTGCAACTAGCTCATTGTGACAGGCAGCAGCAAAAAGTAAGCGACACTCTCTAATAAACTGGAAAAATACTGTGTGGCATGCCGAAAAATAGATACTCTTTCAAGGCATAAAAAAAAAACACAAGAAAGAACTTTTGAGAATCAAACTAATCAAACTATTTAAATAAAATGATAGCCATGCAACTTAAATTCATTATTTAGAATACAATGTTATTTGTAAATAACCCAAAATATTATCAACTTTTCAAAAATGTTGTACAATATTTTAAAAATATCTGTTTACATTAAACTAAAAACAAATATTGGAAAAAGGTTATCTTTTATCTAAACCGACCTTTTCTTTATCAATACCTGCCAAGTTAATACAATTAATTAATTTTTGTTGCATTTTGATTTTTTAACCATCTTTAAAATAATTAATTAATGCTATAATCACATATTTGCTATTGCCCTTAATTTCTTTCTACTATTTCAATCTCGATAATATGGAAAATTAAATGGTTTGATTTTTATACTATTATACCAGAATGGTAATAATAGTATATTGGTTTTGTGCAATGTCCGTCATGCTGTCTGTCCGTCTGTCCGTCTGTCCGTCTGTATGAACGCGCGTTCCTCCGACACCCTTAGAGATAGAGACTTGAAACTTGGAATGTATACTGGAAAGTACCCTCAAAAGTTAAAGTGTCTTGGGTTTGGACCTACGTCCACTAGGGAGCTAGAAAATCGATAAATTCGATTTTAGCAAATCGATAAATCCCCATATCTCTTACAATTTAATGAATACAGTCACCAAATTTGGTTGGTAGGTTGTTGGCGAGGTCCTTGAAAGATCGGCATATGCCACGCCCACCTCCGACGCCCCCTTCACCCCCGCCCCTAAAATTTTCAAATGGCTATATCTTCCGCAGTTTTTGAGTAGGGAACGTCAAATTTGGTAGGTATATTACTGGTAGTCGCCTTTAAGAACCTATAACAAATTTGTGGTGCCACGCCCACACCTGCGCCTATAATCGACAATTCCGATTATTAATCGATAACACCGTATATCTCCGAACATTTTAAAGATAGAGTATCCAATCTTGGAAGGTAATTTCCTGGTAACCTCCTTCAAAGATTGGCATACCAATTTTTGGACCACGCCCACATCCGCCGCCCACAGGAACTTCGTCCCTAGAAATTTACAATGCGCATATCTGCCGTAATTTACAAGCTAGAGTCGCAAAATTTTGCAGGTATGTTACTGATGACTCCCCCAACGATCGGTAAAAAAATTGGATGGCCACGCCCACTCCACCTACCTGAACCGATACACCTGTTGGTGTAAATCGATAAACCCTTATATCTCACGCAATCTGAAAACTTAAGTCACCAAATTTTAAAGGTATATTGCTAGTAACACCCTTCATAAATGTGGAAAAAAAATTTTGGACCACGCCCACTCCCGCCCACAAAAATCGATAAATGCCTGTATCTCCCGCAATTTAAGAGCTACAGTTACCAAACTTAGAAGGTATACTACTAAGATCGAACTCCAAAATTTTTTGGGCCACGCCCACTCCCGCCCCCGATAACGATAAACGATTAACTGTACACAAATTAAGGTATAATAGTATTCCGCTGTCGGTTACGTCCGACTGCAACGTTCTATCTTGTTTTTAATTGGTTAAGCAATGTAGATTTAAGAAGACATGCTACTGGAGTAGTATACAAAAGATTATCATGACTGGCAAAAAATGATATACCATAATTTCTTTTACCAGCAGCCAAATTCCAAAATCTTTATGGCTCAGAAAGGAATAGATGCACACAGTCTAATCAATGTTAGGGCTTTGATGACTCATTAGTAGATTTAATGTTCACTATGAAGCTAAAGATGTTCTCTATCAATTTGTCATACTTATGTAAAAGAAATTATAATGGCCTTTGTAAGGGCATAAGAAACAGCAACAACAACAACAACAACAACAATCACATTCATTGAAGATCAAAAACTCATAAATGCGCAGTCGCAACAGCTAACAACAAACAACAAACAAAAAACACAAATCGCTAAATGTGAAGGCCAAAGAGGCAGAACCAAAGCGTTGCTGCTGCTGCTGCTGCTGCTATGTGGCAGCTGTGGCAGCTGTGGCAGCAGAGGCAACAAAGTGGCCGCTGCTGCTGGGTCAGTGGATGCTAACGATGCGACGGCAGCGCATTTAATGCACAGATTTCTTGGCTATGCACATAAAATCGAATTGAATAAAGAGCTGCCCATTGTTAGAGGCGACTCCAGCGGCCAGCGGCAGATTGAAAATTGTTGCTGCTGCTGCTGCTGCAGATGTTGTTGTTGTTGTTGTTGCCGCTGTTATTGCTGCTGCTGCTGCTGGTGCTGCTGCCGGCCAGGCAGCCTTTCATAATCGCAAATTGATGCGCCAGCAACGTCTTCGCCATCGTCTTTGGCGTTGTGCAGTGGAGCGTGGGAGCGCTTCAAGCTTAGCGCATGTGGCAACCAGTAAAACACATTCGACTAGACTGGTTTTGGCCACGAGGAGTGGAGAAGTGGGTGCGACGCGACCGGGTAGGCGGAGTGGTGAGGGGGGAAATTTAGTCATTGGCTAATGGCAAAGCCATGCGTTGGCCAGCTGTGCTCGTCCGCCTGAATTGATAACCGCGAAATGACAAAGCCAATACACAATCAAAATTCGATACGTTCAATTTTTATACCCAGCACAAAAACACACACACACACACAGCAAAATTGGGAAAACAAATGAAATATTGGCATTTAACATAGAGTTGAGGAATTCTATTTATAAATAATTTTACTAAATACTAGTTACACATTATAAGTTAACAACTCAAACAATATTTTGTATATCGCTGGAGAAGATAATAAAATTTTGATGTAAAATAAAGAAATTCAGAAAGCAAAGAAGATTTCTCTTTAAATTTCATTTTTCTGTAGATATCTTTATATATATTTTGCAAAAATTAAAAAGTATACTTCCTAAAGTAACAAACATTTGTTTATTTATAATCATATCTCATAACTCTTTATAAAAGAAAAAACGCAATTCTTCTAAACCATCGCTAAACCACCTTTTTTGGCTTTAGAGAAATTTAACACTCAACAAAATTTTATATGCATATATTATAAAAATGCTGTATTTATCCAACAAAAAGGGTATCTGCTCGTCTGGCTCTCTCTTTATCTAGGACATGCTCTTATGTAATTTATGAGTTTTATTTCGATTCGATACATTTGACTCGTCGCTGATATTTGTTCGCATTGATTTCTTATTAATTTTACATTTGCAGCTCGTTGGTTTTCATTGGCGACGACGTTGTTTGCCTTTTGTCTTTGCCACCCTTGAGGGGGCGGCCAAGGTCTAGTGGGCCATGCCCCTCAATGCGTCAACTGAAACTAGTGGCGCCTCAGCTTGCGTTTCTTTGTGGCATTTGTTTTAGCTCTAGCTGTTGTTATTGTTGTTGTTGCTGTTGCTGTAGCTGCTTTTCTTTTATGGGCTCTGGTTATTTTAGTGTTGCCCTTTCTGCAGCTTTCGCCTTGGGGGTTGCCATTGTTTTAGTTAAGTTGACCATTTGTATACAATTTTGCAACGCTTTGTGTCGCCGCACGCTTATCTTCAAAAATACAAAAAAACAAAAATAGCCAAAACAAAAATAAATGTGTCCTGGACACAGTGTCCTGTCTGTGATTTCTCCTGCCCGTTGCGCATTTGTGGGCTCATTTATTTTCATTTGCTTTGTCATAACAATTTTTTCTTGCTGTTTTTTCTTCGTGGAGGTATTTGTTTGTGCTCCTTTACCGCAATATTTGGGACGTTATATTCGAATTTGTTTTTGCTGGCTACTTAATGCAATTGCCGCAACAAATTTGATTGGCCAATAAAATGACAAAGTCGCCTAAAATAAAATGAGACAAATGCGAAATCAAATTAACATAATTGGCTCCGATTTCGGATCCCTCCAACAGCACAGAGACTGTGCTGCAGTCTGACACTTCAATGTAATATAAGCAGCACATGGACATAAAATCTCTGCCACTCGAGCGATTCTCAATATACAGATGACAAATCATTGGACCGGCAGCAGCATGTGAATCAGACGACGTTACCCCTACTTCTACGGTCTGGTCACTGTTTATTTAAGCGGCTTTCAGCAGCAACGACGAACAACAGCAACAACAAACAGCAACAACAAACAGCAACAACAAAGAGCAACAACAAACAGCAACAACAAACAACAACAACAACAACAACAATTTCGTGTTGTGCCATTTGCGTGGCATTCATCGAATGTCGTAGCTCGTTAGCACCTTTTATGCAGAAAGAGACAAGACAGAGACAGAGACAAATAGAAAGAGAGGGAGAGATTGTGTACACAGTGACAATTTTAAGATGAAATTTCCTGGCTCCAATGTTAATACTTTAATATTTGATCAAATAATTGAATTCTTTAAAGAACTTCAATTTCAATTGGCTTCCACTTCAATTTAAACGCAATATAAAATAAAATAAATGTATAAATTTTTTATAACATTTTTGAATCAGTCTAATTTCACTAACAATTGTAATCCAAGGACTTTAAGTGCTCTAACTTTAAATTGAATTCAACCGCACTCTAAATAACCAAAAAAACATGAAAAATGTATTTATTTATTAACTTAATTTAGTTTTTGAGAGAGATAAAGTTGAAAAAGAATAATGCGAATTCAAATTGTTTCACTTGGTATTGTAAATCAATGACTTTGAGTGCTCCGAATTTTATCCACTTAATTCAATCCAGTTTAATTTCACCCAATAACCTTGAAAATTGTGAAAAAAAATATGTAATTTTCTTTTCCTCAGAAGAAAAGTAGCTTAGTGACAAAGCAAATGAAAAATCCTAAGCAAACAAATGACCTTTATGGGTATCGATTCGTAATTCGTCAACAATTTTAAACAAATAACAAAAGTTATTCAAGAATGTAAACAGAAAATTGAAATTTCATTTAATGAGTTTTCTCATTCTCATTTAAATTGTTATCAAGGACTAAGTCACAATTTATTATTTACTGTGTATAGTCTATTTTGGATGTATGGAGTTTTCACATATATTTATTTATTGCCATCGATTCCATGGGCAAAGCCAATTGTAAAGATTCGCATTTTTATAAACGTAAGCGGCTTAGGAGTCAAGTGCGTGATGGGAAAGTGAGGGGGGGAGGGGAGAGAAATACGATAATAATATTAATTATAATAATGGTAAATAACGGACAACAATAGTCAGCAACGACAATTGGAAAATTGCTAGCACCAAAAATGCAAACAACAAACAATTTAATTTTTCGATAAGCTGCACGAAGTTGTGTGCTGTGGCTCATTACAAGTTGCACGTTGTACGCTGCACGAGCAGTGCATTTGCAACAACAACAACGACGACGAGTAAGATGAAGAGCTGCACAAATATTACTAATTAGGTTGGCGGCAGCGAAGCTTACTTGTTGTCTGCAACATCGTGAAGCTGCCATCTCCCACACACTCATGCAACGTGCAACAACGGCAACGCAGACAAGTTGTTGCCGACTTGCAGATACCACGTAGCTGGCAAAAACTGTGTCAATGTCTGTGAACTGGAACTGGAGCGTTGAAATGCCGACGCGATGCTCCATACTTCGTTTTGCGCTAATGTTGCTAGCGTTGCAATTATTGTTTTTGTTGCGCTTCTTTGCTGCTGCTGCTGCGGCTGCTGAAGCTGCTGTTATTGTTATTGTTGTTGCACGTAAAATTTACACGGCCAGGCCAATTTACAGCGAAAAGATGCAGAGGAAGGGCCCTGAAATCGTGCCGGGCCAAAACTCCAGTTGAAAGCTGTTTGTTTGCGAGCTTCTTTGCTTGCCAGCTTTTTTGTAGGTGGGCGTAAGCCACCAAATTGCCCATGCAATTGTGTGTATGTGTGTGTGTGTGTGAGTGTGTATCTGTGTGAGTATTTGGACACCTGTGCAGCTCTCGAGGCAGCGAAGCGCATCTGTAAAGCCGTCTCTGATTGCATACCTCGAGCAGATGCATCTGCATTTGACGGAGTTTGCATGCTTAAGGCACCATTGACACCATTTAAGCGTAAACCCCTCCCCCTCCCCCCAACACATCGAATTGAAACCGTTTAAAGTAACTACACAAAATAATAATATACCTTAAGTGCACAAGCAAATGCATTTCGTGTTCAAGGGTTATGAACGTGACTGATTTATAAGCCGCCGAAGCTATGGCTTTCAAATATATTGGCAAAATATAATAAGATATGTAAAATGAAAAAAATGAAACAAGGAAATAAATCCAACATTCAATTTTGTACAAACTTATATATTAAAAAAAAATAATAAATAAAATAATAAGCTGAGATATTTCTAATATAAGATAAAATCCGACATGTGACTTGTCAAACGCTGCATACAATGTTTTGGCTATAATATTCAATTTCTTTTGGTTATGTCAAATAGAAATCTGATTCTCATCATTAAAGAACCAGTCACATGGAGTTAAGTAATTTACTATTTTAAGTAATACTATTATTATCTAGTATATTATGTTGATGAAAAATCAATAAACAAAAACGTAATTATTCACAAAATTTTCACCTCTGAATTGACCAGAAAATTACGTATTTTTAAATGTCAGCAAAGTCAAGGCATATCTATAAATAGTTAATAACTAACTACATACATAATAATGTATATAGTTTCTATTATTATTTAAGCCGGAAACAAATGGACTTGGTAATACGTAATGCCTAATTGCCAACGAGCAGTGAGCGAAGCGACGGGAGAAAGTGTTTGTCATTGTGGCGATCGTTTTGGTTAATGGGTGAAGACGACACCGTTTTGGGGCACCTTCAAGCCAACTGCGGATTGCGAACGCAGCCTTCGACTAGGGAACGGGGTGATGGGAGGGAGGGGGAGGCAACCGAAACGCATTAAAACCCAATCAGAGTGACGGGGCGTGGCAAGCGCTGGTATCGGAGCCATCAGCTAATGAGACTTTGACTGCGATTCCGACTTCGTCTCTCCTTTCAGTTGCCCCTGGGCTGATGGCAGTTTAGTTTTCGATTTGGCTGCAACACACATTCACACACCGAACAACAAAAGAATGAGAGATAAAAAAAAAAAACAAAGAAAACTATGCCCCGCGCCCTGGCAGCCCGACAAACTGTCAACGCATGTCAAATGAAAGATACATTTGACAGCCAGCCCGGCGAGGAAAACAGACAGACGCTCAATTAAAGCCGCCAAATGAGCCTGGTCAAAACGCAAACGAGGTTTGTGTGGAGCGGGCAGCTTCGAATAGAAATCAATTAGTGCAAATTAGTGTGGCAGCAGCAAGTTTTTGGGCACAGGCGCAATTCTTGAGGCGGCAACTATTTGACTGAGCTTTTTATTGTTGGCATTGTAAGTAAATTATTTGGCTTTCTACCAGTTGGCTTATTGTGGTTTGGCTTTTGATATTCAATTTGGGGGCTAATGAATTTTTGAGTAGAAATTCATCCGAAATTTGACTCGAATTCAAATACAAAAATAAAAAAAACCAAAAAACATAAAACAAAAAACAAAAAAACTACTTATGAGTTAATCTTAAGTGGATTTGGCTTTTAAGCCGCTGGTTCATTGGCCTCCTCCCCCTCCTCCACCGCTCCCTCGAGCCCCGAGTGATTAACGGTACTCGAATTCAATTAGTACATTTTGAGTGCGGCCCCGGGCTAATGTCGCCTAATTGCAGCCACTGCAACTGTAACAGCGACTGTGACTGCAACTGCAACTGTGGCAATAACAGCAGCTAATGTTGCCACTCGTTAAATTATGCGCTTATCTTAATGCAACCAAATGGGCTTCCGAAACGGGGAGGGGCTGCGGCTGGGCGAGGCATGAATCGCAGTCGAGTGCATTCGACCAAATTGCCAGAGTGCCAATGAAAAACGATATGCGAAGCCAACTGAGGCATCAGTTTTGAATACACGAGCATATTGAAAATGCACAAATCAGTCATAATGGAAAAATTACAGTTTGATTGCTAAAGGCAACACACACATTTATACCCTATGCACATCTCAAATTCTAGCATAGGGTATATAAGACTTTTAATAGCGTTATGTGTTATCGCAAAATATTAAAACTTAGTCATTATTTTTATACCCTGAACCCATTAAAAATGGGTAAAAAGGGTATAATGGTTTTGTGCAAATGTATGTAACAGGCAGAAGGAAGCATCTCCGACCCCATAAAGTATATATATTCTTGATCAGGATCAACAGCCGAGTTGATATAGCCTTGTCCGTCTGTCCGTCTGTCCGTCTGTCCGTCTGTCCGTCTGTCCGTCCGTCTGTATGAACGCGCGGATCTCAGAGACTATAAGAGCTAGAGACTTCAAATTTGGAATATAAGATCTCGTATACCAGGCCCAGATCAAGTTTGCGTTATTTTATCGATAACTGCCTCAGTTTCTGAATTATCGATACATTTAGATTTCCGATAGCAGTAAATTGCAGATATCTCTCACAATTTAATGGATACAGTCACCAATTTTGGTTGGTAGGTTGTTGGCGAGGTCCTTGAAAGATCGGCATGTGCCACGCCCACTTCCGACGCCCCCATCACCCCCGACCCAAAAATTTTCAAATGGCTATATCTTCCGCAGTTTTTGAGTAGGGAACGTCAAATTTGGTAGTTATATTACTGATAGTTGCCTTTAAGAACCGATAACAAATTTGTGGTGCCACGCCCACACCTGCGCCTACAATCGACAATTCCGATTTTAAATCGATAACTCCGTATATCTCCGAACATTTTAAAGATAGAGTAACCAAACTTGAAAGGTAATTTGCTGATAACCTCCTCCAAAGATTGGCATACCAATTTTTGGACCACGCCCACATCCGCCGCCCCCAGGAACTTCGTCCCTAGAAATTTAAAATGCGCATATCTGCCGTAATTTGCAAGCTAGAGTCGCAAAATTTTGCAGGTATGTTACTGGTAACTCCCCCAAAGATCGATAAAAAAATTGGATGGCCACGCCCACTCCACCTACCTAAACCGATACACCTGTTGGTGTAAATCGATAAAGCCAAATATCTCGCGCAATTTGAAAACTTAAGTCACCAAATTTTAAAGGTATATTGCTATTAACACCCTTCATAAATGTGTAAAAAAAATTTTGGACCACGCCCACTCCCGCCCACAAAAATCGATAAATGCCTGTATCTCCCGCAATTTAAGAGCTACAGTTACCAAACTTAGAAGGTATATTACTAAGATCGAAATCCAAAATATTTTGGGCCACGCCCACTCCCGCCCACAAAAAACGATAAATGCCTGTATCTCCCGCAATTCAAGAGCTACAGTTACCAAACTTAGAAGGTATATTACTAAGATCGGGCCACGCCCACTCCAGCCCCCAAAAACGATAAACCTATAATGCATTTAAAGCTTGGTTCAGGGTATATGGTAGTCGAGCTCACTCGACTACAGCCTTCTTACTTGTTGGTATAAAAGTTATCAAACTACCCATAAAATGGAAGCTTGTTAAATATCTATATTTATTATTTTATGATTAATAAAAGCTATCCAAACAAATTTCAATAAAAAATCATTTATTATTAAACATATAAACCAAACCTAGTTAATAACCAAACCTAGTTAATAATGCTTCTAATAGAATTTTGTATATAAGTATTTTATAGTTAATATTCATAAATAAATAAATAATTTTCCCGTCGGTATTCAGTAAGCGAAAATATATTTTAATTGTGGAATAAATACATTTTTTTATTTAATTAAAAATTCGGTTTTCAAAAACTCTGATTTTTTTTTAAAAATCTTCTTTCATAAAACTTTTTGTTATAGAATTGCTTAACTTGCTTATATATTAATTAGAAATTTCGTAGATTTCATTAAATAGAAATCATCTGAAATATTTGTTGTTCATCATAAGTGGGGTATTCCGTAGGCGACATTTTTTTTAAATATTCTGATACCATAAAAATCAAAATCAGATGCTAGAAGTATCCTCATTCTATGACTGTCTCCGTCTTTCTCCCTCTCTTTATCTTTCAAGTCTGACTGGGATTTTGAAGTGTTAATTTCTGGCTAAGAGTTTTAAATTATTGGATTTCAGCATCAGCGGATTGCAAGCCGATTAGGCGAAGTGGATTTGCCAGACTGAAAACGCAAACATTGCATATTCAATTTATTATATGCTATTTTGTTGTTTCTAGTTGCCCATCAACGCAAATTAAGTTATTGATTAGCAGAGGGCCAAAACACCTAACTTACAAATAAGTGCAGTATTTTTCCACGAAAAACATGACAATCGAAGCCAAAGAAAATTCCCCTTTAACGTGCCTGTGACTTAGATTGCTAAACGTTTAACGAAGCCACTTCGCGGAAACTAATTTAAAACGCATGCACGGGAAAGTAAACTAAGCCAATTGATTAAATTGATTTCGCGGAAAGTGAATGTCGCAGAAACACACACACTCCCACCCACTGATCCGTAGGTAATTGGCTGTGAATATTAGTGAGAGACAAGTGTTTCAAGGACTTAAGTGCAACTGACCACGTACTCGAACACCCACACACACACACACTCTCACACACGCACATGAATTATTCTAGTTAATTGAGAACACAAGCCTGCTAGCTACCCCAACCCCCGATATGCATAGAAGGGAGTGTCCCTTGTGCATTTCCGTTTCCGGCTTTGACAAGGTAAGAAATTGTGTGTTGTTGCCTGGGGAGGGGCGGTGATGGGAATGGAGATAGTTGTTACACTGCAACCAATTTGGACTTAGAATTTTCAGAAAATTGATGCAAATTGTTAACAAAAAAATATGAGCAATAAAATTCATCGTGACAAAGTATAGAATGATAAAGTATTTAATTTGCTTTTGCTCATATGTTGATATTTAATTACATTTTATTTATCGTCTTTAATAAATAAAGAAAAGCCAATTTTCTTAACAAAGGTTTTTAAGCTAAATTTTATATTCAAGTGGACTAATCCTGGCCACTGTTTTAAGAAAACATTTAAATAAATACTAAGATCAAATTATATTAAAAATTAAATTTATTAATTAAATTATATACAATTAAAAACGAGAAATTATTTTTTTTCAAATTAAGAAAAAACAAAATAAAGGATTATATATTAAAATTCCAATAAGTAAGAAATTTTTCGAATTTAATTGAATTTACCTACAGAAATGCTATCGGAAATGAAATTGCGTTTAATTTCTTACTGTGTACTTAACTGCAACTATGCAACTACAGCACTGCTGTGCGCTATGCCTCACTTGGCTAATTCTAGTTTAATATTCAAATTATTTTACATTTTCACAAGCATGGAAATTTCTACTGAGGGAGAGCTCGCCCCACCCCCTCTCACTCACTATCTCTCCCTCTCTCTATATCGCCTTGTACCTGTGTTAGCTGTGGTAATATTATTCCTCGAGCTGGGGTATTGTTGCAACAAACTTGTTGTTATTGTTGCTGTGGCTGTTGCTGTTGATGTTGTCTGTTGTTATTTGCTGTTGGTTGTTGGTTGCCTCATCGGTAGGGCAGGTGAGGAGGCGTTCTGTGTATATTTTAACAGATACAAATTCTATTTTATAAGCCTGCAAATACAGGCCCGAAAACGCAACCCAACGTTGCTCTGCCAGCGTTCTGCTTCGCTGCCTCAACAGCAATAACAACAACTTTAGTAACTGAAAGAACAACACACACACTCGCACACACACACACACCCATAAACGGCAGAGTTTAACGAACTGCGTTTCTGTTGTTTTTTAGGCTTTGTTTTGCTTTGAAGCCGCCCCGCAATGGCAAACCAATTTGGCGATCTCCATTCGCTTTTCGCATGCTTCTCTGCACAAAACACCAAAAACAAAGAAAAACCAACAAAAAAAAACAGGAAAACAAATCAAATATAAATTGAAATTTTTTTGCAACCAATTTGTGTTGCACAAGAATTTTTAATACAATTATGATTTTGGCTATCGTCGGCTTTTTGACGCCTTCGCCTCTTCGCATCTGCCCAACACCTGCCTGTCCAAGCGATTTGGCCTTAAGGGTATTTCAGCCTTTCCATGCAGCAGACAAGTGTTTTTTAGAATTATGGCCAAAGTGAACAAATTGGCCAATATTTCTACATTTTTATCCAGCATGAAATTGCAATTTAAAATCGTTTTTGCATTTCTTCAAACTTGATTATACAGATGTGAGAATTTATTCAACAATTTATTCAGTTGCAGTTACGGTATGTTGGTATGTAAGATTTATTGAATTATGTATCAATTTATCACCAGCAGCTATTATTATTATTACAATTATCAATTACAAATAAATATCAATAATATAAACATTTTTAAAACCTTTTTTTGTTAAGTACGCCGTCGGTAAAAAAAAACCCCAGAAATCATATTGATTCTGATTGTGATTTGGTAGCTAGATATATGTATATATATGTGAATATATTTTGATGCAAACACAATTGAATGAGAAATGAGACATATATGTGTGTTAAATATAAAATCTGATTGTGATTGTGAATATCTTTATTCCAACTATTCACATCCTTTCTTACACTCAACACAAACACATTTAACTAAAGCAACGAGGTATTCACAAAATTCTTTCATGAATTACTTTTAATAATATTTAAAAAACACATATAAATTGCAAAGAGATAGTGTTGTCACTGCTAAAAGGAGTTTCATGTGTATGAAAATAAATGTCCCAACTGACTACAAAGATATTTTATCTGTTCTGTAAACCGAGCAATTTAAATCACAAAGGACAACAAGGCGATTGTTTTACTTGCCTGACGACAAAATCAATTTTCTCTTTCAAAATTACTTATGCACAGCGAAGTAGATATTTTTCTACCAGAAAAAAGTGCTTTGAAGATTGTCAAAAAAACACATGCATAAAAAAAAAGACTTGCACATCGAAAAGCTTTTTTAAGTACAACATATGAAAAGTAAATAGAGTGAAAAAAATCTTAAACATAGCAGAAATATTTTGGTCAGTTATTCAAGTTAATGAATTTGAAGACTAAATTGACAAAAATAATCAAAAGATATAGGAATATGTAGCTCAATATAATTCTGTCTATCAATTTAAGAAATCAAACATTAATCTTTGTAGTAATTAATTTTTGCTGAACTAACTGTTGTCAAAATTAAATAACAAACTTGATCTCAGTTAATTAAAATGCCATGCTTGTGAAATTATTATTGATAAGCTTGAATAGTTTTCAGCTAAAAAATGAAATTGCTTAATCAATCAAAGGTAAAAAGAGCAGATAAGCAGATGATAAGGGCGCCAACAAATGCAAAGCAGATGCGCTGAAGGACTACTCTGTCAGCTAGCTAGCTAGGCCAAGTTTAATGCTGATCCTTTTATGCCTCAACTCCCCCTCATCCCAGCTCTATTCCACATAAGAGCGATTTTCTAACGGCGCTGCAACATTTTTCTTATTTACGAGCCACGTAGCCATAAAACGCATACATAAATTTTGCGAGCAGTCAAAACCAAAATAGCTAAAAGAGGAGTTCGAGTTGAAGGCGATGTTTGTATGTGAATGCAATTCCGAGAGGAATAAAGAAATTGATATAAATGCTTGTGCAAACAGACAGGCTGCTGTTATCTATGTGTGTGTGTGTGTGTGTGTGTGTGTAAGTGTGTGTAGAGGCAAATAGATAGAATTATGCGAAATGTGCGCAAATTTGTAGAAACGGCAGAGAAATGTGTCATCATCTGGAGCAGCTATTTAAATGGATGGCTCTTTTATGATATCGAGTTTATGCCTGTTTTTTAAATTAATGCGAAGGGCGTTTCACTTTAATTTCTAGATTTATTTAGCATATATACGCATATCGGAGGAGTAGAATCAAAGGATATATTTACAAAATTTATTGTTTGTTGATAATTAAAATAAAATAAATTCGCATAAATGCGCTTATGTGTGTCTTGAACATATTCCTTTCAGTTCATTTGGCCTGGCTTGAGGCAAAGTTGTGTGCACTAAATTTTATTTGCTACATAAAGCAAAGCATACACACACACACACACAAACACACACACACACACACACAGATACTTTAATATTTTCGATTATTGCGACGGTCTTTTTTGCTCTGGCACACTTTACACTCACGGCAATAACCATTAATAAAAATGGCAGGCATTTAAAATTAAATGACTCCAACGCACGCGCCTCAAACAAAAATTCGGAGTTGGAGTTTCAATCTGGGAGGCAGGCTAACAACAACTTGCCAAAAACAAAAACTTTTGGCCAATTTCATCTGAAGTGTTGTGCGGCGTGGAATTTAAGACCATTTGCATATCAAAACAAAATGAAAGCCCCCACAACACACACAGCTGGCGCCGCGAATTGAAATAAAATTTTGTTTTCGTCCAACTCCTGCCTGCCTCGCGCTTTTCAAAGTGGCATTAGGGACAGGACGAAGGGGGAGGGCTGAAAAACAATTAGCGGAAAATTTCCACGAATTTGACGCGCGCGCGTTTCGAGTTAATTGCACTTGTTTTTGGGATGAGAACGAGAATGAGGAGTGCGTGGCCCCAATCTCCATAGAATATTCTGAACAAATATCATTAACATGAATTTATTAACAATCGAAATGCCAGCTTAATTTAATTTGATTGTGTGGCCGTTTAGAAATTCAAATTAAAGCGCTGTCTGATTGAAAACTTGGACAGCAATGTCAGTCCCCCAAATAACAGCTGACTCCCATAAACTAAGGCGGAAAGGCCAAGATGGCCAACAAAGAACAAAAAAAAAAAGAAAGAAGATTGCCAAAAATCTAAGCGCTCAGAATCTGTGCTTTAAATAATTGTCCATAAATATCATTGCACATAAAAAAGGCAACCAAGCGTTTAATCCGTTGTCGCATTAAATATATACATATATCTGTATATATATATATATATATATATATATATTTATTTTGTGGCCTTGGCCTGCCGTAGTCTGAGATGAAAGGCGTAAGTCCTTCTTGGCTCGTAAAAAGCCGAAAGCGAATGGCAAACTTTTTATTGATGAGCCAAAACGTAAATGTTGGCAAGATTTTTTTTATATTTTTGTTTTGTTGCATTCTTGGCTTTTACTTTTTTCTGTTTTTTTTTTTGTTTTTTGTTTTTTTTTTTTTTTTGTTGAAGACACTTTTGGGCAAAAGTTAGGAGTTTAGCACGAAACTGGAATTAAAAGTGTGTCAAAGAATTTGTTGCACGACAACACTGAAACTAATACACTTGTCTGCCCCAAAAGGGAATAAAAACACAAACAGAACACAAGTTGTAGTTTTAGTGTTTGTTGTAGTTGTATTTGTAGTTGTAGTTGGTATGCAGTACTAACCACAATAGCAGCTAGTTAAGCGCTCCTCGTTGCATAGTTTCTGGAGCACGTGACTTTCTGTTTGTTTGTTTGTTTTTTTTTTTTTTTTGCAAAAAATTTGAATTAGTTATTTTTCGTTTAATTTGACTTTGTTTTGTATTTATTTATTTATACCTTTTGCTATGTGTTAAGCGAATTTCGGTGGGGGCGGGAAGCTGGCCCGACTTTTGGTTTCGCGTTGGGGTAGGTTACACTGTTTTCTTTTTTTTTTCTATATATTTTCTTTTTGATTTTTGTGTGTTTTTTCACTTGGTAGTAGTTGGTGTGTTTACTGTTAGCGCGAGTCTCGCGTTCGCCGCACTGCCGAACTGTCCCGCACGAAGTCCCAAAGTGAACTGAACGTTACCGTTGACGCTGCCTTTAGTGGAACGTAACATCTCAACTTGCCGACTGTTAACAACTTGGCTCTCTGAGCGACACGCAGCCGGTACACATGGAATTGGAACAGCGCGAGTGTGTGTATGCGCGTGTGTGCCAGGAACGAGCGACCTATGACAATGCGCTCAAACTTGCTGCATTCCGCCGGCCATGCAACATGTTGTGTTTACGTTTTTCATGCCGCTACACAGCTCATCAGCTCAAACACAGGTTCGAGCGTTGCTGTCATGCGCATGTTGCTGCAACATATCTTAACAACCTATTTGTGTTGCTGGCTTTCATTTCTTGGGAGTTGTTTTTTGCAGCATAATAATATCAACTTTAAATATGATTTTGACTTTAAAACTCGATAAAACAATCATTGCAAATTTTAGTTTGTAAAATGCATGCTATGTATTTTTGTTAAGGTTTATGATTGTACTTGAAAATTTTTATTTTGGCTGAGAAACTTGTTTTAATAACATGATAATAAGGTAGTCACTCAATTTAAAAAAAAATCGAATAACTCAATATTTAAATTAATAATTGTTATCAATAAAACGTCAAACAAATATTTTGTGTGCCCTCTTTAAATTAACCATCAAATAAGCTGATAATAATAGCATTAAATATATAATAATTAGAACAAGTAGTACATGGAAAAATAAATCATTTTTTTATAATTTTCCAGTTCGATAAAGTTTTAATGTATTATATATTTTATATATTTGCTTAATAGTGAAAATATCCCACAGATATACACACACACACACACACACACACATACATTCTCTTGGGCACATTTGCCGCTTCAATAAGCGAGTGGCTGTAACGGCTTTCAAGTGCTGGAAAAGTCGAATAGAGTCGCCTATTTACGAATTTGCCCTGATTATGTCGCACAAATTATGGGCCTAAGGTAAACGCATAAAACGCATCGCTGATTTTGTGACTCGTTCGTATTCTCCTTCACGATCTCGTTCAAGTTTCCTTTCCCGTTCCCGTTCTCGTTTCATGCTTGCGGTCTGCAGCGACATTTTTCACGCCCGACTGCCCCCTCAAGACGAACCGAAGCCACACCCCAATTTGGGCGGAGGGGCGTTCAACGTTTAATTAACCACTTTTGGGTCTGCTTGCGGGGTCACTGCGTGTTACAGTTTTCAAAGTTTAAGTGACAGTCGTTAAACAAAAAAAAAAAATAAAAATAAAAAAAAACAAGCTAACTGCCACATAATCTGGTGAAAGTATTTCATTTCAACAAAACTCTGGCAATTGGTTAAGGATGCAAATTGCCCAAATATTTAAAATGATTTTTTAAAAGCATAATTTTTAAAATTTGTTATGGTCAAAACGTCAAAAAGAAAGTCAATATTTTGATTGAACAACTGTATTTATAGGCACTTATTAACAATATTTTCTCGTAGATTATAAATATACACTCAATGAACAACTAGTAAACAAAAACCAATAAATTAAGAAAGAAAAACATAATAAAACAATAATAAATATACGAAAAAAGATGTGCACAATTCGAACAACAGAATTGACTATAAATAAAGGGTCCATTAACGAAGAATAAGTTTAAATGAATAAATTATAAAAAAATAAAAGGAAAAGCAAAATTACATTTCAAAAGTCGTACATACAAATTTACTTAAAAATAAATACAAAATTTAAATATAGAAAATTTATTAATTTAAATGTACTATGCTTATGCAATGTAAATATTCTTGTTTTGGCTAATACATTAATCATTGACAAAATATTTCAGTCACTTAATCCATAGCTTAAATAAATAAATAGCTTAAATATTTTTAAACATTTATTTACCAATTTAGCTTATAGTCTTCGATATTTTTTAAATGCATTTTGGCTTGTGACTTTGCTTAAGCAAATAGAGACAAGTATTGAGAGCTGAGTGAGCTTAAATTAAAACTAAAATGGTAGTGAATTAAGTGATGAATATTTTTAAGTCACAATAAAACTAAATAAATTTGGAACTAAAACAAGACAAAAGTGGCAAAGTAATGCAAATTTCTGCAGTGCAAGTTGATTTGATTTTTTATTTAGTTTATGAACTGGTTAAGCTGCAAAACTTTGTTGTTAACAAACTTGTTGTAAACAGCAAGTTATCTTAACAAATTCAAGCAAGAATTCCTTACTATGTACCCACCAAAATTCCCATTAAAATCAAATGGAATGTCAGATATTCCAAGGCGCGACGAGACGCAACGCTGGAGAGTGGGCAAGAGAAAGGGTTTTGGGGGTGGGGAGTGAAAAGCTGAGGCAGAGAAACCACTCAATGGGGGCTTGAAACTAAGACGAGGCGACACCGTTGACAACAGCAGCAGCAACAACAGCAGCAACAACAGCAGGAAGCTTGTGACACTGACAACACGTAGCTAATGACTAATGGACTCTTAATGATCTAACAAGGTGTGCACATACACAAACACCCGCACACACACACAAACACACACACCGAACAGTAAACACAACAAACAACATGAAATGAAGCGAAGGATGCGATGTGGCTGCTGTTTGGCGGATGCGCGATGCTGGTGACAAAGTTCAAAACTTAATAATGCCACATTAGTTTCGGCTACAAGGATGCCAATGGTGCTACTGCTGCTGCTGCTGCAGGTACTTTGCAGCATGCAACGTGCAATGTGCAGCGTGCGGCACGGCAACTGCTGTAACAGCACGTCCCAAGTGGGTGGCGGCTGCTGCTTTGCATACATTTAAAGCCAGTGCTTGAGGGACACAGCGGCATCAGCAGCAGCAATAGTAGCTGTGGCAGCAACAGTGACAACAGCAGCAACAACAACTTTGTCTGGCAGCGCTAAAAACTCAACAAAATTGCAAAAATTAAATTAGTTAATTTTGTTACAAACTTGTCGAAAACTTGCACCAGGGGCAGGCAGCAGGCAGACAGCGAGGCAAGCAGTGAGTCAACTGACCAGCTTGCCGTTCTCACGGCATAGGTCAGCGTATTTTGTCTCTGTTTGTATACCCAGTAACAAATTAATAAATGGGGAGTCTTGAATTTGTGTCAATGTTGATGTCTCACAATTATTCGAAGAACTCTTCAAAGTCAATCAATAAGCAGAGCTCGCAAGTACTGCTTTCCACAACTGACAATAATAACTGAAGAATAGCAAATAACAATCCTAGAATACTTAATGTTACGGAAATCAAAAAATATCGATTATTTAAGACAGGAGTCAATGTGCCGTTATCTATATTATACTGAAAATGTAAAAATACCTAACTATTGTTCCTGTGAGAGCTAAATTAGATATTATTCGGTTCCCAAGGATTTCTTATCATAATAAAATTCACATTGAGTAAGTTTGGTTACGATAAAGATGAAAAGAAAGTTTTTCCGATCCGATCCGGACAATTCCGATTTATTTACTGCTAAGAAAACTATAGGACTAGGACTAGGACAACAATTATTGTCTAGAAACATCTTTTTGAATAAGTTCTTATTATTGCTAATTAAGAAAAAAATTACTTTAGCTTTTTATGGTTTTAACAAAGAAATTGAGATCATTATTAATAATTAAAATTAAAAACAACATTTCACATTATTTCATTGCAGGGTATCTCCACGTCAGGCACTCTCGTCTTGAGCAGTCTGACAATTTGTTGTTGTTGTTGTTGTTGGCACATTTTGCGCTACTCATGCGCTTCATTTATCACATAGCTGTCAAGCTATGCTGTGCTGCATAAACCAATGGCCCAAAGCAGCTGCCGCTTGCCAGGTTGCCATCTTTCGGTAAGGTCAGGCCGGGTAGGTTAAGTTGAAGCAAGGTTAGGTTTGGTTTGGTTAGGTTTGGCTAAGGTAGAACAGGTAAGCTTGACTGCCGAAATTAAGCCCGGCTAACCGAGAAAACGCGAAACCGTTTTACACGCCGCCGCACAAAGCAAACGGATCCAAACATATGTCAAGTAATCAGCAGCCAACTTTGTTGCTTGCTAAAGCTCCAGACTCAAGGCAGAGGAAACCAAGACAGAGAGGGACAGAGAGAGAGGGAGAGAGAGAGAGAGAGAGATAGAGAGAGAGATCTCTGCTGCTGCTGCTGACTGGGCGAACTTTATGTCGCCAGGCAGCCTTTACGGCACATGCCAAGCATAAAATTGAATATGTATCCAAGTATCCGAGTATCCACGCCTCTGGTTCCCTTCCTCTCCCTCGCCCTCGCCATATGCCAAAATGAAGCCACCACAGACGGCAATCGCAGAAGGTAACTTACTAGACGAGCCGACGAACTGTGTGTGTTAAGTAAACCTTGCAAAACAAATCCCAAGCAACGCCGACGCCAGCGTCGACGCCATTTACGCTTCGCTGCGCCATCGGCTCCAGGTGCGGACTTGATGCGGCCCGACGACTAACGGACAACAGTTCTGTTCTTGGTGCTATTTTATAGTTAAATAAAAAATAAAAAAATCATATTATATGACTTACATATATAGCATATAAAGCTCATATAAATTGGACTCGACATATCCTTAGAAAAAAACAACTTTACATTTGTTAGAATCTTAGTTTTTGTATTAGATGGGGATAATTCAATATATAATTAAAGAACCACCGATGTTAAGTTCTTTATAAAGAGAAAAATAAGGTAAGCTGACCAAAAACAAAAGTTTGTTTCCAAAAAACACTCTTGTAATTAATAATATGTAATGCAAACGAAGTGTATTTATCTGTTATATTAGTTCTCTCAATAGTTGGCTATTTAAATAGCAGATAATATATAAATATTTTTTGATTTCTTCAAATATATTTATATTTAGACAAATATTTCAATTGGCAGAATTGTTTTTGATCATTTGTCGTTTTAATTCAATTCTGTTCCACTGTAGAACGATCTTGTGGCCTTTCAGTAGTCCGGCCCTGTGCTCGACTTCCCCTTGTACACAACGTTGTCGCTGTCATTCCGAACACTGCACAGCGAGGGGGGCGGGGACGGACCATGAGGCCAGCACTGGGTAGGGGTATAGATTTTGGTATAGGAGGTATATGGACAAAGCGACGCCGACAAATTTTGACTTGCTGCTACGCCCGACTGCATCGCGCCGGCAGACCCGAGAGGGGGAGTTTTCGTTTATGTTTAAATAACAACTGCCAGTGGAACATAGGCCCATAAAGCACACGGCAACCGCAAAAAAACTGAGTCTGAGCAGAGGGGGAGGAGAGGTAGGAATAGGGGTTTCCCTGCCAGTTGTTTTTGTGTTTTGTTATATCTACATTTTATTCAAATGTGCATGGGAATGTTGACAGTTTCGTATTTATATTTAGTGTGTTTCACTCGAGTTGTTAAACCAATTGACGATAGTTGGCACAGTGTTTAGAAGACCAAGCAGATCAGAAGCTGTTGAGTTTGCCATAGGGAAAAGCTTGAGAAAACAGGAAAAGATACAGTTTGTCAGCGAACACAAAGGGATGCTTGTCTATGCAGTCGCTGAGTGGCATTTCAGTTTATTATGCGTTATAATCAACAACAACAATACAACAACAACGAGAGCAACAACAAGAACAGACAGCAGCAAATAGCACGAAGAGCTAAGGACAATCCCGAGCATTCTTTTCTGGGCAACCCTCAATGCGCCACTTTGCCAGTAACTGCCTGGCAACGGATGTTTATCCTGCTGCCTGCTTGCATCTATTTTTTTTTTTTTTTTGTTGCATATCTTTGTTTCCCGGTGGGGTTGGAGGGGAGAGGCACCCCTTTACATACCTGCCTGCTGTTAAGTGCTTTCCACCTGCCGGGCAGACAAGTTTCGCCCCCCACACACACACAAACACACAAGCACACACAACAGTCACAGGATGTTGGCCGCGAGCTCGCGATCCCTTTTTCCCAGCCTTTTTTTTAATGCTCCCTTTGCTCATTTGTTGGCCTTGCTCATTTGGCTAAGTGCGTTGAAGTCGTTGGCCCCACGCTGGCATCAGTCTGCAGAATTAGGCTGTCTTCACACAAAACACACACACACACACACACACACACACACACACACGCACACACACCTCTGCGACGTTGCCTGATAAATTAAATCAACTTTTACGGAGAGAGTTAAGCGTGTTGCAAATGTGTGGCGACAAGCACGAAACGAGGCAGAGAAGTCGTCGCACTCGAGACTATTCAAATGATGCAACCTTCCGACAAGTGTCCACGTGTGGCGCAAAGCATTTGCAATTTTTTTTCTCGCCTTTTTTATACCCAGCACAAAGTTGTATGCCACACATAATGTTGATATGTAAAATAAAATATTAGAATGGAGGTTATTAAATTGTAAAACCGGACAACATTATTTGCACTGACCAAATAAGTATTTGTAGATTAGTCAAGTTTTAGCATATAGCTTGAACAGGTGGAAGAAAATAAAAACATAAATATATCGAAAAGTAAAGATTAAAGTAGTATCCAGTAGAGATTTGAAAATACATTGATTTTTATTATTTTGGCAAAAAATATATTATCTATTTTATAATTATTACTACTACTAAAACAATTTTCCAAAGATAGTAGTATTAATTGTGAGAGTGACGTACAGAGTATCTTTCAAATGTTCATACTCAATTAACTTTACTGTTACTTTGTTGTTTTTTATTTTTTTTTTACCGCTGGCAACGATTTAAATGACAGCCACAACGGTTGCTCCTGCTGCTGCTGCTGCTGCTGTTGCAAGTCCTGACCTGCCGCTTTAATGCACGCATAAGTGGTCGCTGGGGTTTGACACGGAGTCGGTGACACCCGTCCCTCAACACCGACACCAACACCAACACCAACACACACACATACTCACTTTTGTGATGTTTCGCTTTGTCGCATTGCCCCACTGTGTGGACAAGTTGACGTCGACGTCGACGTCGACGCGCTTCAATACTTTAACATAATATAATAAAAAAATATGCAAATTATTTTTTGTTGTAATGCAGCCGCGCAAATGCCGCAGGCAGCGCTTGACAAGCAACCAACTGTGGGTGGCATAACTACCAGGACGAGGACCACGACGAGGAAGACGAGAAAGAGGAAGAGGAAGGGTAGTAGGAGCAGGAGGAGAAGAACGGAAAACGACAACGAAGACGTCACTTTAATTAAAATTAAATATTTTCATGCCCAGCGATGCCAAAATGTGTGAAGCCAAAACATAAATGAAAGGAGGAGACGTTTAGGGAGGGGAGTTACTGCACCACTGGGTTATCAGTGAATTGATTAAAAAAATTGCTATGGGCAACCGCTGAACAAATGCACTTCAAAGAAATTTATTTATCTTTACATCTTCCTTGCATGGTCGCTGATAAACAGTTATTTATGCACATATTTATATGGATAATCTTCTCATATATCACATACTTTGAGTTCAAGGATTGAACAACATGCGGGTTGTCTGTGAATTAAAAATTGTTTTAATTATGTCTGCTTGATATAAAAGAGATTACATATTGCCCCAGCTGGTTATTTGGATAAACAAATATATGTATGTAGAAAGCGAGCAAGTAATGAAGTGACAATTAAATGGATAGCTATGGATATTTGATAACTGATTACTTGAGGGTTTAATAAACTCTGACAAGTTGTTGATCTATCTATTCCTGATTCCTGAAAGCATTCAAGAATTTTTCTCAGGTTAAAGATTTCAAGCCTAAAAGATATTTCCTTAGGAAACTGCATCTTCTTCTGCCTGAGGCAGCTCAATACGCTATGATGTGATTTGAAGATTCATCGTCGCTGTCACAAACTCGGCAGATTCCTTTTCCGATTATACTTAGTTTATCTAATTGACCTCCGATTATACTTAGTTTATCTAATTGACCTCCAGATTTAGAGATAGTTGACCATATTGCAAAATCTTAACATTCCTTGAGATTATGAAAATTGCATTGCATTCCGAGCCTGACTCAGGAAAGAATGCGGAGAAGATAAGAGCAGTCCATAATCTAATAATGTTAAATATATTTTTTGTACTTAATTATAGTTACCTACTAACATAGAGCGTGCCACACATTCCATAGGAACAATATAATGACTCCAGTAAGATTATCGCAATATTTTATATTCCAATGGACACTTTCAATCGCTGTCTCCGTTATGTTATTTAATTTGCAAAAAAGAAAAACTTGAGATTAGAATCCGTTAGGAAGCAACATCAAGTGGCAACAATGTTGAATGCCAGCTAACAATTAGGATGCCATTTTGCCTTGAGTCCTTCTCTTAGTGAATTAAAGTGGAGTTATATTGTCAGTGGACAGTTGCTTGTTTATATGCAGTATGTATAGAGTATATATGTATGTATATAAATGTATGTATGCTTATAGTTGAAAATCCTTGTAGCTTAAGCTGCATTTTCCAGCTCGCCTCCTCACTGGACCTTACTTAAGTTTTTCCAACTCTTTTCGCATTGTGCGTTGATTTGCTGTTTTAGTTGCTTGTTAAGCTGCGTACTTCTTGTCGCTACTTACGACTGTTGACTTTTGCTTGTGATACCCTTTGGGAACAGGGTATTCTTACTTTGTCTTCCATTTTAATTTGTTAATTGCCATTTTGCGGGTATTCGAATTAAATGAGTTCAGCTCTTTGGGGTCCCTAAGCAAAAACTGTAGAGAAAAAAAGTAAAAGTGTAATTAATAATTACATTAATATTGCAGATTATTTTAATTCACATATTTATTAATGTATTTATTCAAATTTATTCGGTCGTAAAAATAACCATGTACAAAAAATTATATTTTGCTGTTTGCTTTGTGAAAGCTTAACATTTTTAAATTATATACGTATAAATTTATTCATATTTATACAATGCTAATTAACATAATTATTTAAATAAATTTTAAACTCAGTATAAAAATAAACTGATTTCTTTTAATTATCTTTAAGACTTAATTGATATACTGAGTTCTAACGCCAATGAAATGCAGTTGCGAGCTGTACCAAGTGTATTTAATCTTCGTCACCGCAAAAGGATTCGCTTTTGCTTTTTTGTTGCTTTGTGTCCTGGCGTCCAACTGGCAGCCAACTGAAGAAATAACTAAAAACTATTCATTAAGTTGTCTCTGTTTGCAAATTTATCATAACTTGCCCAAGCCGGATTTCAACTGTTGCCATAGAAGTCTTTGGGCAATAGAGCAGCAGCAGCAGCAGCAGCAGCAGCAGCAGAGACATTTTTTCAGTGAATTAAATAAAGTCAGAGTTGCTTTTTCTCAATGTGGCAACTTTAATAATAGCTTTAAAGGCTCCTGCCGGACACTGCCATTGTCCAAATGGCACTATAGAAAAAGTCGGTGCTGTATGAAATCGATTTAATTTCGTCACTGAAGCGAAAGAAAACAATGGACAAGAAGCAGAAGAACAACAACAGTCACAGAAAGTTGTTGACAGCTCACGTTCGCGTTGTCCAATAGATGATGTTGATGCTCTCTGTCCGTGTGTGTGTGTGTGTGTGTGTGTGTGTGTGTGTGTGGGTGGGTGTCTATAACTGTTGTTGCTGCAAGCTGGAGTAATATTTTGGCGTATGCGTTTGCCTTGTCCAACCAACCGAAATGGCAAAACCAAATTAATCACAAATATTACTTTTTGTTGCGAGCACGTTGTTATTATTTTTTTTTTTTCTTTTTTTTTTTTATTTTATGTGTTTGGTGATGTTCTTCAAAATGCCACCAGGCCTATTTAAGCTGTAGCGCCTGCAGTCAATATGCTTCCATTTCAGTCTATGTACTATATACAAAAATTGATTATGACACTTCTCAAAAACATAAATAAAATAAAGATTTTTTTATTAATTTTTTTTTAATTTTATTAATATTGTAATTAATATGAATTGGGAACTAAAATGTAAATAATAAATCTATCAGTTTAAGGATTAAAGAATTGCTGACAATTATTCAACTAGTTTTGTTTGCTTTGTGTACTACAATTAAATTATATTTATAATAAAAAAAATCTGAAAGCTTCGAAAAAATTTTGTTTTCAAGTCAAGGTTATAAAGTTATAAATACCTTTTTGATTATTATGTAATTAACTGATACTTAGTATATTTCGAGAAGAAATCTTAAACTAATTTTTCAATATTTTTATGGAAAGTTACAGGTATTTTTGAATGTGCGCTTTTCAATTATATTGAAGACCTAAAATATATCATTTTTTCCATATTCAATCGACAGCTGCGAGGCGAGAACGGAGTAGGTAGAAGAAAATTCCGGCCAACGACGGGCACGTGTCTGCTTTTCTTGACACTCACTTGATTATGTTTTCAGTTCATGTTTTTGGAATTATTTCATTTCATTTTCTGCAGACACATCTTTCCAACAATCATTTCTCATTTCACATTTCTCAGTACTCAGCTCGCAGCTCTCAGCTCTCAGCATCTTCGCACTCCGCACGTGCATTCGCCTGACTTTTGTGATGTGGCACTTCATCATTGTTTGTGTGTTGTATATTTATTAAATTGACACATGCTGAGAACAAGCAGATAACTGTCCAGCCACTCGAGGCGTCACTCGAGCCAGACACTTCACCAAAAGCTGTTCACAAGGAACATCAACAGCAGCAGCAGCAGCAGCAGCAGCAGCAGCAGCAGCAGTGAAGACTGAGCTTCTAACCAATTCCTGCCAGTTTCTGGCAGTTTCTACATTATATGGCTCGAAATAAATCTCTCAAAGCTAAGTCACACACAACACACATACTTTAAGGGGCTGAACGCTTCAATTTCAATTTCAGCTGCAGCACACAAAGAGAAATTTTAATTTTTCGCAAAATTAACTTTATTTTTTGTTATTTTTTTTTGTTCTTATTTTGCTCGGCTATGCAAATCGCAAATGGAAACTTCAACTG
This sequence comes from Drosophila kambysellisi, assembly GCA_035042185.1. NCBI lineage: Eukaryota > Metazoa > Arthropoda > Insecta > Diptera > Drosophilidae > Drosophila > Drosophila kambysellisi. The sequence continues at coordinate 2,232,216 of JAWNLS010000855.1, forward strand.
CAACTGCAACTGCAATAAAAACAAAAAACACACACACTTAAAGCAGCACAGTATTGCACCCAGCTGAATCACTTAAGTGGGCTGCAGGCAACAGCAAACCATAAAACAATAATTGCAACATCAACAACAAGCATCTGTGTTTTAGGTTTGAGTTTTGCCTCCTTCAAACTCTTAACCCTTGAATGCACAGCTTATTAATTAATTAAAAAATGTTTTCATGCTTTCATGTCCAAGCAAAAAACCAATAGCTTCTTATGCAACTTGGGGTATGCAAGGGTTAAGGGTGTGCCATGCACGCTACATCTTCTTTTGCTTTTGGTAATGCTACTGCTCCCTTCTTCTTCTTCTTCTTGTTCTTGTTCTTCTTGTTCTTCTTCATGGCAACTCGTTTTCTTTCTGTTCGCCTGATTAATACAAATGAGCAGCGATTTGTCATGTCACTGCGTTTAAATTTATCATTTTAGACGACAGGCGCGAGCGCCCCTGCAATTGTTGTTGGCGTTGTTGCCGCTGTTGCTGTTATTGTTGCCGTTTCCTGCATGCCTTTCCGTAACTACATTTTGTTTTGCTTTCCTTTCGCCAACTCCATATATTCTCTCTCTCTCTCTGTGTGTGTGTGTGTGTATGTGCCTGTGTTCGCCATCTGTAAAATTCGCTTGTTTGTTTTTCCTGTTTCCGGCAGCGCCCCCAAAGCAACGGGGACACAGCGGCGCCAAGATCACAGCCAATGCACATTTTGGCTCAGATTGCTCCTCCGACTCTTTTGTTGCCGAGCTTAATTTTATGTGGCATATGGCAAGGCGCAACATTTTTGTTAATGGCTTGTAACATTTTTGTACATACACACAAATCCGTGTTGGCTAGCTACTTTTTACTAGCACTAACTTTTTTCCCTCAGCCGGAAGCCAAATTTTTGCAGCTTGCTGGCTGCCGGGCCATTGACATGACGCTGCACATTGCAACATGCCACGCCACACCCACAACAATTGTTTGTTTGCTTATTTCGTTTTTATTTCCATTTTCTCTCCTTTTTTTTTCTTTTTTTTTGGTTGTGGCTTTTTGATGATTGCCAAAAGCATAATTCGATTAGCTTTATCGCATCGTGTTGAAATGCAATCATTGCGGAAAAATTCCAATTAGAAAAGTTGCTTGCCGCTAAACATCCAAACCGAAATCGACTCTCTCCCTCCCTCTGTCTATATATACATATATATATATGTATGTATGTATGTATATTTTGGCTGTGTAATTGCTTCAATCACTGCTGACTGACTATCCAATCCAGCTCTTGCAGACATTTTTGAATTGCAACTTGCTGCTGCTCTTGCTACTGCTACTGCTGGATCAACTTTAGCTAATGAGCAACAGTGGAGCATAACACAAAGTCAATGAAACTTTTTGCCTTACAATGGCAAAACACAAAACATGCCCAACACAGCCATACCAAAATCTAGCAGTTTGGCAAGAAAGCAGTCAACAATAAACTTCATGTTGCCGGCAACAGCAGCAGTGGCTACACTAGTGGCAGCAACAGCAGCAGTAAAAGCAGTCGAAACAGGAGAGGTAACTAAAACTATTACACACAACACCTGTGATAACATGAGTCGACGCACACACACACATATACACACACACACACACACACACACACACATATACACACACACACACACACACACACATACAATCAGACCTTTCCAATTACTTGGCAGTTTCGTTTTCACTTTAATCAAAAACTTTGTGCAACGTTACCAAAAATTTGCATTCATTTTAATTTTTCGCTAAATAAATTATTCGTAGATAATATGAAAATGTGTGTGTGTGTGTGTGTAAGTGAGTGTGTCTGAGCTGTAAGACCTAAAAAGTTTGTCTTGATGAATAGTTTCTCAAGTTGGGGCGCTGCAAGCGCAACCAGCAACTGAACCGAAGAGCACCTGAGTTGCAGTTTGAAGGTTTGCGTTAATTTGGATTGATTAATGCTGGGAACATTTCCAGCTTGCAAAAAACCAGAAAAAGGACCAACTTACATATGATGCACAGCGACAAATAGCAACTTTCAGCACAACGCAAGCGCAATTAATAATTTAGCGAGAGTGCACAGTGGTTCAAATTTATTTGTATTAAAAGCAAAAAATTGGTTTCTAAAAAATTAAAAGTTCTAAGAACTGAAAAATATTTAAGCAGTTTGCTCGAGACTTTGTTAACGCATTTTGAGATATATTTATTTATTATATACTTCGGTTACACAAAAAAAAAAGTTTTAGCACAATATTTATTATATGTATATTATTTTTATTTGATTTTAGGTTCTAAATAGGTTCTTAATATAAAAAAACTATTACAATAATAAGACAACAGGCTGCAGCTAAAGCAGAAAAGCGAAATAAGCTGCTAAAATATATAAATAGGTAATATAAAATATAAAATTTAAATAGTTACTATAAAATCGATAATCTGAGCACTAAATTTTAAATACACCACTAGCTGTTTAGTACTTGACAAATTAGAGCTTTTGCTTTTGACGCACTGTGGAACGGGGCGAATTACAACTCACTCTGAGCTGTTTGAGATTAGTGGCAACTGCAACAGTTGCTGCGGCTGCTGCTGGTCCTGCTGCTGCTGTTGTTGTTGTTGTTGTTCTTCTTGTTCTTCTTACGCGCATCTCAGCACTGACTGCTAGATGCAACTGTGGCATTATTAGTGTTTTGCTGTCATTTAAGTTGGCGCCGATGCTGCAGGCTGCAGCTCTTGGCTGCCAGGCACATTTGCGGTAGCCGGGCGGAACTCGCGTTTTTGATAACATTTTAATGAAAACTGTCAGTTACAGTGGTATGTGTGTGTGCGTTGCAACTTGATGGCAACATGCGCCACGCCCAACACTCTAAGAGCTGCAACCAACTGCTGCTGCTGCTTCTGCTGCTTTGTCAAGTGTGAATTCAACACTTGTGACTTGACATTTTTAGGCAAAATTCAGTAACAGCAACAGCAACAGCAGCAGCAGCAGCAACTTATGAAGATTGCCGCACCACAGGCTTGAGGCAACCACATCTCGCACAGTATGCCTTTTGTGGCAGAAGGAGCAGCTGCACTTAGTTGTACATTAGGCGTTGCACAAAATGAATGCGCGAAACAATTCTGCTGCATCTTTGTTTGCCCAGCCGATGTGCAATGTTGCCCCGTGCCTTTCCTCATTTTCTGGGGTGAAAATTAAAATGGCAGCTGTCAAAAGTGTGTGCCGCTGAGGTCGTCGTAAGTCAATGGAGCCGGAAGTAATGTTTCCTCACACAATTTTGCAATTCAAATTTACACGAATTTGTCAAATTGGATTCGCTTGTAGCAGCAATTTGTTCTGCTTCCTGCTGCATAAGTACGCATAATTATCCCTACACTCAGAAAATAAAATTCATCCTGAACTTTGGAGATTGCCCATAAGAACAGCAAAAGCTCGGAAAAATTGTAAAGTTTTCTGGTCCTTAAAAATATTTTTATGTATTTTTTAAAATTCAAAACATTTGTCCCAAAACTAAAGTCACCTAAACTATGGAATTTTTTCTATTTTTCGATATCGTCATAGTTTTGAAATACTGGAAACCAGGCAGCATTTTCGAATTTCTTGTTAGAACATTAAAAAGCCAATAAAAAACCACCTCGATAACTTAATACTTTATTTCGGTGCGTATATATATCACGTTACGTGCTGTCTTGAGGTCTTCACGTCCAAGTTCGCTGATTAACATTTTAATTGTGGCAACGGAAATGAGCTTTTCGTTGTACGTCAAACGTGACAGCCTAAGCGGCGCCACAGCCGGGCAATTAAGTTTTGCCGCTCGCGACCCAAAAAAGTATGCAACAAAACGCATTTCAAAATGGCTTCCAGACTCACGAAAATTTGTTAGTTGGTTTTTGCCAACTGCTAGCAACTCAATTTGAGCGCGAAAGACCAAAGCATTAACAGAGGGAACCGCCACAGTCAGGCCACACACACACACACACACACACACGCACACGCATGCACACAAGTGTGTGTTTGTATGAATCGGATTGGCAGGTCAGTTGGATTTGTTTGTGCATCAAATTGCAATTGCCGCTTGCCCATCTATGCATATAGGTGCAAAGGTCTGCTTTCTGTTTCTGTTTCTGTTTGTTTGTGTATGTATGCCGAGCGGAAATAAAACCAAAGCGGATATGCTTACTAAGTGCCTGTACACACACACACAGCGGCCACATCCGCTCCGGCGCTACGCTTGCAGTAGACTTCAACATCAGTTGCCAAGTTGCCACGCCCCTCCCTGTTACAATGCTCCATGTTCAGCATATTGTCCCGATGCCCCAGTTTGTCAGTCTACAATGCATTCCCATTCATCCATTTTAGCTATTCTTATGCTCTGGTCGAAAAAGGTATTCTAAACTCATCAGCAAATTTGTAACACATTAAAATAATAATTAACTCATAACAGTTTCATGGGTCCTTTTTGGCTCTTAGGTAAAGCTCTAATTAGATTATATTACATTATATTAGAACATATTATTAGCGTAACTTATAATAATAAATAGTCGACAACATAAACAGGAATAAATGAGACATTGAGAGATAGATATGTATAATTATATGTATATCTTTGTTAATAATTTTCAATTTTCTGTTATTTGAAATCTAAAGTAAATTTTATAAGACTAACTAAACATACCGTACTTAAATTCCATAAAAATTAAAGGTTTTTTTTATATTGTAATCGAACTCTATTATTGTCATTAACAAATTTGCTTAAATATTCAAGGAATTGCTCAAAAACTATCTAATAATGCTATATGCTATATGATGCTGGCTATTAATTGATAATAACTATAATAAACTAATATTCATATATATACTAAGGCTTCTTTGAGTAAAATCATATAAATAAGTTAGAGTATCTTTTTTCGACTGAATCAATGTAGACTATTTTGTTATTTAGCGCTTTGTCTAAAGTTAGTTCGCAATTTATTTGCGTGCAACGCAGCCCGAATTGTATCGGCGAAAATAGACGGCGTCAATTTAGTAGCGATTTTTTACCGAGATTTATGAAACAATTGGACTTTGCAGAGGTACTAAAGTTAATTTCCAGCTGATTGCTTGGCCATAGAACAGAGACATGGACAGCAACAACGCACTAAATTAAAACATGGCTTACACCATGGAAGCAAAGACAACAAAGTGTTCGAGTACTCTTCAATAAATTTGGCCACAAGTCTTTGTGTCACTGGAGCTGAGAAGACGAGGTTAAGTTAGAGGACGATGTATCTGATGTCCAAGCTTGATCAATAAAGTCAATTTGCAGCAAAGATTGAATGTCACTGTGGATATCATATGCACTCTGCCGGCGCAAGATGTTACACTCCAACAATAAGTTTCTGGGTGAAACCTCCGTAACCATGAGACGTTGTCTGGCGCTGGCAAAACTTGTGGCTGGCAAAACTTTCAAGCAAAGCACCAAAAACTTTATCAGCTTTTGTTCATCGTATTGCAATGAATATTTTCGTATATATATGTATATATACAGTGGCTCGAAGCGAGATTCGAGCAGTGCCTAGCAAAAAATTGAATTGCTTGCCATAAACTCATTATTCAATATTTTTCAAAAATTCCAAAGACCCATGGCAGGTACATTTATTAACCACAAAAATGAATATATGACACTAATAAGCTGTGGTTTTTCCACCTGCTAGGTAGGGTTATGCAAAAAAGTACCTCTTTTTATGGTCGAAGCAGGTTTCGAGCAGTTACATTATGGACACCTGGGTGCCATAAAACCCGGATTTTTTACCTAAAATTGAATATTTTCGGTATAAATAGACCAATCCTCATTAGTCAGTTTAGTTTTTTCCTGCATTTCGGGTGCAACGACCCAACAAGGACTATGGGCAAACGGACTACTATTGATCAACGGAAAATCATCCTGGAACACCTAAAAATCGGATATTCATATCGCCAAATGGCTAAAATGGTCAATCTAAACCCCTCAACTGTATTCCACATCATTTGGAGTTTCATGGACGAAAATTGGACAGAGTACAAGGGCGGAATTGCACCAAACCCGATTTTCACCGAGCAGGACGAGCCAAGGATCATCAAGATTTCAAGGGGAAATCTTAAGCTATCGGCTCAAAAACTGACTCAATAGGTGCAGGATGAAATAAGGAAAAAGTTCAGTATGGGAACTGTGCTCCAAGTTCTGCGCAACCATGACTTGAAGGCCCAAGTACCACGGAAAAATAAATTTACATGAGCAAAAAACAGAGGGTCTAGGATGACGTTCGTCAAAATCCACTTGGACAAGGATTTGGAGTTCTGGAACACAGTCATATTTGAATATGAGTACCAATTAAACATTTTTGACTCGGACGGACGGAATTATGTGTGGCGACACTCCAATACTGATCTGAGTACCAAAAACTGAAAGGCAACAGTCAAGCACTGCGGAGGAAGTGTCCTGGTATGGGCATCTATCTCGACAGCCCGCGACGGAAATTTTGTGATTATGGAAACAACAATGGACAGCAATGTGTACTTCGATATACTAAAGGAAAATTTACTCCAAAGTGCCGCGAAGCTCGAATCCGACGTACTTTCCGGATCTACCAGGACAAAAACCCCAATCATAAGGCGGGAATAGTACAGTCCTGGCTAAGATCGAACTGCCCCCGTATGATAATTCCACCGGCCCGGTCTTCAGATTTAAATGTTATTGAAAATTTGTGGGGTCTGCTGGAAAATAACATCCGGGATCACAACATATCCAGGAAACAGGATCTCCAAAATGCTCTGCTGGAGGAGTGGAGCAGGATCAGCCCAGAAACTACCCGGAAGCTGGTATCTTCCATTAATAATAGGTTAAGAGAAGTTGTTAAGGCTAAAGGATATCATACTAAGTATTAATATCCTTATTTAAGCTTTTGTTCGCCAAAAATTTAACTTTTTTTAAGACTGCTCGAATTCTGCTTCGATATTTATTTTGGATATGTTTTTAGTTTTTGATTAATTTTAATTAATTAATTAATATTTTTTTAAAAACTAAAGTTCCTTTTCAAAAGTGATATGACATTAAACAAATTGGCATTTAAGCATTTTGCGTTTTTTTCTTTGTTTAAACTTTATAGCACTTTAAATTTTTTGCTAGGCACTGCTCGAATCTCGCTTCGAGCCACTGTATATAGACCAACTTGCACCTCACACAGAACGCAGCAAAGTTGAAGTTGACGATTTTTCCCACTGAGTCAGTGTCGGATTGCAAAAGGCGATTGCAATGCCAGCTGCTAATTATTCCAGCCTCGATATTCGGCTCTTTTGTCTTGTCGTTAACACTCTTGGCCAAGCCGTCAGTGGCCCGTTAAAGCGCCTTAGCATTCGCCTGGCCACCAACCACGCTTGTCGGGAAGGGGGAAAGTGAAGATTTATACAAAGATTTTCGCTGCTCGTCGCTTAGTCAAATTAATCCTATAAATGAGTTTTGAGTGACAGCCAGCTGGTTCCGTTGTGGCTGGTACGCTTATCTATATTTATTTTTGGCCCAACGAATTTAAGCCAGGTCCAGCGCGATAACTTGCCTATGCGACAATAACAGAGAACACCCCTATTGTACACATATGAAGTTCAAAAATTAACTGTGCAAAACAATGACACTGTGCAATAATATAAATACAATAAATTGAATATCATTTGCTTATGCGCTCCGATGCGTTTACCAACTGACAGCATTGGATACAAACAACAACAATTACAACAACAACAACAACACACACACACACACACACAGTGCACACGAAATGTAATAAAATGCGAACATTGCAGGTGTCAGCCAAGCGACGTGGAACTGTCAGGGCGATGATGCTGGCAAAGGCCACACTTTTGCGGCTAAAATATACAAGAGCACAAGTGAATACACACACAAACACACACACACACACACACACACGCCAGCTGATATTTATGCAATTTAAAGTAAAACACAAAACTGTCCCGCAGCTGGTCAACGTGACGTATACGCAATATGCATGTGCACAGGGCCGGGCAGGCTGTCACGCAATAGTAGGAATAGGGCTGGATGCCAGTGAATTGTTTGCCACACAGGTGCAGTTGCATGATGGCATCTGTTTGTAGCCCACACCACCACTGCATAAGCTTTTTCAATTCTGACCAAAAAATGTCGAACGCGCTTAGCCTAAGACCGGCACCGTTGGCGACGCTTTGACACGAAACAAATTTAACTTTTTCATCTCGAGCACACAAGCATCGAAACAAACAAACAAACAAACACATATGCACACACACACACACACACAAACACACAAACACACAAACACACACGCACACACAGATACTCAGAGAATGAGCGTTTGTGTTGGTTGTTTGTAGTAGTGATGGCTCGTGGCTCGTGATTTCGTTGCTCCAACATTATAAATATTTATAACTTATTAATCTATGTCAGGTATTAAATAATATTCAATATTTGCAACACCAAAAAAATAAACTTCATTTAAACTACAAAGTTGCTTGCTTATAAATATTTTTAGAACGTTGATCTGATAAATCAAAACAAGTAGTATATAATAATCTTTCGATTACAATATAAATTATAAAATATTATAAGAGACTAGAGATTCCTTTTGCTTATATTTCTAAATATTTATTTTGTTGCCTATTAATAATATTCTATTAATCTGTGAACATCAGGTCATTCTTTTTTTGCTGTAAATTAATTTCCAGTATATTTTTAATGACACAAATAACCAATATATTTCTTAAGCAACTAAATCCAATAAAACTGTTTTGGCTGCTTGTCAAACTATTTCACTTGTGATTAAAAAGAATTGTAATAAAATGTGTCATTTGGGCAAAGATAGAAATTGCAATTTTGATGCGTTCTCCATTTTACTTCAAAAAAAAAACGTGTAAATTAATGTTAACCAATATGTAAAAGCAGACGAACAACATAACTTTGAATGTGTATTTTTTTTTTTTTTTTTTTGGAAAGCTGCCCACATTGCTAACGTAAATTTTGATATCCGTTTTGGCAAGCTAATTTTTGATCATGTTGTTTATCTGATTTTGGTCTGTGGTCGCATGTGGTCTGATGCGACAAACAGACTCTTCCGGCCGTGGTTCGTGGAACCGTGACACGAAAGAATGCACGGATCATGGCCAACTCTAGTTTTTTATTTTTATTTTTTTTTCGTTTTTTGAGGAGCAATCGGTATTTGGCTCTTTGCATGCTTTACGCTCTGCTGCATACTTTCAGGCTGCAAAGCGATTTTGCGTTTTTGGCATAGAACGAAAGCGTCCCAGAAGTGAGAGAAAAAAAGTGCAGCATAAAAAAAGAGTAAGGAAAAATGAAAAAGTGAGCATCACAGTAAAATGCATAAAATATGCGCATATATAATTTTGACTAGGCGTGCGGCCAGCAGCAGCAGCAGCAGAATCCAGGTGGAGGTGCAAGTGCAGTTTGCCCCAACCAAAGCTGCATGTGTGTTGGTGTTGGTGTCGCGATTGCTGTTATTGTTGTTTCCGTTCCCGTTCCTGTTCTTGTTGTTGGTGTTACTGTAGCCCGCTTTCATAAATATGCATGCTGCAGTTTGTACTTTTAATTAAAATGCAGCGCGGCAGTTAAGAAAAAAACTAAAAAAAAAAAACTGAACACTCATGAAACTGAAGACAAGCGCATTGCAAAGCGAAAGCACAAATTTTGAGTTTTCCATGAGATTGATTGAGTTTTTTGTCTTGGGCGCAACAAAAGAACAATTTCAATTACACAAAGTATTCGCGAACGATGGGATTTTTCAAACTACTCGAACGGCTGTGCCGCAACTTTTGGGCTAATTAATTCATGCAAATGTACACCCAAAGAACTGGCTACAACAGAGCTAATTATGCGAAGCCAACCCCTCTATTCTGCTACCCCTACGACCCCAAACCACTCCCTGTCAGCATTCACAGTAGCATTGACATTTTTGTCAATTTTGTCAACATGAAATCCCAAACAGAAGTGTCATAAACTTTGACAACGGCAAAACTCGCAGCGACAGGCTGCCCACTCTTCCCCCCTTCACTCCCTCTCACACCCTTACAATACAAGAAATACAAGAGGACGTCATTTGTTCTGTAATTTTGTAAAATTAATTAAACAAAAATGTAGGAAGAGTGCAAATAATTTTCCAGTTCGTGCTTCAAAGTCGCCAAAGTCCAACTTAAATGAATTTCTCAACAGGGTATTACTCCTTGATGAGTCCGAGTTCGCGTTGGGGTGTCTTCAACTTTTATCATTGGTTGTCTTTAATTTCGAATCGTTCTAAATGTTTAAACAACAGTTCGCACCTTGGAGCGTGAATTTTGGCATAATCAGTAAACAGTTTTAATTGAAATTAAATAACAAATTACAATTTCAAAAAATTAACTTCAAAAACTAAAAGGAAAAAAAAATGAACAAAAAACTTTAATAAAATATAAAGAACAAATACATTATGCAATTTTTTCCGAGCTTTTGGGATATAATACTGGAATCCAGCTTTGAAAATTTTTTTACATCGCCAGGGTATTGACTAATGTTAGATAATACTATTCTTATTTGCATAGCAAAATTATGAATATACATACATATGTATAATAAATGAATCAAATTAAATAATTTTTTGCGATTTGCGATTTCGAAATTAAGCTTCATTATATATTGAAAATTCTTTAAGTGTGTAGATTAGTGGAAAATTGCAATGAACAATATCCTTTGTCGAGAGCACCAAGGACGTAATGTAAATTATGGTACAACTCTTCTCCGACACACCCACAGTAGCAATGTAATTTGCGACAAAAGGTTCTGCACCCAAAAACAGGAGGCAGAGGCCCAAAATAACCGCGACAGCAATAATGGCAGCCGTCGACAGCGCGCACAGTGAAAATGCACTGCAAGGAAATCAACTCTCGGCGCAAAACAATGAAAATTGCACTTTAGAAAATGAATTGCATGCAAATGAGCACGCCGTTGGTGAAAGGGGACAGGGAGGGGGCTGCTACAGCGACTGGCAGGTGGCAAATGGCAAGCAGTTGTGGCAGCAGTTGTGTGGTGGCAGCCGTTGTTGCCGCAAAACAAAACCACAAGTCAACCACTGAACAAGCAGCTAAGCAGCAGCAGCAACAACGACAACACGACCTGAGGTGCAAGTTGCGCGGTGGCGCCACCCAAAAACGCAATCATGCATTGCTATTCGACGAGCTGTGAACTTTCGCTGTTGTTGATGATATTGTTGTTCCTGCTGGCAGCGTGCAATAAAAAGGCGAAAAATTCGTACATTTGATTTGTAGCAACTTTAACGACATTTTAATGCGCCCGAAAAACAAACTGGAGAAAGGGCCAAGGATTCAAACACATCCAGCAGTCAAAAGACAGTCAGCAGCAACCGCCGTTAACTTTACTCATGTGTTTCTGGTATATAAAAAAGCGCCCTTTTAATCAAATTAATAGTTACGTGCTCCCAGAATGAGATGCACCTGCCACAGGAGGTCAAGCAGTCAACATCCACACGTTTTACAACACACCTTCCCCCTCTCTCTTTCTCTCTCTCTCTCTATCTCTATCTCGATCTATATCTTCGTGCCTCAATATCTTTCCTCTCAAAAAGTGTACAGAGCTAGCCCATACTTTAAATTAAACAATGAAAGGAAATTTTATAAAAATTATCCACAAACCCACATAAAAATTAACTCATACATACTCATACAACTCATAAAATAAAAGAAATGCCAGGTTAAATTTACAAATGAGTTGGATAATTAAATAAATTAAAATTTCATTTAAAATTACAACTCAAGTTTAAGACGAATCACAACGGGATATAGGAGCACATAGAAAACAAATAATCAGAAAAAACAATTGTTAAGCTAATATGCCACATAGTTGTATTAAATTATATTAAAACTTCTTATTTTTTAAAAAGAATCCATATACATAAATCAATTTTATTTGTACACATAAATTTTAACAATACATACATTAAGAGTTTATTTTGAAATTATCCAATAATTAAAATTACGAAATTCCCAATAAATGATATTTTATTTTTAAGGACTACGAGTATTTCGCTCTAAATGATTGATGAACTACTGATCAATTAAAAAAAGGCACTGTAATTAAAAGAGACTCGCCATTAACAGCCATTTACAGCAAGGATACCGGTAACATGCTCAATGATATTTTCAATTTCTAAGAAAATTTAGAATTTAAGGGAATTGAGTGTATCTGCACAAGGAATAGGTAACATTTTAGGTTGATAACTTCTTTAGTCCTTGATATGAAAACAATTAAACATAAAAAAATGAGCTTTCATCATTATCAGCCCATGATAAACCCTCTCAGGTTTTTTTAAATTTCTACTCTTTGGGTATATTTGAAAACCTTTTCAATAACCTTTAATTATTTTTATGGATACAGCATACGAGCATGCAGCTTAGTGTGTGTGCTGAAGTGTGTCTGAGTTTGGTGAAAACACTAAAAACCAGTTTTGCAATCAAATGCCAAATTGAAATACGCAAACGAAATTTTGAAGTGGAATGTGTTTGAAATTTGCTCAAATAACAAAAAGTGCATGAGTGAGTGGTGGTAAATGTGTGTGTGTGTGGGTGTGTGTGTGTGTGTGTGTGTGAGGAGTGGTCATTGGAGTAACGGTAGTGCATTAAGTGCTAACTGCGGGCGCTTAACTGTGGATCAAGTTTTAAACTGTAAAACTGCTGCCACTTGAAGGCTTGTAAATTGCGGATTGCTGAAATCAAGTTGGGGGCAGCTGCAGTCGGGAGGCGCAGTGCCACGCCTCTAATCAATCAGTGCACAGCTGTTTCCACAAATAAGTATTCAGCTCGACCACACTTTTGAAACGCTCTAATTACTTTAACAGCCGCCAGCAGATTGCCAAACCTGTCCCGTGGCCTTACCGCAGCTAGTGGAGCTACCTTCCAGGATTTGGGGAGGGGGAGTGGGAGTGTGTGTTAATTTTTTTTTACACCATTTGTCAATATTGCCAGCAATGCTATTTTTATTGAACACATTTGCAAGTGCAGTCGACAAACAACCATCTCGACCAGCGACCATAAATAAATAATTCAATGCGAGATTTTTATTTGTTGTTGTATTTTTATCCAATTGATTTGCTGCTGCGGCCTAACCAATAAATCACTCATTAAAGTGCCCCAAACTAATGCGACAAATGTGCGCAGCGGCCACATAAATTAAAATTAACATTTGGCTCTGGTTAGCAGCGAAACTGTGTATATGTGTGTGTGTGTGTGTGTGAGTGTGTGTGAGTGTGTGTGTGAGTGTGTGGTTGTCTGTGGGTGACATCATGTGAATTAGTAAAATGAAACCCCAACATGAATACCACAAGCTGCCGCAGCAGCTATGCTGCAATTTAATGAGTTCAAACACACATACACACACACATACACACACACATACACACACACACACCCGCATTCGTACATACACTACGAATAATTTAAATTACCCAGATTGTCAGCAAAGTAATGTGTCGATTTTTAGCAAAGTACTATTTTTGTGTCGAGGTTATTATTATAAGGATGTGAGACTATCGACAGAGCATCTTCCAGTCGATTACTTCTTCTCATTAAAAACTCTCCTTAAGTTAAGATAAGCCGTAAAAAAATAAGCCTGCAAAAAAAACAGACCCTCAGATACCGGTTAGCCTGGCCAATTTGATGCCTAATTAAATAACAACAAAATGAATTGCATTAAAAATTCGTAAATATTATAAATTATTTATGATAAACGTTTAAGGGGTCGCATTTCAATTGACGCTCCCCTCGCACAACAAAAACAACACCCGAGGCCCAGTGACAACATTAAAAAGATGCTTGTCCTCAACGGAAAGTGGAAAAGGAAAACGGGGTAGAGGAAAAGGATTGGTCCTTGTGCGCACCTGTTAAGACCAAAGCCGAAACGGGCAACAAAACAAATTTACACAGCCTCAAGGCGACATAAATTTTTCCTTATGAATAAATTATTAAGCGAACAACCGCTGGGCATTGAATCGCTTTTTTGTCCTTGGTCCTCGCTCAGCTCGGGCAGCCTTTCGTGACGCAACGGAAAATTGTCAGCAAAACGGCTACTTAGGACATTTTCGGGTTCAACCACTTGACTTGGTCCACTAACTTGCCCGACCGTAAATGTCTTGCTTGTCTCAACTCACAGCGAGATTGCATGTACACATGTTAAGTCCTTGAGGACGAGCAGGACAACAGCGCCAGAGACACTTAACACTTGCTCCGCAAGACCATAAAATGTGTCTTGTATTTTATATACTCACACTCATACTTATATATAAACTCTGATAATTTATCATCATTTGTTTGGGCTAGATGTGCGCCAAAAAGTAGGCAACAGTTTCTGGTTTTCATTTTATCTATGCACCGAATCGGCATTTTTAACTTAAGAGGGAAAGCCTACTATTCTATTTTCATTAGGATCCAAGGTCTCCAAAGTTTAGTCTGAGCCTCCAAATGATTCGTTTCAAATCTTATTACCTATAAAAAATAATGATATTGTATCTGATCAAGTAGATATACTTTTATATTAAAATAATATCTGCACCTCTTCTTTAAATTTGTATCTCAATATATTTTACTAATAGTGTAATAATATTGCATTAGTTGCGACCTCTCGACCTTAACTTTTGCACTTTTCAAATATCAAATTTTTGACAAATTTATTTATTAATTTTGTTTTTGACTTACTATTAAGGGAAATAAATGCTTCTGTTTTTATAAAAAGCCTCATCTCTCATATGTTTAGTTACAACTGCTGACCCTCTCATTTTCATCTATCTATTCAATTCAGGTCTTTTATGAACATTTTTTAAATGCGATTGTTTTTTATTATATTTGTTATACTATTTGCACTGTGCTTTGTGTTTTTTGTTCCCTTGACAAATAACAAAATGTAAATATGCAAATGAATATTATTGTCAATTCAAATGTTGTGTAAATAAAAATTGTTTACAACAAAACTTGGCGCTAATTTGTGCCTTATTATTGGTTGGAAACGAACCCAAATCATTCAATATAACGACAGGCCAAACAAAAGCAAAATCATTAAATTTTGAATGTTAAAAAAAATACTTATATATGTATACATGCAGTCGTACCTTAAACAAATGCAACGTTTTGATAGAAAGTATTTTATTTTGAATTGCATTTTGACTCAAATGTAATTTATTTAATGTAATTTTCTAAATTGCATTGATTTATGTGCGAGAATCCAGCAAAAACCATTTGACAATAACAGAAACAATGGCAATAATAAATGCAAATATCAAAAAACGATTTTCAGTGATGGTAACGATAGCGTTTTGTGGAGCGTTGCTCACTTTGATGCTAATTTAGGGGAATTAAAATGAAATCAATTTTGACCCCGGGGCACAGAGAAAAAATTCAATTACTTTCATTAGGTTGCGAGAGTGGGAATGAAATTAGTGATTGAGTTTTGGCTGGCCAGTTATTAAATTGTTGTGAATAAATATGAAATAAGTTTGGCAAACAACCAAGAGGCATGAGAACGAGAAAAGTTGAAAGCATATTGCTTCTTATCCTTTTTACCACTCCGGGCCAAATCGAACTCAAGCCCTCAGGCCAAACATCAATCAATCAACAAGGGCCGAAACAAGAAAAGCTCCGAAAAACAAACGGACAACTTTTCAAGTGTGGCTGGACTTGAAGCCAAAGTATTTTCAGCATATGCAACTTGTACAACGTGGCGTATGATGAATACTTAAGAGCAAGCATTTCATTATTATCATGCCGAACTTTAATGGCCAATGGGCTAAGACACACACTCATAAAATCGCAGACACTCACTCACACACAGCACACACAACACACTCACATACACACATAAACGAATACACGCAGATGCAGCCTTTGTCTAGTTAAATAAATCCATGCGAAAAAGTTTTTTAGGTTTTAACGGGAAAAACTTTTACACTTGGCTTTTCTACGGCTTTTCTATTCATGAATAATTAACGGCATTGTTGTTGCTCAATAGCGTCGGCGGTTTGTCAAGGCACACACGACTTCCAAATTCGAGCACGAAAAGTAGTTAAGAATCGCTGCAAGTGCCAAGTTGCATGTAGAAACACATAAAATACATACATATATATGCGGCGTATGGATATCTGTGTTTTGCAGCCAACTTAAGATTGTGCTTAAAGTTTTAACTGCGCTCGGGGGCATGCAACGGCTGCTGAGCTTGAATTTGTCGACCAAGTGCGCAGTTGCCGAGAAAGTAGTCGAAAGCATGGCTTATAATATTTAATTGGATTTTGATGCCAGCAGCGAGGTAATTTGATTTCCAATTCAAAGTGTAGTTAGTAAAAGAATCACTCTCCCTCTCTCTCTCTCTATTTTTCCCTCCCTACCTCTTTCTATGTTTCTCCCACTCTCTCCCTTTCTAGTTTTCCCTGCTTTCAATTCATAACCTCGCATATATCTTTTTACTATTTGCACCACTTTGCTGCACTGCACGCACCACTTGGCTAACTGACGCTTTTACTGCCTTTTATGCTGACCGGCAACAAAATAGTTTAATTCCGCGAGTGCCAATAACCGACTTCAATGAAATAAATGCACATGCAACACTCCATTTAAAAGCGCGCACGTGATTTTCGATGCAGCTAAAAGATTTGCTCTCAATTCGAATTGAACGTGTGCTCAACTTTTTATACTCTGATACCGAAAGTACAAGAGTAGTTTTTTTTTTGCAATGTATTCAGTTAAAGCCATGAAACATTTAACATTCAACATATACTTAGTGCCCGCGTAGCCAAAGTGTTAAATTTGCTTCATTCACTAGGAGGCAGACCACATATCTTCCACAATTTGAAGGATACAGTCACCAAGCCACTTCAAAGATCGGCATGTAAATATTCTGACCACGCCCACACTCGACGGCCCCAGGAACTTTGGCACTAGAAAAAAGTGAGGGTCACCAAATTTTGAAAGTATGTTACTGAGAACTTAACGATCGATAGAAAGTTGGATGGCCACGCCCACTCCGCCTTCCATATAGTGTAAGTCAATAAAACCATATATCTTATACAATTTTAAGGCTAGAGTCACCAAATTTGAAAGGCATATTGCTAGCAACACACTTCCCATTTTTGGACCTCAAAACCGGTCAAAGCTTACATCTACCACAATAAAAGAGCTACAGTTACAGAGCTTGGAAGGTACATTACTACGAACCTCCCCCTTCATATATTTTCGCCATGCCCACCCTCGCTTCCAAAATTCACTAAAGCTTCTACCACCAAACTTGGAAGGTGAAAGGAACTTTGTCAAACAAATTCGGCAATTCAATCTCCAAATCTGTGCTAAGTATGGTATTTTAAATAGACCGTTAATGATTAATCAATGGCTGAAGCACCCATGCATTACGCAACTTCCACACCCTATCCCCACAAGAGCCAGAAGATTCGTTGACAACTATGATGGTATTATCACATTATCCCTACGTCGGTTGCGCTCCACTGCAACGTGTTCACTTGTTTTCAATTATCATTAAAGCGGCCATTTAATTATATAAATATAAATATTATACTTTCATCATAATTTAAAACGCATTACAATTAAAATTAAAATACATGTTTTCGCAAAATGTGAAAGTATAAATAAATCAGTTGGGTAAGTTCGAAAACTCATCAGTGTTTCAAATGCATTTTACGTTGGCGGTCTTTGTGTGCCTTGCACAGGTCTTGAAAGCGGTAATGAATTAGTTTATTTGATATATTAATGAAATTGTATTAGTAACTTGTTAACTTGTTAACAGAGCGCTAATCCGCCCGTAATATATAAATTAACAAATATAGAGTGCGAATCTGATGATAAATACATTACAAATATCTCCTGCTCTCTGAAAGCTGTGAATTGGAATAAGGCAGTTGCTCAAATGGACTGCGATCTCGTTGTACCACTACGCAATGCTGAGGTGAGAAATACAAAAAAAAATATATTATATGAATATTTTTACCTACTCTTTAATTTATCTGAAAGCAGATTCGCATGGAAATGATGAAAAAGGGCTATAGCAATCGATATCATACATTCCTTGTCAATGTTACGATGAATTTATGCGACGTGATCGAAAGGAGGAATTTTATTCCCTACGGAAAGATAAGTTGGAAGATTTCCAAGGAATTTTCAAATTTAAATCACAGTTGTCCTTTCACGGTAAAATCAGAATATTATCCATTTACACTGAGTAACATTTTTTTTCGATTCATTTGCAGGGTCACTTAATGGCGAGAAATTTGTATATAAATGAGAAGTATATTCCGGTACTACCATTGGGTTTCTACATGTTTGCAGCTCATTTTAGTGAAAAAACATTAATTGGTTCAATGAAGTTCTATTTTGAGGCGAAAGAACAGGTGAAAATAAATCGAAGGAATTCGCCAAAGGCTTAATCTAATTGAAATCATTAAAATGTACATACAAATCGAATATATCCTCTTTGTATATTGTAAAACTTAAATTGTTATAAATTGAACATTTGACGAAGATTGCTTAATAAAAAAATTTTACGCTTGTAAAATGCCATTTTCAACTTTTGAAAACATTGAAACAATGTTCAACTATTTTAATGTCAATCAGCAAAGCTGATGTTTACCCTGAGATTAAAATATTTAAAAAATCAATCATTTTCGAACTGTTTTTGTTTGAAACAACTTGCTGGCGTGAGCTCGTCAAATTTGGCTAACACTCATAGACATATTATTCATCCAACCCCATTATATTGTAGTTAAGTGATATTTTGTACAGATAAAACTATCTGTTATATGTCACCGAATTCGCTGTTGTGACAATGGTCGTTTTTAGCTTTTTCAAGTGCTAAGTTGCGGACTTTGCTATTATTGATTTCATATATGTATAATGATTTGTTGCAAGAAATTAACTTTAACAGTGCAGTGATCCCGTGGCTGCATATAAAGCAATACAAATTGAATGGTTGTCCAAAATGTGTTATGCTTCGTTAATTAATATAAAGCATTTGTCCAAATGGGCTGTGGTCTCATTTTGTCAAATTCATCGACAAACAATCATCAATGCGTTTAATATATGCACATATAGAATAATTCAAGCGATCTTCCAGGTTCTACAAGTTCTACATGTTACTATAAATATGAGCGAGGTGAAAACTTGAAGAAATTATTTTCCCTATGGTTGTTAATATACTCAAGTGTTAATCATACCTTTAAATCGAAAGAATTTCGCTGTTAAATAAATAAATAAAAATTACAAATATGTGTGTAAATTAGTACTATAAAATTAAGATTAAGATTTATATTATCAATTTATATATCATTTACTACTTTAAAAACAATTTTCCTTATGTTAATTAAATTAAAATAATCTCTACAAAAGTACAGACTCTTGGTGTGAGAATGCGTCAATATGGAATTCACTCACTACCTGCCAAACCTGCCAAAACTTCTCTCCTTGCCTTTCCGATCAATTACGGGACACTAGTTGGTTCGTCCTATGTTATTGTCCAACCATACGCTAGACTTCACCAAATTCACAAAAGGGTAACCAGCTTTGTTCATCTAAGCCTCTGCATGGAACCCGGTACCTCAAGTTTAGTGATGTAAAAGTACGCGGGGAAAAGCAGAAGGGGTTGCGGTCTCACAAAGATCCTTACAACTAACATAAATGGGTAACTTTTTTATATAATAATCTTGGGCTTGACGATCTCATCTTTGAAAGTCAAATCTTCAACATATTTGTATTTTAGAAACTTACATAAACAAACTTGATATTTGATATTTTTATTTTGTATCCCATCGGTGTAAATTTCGAATATCTCAACTTAGTGCTGACTTACACAATAAAATAAAGTATGAGCTTGAAAGAGATATTTAACAATCAATTAAATTCACGGAAATATTTATCGATTAAGTACAATTTTTAGGAATTCATTTATATTCAGGGCGTTTTATAAGAAAATAAAGACACAAGATAAGGAACACTCCACTCAGACCGTATGCCAATTGCTTCTGATTCAGTTAACTGAGCAGCATCCATTTCGGTCGACTAACTATGCAGATTGAAGACATATCAGTAATAAACTCCAAGCCGGCCAGGGCAAATTTCACAGTTACTTTGCGCAGCATTTCCAATTAAATTAATTCAGTGAATGCTAAAGACAAACAGCAACAAGAACAAGAAGAACAGTCTAACTGCGATATCCGTTTCCGGTGAACTACAGTTACAATTCCAAATACAATTACAATTAGAAATTTCGCAGCATTAAGCAATTCAATTAGGCAAGAGGCAAATCGGGAGTGCGACACAAGCGCAAAGAATTCTCGACTGATGCGCAATTTTAATTACTGCATAACAAGAGGAGAACCAATCCAAGTTTGTTGACTGCCAGATGACAGTTGGGCGAGCAGGGTGCTGATGCTTATAAGTCCCCTAGCAGATTTAAGGTTTGCGGGAGGAGCAGCGACCAGGCGCCGACAAAATGAAGTCTTAAATCACAGCATGTTATTTCCGCTGCACGTGCTCCGCGCAGGGGTCCGACGAGGGCGTAGGGGCCGTGGAGGGTTTGAAGAGCTGCCGGCGCGGCGCATTTAAGGTTCCGTTTCCGGCTGCGAGGACAACCCGCTAAGGACGATTATGTCGCCCGCGCACACAGATCACAATCGCCAGTGCGAATTGTTTTCTCTTTTTTTTATTCCTGCTGATACTGCTACGTCTGCTGCTGCTATTTCAGCAGCGATTGGCTTGTTTTGCCCTTTTGGGTATTATCAGTGGCGGCTTTTATGTCATCATAACCGCAACGATGGGCAATGGTTGTGCGCCGTAACAACGAGCTGTCCAAGTCCATGTCCTGGTCCAGTGTCCTGCGGACGTGTACGGTTATGGGTATGGGAATGGGAATGGGAATGGGGTTGGTGATGGGGATGAAAAAAACAAGCGAATGTCCGTTTACATAAATTTCGATGCGCGGCAAAAGGAAAACTGTCGAGCGTGCAGAAAAATGAGATGACAAATGAAGTTTGTTGGCTAATGGCAACGGAAATGCGAGCAGGATGGGCAGAGAGGGGCAAGGATGGTCCAGTAGGTATCCCAAGCTCACACTTTTTGCGGCGTGGCAATGAACGGAAGTTGAAACAAACAAGTAAATAAATGGCGCCAATTGGCCGGCACCCGGCGACGACAACGCTCCACTTTTCAGCCAACTTAGTGCCCGGCTGCCTGCCTGCCTACACTCAGAAAAAAATCTGAATAGTACTCCTAAATAAGGCTGCTTTTTTGTATATCTTACGATATTTAGATATCTTATCAATTCATATAATTTAATTTAAACTTCTGGCTCGACTGCAATTCCAACTTCCTAAGAGATCAAAATATGAATAAGAAAAAAATAATACCATATTTTGAAAATAAAATTCAAATTTTAACATTTCCATTTTGCAAAATTTAAAAATTTTATTTTTACGATTTACTTTATTTTAGAACGAAGTTTTTCAAAGTGTGGGTGTCGTTTGTTGTTTTAAAATTGTTGGGCAGCAGACGCTGCAGGAATTTATTCGGTAATCTGAACTGAGTCAGCCACAGCGATTATTACGAGAGTAAACTCAATCCATTTTCGCGTGTTTATTGCTCGCTTCTCCCGATAATTAACAGCCAGCTGAAGAAGAGATCTGGCCGCTTAGTCAGCCTCATCAAATATCATAGCACCGCTTCCCCTTGGCCAACGTTCCCATATCGTACTCCAGCAGTTGCAGCCGTAATTCAATATTAAAAACCAATATCTTCAACGTGCACAACAACACTTTGCTGTATAAGGATGCTTTCTCGCATAGCAGACACTGCATATCCTATGATAACACACACACACACACACACACACGCACACACACACTTCCTTGCCTCCAGTGGCAAAGCTGGAAACATAAACAAGAAGAAAATCTAATCGCCAGCTATGATCAAAGTGTCCAGTTTTGATATTAAGTTCAACATTAAATGTGAAACTAGCCAAGTGTTTGGGCGGCGAATAGTCATTTTGCCCAATGGCCAAAAGTCTCCTCCCCACAATATATACATACATATATTATATACATACGTTGCGTATACGTAATTTGAGGGGCGTCATGTGGCATAATGTGCCATCAGCTTTGGTTGTCGCTTCGTTTTTGCTCCAGGGCAGCAAAGCATTTACCAACATATAAAGTCAACTTTGTCGCTATAACTGTATCTATATATATATGTATATATACTCTTGGTGTGTGCATGTGTGTGTATTGGTAACCCCTGGGCGGTGTAAATATTATTCTTATCTTACACTATAAATCTACATATGACAATTTTCGCACAGCTGCTGGCGAGCGGGCAACGGGCAACTGGCAACTGGCAACTGGAACTCTGGACGGAAGCCGCACATTGGACAAACACTTGTGCATATTAAAGATGCAATGGAGTCTGATTTGTCTTTATAAATTATGGGTTAATGTATTCTCGATTAGGTAAGAGTTGGTTTACCTATTTTTTTTTTAATCACTTAGCTGTTGTAAATGTTAAATAGTTGGAGTTGTTATTTTTTAAAATGTGTGTTTTTTACAACATTTCTGCTATTGAGAGTAGCTTTATCGGTACATTTACTTAATGCGTTATTTTAGAAAAACTTTTAAAAAAGATAATAAAAATGTAAATTTAACATTAATATTATATTTTAATTATTTAATGTAAAATCTACAAGCTAGGTAGGTATCTACAAACTATTATCATCAAACCGATAATTTTTGGGAAATTTTAATACAAAACATTGGTTTTTATGCATCGATATTGTACAACTGACAACTAATCTAAATCTCGATAGCTAAACGTCAATAATAGTGAGCTTGAGAGCCTTTTACAGAGTATCTTAGAGTCAATGACTTCCAAAATTGCATCGCTTGCCTATTCGTGCATTTCTTAGTATTTTCTTCACCTTTTTTATTTTGGTTCGCTATGGTTCGCTTTTAATTGGCAGCTGCCCATAGTACTCACTAATTAAAATCGTATGTTTTGTTGGCTTTCACAGTTCCCGAAACTACACAGAAGGCAACTAACGAGGAGCAATTCAAAGGCTTGGCTCCGAGTGTGGTTGCTTGGAGTTCACAGCTAAATGAGTGGCAGAGTGAGCTCACACGCTTATCTAAAACTCGCACCTAAGGCTATGAGAGAGAAGCTGAATAAGAGATTTCCAGAGTTGTCACAGAACTCGTATAAGTCTCTGTCACATGCTACACAGTTGAGCGTTGTGGCAGATTTTGTGGTTGCCGCTGCAGTTGGTGCATTTGGCATGCATGTGCAGCATGCTTTGCATAAATGTGTGGCACATATATGGAATCGCATAAATCAGGAAACTGGATACATGTTACACTGCCATACAGAAGGATACACAACTGCTGATTGCAAAGAGCCATGTAGGAGAACAAAAAAAAATCTATAACAATAGTGTCGAGAGTTAGAGACATCGTCTAGATGCTATCCTGTACCAAGCACTAAAATACAGTTCTTCTTTTTGTTGTTTATTTTAAAATTAAAAAAAAAGAGATGTACAAATAGTAAATTAATATCGATATGTGAAACAATCAAAATACGTGTAAGAATATTGAATAAGAAACGATTTTGTGCAAAATGTACAAATTTCCAGGTCTTATGCTTTCTAAATCATGCATCTTCTACAGGGTATACATAGACAAACCATACAGTATCCGGCTGCATAGCAACAGTTGTACGTTGCATCAACCACACGAGGGGAGCTGGAGCCGCAACAACACCAGGAGCATCAGCAGGAACAACAGCATGAGCTGGACATGTCGCGCAAACTGAAAGCAAAAGGCAAAAGACAATAGAGTCCGGGATCATAACGGGAACGGTGGCAGCGTTGTTTGTTTAGTTTTAAGGCCAGCGACTGAACTTTCCCACACACACACACACAACCACACACGCACATAGTCACACACACACAGACTTTTGCACTGTGGAAACAATTGCACATTTTTTTAAACATAAATCTATTACTTAAAGATAATGTCATATTTTTGGGCATTGATCGATGTCCCTGATTTTAAAGAAAGTAAGTAGCTAAAACCAAAATAAATTTATATAATTTTTTACGTGGCTAAAACCCGGTATTCAAATTAGCCATAGCCACTTTGGATACTCAATTTTCTGGCAGCGAAACTATGAAATATTTGCATAGTACATTTAAGGTGCTAGGTGAAACAACAAATAGATAGTCACGCCGAACCGGGTTCGCTGGTAATTCTGTGAGCCGGAGGAAACATACGTTGATTGCCTCAGCCGGTGGGGTTGGCATCAAAAGAAAACAACTGGTATCGGGTGGGTGTTGGGAAAGGATGGCTGCCACTTAACTTTGACCCTAACGAATGCGCCATAGTTAGCCAAGTCTTGCGCTGGGGGCGGGGGCATGTCGGCTATTTTGCGTTGCGCTATCAGCGTTCAACGCAGCATCCGCATCCACACCGGCCGCGACGCGACGCAACGCCGCAAAGCTGAATCCGCCAAAGGCAAGTTGTTGACACTTTTATGAACTCCACAGATTGCCCATGTTGCGTGACTTTTGTTGCGGCTTGTTGGCCTTAACAGCAACCGCCTCTTGTCCGGCTGACTTTTTTAACAGCTGCCGCTGCGGCTGCTTCTGCTGCTGGTGGACTTCAACCACATCTGGTATGTAGGAGCAATGCTTATTGCATATCTACACTGGTTGAGGTTTGAATTTAGGAAGAACTGCTGAGGCTGTGAAAATTTGTATTTGAAATTGAACATGCCTACAGGACATTTTTAAGAATCCACAGAATATCCTAGAGATTTTCGATCGATATTAAGCCAATGTGTTTAACAGATAACATAGTGTTGGGCTATAGACTAGGTATGAATTTAAAAATTAATCTCTTTAAGTAGGTATAAAAACCCCAGAAAAGTCCCGACTCGAAATCAATACCTTTGAAGCAATTGGAACTACCAAAAATATAAGTTATTTTAAAACTTAGAAGCTCTGATAAACTTCGTATCACAAATTTTTAATTTTGAATTCCAGAAGAGTATTAAATTTCCTGTTCTTTATTGGTCTTTGGATAGTTTGCACTTATAAGAAAAACACAAATTATTTTCGTTTTTTTTTCTGTTCTGTGTTTTATAAATCTTTTCGTTAAAGCTTTAAAAACTTAGCAGCCACAAGGAAACGTTTAAACAGTCGGAATTCCAGGAAATACTCGATTCGGCAAACTTACTTTTAAAGTGCAGCATATTTGTGTATGCTTGTTGGTGGCAGACAGCTTGTTGTGTTGGCCACAAGGCCATTAGAGGGATGTCCCTTCCGGCTCAGACTTTGAAGTCAAATTGTCGACTGACAACCTTAACCCCTACATGACGTCGCAGTTGACGCTGTTGGCGACCACGACGTTATGGAGCTGCAACTGGACAAGGTGCGAAAACCTAAAATCTCTCACATCAGCAAACAGCTGAACACACAAACATTGTTGTAGAGGATTACCCGTAAATATTTAACGAATGTGCTAGTTCACATATTCTTAAGCTTTATAATTTTATAAATTGTAGAATATTTATTTACCCATGAAAACGTAAACATGTTCGTATTATTTGCCTTTTAATTGAGCAAAGATGTTTAAGCTACTGGTGCTTTTTTGTTAAATAACTTTTTGCTAAAGCTCGTTATCAAATTTTCAAGGCATAAAAATGATCCCATAAAAAATCAATAGAAATGGATTTATAAATATTTATATTTAATCTTCATTAGTGCTTGCTACTCTCTACTCCTGTTTCTTTCTAATTCTCGACAATCAGTATTTTATTTTTAATCTGCCATCTCCAGGCAGAAAGCAAATTTATAAAACAAGTTTTATATTTCGGATTTCTGATTCTGAAAATTTTAGATAAATAAACAATCAAAAATATACGTATATACTTTATGGTGTTGGCGATGCTTTTTTGTGTAGTTGACAGATGGTAAAAAAAAAATGGCAAACACACTTGGTTGTGAATGTGGGTGGTGAGGTCAGGTAAGACAATGCCAATGTAATGACAGTTTCAACAAAGGCCAAGAAGTGGTCAATTTTAGTACTTAATTGCAATCGTGATGGCTCACTAAAATGTCAATTTTCATAAATTCCACGGACCTTCGATGTTTAAAAAGAGAATCAGCGCTTTTCATTCGCCTGCTGAGGCGTGGCAAAGCCATCTTGACATATTCATTAGCCTGCCTGCAGCAGCACTGCTTTTTGCCACAAGGCCATCATCAACTGAGCATTGTCTAGGTGGTTGCTTTTTCCGTATTCCGGTTTCCAAGCGAGTGCTCTGCGCTTTTAGCAATATTTTAATTAAAAAATTTCTGCGCAATGCGTTGTCAGTCAGTCAGCTAGATGCGAATGCTCCTCATTATGCGCTTGCATTGTTGTATTTGGTTTGATAGCACACTAAACCGGGCCACTGTTTCTATCTCCATCTGTGCATCACCCACCCCCCCTTACGAATTTCGCTGGTAAAGTCAAGTGACAGGCTGACAATTGTTACAGTCGCATAGCCGCAGTTGAAGCATAAGACAAACAGCTTTTCATTGAAATGGCTGCATGCTGAACGATTCCAGCGTGCCCTTGGCCAGCTTCCATAGAGTCGCCTCAATTGCAGCATTGGCTTGGCCCCAACCGATTTGTCAGGCTTGAGGAATGACCGCACAAAAAGACGCAATAAGGCCAACTGGCTATTCTGTTTTAAATTAATTGTTTGTGCACAAATTGTATCTACTCGAATGTATAAATGAAATGGAAAACACACGCAAAGCCAGCTGCTTCGCTGCTTTCTCTCTCTCTCTCTCTCTCTCTCTCTCTCTCTCTCTCTGTCTATCTTTTTGTGTGTGTGGTTGGTGTAAGTGTGTGTGTAAGCAAGAAACTTGCAACGCAACGCCCTTACATGACAGGAACTGACGGGCCACATGGCGTATGCGTGCTGCCAGCTGTCAACAGCTAATGGGATACAAAACAACTGCAGCCACAGTGAAAGCCTGCTTCTCTCCAACCCAGCACAGTTTCTAGATGTGTGTGTGTGTGTGTTTAAGCCAAACATAAATAATGAAAAATACCACACTTGATTATAGACCAAACGCGACGCAACGCTAAAAAAGTAATTAAAATTTGTCAACATTTTTTCGCATCTCTCTTTCTCCCTGGGGTTTCTCATTGCAAAACGCTTGGAGATTTAGGAGGTCGCTTTCGAGCCATATTTTTATGTGTGCTTGCCTTTGTTAGCACACACGCACACTCGCATACACACACACACCTACACACACCTACACACACACAAATACCACTCAAACAGCGTGCATGTTCAACACCTAACCAAATACCATATAAAACCCATTAAAATTCAAACTGTCGCAGCAATTGTTGTCGGCCCGGCTTCAACCACAAATGCTTTATAATAATGTTTTTAAAACGCAAATATTTGTATAGAACACAAATATTCAACATAATTGGAACATTAACAACTGTTCGTGTGCACGATTCAATTTTGATTTATTCATCATTGTTGTTATTCGCCACACTTTAATAAGGAAAACAGTTAAAATATATAATTGAGTGCTTTGCTTGTGCGAATAAATAACAATTTTGTATATTTTGTATCACAAATACATTAAATATATTTCTTTCTCGGTTTAATTATATCTGTGTGAGATGCTATACAGCAGAGTAAATATTAAAATCAGACATCCAAATTGAATCACATTTATTTCATTTTCAGATTGAGACTTTGATGAAAATTGCAGAATAAAGTTTCAGTAATGTATGTGAAAGTTCTCACTTAATATGAGTATGAAATCATAATTTTTTGGAGAAGTACAATAGATTTATCACATAAAGTATCTGCTGATATCATCAGATTTTAATATTTTATTTATTTCGTAATGTTAATGTTTTTATACGCATATTAATTGCTGGAACGCTGACGACAAATAAATTTCGTATGTAATATTTGTTTCCTTAATAAGTATAAATAAATAATGAGTAACGAAATAAAAAACTCGTTTGCCATTATCGACGCCCACTATTTGTATGCTTGTGGGCGTGTCAATCAATTGTTGTCATCATATTTGTGCGATTTTCGGCTTATCATTATTTACATGTGCTGAGCTGAAAGCGCTAATAGCTAAACTATTCTAATCCATTGTAAATATTTACACAAATGCCAAATCATAATGGCGTTTGTATGTACAAGTAAATAAAGATGTGTGTGTATGTATGATTGTGAATATGTGTGTATGTGTGTGTGTGTGTGTGTGCGTCATTGTGTGCTGATATGTGGGTCGCACAGCTTCATTAATATTGCACACTGGACCGAAGCAAATGTATGTAAATACTGACACACTTTTTGTGCCATACCCCAAATATATATTTTGAATAAATCTTATTCGTAGTTTGAGTACGGCTATTAGATAGACAGCAAATAATTAATTCAATTTGAGAATCAATAAACATTTCCTTAAGCTACAATCAACTTTTCACCGCACATTTATTTAAATTTAGGTTCGCGTCTTTAGTTATTCAATTATCTATTAAAGTTTGGTAGATATTTATAGGCAAATCGATTTTACGTTAGATTTAATTGCACAATTTGCTATCTGAGTCGACAATCACAGTCAATAAACTGCTGTAGGTCTTAGCCAGGTCAACTACGAATTTACCACAAAGTATGTAAAGACTGTTAATGTAGAATTATTTATTGTGTTTCATGCATTACATTTGTAACAGCCAAAGAAATTCCTGTGCAAATCAAGGGAAAACATTTTTTTTCGCTTTTTTTTTAATCAGCAACAGAAAAAGAAGCCATTTTTAGAAAAATCTAATAAGGAAGGTATTTAAAAAACCCACAATCATCTGTATCCCATGTGTTATTTCAGTATTAAATATGCGTTTATTTTAAACGTTCATTCGTTTTACAAATAAATTATTAAAAAATGTTTGTAAATAGTTACAGAATCGCATTACAATTTGCAATTAAATTGGCTTATTTTACATTTGTTCACGTGTACATATTTATATATACATATATATCTTTTGTTTGTGTATCTGTGTGTGTTCGCACGTGCTGTATGCCTAATTTAATTACAAATGCCATAAAATTGACCACCACCAGCAGCAGCGGGCAACAAAAAAAAAAAAATGGAAAACGTTCAATATTTTGGACAATAACTGTGAATTCTAATTAAATGCAAATAAGTGGTGATGTGCGTGTGATGTGTGGCTATGCATGTGTGTGTGTGTGTGTGCACTGTTGCATATTAAATTTGCACGATTTGGTCGGTTTGATGTTTTGAGGATGGGCCCGTGTGACTTTTCAATGTGCGCAGCAGCTGAGCGCCACTTCGACCGCCTCCCAAAAGTATGCAGCATTTCCAAATCAAATTTTGGCTGTTGTATGCAATTATGCATGCGATTGTGGCCAAGTGTGCATGTGTGCGTGTGTGTGTGTGTGTTTGTGTGTATTTGTTTTTTTGGTGTTAGAGAATATTGCATTTTCATTGGATTTCATTTGTGGCTACACAAATTTGCAGCGGCAATCATTTTTTTTTATTTTCACACAATTTTTGGCTTAAGCAGGAATGTGGGCGACCATTAGTGGCACTTCAACTAAATAATGATAGACCAGGAGACACACACTAAACACCACACACACACACATTTGCGACGGCTGGTGCGGCAAATGTTAAAACTTGCGAATAACATGGAAAAGTCCTTCGCATCCTTTTCCACATCAACATCAACGGCTGTTGGGCGCATGTTAAGCACTCGAATGCAATTTGTTAGACAAGATATGTGTGTGGCAAGCAAGCGAGCTGCAAATGTACCACGTTGCCTAGTACATGCCACCATGCCGCATCCCTAAAACCACATACCCTGTGCCTGCAGTGCTGTCGGCTATGTTGGCAGCTGCAAAATTTATGCAAATGCATGCGCCACCCAAACGCATAATTCACATAATTTGTAGCAGTTGCATTTTTCGCCAAATGTTTCATACTTCTACTCGCAGTTGTTGTTGCTGTTGCTGTTGCTTGTTGCTTGTTGCTGCTGTGGCATTTGCGTATTTCATATGTTCCTTTTTTTGGGTGCCAAGTGACGGAAGGCAAAAGGCAGCAATCGCCGCTGATGCATTGTTGATGGTCGAACAATTTTGCCAAGGCACTTAGCATAAAATAAAATTGCAATGCAAATTACCATCAAGAGCGCATCCATTCATCCTTTCTGCCAAGCATTACGCTTTGTTGTGGCCCAAGTTTCACTAACATGGCTTAAGGGTTTTCCCAAGTGTACCGCAACTGTCACTCAGCTTTTGGGTGGCGGGAGAAGATTGGTTGGACAGCTACTTAAACGCTTTTCAAACTTATTTCCTACTACTTTAAAGGGGATTTGATTTAAAGTTGGCTGCTTCTTCTTATTCCAATAGCTGCTGTCGACAGGCAGGCAAAAGCAGGGAGTTTCTTAAGAAAGGATGGGAAAAAAGGGTAAAAAGGCAAAAGGTAGTGAAACGGTCTAGTTTTGTACTTAAAGATTTTGCATTTAGGCATCTCACATACACCTGATGGCCATAAATTAAAGATCCCCAGAGTCGCCTGCCAGTTGACACATGGGCGTAGTTAGATAGTTGGGTCTATGGCGCCAGATGCGTGACCCCATTTTGAGTATCCTGAAATCTACAAGGAATTTGTTAAAAGGGTATAATGAAGGTATGCAAATCCTATATTTACATTTTACATACATAAAATAAAGTAGTCACTTTTTTTCCTTAATGTGTTATGGGTATCTCCTAGTCGAGCTTCCCCAGCCAGTATATTTTTGCTTTTAACTTGTATTTTTTTTAGTTTTATCAACTTATCAAATTGATGGTTCAATTGGGCACATCGCTGTCGTCCCACCTTGCCTTTGATCTAAGGAAACCTTTTTTAGCTCTGCTTTTAATATTAAATAGCATATTAAAGTAGTTTTATAAAGCAAAAAGAAGCTGTCGAGAGTTCTCAATGCAAGCATTTAAAAGTATTTAAAGCATTTAAAAGATAACTAGAAAAATAAATAAAAAGGAAAAAGAATGCTGTAATCAATAATATATAAAGTAATGTAAGTACAATTAACTCCTGCTATTAGTTGTTTAATTAAATGTCAATGTATCAATTGAAAGACACTGCCTTTTAAATTGTGTCGATTGTTGCTATCGGAAATCTATATAAATCGATACTATATCGAAACGGAGACAGTGATCGATAAGCTAAAATTAATTTAATTTGCGCCTTGTATACGGGAACTTATATTTCAAATTTGAATCAGCAATCTGACCTGGCTATATCGACTAGTCTGTTGTCCCAATTGTTATATGTTCTATAAGGGTATATGAATGGAATTAGAGGTGCTTACAAAATCTATACTATTAATCTGGAATATAAATGAACTTGTAATTTCCTAAAATTTTATGGTCTTTGTAACTATAGTTTAAAATGGTTTTACAGACAAATTGTGCACAGCAAATATACTCACCTTGGCCTCTTGCGAACAGTGTAGAATAGTTATTTCTATACAAATTTATGAGCGTAATATCGAATTTTGTTATCATCAACAGCAATTGCGTGGATGGATTGTGGGGTGGCAAAGGAGGCAAAGTGGCAAAGTTTTTAATTAAAAATCTGCCAATAAATTATTTGTCACTCGAACAAAGACGTTGCCAAAGCGGAAGAAACAGCAGCAACAGCAGCAGCAGTAACAATGATGATAATGATAAGCAACCGCAACTCAAAAGAAAATTCATTACAACAAATATTTCTCATTAACTGATTATGCAAAGGCATTAGCATAGCCAGCAAGAAGCCAAGTTGTTATCGTCAGCGTCAGTCGACCCGCTGCACCCCTCACACCCCACCACAAAGGAGTGCCGCTTGCACCCGTTGCGCACTTCTTGTCAGGCGTTGTCTGCGTTGCAAAGTTTTTCTAATTGAAAATGCAAACACGGCCTTCAGCTGCTGTACTCGGTGACGTCTCCTGGCCGATGCCAGCTGCCCGCTTAAAGAGGGGCGGAAGGGCTGTTAACAAAGCGCTGCTCTGCACAAAATACAAATAATAAATGTAAAATAGCCACGAAATGGCGTTGGGGCAGCACAACATACAAAAGCGTAAAAGCGCGAAAATACAAAACAACGGATGCGAGAGGATTCGTCGAAGCAGTCGAAGGGATGGGATGCGTCAAGGGAGGGGCAAGGAAGGGCGCAAAGGAAATGGTGCTTTGCGTTTGCAGGCAAGTCAAAGTCTTAAATTGAAAATGAAACTTAAATTAAAATGCTAACTGAAGTGGAACGAAAATGATATTAAAACCAAAGCAGCAGTAGCAGCAGCGGTAGCAGCAACTGCCGCAACAAAAGTGCAACAGAAACAACAGAAAATAAGGCGTGCCACTCCCCCTTATACAATCTGCCTGTCCTACATTGATAGTTGACAGTTTTCCAATAGCAGCAGTAACCAATAAACTGTTTCCAGTGGTATTCTGTGGCATGCCACAATAGCCTCAAGTCTGTCAACATTGATGAAAATGTCGCTAAAGCCATTGCCGCCCTCTTTTAATGAAGCAACAAAGAGTTAATTTATGTGTAGATGCCACATATGCAAACTTGCAGCTCGTTAAATAAATAGTGCACAAATAGTTTGCTGCATTTATGGGTTTATATTGTTATGCATGCCTCATCATGCATCATATATTTCTTGTATCAGAATAATATATTTGTCTTTATATATTTATACATTCAATAACGATACTTTTATGTCTTTAATAAGAAGAACGACTCGTAGTAGAGATAGTCTTATATCAAATTAAGCTAGCAATTTGAAGATATAATTTAAGCTACTAGTAATTAATCGATATCATTATGTCAGTATATATTCAAAATAAATATTGCAACTGCTTAAATCTTGATCATTATTTGTAACGGTCTGAATCTTGGGCATCTTATGACACGTGCCTTAACAAAACATATCTAATTTTCAATGTTGCACTTGATCATATTAGCATATAAGTCATGTTGAAAGCTTCTGTTAAGAACATCATTTAGGCATCAACATTATAATTTAATAGTTAAAAGTAATCACAAATTTAAATTGAAGTTTTATAGTCAATGATAAAAACCAAAGAAAAAAAAAATTTAATTTATTAAATGAAATTTGGATTTGTGTCAATTAAATAAAAATAAATGTCAGTTGATACAATAATCTTGCCAACTAGTTAATAGTGCAAATTAAGTTAAATTTATAGTGTTATTTTCAGTATAATTGGATAACTTAATGAATGGAAAAGGGATATAATGAAGCTCTAATAAATCAAATCAGCGTTTTGTGAAAAGGACCCTGAATTTTATCGTTTTATTTATTTAATTTTATACTTGCAGTATGAGGAAAATCTGTTAGTTCACAATATTAGTGTCATAATATAATTCCTGATTTAACACCGGTGAACTCTTTTGAGCAGCAGAACGGCTTGAAAATTCACTCTAAGTCTTTTGCAAGCAGCTTACCAAGCAGAGCCGTAAAGAGAGTCACAGTCAGAGCCCGAGTACAAACAGTTTAGGGTTTTTAAAAAGCATCTGTTGGTAATGTTTTTCCGTTGTGCAGTCAATAAAAATAAATGTCATCAAGGGCAGCTTAAGGGACAAATACGTTAACGGGCAAACACAAGTAAGAGTACTCCTCAAACTGGTAATACTTTAGCTCCTTGTACCACTCGAACATAGAAATGCAGCACTTAGTCGGCCTTTGAGCTTTGAGGCAAGCAAAATAGTCAAACAAGCTATAAGCACAAGTTCCAGATACGTTTGCAATGGTATTTCCAGTTTGGTCAACTGCGATTGCAATATGAAAGGGGAGAATATGATTTAATTTGCTTTTGGTGAAATCAAATATGATACATACATACAGACATACATACATACATACATTTCTGCGTTGCCGTTCAATTTGCCATACTGCAAACTAATCAAGACATTTTGCCACTTTTCCGTAAACTCAATTTGCTTGGATAATAATAACACTGCTGCAAACCTAAACGCAAGATTGAACAGTGGGCAAACTTGAGACATTTTGTAAGAGAACTAAAAATATATAATTTAATGGGTAAAATCAAAAATAGGATGAAGCAAATACTAACGAAATAAATGATAAAATACAAAATATATTTATTATTTGGCTTAAATAAGCAATTTACAAGCAATGTTCTTGGCAGCCGCCCTGGGCTTTTGTTAAAAAAAAAAATATTACTGAATATATTATTTCATTTTGCAAAATTTATTCATATTTAATTAAGTTTGGTAAGTGATTTGTGAAAAATGTTTTTGAAATGAGCTATTTCCACACGCAATTTATACTGTTTTTATTCAATCAAAGTCAACTGCAAACTGATTTTAAATTTAGTTTGCTTTCGATATGCATATATTTTGTAGAACACATATTAGAAATGGCATTCTGTTAAAAAGATTTCATATAGTGCCTCGTCTGTTTGCATACTAATGATGTGCACTGCACATGAAGCTGATTTAATTTCCGTTGCACCTGCACACACACACACACAATCATATACACACACACAGATGCACGCACACTTTGTAACGGACACCATCGCAAGTTACAACACACAGGCATAAAAGTCAACGGCAGCAACTTGCTGGGAAAATATATAACTAGGTATATATATATATATATATATGTATATATATGTCTAAGTTTGCCAGTAAAAATAGCTACTTAGTTGTATGTGCGACTGTGTGTGTGCGTGTGTGTGTGTGTGCGTGTACGAGAGGTGGATTTGTGGTTGTATGTCATGCATCAAACTTTAACATAAACTTGGTTGCCACATCCGTTTCCGCTGCTTCCAACGACTCGCAGCGAATGTCGACTTTCTAACGTAGTCTGTTTCAACTTAATTTTCTTTAAAGAAGTTTTTTATGCAAGTGTGCGTTGGATATGTTGAGCATGAGTGTGTGTGTGTGTGTGTATAGGTGCTGCTTGTAGCTACTTAACCGGCATTCCAGTGCTATAGTGGCTGTTTCTGTATGTGTCTGTGTCTGTGTCTGTGCTGTCGCCAGCGTTTTGTTGTAATCTAGCGTAAAAAATGAATTATGTGTGCATGAATTTCTTATACGACGCTCCGTAAGAGAAACTATGGTAAGGCATCAGCCTCCATCTCCCAATCTCCCCCACACAGTCTACATGCCGCTCAAGCCTTTGAGTAATGAGCAAATGAAATCCGGCTGCTTATCTTTGTGCAAACAAGCAGCGACTCTTTTGCGGCCGCTTTGTGCGGCTCAACAGCACATTAAGTCCCCCTCTCTCCATCAAGTTCATATCTCCTTTTACTTGGATCAGGGCAGACATATTTCAGTACGAACCAATTCATGGGCTTTTCTCTGTATGTGTATCAATAGATAGTTCATGAAGTACCTTTGCAAAGTTCTTTGCATTTCGATAAATGCAAAGTTCACAAGTGTCTTAAATGATTCACCTTAATGCATTATTTGACCAAAATATGTAAACAAATAAATCAACTATGATACTTGTACACATTTATATAACTCAGCAATTATTTGTCAAGGATATTAAGTTTAAGAACATTTAAAATAATTTAAGTATAAAGTGCTAATTAGTATAATTGAAATTTATACAAGGGCCACTTTTTGTACAAAATTATAAACTCCATATACATATAAAGACTTGTGTGTCTCTTAATAGAGGAAGATGAATAACATTTTAGATATTTTATTACAATTATTCACGTACACATATAACCAAATTGATGCTCAGAAATTACAGCAAATTGTTTGACATTTGGTTATAGCTATTTGCCTAAGGAAAACAATAATACATGAATAAGTATGCAATCAGAAATGCTAATTATTTGGTATCATTCATATCATCAATCCATTTGGCATCCATCCATTGAACATTGGAAATAACCAATTTGTAAGCTGCTTTCTGCTTTTGCAGTTAACTTCACATTCTGCTGTCTTTCAGTCTGTGTTTATGATTAAACTCTTTCGGCCATTTGCCCATTTGAACATTACGCACACAAAATATCCAATTAACTCTCCGATTTATCACTGCTGCACACAATAATGTACTTAAAAGCATTTCACAAACATGCATACCAAAAGTGTGGTTCGTCGACCTCCGTTAAAGCCAAATGGCAACAGTTTTCATTGGACAATCGAGCAAAGCTGGCAACGCAAAACTCGCACTTTGTCGTTGTCGACTTTTTGACAAGAAAAACTGCAAACTCGAAATCAATAAATCATATGATGGCAGGCATGGGACTCAGCTAAGCTAAAATGAAACTACAATCGGATGATTGAAGGCTGGGGAAGGGATGGTGTTTTAGTTGGGTGGACCACATATTGTCTCAATATTTGAATTCAATTTAATGGTGGCTAATTGAAAAAACAGCGAACTGAGCCCAAATTGCGCAAACAATGCTACATCTCCCATCGGATCACATTTGTATACCTTGTGAATAAATGCTGGAGCAGAAAGCATATAGACGAGCATTATCCATTGAGTTCACCATGGTAAGGGTGAAGTGTATTCGAATTTGTATAAATAATATGATTTTTTACTATATGATTTCTTCAATACATTATTGAAAAACAGATAAAATCAATACTGTAGCTGTTTTTGAAAACTGTTGATCTATATTTCTAAACATATAAATTAATTTAAAAACTGACAAACTACATATTTATGTAAAGTTTAATTAATTTGCCCTTCCAACTAAAAATTATACAAAATAGAGATTTAGTTTTTCTCTTATTATTTATATTACATACATTTAATTATTATAGTCAGAAAAGAAAATGATCTATTAAACTAATTTAAAACTTTTTATCTTATTTAATCTTTAAGTAAATTTTTTTTATCCTAAACACACTTTGAAAAAACATATTTTTATATATAAATCCTAAATAAGGGGTAGCCTCAATTCGATCACTTTTGACTACAGCAATTGTAATTTTTTTTAGATTTCATTCTTTTTCTTTCTTTTTGACGAAAATTGCAGAAATTTTTTGTGAACTGGTCAACGGACATGGCTTTATGTGTGTGTGTGTGTGTGTGTGTCAGCTGTGTGTGTCTATCCCGGATTTTGAGTTATTTGCACGTTTTGATAAGTGGATTTAACAATCAGCAGCAAGCTCAAAATGATGCAATACCAATTATTCCATTTTTGATACACACAGGTAGATAAAAGAGTGGATGACTTTTTTATTGACGGTTAGTCGATACTGCGAACAATGGTTTAAATGTACATGTGTTTGAATTGCAATCAATATATATAATATTGATTCGTTCTATCTAAAAGTTTTTATTCACGTATAAATCAAATTTAAATATGTTTTGCATATTAGACTACATTTTTTAATTTTGGCATTTATTTTCAAATTTTTTTGGAGTTATATATTTACTGATACGTAGTAACCAAGAATGTTACATTTTTGCACTTTGATATATTTTTGCTTGACTTTAATGATGCGATTTGAGAACAATTTTACCTCGATACATAATTGTATTAAATTTCATTATTATGCCTTATTGCCTAAACTTGTGGGTCTAAACTTTCCACAGCCATGCCTTTTGCCCAAGAATAGCTTTTCAATTATTGCTTGACCTGTAGATAAATACAATACTGCGATTCTATGTCGAAATTTATGTTAAATTATGCACAGATGCTTCAAATACCAAAATAAAGTTTGTGAAATTATATATTCTATTATGTTCGGCAGCGGAATGTGTGACAGAGAAATTCAATATTCAGAATATAAACGTAAAATTGACTAATTGAATTGACTCTGTTGCATTTTGACGCGGTAATCATTTTGTAGCTTTGCTAGTGTATTATAAATTATGGCTTTATTATGGCAAAACAAATTGGCACACAAATAAGGCAGATAGCAGATATTGAAAACTCACCATGTTGTTGGAATTTGAAAATCATATAAGACGTGACCAGAAATTAAATGTTTGCAGCACAGATGAAGCTTTATAAAAATTTCATAAAAATGAAAAATAAATCCCCAGAAAAGACCCAACCAAAATGAAAGCACACATATTTACAAGCACTAAAAAAAAGCGAAAAAAATTCTTGGTATAAGCTTTAGTGTAGACAATTCAACTGGAAGATACCCTGAATACTGTTCTACAAGCCCATGTGAAGGCTTGCTGAAAGTAAAACCCAGAACACTAAATATATTTAATTTTACCATATTTCCGAAATTATAATATTCAGTCTTTTTAAAATCTGTGTTTAGTTTATATGACTCAAAAATAGCACTAATTTGATCGGCTTATGCTGATTAAGATAATATATAATTTATGATCTCTGAAAGACTTCCTTCTGCATTTTATATACTTTGCTCAACTTCATTATAACCCAATTCCCCGTTTTTAATGTCTACAGGGTATATGAAAAAACCGTCATACTACTGTCAGTATATATACACATATAAAGAGCGAACGCAGGAATGAAAAAAAGTAGAATAGTATACGAGGGTGGTTTGATGAGTACCTGACCTTGACGCCAGATGGCGCCACTATTGCAATATGACGTGACTATCGTATAGTACATAAACCTAAACAGCCACAGTGAAAATTTCAGTCAAATCGGACTT
The DNA here is from genome assembly GCA_035042185.1 of Drosophila kambysellisi. NCBI lineage: Eukaryota > Metazoa > Arthropoda > Insecta > Diptera > Drosophilidae > Drosophila > Drosophila kambysellisi. The sequence continues at coordinate 2,271,008 of JAWNLS010000855.1, forward strand.
TTAGTTTTGTTTTCACCACGTGTCAAAGCAGTCGTGTCCACGCATTTTAGAAAAATGGAAAAAGAGCAATATCGGTCGGTGATTCGATTCTTCTTTTTGGAGGGGAAATCACGCAGTGAAATCAAAGAACGCTTGGATACTGTGTACGGTGACTCTGCTCCTTCGATGACCACCGTCAAAAATTGGTTTAGTGAGTTTCAACGTGGTCGCACGTCCGTTTTTGATGAGCCACGACCAGGTGGCCCGAAAACAGCAACCACGGAGGATAAAGTGAAGAAAATACATGATCTGGTATTGTCAGACCGCCGGTTGAAGGTGCGCGAGTTAGCTGAGACAGTAGGCATCTCAACAGAACGAGTGTTTCATGTCCTACATGAAATATTGGGTATGAGAAAGCTATCGGCGCGATGGGTGCCGCGTTTGCTCACACCAGACAATAAGCGCAACCGCGTGACCACTTCGGAGCATGGTTTGGCGCTGTTAAAGCGTAATCCGAAGGAATTTTTGCGTCGATTCGTGACTGTTGACGAAACATGGATTCACTGGTACACACCAGAGACCAAAGAACAGTCGAAACAGTGGACTTCACCTGGCGAATCTGCCCCAAAGAAGGCGAAAACTGTTCCATCGGCCGGAAAGGTGATGGCCACGGTTTTCTGGGATTCGAAAGGTATTATCCTCATAGATTACCTAGAGAAGGGAAGAACGATTACAGGGCTCTACTATGCCGAACTATTGGGAAGATTTGACGCCGAGTTGAAGAAGAAACGGCCCCATTTGGTGAAGAAGAAAGTGCTCTTCCACCATGATAACGCTCCCGCTCACACCTCCGGCGTCGCCCAGGCCAAATTGGTCGAATTACGCTACGAACTGCTGCCCCATCCACCTTATTCTCCGGATTTGGCCCCTTGCGACTTTTTCTTGTTCCCAAATTTGAAAAAGTCAATCGCTGGGCAGAAATTTCGGTCGAACGAGGAGGTTATTGCCACTACGGAGACGTATTTTGCGGATCTACAGAAATCATATTTTTTAGAGGGGATAAAAAAGTTGGAGCATCGCTGGAATAAATGTGTAGAGCTGAAAGGGGATTATATTGAAAAATAAAAAATAATTTTTCCAAAAATTTTCGTTTTTCTTATGTAGGTCAGGTACTCATCAAACCACCCTCGTATATATTTTAATATGTTTTATGAGCCTGGTTTGAAACGACGGTCGGCGAATTGAAGCGAAAATCGTGCGAATGGTAGTTGCAGGTGATTTATAAATTCGTCAAATGCGCAGTATATTTTGGCCTTATTGTTAGCCCACTGGTTGCCTGAGGCAAGAGAACGAGATCCAGGCAGCACTGCTTTACATCAATCTAGCCAGCCACTTGGCAAATGCGAAACTCACACATGTACATACATATATGCCACATATAGCGAGTTCCAAGAATATAAACCAACCATTCGAGCCTCAAATCGCACTTTTGCTGTCCTTTTGCAGCAAGTTCGCACACTTCAGCGCATAAATTGCTAATATTGCCGAGTGCGTAGTCAGCACACACTCGCACACACTCGCACACACTCGCACACACACACACACACACACACACACACACACACACACACACACACACACACACACACACACACACACACACACACACACACACACTCCATGAAAAGTGCATTATATGCAATCAAACAGATTTGCAGAAAATGTCCATTCCAAAGTAACATATGTATGTATATAGAATCGAAAACAACAAGAAAACAAAATGCAGAAAAGCGTAAAATACAGTGCGAATATTTTTTAACATATGATGTTTAGTAAAGTTTTTCCACTCCCTTTGTTTCGTTACGTTTTTCATTCCTATTTTCCACTCGGTTACAGTGTGGCAAGTGCAGGGCTAATGAACGAGAACGTTGTAGTACACGAACATGCGTTTGCATAATTATTACTAAGTTGCGCTTGATCCTTTAAAAGCATATGATATGCGTTGAGCATTTTGAGTTAAGCATTTGTTTTATATGTGTATTCCACTCCTATTTAGCATACATGGTGCGAAGAAGCGCAAAAAACTTGTACGACAACTGCAGCATCTGGAAAAAAGAGATAAACAAATAGTCAATTATTTTACTGATTCTTAATGTACAATTTTTGCGAATTTGATTTAGCTTTCCCTTGCCCTTGAATGTTAGTGTTGTTTTGAGTATTGAGCGAATAATTAAATTTATATTGATACTCTTTTTATCAAGCGATTTTTTTACTTAAGCCCTAAGTATTGATGGAGTTTGACATAAGTATAAAACATGTCAACGTAATTTAAATTATGTTGATATTCTTATCGCATGTTTCTTTTGTAAAATCAAAAATGGAAGTTTTTACCTTTTAAACAAATTTGATAAAGGTCACAAAAAACAAAACAAATTGCATAATAGGAGAAAAGCTTTTAAAGCCACGCTTGGAATATAAACTGCCGAACTGAAATGCCTATGTAGAACTATTGTATCTGCATGAAAGATAACTACTGAGAAACTGAAAAGTTTGATATCTGAGAAATTTAAAAGAAAAGTCTGTGAATTTAAATTTAAAATGCTCACATCCGTCATGGTGCCTCTGGTGATCTTCATAAAAATGGTTGCCTTAAGATAAACTGGACTTTGAGATCGTGCTATGATTAATGTTAATGATCTGCGATATCGCACATCCGCATAGTTCCAATTCTGATTATAGGCTGCCTCGGAAATGCCAAAGCTCTGCAAAAAATAAATGAAAAGCGTAGTCTTAATTAAACATCACAATAATAAGAACAACACACGTACCGCATCGGCAATCAGTTGTCCATGATGGCAAATCAAGTAGGCCTGGCAGAGTGAGGAGATTAGAAAGAGAAATAATTTAATGAACAGATCGAACGGGACGCCAACTGTCATCTGAAAACCCACGAAGCAGATGACAAACGATGAGATCAGCAAGTTCAAAAGCAGCGGTACACCAAAGACCTCATTGAGTTGCTCAGAGAGAAGCAGCAGGCGTTCATGATAGTGAACCATATCGTAGAGGAATCGCGAATCCTGTGACCAATCACCACTCAGCACCTGCTTCTCAATCTTCATGGCCAAATAATCAAAGTGCATGACTATCAGAGTGGTAAGAGCGCAGAGTAGCAGGTCCGTCGATACCTGACCTGCTGCTGACGAGAAACCAGCAAAGTTCTGCAAAATAAGTAGCAGATAATAGCTCCAATGGCCCTGCCAATGCCACGGTACATAAATTGGATAGGGCAGCAATAGTGGCACTTCGCGCGTCTTCAGCCACAGATCGTAGACACAATATTGCATAACATCAAATAGATTATATGTCCAAATGAGCACCGAATTTAGAATGGAATAGATAAAACTGATGCGCGAGCAGGAATCTAGATATGTATCCAAATTGTAAGATGATTGAGCCGCCTTATCCCGTGGAAACAATTTCTCCAGCTCCCACATAATGTGGCTGAGCACCGGTTTCTTCTGCCACACAAACATCATTTTAATTACGCCCAAGGAGACAAAGCCAATATACGACATGACCGTAATAGCCTCCAAAATGTGCTCTCCGGTGGAAAAGGCAACGATCACAAAACCCATCTCGCCGAATAGAGTGAAAATGAGGTTGATTAAGTTGGTCCAAAACACAAGACTGATCCAGCTGCTGGCGACACTTGAACGCGATGATTTCGTATATGGCTCAATGCCCACGACCGAGTAAAAGAAGTTGGCATACTTGAAAAATCTATCCATTTTGGCCAGCGGCATTTTCAATGGACTTCTTCACTTTTCCTGTTCTCAAACGAATATGAACTATGGAAAACTATTCCACGCACTTTTATAGACAAAATCAGGAGCAAAAATTTATTATGCATTTAAATTATAGTTGGCAGTTAACAGTCAAATGTTGCCAGTTGCGGTTAAAAGCTGCCCATATGCCAAATTATAAGCTATCATATGCAAATAGACACATGGATAACAATTATTTTCTTAATATTTAAACTAATGTATTTGGCATTGAAATGAGTATATAACTATAACTTTTTGCAAAGACATCTGATAGCAATAAAAGGCTAAAAGGACATTAAAGCTAATATCTAAAAAAAATATTGGACACGACAGCTAATTCTTAAGCTTATCCTTTGTATTTATTTTGAATAACATCTTAGATAAAATAAAAAAATTAATAAAGTCAATTTAAAATGTGTATAGAAAGGATAAACAGCCAATTGAGCTAAAGCTTTAAAAATAACTTGGATACGATATCTTCTTTTTATTTAATTGTCTTCGATGAATATCTGAAATAAGGTGGAAATAATTTCCATTGAAGCCTGAGATCGAATAAATTGCTAATATTACTCTATAGAAAATGCATTACATGCATTCAAACAGCTTTGCTGAAAATGAAAACAACAAGAAAACAAAATGCAACTGAAAAACATATAAATCCTAACTTTCGTCTAGTAAAGCATCAACTACAGTGCGAATATTTTTTAAAATATGATGTATAGTAACATTTTTCAACTCCCTTCTTTTCGTTACGTTTTTATACTATTATACCAAAAAGGTATAATAGTATATTGGTTTTGTGCAATGTCCGTCATGCTTTCTGTCCGTCTGTCCGTCCGTATGAACTCGCGTTCCTCCGACACCCTTAGAGATAGAGACTTGAAACTTGGAACGTATACTGGAAAGTACCCTCAAAAGTTAAATTTTCTTGGGTTTGGACCTACGTCCACTAGGGAGCTAGAAAATCGATAAATTCGATTTTAGCAAATCGATAAATCCCCATATCTCTTACAATTTAATGAATACAGTCACCAAGTAGGGAACGTCAAATTTGGTAGGTATATTACTGGTAATCGCCTTTAAGAACCGATAGCAAATTTGTGGTGCCACGTCCAAACCTGGGCCTATATTCCGATTGTAAATCGATAACTCCGTATATCTCCGAACATTTTAAAGATAGAGTAACCAAACTTGGAAGGTAATTTTCTGGTAATCTCCTCCAAAGATTGGCATACCAATTTTTGGACCACGCCCACATCCGCCGCCCCCAGGAACTTCGTCCCTAGAAATTTAAAATGCGCATATCTGCCGTAATTTGCAAGTAAGTTACTGGTAACTTACCCAAAAATCGATAAAAAAAAAATTGGATGGCCACGCCCACTCCACCTACATAAACCGATACACCTGTTGGTGTAAATCGATAAACCCATATATCTCACGCAATTTGAAAACGTAAGTCACCAAATTTAAAAGGTATACTGCTAGTAACAAAAAAAATGTTGGACCACGCACACTCCTGCCCACAAAAAACGATAAATGCCTGTATCTCCCGCAATTTAAGAACTACAGTTACCAAACTTACAAGGTATATTACTATGGTCGAACTCCAAAATTTTTTGGGCCACGCCCAATCCCGCCCCCAAAAACCGATAAACGCCCATATCCCCCGCAATTCAAGTATTTCTTAACTGTACACAAATTAAGGTATAATAGTATTTCGCTGTCGGTTATGTCCGACTGCAACGTTCTATCTTGTTCTTTCTTATTTTCCACTCGGTTCCAGTGTGGCAAGTGCTGGGCTAATGAATGAGAACGTTGTATTAAAAGAACATGCGTTTGCATAATTATTACTAAGTTGCGCTTGATCCTTTGAAAGCATATGAAATGAGTTGAGCATTTTGAGTTAATCATTTATTTAATTTGTGGGTTACTCGTGTGTATTTGCAGGATATTCCTACTTGGCATACATGGTGCGAAGTAGCGCAAAAAACTTGTACGACAATTGCAGCAACTGAAAAACAGAGATAAAAATATGGATATACCACTTAATTACCACTTACACCACTTAAAACAAAATTGTTCAAAAATCGATTTTGTTTGCTGAAAATTAATTTGTTTCCCTTGCCCTGGTATGCTTTCGTTTAGTTTTTTTGAATTCAATTTTGAGGCGTCGTTTTAAATGGCGTGTAACTAATTAAAATAATGGTGATTATATTTCACATTTTTGTAATCAAAAATTTAAGTTTTTACCTTCTGAGCAAATGAGATAAAAGGTCATACAGATAGGAAATGGCTACACCATACCATTAAATATCGATAAAATATTAATAAAGTATTTGAAAACCACGTTTGGAATTTGAAAATATCATAGAGAAATTAACAGTTGTCTGTGAACTGCGAAGCCATTTTGCTCATTTAGATAGTTTGATTAAAATATATCTTGAAATCAACAAAAGTTATTTAGATGATCAATTTAATTTCTAGCTATAGTATTTTAACCCCGAAGTCAGGAACAAATTTACCCTCCTCATTGAAACCTAACTTAGTTTTCAACTGAAATACTCTTGTACTATGTACTGAGATACTATAAGCTTTCATTTCTTAAAAATGAAGTAAAATTCTAATTCATCAAAAGTCTGGAAATTTAAAATACTCACATCCGTCATGGTGCCTCTGGTGATCTTCATAAAAATGGTTGCCTTAAGATAAACTGGACTTTGAGATCGTGCTATGATTAATGTTAATGATCTGCGATATCGCACATCCGCATAGTTCCAATTCTGATTATAGGCTGCCTCGGAAATGCCAAAGCTCTGCAAAAAATAAATGAAAAGCGTAGTCTTAATTAAACATCACAACAATGAGAACAACACACGTACCGCATCGGCAATTAGTTGTCCATGATGGCAAATCAAGTAGGCCTCACACAGTGAGGAGATAAGAAAGAGAAATAATTTCATGAACAGATCGAGCGGGACGCCAACTGTCATCTGAAAACCCACGAAGCAGATGACAAACGATGAGATCAGCAAGTTCAAAAGCAGCGGTACACCAAAGACCTCATTGAGTTGCTCAGAGAGAAGCAGCAGGCGTTCATGATAGTGAACCATATTGTAGAGGAATCGCGAATCCTGTGACCAATCACCACTCAGCACCTGCTTCTCAATCTTCATGGCCAAATAATCAAAGTGCATGACTATCAGAGTGGTAAGAGCGCAGAGTAGCAGGTCTGTCGATACCTGACCTGCTGCTGACGAGAAACCAGCAATGTTCTGGGAAATGACCAGCACATAATAGCTCCAATGGCCCTGCCAATGCCACGGTACATAAATTGGATAGGGCAGCAATAGTGGCACTTCGCGCGTCTTCAGCCACAGATCGTAGACGCAATATTGCATAATATCAAATAGATTATATGTCAAAATGAGCACCGTATATAGCATGGAAAAGGTAAAACTGATACGAGAGCAGGAATCTAGATATGTATCCAAATTGTAGGACGATTGAGCCGCCTTGTCACGTGGAAACAATTTCTCCAGCTCCCACATAATGTGGCTGAGCGCCGGTTTCTTCTGCCACACAAACATCATTTTAGTTATGCCCACGGAGACAAAGCCAATATACGACATGACCGTAATGGCCTCCAAAATGTGCTCTCCGGTAACAAAGGCAATCAGCACAAGACCCATCTCGCCAAACAGATTGAGACTGAGGTTGATTAAGTTGGTCCAAAACACAAAAGTGATCCAGCTGCTGGCGACACTTGAACGCGACGATTTCGTATAAGGCTCAATGCCAACGGCCGAGTAAAAGAAGTTGGCATATTTGAAAAATTTATCCATTTTGGTCAGCGGCATTTTCAATGGACTTTTCACTTTTCCTGCTCTCAAACGAATATGAACTGTGGAAAAGCTGCACGAACTTTTATAGACAGAATCAGGAGCAAACATTTATTATGCATTTAAATTATAGTTTACAGTCAACAGTTAAATGCTTACAGTTAAGTTTAAAGGCCCATTTGCCCCATTAACAACTATATATAGAAATTAAGGATAGCCGTTCATGTTAAAATCTTAATGAATAACTTGAAAACGACAGCCAATTTCCAAGTTTATGCTTTACATTTGTGTATAATAAAATAAAAATTCATTAACATTTTTTTTTGGCAATTTCATAAACATTAATGTTGCGCCTTAAAAAAGAATCTTTAAATAGCAAGTAGTAGCAGAGACGGCCGCGTCCCAAACCAACTGTGCACAAATGCAAAGAAACCGTCTAGACGAGGATATTCTTGCCTACTCCCTATGACCGGACAATATGGCGATGGCACTGATGCGAAATGTTACGGACCCTATATATGCGATCTATATATGCGTATGAGAAAGCCAGGCAGACGAGAAACACCCTGGAAATAATTCAGCTAAGAAAAGAAAGCGCTCCCAACGTGCCAGGGGTATCTCCAGAAGATTCTCACCCTCTTGGGACAACCATAACAACAAAGGAACACGCACATAAAGAGACCGACATTTGATTACATTAATAACATTGTGAAAATTTATTATCAAAGATATCACCTGCCCGACTCTGAAGCAAATACAAAATTGATTATGCATTCAAATTGTGGTTCATAGCTAAGAATTATATGTTAACTGTTGACAGTTGTGGCGCGTATCTGAAATAATCGGTCGTAGGCTTCACTTATGCCAAATTACAAGGTACGATACGCACATGACCATAGACATGGAATATAATTATTATTTACATTCAATGGAGACCACCTTTAAATTGATATACAAAATGCTGAGGCACGCCACCAACGATTGCATAATATATCACTGAAGATACAATCGACATCAGCGCAACACACAAACACACACACAGCAAAAGGAGAATAAATGGTAACAGCAACAACGTAAGCCAAACAAAACAGAAATCGAGCAATTGAAACGTTTAAATAAATGCAATGAAAAACGAATCAGCGCATCAAACCAAAACGAAGTCATTTTTCATCAATCGATGGATGTGAAAGATGGATTCAAAATGGTTAAGCGGGAATCGAAATTGGAAATTGCACAATGGCAAGTCGCCAGTAGCTGAAGCGCACTTCAAATAAATTAAATCTTCAAGTTTCCCGACAAGCCAGCGCGTAAAGAACATGCTAGCCCAATTACAAAGTATGCAATGTGCACTGAAAGAAAAATATTTGAATTAATTCTCGAATTTTTAACATATTTAAAAATCATATTTCGGATCTCCTCAGGAATAAAATTTTACATTCGAAGTCACTTAAAATTCAACTTAAGCTTTATGTTACTTAAACTTGATTTTTTTAAATGTTAATTTTATAAATATGGTAGGAATAATAAAGAAAATTAAAACAATTTTTATTATTATTATTTGTAATATATTTGCATATATATTTTGATAATGCAATAAATAAATAAACAACATTGAAAAAATGGATGCAAAGTTGCAATTTGCACTAATTAAATTATTTTAATTTAATTTAATTCATTTAATTATTTCCATTGAATTTATTTATTTAAATATATATCTAATACTTAATAAATTCATTTGCGGTTTTTTCTTTAATTTAAAAAGGTTGTAAACCATTTTTGTTCCACATTAAGTATGAAAATAAATAAGTTAATCGATATAAAAAGTAAGCACAATACCCACTTGTTGCACTATCATCTAATATGAATTATTTTTTTCGGTGTACTCAGTGGCTACGGTTTTCTCGTTTCTTCACTAAAGCTGGGTGATGATAGACCTGCCAGAAAGGTGTGGTAGGCAACGCAAAGAGACTTTCATGTGCGGCTTAGGCACAAAAAACACGGCAACCAGTTATTTGAATTTGGGCCAAATTGAAAGAAAACCAGCCGCTTTGCACGAATGCATAGGGAAGGCTCGCGATTGTGGCAAAGAAACACAGAACTGCGCTTCTAAACGGAGGACAGACCAACAGGAATTTTCCGCACCTATCACGCATGGAAATTCAATGTGGCTGCGCTTTTCCTCCATTTTTGCAAGTTTATTTTTCTTTTGACAGAGAAGCTTGAAACTGCAAAATACAATTAAACCATTGGGAGCAAAGTTGCCCAAGTGATGGTCCCAGCAGCACGAAATTGTTTTGTGTGGTACAAATCAGTGCGCCGGGGCACAGGACACGTTGGAGCGAGAGACAGAGAAAGAAATAAAGAGAGAGAGAGAGAGTGAGAGAGAGAAAGAGAGCGAGTGAGGAACCAAAGCGAAACTTTGCCAAAACTTTTATGGGCAGTGAACTAATTTCTGAATGTTGAAGTTTGCCCCATGTTTTACATTGGTTATTGCGCCGGAGACCACGCTGCCCCATAGCGGGAATTGATTTGAATTTCCTGTCCAGCATGTGCACCAAACCAAAAATTTGCATATGCACAAAAGAGAAAATCTGAAATTTGAGCCAACTGGAGAGAAAGCTCAAAGCATTTGCACGTGCACTTTGAACCCACGTCAAATTATTTGGTAATGCAAGTTGCAGCAGCAATGCTGCAATAACAGCAGTTCGATTTGATATCCTATTACAGTTCATTACGGAAATATGTTAATGTGACCTCCACATGGACAAGTAAAGCAACTTGGCCTAGACTTTAATTTGAATTCAGAACTCAACGTACTCATGACATTCGAAGTATATTCAGAAAATATAAAAAAATACTTTTCTATTTGAGAATATCTGACTCTGAAATACCATGGAGCGTAAAATATTTTCATTAATTGTGTCTGTGCAATAAAATAGCATTGAATAAAAAAATGGACTTTGTTATTTGCAAAAACAATTTTCCCCAAACACATTAAATACGCAACTTTGAATAAAATTGTATGAATAATGAATAAATTACATTTTCAGATTGAAAAGACAATTGAAATTGTTTTGAATGAAGGTAACGACCTATGAAAACAATATGTACTGTACTTTAAAAAGTTGTTTAGAACAAAAGATAATTAAACGAAACATTCTCAAAAATCCACAGCTTTGGAAGACAGCAAAGAAAACATATTTAAATTTCAAAAAGGATGTTACCAACAAGAACATTTAATATTTTTGCATGTCTGCCTGGATTTACTACGATCTATTCTACCTGGCTAGCTACAGGGTATTTAAAAAAGCGCCACACACACACACACACACACACACATACACACCAGCACAACTATCACATAATCCATTGTTAATTTTACAGTTGGTAGCAGGTTCCACTCGACAAGGCAAATCGTGCAGAGCAAGCCCGTTGTTGGCCCTGCCAAAGAGTAGTTGTAATGCACTTGGCCCTTATTGTGTATGGATGTGTGTGTGTGTGTTTGGGTGTATTTTTGGGTGTGTTTGGGTGTGTGTGTGTTTGAGTGCGTGCGTGTGTAACTGGTGTGTGACATTTGACACATTTGCTGCGGAAATGTGGACATCACTAAGGGCAGACTCTAGTTGTGTGTGTGTGTGTGTGTGTGTATGACTGTGATCTGGTGTGTGATTGTGTGTGTATGTGTATGTGTGCTGATGCTCGTTTGGTAGCAATAGCCACAAATTTCTATTTGATGTGAAGTCCCTGCGGTCTTGACCACAATTTTTGGTTATGCGGAAAATGCTGAACACATCCTTTAAACTTTTAAACTCCTTTTCTCTCATTCTCTCTCTCTCTCTCTCTCTTCATGTCCCTATCCCTCTCTCTCTGTTTGTGTGAGCTCGTGCTGGCTTTTTGCTTTTGAGTGTGAGTGCTTTGGCCTTGCGGCTATCAAGTTCCATGGCTATTGATGACTTTCAGCATTTGTTTTGGCAGCTAACATTTTGGTTAGCCAAGTATTGTTTGTTACCACCAAAAATAATACCCGAAACTAAATGCAGCAATTAATAAAATAACAACTGTGCGTATAATTAATTGTATATATCTTATATGTATGTACGTTTGTATATGACCCGGATTGTTAATGGCAGGATATGCATCAATGTACAATGTCGACACACACATATCGTGCTTATCGGCCGAAACTGCTGGCCTAAAGCCTACCGTAAAATATTACAACGTGGACAATGTCGCCTGCTGTTTTCCTATAGTTGCACCGGATGGCATTCCGTGTTGTTGTTGTAGTTGTTATTTTACTGTTTTTGTTGTTGTCCATGCGCACCAGTGGGCAAATGAACAATTTATAACCGCTTAATTGAACACATTTAGAAAGGAGCCGTAACCACCGTTAACACACAGTAATATACACAAACACACACTTTTGGACATGGCTAAGCAAATGAACCGGGCCATCAGCTGTATGGCAGGCAAAGCTCCGAACGACAGAATAGATGAGTCGCCATTCGCCTTACCAGAAGACAAGTCTGTAAAATCAATACAATCCAGCCCCATGAGTAATGGCAGCTGCAACATTTTGTGGGTGGAGTTACTGCAGCTGGGCTCTCGGCTGTGGTCAGGTCATCCCAAAAACATTTTATTAAACATTTATATTACTAATATTAACATTTTTCTATTCCCAAAATACATATTCCTAAAGGTTCCTGATATATATGATATATCCAGAAAGTGTTTTTAAGCATAAAATAAAAAAAAAATTATTTGATTTAAGTGTATATTTGAAAAGACAAAATAACGATTTACCGATTAAAAATAAAATAAAATAAAAGTAAATAAAATAAACCACTTTTCTCAATTATAATTTCGTATTATTATACATTATACAATAATCTTAATAATTCCTTCACAATTTCTTAACTATTTCACAGATTTCAAATTTTCTCGAACCTTAAATTTCAATATTAAGGAGTTAAAATATTACAAACACTTAAAATTTAAATGCATCAAAAGCGATGTTTATTATCTAGGTAAGTCACTGCTGATTAATTAAATAAAAAATGTAAAAGATATTTTGAGCTGCAAAAATACATTTTAAAAATATTAGATAATAAATTGTAAGCACATTTGTAATGTAAATTTGTGAACTCTGAAATTTGTTAGCTTTATTTTAAATTAAATAAATACAATGTTTGAATAACAGCTAAAATAAATCAGTTTAATATAATTAATTTGCTTTTGTTCCTCAGATCTCAGATTATGCTTTTAATAATATGTTGATATGCACATGTTCACATTAGGAGCATATTGAACTCTCGCTCTTGTGAACAAATTAACATCCTGATTTGCAATGATTTAACTATTTGCCAATTAATAGAGCTTGAGCTTGAGCTTCCCTTCCACTCCCCAGACAAGACCACACTCCACCCATCAGTCGTTCGTTATTAACTTGAAGTGTGTATTTAGCGGCAAGTGGCATGTCAAAGGCAAAGATTTGTTCACACAGCCATTGTGTATCACCTCTGGGTAAATTAAGTAAGTAGCTGCCACCCAATTGGAATCCAATGTAGTCTGTTGTCCGTGACACTCGTCCTAAGCCTCTCCTCTCCCCAAAAGCGGAAATCGCACAGCAGCAACCGCAATATTCTTGAGTAGCTAAACCAAAAACAACAATAGCAAACAATACGCAAAGAGAGCTGTACACCAAGAAACACTTCTCGGTCATATTCCTTCAATGGAACTACTTAAGCACGTTAGCTTAACGAGAGTAAGCCCAGCTACAGCCTTCAGGTGAAAGGCAAAGATAATAGCATTGCTCTGCTATGATAAACAGACAGCCTCCCCCTTCACTTACCCTTAAGCCTGCCCTTTGCGTACCCAGCAGCCAAATAATAATGAAATATTTTGTTATCCCTTGCAGAATGTCAAGCATGGCAAAAGGCAACTGGCAGAAGGTGCCACCAAATCAGATGCCTTCAAATTGTGTGCAAATTATTTGAATAGCTTAAGTGCGTCTATATCATTAGCAAAAGGTTTAATTGCCATGGATATAATTTTATTATACTTATATATGATTGTATGTATATTGCTCTCACTAATTCGATTATAATTAGCAAAACTCCAATTATGATTTGGGTGTGGAAAGCCCCGATAATAAAATTAATTTATTTACTTATTTATTTTTAGTTTTTATTATTTAATTTTTGTAGCCATACCTAACTGATTTGCCCCCATTTTACAACACACCGCAATCTTAATTATTTCGTATTTCCTATGCAGAACACCAAAAAACTTTCTGTTTGTTTTTTATACCATGTAAATTTAAACGAAGCATACAGTTCTCGATACAAGGCCAACTGCTACGGTATCCATTTACGATATTCATATATCGAAATCTACGAAATTGACCTATCGATAGATGCATTTTAAGGATACATTAATGCAGAGACGAACGAGTTGATGTTTTTAAATTAACGTAGAATACCAATGAAAACATTAATGTTTTTAACACATAACTTGAATTTCGTCAATTATATAAATCACTAACAACTGTTATCAGCTTTCTTTAAAAAAATATTTTCACTAATCATAACAGTTATTTGTATAATTGTATTTTATAAACATTCATACATAGAATTTAATTTAATTTATTTTCAATAACGAAAGTAAACACAAAAACTAATAAAACAAGGTTTAATAATAAATAACTTCTATTATTATTTCGACATAAATGAATAATCCATAGGTTTATTTATGAATTCTCATTGATTGAGCTTCATGGCTAAATAGCCATTCCAAAAAAAAGCAACGATTTGAACAAAAAGCATTTGATACTGCAGCGGCATGAGCCCAAAGTTGATAATTTGCACTAGAGGCCATATCATATAACCTCTCATCATAATGGTGAGAAAATCCTTCCTGATGCGACCCACAATCTGCTCGTGCTTCTGGCCATTGACGAACGGAACCAGGTAAATTAGCAACAATGTGAATGGTGGCGTAAAACACGCCTGATCGAGAATCATCTTTTTAACTCCACGCCGAAAAGCAGGCTGTTCCTTCGCTACCAGAGTGTCCAGTGTTCCATACCATTTGCGCACAACTGGTCCAACAAGCACAAGGCCGAGTCCACTAAATCGTACCGTGCGTCCCATGTTCCAATCTTGCAAAGATTTCTTCTCAAATGCCAACTGGGCAACCATATCCCCAGTGCCCATTATAATGGCCACATTAATAAGTTCACGCAGGTAGGCAATTGATCCAATCATTAGTTATGTACATATGTAATGCAGTTAACAGATTTCAAATGAATTGAAATTTTTTAAATATGAATTTATTGTTATATTACTGTGTAATAGTTTTGTAGTAGTAAATACAACACAATTTAGCTTGACTGCCAATTCATAGCAGCTTGTTTACGAATAAAAAATGTATAAATATTTATTGTTATTTTGTTAGAACATTATGATTACAGTGGCTGACTAAGCACCACTTTTTGAAAGACGCTTTTTGCGTTTCTTGCCCGTTGGCTGATCTGCATCAGGAATATCTTCAGTGGGTTCAGCTTTTACTGCACCATTTGCTTTACGTTTCAGCTGCTTTTTGTCCAGCTTCTGAGAGTGCTTCACCTCTTCGTCGTCGTTGTCATCGTCGTCGTCATTCACCAGATCCACATAGTTGGGATGCTCGTTGTTTTCCATGAACTTGGGCAGGACACCGGTCAGCACCGACTGTCGCACATCGTGTTCCTTCTGCTGCAGCGTTTGTGTCGTTGCCAGCAGTTTACTGCGTATCTGATAGAAATTGCCCGTGGCGAGCTCTTTGGCCTTTGCCTCGGCGCATCTCTTATCCGCATGGCGCAGCTTTGTCTTTGTCTTCTTGTCCAAATCGATATGCTTCTTATAGTCACGCCCAAAAAACGGATGACGCAGGGGTGCTTTAAATTTTTGTGGTTTGCAAGATTTGGGACACTGATTGCTGTCCACATCCTCATTGGGCTGATGCATACTAAAACGCTTGCCAATCACCAATTGACCAGCCAGCGGCAGCAAACGCATTGCGTATTTGTTCTTGCCGTTGACGTACCCAACGGATTGGGTTTGCGGCTGTGCGTAGTTTGTGGCACGCACCTGAACGTCGCCTACATAGCGGCGACCGGGCATTTTGATGCGCTTGTTGGTCAACACGGTGCTCAGGTCGATTCCTTTGGGGCATTGCAGCACCCAGGCATCATGGGTGGCTGGATCAAATTGTTCCATCTGCTCGCCACATTCGCTGTCAAAGCAATTTGTGCTGATTTCTCTGTATTCATTCTCCTCGAAAAATTCCTTTTTGAACTCCTTGTAGAGCTTGCGAACCTTCTTTCTATCTTCCCCATTTGTGTTATGATCGAGTTTTAATTGTACGCGTTTCAGCTGCAAGAAAAATACACTATTTAGCACATTTAAACTACTTTTTATATTTACTCACGTCACTCTTGCAATCTCCGTCCATGCTGAAGCACTAAACAACAAAAACTGCACGTGGACTGTTGCGTACTGTGCTCTATAACGTGCGTATTCTGTTATCGATAACTTTATCAATTACCCCCGATATATTTTATTCAAATCATTCGTTTTAAATTAGCTATTAGCATTTAAATTACTCATTTATATGCTTCGTGAGCCTAAACTTTGTTTGATTTAAGTACTAAGCTTAAGAGTAGTAGAAATTAAATTGGCTTAACCAATGTGCAAAGTTTCATTCAAAGCCTACAAATTCTTGCGCCAAAATCTCAAAAGCAGATACGGTCACACCGAGCCCAGCTGACAGCTGATTTAATTGTTTTGTTTACATTTTTATGGAACGCAGTAGTCGTTTCAGTACTAGATAAAACAATATAGTATTTAATTATATTACCCATTTGAGTACAAAGATTTTTAAGTAATCTGATTTAAGACAAGCTTAAGTTAAACATATAGCTGCGATTGGGCAACAACTGGTTTTCTCTCCATAAGCAAAATATTGTAAGTATAAACACGTCGAGAATTTTTGTTTGGGGATATATCTCCCAGTGAGATGTGATTATCAATTGCGTACTTGACTCGCTGATAACGCCAAATAAGTATTTATTTTGAAGTAGTAAAGAGATAATTATGTACATGAATTCTTAATCGATGTTTGCCCAAAGTGTGTTGGTATTTGTAATTGTTATTATTAAAATTGAAAGTGTTAAGCCAATAGCCTCTGTTTTAGATAAGATTAAAGTCCAAATTATGGACTTTTGGCATTGACATTAAAACTGATTGCAAATTTAATTGGCCTAAGTAATAAACGTTTTGTGCATTCACATTACAGTCGCTTTTATTCGGCAATGGGTGCACAAAGCAAGCTGCTGGATCCGCTGTGCATTTCGTGCCAGGATTTTCAGCATCCCTGGACGGACAAATGTGTAAATGCCACGGCGGGCATATTGCTTTCGGCCACGCCCTACTGTCTTCGTGTCTACACCATTGTGTACGCTTTCTCGCTGTTGATGCGACATCGTGTGCCAACGCTACAGGATCTTCGACGCACTCTCCTGGGCATTCTTCAGTCTACCGCATTTCTGGTGACGAATGCCTACACCTTCATCCTGTACAATTGCCTGTTGCGCAATCTATTGGGACGCTACCACTTCAGCACCGTTGCGTTTGTGCCGTCCTTTCTGTCGTCGCTCACGGCCATTTTGGTCGAGCGTCCGGCTCGTCGTCCACTGCTGACACTCTATGTGGCCAATGTGGCCACTGAAGCACTCTGGAAAATGGCCGAGGCACGCAACTGGGTACATCCCATTCCACATGGACAAACATTGATATTTGCGTGCAGCATGTCCGCACTGCTGTATTTGTATCGCTTGAGCGCCACCGATGACTCCATCTTCAACATATTGCGCATTTTTGTGGGCAAGGATGAGGCCGGTCCGATTGTTAAACTTGAGCACATGGCACCCGGTGAGCAGCCAGCTCCTTCGCGGCTACGACCCACAGTAAATTTTACCACCGCCGCCGATTGGGTGCGCATCTACAGCAATCTAATCCGCGGTAGAAATCACAGCTGCCGGCACAAGTCCAGCTGTATCAGTAATGCCATTGTTGGTGGCTTGCGTCCCTTTGCCGGTGGCGTCGCTCTGCAAGTGGCTCTCAAACTGGTGATGAATGTAAAGAGCGTGTTTCAAGGCAAGATGCTTTGGCGCAAGCAGGTCTTCAATAAAAACACACTGCAACTGGGCGTTTTCATGGGCAGTTTCTCGTTTCTATTTAAGGTGAGTTGACAATACAGAAATAGTGAATTTAAAAAAAGAACCTATTACACATTCGATAAAGTTGATAGTTTTTTTTTTTCCAATGAAAACTTTCGCTTTTATTTCATTTACATATAATTATAAATTGTTCAGGTTAGCAAAGACTAATGTCTATAGTACAAATAAAAACGAATCAATCAGTTGATTGTTTTTTTTTCAATGAAAACTTTCGCTTTTAGCTCATTTACATATAATTATAAATTGTTCAGGTTAGCAAAGATTAATGTCTATAGTACAAATAAAAACGAATCAATCAATATACCTTAAGTGTTGAAAATCCATTATTATTAATTATATCGAAGGCAGCAGAAATCGCTCAAACAAAATTTATGAAGAATATTTAATGCCGTTAATGACGAATATATAATTAGTAAGATATCTTTCTAAATTCATTTATCTAATAAGGCTTACTGATATCACAATTAGTGGAAAATTAGTCAAGAGCTGGCAAATAATTAACACATTTTTTTTTTAAAATAATTGCAGTCCATGTCCTGTCTGCTGCGACACTGTTTTGATCGGGATGAGGCTCTCTTTGCCATACCCGCAGGTCTGGTGGCCTCACTCGCTTTTACCCAGTACCCCGACAATACAGTCGCCTTGTACGTCATGTGGAAGGCTATACAAGTAAGTATTGATTATCTATAAGAGAATTACTTACCATAACTCACTTCTTTCACAGATACTATGTGGCATTGGTCAGGAGCGCGGTATTCTGCCACGCATACCCAACTTCATGCTGTACACGTATGCATTTTTCACAGCGGTGCTCTTCCATGCCGGCATTATGGAAGCGCAGTCGTTGCGACCCAATTACTACAAATTTCTGCAAGCCATATCGGGCGAGAGGCAAGCATTGGCTATATAATACACACTTGATATGCGAAATGCGATAACATTCTACTTTCCTTTTTTTGTAATAGACTCAACAAGTTCAATTTGAGCGCATTCGATGTCTTCGGTTTAAATACGCAGCAGCAGACGAATGAAATGCTCAAAAGCCTGAAAATCGTCGATAAGCTGTCGCTGCCAGCGTTCTCATTTGCCTCCTGAGCGAGCACACGATTGAAGTCAAACTGAAACGTGCCAGCAAATGTGTTATCACAATAAGTCTTAGCACTTGAAGTGCGTATAAATGTATATTCCGCGGTCGATACTCTCCCATCATCATTAACCGAATAATTTTTAGTATATAGGTACTGTGTACATATATATATATATAACTATTCAATGCGCCCAATTGTGTTAAGTGGACTCGGTGTATATTTAGGTAGAATGGGTGTTTATGATAAATAATTGACTTTTTTCTACAAGTTTCTTAATAAAACAAATATCAACAAAACCACTTAACGACTCTTTAACTCGTTCGTTCGAGAGCGCAGCTAAGAGTCGCTACAGTTGATAATCAAAAGTGCTTCATGATAAGCACTCCACGCGCTCTCGCTTAACGACATTTGCGTGTTATCAAAAGCGACAAATGGAGTTTTGCGAAACAAATGGTGTTCAATAGTTGGCATTTCAATGTTCAATATACAGTCGAATTTCAAGCATTTAGCTGAATAGTTCACACTATTTGTGTAACGCATTCGTTGCACAATTCGGAGGTTAAGCTACCACTGAAGCGTGAAAATTGGTCTATGGAAATTCTAATTTTTCAACACACAAAGTAAACAAAATCCCAACGAAAAAGCAAGTGAAACTGGCGAATGTTTGCACTTTGTTCGCGGAATAAGTGAGTGCGTTATAGATTTCCATCGATAATCTTATCATCAAGTTGCCAAGTGTGGTAATCTTAATCGTTACGCTTAGGCCATAATCGATACATTCAATCTAAATCATAAAATGACCGTGCAGAGCAAACTAATTGACAAAGCCATCAACTGCACCTGCCATGAGTATGTGCATCCATGGACATCGAGCTGTGCCGCCGGCTCAGCGGGCATTCTACTTGCTGCCATTCCTGCTACAATGCGCACCTACACAGTGGTCTACCTGGTAAGTACTGATAACCAAATTAGATAAAAGCTGTTGCCTAAATTTATTTATTTAAATTTGAGACAAGCTAAGAGCAACTAAAGTTTTATTTTCGTTTAATATCACATTGTATTATGATCTCATTAAATATCACCTTAGTTTGACAGCATTTTTTTTTAAGTGTATAATGATTTTGTGGAAAAGTAAATTTAATAGCTGGGTTCAAAGTATATCGTAGTGGAGATATATAAATGATGCCCTGCATGACATGACACTTTTTTTTATAATTATTGTCTCAGTTTTAATTAATTAATTAATTAATTAACAGTTATAATTGCAGCTAGGAAATCTGTTTTTGTGTAAATTTAATAGAAAACCCCTTAAGGGATCTTACATATTTAAGAGAAAACTCTACCAAGCTTCAATATTTTAAAATCTGTAGAGTTTTTATTTTTCCAGAAAATAAAATCGTAAATTGTTGTAAGTCCCATTTTAAACTGGAACCGCTCTAGATCTTTAGCCAAATCAAAACTAAAACTACATTTTTTTAATGTGCTCCACGAACCAAACCTAAGTGTAACCCATTGTTTTGTACCGCGAACCATACGAGCACCGCCGATCATTTTCTTCTGGTTTGCCATTTTTGCATATAGTGTATTCATTTCCAAAATCTGCAGAAATGGTAAAATAATACTGAAAACTGAATATTATATAATTGATTGCTTTCACATTTTACAGCTGGCGCTGTTCATGAAAATGCGCATTCCCAGATTGTTGGATATACAGCACACGATCACTGGCATTTTGAGGTCGACGGCCTTCCTCACCACAAACGCCTATATGTTCTCCTTGTGCGTCTGCGTCATTCGTCGCCTCCTTGGTCGCTTCTATGCCAGCAGTGTAGCCTTCATACCGACATTCATTAGCAGCTTTGCCGCATTGTGCATTGAGCGACCGGAGCGTCGCACACCACTGGCGCTGTATGTGGCAAATGTGGCTTCAGAGGCATTGTGGAACATGTTGGAGGCACGTGGTCTAGTGCGCTCAATACCCAATGGACAAGTATTCATATTGGGCTGCAGCCTAACAGCTCTGCTCTATATGTACCGCATGGGTGTGCATCAGTCGAAGGTCAAAGACGCCACCTTTAAGGCTCTGGGTATACTCATTGGCAAGCAGGAGGCGGGTCCAATTCAAGCGCCACAAGTAACAACCCAACAAAACTCCAGGCAGCCATTCGACTTCCGCAGCATCTCTGCCTACATTCAGCTCTACGATCGTGTGCGCAGCTCCAAACATCCAAGCTGTCCACATCGCGAGGGTTGCGGCAGTTACGCCCTGCTGGGCGGCCTAAAACCCTTGCTGGGCGGAATTGGGTTTCAAGTGGGCCTTAAGCTGCTGCTCAACATACCCAACATAATCAAAATGAAGATGAACTGGCGTAAGCAGATATTTAACAAAGGATCCCTGAACCTGGGACTGGCCCTGGGTTCATTCTCACTCATCTATAAGGTAATTCTTATGGACTATTATTGTAATTGATAATTCATGACAACTTTCTGATTTTAGGCAGTTTCATGTTTTCTGCGCAATACTTGTGGACATGATAGCGCCACTTTTGCGATACCCGCCGGTCTGCTGGGCTCCATTGGGCTGCTGCAGTTCCCCAACATTACGATATCGCTGTATATAATGTGGAAGGCGATGCATTTGCTTTACATGTGGGGCATTAAGGAGGATGTTGTGCCCGAAGTGCCGCACTTTAATATGCTACTATATAGTGCGTGTACAGCTGTGCTCTTCCACTGCGCCATCCTGGAGGCAAGAACAATACGTAGCAGCTACTACAAATTCCTATTTGATATATCGGGCAAGAGGTAAGACTTTAAATCCTCTTATATTGCCTACTTCCATCTGACTGAAATAAATCGTCACTCAAGGAAGAGGCTTACAAAATTCATTTTCTCGAATTTATTTTTTTAAAAATTGTGCAAGCAACCGAAATTCAAATTGTCGTCCGACCAAATGTATTTCAAAATATTTATGCAAGATCTCTAATAATAAATGTATTTTACGTACGCAGAGTGAGTCTCTTCCGCGTGGAAAGCTTCGAAGGCTTCGGAATGAAGAGCCACGAGCAATTAACAGAAGTCGTCAAGAAGCTCAAAATGGACATATCGTCATCACTCCCCATAATGCCACTAACCATCTAAGGACTGCTTGAATTATACGAATTTAGTTGGGTGCATTCATTGAAATGGTAGCTGGATAGTCCTATGTAA
Organism: Drosophila kambysellisi; assembly: GCA_035042185.1. Lineage (NCBI taxonomy): Eukaryota > Metazoa > Arthropoda > Insecta > Diptera > Drosophilidae > Drosophila > Drosophila kambysellisi. The sequence goes on from JAWNLS010000855.1 coordinate 2,293,224, forward strand.
ATAAATAATATAAATATATGCTATAATTTTTATAATAAAATGTTGCAAAATATTTAAAATGAAATGCTCAAATTGGTCATAAACTGTGCCGGGCCATTCATCACATAGTTAAACGACAACAGTCCTCATCTTCATCCTCATTCCCATCCTCAGCAAGTTGCTAGGCCTACTCAATTATTTACATTTATATGTCATAGAAATTTATTGCCAGCCATAACTCAGCCGGCTAGCCGAAAGTGCAGCGTTTAAAACTTACTAAAAATAAATATGAAACACAAAATGAAAACGAAAATTTAAATGTAAATGTAAATAAAATAAAAGGAATTCAACGGAACGAACGATGTCCTTGGCCCATGATTATCTTGGCTGGATGCGTGACGGAGCTTAACAAATGAATTATTGGCGGAGCCAACATTTAATGTCGTTCATTTGAATAGGTCTGGCAAAAGCTTGTGCGGCAACACTAGTCACTCAAAAACAATTGAGGCAACTCCCAAGATGACGGCCTTGTTGTTTTCAAATTGAGCTGCAAGTAATGAAAATGCAAATTGCTTGCCGCCGTTTCCAGCAATTTGCGAGCTGCCCAAAAGTGTAGCATGCTTCTCAGAGCCCACAATTGCAAGCTGGCTCTTAGCATTTATGATATTTATATGCATGCCACTTCGCTGGCGACCAGAGGCAACATGGAGCCAAGTCAACGGCATGGAAAACTCAAATGAACCAAGCGACAAATCTCATTAATCACAGCGAACATTTCATTCTGAAAATCTTTTCTGCTTGTCTCTGTGTGTGTGTGTGTGTGGGTGTGTGTGTGTGTGTGTGTGTGTATCTGGAATTATCAGCTTAGCAGTTGCAGTTGTTGTTGTTGTTACTGTTGCTGTTGCTGTCTATTTTGTTGTTGTAGTTCGCGTTGGCGAGTAGCACAAAAAAAAAAATGCATATAAATTGAATATTATAAATTGTCCCGAGTCCAACTTCTGTTACTCATGCCACTTACTTAGTTCGCTGCCTTGGCCATGTTGCAAAGTCGTAACTTCATTTAAGTCAATCACAATTGCCGTCTTCCTGCCATCCCCTCGCCACTCGGTGCTCTCGACTTAAATTGTAAACAAGAAAATTATGCAAATACATTGACTCGCCCTAGTTCGACTTGTGCATGCAACATGCAGCAAGCAACGCTTTTGGATAACATCGAGGTTGTTCAATAGAGTATACAATTAAAATAAATCTAGTAAAACTTGTACTAAAGGGTTTCTCAGCCTGCATCCAGATTTTTGACAACTTTTCAATTGGTATTAGTCATTGGGTAATGTTGTCCTTTTGAGAATATAGTGTCGTAGAAAATCCAAAAAATCTAAAATTATAAATTTTTCTAATTGATTTGTGATCAACTTTCCTTGAGTTTGAAACTCCACAACTAACTGGGCGGTCGTTCCGAATTTCTCCCTGAATACACACCCCAATGGGATTAAAATGCTTAAAGTATAAAAAAATAAAAATAAAGAAAACTCGAACTGGAACCAACGGAAGCCACTTTAATTATACATTATTTAAATTGCACAACAATTCTTAATATACTTTTAATTTTAGTAACATTTGTTGTATCTTTTTGAATAACTTTGTTGCAATGTTCCCAAATTGGCAATGGCTAAACCTGTACTCAGAAACACATTTTACAGCTGTTGCATTCATAGTTTCCAAGTTAGACACATTTATGTTAACAGATAAATCTCTCGGCTGCTAAAGCACTTTCGAACTTTAGCGAGAGAGGAATGCTTACTTTGGGCAACTCGCTTTTAGACAGTAAATATCAAACTTAAATTATACGTTTAATAACAATCTAAAATGAACTTTCATGCAAATGAAGTTTCTGGTGTCCAACAAAAATTTGCAAAAAGAGACTAAATAACTGACAACAACTAGTTGTGCTGATGCACCTACGTGTGTATATATATATATATGTATATATGTGTGTGTGTGTGTGTGTGTAGGTCCTGCTGTTGCTTGTTTTTGTGAACTTTGCTTTTGCAGTAAATTGCATTTGATATTTTTACGAAGACAGCCCGAATGACAAGGTATGTCAACGCAAGATAAGCACTAAGTGAAACCAAGGCGAAAGCAACTGATGATAACTGGCTCGAGTGGGGGTCTAGAGAGAGGGACAGACGGCAGTGGGGAAGAGTGTCCTTGTGCAAAACGACAAAATAAATGACATTTTCCATTTTATCAACCAAACGCTTGTCGTTGAGAATGTTTAATTAAAATTTCTTTGGAACTTTTTTTTAGCCATTATAATTTTGTCATGTGATATGAGAATTCAAATGTGAAAGAATAGAAACACATCGGACAAGAAGTGTATTAAATTTATTTTAGTAGAAAATCAACAACAAATTCAATAAACTCTATATCTAAGACGATAAGAGAATGAGGAATTCTTTGTCTTTGTAAAAACTGTAGATAACAATTGTAAATTTCCGGCTAGACTTCCAAGTACGTAGCACGTGCTCTGCATCCTATCAAACTAGGCCACAAACATTAATTTTATGGCAAACAAATAGATTGTAATTTGTGCTGTATATGAGTGATATAAATCTTCTTTACACAAATACGTAGTTGGCTAAAACACTTTCTATAGCTGATAATTGAATAAATACGTATTCACAGGAGCTTATCAACATTGATAACAGAGTGAAACTTTGACCAATTATTCGCAACATGTATACAAACATTTGGCACATTGAGCTGGCAACATTCGCAAAAAGCACTCGGAGCTTATTCAAACACGCTCGAACTTGGTATCAGTCCATTGCCAGAGTGTTCTTGGGCCAACTTTTGGCTTGGACCTCGGTCAATTCCCGATGCTCGCGCTCGTGACGGGACCCGCGTGCATTCGTAACTGCAGCTAGGCATGCACTACGCGGCACGCATCCTGTGGAACCATCTTGACTCTAACTGGGTTAGTGGTACAAGTTCAGTACTCTCTTTGGCGCAGCGCATGTGTTTCACTTCCACTGTGTGGCACGTGTGGAACCGAAACAGGATAAAACATCGATGTCATCCACTAGACGCTGAGAGTGGCCCATGAAACACGAAAGGCAACACAACGTGCCACACAACACAATACAGCTTGAGGTCGTTGCGAATTGAAATTGTCGTAACTGCAACAAATGCACCCCAGCTCCCATATTGGACTTGAAACTTATATATTACAGCAATTATTTCTAAATCTAAAGTGGATCTTCTACTGAATGTCGAGCATCTATATTTTTTAGATACTGCCTGATACAGTTATTTTTTATGTACAAATATACAAATTTTAATTAATTACTGTTGACTGGTGCCATTTATATTTTTATGAATAACTATTAAATTTTTTTAGAAAAAATATTATTAGTTTTTGCGTACACTTATAACAACAAAAAAAAATATTTTTGTTTATTACCAAAAATTTAGGTGGTTTTTGCATGTCAAAAATAATTTTTTTTTATATATATATTTTAAACGTCAACTAAATAAATAATCAAATGTGTTTAGTTCACAAACTGGTGGAAATTCTGTGCCACATTTTCTATGGGCTCAGACAACAGTCGTGTTACACCACCTGACAAATCTTATATAACTCATAGCTCAGTTAGCAGCTGCATGGGCCTAATTGGCGCTACAACGTTTACCAATTTGTAAACGATGCTATCTACATCTCTCTGCTCCCATCTGGATAATTTACTGGCGTGGTTTGCATCAGCTCGGTTCGCTTCGCCTCGCATCGGTTCGGTTTGGTTCAGTCGCCTTTGTCTTCGCTATTTGGCATTGTCGTCGCATTTGGAAATACTTTTGTTTGTTTTCCTGCAGCATCCATCCTCTGGCAGTGCAAGTTATCACCCCTGCCCCCAATGCTCAGGATGCATCAATGCACCACCTTCACCCACCCGTCGCGTTGACTGTGCCCAGTTATTGGCAATGTTGGCGGCTGTTAAACGTTCGTCGTCTTTGTTCGCTACTTTGCCGTGTGCTTAGCCCCCACTTGCTCCACCTGGCTCCACATGTCCCATACCCAGCCAGTTCTGGCCGGTGGCAAGAGCATTTCTTTGTTATGCTTGCCGCTCGACAATTGCGCCGCTGATTGCCCTCATTTCAGACTTGAAATAATATTAAAAACTTTTACTCAACTCGATGTGGCGTCTCTCTGTCCCTTTGTCTCCCTGTCCATGCATCTGCCGTTCAGCCGCACCGGATTTTATGTTCTCTCTCTTGCTTGCTTTTGTCTACCAGCAGCAGGAGCAGCAGCAGGAGCAGCAAGTCCTTTGCCTTTGCCTTTGCCATTGCCTTCGCGCTGCCGGCTGTCAGTTCTTTACCATTGTCAGACCCCGCCCTTGCTACCTTTTGCTGCGCCTATATGTATGCTTTAACCGCACTTTGTCGAGTGCTGAATGCAGCTGCTGCAACTGCAAGTGATACTGCTACTGCTACAACTGCTACTACTGCAGCAGCTTTGCCCGTATCTGAGCGCTTTGATTCTCATTTGTGTCTGCTTTTATTTACCACATAAATCACGTGCTCTGCCACTGGCCGAAAGCCATCGCAAAGACATTTCTATCCATCCATCTACTTAACCTCATCGCACTGCTCGAAGCACTTCCTCTGCTTTGCCTTATCTGCCAGCCAAGTTGCTCAGTGTTTCGTCCTACATCTTATATCCTTCTTATTCTTCTGCGTCTACTTCCTTTTCTTGTACACACAATAACAACACCAGTTTTTAACCGTTAGTTGCTATTTTTACGATTGCCCATTTTCTTTTTCATTTCATAGAATTTTCATTGTCTACGAGACGTGTCCTCTCCACCTTTTTGTATCTTGCTCTCTGTCTCTCTCTATACCCTAACCTAAAATTAATATCAATCGAGTATAAAAACTTATAAAGAATTTAATTATATTAAATCTTATAAAACTTGCGTAAAAATACACATCTTTATTAAACTGACCAAACATGTGTTTAAAAATATCAAGCATACGAATTCTTAAAAATGTATCAACTTAAGCATTTAATATTAGCCAAAGTCAAGAGTATTGCATGTCTGGCAACTCAGATTTAAAAACATTCCCGTTTCCACTTTTATTTATTTGTATTTCTTTTTTAACCTTAGTTTTCTTTTTTTTTACGCCAAAGCACACGTATCCGCTTTGGCGATTTTTCAGCAATTGCAGTTGTTATTTTTTGCTACTATTCCTGTTGCTGTTGTTGCTGGTGTTGCTGGTGTTGCTGGTGTTGTTGTTGTTGCTGGTGTTGTTTGGCTTAGCTCGTCGATAGTGTTACTGTGTGGGTGTCTGCTTTTTTCCTTTGGCTGGGGTAATTGATGATTTACAACTTATTTACGCTTCGATTGTGCAATAATTGAAAATTGTTCCAAATTCATTCGGGCATTCCTTAATACCTTGTCGCTGTTGGCAACTGGACTCGCGTTCATCTCACAGGTCAACGGAGGCATCTATCGATTTGGTCATTTTTGCTTTGTGGAGCGTGGCAGCTTCTTAAAGCAGCCAGCATATAAATTTAATATAATAATGGGCCATGGCAATTGCATTAAATGCGCCTAAGCACATGGCTGCTGCATGCCTTCGCTCGATATGCAACACAAATGGGGTATGCCAAATGAAATGGTTAACGGATTAAGTAGCAGCAGCAGCAGCAGCAGCCGTCGCAGCTGAGGGTGGAAAAGCAGTTGAAATCCTTGGCAAGCAGACAAAGCGAAACGTTGATCCACAGTGGAAAGGAGGTGGTAAAGCTGCGGCTGCCCAACTTGGCATTGAGCCACACTAAATTGAAATAGATCCAGGCAGCGTGGCCAAAGTGTTGGAGCTCCACTTTTCTTTAACTTCAATACGAAATAAATAAGGCAGCTGCAACAAATTTTCACTGGGCAGCAAATTTAAAAGCTTTCAACTTGACTGCAAAAGCAGTTACTGCACCAGCAGCAGCTGGGCCAACAATTTTTGTGGCAAGCATATGGCTAAGCAGCTGGTAAGTGGGTTCGACTGGGCTTATACTTAGTGCCAAATTTCACACTTGGCCAATTGGCTGTTTTCATTCGATCAGTTTTAAAATAAAATTGTAAAAATCTACATTTTGTAGAACATCACACCCTGCATGGTATTTTAATTTGAATTTTAAAAGAAAATATGGAAAAGCTAACATAATTCCAGTTACCACCACAATAAATGGAATAATACGCAATACTCTATAACCCCGTTAAGAATAAGTTCCAAGTTATGTAACAGTTTTTTAATAAGAGCACAAAATTCTTCACAGCACTAATTACATATATGAATATATATAATCATGGTCACATTTTATCTCGATTCTATGAGAAAACGTGATAAACTGAAAATTTAATCAGTCGTGTTAAAGTGTTATTAAATTTGCGTCAGAGAATTGATTACTTTAATCGAAATAGCTTCCGTTATTTTTGCGTGTACATTAATTGCAGGTTTATAATTTTTGTTTCTCTTGGTTTGCACATTTTCATCATGCGGCTGCCAATTATTAAAGTCATTAGAAGGACCTGCACCTGGCAGCTGTGAGGCAATAAATTGCTGCCTGTAAACACATGGTAGCAGGTAGCACCAACGACAAATGACAGCCCGACAGCAAAATGTTGCCTAATTTTTTTTGTTTTTCGGTTTTTTTTTGGTTTTGGTCAAGCGCTCACGCAGCGCCAACATCGACGTTGACAAAGTTGCAGTCAACGCTAAGTGAGCAACATAAATTTGCTGGCCAGCGCTGCTGCTAATTCGCCAGTGGGCGTGGCCATAAATAAAAAAAAAAAAAGAAACTGCAAGCACACAAATTATGCCTAGAAGCTGGCGGCTACAAATGCGATGCTGCATTAGCAGGCCACACAGCACGCATGCCGGACACTGCAACAGAGCCCTGGGCTAGCTGTACAAATGGCCATCCACGGGCTATTAGATTACGCAGCACCCATTTAACAAGCTTCTAGCCCTTAACCCGTAACCATCCCTCGCATCCCCCCCACGCTGCATTCATGCCAGATCAGCTGCAGCTCGCAACGTTGCTGCCATTTGGCAAAACCCTTTCGCATTCGCGCTGTCATTGTTCAATGATATGTGTGTGTGCGTGTGTGTGTATTTGTGTGTGTGTGTGTGTGCTTCGTTGATTATTTTGTCGGCTACTAACATGATCCCAGTTTTTGGGCTGGTCCAGTTGAATGCTTTAAGTGGTTTTTCAAAATATGCATATAAACAGTAGTCCAGCATGGCGTATGCGTAATATAAATAAATAAAATTATTAAATGTATGTATGCATATTATTGATCAATTACATTTTAAAATTAAAATTAATAATTAAATAATTAATAATTAATTATTTGATTTATTATTGACAAATACAGTTGATTGTTATCATATACATCAATCAATTAATCAAAATTGATTTATTATTAATAAACTCATAATTTCCATTTTGGTATTAAATTATTATTATTTTCGAATGCAATTTAATTTAATTACGAATATGAAATATATCTTACTTGATTAAAAACAGTATAAAACTATGCAAACTGTCCTTGTTCTTATTTTGTATAGTTTTAACTGGTTGGTTTGGCAACTTGTCCCACAAAAAGCCAACTCAATTGCTTAGCCTTCTAAGCGTAATTAAATTTACGGCTTCCATTTTAAGTCAAGGGCCACAGGAAGGAATGCCACCAGACGCTTTTTACGACCCAAAGGGGTTAAGTGCAGCGACAAACGCTGCCCATCAGGGATTCCGCTTGCGCCTTCGATAGTTGTTGTAGCCAGGTCGGCGATGCCGGGCAAGAAGACACCCTGCAGCTAAGCGTAATAATTGTTGAAACAACTTTGCTGTCTAACGTTTATTATTTATTTATTATGCCACATAATTTCGGCAGATTCTTTTCCAAGAAGCTTGCGAGAGAATTGTAGATTTGAGACACCAAACGGAAACATGGCAATCAGTCTGTGGATTAAATATTAACTTTGGTTTAATTTGTTCGATTTATTTTCTTGATTTTATTTTTGAGGAATCTAAAATAAAATTACAGGTGAACGGTGCTGACCATTTAAGTACATTTAAAATACGCATATTGACTGAATCTGACTTAACCAAATATAAGTGGAATATATAGAGCATCCCCTTATTGGCTAACAAGAAAATTTTGCTTTTTTCTGTCTTTTAATATTTTCATTATGCACAATAATAGCTTTATTGTGAATCCAATTAAATTATCATGAAATTAATTTGAAATTTAAATTGTTCAACAGTAAACAGTTGCAATTCCTGGAATGCTTATGCTCGACCAGCTTAAAAGAGATGAGATTGTTAAGTGTTTCAGGTCTTGCCAATTGAGATTAAATTTTACTTCTTAGAATTTAAATCAACTTGATTTTAAGAGGATGAAATACTTCTTCTTGGTAAATTAAATATCTTCTGGTATTTTGTGCTTAGAGAAACACATTTACACAAACAAAAATGAGTACTGCTAAAGCTGGTAAAATGCATTGGCCAAAATGCCGGTGGTCAGCAGTTTTTCACAACTTAACCTTACATATATAATACCTTTTCCTCAATTATATTGATATAGGGTATTTAAAAAAAATGGAAAGCAAAAACAATTTGAAAAACAGTGGAAAATTCAAATTGTTGCACACTTGGACAAACATTTGAACTGCACTTATCACTTAAACGAGGCATCATCATGAGGCACAACTAACGAACGTGGCTATATGCTAAAGACGAGTCGCTGCCATGTTGCCACTTGATGGAGTACGTCGATTTTCCTTGGACCGATTGTTATGCGCAAGGCATATAAAGATAGATATAGAGGGAGAGGGGGGGGGGGGGGGGGCAGTGGAACAGTCTCCCCCATACCCACTCAATTTCAGAGCACTTAAAGCGGAAACGGAAGCGGTGAGCACTCATTGTCAGGCTCAGGCGCAACTTTGTTTGCCCAGCGCCATTTTCCCATTTACCGTTTCCCCGCTTACCACTTGCCATCTATCCGCTTCTCTATTTGTTTCTTTTCGCCTTCCTCAGTCGTTTGGCTACATTCTTTTTTTACTGTTCTTCTTCGATTTTTTTCATTTTAGCCATCGGTTAAATACTCTGGGCTCGAGCGTGTTAAAGTACATTTGATTTGATTTGTTGTTGACGTCGTCGTCGTCGTCGTCGTCGTTGCGGCTGTTGTAGCTGTTGTTGTTAGTGTTGCTGCTGCTGCTGGTTAATGGACAGTCGGACGAGCAGCAGTTGTTGGTGTGACACTAATCGCTCAGTTAGTTGACGGCCCCAATCGAGCAAAATCCCCCCCTCAGCACTCTATAAATGGAATTGTCCGTCAACAGACATTCGAGTGCCATAGCATTTTTAATGCAATTTGTCTGATTTGTTGTTGACATATCTCTTGTTGTTGTTGCTGTTGTTGTTGTCTGGTTGTTGTCTGGTTGTTTGGTTGTGGTGATTTGTTGCTGATTTTGTCATTTAGTGATTTTATTTTTGCTGTCCCTACTTCCTACACATTGCACCCAAATTGCTGCTCTAGTGCAATCATTACTAATTGTCATCAAAATTAAGTGGATTTCGCGTTTTAATTGAAATCGTTGCGTTAGGTAAGTCAACGAATCTAATCGCCTGTATTTATTTTAAAGTCAAATTACGTGCAAGTAAGTGGCTAAGTACAGCAAAGTCCAATTCAGTCGGTTGTCAAGTCTCCCTGACATTTCCACAGACTAGCCGACGGACAGACAACAATCAATGATCTCTAATTGCTTCCGAAAAGATTGACTGGCCAATCTGCTGGGACAACCTGCAGTTCACTTGGCTAAAGCCAAGTCTAGAGTTTGCAACGTGCTGAAATTTCAAACACCCCGAATTCGTGTTAGGAGAAAAAGAATATTTATTGAGTAGCTGCTTAACAGAATCAGTAATGTTAAATACAAATAAATTGTTGTAAACATGTTGTAAATGAAAAAAATAGTTTGAAAAAAAATATTTAAATTTATTGATAACGTTGACATTAAAATTTCGTATCTATTTTATTATGTATATTAAGCATTAACAAGACATCTATTCGAAAGCCTAGAAAGGTAGCAGATTCTAAATAAAGTTCTAAAAAGATGAAAAAATTATTAAACAATGATAACTAATGATCAATCATTATAATTTATCCAAACATTTTGTTGAATATAAAATATAACTTTGTTTCCCTTGGGCAAAATTATTCATAGTTGGCAAACTGAAGAAATGGGAAACAAACTGAAAAGAAAACCTACATTATAAATTATGATTACTGAAATATATCTCAGAAATAAAAGTTGTACAAAATAATTTTTGACCCATGGATTTTCTCTTATTTTATTTTTCGCTAAAAGAAAATTTTAACTTATAAATACATTTTATTAAAAATTTTCAAATATGCTCAAGTCTTTCTTACGTGTGGCCTCGTGTCGAAAATATCCGAAACGTGTCCATCTCTATGGGAGACGTAAATGTGCAGCAAATGATGGCAATGGCATTGCTAGAAACAAGTGCAACAACATCAGCTGCATCCAGACAGACTCCAGCTGCATTGCAGCAGTGCGACATTCAGCCTTGTCGTTGTCTCAATGATGTCCTGTACCAGCATCCGGTCCATGCTTAAGTGTGTGTGTGTGTGTGTGTGTGTGCGTATGTGCGTGTGTGCATGGTTGAGTGTGTGTGTGAGTGTGAGTGTCTGGCATATACAATTACATGACCTAGCTGACCAACTGGCCAGTTAACCAGCGGTCCAACGGACCATTGGACCAACGTGGCCAGGCAGCAGCCAGCAATCAAGCCTGATGAGCGAGCTGCTGTGGTCGGAGCTCTCTCAGTAATTTTCAGCTCTGAAGGTACGATTGTGGCATTATAACATGATGAGCCTCATTCAGTGGCAAATCTGTGCGGCTATTAAGTGACTGCTGAAGTGCAACGGCAGGCAATGAAAGGGAATTTGGAGCAACTTTTATGTCGTAAACCAACAACTCGATTGTTCTAATCAAAATGAATAAACCTAGTAAATTGTTGACAGGATGCGTTTGCGGATGCGCCTTTAATTTGTGCCATATTCAATGCAAACCACACAATGCAAGGAAAGTGTCTAAATTTTCTAACTTATATATACAGTGTGGGCTACATGTAACATCCTGTAGAAAGTTCCTAGTTCCTCTAAAAAAAAGTTTGAAACAAAATAAAAAAAAAACATCTTCCTTTTTAAATAAGAAACCAAAACTTTACTTAAAATAAAGTACTTAAGTCAGGAAAACCAAAGAGCATTTCTATTGACTGAAAACGGAGAGATGTAGCCTGTAAATATGATGAATTTAATTTAAGAAAATAAACAACAATCATGTTTTCTATTTAACTAGAATAAAAACTTAAACTGACTGCATTTAGGCAGTATTTTATTTAGCAATTGAGATTTTCACTTAATTTACAAATGCATAATTTTTAACATATAGAGTGCATTTAAACTGAGTTTATGAAAAAAAAGTTTTGTGTCCTTTGGCTTGTTGAAGGCCACCCTAGTGAGAAGGCCTTTGTGTTAAGTTGCGGTTAAGCTGAATTTATTTAATTGTGCCCCAGACTGGTGCACAATACCATACAGGCCAGCTGATTTACTTCCTATGTGTCAGGACATAGCAGTTAATGAATGTGTAATTTCCCAAGGGTAAAATTATGACTTCATCATATATATATGTATATTGACTAAGGGTATCGAATTATTGGCACACCATGTGCTCTAGGCCGGCGCACAGCGCGAATCCTTCCGGCAACGTCGACACCAAATCAAGGACACTATCGGCACATCGTAGAGGCTACAGGTTGGGGGACCTTCAACTGTGGCTGCTGCTGCTGCTGTTAGCAATTATGGCAATTCAAAGTCACGTCTTATGGCAACAGATTTTCGAAATGATTTCATAAGTGCTGCAAACACAACTTTCCACAGAGGCCAATGCCAACGAACTTTGCGTGGGGTGGGTTGGGATTTGGTTTCCATTTATGCTACAATTTTATGCATAGACTTTCGCAGCTTAAAGTCTTTAAGCACTTGTTGCTGACACACAATTTTAAGCATTTTGAATTGCATTGTAAATAAATTAAGTATACGCCGCATATAACATATATATATATATATATATTTACGCGCTGCTTGTGGCACTACCAGAGGACATTCATAAAACATCGGGTGGCCCAGGCGTGCCATTAATCAAAAACTATACAATACTTGAAGTCAGCATTTGGGTGGAACCAAATCGGCGCCTATAATAGACAAAATGCCCATTTAAATGGCATTCAATGAGCTTGACAGCCAAGCCAGGTAAACAAGCTCAGATTGAAAGGCAACACAGCTAACGATGACTGCCAGGACGAACGGACGGACGGACGAGTGTTTGTCCTTGCCGCTGCAATGCCAATAAATAAAATGCCTTCGAGTGCCTGGCGACGCACAGTGGAACCAAAAAACAAATTTGAGCTTATTAATAAATTATTGTTTAATTATTTTTAAGTTCTTTTCAATTTTTGATCTTTATATATAGTACTATTAAATTTAATTTGATTATTAGTGTCCAATTAATTTATTTTTGTATATTTTAAATTTTATATTCAATGATATGTGTTATTAGTTAAAACCATTTATATGTGTATGTTATAGATCTTAAATTCACTGTTAACTTATACTATTTCAAATCAATGTTTTATAGCCTTTAAGTAGGTTGATTAATGTTTAAATATAATTGCCACATAAAAAAAAAAAAAAACTAAAGTCTTATGTGAACTGTAAATTGTCAACATTAAATAAATAAATATATTTGCAAATAACAACAACAAGTCCAATTTAAACTTAAATTTAATCAACATTCGTGTTCTTATGAGAATAGTTGTTTAATTAGATCTACAATTGAAATGCTGTACAACTAGTTTCAAGTTTCAAATAGGATGATTAGCTCACTTGGGTTTCAAATATAAATTGAGCAACGGAAACCCATGCGATTCAAATTTCACGGATTGATGAGCCCACTGTGCGGTTACTCGATACGCATATATTTACACAATGTTTTAAATCAATTTATCAGCTTGACTCCATAAACAGGGCCAAGACAAAGAGGACGAACAGAATGGATGGTGAGGTGTCCACAGTTGCCGTATCCTGTTTAGCCAGGTTAGCGTTTTCGTGCGCTCATCAAAATTTATTGATACGAAAAACAAAGTCGAGCACAACAAAAATGTAACAACAACAACAATAACAAGAAGCACATCTTACTTCCAGCTTAACATCCGATTAAATTCTAATATGGTTTTTATATGGCAGAGAACGCTGTTCGCCAAACGTTGACAAATGGCAGGTGGGTAAAGCTCGAATCATTGACAAGTTTGTCATTAAAAGCGTTTATTGTTCCTGCACATAAAATATAAGTAATGAATGCCGCCTGTGGGAGAATTGTGCCGTAGCGGTTTATTGACGCGCTTAGCTCGGAGTGAATATATTCTATAGTTGGCAAGTGGCAATGACTTGATAAAGATTGATTGATGGAGGGATGCTGTTGTGGCTGCTGCTGCTACTGCTCCTGCTGCTTGGCATGACAAATTGAGCTGTCATAATATTGTATATTGTATATACGAATTCACGGATAAGTAATCCCGTATTGCGTATACGCCGCAGCGGAACCAAGACAATGCATTGTAGCACATTAACAGACATCCGCGGAAGCATCAACATTAAAAACAAATCATTTTACACATTCGCACACACGGCAGTTAAGCTTTAATTTTGCTCTGCTTTATAGTGAGTTTACACACGCTGCGTTTATTTAACACACACACACACACACACACACACACACGCACACACACATCCGTTTAACGACGCACACGCACAGTTCTGCTTGATGAGGTAAATTAAATATTGCAACACAAATAGCAATGAAAACATGATGTGTAATTACATGCATTTTATCACAGAGGCACTAAAGCCAACATCACATTCGCTGAATTAAGAAAGATGACGGCTCAGCCAGGTGTCGTCACACCTGATTATAGCTACAAATGTATGTATGTATGTATCTGCACACACACACACTGTATTCATTTGCCACACACGTGTTGCACGCATAACTGGACACCCGGCCAGTGATTGCTTCCTGCTGCTCCTTGGCGCACTTAGCGACACATTCAAGTCGATGTCTATGCTTGCATTTAAACAGTTGAAATACATATATTCCCATATGTTGGTTCCACTGACGCAGCTGCCACCAAACACAATGAAATCAAAGAAGGCAACTACAAAAAAAAACAATGCCAGACAGTTGCAATTGTTGCCGCTGTCGAGCCACTTGTCGCGTTCTGTACCCCATTTGGAAATAGTTGGGCGAGGCAAGAAAACAACGCAAAATCTTCAAAATAGACAATAGAAAAAAAAAACTGAAGAAAAAACAGTAATGTTTTTAGAATGTTGCAATTTAAAATACCCTGCTCTATGCAGCAAGAATTTTTTCAGTAGCTGCAACAGCAGCCAAATTTAGTCGAAAAATCCGTTTGGTTTAAATTGTTTTTATTTATGCAATGCAATATTAATTAAAAAATAATCGAATAAATTTTATCCGTGTACATTTTTTTTTATTAATCATTGATCTCTTCTTCTTTTAATTAATAATAGCTTAATCACATTTTAATTTATATATATTTATTTTAATTTCAATCATTGATTGATTCTCGTGATTAAAAGTAAGTCGCCTGTTATAAGATGATGTCAATAATTTAAAAATATATATTCATATGAAGGGGTGGCAAAGAATCGGGTGATTTTATCTTTTGCTTTTTCATATTGCTATTTACTAGCAATTAACAGTATTATTTAATAGCTAAAAAGCATTCCTTTTCCATAGGGAAAGCTTTGCCGTTGTCACAAATATGAGGCTTTGAAACTAAAAACACACAATTTTAATCATCTTTTGCAAATGAAAAAAAAAATGCACATTAACAAAATTGTGAATGTAAGTTTAACTAACCAAAAACACAATTCTTGTCTGATAGTCTCTATAGAAGTTTTGCAAGTCGACGCGTCGCGTCGCGTATTGTTGCTTGCCTTGTTGCATGCCTTTGTTTCAACTGTCAGCTGTCAGTTGTGTTTTTGCGGTTGTTGCAGCTTGTAGTCGGTTTGGTTTTTCTGGGTTTACTTTGGCTAAAAGCAGCTCTACAATGCTTGTGCCACATAATGTTGCAGTTTGATGTACACTTACATATATAATATGTACATAAGTTTGTTGATACTAATATTCGTTGCTAGCTGTTGCCTCTGACATACATTTCTAGAAATCTTTTGCTTAGCTCTTAAAACATTTCATTGTTTATTTTGCTACATTTTGTAGAATTTCTTTATTTTTTGGTTTCCTGTTTGAGGTTTTTGAAAACAAAAGCTGCTTTTTACCCGCACTCTTTACTTTGGTAATATAAATGCTAAAGTGCAAAAGGTGATAAACTAGTTTGCTGAAAATTGACTTTGGTTCCGTCAGTTGTCTCGAAGTTGACCATCTCAGTAACTTTACTCAACACTGTGGGCAAAAATGAACATTCTGATGGTTACCTAAAGTGACCCAAAGACATTTGCTTTCATTATGTTTCCATAAACTTTTAGAAAACATTTGTTCGGGAATTGTTCTATTGCGGAGAGTTAACTGAACAATTACTTAAACTTAAATGTATTTAGGCAACCTAATAAAATGGATTGCATATTAACAATATTTATAGGATATGTTGATAAAAAAAAAACTACCAAAACTATAACTTCGATTAAATACTATAACTCATTTATAAGAAAGATACACAACAGATCCAAGTACATACTAAAAGCGACAAATATAAAAGTGTTAAAATATTATACCAAAAATTACAATTATTAATATTTTGTTTTTTGACATCATTTGAATATAAATGAAATTTTAATTATTAGATTAATATTCCAATTAAAAAAAAATGGTTAGACTTGATTTAAAAAAATTGCATATTCCCGAGAGGAAGACAATTTGTGCCACGGTTTAAGCCTCACTTGCTCTCTAACTTGCATACCTTGGCAAAATCTGCTGCAATGGTCTGCGTAATAAATAAATTACTATACAAATAGTAAATATGTGTATATATATAAATAAATATATATTTATATTTATATATATATCTTTTTCTTCTGCTCTTAAGTGCAATTAAGTAACTGGCTCTGATACTTACCGCTCCATGGGCAAAGTTACCACGCCACAGAATATCATATGCACAAATGTACATATTTGTCTACATACATATGTAAATCATGTTTTGGGGCCAAGATAAACTTGCATCTGTTTGCATCGTTACTATAAACTATATATGGACGTGGATAACCACTCACGCTGAATGCCACACGCACTTTGTTTTTCTTTTGCGTGTTTTGTGCCCAGCACAAAAAATAGCCCCATTTACATATTAATAAATAATATATAATTCAACAGGCACTTTTTTATGTTTTATCAATATTTTAGTACGCAAAAAAATAGTGTATTTAAGTAAGAAAAATGTAAACAAGAAAATTACATTTCACACAAATTGTTAAAATTCATGTTTCGGTTTGCCTGTTCAAATAGAAAGAGTAAAGACAGTTATGGGATTAGTTTTGTTGCATGCGCCACACAACAAAATTTTAATACAACTCATGTCAAATAAACGTTTGTTTGCTACACACACTGAAAAACACACATACACACGCACACACACATCAAGGGCTCACAACAACAAATAGATAATCAAATTGTGCAAATATCGGACAAGTTGCACAGAACAAACTTTCCAATATTCTGTGTCAAGTGGCAGCCTCTGAAGAAATGTGAAAGCCAAGTACTGACCACGAAAAGCTAACTTGGCAATACAAACACACACACATGCACACACACATATACACAGACAGCAAAGTTCTTGACATTCAGTGTGGAAGCAAGGTTTGGCTAGCCGCAGGTGACAAAAGTTAAGAGTCCAACAAAATGAAATGGAACCTTTCCCCCTGATAAAATGCTTGTCTGAAAATAAAAAAAAAAATTTATAAAACCAAATTGTTGCTCTTGTGGCTTGGTCGAAAAACATTAAACATCTAACAGCGTTTGTGGCAAGCTTTTATCAAACGTTATATTTGCTACATTTGCGCGAAAATAGTTTATGGTTCTGCCTTTTTAGTTGCTCTTAAAATGTTCATGCCACACAATCGTTATAAAGAGTTGCAAAGCGATTGTATAAACTTATGCAAACAGCAGATATGCTATATATAAACCTTTATATAACTATAAGATAACTACAAGATATATGGATGAATTTTGAAATATAAAATTTCCAAAATCTTTAGCATACCAAAAACATTTCCAGTCACAGGATAATGTATACAAATTTGTAATTGAAAACTATTCAACACTTTCATTACATCCAAATCAAGATATCCTAAGCTTGGTTTCAAATGATGTTTCTGGTACAGGATATCCTAAAGTCGAGCACACGCCACTTAAACCTTTCTGATATGTTTTTGTTAAAATTTTTGGATGGCCAACTTGCCGCAAAACCAACGCTAGCCGCAATATCATAAATACTTTATGTTGCGGCATGTTTTTGTAATTCGTTTGTGTTTGCGGCCCCATTTTTGTTTTTTTTTTTTTCCTTTTCAAACGCTTTCCGAATAGTTGCCCTTGTGGACGAGGATTCTCAAAGCTGCTACGGTGCACCGTCGTTATGCAAATTATACAAAAAGCACCGCGCACTTATCTATAATTATACAAAGTGCTCGACTCTTCATAATTAGCCGTGCTACTCGCAATCAGCCAACGAGAATCTGTTGCAAGTTGCAACTGCTGCACCGCATTTCAATCCAAAAAAAAAATACATAACAGACACATTTCGCTGCTCATTAAAAGAGATAAAACGCAAAGTAATCCAACACCCTTAAAAAGCAAACTAAGATGGGCTTAGACCACTTCTGATCCTACAAACAGGAGCACTGTGAACCGCCGAGAGAGCTCAAGCTGCAGCCTTGAAGCAAGCATAATCTTCGATCACCTTTAAATGGGTGCAATCTGGGCCAATTGGCGGCATCTGGCTGTGAGTCGCCTTGGTAATTGAGAAATGCACACAGAGAGAGTAAGAGAGAGAGAGAGGGAGAGAGAGAGAGAGCGGGAGGAGAGTACAGGATGCTGGCAATGCATGAGGGACATGTACACATCCCGTTACAGTTGCAGTTGCAACTGCATTTTCAGCCATTGTTCTCCTCTGCTACTTGCTACCTGGAACAGCTGGCCCAGCTGAGAGACTCTGTGCGACATCTGCAAATGTTGCAATTATTATGCAGCAGCCACATAACGTGACTGCATGACATGCATATGTGTGTGTGCTTGTGTGTGTGCGTGTGTGTGTGAAGGGGTATATGCAAAAGTTCAATATGTAAATGGTCATGGTGTGCGTGAACTGTCAACACATGGGCAAACGAACGAACCAACGAAAATGAAACAGTCACCTTGGGACTCATCAGCATGAACAACGAAAACAGGCACCAAACACACACACACACACACACACACACAGACATGTACACTCAAGTGTGTATATACACTCGTACATGAGCGAAAAGTTATTGACCACAAATACAGCAACAAATGTGGCACACATTTTGTGGGTCACTGTCCCACTGCAGATAGAGACAATGAGCCAATTCGAGAGAGATGGAGACACAAAGAAAGAGACAAGGATAGCTTGGAATTGAAGGTCCTTAAAGTGCAATTAAAGTCAATGCTTGCACCTATATTCACTTATTTTTATTATTCATTTATTTGACAGCAACTAATGAAAAATACTTAATACTACTTTGTATATTGATTTATTATTTTGAAATGCTATTAAATGTATTAATAGTGAATACCAATTTATTGGATTTAAGTCGAACACGGAAAAATATATATAAAATAATTTTAATATGTTTTACATTGATTTAAGTAAGCACAGAAATGTAAATGCTTTTTTAACGAGCAAGTGAAACAGAAAGGCAAAATTGCATTTATGGATTAAATAAAAAAATTAAAAAAAGCCAGTCTGTTAAACTATTGACAAACATGGTGAAAGTGAATGAGATTAATTTCGATTTAAAAACAATGGTGGGAGATACGCATATCAGCGACGTAATTTTATAAATCTGAAAAAGAAAATTACGATTATTTTAATTAAAAATAATTGTTTTGCAATTATGAGGATTAGAGCACGACTACGTGATACCCTAAACCCAGTTGTTGAATATATTAATTTAGTTTTTATTGCAATATTTCACTTTAAAACGCATTGCATACTCAAATCTCAATATATTGTCGACTGTAACTTACTTATCCAATCTTGATGAAATATTTTATGTCAGAAACTTGTGCCTTTAAAAATGTGACTTTATCGCATTCGGAAAATTATATGTATTGATATTCGCTAATCGGGGACATTTATCGATAAAATTAAATAAACTTGAATTGCATATTATTATCAAATGTAAAAGATAAAATATCTGGAGATATTAAAATTTAAAATGGTGTATTATATAATGGAATGTTTTGGGAAACCCCAGCAAAAACCCTATCATATCACATAATTTTAATGATTGTTGATTAGCAATTTGCAGAAAATATAAATTTAACAATTAATTGAAATATAAATAGAAATAAGGGAATAAATAGGGATACAAAAAATAATTGCAGTTATTAAAATTAAGCTGTTAATTTTGACATAAAACCTATACCAATCTGGTAGCTCAGTTTTAAAGCAAACTTGCTCATATTTTATCACATGACCCCCATAGTATTAATAGTTTAAGTTGTTGCATTAAATTAAAAAAAAAAAAAAAATAGTCATCCTCTCTGATACGGGATAAGACACTGCTGTATTAGTCTTTAGCAGAAGGCGCTAATCACACTTTAAACAGTTTGAAGATGACACTTAAGAAAACGTTTGTGGCACAAGCATCAAAATGCAGCAAATGATTTGCAAATATTTTGCACTTGTGTTCTTAACAAATGCTGCGCATGTCATTCTGCTCAAAAACATGGTTGAAATGTTTTGTTTGTGTGTGTGTGTGTGTGTGTGTCTGCGTGTGTGTGTGTGAGTGTGTATATGCGTGTACAAGTGTTGTGTGCATTTGTTTTGAAAGCACGCGCTCAATAATTAAGCATAGATGCCACACACATAACTACACGCACACACAGACAACAGTAATCAAGTTGTTTTTGTTGCAGACTGCAACATGCGGCGCGCTTTTGGTCGCCCACCGCTGGCATGAGCTGCATACTTTTGCAGCTAGTGCGGCTTCTCACATGTCGACTTAATTAAAGGAAACTTAATTAAATGATAACACAGCAGCAGCAGCCAACAAAGCTATGCGACATATTTCATACATATACATATGTATATATACATATATACAGAACTATGTGTCAGTTGCAATGTTGCGTTGCTCGATTTATCACTTGTCTGCTTGGATTGTGGCCTCGGGTGAGCCGCTCAAGGAGCGAGGCATCTTTTCATTGGCGCTCCACTTTTATGACAGGCCATTCAGCTACTTAATTGCCATAACAATTGGCCAACAGGTGTCTGCAAATGGCTGAACCACTTTCGTGGCCATCCTGTGTTGTGTCAATTATTGGCCTGAATGCCAGCGATTATCAATGCTGCAGTTGCAGAGTGACGTGAAAGTTGGCTTAATAAAAACTGACATGACTTTCATACATATTTGGCAGGATATTATCATTTTGGAACAAGGTTTGTCTTACAATTCTGGAGCAACCTTTGAAAGCATTGAGAAATCTGTAAACCTGTCTAATTAATTATCAATATCATACAGCTTACAAGCAAAAAGTATTTTGTTGCATAAAAAATATATATTCCCTAAGAAACTACATATTTTGCTGTCCTTTTATTACAATATGGGAGTTCGAAAAATGACAAGACTGTGGAAGTACTGGAACCGTTCTAAAAATTTCAAAGTTAAAATCTAATAAGACCATAGAAGACAACGATGTTACTTAAAAGACTCCCAAGAAGAACTTAAATGTTATTACATAGGGAATTTTTCTACAGTTTTTTCGATAGGTAGAAAAAACTGTCGAAAAATGTTTTTATAAAAAATCAGTTGAATAATTATCTCAACATTTACTTTCTAAGCTGCAAGAGTATTTAATATGCGGCATTCATTCACTTAATCGTTGTTTTTTTTTCTCTCTTATTAAAGGGGGTTGAAAATACAGCTAGTGAAAAATGCTGGTTGCAGAAAAGGCGCAGCAATTCAGTCGTAAACGTATCCAGTGCTGAGGACACTGCACTCGTAAATGCCTCGTCCTTGCTTACGGCCCGGTTATAACACACAAAACAGATGCATTAGCGACCATAACGTATGAGCAAGCTGCTCTTCAGTTTGTGTGTGTGTGGGTGTGTGTGTGTGGGTGTGTGTGTGTAAGTGTGTGTGTGTGTGTGTGTGTGGGTTTGTGTGTGTCTGGATGCGTGTATGAAATGAATGGCACTGCTTTTAGATGACTATGCTGAAATGGCTCTATAAGTGTTTATGCAACGGGCGAGTGTGTGTTGGTGTGTGTGTGTGTGTGTGTTTTTGTGCTGCCTGTTGCCGCCTGTTGCCAAGAAAACAGTGACACTTTTCCGCATGTTATGGCTGTTGTTACAATTGTTTGCATTCACACACAAGCACACACAAACACACACACGCACACACACACACACACAGACACGAGCAAACAAATAGACATGCATGCCTCAGTGCATGCATTATGGCATTGTCTCTGTCAATATTGTTGCAACGTGGCACTGTGTTTCGACTGCCATGCCGAAAAATAACATTTTTTACAGACATTCAGTCTTCAGCATTTCGGCTACAACACTTTAATAGGCTCCGTTTCAACTCGACTTGCATGCAAATTGGCTTTAGCTGGGGCAAGTGCTTATAAATTGCAAACTTTACAGTTGCATGTCCACTCAATTTACCATTGAGCAGCATGACATAGTCAACACTCACACACACACACACACTCACACAACATCCGGCGCAATAATGCTTGTGTGCACAAAAATGGCTCCACTCGACACTTCCTGCCCGGAGGTGCCAGCGATTTCGATTTCGACATTTTGTTGTTTACGCGCTTTGATGCTAATGCCAATTGCTGTTGGCGTTGCTGCAGCAATACACAATTTTAGGGTCAACGATTTACAGGAATTGTAAAGTGCCTCCTCTCTCTCTCTTTGTCTCTCTTTGTCTCTCTCTCTCTCTCTCTCTGTCTCTATCGATCTGCCTTTTTTTATGGCCGTTGTCAAGTTCTATTTTATTATGATCACGTGCACGTGACTGCAGCCAGCAACTGAAATTGACGCAAAACCAAAAAATAAAAGGCTTAACAAACTACAAACCGACAGTTTCGGCCAAAGTTTATGAAATCTATTCCAAAACCAACAAAAAAAAATAAAAAAAAACAACAGCTGAGCGCATTTTATGATGAAAATAACGACTAGAAAATACTCTGAGCCAAACGCTTGACAAAGTGCCTTTTTAAGTCTCAGAGCGAGAATGCAAAGGGTTAACAATTTTAAAATTACCATTTCTAAATTTAATTGTATGTCATTATTTTAATCATAGTGTCTAATATAATGCATTATAATTTGGAACATCTTTTAATATTAGTAATAGCAAATATTAATTTAAACACAATTAATACACTTAGCAACATAATTATGAATCTATGTAGCTCTAATAAGTGATGAGAGACCAACTTTTTTAAACCAAAAAATATTTTATATTTGTTAAATTGTGCAGAACTATGATTTGATCTAAGAAAAAACATTAAATTTATTAGCTTTAGCTGTATAAGTCATGTATCCCTTAACTCTTAGCTAAACAATAAAAATGAAAAAAAAACTAAGCAGCAAATTTCTTTCAAATTCAGCAATCTGCATACGAGTTTTTGTTCATGTGTGTATTAGTGTATGTGTGTGTGTGTGTGTGTGTGTGTGTGGGTCAGTCTGCTTTTCTATATACAGGACCTCAATAGTTTAAAACGAGTTTTGCTCTGTTATTTCTAGTGTTATTTTTGCGCTCCAAATATAACTGATAGCATTTTTTTTTTTTTTTTTTTTTGGTGTTTGTTGCTGCTGTTGACCCTTTGTGTGTGCATTTGCGTGTGTGTTGTTGTTGTTGTTGTTGTTGTGTATGTATTTGGTGATTGCTTGTAAATTACAACTGATGATTTTCATTCCCCGAAATTTCCACACAATTTCTGTTTGATTGTTGTCATGTCCGAATATTTCGCTGTTGCTGCAGTTCCGCTTCATTTTTATTTTCATTTTTTTTTTATGGCATGTGGAAATTAGAAAATCATTTTTGTATGGCCTTAAAGCTTTCGTTTTTATGTATTTGTGTTGCACTCTTGTTGCACTCTTTTTGGTGCAGTTTCCCATACAAGTCTCGCACATATTGCAAATTAAACTTCCTGTCACACAATTAATTTCACATCCGTAAAATAAATGACAATTTTTTCCCAAAGAGTTCGTAAAAACATGTGTTGTGAATTTGTGCATCTATTTAAAGGCATAAATTGCCGACTGCACATGGTATTTTTTTTTGTCTTGCAAAACATTTGTAATTTTGTATTTCTCTTTCACAGTGGCAATTCAATGCTTTACAAATTGATTTTTTATAAGCCAGGACTGATGTAGTCCAAACGGAATGCCAAAACTCACCCTGCAACCAGCTGCAAAACTAGCGAAAATATTAAAACAATAACCAATAAGGGTCAAAAACAATGCGAAACAAAGTCATGCAGAAAATGCAGCTAAATAGAAAAACACAACAAATTGTTTACACACTACGTTGGTAAATAGAAAATTTGATGCTGAAAAATAAAAAAATATCGCCCCAAAAAAATTCAAAATTATTTACATACTAACAATGTTGAGCCACAGATATCAGCTTTCGAATTACTGTGAAAGTAAACATAAGATTAGAAAGATTATTTCTTAGCCACGTTTGGAAAGGTATTTCTAATAATCAGTTTCAAAGATAAAGCTCCAAACATATCGCGAAGGATTATTCAGAGTCCCTTAGGCATCAGCCTGTTATCAAGATGTGTCACACTTGCAACAGAGTATTCCATCGATTGATTACGCCCGGATAAATCTTTATATTGTAGTATAAAGATTTAAATGAAATCAAAGCTCGGAACAGCCGACCCTCTGCATCTGCAAGGCTTGAAAATATGAATTCAAATACAAGCAGATAACACAACGCCATGTCATAATTACGACCCAAAGCAAGGGGAAAATACGAGCTGGCCAAAACATGACATTGTCATGGCCGGCAGCTGGCTGTCAGCGGTTGGCGGCGACGCACAGCTTCGAAATGAAAATGAATGAATTTTCCTGTGGCTGGGGTTCGCTGCTCGCTGCTCGAGTTGATGTTGATTAATTTTGCGCTTGGCTCAGCTGACAGTCGAAACGGGGCGCCGCCGAACTGTGACTTTGTTTTAGATGATTGCTGTGGCATCGATTGCTTAATTAAAGCAACCATCGAACACAAAAAACTCCATGTAAAGTGTAACACTTATGAGCGGCAGCCGGCGGGAGAAACCAAATCAAAACCGTTTTAAGAAGAAAACTTTTTAATGAGTTGTGGCAGGGCCTAACAGGCTGCTGCCTCACTCCCACTACCCACAATAATTTTGCACACGTTGCGTGTGACGCACTCACGCAATATGCCACTTGCTTCACAATCCAATCAAAAGTTTACAATTCACGCTCGAAATGTCGCGCCGCCAGGGTGTTGTCTCCTCCTGTGTCGTCTCGACAACATTGAAGAGACTACAAAAAAAAAAAAAAATTTCGTTCGCTTTAAACATGTGTAGCCGAAGTTTTCCCGGCCAGGCATGAACCGTGTGTAAGCCGCTTAGGCCAAAACGTTTTAAGTGCCGCCGCCCACAAGTATGCCATAAAAGATAGCTGTTAACGTTAAGTGTGCCGCATTGTAAAAAAAAAAAAATAATAATAAGTACCATGCAGCAGCTGTTCGCTTCCTATATCTACCTAATAATACTGCCTACCGATGCTTACCCGATTTATGCGCTATGAGTGCGTAAATCTATATATTTATTCCACAGCTCTTATTACAATTTAAGGTGACATTTTCTCTAGCATTGAATACGCAATACTCCGACATATGTCACGACTCTCTATTATAAATTGCTCGGCCATAAAATCAATCAATATGTTTTTATCTTACACTGTAAATGTGAACAAAAGAAAAATATAATGTGTACTTAGGTCGAGCAGGTGACATTTCTTTCCATTTAATAAAATTCATCTAGCGTAGAGCTTAAAATAATTCGTTCTGCTCTTTGTTTGCAGATGACATTTACATAAATATATTAATAAATACAAACGTTAGCCAACAATTTATGGTATTTGATAAAATTATTAACTTTAAAATATAGTTGCTTAAGTTATAAAATTTTCTTATGTTCCTCCCCAATCAAATAATATAAATCAGCCTTGACATATTATTTAATATTGTTCTAAAGTTATGGGTACGGTGAATAGACGATTGTGACATCATAGTTATATTTTGAATACATTTAATTTGGTCGCACTTTATCCAATTTTTCAATAACTTTATTTTTTATTTTGTTAATAGTATAATTTTTGTATTAATTTTATATAATTAAAAGTGAAGTTCGCCAAAAATTATTTTCTTTGTACTGTCTGACCAGTTCATTCAAGACTCTCGCAATTAAGTTAAGTAATAAAGTTGCGAAGTTTTAAAATAATAAATAAATAAATTTTAAAAATTATAAAAATAATTTAAAGTAAATAAATTGTTGTGTGTTTTTGGTTCCGCATTGCCAGTTCACGTGTTTGATATTTATGAGTTGCTTACGAATAATTCATTGCACATTACAGCACTGCAACAACAATAACTTCAGATTCCACTTATTGGGGGGGTGGCGTCTCCAGAGATAGTGATGCTGCTTCTACTGCTGCTGCTGCTGCTGCTTCTACTACTGCTGCTGTTGCTACTGCTGCTGATGACGTTACGACAACAGCAACTCTATTAGGATCCATCAATGTCAGCCAATTTATGCGCATATTAAAAATGCGGTCTGCCAATGACAAACGCAGCGGCTGCCGACCCTTCAACACACACACACACACGCACAACACAAACGCACAACACAAACGCACAAGCAGACACACACAGACACACACTTCCCCCGTGGATGGGGCACGTCGCCAAATTGAAGAACAAGTCAAGAACGTGACAAAAGCAGCCATTGATCGAAAATAGCTTCAGAGTCTACGTCATTTGTGGACGAAGGGGCTACAAATGTAACTTTAATGCATTCTGGCTCTGGGGAGGAAACTGAGGCGATTAGTGTGCGTGTGGATTGCTGCAAAGGTGACACTTGCACCTGCTGATATAATCAATGCACACACACCCATACACACACACACACACACTCTTGAACCAATTATGACAAATAAATGAAATGCATAGCCTTATCAGCACAAAAAAAAACATTGCACATATTGCCCAGTTGTAGGTGGAGCTATGCAACCAACCATGGGTGTGAGGCTGGCTGGCTGGCTTATCGACACGTGTGCAGGTGTTGCCATGTGACACTAATACTAATATCAATGATATCGGTTCAACTCTATTTAGAAACGAATACCAAGCAAACACAAGACACAAAGAGCAATAGCAGCACACACAGCTTAAGAGAGAGTGAGAGAGAGACAGAGTGAAAGAGAGAGAGAGAGAGATTTAAACTGAATGCAGCTTACTCAAATATCTGAAGATGAATATTTAATTTGTTGACTGCGCCGTATTTGGACTTTAATTGCCAAATGAATTTCGAATTTAATTTGCATTCAATTAAATCTTCAGTTCGACAAGTACTGCAATCACACAAACTAAATATTTCTAAATTTAGATTTGCATATTTTAAAGGTGTTAAATTTACATGTACATTTCTGTAAATCATTAAACATATAAATGTTGCCTTGTTAACAAGTGTTTGAGAAATGTTCAAGTATTCACAAGGTCATATTTACAATTTAATTTCAAAATCTCATCATCATCTTCATCAATCATAATATTTGCTACGTTTGTTGCCACTCCTTTAAATAAATTTAACTTGAGGACTTTGCATCCACATGTTTGTGTGTATATGTAAAATGCTGGACGTGCTTAAGCCAATCAATCTATCAAAGTGCAATTCATTAACTTTTAATTACACCGCACACCAGAATGCCAAATTAAACATTTACAAAAGACTCTCACATGGCAATTTACTCTGGGAGCCTGCCAATTTACCAACGCAGAGTTCAGAGAAGTCCTTGTGGTTAGGTCTTCTGCATCATTGTGCATGAGCCCATTCCAACACACACATGTCACATATCGATATCTATTCAGGACATTTATGTACTTAGGTATGTATATTGTTATTGTGCCTTGTTCAAGTCGGAATTATGTCGGAACCAGCTGCAAGCCTAACCGAAAACACGCAGACTGATAATGACAATTTCAATCAATTTCACACACAGCTTTCACACAAGGCCAAATGCTAAATAATACACTTAGAAAATAAATGTATGCTTTTATTTAAATTTCAAAATTAAATTACATTAAATTAAAAAAAAAATCTTGTTTCTTTTGTTATATAATTAAATGTAGGCAATATCTGAACGCACTTTTTCAAAGCACACATCGAAGTACAAATCAAAATAAACTCATTAAGAATGATTTTGGTATTTCATTTCAGTGTACAGTTTCCCTATATTACATGGTACTTTTGTTTGCGTTCTTAAGTTGCAGATCAATTTATATCAAATGCAATTAAGTTGCCATTGTTTAGCCTGAATGCCACAACAAATTGATTGTGTACACATATTTATTTATTTTGTGTGACGGCTGTGCCAAAGTCATTGGCATAATACGAATCGTAATAATAACAAATGCGTGCACACGCAATACAGTTCTTACACACATATATATATATATTTATGTATATACATATGTACATAAATTTCGAAATTTATACCCCGTACACCGATTAATAAAGTGGTAATATAAGTTAAATATGTCATCATATTGACAGCCATGCATTTCGATATGCATTCTTAATTAAAATCAAATATAATATAAAAATAATTAAATTTTTATTTTTATAAAACTGGATCACAAAATAAATAATTTTTAATTGCCATTATATTTTTAAAGATTTTTAAAAATCACTTAACTATCGATATCTATGCATATGATAGTCAAACCTAAGTAAAGGGTATAACCTAGTCGGAGTTACCTGTTCAGTGCATACAAAGTGGCAAATTTATGTAAATTTATGTGGTCTGCACCATTCATGCATTAGAATGCTCTACAAATTAGCTGTTTAATATTTGGTGTTTGTTTCCTTGCAACTTAGCGAACTGTTTAAAATTTAAAAATTCATTTCCTCTTTTGTGTCCATTTTGCTATTTGTCTCTTACAATTCAGCATTGACTTACTAATTTGGGAGCAACAGTATTGAAATATTTTGTTATGCTAAATAATTATAATTGTCGGATGAGGCACTTTTTGGAGTTTTAGATAAACTAAAATACGCTATAGGCAATTGTTAATGCATTTAATGCAAACATCATTAAAACCCAATTATTGAACAGAGAATAAGCTTAATTAAATATTAATTACAAGTTATGTTTTCAGTTTTGTACAAATCATAAAAATAATTTTATTCTTTATTAAAAAAAAAATGAATAAAACATACAGCTTTCCAACTTTTTCCAAACCTATTCCAAAGTATTTTGTTCTATTTATAATAATTCAAATCTACTCATCAATTTTTAAAATGACTCGGAATATATATTCAAATACTATTTCGAATCAGTTTGCCATTCTTTTTGAATGACATCATTTTTTGCTTAAAAAAATAACTGCTCTCTTTTTAAAGGGAGCTAAGCCTTAAGCGCCACACGCAAAACAAATATTAAAAGAATTACTTAAATATCCGAAAAAATGCATTTAAAAAGTGCGCAAAAAAAGAAAAAACAACAAATGGTTCCCTTAATTTTTTTATTTGTTTGTATCCCTTAGAGACCACGTAAAATGCCAATAAACTGCGAATGCGAAACTTTGGCTTGTGCTCTTTTTGCGCCGCGAACAGCTACCCGCCCCCTTGCAAAACTGGCAAATGGGGTTCGTGTTTGCGAAAAAACTGTTAAATCAAGCTTTATGCAGGTGTTGCTGACTCTTATGCCAGAAAGACTGTGGCAATTAATGGTGTGTGATGTGTGTGAGTGTGTGTTTTGAAAGTTGTCTGCACGCAACAAAACTATGTATTCAATTGTAATTATGCAATGAACGATGTAAATCAGCTGAAGAAACAACTGACTTGTCAGCGCCCCGAAGTATGCAACAGTTTTATGTGGCTTCCATTCAGTGCTGCATTGCGGTTAATGAATCTGGCCAATTCCGGCATTCGCAACATTAATATTAATTCTATTCCGAAACCTTTAAAGTTTAGTTTATAGTTTAATTTATGCAAATTATATGTTCCAATGTAAAATCGTTATCGTTTTTTATGTTTTTATCTAATATCAAGATTAATACCTAAAGTATAAATAATTTAAGCACCAAGATTATTTTGATAAATGAGCTCTTTGATAATCTCGAGCAGCGTTCCCCCAATCTTTTGCTTGCCAACTAGACAAAATATAAATATACATATTTGCAAAGATATTGCAATGAAGGATGGGGCCAGCATATTTTTGGTAACTTCAGTTAATTAAAGACCGCATAGTCAGCTTAAAGAGCATGTTAGCAACAGTAAGGAAAATGGCCCATTGCCAGCTGATTCCAACGTTAGAACGCGATACGTGGCTGGCCAGTACTGGCACCATCACCAACACCAATACTAGTGCATCCGTTGCCAGTGGATAGATATATGCATACAATTGCCCAAAATGTAGAACAAGCACAGACACTGCGGCGTTATCATTGCACATTTCACTGTTTGGTGTAACAATTACAGCAAAGCCAACAACAACAACAACAACAAGAACAACAACAAGAACAACAGCAACAACTATTGGCACACATTCAAAATTGCCAGCAGCCAAAACAAGCATATTCCATAAAAACCTCGTCTCCCACCCAACCGCCTCCTGTCACAAGTTTGTGGAAATGTTTTTGATAATACTAACAAGTCACATGGCTCGAATCTCATACATGTCTATCTCTGCGTACGTTTCTTCTTCTTCCCTTTTTGTGGGTTAACAAAAAAAAAAATGTAGTTTTATAGGTAATTGCTTTGTTTTCGTGCACTAAAATTACCAGACTCTAGTCTTCCTATATAAATGTATATACATCGACATATTGACCTGGGGCACTGGGGCATTGAATTAATTTTACATGTACTTAGTCACTTCAGTATATTTGTTTGTGTTTGAAAAATGCATACAAACATAATACAGACAATTGAATTAAACAACTAAATAGATGTTTTAGAGAATATTAATTATAATAGTTTTCATAATTAAATATGTTTTTACTGGCCCCAGGTGACGTGCCTTATTAATATTTTGTATATACTCCTATATTTTTTAAATCGCCCTCGGGCTTCATTTTCATGACTATACAAATACCACACAATAATTAAAATTGTATATTTACAACATAATACTTAGTGACAGAATTTAAGAGATTCACCAAACATTACAAAATCGTTATTTTATGATATGTGATTAGGAAAAAATATTTTTATACCCTTAATCCATTAAAAATTGGTTAAAATGGTAATAATGGTTTTGTGCAAATGTATGTAACAGGCAGAAGGAAGCATCTCCGACCACATAAAGTATATATATTCTTGATCAGGATCAACAGCCGAGTCGATATAGCCCTGCCCGTCTGTCTGTCCGTCTGTCCGTCCGTCTGTCCGTCTGTCCGCCTGTATGAACACGCTGATCTCAGAGACTATAAGAGATAAATCTCAGAGACTATAAGAGATAAATCAAAGATCAAAATTTGAATATAAGTTCTCGTGTACCAGGCGCAGATCAAGTTTGCTTTATTTTATCGATAACTGCCTCAGTTTCTCAATTATCGAACATTTGAGTGCAAATCATTTTAAAGCGAAATTTGCCAATAAAACTAAAATATATTTAACAACTGGGTTAAGGGTATATCGTAGTCGAGCCAACTCGACTACAGCATCTTACTTGTTTTAATTAACTTTAACACAGTGTTATCTAAGAGAACACTGGCAAGACAATTGTGTACAAATTAGTGATAAAATAATTGTTAGTCCATTTGTACATGTATTTTGTCTATTTAGTGTTTTAATAATAATAACATAAGTGTTTAAATAAAATATATTTTGTTGAAAGTAAACCACATTTCTTTAAAATATCAAAACCTTTTGCTTTTCCATTTAAATTTGATCACACATGCCACATATAATTACTGTCAATAAATTAACATTAAAGCATGCTAAATTGTAAAACACGCAACTCGGCAACTTAACATTTTGATTAATTAATGTTTGCTTCTAATTTCAAACTAATTTAATGCATAAAGCAGACGCATGAAATGAATTTTAAATGATAATTGCGTTTGAAAGTAAATTCTCAAATGGCAGTATAGCAATGTATGTGTGTATAAATATCTTATTAACGGACATTCTAATACAGTTTGCACTCGCAAACACACAAGCGCTTAAATAAGTGTATGAATTAATAAGCCTAAGTCAACATAATCGAGGGAAGGTCGACAGAGACGCACAGAGACAATAGCGAAAACAAAATGTATTTTTTCAATTGTGTACACAAGAACAGATTTAATTAGAAAATACTCAAAGAAAGCAGAAAAAATCAATTTCAAACAGAACAGAAGATATGTGGGCAACAGGCAACATATCTGTCTTCACTCTTATTTTGTCATGAGCTTACTAACTTTTTCAATGTTTTGTACTGGAGTTGCATCCACTTTTATAAGGTTCTAGAAAAAAACGTCACTTCATAAAGCAATGTTCCCAGCAATAAGCAACACCTTGAAAAAAAAATCACTTTCTCTTATTGCTGTTTGCTGTAAAAGTACTTCATAAATAGACACAAACATTTTGTAAGGAAAATGAGAACCCACTTGACAAAAATAACTATGCGTCTTTAGGTATTGCAGTCTCTCTCAGCTAGATGTGCTCAATCAGACCAGCTATAAGTATTCCCTTTGAAGACACTGTAATGTATGCTTCTGTCCATTACTCATTTCGGTTGTACAGGGTATTAAAAAAAAGTGTCAAAGCAAGTGACTTTTACATGCACCAAACAGCAAACAGCTCATATGACTGTCACTTCTAGTTGAGCAAAAAGAAAAAAAAAAAAAAGGCTGGCAGTAACAGGCTTTGGATTTGGCTTTGGAAGTAGTAGTATCTGTAAGATACAATTTGTGTGCCAAGGGAACTCAAATTTAATGCTGTCACACAACAACTACACCAGCAGATACTCGGAAAACTGACAGCACAATGCTGTTGCTCTAAGTACATATTTTTTGCTGCTCAGCGCTGCAAACAAACCTTGGATGCAAAATGGAAAAACAGAAATCGCGAAAGTTCTTATTTTGGCAGAGCTGACCTCATAAAAAGTATGCTACAAAATACAAATACAACATTCAAAACAATAATAAAAGAAGACGAAGATTTAGAAATAATGAAGAAATATATATAGACAAAGTAATATCTACTAATATGTTTGTGGTGTTAAAAATGTATCCAATACTATTCTATACAAATATCGCATTCATAGCGCATTTTTTAAATGAGCACAATTTTCACAATGAATGCGGATAGTTAATTCATATATTATTATTAGGTTGGGGGTGTGTGAACTGCGACCTGAT
The DNA here is from genome assembly GCA_035042185.1 of Drosophila kambysellisi. Lineage (NCBI taxonomy): Eukaryota > Metazoa > Arthropoda > Insecta > Diptera > Drosophilidae > Drosophila > Drosophila kambysellisi. Next base: position 2,326,238 of record JAWNLS010000855.1, read on the forward strand.
AGATCAATTGTGCCTCCTTCTGGGCTTAAAGCTCCTCCATCAACACAATCTCCTGCACAAATGCTAGAATCTTTATTATATTATATTTATTATTCATGACATGCATCCCTAGGTTGTTACATCTTTTCCTCGCTAAGGCAACACACTCTGCTAGGATGTGCATTGAGGATTCCTCCTCACCTTCACAGAACCTGCAGAGTCCCCTACTAATTATACCTAGCTGGGCTAGGTGATTTCTACAGTGTCTACTGTGTCTACAGTGTCTATTCTACGATTATTCTTACTCATATCTATTATCTGCTTAAATCGCTTCTGATTGTAGCCACCCAAAAGACATTTGGCTTGTAGGAGTCCGCTGCCTCCTCTGTCTTTCTTCGTTTCTAAGCTCCTGCCGTGTTGTGTGCCTTCCAATGCCACAATACTGTTCAGGTCCTATTAGGGGTCTCTCTGCCCCCAATCTTGCTTGCCGTATATTCATATAACTTTCACATCTCATTTTCCATACTGTAGATACAATTTTCCTTCACCACATTTTAAGCTAAAATGCGTCACAAGAGAAAAGTACACTCGGAATTTAGAATTTTTCCAAAAACAATATATCTATATTGTAGAAAAGTAAAATTGCCAAATCTGAAAGATAGTAAGGTGAACTTTTCTGATTTTCGCATTTATGCAAATAAATAATAAATTCAAATAGATAATCAATGTTTTTAGAAGGATCAAGACTAATTACAACGTCCTAATTTATTTTGAGTGTACTATAATTATTGTATCCTTTCAGCTATTTCGGTTTATAAATATACATTTATATATAGACACATTTGATTTGCATACAAAATGAATACACCCATGATTTAATGTGAGTCAAGTAATCGATTCGTTGGCCAAGTTGTAGTTCGTTCCGATCAATCGCTGACATTTGCGGCTGCGACAATTGCTTGCCACTTAACTAATTGAGGATGTCCTCGATTTGCTGCGGCTAATTTATTTCGACATGGGCACAATTAGAAACGCCCTCGAGGCGACCCAGGGCAGCCAAAGCAACTGTTCTGGTTCACAGGACGAAGGCTAATTGAGAGATTTCTGTGCACGCTCATCCTCAAGTGGGCGTCGTTCAAATGCTTCAACTGCCAATTATCAATTCGTTATTGTGGCTATAAAAGCGACACAATCTTGAGGAAGCATCAGCCGTGTACAACACGGAAATGATTTCGATAGTCAGGAACTTGACGCGACCAAGGGAATACATACCTATGGAAAGGTTTTTCCGATACGAGAATTTCTTTTACCTGCCCATTGGCTTGGTGGCCTACGATTCCAAGCTGAATAGTGACAGACGCAGTTGGCAAAGAAAACTATTGAGCTACTTTTTCATTTTCCAAATGATCAATCTTAACGCTACGCTCATCTCGGAATTGATCTATGTATTTCTGGCCTTCAGTCGTAGCAGCAATTTCCTGGAGGCTACCATAAATTTGTCCTTCATTGGTTTTGTGATTGTGGGCGTTGTAAAGATACGTCTCATCCAGCTACAACGGAAACGAATCACACGTGTTGTTCGCCAACTGGACGCACTGCATCCGTTTAGCATCGAGCAGCAAGTGGACTATAAAACAGCTGAATATCTCAGTGACTATAGCAGAATTACCAAATTTTATTTTATAGTGCATCTAATACTGATATGGAGCTACAATCTCTACTGGGTTATCTACTATTTGATCTGTGATTTCTGGCTGGGAATTCGTTGCTTTGAGCGCATGCTACCCTACTATTGCTGGGTACCATGGGATTGGAAGAGCAATTGGAACTACCATTTCATGTACATCTCACAGAATCTGGGCGGGCAGGCGTGCCTCTCCGGCCAACTGGCGGCGGATCTGCTTATGTGTGCTCTGGTCACTCTGCTGATCATGCACTTCACACAGCTGGCCACACATATTGAACACAATGTGGCTGGTATTTTTTTAGCTGTAGATGATATGGATTTCCTTCGCACCATCATCAGGGCCCAGATTCCCAGTTATCTGAGAGCGACAAGCTTTATAAACGTATCCATGGTTACCGTATCCGATGTAAGTTGAACTTGTTTAAAAAAGTCGGAATTAGAATAGATAGACAAAATAAAAAAGTAATATTAACGAACAAAGTGTGGAATGCATTTGGATTATTGCATTTACATATTCTGGACATATCTCATATCTTAAAAGTTGTTTGCATAGTTATTATTTTAATATTATTTCACTTTGAATTCTTTGCAGCTGCTTCAACTATCCTACAAGTTTTTTGCTTTGCTGCGAACCATGTATTCCGAGTAGGACAAATGTGTTTGGTGGCTTTCTGTCATTGTCGCAGATTGTGTTTGGGTGTGTGTGTGTGAGAGTGTGTGTGCGGAGCAGGCGGCATGTGCGAATGACAAAATACACGCGAATATACGGAAGCGGAAATGGCCAAATCATGCCAAGGCAATCATTTACGCCAACTCCACAACAGTCGCGGCTTCTAATTAAATTAACCAACCAGCTGAATGGCGTCGTTGCCTGTGGCACAGCGCAAAAGAGTATCGATTATAAAAAGAAAAAAAATGAAACCCGCTTCCACTGGTCATAATGAGTAGTGAAAATCCACGCTAATTTAGCTGTGGCTCGTGTAACGTGGTATTCTGCACTGTGGAAAATATAGAAACCATTTTTTGTTGTTCAAAATTAACTTGCTTCGTGGCAACTACTTCGCCTGTATGGACAACAACAAATCTTCGGTTTTCTTTATTTAAAAAATGCACACAAAAATGTTCAAGACACTGTCAATTATATTTAATTATCAAAATATAATCGACTAAAAGATATCATGTGAATTTTAATTTAGAGTCTGTCAAAATAGTTCAAAGCTCATTTTGAATTTATATAAAAGATTATCAAATATAGTTAAATACTATCAGTATTTTAATTCTTATTTATTTAATTAAGGCTCGGCGAAATGTTTTCTAAAAAACAGATTTTTGATATTTTAATTGCAAGCTAAATTTTATAAAATGTATAATGAAAAACTCAATATTTTTAGTATAAAATATTATTAAAAAATATAAAAAAAATAATTAATTAGGCTTGTCACAGCTTGACTCGTCATTTGATGTTGGTAAAAAAAATACTCATATTTTAGCATATTATTTTATTATATATCGCTTACAATTTTTAAATTTAACCACAAACACAGAAATCAATAAATGTTGCTTAACAGCTTTTGTTTTCATATCTTTTGCAATTATATTGCACATAAAATGATCATTGCCACCCATTGTGCGCAGTGGCAGTTGAAAGAGATGAGTGGACCACAAAGGCTGTGATTAATTTTCGCCATTTCGTTAGCAGAAAATGCGCGTGAAATGCAAGACAAATCTTTGAGTGTTGGTCTAAAATTAGCGCAGAGCGTTGCTTTTATTCCCCCTGGTCAGCGGCAAGTGGCAAGCGGGAAGCGGCAAGCAGCGCATCATTTGCAGAGTTCTTCATTAAGCTTCAGTCATGACTGCCGTCATTTTAATTAAACTTGTCGCACTAACACTCGCCCGGAGACTGGCGGACAGACACGATTGGCATTTAGGCACGTCGCCGGAGCTTATGCAACATTTTAAATGAATTGCAAAATTGGCTGGCAAATTGCATTTTTATGACTGTAAAATTGAAAAGTTGACAAAACACTCAGATTGAGTAGTTAGACAGAGCAAAAAAAAAAAAAAAAACAAAAGTAAAAAAGAGAGTGCGAGAAACGTGGCTAATTACATTTATACGGCTGTCTGCCCTGGCAGATAGATGGCAAAATTGAAGAATTTTTTCAATTAAAATTAGCAAAAAAGTGGCAACATCAAGTAAGCGGCACGGCACGCTCGCACGTCCAAATGCCAATCACGCCCAGAACTTGACTCCGTAGTGGAGGAGGGTGGCGGGTGGAGGGCGTGGCTGACTAGTAGGCTGACCCAATCTAATTAGAAATACGCGCGTCACGAACTTGAATTCATCGAGTCACAAATGTGCAGCGTAGCTTATAGCCAAATAGTTTCAACTAATCTCATTTCTATTTGCACTTTCCATTCGCAAAAGTTGTAAAAAGTTCGACCCGCGGACTGTGGACTAACCAAATCAATGCAGGCAAATCCGCTGCCTGCCTGTCCGTTAACGTGCAGGCCACAGGCGAATTTCCATTGAATGGCAAACCGCTATTAATCAAAGTAATTGCATGCGGCATGTGGCATGTGGCAGTGGCAGCAGCATCAGCAGCAATTGGCCAGGTGCGCCACGGACTTGGTCATTATTCTTAAGCCTTTAGCAAATAATTGTCGCCTCTTGCATATTGGGTTTATCCAATCGATGCACAGACATGCTCCACTTGATGTGTGCTAATGGCAGTTTCGTGTTTTCAAACGGGATTTCGTGCGTGACTTTGTTGCACGACTCAACACAACAGAGCTCGATTAACACCACTTGACTTGACTTTAATATAAATTGAATTTCTTGTGGTGTTAATGCCATAAATTACAAGAATAACTTAATTAAAATTAAAAATTATATTTGTCTTTAAATAACTTAAATCACTAAGCAGACAAAACCATGTATTGTCAATCATAACAAATTATAAACAAATATAAAATATTCTACTTATTTAGTTTTTATACATTTTTTTATTTATATATATCAAAGTATTTAATAACAAATTACTTAACTTTATTATTTAAGGAGTACATGAATAGTTTTATACACAAGATATTTTTTTTTCATATTTTTGCCAGCAAGAACAAAACAGGAAACGCAATCAACAAATTATTTTTTTGCTACAATGGTTGAAAAACAAACTTCCTTGATATTAATCTATATAGACATATTGGGCGAATAAATTAATTCGGAATACAAAAACTTTAAATATATGTTTGGCCAAAAGTTTGTTGTGCCCCAAATCTGTAAGCAGTGTAATTTCAGCATCTGGATGCTTTGCTTCTGTTGCAATCCAGGGATATATTGACTTATAAAAATGTCAATATCCATTGTGGGCCAAGTAAATTGCGATTGCAGCCAAGCAACTTTTTTTATAATTTTTTTTATTTTTTTGTACGCAGCGTCGAGTCGTTGCTCGTTGAGAAATTGTATTTCATTTCATCAAATGAAGAGAAATCGTACATTTTTATAAGGTCAGTGAAGTCTGCATCTGTGTGGCTTGGTGGAAGGCTAGCTGGGCCAGTGCATTGTCGGCTCCTTGGCGCCGCACTGACTTCACGTCACTTTCTCACACCGCTTACTGAGTTTGACATACGGGTATATATCGTATATATATATTTATATAAATGTATATATTATATATGTTTTTCTTTTCCGGATAAGGGGACAATGCCCAATTTCGGTGCATTTTTCACTGTGCCTTAAGTTCGTCGCTTGACCCACTGCAAAGCTAACTTCACATCAAGTGCCACGCCTAGAATAAAATCACATACACACATTTCCGCACCCACCACAAAAAAAAAACCCCCCCGTTGGCAATGGCTGCATTTGTCAATTCACACTTACTTCATTTGAGTAAACATATTTGCTGCATTTCATATTTCCAGTCACGTTCTAAGCATAAATAACACACACACACACGAACACACACACACATGCATGTGGCATATGACTGCATATTTCTATGACTTAAATAAGTCAGCTTAAAATGTAAAGTCATATTTCCCACACCATGTCAGCCCATAAAAAGTTTTGCCTCAAAAAAGTTGAATACTTAAAAGTATTTTTTTTAACAAATTTTCCATATTTTACTTTTTGTTACATGTTGCCTAATGCGTTTTTCATTTGAACTGTTTACTTATAAATGTTGAAAATTTAGATTTCAGAATTATGTTCGGGAAGTAAACATTAGCTGAATTTGATAGCCCAAAACCGACAACCAGCTCATCTTCATTGCAAATATTTAACAAACAAGTGTTGCAAGGCCTATTAAAATGTTAACATATCCATATTATCAAGTACTTGCCATCTGCTTTAAAAACGTAAATATTATGGTAGTACAGTGAACCCACACGATTTTTAGAGTATACAGTAAATATACAAGCAAAAGCATTGTTAAAAGAATTTGTGAATTTCATACCTGATAACACACAAAAGAATAAAAGGAAACCAATGAAAACGACTTATTTAAATACATTTTCTTGTAGGTTTACCTACTGAAAAAAAAAAAGTAAGAGCGTTTTTCCGAGTTTTTATTTTTGCAGTTAGTGCTGTATTTACTTCATTTATTTGTATTTATTCGTTTTCGCATTGTAGAACTTTGTGAATTAATGTAAATAAAGTGTAACGACAACTTACCTTTCGAGTTACACAAACTTGGTGTACAATTATTGAAAATACGTATAAATTCTCTAGTATTTACAATTTACTCACATTTTCCTACTAACAAGAATAAGCATTGAATTTTCCAGGCGTACAATTTCATAGCCTCATACATTTTTAAGTACTTTAAAATGTTCACTGAAACTTTGTTCACAAATAAAATCATTTGTTGCAAATACACACAAAATTGACAAACAATGGCCTGATTTACCCGCCTTTGGGCGATGTACCAACAAAAAAGTATAAATAACTCAAATGAAATTAAATTTGAACTTTACTTCAGTTCGATTAAATTTTGGATCAACTTTTGCGCGAATACTTTCAACAATTTCTCTTTTGTGGTTTTTGCAATAATGTTATTATTTATTTTGAAGAAGATAATTTACAAAAATATTTCCATGTTAGAAAAGAAAAACTAAATAATTAAAGCCCCATCCGCAAGAAATTTATAATAACCGCAGAATAAACCAAATCTGCGAACGTTGCCGCAGGAATTTCCATTTCATAAATAAAACAAAAGTTTTACAAAATGATGAACTGCTATTTAATTATGCCTTTAAAAAAAAATCAATTTGTTTTTATTGAATTAAAAATGTAAATATGAAACTCCATAGCCCGGAGGACAAATTCAAAATATATCAGAGTATATAGAGACAAAAAAATGTTAGAATATTAAAACAGTGCAGCAAACCAATAAACTAAAAAATGAAAATGTCTGGTTTTTTCTTAAAAAAAAAATAACCTTTAAAGAATATGCCACAATAAATGTTTAAATTCTAATATAAATATTAGCTAAATCGATATTAAAATTAACCATTTATCAATTATAATCATAATAATAATATTCGCCATTTTTTTATACTATAGTTTCTCCAAATTAAGACCCAAATTCTACAAAAAATTCTATTCTAAAAATCTTGTTTTAATACAAAGAGCAATAATTAAGAATTAATCTTAGCTCGAAATTATAATGCTCTAAAATTATATTTACTATATAAAAAACTATATCTATTCAATACGTTTAATTTACTAAAAATTGCAATTATACTTGAATAAATATATACCAAGAAAGAAAGCTTCGACACGTTGACCAACTGGTTTAAACCTATAAAATCTCCATTAGTTACAGTTATTTCTGGGCTTGCACCTAAATCAATATATATTGAGCATGGGCTGCAGTTAGGATTGAAACATTTCGGCTTGCCTGCTGTAAACGGTAGCATTACAAATCCAAACAATAAACATGAAACAATCGCATTACAGAACTGCTCGTAGGAGCACACACACACACCCACACACACACACCCACACACACACACCCACACACACACACACCTTGTCACACATACATACTCTTAAAGTGCTTCAGCAGCAGCAACAACACTTGCTCCAGAAATATCAATGTGAATTTGCAGTTGCACATTGCTGAAATGCAACCGCTGCTTACAGGCTTCGCACACACACACACACACACACACACCAACACACAACTCTAATACACACACACACGCACATTGAACAAAACATAAATAAACGTAACCATCAATATTTGTTGTTCAATGCTCGACTGTTTTGCATTGGTCTGGACGGCACATTCATTTTGAAATCTATCCAAGGGATTCTGTTCAACGCTCCTATTGCACACATACACCACGTAGTCCAAGGTCTACTCCAGACGGACGGACGGACAGGCAGGCGGGCAGGCAATAAAATATTCTACAAATGCAATACGATACGCAAAAATAGAGTGTACACAGTCGTAAACAATCAAATCAATAATAATAGTCGTTGCATCAGGCAATAAACGAACCCCCAAGTAAAATACCAACAAAACATATGCATATTTATGTAAATCGATGATGGCTTGCAAAAATCAACATATGTATATATCAAAGGGAAAGACACTATTCAGAGACTTAATCTTTTGTTTAAAGTAGAGTCAATTCGACTTAATTTTGTTGCATGACAGTCTTTATTTCTTTCCACTCGATTAGCTACATAGGATATCCTTGCCCTGTTGACTAAAATAACTATAGTTTGGAAGACTACCATTTAAAATATTTATAATTGCCGTATGTGTTTAATGAATGTTGTTTTGTATGCAAAAGTAGTTTAAAACTATAAAAATTGTGTTTTCATTGAAATGCCATCGTCAGCCTGATGACAAATAATTCGATTGATTACTTCCATCATAAATTAATGAAACGGCAAAAAAAATATGTAGAGTCAAGCTACTAAGTATACAATACATTGTGTGGTAAAAAAAAAACATAACACACACGAATAATTGAATTAACCCCTGGATTAAGGATTTTTTTGTTGGATTTGCTGCGTCCTTTGCTGACGAAGTTGAGATACCCTTTGTAATTAATCTTTGTCAGCTGTAAAATATTTACTATTTAATTCTTGTGCAACTTGGTCAGCTTATCTTTCAATAATACATTTTAGAAGAAATACAGCTCAGCTACAAATGCAAATGCTGACATAATTACATCGACTCAGTTTGTCATTCTGATTGAGAATATCCATGTATATGCTTTATGAGGGGACCAGAGATGTCTGCTGCAGTCCGTTACACATTTCAAGCTCTGCTGCAAAGCCATAAAAAGTCTGAAGTTGATTGCAATCAAATAACAAGATTTTATGCTTGTTTTCACATCAACAGCAGGATAAATGAAAAAGTGTGTGCAAATGAAAAGGAAAATAGCAAAGGGATAGCAAGAGGATAGACACCTCGTGTTATTGTATTTTTTGTTCACATCTCCTTTATATAAGCAAATTGAAGTTTACAATGTAGCGCATTTGATGGACATGAAGACGTGTGAGAATTGTTTGCTTAACTAAAAATTGTTCATAGCAGACGTAATATCTGTTTATTAGTGATACATGTTCGAGTCGTGCTTTAAGTGGTGCTGCTCAGCCAGATGCTGTTCCAAGGCAAGCAGCATTGCATCAAGAAAATCCGAAAGGGTTATCTTCTGATTTAGCTCAAACACATCTCGGCTAGTGTGTTGAGCGTGTGCCAGCAGCGGTAACTTGCGCAATGTGCGTCCACTCAAACCGACACTGCGTTCTGAAAGACTTGTAAGCAGGCCCTCCGCATCCGCTTGATTTCCCTCCAGCTCCTCGGTTCTCACGATGCCTCTGGCCATCAGTTCGGCTAGCATTGCCTTGTAAATTGATCTGATGGCTGTTTTCATTGGCAGTCCAATAAACTGACGTATATCCGCGCGATCAAGGAAGGCCAAATCAATGCTTTGCGCCAAATTCGATGTGGCCAAGATGAGCACATTGGGACACGCCTTAATCTCATCCAGCTGGGTGAGCACTGCATTTACCACTCGCATCGCATCGCGTGGCTCATTGCTGCTCATAGCACTACGTGCATATGCCAGGGATTCCACCTCATCGATTAGCACGCAAACCAAATTGTTCTTGTCCATCACGAGTTCCCCAATTTTAGCAAAGAGACGCGCAACCAATTTTCCGCTCTCCGAAAACCACTTTGAGAACAAACTGTGGCTATTGATCTCCACAAGATGCGTGTAGGCAAAGCTGGTCTGTGTCCTGATAGACAACTTTTGGGCGAGCGCCTTGCAAAGGCTCGTCTTGCCCGTGCCCGGTGGACCATGCAGCAGGAGCAGTCGATTGCAAGCAATCACATTTGAGTCCACACTATGTTGCGAGAAACTGAGGGCCGAAAGCGCAAACTTAAGCAGCTACAAAAGAATACATAATATTTTCATTATATACAAGTTAACAACTGCCGATTTTGTGCGGCTTTAATTGAGTGTGTCTTATTTTTGGTCAAACACAATATAAATTTAATTGCGAATTGATGTTTAACAAATATAGAGACTTATGATTTTTAACAAAACGTAGATTATGTGAGATTATTACAATTAAATATGAGATAATTACACTACAGAAAATAGCATAGTTATGTCAAGAAATGTGCAGAAGAAAACTCGCTCACTCTATAATCTACACACATATGGAGTGCAACATCAAAATCCGAGAAGATATAATCATTTCCGCCTATATGTTGCTATGCAAATGAGATAGCTTGACCCAAAATGTGTGCAGCATAGAGTAGATATGTCAAAGTTGGGCAAAATTACTACATTTATCAACATTGGACTACAACATCCATATACATACACCGTTTAGCATACCTTCTCCTTTAATCCCTCTTCATATATTAAATTCTCCCAGAGACCGGAAAGCTCACTGGCTGGCAGCAGCACGTGATTTGCAGCTATCACGCAGTCATTGTCATCTGTATCGCCGCTGCCATCGAAAAGGCCGGCATCTGAATGAATCTCTGGACGCTGCGTCATGTAGAAATGATACACGAATTTAAACTTATTTTGATCTGGCGGCTGCAAGACGCCATTTTCGCCATTGTCCCTCTCCAACAGTATACTTTCCACATTTGGAATGTGCGAGTCCGGCATAAAAGCGTGATTCCAGCGAAACGATTTTAATGATTTCAGATACTCATTTAATTTGGGTTCGATTGCAGCTCGAAGTGTCTGCAATCGCCTGTCAGCAAAAAATCATTATAATAAAAGGGTCTACCACAAGGCAACATCTTTACTCACTGGTCGCTGCGCAACAAACGCACTTCGACGTGCACCGTGTTGTAGCTGCTTAAGAAACTCATTTAATTGTCGCTTTATCGTAAGCAACGCGCCGAATTGAAAGGAATTTTTAAAGAATGCCAATGCTAAAAACAATGTGACCGAACTTTAGCAGGTGCAAAATAGTTGCAATGCAATAATAATCGATAGTTGTGCTAAAACGCAAAAGCAAATCAAATGGAAAACATTTACATTTATTGATGTATTATGACTAGCTTTAATATTTAATCGTTGACTCCAAGAAATACTTGTTAAATTTCCGCCAACCAAAACGCTTCTTTGGATCCTTTTTGCTCCATGACGGCGCCAGATTTGGCATTAAGCCCGCCTTCTGAGCCATAGTAACTAAAGTGCCCATTTTCTTCTGTTGCCGGTGGCACAATTTGGTTATGCGCCTCGGCAACATGCAGCCGTCGGAGCGCACATATTGAGAGAGAATGAGAACATCTGTATGCTTAATGTCCAGGCCTAAAGTGCATTCGGGGCAAAAAGTGCTGTCGCAGGCTGGTTTTAGCATCTTGTCCAGACGGGGTGAGACCACATCGACTCCCTCGTAGACGAGGGCATTGTTTTCCCGCTTCTCGTGTACTGAAAGTGCGAAACATATTATAATCAAAACAAACTCAAGCAGGTTATGAAACACCCTATTAGATGTATGGATTTGTACTGACTTTCTTTGATACTCAGTGGAGGGGTTGTCATCAGGCTACGCGTTTGCCAAAAAGTACCTCGAAGAGTCCTGGTGGCTGCTTTTAATAGTGTAGCCATTTCTTCATTAATATTTTAATATGCGAATGCAATTTCTGCTATTGACAATGCGTCTTTTTTTACACTATATCGATAGTTATCGATGTGCGGCAATTCGAGGGTTTATTAAGAATATCGGTAGCTCTTACTCTTTGCCACACAAAACAATTTAATTCGTAGCTTAAAAATGTGTAAGTTGTTATTTTTGTAAAAAGAACAAAACGATTTTACTAATATTATATAAATATGTATATATATATTGCAGCCGCATCTGTAACAACCAAGAGCACTCTGATCTCATCAATTATATCCGGCATACTCAGCTTGGTGATTTTTGCAACGCTGCGTTTCTACGCCCATTGGTTTAATGATTCCCAAATGAATATTTTGTTTGGCGGCTACTTGTTCTCCTGGTTATTTATACTAAGTCTAACCTGCTTATCAAATGCTGAAATGCTGATCTTTGGTCCCGATTTTCAAGCAAAACTTGTACCAGAAATTATTTTATGCTTATCGCTAACAGCGGCTGCGGCCGGCGTCGTTCATCGCGTTTGTGCGACAACAAGGTAAAACAACTTCAACGCCTCCGCAGTTAAAATATTATTAATTATCTCTTTTTAGTATTCTATTCTCCCTGGTGGGATTGTATTTTATGAACCGAATCTCTTCCAAGTATTACAACAATGCAGTGGTGCCCGTGGATGCACCCCTGCGAAAAAGTGGTAAAAAACATAAATAAATTCGAATATTCAATGTTTTTGATGTTTTGATGGATGCAACGTGTACTTTGACATGATAAATACAATCTACAAGCTAAAAGCTAATACTGAATTGCTACGCAGCTGCTTCATTTCCAGCCTCAGAAGCTATTTCATTGCCCGCTTCTGTTAAAAAGCCGAGTATATTAAAGTCAATAAAGCGCACCAGCTGAAAAGGAACTAGTTTTTAAAATGTAAATGAAATAGGGGCAAGAACACTCACCATCAACCCGGATTTGGATTTATCAACATTGTGGCGCTCGTCCAGTTTATTTCGAAGCGTTTTGAACCACTCGAATATTTCGCTCTCAGTCTCCGATTGCGGTAGCTCAAATCCCCGGTAGCCAGCCTGCTTCAGAGCCGTATTATTAGTATTAAGCGCTGCTGTCGATAATACTAGTGCAAAACTCTTTACCAAGTTGTATATTTTCTCCAGCGACCATTCATCCATTATTGTCGCTAAATTCACCGCTCTTAGCATTTGCCATATTTCTGTAATCTTACTCACAAAATTAAAGAGAAATATAAATATTTGGATAAGCTTGACTTACATTTCGATATATATGCATTATAATCGGACTCGCTTTCGTCAGTTCTGCAATAAAAGCGCGCAGCAATCCAAGAGAAATCATCTTTCCCGTTTCGCTTGCCGTGATTATATGTGGTATTGCCCATAGTAAATACAGCATGTAATCATAATCCGTATGATTCTCAATTAGACTGACCGCATATTTAAAGTTTTCCAGCAATTCACGGGTGGCGTAGTCTATCATTGTTGGCTTCAGCATATCCGTGTAGTTGAAGCAATCGTTTAAGAGTTCGAGACGCTGATTTTCTGTCTCAGGATCAGACAGTAGAAGCAATACAATGGCTGCAGAACATAGCGACGTTATCTCTTCCAAATTTAAGTCGCCCTTAAGAGCTTTACTAAAATCTCCACAGAGCTAAATTCAAATTAAAAAAAAGCATATCAATTTTAAATACAAAGTACATTATTTAACCCACCTTTTCCGCATTCTGTGCCTCCAACCCACATTTCATTTCACTACAGTCATAGTACTTCTCGATTGAATGTAATTTTGATAGTACCTCGCGTAATAATGTCAATTTTAATTTTTTAATTTTTGAATCCATCATTAAGCATTTAATGAGCTTGACAGAATATATCAGCTGTTCCACGTCGGCATATCGATAGTATCGCACGCTTGCTCGCTCTCGCCTCGATATGTTTTAAAGCATCGTTGGGTTTCATGGTATTGCAGCACTGCATAAGTGATTTTCGCACGCTCGCAGACGGACGAACAGCTAAATTTTCTTCAGCAAAACAGCTTTTTTTGTTTTAATCGTAAGTACATGAGATTTTGTTAAATTTTATCGAAAACATGTGTACTCTACTCTACACATTTTTTAAAAATTATATGCGTGTGTATTTATACATAGTTGATCAAATTCGCAGTGAAGTGAAAAACGCGCTTACTCACTTATGCACATATCAATGTGTGTGTGTGTGTGTGTGTGTATTGTCCGTCTGTATATACAATTGTTAAGAAAGGTTATAAATACATATAGAGATTCTTGTGCTCAATTGTGTGAGCATATTGAAGCAATAATGATTCATAATCAATAAAAATAATCAATTGCTTTTATAACCGGGACGGACGGACGAGTGCGACTGTACCACCATAATTTAATAAGAGCAACGAAAGCTGTGTTTATCGTTGTCTTTTCTTTTTTGTGAAATGGCAAAAAAGAGAAAGCATACGGCGTGCATTGGATACGTGTAATCTTCGTATTTTTAAAAATGATTTCACATTTTATGCAAAGCCCAGTCAAATAGAACCTCAAAATTTATGCTTACACACAACCTCACAGACAAAACACACATGCACAGACACATTTCTCTCTCCCTCTCTCTCTCTCTGTCTGTGAGCGTGTGTGAGTGCCTCTTGAATCATAAAATATTTGATACAAAATGGCGCCGACCACATGTCGTAGTCGTGTCGCGTTATCGTCGGCATTCGACGACGACGAATTGTGTGTCATTTGATTTCGGAATTTCGTTAAACAAAGTGGTGTGCGCAGAAGAGGCGCAAGTACGTCAGAAGAGAAAAACCACTTAACCAACAAAGAATTAATATGTATGTATATAGTAGTAGTCGATTTTGATATTTGTTGAAATTTGAATTTCGTGAAATACCACGTACTGAATTTAAAATCAACCAAATCGTTTAAGTAAATATTGAAAACACAAAAAGCAGAAATTTTTGTGATTTTCTCTCTTCCTCTCCTAACAACTGTTGAGTGCGCTTGTTTTTGTGCATGTGCGTGCGTGTCAGTCTTACAGTAAATTTTTAGAAGAAAGTCGGCATATTTTGGCAAAATTTTAAGAATAAATTTACATCAGATTTCGTTTTGCTGCGCGCTTACAGTTTGAGGTTAAGTCTGAAACCTAACGGGCCATATTAAAACACATATTCACAGCTCTAACCTTATAAAAATACACATACCATAGAAAAGCATTACTAAGGGGAGCGCACGCGGAAACACGATCTTTGCCAAAAGTTATTTCCGTAGATTGAAAGTGTAAGTTAAATTTGTGCCGCACTCAAAAATTCATAAAACAATGTAACAAATCATTTATGTATATACGATGTTTGTATGTATTTATAACATACACATTGACCTCGTTTCCGTGCGCTCCAGTAACAAAGTCAACGCTTATGTACATATTTTTTATTTCAAATTTCTCTTTATTCTGTTGTTTCTTTGTGCGCTGCTTCTTCTGTAGCCAAGTTCTCGCAATTTGCCTTTCATTCTCTCTTCTGCATTATCAAACTGTAAAAAGATTATTCGCTTGTGTATATGTGTGTGTGTGTATGTGTGCATGGGCACACAACGATCAAGAGAGCAGGCAAAGATTTTTTGTTAATTTTTTTTTTTTTTAGGTTAGATAGCATTGAAACACGAATTGAGATTCAACGTCTAAGCGAATGTACTAAACGAGTCACCTTGCATTGCATATCAAGTCGTACAGTTGAACTGTATATATATTTAACAAATAAAATACAAATTTATTGAAAAATTTGTTTGCCTCTTCTCTATATTTGTAGCAATTTATTGTATGAGTCAAAAAACTGAAAGACCAGTGCTATCGGGTCAACGCATTAAGACCAGGAAAAGAGGTATGTTATTGAGAGCGAAGAGTGGAGTTGTGTATGTATTGCACATTAAGCATCTAAATAACAATTTTTATTTAGATGAAAGAGAAAAATATGACCCAACGGGATTCCGTGATGCGGTCATTGCTGGTCTCGAAAAAACTGAAGGCGACTTGGATCAAATCTCTAAATATCTAGACAGCGCGGGCAACAAGCTCGATTATCGTCGTTACGGTGAAGTGCTGTTCGATATATTGATTGCGGGTGGTCTACTGGGTGAGTAAAACACCGCACCACTCTAATGGTAAAATTGTATTTAACATTTGGATTATATATTCCAGTGCCTGGCGGTTCTATATCTCAGGATGGCGAAAAGCCACGCACAAATTATTGCATCTTCGATGCTCCCGAGGATATGGAGTCAATGCGCAACCATGAACAGGTTAGTAACTCAACTCATACACAATTGCGCTGTAATTAAAACGCTATAATTAAAACCGGTTATTCAGAAAATCCAGCTATATGTAAAATGAATCGACATATTTTAATTGTATGAATATTGTCATGAAATACACAAATCAAACAATCGAATGATCTCCAATGTTTCGACAAAAACCAGTCGGTTGTCGTATATGGATGTAAATATGATTGGAAAGCCTTCGTCGCACATTATTAGAACCGGTTAGTTGTACTTGTAATATAATTGGTGTCAAAGTGTTGCAAAATTAAACGCCACATTTTACTTGTCTTTAATTTCTCGAAAAACTCGAGCTTTAAAGATTTCCAATGTTGCGACATATATTTTTCTAAATATTTTTTTTTTTTTTATATATATTCTTTATTTAACAATGTTTTTCATTTCAACGAGCATAAAAATATTTAAGCATAAATAATGTATTTTCATTATTATTATTAGATTAAGAAATATTTATATATTTCCAAATATTTATAATCAAACAATCGAATGATCTCCAATGTTTCGACAAAAACCAGTCGGTTGTCGTATATGGATGTAAATATGATTGGAAAGCCTTCGTCGCACATTATTAGAACCGGTTAGTTGTACTTGTAATATAATCGGTGTCAAAATGTTGCAAAATGAAACGCCATATTTTACTTGTCTTTAATTTTTCGAAAAACTCGATTTTTAAAGATTTCTAATGTTGCGACATATATTTTTCGAAATAATTCTGAGCGTTGATTTTTACTTGTATGCATAAATCTTGTAATAAGAACTATTGTAATACCTTTCTCCGCACATTATGAGAACCGGTTACTTTTATTTATAAAATAATCGGTGTTATAATGTTGCAATATGAAACGCCACATTTTACTTGTCTTTAATTATTTCGGAAAACTCGATCTTTGAAGATTTCTAATGTTGCGACAGTCATTCATTTAACATATTAAAATGCATGCTTTCATTGTTTCGATTATTTCACATATCTAATTTTGGGACATATTTGTTTCAGGTGTTTGTTAAACTCATTAGACGGTACAAGTACCTTGAGAAAATGTTCGAAGAGGAGATGGGTAAAGTTTTGCTATTCGTAAAGGGCTTTACTCCAAGTGAACGCGTTAAACTTGCGCGCATGACTGCGCTCTGGTTAGGTAAGCACAATGATTAATTAAATAATAACAATATCTTCATACAATACCAATGGGAAGAAAGAAAGTGAAGATTTCATATTCCCAAGCGATCACTTTTTTTATCGGTCAACTGTTGCATTTTATGAGTTTTTGAGAAAACGATGAGAAACTCATCAAACAGTTGGCTAAAATTGAAATTACTCTTGGTATACTGACTCTTGCATGCAAAAATATAACCCAAATGCAAAAGCCACGAGCCCAAGGACATCTATATCACACATACCTTATAAAAACTGAAGGGTTCCTGTGTGAACAAGTTTTTAAATAGTTTTTGCATTTATTTCTTGCAGTTAATGGCTCTGTACCGCCAAATGTATTGCTGGTACTAAACAATGAGCATCTGATTAAGGATGGCATTGCACTCGAATTTTTATTGGAGCTGTTTTTAACGTTCAAGCAAGAGAAGGGCATTGCATATCTTATACAGGCGCTTAAAAAAGGTGGACTGGAAAGCAAGTAAGTTTTATAACATTTTCATATCAATATCATCCGGAATGTTTTCAGGAAGATCTACATGCAAATCTTGTTAATCTTTAATTAATATTCCTAGAGTAAAATTAAAACGGAATTTTATGCATGTCGCAAATAGACTTGCTTTATTTGGGTGCACATTTTATTTCGCACATTACTTACCCATAAACTTGTATGCCTAATGAATGCATAACTATAATGAATTAAATTTCTTTTGCAGACTTATGGACTTTTTCCCACCAAACAAACGTACTGAAGAATATTTTAAACAAGTTTTTCTTGACAAAGAACTAAATGAGATCATTAAGTTGCATAAGGCACAGGCCAGCCAAGAGGCCAAACGTGAACTGCAGCAGACCCTCATCGATGATATTAATGACGAGAAGGCACATAATGAGATAACTGCAGACATCAAAGAGTTTGCACTGCGTACCAACATTCCTGATCATGAGATAATTGTTATTGTAAGTCGACTGGACGTCAGACTACATCCTTATATATGTATCTAATATATTTTTGAACTTATTTAAAGATTTGGTCCACAATCATGTCGTTGGGTGAATGGAACAAAAAGGAGGAGCTTGTCACAGATCAAGCAGTGCGTCATCTGAAGGTATACTGCACTCTATTGAAATCCTTCGCCTCAACGGATCGTTCAGAATTGGCATTAATATTGAAAGTGCAAGAGTTCTGCTATGAGAACATGAACTTCATGAAAGCGTTCCAAAAGATCATCTTACTATTTTACAAGACCTCGGTATTGTCCGAGGAGATCATCTTGCGCTGGTACAAGGACAGCCACTCCAACAAAGGCAAGATGCATTTCCTTGAGCAAATGCGCAAATTCGTCGAATGGCTCCAATCAGCCGAGGAAGGTTAGTATTCAATAAATAAATTTATTTATATGGTTTGGCAATTTTTGAGAATGGTTTTGCCATGTGGCACTTCTTACATTGTACAAAATTGCAAAAGCATTTGGGTTTTTTGCTTGCCTCGTTGTTTTTTCAATCAATAAACAATGCAGGCCAATGAAAACCTGGACAAAGGATATAATTTTAGCATGTTTCTTGTTGTCACTTTTTAAGTTGTATAAAACTCCAAAAAGATCAGAGGAAATATGCCAGAGCAAAAGAATGATTGGGTGTCCATACAACTTAATTATAGTTACATTTGGCCAATAATCGTTCGGACAAATCACAAGCAGCAGATACATATTTTAGCAAAAATCCATTCTCGCATACTGTTATTTTTTTCGATTGTACTCACCAGTGGGTAACTAATCGTTTTTAAAGTATGCCAGAGCAAATGAATGATTGGGTGTCCATATAACTTAATTATAGTTACTTTTGGCCAATAATCGTTTGGACAAACCGATCCCAAATGCCAAGTTTGTAAAATTAATGTGTTGATTTATTTTAATTTTCAGAATCTGAATCGGATGACGAGCAAAAATTGGGCGATTAACAAATATATTATGCGCAGTTCATTATCTCGTCGACAAAGGAATACAAATCGATGGAATGAAGCCGCTACCAACCATCAATTTTATATATTTTGCATTAACAACAGCCAACCGAACTACACTCCCATTTGGAAACTATTCCTAGATGTTAACAAGACCTCCATAGACTCTGCAACGTGAAGAGAGAAAGAGAGAACGAAGTCAGCCGCTAAATTCGAAATTTACTGTACACATTTTAATAGTGTTTCAAAACTGCTTTCTCAATTTTAAAATGTGCACTTAAAAATTGTTAAATTGATTTATTTTTTAGCAATATTTAAGTGAGTTTCACAAACAAAAAAAAAAAAAAAAATATGAAAACCAAAACAAAACTGGACAAATTGTTTATATATACAAGCGAAGATAAAGCCGACAAATCTTGTTATTTCAGTTGCATCTGAAAGCAATAACAAATAACATTCAATGTAATTTTTTTATTTTAAAATCAGCATGAAATGATTTTAAGTGAAAAACAACTGGTCAGGACTTTTAGGTAAAATAGTAATGCAATTTATGCAGTTAGACATCGATACACAATTTATATATATTTGAACGATAAGCAAACACAAGAAAAACCGGCGGACCATCTTGAAACAGATGAAAAAAAAAACAGACACATTCTTGGGAAATAACACATCTCAATTGAAAATGGGGGGGGGTAAATTGAATTTAAAAAAGGCAAGTGCATGGAAAAAAGAAAGTAAACATAAATAATATATACAATTAAAATAAACAAATGTAAAACAAAAATTGTATTGTTTGATTTTAAACTTAAAGCATGTCTAAATTGAAATGTCTGCAAGACTTGCAAAGTAGGTCAAAGCAAAGTTGAATGATTCACACATTGAGTTACTGATTAATCTGAAATGTTTGCAAGTTTTTACTGGATAGATTAGCATTGAAGCTGGACATCGATTTAGAGAGTATAGTAGATCGGTTCTTTTGTTCTATTACGATTTGGCGAACTTCTCAATGAGACAAATTTCTCTTTTGCTAAAAGCATTTGTTTAGTCCGTGTATCTCTGTGATCAAAATAGTTTTCCCTACAAGAACCGATCGTTCTAATATTATCCATATGATCCAGGCAGCTCTGACATCTGTACTACCTGCAATGGCTATTAAACCGATTCAGCTAATATATATATCAAAGCGTACAAAATTATAAAAATTAAGAGTCGCAACTACACCTTGAATGCGACTAGCAATAATTAATTTCAAGCAAGCATTTTCTAGGTGTTAATGCTAAACTTGGGATCGGGATGAAAATTGTGCGGGTTTCACACCTGTTTTAAAGCTGCGAAGAACTATGGCTACCCGATCGTATATTTTATCATTTCCAATATGTTGGCCAACTGTGAAAAGTTAGCTCTTAAAATTAATAAAAGTGCGCCAAATAGTTTTTTTTTTTTGTTTTGTTTTTGGAAATACTGTTTTTATTCAACATAAATTTTGTTTAAGTTTAAAAGTAATTTTGTTGCATTTGTATTTCGTTTTACTCGATGTTATATATGTAATAATGCATATGCTATTGGTTTTTTATTGTATTTGTTGTATGCTTAATCTTTTAGTTATTTTTCATGAACACGCAAACATTAAAATACAAATATGTGTGTATTGTTTAGAGCCAGATGTGAACAGTGCGTTTTTGTTTATGGTGCAGATGTGCAGCGTCAGCGGCAGCCATATAAATTGTGACTTATAATTTCCGTTTTCTTTTTTTAGTTAATTATATATATATATTTATATGTATTATATGATTTTGGAATCGGAAGCAGGTAAAACATTTTGGGCAATTGTAAGTTTTAACAAATTTAGCTACTTGGCCACTTGGCAATACTTCATCAACTGAGCGTGCATTAGCTGTGTGTGTGTGTGTGTGTGTGTGTGTAACTGTGTGTATTTTCATTCATCGATATTCACAACAACAGACATTGGTGTGTTTTTCTTTTTGGCCGACTTATAACAACAATGTGCCAGTTGCAAGTGCACAGATGCACTATGCCAGCGAGTCAGCGAAATGATTGCATTCACACATTTCGGTGGCATGCTGGCATTAATGCTGATTGTGCGCCCGTACAACTTGCAAGTGGCACCAATAAGAATTTCTAGATCCGCTGCACCGCACATTGCACATTTCAATAATTGAATAACATGTCTAAAGATAACAGCATAACAAAAATAATTCAGTAATCAAATAATGAATGTACAACAAAATTTACAAACAAATGCAAAAAAAACAAAATCGAAAGAATATTACAAAAAAAGAAGTAAAGAAACTAAATAAAAAGAAGATGCATTCGCATCGATATCAACTTAAAACGGATCGAAAAGTGTTGTAGGAATGTTATTATGATTAGCTTATATTGTTTACGCCGGTTAGTTTCATAAAAACAAACTTTAACAAACTCTTTTACGGATTTGAATGCACTTATAGAACTTTGTTTATCTGTTGAAATATTCTCTAAAATATATATGTATATTGTAATTATTGGCAAATATGTATGTACTTGTAACACATAATGGTAGCCTACATATCTGACCAAACATTTTCTTATTTTTTCTTCTCGGTTTCACTATAAAAAGACAACGGCAATAATAATTATAATTAATACACAATTTTTTTTTCTTTCTGTTAAATGAGTTCAAGAGTATGAGTTTTCTTCTTCGGGTTGTGTTTTTTTTCTTGTTGTTGTTGTAATAAGCTTGAACTTTGTTGTTATTGTTTTTGTTTTTGCACTTAAAGAAAAATTTAATCGGTGAATTTGCGATTAACATTGCGGCCAAACAGGGCGTTACGAATTTCTGGCACAAGCTGCTGCGAAATCAACTCTAATCTGGACTCCAGAGTATTCGGCACCTAGACAATAAGATAAGCACAAGGCATACTAAATAAAAACATGTCATTAAAGTTATATTTCGTCAATACGGACCTTAATGCGTCCATTCAAAGCCAACAGCTCAACACCGCCACAGGTGTCGGCTGCCAAGAACTCTTTCTCATCGACGAACAACTCAACGTCTTGTCTCATCGCAGATTTGTACTGCTCAGCAGCGGATTGAAGGACTCCCCGGACGAGAGGCACATCGACTGCCCGACAGCGAAGAGTTACTTTGGGCTCCATCACCTGATACAGGCCCTGCACAATCAGTTTGTCCAGAACGGTCTTGTATTCGTTCTCGTTCTTGGTGACCTCGCCCAGACGCTTGCGTGCATCCTCGAGCACACTGCTCACATGATCCTCACGCACTTTGAGCACCTAAAAGCAAGGCAAGAGAATTTTAATTTTAAAAAAATCCATTTTTTTTAGCGAATTTTGGCGAAACACACTTTCAAGCGAGCCTGATTGAGCATGTTGGAGGATTGGATTTTCTTTTGCAGCTCAACCTGCTTCTCCTTCTTCTCGTAGTACTCCATAATCTTGAGACGCTGTTGCTGAACGAGACGTCCCTTCTCAATATTGAACTCCTCCTCGGCTTTGGCATCGATCTCTTCGGCTTTCTCATTGGCCTCCTGCTCAATGAATGCCATCATATGTTTGATCTATATAATAAAAAATAAAATGGTTGAATCGAAGTTAGTCGGCAAGAAAATTGGATGCTATTTTTAATGAGTAATTTATAATAATGCATTTTCTATTAAAGAAAAGAGACATAATTTAAGAGCGCCAAGTTCTGCATTAATATTTTAAAACAAACCTAAGAAAACGCCTTTTAAGCTAATCACATGATTTTAGTTGCTCGTACATAATGCAGATTTCTAGCTGTTAATCATTATTTCGACAACTTCATCAGCAGGTGCAAGTTACGTTGTCACAAATGTAAATATGCATTTTAATACACATATGTTTTAAATTTTTTTTTTTAAATAAATTTATTCAAATGGCTTTGATAAGGCACTGATGGCCAGTGTCTTAATAGCCAAGTCGTGTGACAGGGTGCACAATATCGTGTTCGCTCTCACAGTTGTCTCGCTTTTGCACATTGCTGGGGTCTAGTGCGTGTCACATGACCAATAAGCAATTTGGCTTTTTGCGTAAAAATTGTGAGCAAACATTACTTTTCACCCACGATAGCAAGAGACATTTGACTATTTCCCTAAAAATATATAATATATAATCAACTGACTTGCTCAAAATCATTGCAGATTTGATATTTAAATTGTTAAATGATTGCAAAAGCAGCAAGCTAAAATTCACATGACTACGGAGAGAATCCCATGACTTCGCCATCTTTCTTGCTGGCATTGAAATTGTTGTTTTATTTGGGATTGAGACAGTTCCATTGGAAATTGTCATTTGGTTAAGAATCTAGCACAATTAAACAATTGTGTTTCGTTTTACACTTGTTTTCTTACCTGTTTTTGTACATCAGCGTCGCTTAAAGCCATCTTGACTGATTTTTCTCACTCGCCACAAAATCGAAATAGAAATTCAATAGTTCCGAAGGAATTCACGTACTACCGTGCGCCTGTAATGATTCGTAACTTAGTGATCAATTTCTTAATTATACAACCGGAAAAAACACGGTGTATTAATTGTGAATTTAACACGAGACACGACGGAACCGAAAAATATACTTGCAGTATGAGTGCCTTCTGCTCGTCGTCTGAAATTTTCACTACCACAAATCGATCATATGATTTTTACTTCGTGATGTTCAGTGCTCGAAACCGCACAACTATCGTCTATACAAACGACTTAATCGGTATTGCTAAAAAGCGATATTAAGCAAAAAATCGATAGTATCGTGCGTAACCTAAATTTTCATAACAAAAATTTGTTTCCACCTTATAAATAATATAAAATACGTACAAATAAGAAAAACATATATACATTTACTTGGTTTCATCGATAGCTTTAATATCGATAGTAGGTTACCATCTCTATCAACGATGACGGTAGTACAGCTTTAATGTACACACGCCGTTGAGTGAAAATTTGTGTTTTCTTTCGCTAATATTAGAAGAGTAATTTGTGGATAGAATGGAGACGCTCCTGGAGCAGCAGCGCCGTTACCATGAGGAGCGCGAGCGTCTCGTGAAACTAATGGTCGACGAGCATGCGACAAAGAAGCCCGGCGAAAAGGAGCGCATCCACAGTGAACACCGGCTAAAATATCTGATGGAACTGCATCACAATGCGACAACGCAACTGCGCGACCTATACGAGGACAAGGACAATGAGCGTAAGGCCGAGATAGCCGCTCTATCGGGACCGAATGAGTTTAACGAGTTCTATGCGCGCCTGAAGCAGATTAAACAATTCTATAAATCGCATCCGGCCGAAGTGAGTGTTCCACTCTCCGTGGAGTTTGATGAGATGATCAAGGTGTACAATAATCCGGATGATATGAGCGCATTGGTTGAGTTCACCGACGAAGAGGGCGGCGGTCGCTATTTGGATCTGAACGAGTGCTACGAGATCTATTTGAATTTGCGCGGCGTCGAGAAATTGGATTACATCACGTACCTCATGTCCTTCGATCATGTCTTTGACATATCACGTGAGCGTAAAAATCGGGAATTCCGCAAGTATATCGAAACACTAAACAATTATCTACACAGCTTCATATTGCGCATCCAGCCGCTACTCGATCTTGATGGTGAACTGGTCAAGGTTGAGCTCGATTTCCAACGCCAATGGCTCCAAGGCACCTTTCCCGGCTGGTCGCTGAAAGAGACGGAATCGGCGCTGGCCAATACGGGCGCCCATTTGGATTTGAGCGCCTTCTCTAGCTGGGAGGAGTTGGCCTCCCTAGGCCTCGATCGCCTCAAGTCGGGCCTGGTTGCCCTCGGTCTCAAATGTGGCGGCACTTTGGAGGAACGCGCCCAACGGCTGTTTACCACTAAGGGCAAGAGTACTCTAGATCCGGCTCTAATGGCCAAGAAACCAAGTGCCAAGAATGCCAATGCGCAAACACGTGAAAATGCCCGTAACAAGGAAATTGCCCAGCTGGAGGCGTTGCTCTATAAATATGCGGAGCTGCTGTCCGAGCAGCGGGCAGCCACCAAGGAGAATGTGCAGCGTAAACAGGCACGCACCGGCGGCGAGCGAGATGATAGCGATATTGAGGCCAGCGAGTCGGATAACGACGATGATCCGGATGCGGACGATGTGCCCTTCAATCCGAAGAATTTACCACTTGGCTGGGATGGCAAACCCATTCCGTACTGGCTATACAAGCTCCACGGACTTAACATCAGCTACAATTGCGAGATCTGTGGCAATTTCACCTACAAGGGCCCCAAGGCATTTCAACGGCACTTTGCCGAGTGGCGACATGCGCACGGAATGCGCTGCTTGGGTATACCGAATACGGCACATTTTGCGAACGTGACACAGATCGAAGATGCGATCACGCTGTGGGAGAAATTGAAGTCGCAAAAGCAAAGCGAACGCTGGATTGCCGATCAGGAGGAGGAGTTCGAGGATTCTCTGGGCAATGTCGTCAACCGCAAGACATTCGAGGACCTGAAGCGACAGGGATTGCTCTGAAATGAATATAGTTTTATACCTTATCATTAATATAACATTTTTAAATGCAACACCATTCATTATCATATAAATACGCATTAGAATATTCAAAATCCCAGCATAATTCAATAACCTGTCACTTCTTATTGGGTTAAAAACAAATTAGCAAGCAGAACGAATGGTTTTTGTCCCTGCTAAGTCGTGAAGATCATTTGGGTTTTTCTTGGGCTTTTATTTCTGCATATGATCAGCACTAATGTTATAAATAAAAATATATAGACTTTTTTAATAATGCATTATTTATAAATAATAATAGTTGATTTTTATTCAGTCAGTTAAAATCAGCTAGATATGTGTGCTTCCATTTTGAGACCAACTTTGTCGACTGTTGCCAGTGGAAGTAGGGAAATTTTACGTGATTCCAGCTGTCGCTGCAGACTTTCAGTCGCCTGAAGCCAGGGAAATTCTTGATATTGCGCTTCGTGGCTGAGTTGAGTGAAAGCCGTTTGTGTCGTATGAATTTGCACCTTGAATTTGGCATTGTTTCCCAATTTTGGTAATTGATTAACGCGTTCTGCCATTTTGTACAGAGCAGCGCTCAATTGTTGCTCGTATTCGATTAAATACTGATCTTGTTTTGGATGCTGCTTCTCGGCAACGGGTTGAATTTCTAGCAGATAGCTTTCCTGGTGCGACGACTCTGCGGCGTAAATAATGACTTCCAGCTGCAAGTGTTGCTGAGCTGGTTGCTGCAGCAAGTGTTGCACTGTCTTCAGCACATTTGCAAGATAAGAATTCAATCCTGGGAAGGCGATAATAAAAACCGGCGTGTTATAAACACGACGTTTTTTAAATACTTGTGCTGGATAAACGCCGCGCACATAAAGTATATGATTTAAAATTACTTCGATGGCTTCCACGTGAATTGCGGCAAGATCTTCCAATTCCATTTTGATTTAAATTTACGAATTAATTCAGTTCACTAGCTGCTGTAAGCATAAACACAGCCTGAGTTACGTACTAAAATACAGTGGCTCAAATCTTATTGTAAGCAGCGACAAGCAAAAAATGTAAAGTGCTATAAAGTTTAAACAAGGAAACAAATTCAAAATGTTTAAATGCCAATTTGTTTAATGTTATATCACATTTGAAAATAGACTTTAGTTTTTATTAAAATATTAATTAATTAATTAATATTAGTCAAAAACTGTAAAAATCTCAAAAATACAGATCAATGATCAAAGGAAACAGTCTTAAGAAAAGTTAAATATTTGGCGTATAAAAGCTTAAATAAGGATGTTAATACTTAGTATGATATCCTTTAGCCTTGACAACTTCCCTTAACCTATTATTCATGGAAGATACCAGCTTCCGGGTAGTTTCTGGGCCGATCTTGCTCCACTCCTCCAGAAGAGCGTTTTTGAGATCCTGTTTGCTTGATATCTTGTGTTTCCGGATGTTATTTTCCAGCAGAGCCCACAAATTTTCAATAACATTTAAGTCTGGAGACTGGACCGGTGGAATTATCACGTGGGGGCAGTTCCAGATAAGCCAGAACTGTACTATTCCGGCCTTATGCTTGGGGTCGTTGTTTGGTAGAACCGGAAAGTACGTCGGATTCCTAGCTTCTCGGCACTTTGGAGTAAATTTTCTTTTAGTATATTAAAGTATATATTCCTGTCCATTGTTGTTTCAATAATCACAAAATTTCAGTCGCGGGCTGCCGAGATACAGGCCCAAACCATGACACTTCCTCCGCCGTGCTTGACTGTTGCCTTCAATTGTTTGGGGTCCACCTCAGTATTGGGTTGTCGCCACATATAATTCCATCCGTCCTGGCAAAAAATGTTGAATTTGGACTCACATTCAAATATGACTGTGTTCCAGA
The DNA here is from genome assembly GCA_035042185.1 of Drosophila kambysellisi. NCBI lineage: Eukaryota > Metazoa > Arthropoda > Insecta > Diptera > Drosophilidae > Drosophila > Drosophila kambysellisi. The sequence goes on from JAWNLS010000855.1 coordinate 2,353,889, forward strand.
ACTCCAAATCCTTGCCCAAGTGGATTTTGGCGAACGTCATCCTATACCCTGTATTTTTTGCTTAAATAAATTGCTCTTTCCGTGGGTACTTGGGCCTTAAAGTCATGGTTGCGCAGAACTTGGAGCACAGTTCCCATATTGAACTTTTTCCTTATTTCATCCTGCACCTATTGAGTCAGTTTTTGAGCCGATAGCTTAAGATTTCCCCTTGAAATCTTGATGATCCTTGGCTCGTCCTGCTCGGTGAAAATCGGGTTTGGTGCAATTCCGCCCTTGTCCTCTGTCCAATTTTCGTCGACGAAACTCCAAATGATGTGGAATACAGTTGAGGTGTTTAGATTGACCATTTCAGCTATTTGGCGATGTGAATATCCATTTTTTAAGTGTTCCAGGATGAGTTTCCGTTGCTCAATGGTAGTCCGTTTACCCATGGTCCTTGTTGGCTTATTGCACCCGAAATGCAGAAAAAAACTAAACTGACTATCGAGGATTGGTCTATTCTTACCGAAAACATTCAACTTTTGGCAGAAAACCCGGGTTTTCGGCGACCTAACTGTTAATAATGTAACTGTTTCCCAAAGGGTTTTACCCAAAAACTTAGGTCTTCTTACATAACCCGACCTAACGGGTGTGGAAAGTCCCGTTTATTAGGGTCATAAAATCATTTCGGTGGTTCATATATGTACCTGCCATCGGTCTTTGGAATTTTTGAAAAATTATGAAAAATGAGTTTATGGCAGGCAATTACATTTTTTTCTTGTCGCTGCTTACAATAAGATTTGAGCCACTGTATACCTATAAAAAAAGGTCGGTCACACTTTGCAAATAAGCAATAATTAAACGATAAAATCGTTCACCGAAATCGAAAAATCATGATAAATTCAATTATTGCTTTACATTTAATCGCATAAATATTTATACACAAAATTGAATCAATTTATAGTTTGTATTTATTTAGCGTTGAAAAAAAGAAAAGCTTAGCCAAATTAAGCAACCAGAGCGGATGCTGTGCTGGACTCATATTTCCAATTCGGAGGCAATACGCTCTTTGTCTTGTAGTAGCGGGCAAGGCGATGAATTCTTGACTCGACCAGAATCAAACGGAACTTTCCGTCTTTATCCTTGCGACTGCGCTCCAAATGCTTGCGAATGGCGACCGCCTTCTTGATCATGTGGTACAAGTCCTCGGGAATGTCCGGCTTGAGGCCAACCGATTTCATTATGCGCAGGATTTTGTTGCCGTTCACAAAACGTACCTGAGCCACGCCATGAGAATCACGCAAAATAATACCTGGATAAAAACAAAAGAGCTCAATGTCAAACATAACCTCAAACCGTAAACACAAACAATATCTACCAATTTTGGACGGAGTCAGGCCCTTTTTGCCCAGTTTCTTGATCTGCTCCTTGACATCCTCGGCATTAAGTTTCAGCCACGATGGAACCGAGCGTCTGTAGGGTAGAGCCGACTGGGAAATACCCTTACTGAAAATAGAACAAAAATTTCAAAATTGTTTTTGCCGAGTAAAACAACAAAAAAAGCAAGGTTTTCGTTGGCAAAATGTGCTCGCTTAATGGCTCACTTTTGCAATAAATTTTGCGTGCAGATTGATGTAAGCGCTTTCGTACATTATGCAGACACATTTCACGCCAATTCTGGCTCATTAATCAAACGAAAATGCATTTTACCCTGGAGCGTGCATACGACCCATGTTGAGTGCTTAGTTTTTGTTACCGAAAAGAAATTGGAGAGTTATACACGCACAGTGCAGTACTATGCTTTCAGAGTTGCTAATGACCGTGCAACTATCGATAACTTTAGATTTTTACGATATTTACATGAGACTTCAGAATAATGGACAGTATTTACTGAGCTGAAATTACATTTTCGATTTGTTTTTACTCAGTTTTGCTTGGTGAAGTCTTCCATTGATGGTTGCCAGTTATGCGAATTACTCAAGTTTTATAACAATTGAGAATTTTTCTCATTCGGAATAATAGTAGTTATTTTTTAACCGTATACATAATTTATTTTAAGTTGTTCTTTTCAAAAATAATCGCTAGTAAAAAGGCGATAATCTTCCTTTGAATTTATAATAATACGATTAGGTGTGACCTTAACACCTGAAAAATAATATTGCATGTTCAGTGAAATGTTGTGCTTACCATTTCAACCCTGTGAGAAACAAGAGCTGCGCGTAAAATCGGGAGAGAGCAAAACAAAGTCGAAGTACATACATACATGCATACAGAGCTAATTGGGAAGAAAATACGCTTCGCGCCATTTCATAATTCACAAAACAAAACAAGTCTATTGGATTCGCAATGCGTTAACCATAATTTCTGTGTTTTGTCTCAGGCCAACAGAATTTGTGTGACCATTTTGTTTGTGGAGACGCCTGATAGGCCTCATGTTAAAGTGTGTTTGTGTGTGTGTATGTTTGTAAGTAAGTATTTTGTAAAGCATGCATTAATAAATATACGAACTCAAATTGTTTGTTTTTTCAGCTTCACGTTTCGTCATTAAACGCACAATAAAATATGGATTCTGAAACAGAAGATGGTAAGTATTCTGCCCTATTGAATTTCCTAGACGGCGCCACAAACAGACACACACACACATAGCAAATAAATATTGGTGTAGGCTTTACAAATTGCCTGTTTATGCGTGTGTGTATGTATGTGTATATACGTTTTTTTGTTAGTGCGTTGTGTGTGATCGTTTTGGGGTCTGATCTGCTGTTGGTCAGTTGCTTCTCTGCTCTCGCCATGAACAACTCTCATCGCCGGCGGCTAAGCGCAGATGGGCATACATTTTACGGTGATTAAGTCAGCGTTATTTTAATAACAAAAAAATCAGCACATAAAACAATACAATTTTGGCATTCATATTCACAAATGCTTACAGATTCTGCAAACTCCAGCACTAGTTCCAGTGATGAAATCAACAAGCTGCTGGAAATAGCAAAAAGCCGACCCAGCACCAATGCGGCCAAAGCAATTTTGGCTTACCATGAGACACGGAGGCTGTCAAATCTGCTTCTGGTCCTCGAAGAACTTTCAAAGAACACCGATTTTGCAACCGATCTGGAGTTGTCGTTATCCTACGTAAGTACCCAGGGGAAAATTTATTTAGATTAACAAAGCATTTTTGATAATTATCAATTATACAATTTAGTATCTGAATGAATTTTTGAATATGTGGTCCAACTCGAATGTGGCGCCTCGCACCAAGTGGGCTGCCGTCGGCAACGTCCTGCAATACTGTAGCAAAATCTATGAGGTCCGTGTTGAGCTCATGCACCAGGAGGTGGTGAAACAGGTGTCCAATCTGCTCTTAGTCGATCCCAGCAAGGGTGACGACAACAATCCGAATGGGTAAGTTCAACTATAGTTGCATGTGCATGCCATGTGCTGAATTCGTTTGTCAAGATTCCATCGCTCGTCGCCATGCTATCTGCTTGAGTTGTGCTTATCTGCTTATCTTATTACGCCGCTAATCGGAGTTTCTATTCTCACTCACATTCGCCGGTTGCACTTCGTTTTCCCTCTTTCGGCTGAGCCAAGCACATGCTGAATAAAATTTTAATGAAATGACTGGAAATACGTGAAGATTATTGTAATCAAATTCAATTCAAAAGTTATAATGTGATAAATCTAAACAAATACATTAGTTCTGGCAAAGTTAGAAAAATGGCCTAAAGTAATGGAATTATATAACTCTATTTTTTAATTTATTCTATTTACTTATATTTATAATTACTTAATGTGCTTTTATTTCACAGGCACAACGCCAATGAGGCCAACAAGCCGGAGGAGCCTCGCAAGCGCCGCACTAAGAAGCTCATTCAAACGGATATCGATTCCTTTTCGTATAAATTGCAACCTCGAAAGTTCAAAACTATGTCCGAGGAGAAGCGATTTAGTCGCGCGGGCTTTGAGACGAATAAGAATCGATATCGTACAATTGAGCACATGTATCAGGATCATACGCCGTCCCATCTGTGGAAATATGCACCCATCGTGGAGCCAGGCAACGCCTCCGAGCAGGATGAGAAAAAGAACTACAAGTTGTTCACATATCTACCTGAGCCGAGATATAATACGCTACTGCCGGATATTCAGTTTGAGCGTCTCAATTTGATCAAAGAATATGTGAATGCGAATCATGATGTCTGCGACACTCTCAACGAGAGCATGAGCAACCGTGAGTATTTGGATGAATACATTGCTCTGGAGAATCAAATGCTCGCTTCTCGCTTCGGGGAGTTTAGCATACAGAAACGACCGGGGGATCAGATGGCTGACGAACGGTCGAAGCGAATATGCTTGCAGCAGCAAAATGAGCATAAACGTTCCATGGATAGTCCCGCAGAGAATTCTAAACGAATAAAACTGAGTGAGGAGCGGAATGATGACCATGATATAAAAATGGAGGCAGACGAAAGTTGTGATCCCATCACAGATTTGGGCGATAAGCTAATTTCCCTGATGCTCTCCGATGCGTCAGATGTAAGGCTCAATGGCAGCCAGTTGGACGAAAGTGCGCTAGACTTGAATGATTCTGACTGCTTGAACAATACGTCACAGCTGAAACTGTCTGCTGATAAGGACGACAGCAATGATGCTAGCATTGTCATAGAGGATCTAAGCATTCCGTTGGTAACAGGTAAACTAAAGTGTGCGCAGTTTTTGCTAGTAGATTCCGTCGCACAAAACATTTGAGGATAAGTTTTTTGTTAATCTTTTATTTTGTAGATACAGTTGACTTACACTATTTGTTTTTATTTTATTTTATTTACGTATGTATTTCGTTTGTGCTGTGCCTGCCTGACTGCATCCAAATGTTGTGTGCAGCTCAATCTTTTGATGACGAGGGTATTGTTCTTACAGATAATATAGAGGAAATTCAGCTTCCGCAGTCGCTATCGCCAAAGGTAATGGTACAGGACATACTTCCCGGTGTGCCCGACAAGGCCAACCTGAGCGTGCGCGTCGACTCCGAAATTCTTGCCCTGGGCGGCATCAATGAACGGCTCGAGGAGATTGTCCATGCGCCACGCGCTGTTCAATATCCAATTGAGCTAAATATTTTTGAGTTACCCAAAAAACAACTGCTTAGACAATGTCTCTTTAAACTCACCAGTGAATTTGAATTATTTAAGCAATCAGTAAGTATTTTGACAATTACACTACACACATTATTAATATTAACATAATCATATTAATCATCTTTCGCAGCGCATTCCAGCCAAACGGGTGGCTGAGCCCAAACCACCCAGAAGTGTGACTGTTTTCGAGAATTCGGAATTGGAGTTTGATCTAGAATTTAGTATGTTACATTAATTTGATGCATCTTGAACATCTAGTTAGTTTGCAATTCTCTTGTTTTACAGACTTTCTTGGCTTCAGACGTCCAACTTATGATTCTGGCATAGATCATGAGGAGATTAGAGCGGAAATGGTCTTTTCTCCCTTGGATGATGACATTATCATTGATGTGGCCATTGGTGAAGCACTGAATTTAAACGCAACCGAAACTGCCGTGCAATCAAATGAAATTCAACAAGCTCGAGATGTTGAGGAAACGGAAAAGGACCACACATTGCTGGAAATTCCAATGAACACGATCGACACAACTTTAAATAAAACGGATGCAAATGTGGATTTAGATGCCGACATAACATTGCCTAAAATGCCACAGGACACCTTAGACACAAAAACAGCATTAAATGAAACGGACTTGGGTGCCATCGAGATACCACCCGAAACTCCATTGGACTCTTTGGACATAGAAGCATCGGATGAAATAGAAGCCACTCCCATGGACGCAGGCGCCGAAGGCTCCGGCACAGCTAATAAAGATTGGGATGGGGACTATGTCTACAATAGCATTGATGATGTAACTGATAACAGGGTGATTACTAATTCTCTAGTGTGTGTTTTTACCAAAGTATATAACTCGATTATATAACTCGATTAACTGATTTGATTCTAAAATGCCTTTAGGAATATTAGTCCAAATTAATGCATACAATTTAAATATTCCATAAAAAATATATATTAGTTTTTCGTCTGATCTCAGTGATTATAAGAGATAGAGATTCTCAATTTGGAATATTCCCTTGTATCAAATCAAATTTATTTCATTTTATCGATAACTGCCTTCTATTTGTTTGCACATGTAAATCATTTTCTTCTGCTTTGTAGGTTGAAGAGTGGCATCTACGGTTGGGGTCCCAACTGGAAAAGTCACATGATCGTCAGAATTTTAGAATAGGGGATATAAACAAATATATTGTAGACAAATGCGTGGAGCAAAATGGAGAGGCGACGTTTTCGGATATTATGGAGAATAAGGAACGCTGCACAGTAGGTCGCCATTTGATGTCTGTGCTGCTGCTGGTAGGTGCCACATTAGTTGGTATTTTTTGCACATATATATATTAATCGAATTGTATCCCAGATAAATAATGGAAATGTGCAGCTGCGAACTCCACATAATAAGGATGAACCACTTGAGATGCATCAGTTAGAAATGAAATTGATCAGCACGACGTTAAAAGAAATAAATCCCGAGGATGACATTGGCAACATGAACAATGCCAACGAGTCTGACAAGACGCCCAGCACAGCACCAGCAGCACCATCACAGAAACCAACACAACCATCTGAAGCTGTGCGTCGCAAGTCATCCGAGTCGTATGACACAGTTGGACCAACAAATGTAAAAATTGTGCATCTTATTAAACCTGTGCCAAAGGCAAGCTCGCGTCCTAATGATGCAGACTCTGGCATATCATCGCTGTCGGCCTCCACAGCGTCCACTAACTCCACTGGCACGTAGCGGAGGCCGTAGGGATTGCTGCTGCCGTTTGTTTTATGTGTGCATGTTTATGTTTAGTGTAGACTAGTCTGTCTGGCAAGTGGTAATATTGACGTTTGTAGACTTATATGTCGCAATATGTTTTGTCAAATCAAATTTTGAATTTTACCTAACGCGAATTATTCCTTGCAGCAGAGGAGATTGCCCCGAAGTCTGCCCTTTTCATGGGTATTAAAGATTAAGAGGCTACGCTGGCCGTGCAACTGACAACTGCATTTCAAGCAGGATTTGTTTTTTTTTTTTGTATCTTTAGAACTGTACAAATTTTTAGCTATAAGAGCTTTTTAAAAGAATGGCAATTTTTAGTTTGATGTAATTATATAGAATATTTTTAGCACTTTATGTTCTGCAGTGTAAGCCCAAAATTGAATCAGTATTATTTATGCTCGATTTCTTTATGCATGAAAAACTTTTACTTTATTATTTTGATATTAATTTTCTTCCCTTTTTTTATTATTCATTTGCATTATTTAGATTCTTGCTTTATTTTTTATAATTTTTAGATTATACTTTTCTTTTGGAGTCATTATTTTTTCATTCATTCATTACTTTTCATTTCATTAATAATTAATTTTCATGATGTTTACTAACGCCCTAATTAAAACTATTTCAGAATCCCATATTTTGTAAATACCTTGAGCTGATATAACTAGACAAATCAAGTACCTGATCTCCTAGTGTATTAAGAATTTTTGTTTCACCTTTTAAAGACGAGAGTAGAAATTCTAAAAAGTGTATATAACTGATAGAGAAAATTATCTATTTACAAACACATGAATGTGCAAAAAGTAATTTTTTTTTCTTAGCCACATAAGAAAATAAAAAACAAAGAAACTAAAAAATATTTGTTTTCATTTGGTTGTAAAATTGGGCAATAGATTATTTAATGATTCGCCAATTGTGTGTTAAGTGTGCAGAAATACTGCTGGATTTACTAATCACGTAGACGACCGGTTACAAAATTGTATTCAAAACAGAATTCGACATCTATTCAGAATCGCTGCTGCCACCTGATTTGGTCTTCTCCTCGTCCTTCTGTTCCTCAGTCTTGTAATGGCGATATTCCTTTTTGAGTTCCCACATGTTTTTGTGCGGATTCTTCATATTGTAGTCACAGACGTCCTTAAGTATCTCCTTCAGGTAGCTAATGGGCTGATTAGTTATCTTGACCAAATCCTTAATATTATAGTACTGATGCTTCTCAAAGGCATGGAAAAGCATATCCATCACAGCATTCTTGTCGTCGCGAGCCTTTTTCCCTTCAGCCTTCTTGCGCTCGCGATATTCAATCTGAAACATATGAAATTGGATGTGTAAAATTATACAGACTACGAGCATTCATTAAATCTTACATTGTGCGCATGATCCTTAACTGGCTTGTAGTTCTGTACGATTTTGTCGATGGGCTGCACCCGACGCTGCGGTTCCGACGCCTTGCGTATGGACTCAAGCTTAAGTTTCATGTAGCAAGTGTCGGCGATCGGACGGCACTCCAGTTTCTGCACAATGCGACCCTCCATATACAGTTTCTCGCTGTCCGGCGTAGCTGAGGCACCGGCTGCACCATTCTCCTTGCCGTTGCTGGTGCCAGCCAATGCCTCCGTCGGTGTCATGTGGGAGAAGACGCCAAGCGTCTGTTTTGTCACCTGTGACACATCAAGCACATGCTCTGTGGGTATTTTCTCATCCGGATCCAGGGCGAGCACGGCGGGCGTCAGTGAAAGTGAGACTTGCGCTTTTTGTCCAGGCGTTTTGCTGATGCGCAGCTTCCCGACATCCATGTTTGTGGGTGCCTTTTCCCATTTCTGTGCTATGTATTTTGGCACCTTGACTAGCCAGACGCCGCGACCGGCATTGGACAGATCCAGGTCCTTGTCAATGATTTGCACTTTGTCCTTGTCATCCTTAGACATGTTCTGTTCTGGTTTAAAAAAAAATTCCTTTAAGCAGGCAGCTTGTAAAAAACGTAAATGCCAAATGTAAGCTGCACAGCTGAGACGCAAAGGTTGCCACTGCGTTCGAAAAATGCTAAAATGACAGTAGATTCGAAGGTTGTTAAGAGTAATAATTTAAGGTTTGTGACGTCAGGATCTACATCAGTTGCTCGAAGAAGATTACGAATTAAGACAGTTTATACTTAAATATATATTAAATACTATGGGAATTTAATTGTACAGCAAGTTAATTTAATGCTCATTTGAAAATATAGACTTTAAGCATTCTGCCGCCTCAAGAAACAATGCTGCCAACTGGCTTTACGCTATTTTACTGCATCAGCTGATGCAGATTTTACAGGCTGGCTTTTTGTATTGAAGATTTGTGTGCAAAATAAAGTAGATAAATTGGGATTTGGAAATGGCACCGCCAGCGGCACGGGCGCGCTACAATGCCAACAAGGCTGACAACCAGATACTCACCAAAAAACCACCGAAACGTCTAAATGGCAAAAAAGACAACGCCGGCGACGTGTCAACCGGCAATCACAAGAAGGAGAAGAAGAAGTTTGTATTTCCGTTGTATTTACAGAAAATAAATCAAAAAACAAAAAAAAAATAATCATATTTTCTTAGCAAACAACCATCGTCCGTTGCGCAGAGTGCGGACAAGGCACAAGCGAGCTCTAGCCCCAATCCTATTATGCCCAGTGTGCAAACTGCCTTCAAAACATTTGTGAGCGCGCGTCTTTGCAGCGCAATTTGGGCGTACATTTCCGACTGTGATGAGACCTTCAACTACTGGGAGCCGCTGCACTATATCATCAATGGCCATGGCCTGCAGACCTGGGAGTACAGTCCGCAATTCGGCCTCCGCTCCTACACATATTTATTGCTACAAGGCGTGCCCGGCTGGGTGTATCAAAAGATTTTCAATCCAAGTCCCATACTCATATTTTATATGGTCCGGTGCATGCTGGGCTTTGGCTGTGCCGTTATGGAGCGTTTCATGTACAAGTAAGTATAGTTAGCAAGGCATCACTGTCTGCTTGTGTTTAAATAATTGTTAATATGGGCAGGCAAATCGAGATGAATACATTTAATAGCTTCGACATTTTCATTTTGCAGATCCATTTGCCAGGAGTTTGGCATACACGTTGGACGCCTATGGCTGATATTCCAATTGTTTAGTGTCGGCATGTTTGTATCCAGCACTGCGCTCTTACCCTCATCTTTCTCCATGTATTTTGGCTGCGCTGCGTTGGCTGCCTGGTGGCAGCAGCGCTACAGTTTGGCCATATTTTTTACGGCAATTTCGGCGCTGTTGGGCTGGCCTTTTGCGGCGCTTATTGGTGTACCGCTTGTGCTGGAGCTGTTGATACGCCAGCGGGACTGGCGCACTTTTGTACAGTGGGCGTTGATCTCTGGGGCGACAATTGCACTGCCAATGATTGCCATCGATTCGAGCTACTTTGGCAAATTGACTTTTGCTCCGCTCAACATTGTCTGGTACAATGTGTTCACCAGCCATGGACCAAACATCTTTGGCACCGAGCCCCCAAGCTACTACATCATCAATGGCTTCCTCAATTTCAACATTGTTTGGGTAGGTGTAAGAATTTAATATTTAAATGCTTGAATGTTTTTGGATGACTAATTTCCATGCTTAATTAAGTTATTTCATGCTATTTTTGATATGAGGCTTTATTTTCTCCATAGCTCTTGGTGGAAATTAAGTGTTTAAAGCCTTCATTTAATTTAATTTCCTACTTGTGTATATGAATTAAGTACAGTTACTAATTGCTTTTGTATTTTTTGTTTTTAGCTTATGGCACTACAGCTGCCTGTTATGCTGGTCATGGACTATTTCCTTGTGCCCGCCAAGTTTAAGTCGACGCTGAATTTTCCGCGTTATATATCGCTGGCGCCGCTGTATCTTTGGCTTTTGGTGTTCTTCGCCCAGCCGCATAAGGAAGAGCGTTTCCTGTTTCCCGTGTATCCTTTAATTTCGTTGTGCGGCGCAATCACTGTGGATGTCTATCAGCGCATCTACTTTCGCTTCAAGTCGCTGGTGTTCAGGCTCAAGTCGGGCATTCACTATTTGGATCACAGCATGTTCATTGCCATTATCGTGATGGTGGCCAGCACTTTGTTCGGCCTTTCGCGCGTCTTTGCACTGTATCGCAACTATCATGCCCCTATGGATCTGATGCTGGAGCTTAACCAATTTAAAACAACCCCACAATATCGTGCGGATGAGATATATAATGTGTGCATTGGCAAGGACTGGTATCGTTATCCCGGCAGCTTCTTTTTCCCGGCTCGGAACTTCCGTTTGCGATTCCTCAAATCTGAGTTTCGTGGCATGTTGCCCGCCTATTATGTAGAGGGTGCGAATGCCACCCAAGTGGTGCATCCATATTTTAACGATCAGAATTTGGAGAACGAGCACATGTACTTTGATTACGATCAGTGCCATTTTCTATTGGACTTTGATGAGGGTAAATATACAACGCTAGAGCCGAGCTATTCCAGACGCACCAAGGATTGGTCCATTATGAAGACTTTGCCATTCCTCATACCGGAAAAATCACACAAGGTGCTGCGCGCCTTCTATGTGCCATTCCTCACCGACAATTACATAAAGTACGGCAACTTCAATCTACTTAAACGTAAAAAGAATCGTAATGGCAGCTAGGAAAACCAGCGTCATGTGGGTAACCCATGACAAATGACCAGACAATTATATCGCGATATTTCCATACAGCTGACATTATTGAAATCAAATTAATTTATTATTCCCAAATGAGTTTTGGTTGTATTCCGTCGTTCCTCTTTTTTTATATTTGTATCTGATGCCGCTGAATTGTCATTGAAATTCACCTGATTTCTTTTAGTTTGTAAGCCACCACCGAATTGCTTAACTAATGTTGCAATCGTTTCTTAAAATCAAGCCAAAGCTGTAAAGATAATGCTGAATCGAATTAGAGTTTAAGTGATTAAAATAAAAGCAATGACGTTCTTTAGTTTTGCATATGCAAAAGGTGTTTTATAGCTAATTATCTAAAAAACTGCTGATTAATTTTAACCGCATTTACTATTATTTCTGTCTTAAATACTCAAAGGAGGAGAGATCTTTGAAAACATAAAATTCTTTGATAATCATCTTAATTAAAGAAGTTTTGTGCTGCTTAAGGGTTTGAGAATAGTTGAAATCTTAAAAGAAAATTATACTTACCATGTCAACTCTGCAGTCGAATTGAATCTGAAAAGCTTAATCGAAACAGCTAAATTGAACATTAATCAATGATCATCATTATTTATGGGGTTTTAAAAATTCAAATAGGCTCTGTTCCGTTTAAGTAATACCCGGTATTATTCCAAATTAAAGCTGTTGGAATAAATGAAGTCTGCCCGATTTGTTCAATAGAATTTATTCTTAAGCTTGTCGTTAAAGTATCGTAAAAAGTGGGAAGCAAAATTGTACAATGGAATTCGCTTGCTTAGACTACGAGTGCTGGATGTTTACAATGCTATATTTGGTCTACTACATTTACATTGGGTCCTAAAAACCTAAACGCGACTTAGACATAGACCTAGTCATTAAATCTTTAACTGTGCGTGGCCAGCAATATTTACAAGTTAACGGCGACTTTGTTCAGCTGTCCTAAAAGTAGACAGTCAAATTGTTTTCGGATGAGCCCATCGCATCCGAGGCGGTCATTAGATTGGAACCAGCTCCAATCGCATTTCCATTTGCTGTCGTTGTGATGGTGGTGACGCCACCGCCTGTAACAGCAGCTATCGTCTTGCGATTGTTGTTCTCCGGCGTCGTCTGCTGTTGCTGTTGGCCCTGCTGCGAGAGGGAATCGTGCTCGATCTCGTCCTCCTCGTAGAGCTGCCCGTTGGCGGAGGCGCGCGAAACGATGCCTGGTAAGAAGACTATTTATAGTGAATGCTCTGGGCTGCTGGGGATGACTTGGGGACTTAAGCTAGTTACGTTCTACTTACTGCGCACCGTTGCCGCATAGCTCTCTCGCTGACGCTCTCGTTCCCGTTCGCGCTCCCGCTCCAGCAGATTGCTGGCGGAGCTGAGGGCCATGCTGCTGCTAGCACCGCTTGCCACATGATGCAGTCCATTGTTGATGGGATTGGCCATGTTAATATTACTGGTGGGATGCTTCATGTGCAGGACAGAGACTCCACCGCTGGTGACACTGGCCCCATTGCCATTGCCCGCCAGCTTCTCGTGCGTTACCAGATTCGCCGAGGAGACGCTACTGTGCGCCTGGCTGTGCACACGATTTCGCCCTAGACTCAAGCCGCCGGGGCTGCTCTTGCGCTGCTTCTTGGAACGCACAATATAGCAGCTGAGCGCCATGATGATGAGCAGGAACAAACCCACAATCATGCCAAACATTCCCAGCATACTGCTGTTCCACGTGGACTGAGCGAGAGTCAGCCCCTCCATGGTCACACTAACCGGCACAGACGTGCTTCGCGGCGGCACCCCCGAGTCCATGGCAATGGCAATCAGATGCACAGTGGACTCATTTAGACTCTGCAGTTGCTCTGGCCGCATATAAATATTGCCCGTCGCATCGATCTCAAAGAGACCCGCATGCTGGCCACGCAGCGATAGCTCCAGCTTATCATTGCGATCCCCATCCGCCGCCTCCACCTTGCCAATTAAAACACCCTCAAAGGAATCCGTACGCGACTGCAGCGACTGTTGGAAACAGAATAAGAAATTATAAAGCTGATTTGGCTGATAGAGAATCTTTTCCTTCTCCTTGCAGCATGGCCAACTTACGCTTTTGGGCACCACAAACTCGTAATGAGTCTCCCGGAAGCGGGGCTCCCAGTCGTTCACATCAATCACTTCCAGTGTGACATCGGCTGAGGTGCTATTGGTGAGGCCATCGCTTGCAACGACCTGGAATTCATGTTTGGTCATCTTCTCATAGTCCAGCGGCTTGGCAAGCACCAGTTCACCCAGCGATCCCACGCTAAAAAATTGCGAGTTAATTGGATCCACAATGGTGTACTTCAAATGTTTCCCTGGCTTGTTGGTGGGCAGGGCCAGGATGCGATTGCCCACAGCTGTGTCCTCCCGAATGCGCATCACGAACCGCTTTTGGACAAAGGCCAGCGTGCTGAGATCACTGTGGGTTCCCGAACGCGTTAACTGCACCGTGGTTAGCGCATATCGATCTGGATTATCGATCTGCGTCGCTTTTATCACAAGAGTGGCTCCGTGTGTCAGATCTGCATAACCAATAGGCGCCAGCAGAGTTATGATGCCATTGTGCGGATGCACCCGGAAGTATTTCGCATCCTGCGATTGCACAATATTGTACTGAATTGGCGCACAGATTCCCTCGTCCTGATCAACGGCCTTCAGTGGTTCGGGGCGCATCCGCAGCTCGCCGGCCCGGCCATCGGCTGGCAGTTCAGCAGTGTAGGATTCGCGGTGAAACTTAGGATTCTGATCATCCGCATCGGTGATCACGACGCGCAGCAGTGTATCTGAGTGCCGGGGTGGTGTGCCCTGATCCTGGGCACGCAACTTAACGGTGAAGTTCTGCAACTGCTCGTAGTCGAGGGCCTTCTTTAGCACCAGTGTGCCCTCGAGCGGATTGAGAAATTGCACAAGCTCCGCATATGGACCGGGCAGCACCTGGTATTCAACCGTTGAAAACGGTCCCGGCTGATCGGCATCCTCGGCGCGGGCGCCTTGAAGTATGCGTGTCCCCGGCACGGTCACCTCGGATAGGGTCAGTGTGTAGGGTGTGCCAATCCATTGTGGTGCATTATCATTGACGTCCGTGACGCGAACATTGACAGGAATGACGAAGCTCTGCAACAAAGAACGAAGCCAATAGCAAAACAAAAAAAAAATTGATTGAGTTTGGGGTGCCCAGCTCAAGATAAACACCTTTTTTACCAGAGCCCGGCGCCGGGCAAACAATAGGCAAAATTCTGGTCACTGACCCCAGGGCGGGTTCAAAGCGCCAACAGCTAAGGATTAAGTTGGGTGCCGTTCCCCTCAAACTGCCCGTCTATTAAAACACTGCATATATTTGCATGTTCAAAGCAACCCCCAAAGCACTACGGAAGTACTAATGGCTAATTTATGGCCACTGCCAGAGACCCCAGACGTCTAACCACAGGCAACGTCCTACTCCTTCTACCCATCCTTGTTGGCACGCAGTGCAAGTAAAAGTTAAGTTGGTTTCTGTTTTGTTGATTCTAAAATTGAAATAGGCGTCGTTGTCTAAAAACTTTTCAATTGTTTATAGAGTACAAGAAATAGCCGCAACTTTTGTAGTTACCCCAAAACTCCCTTTCTTTCCCCAATCGCAGTGTGAACATTCCGAAACGTGTTTACCCAATTCCATTTAACAACCTCACTTGTTCTTGTACTCTGAGATTACGCCCCTTGTGCACCAAAGCACATCACGCACATTCAACGTCCAGAAGGGAGCAAGTGGAGTCCCGCTTTGATGTAGGTTAATTGGTTGCCCCATTACCAATTGGTCGAGTGCACCACACGAACGAAAGTACTCTGAGTTGCTGAATGCGGCTAAGAGGTTCATTCAAAGAACATGTCAAAACTCAAAAGTCCACTCCTGGCATGGGTTAATAATAATGGTCACTAGGTTTGACTTCTTTACTATGGCGCTTATTAGCTGGTTTTTAAAGAAGCATATTCGTCACCAATTCCCATAGGAACTATGTATGTATACAGAAACTAGAATAATTGCAAATTAGAAACCCATCTAAAATCCAAACAATTTATAACTTTCATAGGCTAATACTATTTAATTTTTGTAAGCTTACCGGATCCGTTGAACGTCTTCGAATGCAAATGACATTCACATAGATCGACGAGGGTCCTCGTAGACCTTCCTTATCAAGCTCGACTGACAGAGCCAAATCCTTGGTGCCCGCCACAATCTCAACTGGTGCATTTTTCTCCCTAAGGGAGAGATTAATGTCACCAGTGTC
This sequence comes from Drosophila kambysellisi, assembly GCA_035042185.1. NCBI lineage: Eukaryota > Metazoa > Arthropoda > Insecta > Diptera > Drosophilidae > Drosophila > Drosophila kambysellisi. Next base: position 2,369,720 of record JAWNLS010000855.1, read on the forward strand.
TGCAGTCGGATCACCATTTATGCGCAATTTGCCAATGATGGAGCCCACTGCCAGATCCTCAGTGGCTAGAAAACTCTCCGCCGAACCGCCACCCTCCAGATAACATCTCGAGTCCAGTATCGCTCCATTTGCGGCTGCAACGAAATGAAAAATAGAATCAAAGTGAAAATGTGCAATTTCCATTCTACTCTCTCGCTTTCAGCCCAACTCTCTTTTCTTTTTTTTTTGTTGTTATTATCTACTTTGCAAACAATTAGCTCGCTAAAAGTAAATTGCAACTAAATGGCTGCAGTGTGGGTCCAGTGGGTTATACTGTCCACTATAATGGCGAACATGTTTGCTCGTCCACTCGATGCGCTCTACTAAGCTTTTGCTCATCCCTCGCTCACTCTTTGTGTTTGTTTGGCAAACGGTTCGCTGCAATTTCGGATCTGTCTTGGCAACTGTCTGCCAAGTCCAAATGCAGTTGGCAGACGTGTTTCTGGTTTGTTTGTGAAGACCGCCACCTGCCACTCCAAGATATACAGCTACATGTGTTGTGGAGACTTGGACTTGCCCGCTTGGCAACTGGATGAATCATGGACTGAGGATTCGGTTGCTTTGTCTTTGGCTTTGTATTTGCCTTTGTATTTTCAGCCGATTTGCGTTTCCTGTCAAGCTCCAGTATGCAATTGTGTTACTGTGCACTGATTTAATTCAGCAACTTTCATATTAGTCGCATAATCATATTGTGTCAACTGATTAATTATTATTATAATAATTATTCAGTTGATGTAAGATATGTTTTTGTTTGACTTGCGTTAATCACAGATAAATTATAATATTTAATTTCTCATTAGTTCAAGTAATTTAAGTTGTATCAGTAAAATGTCGACCAGTTGCACATTTCAAAATTTGTGTCCGAACCCTAGTTGCATAATCCCTTCTCGTATTTCTGAATCCCACACACTTAAAAATATATTTTAATTACATTTACAAACCACTATATATGTGAACATGACATAACACCTTTTTCGTAATTACAAATCTACGAAAATTAATTAAAAGAAAAATAACAGAGTTTCCCGTAAAGTGTTCCGGTTATTTGTTTGGGGCCCCCTCTTCCTTAATAACTAGTTCTTCTAGCTTTAGTATACATTAAATACATACATATGTGCTATGTGTTCGAGCTAACGTTCTGGTTAGTGGTTTCAAGAGCAAAATGCAAAGGTTCACTATGTGACCCTGGCGAGAATTTCTCTTTGTGCCCCAGCTGTGGACACATCTGAGTGGTTGGCGGATGATAAACTGGCAGCTGTGGTGAAATCTTCTAGCCTGTTGTTGCCTCGTCTCAGTTTCAAGATCTTTATTGTAGGTTAATTGTTATGACATTGGGCAACACATATACGATAATATCGTATGTAGACTTTCTTTGACAGTTAAATCTTTTGACAATCAGTTTAATTGCCAGTTGAAATTATTTTTGCAGAATTCCTAATTCACGTCAATACGAGTTACTTTCGAATAATAATGGAAAGTGCTGTATTTGGAATTTATGACTTAAACGTGCTCTTTGTAATCTGTTTACAATCCAAATTCATATTCTGTCACGTATTAAGTGAAAGGATGGATCTATCCCAGAAAGTGTACCAATATATTTTAAGCAAAGCTAAGCTTTATGAATTTCAGTAATCTGTATTAAGTCTTGCCAAAAACCTTCGAGATAACTTCATAGTCTTTGGTTTTACAAACGCAAAAAAGAGTTGTTTTCTTGTTATGCTTCATAAAGTAAAATATGTAATGTTACTTTTAACTGATAATTAACTAAAATTGCATAAGTGCATGGACGCCATTAATTAGTTATACATCTTGTAAAAAGCAAAGCTAATTGGAGTCGCCACAAACATAGTAAAAACTTCAGCGTAAAGTTCAAATATCTGAAGCGTAAATCCGCGAAAGCAGTTGAATGATATAAAATCAAGAGTAAAGAAAATCGCATGCGCATTTTCAAAGTCTGAAAAGCTATTACATAAATTTCAAATATGTGTGTTTTTTGTTTGTCCATGGATGGCGTAAAATAAAGTAACTAAATGAAAGTGACTACAAAATAAAACATTGCAAACTAATTTTTGGGTAAGTACGTGAAAAGGTGCCTACAATAAATATTATGAATATGTGAATGAAGTGACAGAGTGGGCTAGAAAAGTTTTTGGGTACTAGAGAAAGAGATACACTTCGCTAAATGGGCAGGGAAAAGTTTCAACAACAACAACAACGACAACCACGAAAAACCAAGTAAAGTCAAAAGAAAAACAAAAAACAAATTCGTTTATGTGCGCTGTATTGCAATCGGTTTTTGTTTTGGTTTTCTTTGATAAAATTTCGTTCAGCCTGATGATTTTTATGAAAATGAAATGTTTCGCTCGACGTATATTTGAAAGACTGACTTTTAGATTTGAATGTAGCTCGTGGTTGTTGTAGTTGAAATTGTCGCAATCGTAATCTCATTGGCTGGCTGTGTCTCATTTAGAGAGTTCATAAGTTCTATGCCGCTAAACATCATAAGCATCAAATTTCGCAATCAATTTGTGGCACAGGTCAAGCCGACGAACCGGTAAAGAACTGTGACACAGTCATTAAAATGCTACGAGTATCAGACTGCTTGACAGACAATAGATTCTGGCCGAGTTTTAAGAGTTCTTCGCAGGCAGTGATGTATGACAATGTAATGAACCGAAATTAATGCACTAAATAGAACTGAAAACTGGAGCACTCTGGGTAAATAACTTTAAAGAACTACCCATGCCCAGCTAAATCGGAGTGGAGGCGCCGCTCCAGAAATGGAAAACCCCATTTGCATAGCGAACGACCCCCCATTGAAGAGCTCCGGTTACGATTCGCTTATCCGTAAGTCACGTAAATAGTTTTATTCGTCATAAATCGTTGGACCAGAACGCCGTTGACGTGTTTTTAGTCTTTATTTTTTATATTTTCTTGTGAAGCATTTTTCTCTGGTTAAACATTTATCGAGTCTGCACGTCGCAACTTCACTTTAGTCTTGGAATTTCACTATTTTTGAGCAGTCAGTTTTTACTTTTAAGTTTACCTGCGGTTAAATGTCCCTAATTACTTTGTTTGTTTTGTTCATCGGGCATATGACAGGAAAACCAAGAGTAACGCACAAATTCCAGTAGAAAACTTAAGTAATTTTAACCAAAGAATTTGCGCAAGTTTTTGAAAATGTACCGCTTCAAATAATATAAATACGTACTTGAGTAATTCTTCACTTACCGCTGGCAGTCCAAGAAATTCCACAAATTGCATAGCATAGGCAGTAAAGTATAATCCACATTTTGTGCCTAGTTTAACTCTTCTTGTTGTTGTTGTTGTTTTATAATTATATATATTTATATATCTTAAAGCACCATAATATACAAGTGCTGATATCATACAGGTCTTTTCTTGTACTTGCTTAGCTTGTAATTAAGCATAATTCAAGTAATTTACGAGATTTCATATACATAATTGTTTTCGGTAATTTCGCACTTTAGCTGATGGCTATTTATATATATTTATTTTTGTTGTTATTGCTTCATTTTCTGCGTTCTCGTTGTTTATTTGCTTTGATTTCTATACTTTTATATTGCATGCAATTTTTCACTTATTCACGCGAACCGTGTAGAGTTTTTTATTATACATATTTTATTTTATTTTTCAGTCCATAAACTGCTTTATAATTCCATATCACTGATGTGCTATAAGCGTTCTACATATGGAATTTATGTGCAGCTCTTATTGTGTTGTTGTTAGCATTTCCAGCACCTGCGATGATTGCCAAGACAGAGATATTTAAATGGGGTAATGTAACGTAATGTGATACGACCTACAAAATGTGTAAGGGTTTCGCTAAACGTCTGTCAGAGTTAGTGTGTGTGTGTGTGTGTGCCAGAGATTGAGAGAGAAACGTCTAGATTATTACAAGATTATTAGGTAGACAAAACATTTTAGCACAGAAACCAAAGCAACTGGAACATTAGCCGACCTCCCAACCGCCCACAGTTCTGTCTTCTTTTGTGCCACAAATGTCGCACATATGTCAACCGTATTTGTTGCTGTTACTGTTACTGTTGTTGTTGTTGCAGTTGGTGTTCCTCTTGGTTCGGTTGCCAGCACATTCGCTCAGTTGTTGTTTTCAACTTGCAATTGGCGGCACTTTTAGCCAACAGTCACTTATAGTCTGGCATTTGTTGCTGTTTCCTTGGTTCCGGCATACCCGCATATTTCCAAGGTATGTGTACAAACATTTGTGCACCCAACAGGAGTTTTGGACAGCGCTTCCTTTGGGACAATACCACCACCCCTCCTTCTACTAACGCTGTATGGCAGGTATCTCAGCCAGATTTATGGCATGCCAGGAGACGGCTTGAAAAACGACGCTGGCCATTGGCCGTTGGGCGAAAACGAAAACGTAAAACGCTTTTGACCGGATGTCGCGGAAGCGCACTAAAAAAGTCATTCACCTGTGTAAAAACCTATTTTGCATATCACATTTCTCATTTTGCATTGCCAATATGTGGTTATAGCGGTTTTTTTAAATTTTACGCAAAATAATCCGTTTTTTTTTAGAGGATTTCAATATTGTTGAATACTTTCATTATGGGAAAACCTATTTCTGATGTATGTACTGATGTATGAATATAATTGCCATATATTTAAATTTACTAAATAAATGCATACACAAGATGTGATCCTTTGTTTTGCAGGCATTCTAAGTTATTTATTTCACACTGATATTATGCATTTAATTATTATATTATAATGCAATTTGTGTTTCAAATGCTGATTATGCTCGTTAAATTTGATTTTTAACACCAATCAGGATTATATGCATTTATGTTTATTCACTCGTTTTTCTTTTCACATATAGCCACTGGTTGTAATGCTACACATGCGGCCAGACCACGCTCCAAACACAAACTGATTTTCCATAATGTTGCCAAAGCAGGGAATGCCCCCTAACAACGGAGTCAGAGCCAACATACAACAGCAACAGCAACAGCAACAGCCTGTAATGCCGGTGCGTTTGCCTCAGTTACTCAGTTGTTGGTGTTGCTGTTATTATTATTGTTGTTGTTGTTTGGTTGTTGGTCATATGCTCCTCATATATGTATTTGAGCGGCAGTCGCGTCTGAAGACTCTCTGGGTCTGGGTTGTAGTTTGTTGTTGTTGTTGTTACTGCTGTTGCTTTTACTCGTTTCATTGTTGTTGTGTTGCTGAAAATGTTTCCACATCACTCGTCAAGCGTTTCCATTTAAGCTCTTCATAAAAAAACAGGGAAAAATAAAACACAAAAAAAAAAACGTAACGAAACAAGAAGACAACAACAAATAGCCAGCAGTGGTTGAAAGCAAATACAACAATGACTACCATGGCGACTTCGCGCACGCGCCCATCATCAAATTGCGACGCTCAATGGGATTGTTGCTTATGGCAGAAGATTGCTTCTCTTTTACCACTACTACTAATACTACTACTACCTCTGTATGCGATTGTGTTGTCAGTTCTTGACTAACCCTTAGCTTTGGATGCACCTGTGCCATCTAGCCAAATAAAATAAACCGCTGACTTTACGCTTGACTGAGCCGGGCCCTTGAACCCCCTACTGGGCTGAGGCAGAGAGCTCTCTCTGTTTACATTTGCAATTCCTTGCCTTGGTAACCAAGGCGTCCTGGCGATTCCCGAGCCGGTTTCTCATGTGCCATGACTCAATGACATTGCATTTGCATGTGCATGCCGTTAATTGGTGTAATTTAAACTGGACGTTGACGCTGACGATGGCGACGACGGGACCGGGTCTCATATACTTTCCGCACTCCTTAACATACACATAAATGGAGGGCTCCCCTTTGTGTAGTTTCTTTTACTTTTTTTTTGCGTTCGAGAGTTGGTTTTCCTGTACAGTTTCGTGCTTCCTTCGCTTACTTATGAGTAGTTTTTCGGGCCATGCTTTCTCATTCGATTGTATTCAATGGTTTTTGCTTTCCTTGAGCTGTGTGACAGGCAGCACTTTTGACTTACTTTATGATCCGAGCTGGTCGATTATGCTCGCTTTATTGTGCTTTAATTGAGCATTGCTGGAATTCGAAAGGAATATATGTCGAAGTTTTCGCTTTAGGGGATTTGTTGGAAATTGTACACTTGCACTTATCGCTGACGAGAGTATAATTATTTTCCTTAATCACACCATGCAACACAGGCATTATAAATAAACAGAAAAAATTGTATTTAAACCATATAAATGTAATTATATGTACATATATTTATTTAAAATGTTTTGGCACTTTTAAATAGCGTCTCATTGTTTGGCTTAAATTGGCTTAAATTGGTACACAATTCTTATTTTTAACATTCAGTTCATTACTTTAAGGGATCTAAATAAATAGTAATTAAGCTAATTCCCAAATGCAGTTTTACAGCTCTGTGTGATTGTGCTTGTCATAGAAACGCTCACAGAGCCTCGCCAGAGCCTGTGACACCTCCATTCTATACTCATCCTGGCTGTGCGAGAATCTGTTGCGCACGGTGAGCAACGCATGCCGCAAGGCACCGCTTTGCGACCAGAGGGGTTGGCACAGACTGTCAGTGCTCTCCAACGCAACTGTGAACTGCTCAACGACTTCAGGTTCTTCCAGTAACTGCACATAATTTTTGCTGAGCACTGCCTCTAGAGTGGGACAATAACTGTGCGCTTGCAGCCATGACTCAAGTTCTAGAAGCACATACAGTGCCACAGTTGAAGTTGCATCCGGTGAGTCTCTGTTTGCCTCGAGCGCATGACGCTTCTCCAGCACCAAGTCACTTATCAAAGTCACGACTTTGCCCTTGTTGCGTAGTTCGATTTCGGTGCCCCGCAGTACACTAATCAGAGCCTGTGTGCCCGAGGTCGATAGGATGCGTTGCTGAGCCAATGGGAACTTGCGCAAGAGTGCGCCAAACGCATGCAGTGCTGAGGAGACTTCGGCGCTGTTAGTCGACGTCATCAGGATTTGTGCGAGATGTGAACCGAAATTGCGTTCAAATACTTTAATTTGCGCCTGGGGATTGTTTCCAGTTAGGGCACCGAGAACGCGCATTGCAGAAGCGCGCAGATCTGTGTTGGTATCGTTGACCACAATGGGCAACAGGACATCGTCCAGACCGCCACTTTTAATGAAAACCATGGCATTGTCAATCTGATGCAATAGGTACTCAAAATTCTCTAGCGAATTTAGTTTGGGCTTCAGCTCCGACTCCAGCGATGTTTTACTAAAGTTGCGATATTGTTCCAGGAGCTGGACGATTAGTTCGCCATCGGTGCGAAAGTTCTTTTGAAAATCTTTGTAGGTTTTGCGCAGCTCTGCATAGCTGCGATGTTCCTTCACCTTACGCACCGCCTCGTCAATTATGTCCGCCTTGTGCTCCAAGGACAGCGGCTGTTTAATTACCGATCCCGAAGCATTGTCGTCGGTTTGACTTTGCAGCGCAGTGTCACGATCGTTTGGATCTAGTAACTTTGCTTCCTTGACGCCAGTCTGCAGATTTATGCGCACATGGAGTCCCTTTGGGATGCCCTGACCTGAAAGCCGATTGCCATTAGTCGTCGCGTAGTTAATAAGTACACGTATTAAAAACCTTCGGGGACCACTTGCCATTCATCCGTGGCAATAAATTGGGAGCTGTTGTTTACATTCTCTGACGCTGACACTTCTGGGTAGCCGAGCGCCAGGACAGCGACTAAAATTGTGCAGACAATGGGAATGTGCATTCTTAATTTTTCTTAATTTATTTATTGTTTATCTGGTTATAATCCCGACTCTGTTCTGCGTATTTTCCGGCTTTTGTAAAACGTTGACATGACACCAGTGCTGTACAGTGAGCTTACTAAAGCTTATGTATCGATAGCACGAGAGCTGATTAAGTAGCGTGACCTATTTATAGCAGTCTGGCTACACTACGGCTGCTAATTCATCTTTTTATAAAAAATCTGGCCACGCTATTGTGCTTATCCGTTATAAATATTTGTATTCTTAAAATTATTTTAATATTAAAAATTATTTTAATAAAAAAAATAATTTGAAATAAAAATAATTACGTTTTCTAATTGTTTTTAAAACTGGTTTAAGCAAGTACTTCGAATTTATATCGTCAGTCTGTAGTTCACTGTCAATTAAAATTAATCGCTTTACACTATTAATGTATGCAAATCTATTCATTTGTCGTGCGTCAACATGAATAAAACACGCGCATCTTTACATAAAATGAGTTGGCAAAATTATTTATTTGCTTTGTTTATGTTTATATATTAAAATCGACGATATCATAAGCTACAAAAGCGTCTCGAAATTCACTTTATAAACAAAACAAATATTCAAATATTCAACTTATATATAATTTGTATTGTATATTTATGTATGTAAATGAAGTCATACGTCTGTGGCGCCAATTAGACGTGTAAATAAACAAATTGCAGGCTGACTTCTCTTTTTGCTCTTTAGCTAGAGATGTACCTCACGCTCAATACGGATGACAAATAGCTAAAGATTTTGGAAATATTTAGCCAGAAGTGTCTGAGTGAGTGCCTAAGAGGTTCTTTTGTTTACACGTCGGATGCCAGTAGTTTAAATATGAGGCCATAAAATTGTCAAGTTGTGCGACGACATTTGTGTATTCTTCTTTCGTGTTTGCCAATTTAGCAAACCAGTCTGTCACCCGCTATCATTTATGTGGATATCGTTATTTCTAATTGAAACGGAAATTCTTCAGCTTGTCTGCGATTTGGTCATTGTTAAATAGTTAAACACCTTGAGCTGTTAGGAACACACACACGTTTTGTTAGTTTTCTGCATGGCTAGCTTGGCCGATGATTAATTTTAATAATTTGTTCCATCTAATTATCTAACGAAACTAAAATGAACTATCTAAGAAATGCTTAAGCGCTCTTCATGATCTCAGCTTAATTAGCATCAGAAAGAAGCAATTAACATTCACGCCAGAACATTTAGCACATTTAGCCAAAATGCATAGCTGATTGTCAACTCAAATTTTTATTAAGAATACATTATATATATTCAAATTTTGTGTGATTTCCTTTGTGTTCTGCTTTCGCCCTTTGTTCGAACAAATCGAATACCTGACAATAAAATTGACATTTATGGATTTATATATAAAAATGGCAGTCATTTTTATTGGTGTTGTATTTAATGGAGAGCAGAGCAAACAAGACAATTGCAGACTGTATAATTTTAAAATATATGCAAAACATAATCACTTTCCATGGAATTTACTATTACGTATGTGAATTTCTTTGAATTTTTTATACTCAGTCAGAATTTAAATGTTGCGATTTATTAATTTGTAAAATTTTGCTATTTATGTGTATATTTTTGTAAGTTAGCGATATTAATTCAAAAATTGTATCTAATTCTATTTATTCCAAAATTTGTTCAATTTTTGTATTAATTGCATTTTTAATTCTCACAATAATAATTTTATGCACACATTTTTTTAAAAACGCAATTTAAGTGTACATTTGTATGTATGTATGTGTATAAACATAACAACTTTCATTGACAATAAAATGTAAGTCTTTATTTTTAATTTTCAAATAACAATATATTGAAAATTTTGCAAATATATAATTCATGTTTATAATTTACAAATTATAGGGTATTTGAAGGCCCTTATTACAACTTTCAATTCGACACATAAAAAACTGGATTGCGAAGCGCGCATCAAAACAGTCTAAAATCACTTTTGATTTTGTCGTTGTTTTGTTGCTGATGACACCGCGGGACCTGTTAATAATATTAATTAATAATGTTCTTGTCATCGTTCCTGTTTTTGTTGTTGCTCGACGAACTGCAAATTCTCTATGATGATGAGAAGCAAAAAAAAAAAAGAAGAAAACAACGCAATGAAAAGTCACATACGAAAAAAACAAAAACAACACCAACAACGATGAGCAGAAGAGCAAAGCCGATCGAGACAAGTTAAGAATGAATAAACTATTTAATGGATTGGCTTGGCTCTGGCCGGCGAGCTCTAAAAAAGTCTATAAATGGCTGCGTTTGTCCATAGCCAATTTACAGTTTAGCATTGAACTTGGTCGGGAGTTCGCGAAAATCAGCGTGCCGCGTCTCAGCCGGTTTGTTCTTAGTTAAGAATTCTTATTGTCCGTTTGTTTGGAATAAAATATATTTGATCATTATGCTCCTTTTGCTGTGCTCTGTTTTGCTGGTTGGCCTCGCCAGTGGCGCCTCCAATTTCCGTGAGTCCATAGCGATTGCGCAGTTCGAAAAGAAAGAAATATTGAGTTTGTGCTTTGGTCTATTTAGCTGCTGAGCTGCCGCGTTGTCATCGGGGCGACACCAACTGTATCGTTGATGTGACACACAAGCTGGTGCGTCAATATGCCCGCACCGGCTATCCCGCAGCTGGATTTCCGCAGGTGGAGCCGTTCCTGGTCAAGCGCTTTGACATCTCGGATGGACGCAGTGGCTCGCTGAATCTCAAGCTTAACTTCCGCGATGTCAACGTAGAGGGTTTGTCCGGCGTAAAGTTTGACCGAGCCGTGTAAGTACTTAACTCGAAAGAATTTTTTTTACGAAAAGTGATCCTTCGAAAATTATTACGCTAATGTTTTAGAGCTCACTTTACTACGTAAATAGCTATAGATTTGTCGAAAAATTGTCGAATTTAAATATTCTATAATTTAAATTTGTTTAAATGATTAATTCAAAAGTGTACAACAGTAATTAAAAATAGCTTTTTCCAAAATTAGATGTGTGTTTAGAATTAAGTATTTTTAAACTAATAAGCATTTAATTTGTTTATGTATAATAATTAAACATTGAAATTCTTAAAACTGAAAGGGTATGCAGGCAAGTTACCAACAGGCAAACCCAATCGGTAAAATTGTTTTATCAATTTAAAAAAATATTAACTTATTATAATTTTTGAGCAATCGCTAAAATTTAATTTTTGTAAAACAGCAAACAGTTAATATCTACATTTATCAAATATATATTATTTATTCATTTTATTCATAAATTTTTGCAGCGGATTTGGCGTAAATCCGTCGACCACCAAGTTTGAGATGTACGGCTCCTTTCCCAAGATTGTGTTGCGTGGCAAGTACTTGGCCGATGGACGCATTCTGATCCTGCCGATTCGCGGCGATGGCGATGCTGAAATCACGCTGCACAATCCCAAGTTTTCGGTCAAGTTTAAGCCGGGCCTCCAGTCTCGCAATGGTCTTACCTATCTCAGCGTGGACAAGCTTAAGGTGCTGGTGGAGCCACAAAAGTATGTTGAAAGCAGCTTTGAGTTATTGTGTGTGCAAATGTACAAATTGTGATCCTTTCTAGAATGAACATCAAGTTGACCAATTTGTTCAATGGCGACCAAGCGTTGGGCACCAATCTAAATCAGTTCCTCAATGATAACTGGTCGGATGTTTGGAGTGAGTTGCAACCGTCAATTCATGGGGCCATTGCGGATATTATGAAGAGTATTCTGGCCACACTGTTCAAGCGATTCGCCTACGAGGATCTGTTTCTGGAGGACTAAAGCTCCGACTCTATCTTCCTGTGACATTCATATATAGTTGTAGCTCTTAGTATTTAGTTTTTTACGTGTACGTGTACGAGTATATTTCTTCACAAACATATAATTCGATGGACTGTTTTTGCTGCTTAGGCAACGCATTTTTAACTAAGTAAAGTTTAAGCATTACAATTAATGATTAAGCTAAAAACACAATAACTGAATTAAACAATGTTTTCCTTGCAACCAAAAACAATTTTAAATATTATAGATCGATCCTCATAGTTGACTTTGTTTTTTTATGGTGCTGGTTTAAATACTTTTATTCAACTTTTTAATATAAATTTCTAGAAATACTGGAAATGTATTAATTTAATAAACACAACCGGTATTCATAAAAATATATTTGAAATAGTCTGGAGCATTCTTACGCTTTTTATCTTTGGCTAAAGTCTTCCGCAAAGCTGCCGCATAAATTTTGTCCAACAATTTGGCAGCCAGCAATTCACGTGAGTGGCCAGATTTGCATAACAATAGAAATCGAAATCCACAGCCAACTTACGTTAATACTGTGCTCAGTTGCTTGACTGCAGATCTCAGCCACTGGAGCTGCAACAGAGCTGAACAGTAAGCTGGTTATAAATACGTAGACGCAAAAAATCAAGAGTATGGAATCGATTGTCAAGTTCAAGTATAGGCAACGGTAAAGCCGACAAGTTGATAGACAAATGATACCCAGTTAACCTTGGAAATATACGCAAATTCGTTTATGTAAGCGAAACGAGTCATTAAACTATTAAGTGTAATTTTATATTTTGATAAAGTTGATCAGCTTGTTTAAGTTTTTTTTTATTATCAGGAGGCTTGTTGGTGCACAGGTCTTAACAGTGTTAACTGTGCTGTGATGTACATTTAGCACAGCCTGTGTTCATTAAATAATAAATATCTTCACCTATTGTTTTATTGTCATAGGTTAATAGATGAAAAACTAGTTTAATTGTAAGGTAATTTAGTCACGAGCTCAATGTTTGTACAACCTTTTATATAGTGATGAATTAAGTTCATTAAATGATTCACAATCAGGTGTAAACAAAATAATTAAATGTTATTGGATAATACTTTGTCGATTGCAATATTGTAATAATAATAATATGTAACTTAACTGCATATACTACGAATATATTAATCAATCATATATTTTTCTTAACAGGCAATCCAGGAAATTACAATTAATTAATCAAATTAAAGATAATTTGTAGTTAAGTACTAAAGATGCAATTTGCACTACACTGGCACACTTAACTTACAGTAACTTATAGATGCGATTACAATTGGTATAGCTTAGTATTTTTCTATAAAAGCTAAACAAGATCTCGAGAGACAAGTTAGTCGCTTGTATGCGTTGTTCGTATTGCGTTTATCTATTGTAAAAATGTCAAGAATTACTTGTATTGTCGTATTTTGTGTAATTCTGTCTGTGCAAGCCAAGTTTCGTAAGGACAAAAAAATAATATTTCAATTCGATGGCTATTTAAATATCCTAATTATATAGCCGACGATCCCAAGGCCTGTAAATATGGTGACGGCGAGTGCATTGTTAAGTTTAGCAACGAGGTGATCAGTAAGAGCGCTGCGACGGGTGATCGTGATTTAAACCTAGTACAAATCGACCCATTGCCTATAGCCAAGTTGCATGTAAAGCAAGGCGAAGAAAGCCCTGTCAATATTGAGTTAAGCTTTAAGGATAACAACCTGATTGGCCTTGGTCAAATGCGATTCACTGACGCCAAGTAAGTCCAAATTATATTTAAAATGCTTCGAATATATCAGTGCAGAAATTCCGCTTCAGGGGTTTCGGGAAAGACCTTGCCCAAAAACACGAACTACTCTGGAATTTCAAAAGAATTTCTCTAGTGGGTCCCTACGCCATCAAGGGTAAAGTCTTAATACTGCCCATTAGCGGCAATGGCGTGAGCAATATAACTATGGGTAAATACGACAATGACTAAAATACCTCATATACAGCAAAAATATCTTAATTTCCAGTCAACACTAAAGCGAAGACGGAGTTTACGGGCAAGCCTCTTGTGAAGAATGGAGAGACCTACTTGGATATAACAAATTTTAAGCTCACTCTGAGCCCGGAGCGATGCTATTACGACTTTACCAATTTGTTCAATGGTGATAAAGCCTTGGGTGATAATATGAATAAGTTCCTCAATGATAACTGGGAAGCAATATTTGTAGAGGTGAAACAATCGATTGAATCGTCATTCGGGAAAATATACCTGGCAATTATCCAAAATGTCTTCACAAAATATCCCTATGCCAATTACTTCGCGGAGTAAACACAATATTAACCGATGTTAAGTTGAACAAAATACTTTTCTGTATAAATATGCTCATTATCTTATAGTAATCTATCTACTTATTAGTCATCTATCATCAAACAATAATCAGTTCATATGGATACAATTATTACATAAAATTTAATTACTTCACAAACAGTGTAATCAAATCAACGATAATATTGATATTGCTGTTAATTAAACTACAGGTCAACAATTGAAAGTATTTAACTACAGTAATCACTTTACGTTATTGGCTTATTAAAAAATCAATTATTAAAAAGTAAGCAAAAAACATTTCTGTCAATCAACAAAAGCTTCATCTCGCTGGAAATAAATTTAATAAAGCTATATTTTGTTTCTTTATTAAACTAATTAAAGTGTTTTGAAGTGACTGAAGCGGCGCTGCATCTTTCACATTTTAGACAGCAGTACCCATCTGCTTAAAATACTAAGAAACACCATCTATCGGCTGGTGATAAAAAAAATAGCTCAATGCATAATCTGTTGCCTACTTTTGTGCTGTTGAAATAAAACTTGGTCGAACTCCCGCTAAGAGTATGCTGTGAATTTTAAGTGTTCAAATGGGAAAATACAAAAAGACTTCTTTATTATTTTTGCTTTTACATTTGTCTTTAGTTTCTGACGTATGCGGACTTATGAAGACAGACCGAAGTAAAAAGACCGTTTTTGCTATTCATTATTTTTATTTGTATACAAGAAGTGTAAAAAACGATAACGCAATCTGTAACTATTCATACTCCAATACCGAAGATACGCCCACATCCGCATCCCCCAAGCCCTCCACACAATCTATATATCTTTCGCAGTCTATGAGTCACCAAAATTGGAATGTATAATTTTTAGACCACGCTCACTCCAGGAACTTCGGCCTTAGAAATCTGAAATGCGCATCTCTTCCAAAATTTGTAAGATAGATTTTTGAGTGTAGGAGAAGTTACCAGTAATATCCCCTAAGAGAGCCATATATTGGATACCCACGCCCAATCTGCCTCTCCTAATCGATACACCTGTTTGGTTAAATGAAAGCACATATCGCACACAATTTGAAAGCTAGAGTCACCAAATTTGCTTTAAAGAGCTATAGTTAGTTAACTTGAAATGTAAATTACTAAGATCTTCCTACAAGACAAACTTTGTGTATATCTAACTAAGAACCTCTTTCGAAGATCGGTATTTCTTGGCTACACCCACTCTGTTCTGTGGTAACTGTTATCAGATGGTATAACTTATTGGTATCAGAGTATTTCGCAATCGGTTAATATAATACGAATACTCGCAAATACACCACAGATTCGTCATCTTAAAACGAGGAAATTGAGTAATTAAATTAATGCAGTACACAGGTCACAGGTGATGGGAATTCCGAATCAGTATTATAACAAAAAAAAAAAACCGGAAAATTAAATACTCTACATTGTTTAGCAAAAATAAAACAATGTCTTAGAAATATATTTTAGACAATAATACACATATTTTTAATAACTTTACCGTAAATGGTAAAAAATAAAATACCTGTCATTTCTTAAATTTTTCAGTTAAGCTTTACCTGGACACACATAATGAAAACACAACAATGCAGATCTAAAACATATTATGTTTAGTAGATTTTAAACCATAAGCTGAAAGTATAAGATCTTAACAATACATTATATTAACCTAATTAACTTTATTTCTAGTGTATTTAAGAGACTGGGTTCTTATAATTTACCTAATTGCACTTGACTCGGTAGTTAATGCTAATCGGAGACGAAAAAGTAATTTGCGTTTAACAACTTTAGATTTATGAGAACAGATATAAATTTAATTGAAATAACAGTTAAGCATATTTAAGTCGTAAGAAGCGAATCTATATAAAAGTGGACACACCTGATTATAAGTTCATCAGTAATTTTTGGAAGCCGTTTAAGCAAGAATATGAATACGTTATTCCTTTCGCTGTTGGTGTTAAGCTGTTTATATGCATCCTCAAATGGAGACGCCTCCGAACTGCGTATGTTGTTACTCCTACAACTATAACTATAACACACTTATTTAGTTTAAATATTCATTGTTCGCAGCTGCTGGCATTCAGAAATGCTCGATGATTGATGAAAAATGCCTCAAGGATAGCGTGAATTATGTGATTAAAAATTATGCCAAGACTGGAATTAAGGAGCTAGGTTTAGTTCAATTGGATCCACTGCTTTTGAAAAAGTTCAGCCTGGCCAAGAACCCGAACAGTCCCGTTAGCATCGATTTGACCTTCCGCAATGCTAGTATGATTGGACTCGGTGAAGCGCAGGCCATGAAAGTATCGTAAGTTGTATTTATAATATTATATTGTAATTTGCAATTATTTTTATTTGGTAAATATGTTGTTATTTGTAGCTTCTTAACATCTAATCTTAATCGAACCATGGTTTTTGACTTAGTCGTTCCAAAAATTACGCTCAAAGGTCCCTATAGCATTGAGGGCAAAGTGATAATTTTGCCCATTGTAGGAAAGGGCAGCGCAGAGATTGTGTTGGGTAAGCAAAACATTGTTTGGTTATAACTTTTAACACTAATACTTAAAATTTCAGAAAATTGTCGTGCACATTCCATTGTGAAATTGAAGGCCGTGTCCAAGGGTCCGGGTCTGACCTATGTGAATGTGGTCGATTTTAGAATGGATTTGGAGCCATCCCATGTTACATATAAGCTCGGTGGTCTTTTCGGTGGACAGAGGGATTTGAGCGAGAATTTGCACGCACTGATCAACGATAACTGGCGGGAGATTTTCAATGAACTTAAGAGTGATATTTCCGTTTCTATAGGTCGGGTCTTCCAGTCGATGTTAAATAAAACCATGAGCATGCTGCCGCTTGAGCAGCTCTTTTCTGACACTTAAGTATCGACAGCAAAGTGCATAATTTGTTTGCTAAGCTCAACTAACATTATTTCTTATTTTTATAAACGAAATTAACAAATTATGTTATTATTAAAATTGATTGTAGGCGTTTGGAATCATATTGTACATTATAAATATTCAGTATTGTTTAATTTATATGCTTACAATTTTAGTTTATATTACATACAAAAACATTTTTAACTTCATAAAATATTGTATATGACAAAAACATGGCGATCACACTAATTTTAGGAATCATACGGAGGTATGAAGACATGGCTGGTGGAGAAGTTAAAGATACTTAACAGGATAATCCCTATTATATCTGTAAGAAAAAGCTAGCTAAATAGCAACTATTAAGCATTGGATCTGTTTGAGATATATTTAACTTAAGCTTAAATGAAGTGTAGTAAAAGCTAACGATTCTTGATACTCTTGATTGGAAAGATATACCCTGCCTACGTTTAAGTAATTCCAAGATCTGAAACTAAGTATAACTAGCTGTGTGCACCTGAAAGTATGAAGCTGAAGATAAATTTAGACAATACTGCAAAACAATTTGTAAACTGGTAAACAATCACAACGCGGTTTGATTATTATTGTTAAGATCTCAAACATTTATTGACTTATGTGTAATGTAATATAATTTGTAAATATTGGGGTTTTTAAAGATATCTTTTCTATTTTTATTATTTTTTCACATTATAAAATAAAAATATAATAAAATTATAAAATATGTCGCTTAGCACATTGTGTTTAGTCTAAATAAAAATATAATCAAATTCATATAAATTTCTTTTAATATATTTAAAGTTCTATTAAAATTTGTAATTTCTTATAGCCGCTTTCCTGCGAACGTGTATATTTTGATTTTTGTCATTCTTTCATTATTGTTTCTAAGCTCTATTAATCCTTGGTACATGGGAGCGACGATTGCCTCTTGGTGGAGATATGGGCAACAATTCGCCGACAAAGTTCAACGGCTCCAAGCGATCACGAACATTAAGATTGGAATTGGAATAGGAATTGGGCGGCAAATTGCAGACAATTTTTGGTGGATCGCACAAGGCGATTATTTCTGGCGGAAAGTAGTTTTCTGGCGACTCCAGCAATGCAGTAAGGAACTCTTTGTGCGGCTTGGCGCAGCTAATAACGTTGCCTATCTGATAGCGCTCGGCCATTAATTGCTCCACGGTGTCGAATTCCTCTGGAGGCTGGAGATCGACTGCAGCCAATTGCAAAGCTCGCGTATTGGTCTCCTTGAGATTCCCTTTCATGGCCGAGGAGTAACGATACTCGAGATCCATATCCCAGTTAAAAATAAATACGCTTATGTGAGCAGCTTTAAGATGATCAAGCAGTTCAAGCAGCAGTTTTTCCAACCTTTCAGCATTACCTGAAGATATTAAAAAATTAAAAATATACATTTTATTATTGGTTGCAAGAAAGACAAACCCAAAGACACTTTGTTGATGAGATACGATGAGCGTTGTCGTAGATCCAAGCTAGCGAACCCCTTGAGAACCCGTAGGTCATTGAAGACTTTATTGAGTAGCTCAGCGCACTCGGTATATCTGGTGTAGTCAAAGTAACGATTTGTCTCTAGAATGCGAATCTGGCGTGTATGGAACAGTTCCAGTTTGGTGCCCAGCACCTGCACATGATGGCGCACATTGCATCCGAGTGGCAGCGAATACTTCTTGGGCAATTCGCAAAAATAATCCGAAGGCATTGAATGTAACTGATGGCTTGGCAATTCGGCATTGATGTGCTCATGCAGCGATTTGAAAATCGCCATTAAGCGCACTACCGGATTTCGATTAAGGCTGCAAGGTAATTTAATTGAATTAGTAGCAGCGGCAAAAAAGGTATTTTATATTATTTTTTTTTTAATATTTCTTAAGTAAATATTCTTCAATTTCTACATGATTTATAAAATAAGGATAACTTTAAGTGAAAGATATTTTATTTAGTCAGCTGTTCTCCCGCACACTGGCAGAAAAAAGTCCGTTTTAAAGATCGTTATTTGCTCTGCCGATACACAAATACAATTCAAACAGCGTCTCAGCTGACGCTATCGATCCCTTCTCTATACTACTCTTAGTGTAATTATAATTACAATATAATATTAAATATTTGTATGTAGCAACACTCACCATTCACCGTTCAGCTCAATTGCGGATGAGTGACGTTCCTCAATGTTTCTTATGTTCTCTTTCTGTCTTTCATTATGAATTTGGCGCGAACCGAAATTATTCTTGCCGCTAAATGATGCATTTGATTTCGGCTTGTTTCTGGCACCTCCTTTCATTATGTAGGGCAGACGCTTCAGTATGGCCTCTGTTTGGGGGCAACCATAACGATGGAACTCGAATTTTGGCGCATTTGCATCCAACGACAATTCGTTAACCTTGAGATTGAGTTCTTGCAGAACGTTAACAGCACTGCTCTCGTTGCAAGCGGAATGCCCTGCGGCAAGCGTCTCTTCATTATCAAGCAAATCGCACAGATTCGATTTTATTAGCTTCAAATTATTCTTAAGCTGCTGATCTTCAGCGCTTGCAATATTGAAATTCATTTTATCAGAGTATTAACAAAACTTTGCACCAAAAACTTGTATAATTCGCTACTATTCTGAGTTGGCGTCAAGCTGTCTGCTCTGCAATTTTCACACTTAAATTGAGCGTCACACTGTCTGCTGCAGAATACGCGCCAAAGTTCAGACTGCCGCCGTACTGTCTGGACTGTTAGCCCCAGCGATGATCGATATCTTTTTCGATACTTATCAATAAGTACTCACTGCTCTGTTAACGAATTAACATTTTTACTTCATCATTACGTTTTGGGCACGGGAATCGACAAGTTTTTTTTACTATTTTAGAAGCAATTAAATTGACGTCACAGAATTGCAAAGTGTTCGCGAAAAAAGTCAATTAAAAAACTGCTAATTTGCGTCAAAATAAACTAAATATTGATCGATATACATTGTGTAGACTTTTCAGATCACTTCATCGGCTTCAATTTATCGTTTGGTTCACTTGGCAGCACTGTTTCTTATTGCAATTAAATTTTTGAATTTAACTGCTAACTGAAATGTATTAGAGTAATAGCGGAATTATGCCTTTGGTATATTTATTGAATTTATTTCATATGGTTTACTTTTGTATGATATACATAAACAGTTACATGTTTTACATTGTACATTTTTCAATATGTATACTTAATATTTAGTATTACTTGTAGTTATATTTGTATATGTGTACGTATTTCTTATGTAAACGGTTATGTTTATTATGTGTTTTAACAAATTAAAAACAAAATAGAAACAAAACCCCATTTTAGTTTAGATTAGCACTACTAAATGTTTTCATATTTTCTTCTAAATGATTAATAATTATTATTGCTTCAATAATAAACAATAGACGATTATAGATTAGTTAAAGCTACAACTTAGTGCGCATTCTTGTACTTCAATTAAAGAGTCTACAACAAAAATGACGTAAACAATAACAAAAATTATGGTGTAATATTAACAAATTATTATTACAAAGTATTGGTTTAAACAAATACAAAGCAATTGGATTTTCACTAATTCATTTTTTTATATCACAAGTTAAAATTTTGATTATTGATTGGTCAATTTTTTGTTTTTGTTTGATATATATTTAAGTATTTATGTATCTATATGAAATGTATGTAAATTGTATGTATTCATATATATATGTATGTACATAAGAAAATATACTAATGCCGTATTTTAATAATAAACATATTTTTAAGGTTTGTATATTGTAATGTTGTATGTTCTGTTGATACATATACATATATAAATTGGTCTACACTCAAGTCATGATGTTACTTAAATTGGTTTATCGTAACTACATTAATGGATTAATAACATACATAGTTTAAAAAGTTTTAAATTTTGGGATATTATTAATGTTTTTCTTTTTAGGAGATTACACAGAAATTCGAGTTAGTTGCATGCAGTTTAGATAAGAAGTTTAACTATTATAACATTATTTAGTATTTAAATAGTAGGCGTTAAAATCGTGTTCAGATGCAGATTATGTGATTATACAAAGTAACCCAACTTTTAGCATTGATTTAACTCAAAATTGAGTATATCTTTCACTTTTTTTGTTAAACTTATAAATAAGATTATCAAAAGCTATACGTTGATAGTTTACAAGATACAAAAAAAATATGACACCTCCTAAGTAGCTTATAGGATTTAAATGTTGTTCACTTAAGAATGCTGTTAAATAGTTGGCTTTGGTTATATGTATGTGTACATCTGAGGCATCTGAACACGATATATAGATTTGGTTATGTTCGAGTTTCCGCTAGAGTTGTGTATGTGTGTTTATCTATAGCTAGCCTAAAATTCAGACCAACGATTCTCTGACGTTGCTGTTTACCTGTAAAAAGTTGCAGATGTTGGTATAATTATATTGTATATAGCGGGTATTATATATATAGTTAGAATAGTTGAATAGATATGTCGTGGTCGTGTTGGAGTTTGTGTTGAACTTGGTTAGGATCGGGTAACATTCGTTCTCTTAGGGCGAGAAGACGCGCAAACTGCGCAACAGCGTGGCCAACACATTGGCCAAGCATTCGGCCTGCAACGCCAATTGGCCAGCACCGATTGGACCAATCTGGACGCCAACTAACTCCCGGAAACTGCTGGCCACATCGTGCACCTTGAGCACAATGTTGCGTGTCTGCAGCGGCGCCGATGTATGTCGCGTCATATCCTGCGCTAGTTCCGTGATGCGGCGTATGGCCGTCAGGCAGGAGGTTAGGTGATCGGGCAACGTAATCAGCGTCATGTCCGACATCGAGGCAACCAGAAATTTGCTGGCCGTGACCAGGGCCAGGGTCTGTTCAGTCAACTCGTTGCGTGCTCGTTGGAATTTCTCCTCGTCGATGCTGGTGCCGCCGCCAGCTGACTGAGCGGCCGAGCATTGAGCGGCCACCTGGTCCAGTTTGATGAGCAGTCCGGTCATGGCCACATCCGTTTTGCCCAGCAGCGCCTCACCATCGATTAAATGACCATTCTTGATGAACAGCTTCTCGCCGTGCAGCTGTTGTGGTTTCTTTGGCAGCGCCGGCTGACCATTGGAATGCGCATTGGGTAGGCGGATTGTTGCCGGTATTGGTGGAGTTGTTGCCGTTGTCGTTGTGCTGGCGGGTGTTGGCATGGGCATGGGCGTGCCATTGACATGGGGGCGACTAGGACGACTGGCAATGGGCGGCAGCGGGGGTTTTTTGGGCGCACTCACCGCTGCTGATGTGGCGGCTGCAAGCATTGTATTGGGCATCTGTGCTGTCTGCGGCGTTGGCGGCTCCGAGAAGGCTGTGGGACTGCTGCGTGGTGGGAGTTGTGGCGGGCACAGCTCACGCAATGGCACACTACTAGCACTGGCCGGGACACCCATGATCCGCACCTGCTTTTTGGGTGAATAACGTTGGAGGAGCTCAGCGCTTTTGGGTGGACGCGCCGGTGGTGGCGTCAATTGTTCCGAGGCTACCGTGCGTGGTGGTGGCTGCAAAGGTTGTTTTTCCAGTATTGTGGAATCCTCCTTTTTGGATGTGGGACAGCAGCTGAATTTGCTCTTGCGCTCCACGGTGGGATACTCAATGACATGTGATGTTAGATCTTTGCTGTTGTTGTTGCAATTGGTGTTGTTGTTGTTAATGTTCATGTGGTTGGTGCCATTGCTACCATAGGCGACAGACTGGAAAAATTCGCGTTTCGCCTGCACAGAATTGCTGTAGAGGCATTCTGTCTCCGGAATCTGCGCCTCGAGATTTGGTGGCGGCGGTATTATGAAGGACATAATCTCCTCGGGCGTTAGTTCCTTGGCGGGCGTTGCTTTCTGTGTGGGCGGCGCCACCAGCATCTGCTGCAGAAAGCTATCCAGTTCCTCGGCCCTGCCCTCGAAGCCCTTAGGTGGCGCCGCATTCAGCAGCGACAGCGAGTCCAGCTCATCGGGCGTCTGGGGCGGCGGTATGGCACGTAAATCAATCAAATCCGTATCAATCTCAATGAACGTATCCTCGCGCACCTCAAAGCCATAGATCTCGGATAGCTGACGAGCGGCGACATCAGTATCAGCGACGGCGGGCACATTGCTTATCTCTTTCAGCTGCTGCAGATACTCGCGCAAATTGTAATCCTTCGTCTCGGCACCGAAGTGGGTGCCGTCGGGACTGTGCAGCCCAAAGCTGCTGCGTTGCGCCAGCTGCTGTTTGGCGCCACCGGCCTGAAGCAGCTGCTGAGGCCGTCGTGTTGTCGGCGATTGAGCTGGGGATGCCACCGATTCGGAGTCGCTTTCGCTCTGCGAGAAATCTGTGCCCGATGCTTGCAGATCGCTAAGCAGCTGACTGAAGACGTTCAGTTTACGCTGCGGTCGCGGACTGGAGGTGCTGCACAAACTGGGCTTACGCTTGGGCGTGGCGGGTGTGGGCGGTGCCGACGCTGACACCGGCTCGGTTATGGCATTTAATACTTGGGTAATCCCGGTCAACTCATGACTAATCGTCTCCGCCAGCAGTGTGAGGGAATCGCTGTGCTTAAGCGAGGGAGTGCCAGCACCGCCAGTATGATTCATGTTGGACTCCTCCGTGGAGGAGACTTTGCTGCTATTTAAACTATCGCAATCGCTGTCAAATTCAAGCATGGCCACGCCATGTCCCAGCTGCTGTTGCTGCTGCTGCTGTTGCATCTGTATATGCTGCAGCTCTTGCTCCTGCTCGTTCAGATACTGCTCGGAGCATTGGACGAGCTGCTGCAGTTCCTGGACGCGCCGCAGCACTTGTTCGTTCTTGGCCTCCACGGCCATATGAGTGCGTCCCTCGCTGCAATAGTTGCTGCCGCTGCTGTCACTCAGTCCCGAATCCTTGGCCGCCTCTTCCAGCAGCTCGGTGGCCATCACGCTGTGCAGATCAAGATCGGTTGCAAATGGCAGCGACTGTGGCTGCGACTGTGAGGATAACTGTTGCACAGACTGCGGCTGCGACAGCACCGCCTTGTGCGGCATCGGGTGGTATGGCGGCGTTATCAGAAAATTGACGCTGTGCGCCCGCGTGTGGAAGGGCAACAGATAGCTCCAGCCAGCTGGCAGCACGGTGTGCTGCGACAAAAACGCGGGCGCATTGTCCTCCTCATGCGGCTCTCGCTCTCGCAGCACATTTAGCATATTGCCTGAAAAATGAAAGCAGTAGGTCTTTGTTTAATATGTGTAGAAATACTTTAAGCCATTATTCAAATTAAGCTCAGTGGATTTTTAAAATGATTAGCAAATCAAGTGATAGACAATTTAATACTTGGTGTTAATTTAGCGAATCATTTTTCTCTTTTTGCTATGTGGCATTAATTTTTAGGCAATCTATGCTAAGTTCTTAACAAGTACCTGTAAGCAGTCGATAGTAGCCGCTAAGCACCAGACTAAACTCGCAGCCATCGCGCTCCTCCATGATGAATTTGACAGCGCGATCGCCCAGCATATAAATCGATACGCTGCATGTGATGTCGTCCTCGCGGTGAACCACCAAATGCGTAAAGTCCTCTATGGCCGAAATGGGCTGTGGCTGTTGCAAGGTAATGGAGGCATATAAAATAAAATAACTCCTTCCGATTAGAAATTGAATATGGACTCACCACAGAATTGCGTGCACTGGATATCTGGCTTAGACCGAAACGTGGACTGACGAGCAGAACGCGTTCCACGCCCTCTCTTTGGTTTGTGCTGAAACATTTGGCGCCGTAGCTTGGTAAACTAGCGATTATATCTAGATAATGGAGTTTCGCCTATAAGGAAAAACAATACAAAGCCAAAGGTGAAATTAGCGTAATGGACAACAAGCATAAGAAGGGCAACCCATAAATAAATACATAAATATATATTTATATAATCTTGATTGTCATGCCAAGCTGAGCCGATAATACAAATTGATTTATAGTTTCGTGGGTGATTTGCATTGAGAGCTTGTTTTATTTATCGGATAAATATAGCTTATACATGTTTATACTTTAACAGACCCTGTTGGTTGTAGTTGTTGATGCTTACCTGCAACTGGGTTAGAACCTTACTAGACGACCCTGTCATCTCCGCATTGAGCTTTAAGAAGTGTGAAATTAGCCGTCGCAGCTCCTTGCGTTTCATGCCCTCAAACAAACTGATGGGCACAAAACGTTCCAGGCCAAACTCGCGTCTATAAAGGACAAATGGAAAATTAATATGGTTTAGAGATTAAAGTCGCAGTGACTATGGAAGACTGGGTACTCACTCGACCAGCTTGACGGTAAGCTTGGCGGGCGCAAAGTTATTGGCCAGCGCATGCTGATGCATATGTAGGGCAGCTAGCCGCAATGCCAGCTCCGGCTGCAGTTCCGGTGCGAAGCGCTCCTGGTTGACATCGTTGCAGCACTGCATGTACAGATAGTCGAGCGCATGCAGATCTCTCTGAGCCAGCTCAGCGGCTGAAATGGGCACAAAGGTGATGCGAAACAGGCAGCGTAGCTTGTGAGCTCCCGGACGAGCAGCAATCTTTAAAGGATAACAAATAACATTTAGATATAGCTCTTAGAATATTAGTTGAGCATTGACTTACGCGTGCCAGTGACTCATGCGGATCGAGTAGTGTGAGTTTGTTGCGCTTTAGACTCTTGACATGCTCCAACACCAGACTGAAGAGTTCGCCGCAGCACAGACAGAGCTTGTCCAGCAGCGAGCTAACTACATCCTGCACAGTTGTTGTCGCATCATATTTGAATGACTTGGTCTGACCGTTCTCCAGAAACACCTTGAGCACATTTGCCATCGGTGGCACACAAATGTCGCCCAGCGAGAAAGCTGACGGCTGCAAAGAGATTTAATGATATTGAGTATATTCATTTATTTTCACCAAACACTGGTCTACACCTTACCGGAAACAAGGGAGCTCCATTGACGCACACGCTCTCCGCGAAACGCACTCGACTGGGACGTGAGCGCAGCTTGGCACGTTTGCCGGCTGAGAGCAGCGTGGATTTGCGACCAGGCATGATGCAGTGAGCCATCGGCTGGCAGACGAGTAGCGACACCTGCGCTTCACAGGCGCGCACCAGTTGGATGACATGATCACGGGGCGCATCCTTAACATCCTCACCGTTGACGGCCAGTATCTGATCGCCTGGCTGTAGTTTGCCAATGCTGGGACCACCTTCGGTAACGAAGCGCACAATCACCGGTCGCTCGCTGCCCGCCACAAAGCCAAAGCCCAAACTGGAGCTGCGCTGCAGCTGCACGAGTCGCGGCTCCGGCGGATGCTCGTCCCAGCGTATACATTCAGGCGGCTCATAAGTGGTCGTCTTGTTCAAATGACTACAATTGAGATTATCATTGCTGTTAATGAGTTCCGTTTTTCTAGTATGATTTACTTACTTGATGTAGTAGGAACGACCTTTGGAATCTATGGCACGCTCCCAGCCATAGGAAAGCTCCTCATGCTTGCTCCAATCATCGCAGGCGGGCAGCCAACCAGATGATTGCGTCAAATGGCTGTAAAATAAATTTGTAGAGAAATGGTAAATATTGTATTGTTAAACATTTTGTAGGATATCTAAGAATGTGAATTAATAGAAATTATAGGTTCTCAGATTCGGATTATCTATATCAACAAAGCTGAACGAGAACATGTGCATATATACTCTATAGGATCGGAAATGTCACCTTCAAGCTGCCATATATTTTGTGACATACTGATTAAGCTGTAAACAAAAGGAAATGTTTGCACAATCATCTTAAACGAGATTCAGAGTCTGTTGACTAATACTTGACCCTGAACTTGTAGCTGAATCTCATCCAATCCACCCTATCCACAAATAAGCCATGGCCCATTTTATGGATAGCCTGACCGAATGCATTTCAATTGATATTAATCTGGGCTAATTGGGTTATTTGCTCGACTATGCAATAAAGTGCAGCCATAATCGGGCGAACACTCAGGAAAGGACCGAGCCCATGTCCCATGCCCCAAGCCCCAATCCGTGACACAAGCGAACCCAATGCAACCCACCTTGGTGGCTTCCGCTGCTGTCTTTCTTCATTTCCTAGCTGCACACAATTGTGATAATTAGTTTGGCACTTTGCTCGAGAGCCGAGAGCTGTGAGCATGTGGCGCATGGGGCGACCCAGTGACAGTTAAAACCAGAGCCCAACCAACGTTCATTCATTCAGCGAGGCAGACAGCTGTCCCGCAGTTCCCCTGTCGCAACGCCCCCACACCCCGCACCCCGCACCCTTTACCCATGAGCCATGCTCCATGCTCCATGCTCAGCCACGCCCTGCCGCTCTTATGGCATTTTGTTCGCTTTCAGCTTGATGTGCAACAAAGTGTAAAATTATTTAATAGAATTTCGTGCATAATCAATTTATGTGCAGCAGCCAGGCATTCACATAGGCACTCAGTCTATCAGTCAGTTAGTCAGTCAGTCCGTTCCGACCCGACCCCATTGAAAAGGACACACTCTGATGAAACAAAGGCCATTATCGACGCTATTTGACCTAAAAATACTCTGCAAGCAGTACGAGTAGAAATGTAAGGGCTCAAATAAGAATATTTCTGTATATATCGATGGGAATTTAATACGATTAAATCTATCGTTGCACATATCTTCTTTTTTTTTTTGTTGGACAGACAAAAATGAAATTTTAATTTACCAAAATGACAGAAGAATAAAAAGCAACCCATTTTTAATTCATACATCGAGTATTTTTCTGCCGTTTTTATGTATGTCTAGGGAATCACTACACAAGTATATAATTTTTGCGAAGGTTTTTTAATTAATTAATTTCATACATTAAAAAAGATCGATGCACGATTTAAAAGTGGCTTGGGTTGCAGACATTCGCCATAAAAATTAAATAAATATATATAATTAAATTCGGCCAATTAAAGTTATAAATAAAAATATAAATTTTTAATGCTAATCAAACAATTTAATTGTGTTAATTTAATAAAACAAAACCAGGTCAATGGCAACTTAAAATTTGTAATTTTTTGTTTGTTTTAATAGCTGTAAATTTTTTCATTTTAAGTGCCGGAAATGGAAAGCATACAAAAAATAAGAAAAGCATACAAATTTAATATACAATCAGTAAGTTTTGAAAAGCAGAGCTTCTTCTGGCTTTAGTATAATTAATGGGACTGCCACCGAATTATTATTCCCATTCTATAAAAACAAGGACATGTTCCAGATATATGTTTACATTCTACATAAATATCATTGCATTAATATTTAAATTAGCAGAGAAACGTAAATTAAATCTCTGATTCAGGAATATGAACAAATTGTGCACTGTTCTGCACGAGTTTCCTTTTTGCAATTATAATATGGCCAGAATATAAGAAGGACAAAATGCCAACATTAATTAAGTTAAGCAGCAATGAGCGACACAATTTACCAACGTATATAAGCCAAATAATTCAGAGAAAATATATGTATATTCTCCGAAACATTGCTTAATGACCATTCTTGTCATATTACAAGGCAACAAAAAATAGCTGCAATCGATAGTGACCTTTAAGGTCATCTTTTGATTCTAGACAAATGTCATGTCAAGTCGGGTAGGTTTTCTACCAATGACGGATATCATAATATCCACAAGAATATGACTATTTAAAATTAAATCGGGTAATTTAAATATATTAATATCGTTTATTTTAAATATAATTAAATCGATAGAATTATTTTAAAGGATTTACGTATTCTCTAAAATTGTCAAAATATATTCCAGTTTTGTTAATCTATAAGTGAAAATAGTTAAATTTTTAAGGATTAATATTAATGTCAGTGAAAATAAAGTGTTTTTAAAGTTCTAAAAACGAAGAATACAAAAAAAACCGCTAACACAAACAAAGTTTTATGGTCAAAGGCAAAAATTATAATTTTAAAATGAGGACATAAAATTAAAAAATAAACATATTTACAAATATTGGTATACTTACTTGCAGTAGTATATTCTGCCCTCCTTGCCGACATGCGCTGTCCAGCCAGTTTTCAGTTTGTCCTGGACTGCCTCCAAATGTCGATCAATTTCGCCCCAATTTCCGATGGGCAGACTCTGCCCCAAAATAGGGCCATAGATGCCGCCAACACCAATGCCACAGTTGACAGCGTTGGCAATTGTTGTTGTTGCAGTTGCTTTTGTTGTCGGGGGTGACGTCGTTATTGTCGCCTGTGTTCCGGTCTCCGACAGACTTCCGGCCGTTTCTTGTGCTACTGCAACAGAGTCGTTCGGAGTGCGGAGCGTTGTGTAGGCGTTGTTGGCGCCACCATTCAACGTTGGCAGCGTCGTCAATTGTGGCGATGATGTTCGTGTCAGTAGCAGCGGCTTAGATCCGCCCACACTGGACGCTGTTGTGTTGGCATTTGGTAACGGATAGACATCACTATTTGAACGCCCCGAAGGCAGTAACATCATTGAAACACATTCGCTGCAATGGTACAATAGATAAATGGCAAGTTAAGTTGAGCCGTTTACCACACATATGTTGTATTGTGCACTCATAAGAGCTGGCCACATCACATCACATTCCAAGACGTCGACCTACTTTTGCAGAAACAGGCTCGTCTGGATAGGCCAGAAGACGGGCTGGGCTGGTTGGCCCATAAGTCAACCCATCTCTGCATTGGCATTGCCTTTTGCAGTTGCAGTTGATGCAATTGTTGCAAAACAGGTCTTTGTGCGCCTCTTTCAAAATCCCAGACGTGATGCCGAGATCACAAGCTGCCACATGGTGGGATAGGTTCAGGTTCAGGCAAAAGCGGTTCGGGCCAAGTTGAGCAACTTGTTTGTAATGTTATGACACAATTTCGCATTTTCGATACAAATGGCAAAAGTCTGAGCAGGATGGCGCATCGAAACTAGTTCAACAAAAATCAATGAAATTAATCAGGGTAAGTAACGCACAAGATTATACGGACGGACATTTACCGTTAGAATGAACGCGAAACTAGTTCGAAAGCCAAGCACGATTTGGGTTGATCTCAAATTCCAACTAGAGCAGTGGATCAAGGACGAGTTGGACACATTTCCTGTCAGTTACACATTTGGAACAAATCTGATTAAAGTGGGATAAATTGCATGTGCAGTTGTGGAGAAACCCAACGATGAATACAGGTTTAAAACAGCAACGGATTAAATTAATTGATAATTAATTAATAATAATAAAAAAAAGTTTCAGTGTTCCTCGTAGATTGAATTATTATTTTGTGTTTAAACTGTGTTGTATTGTTTGGTTTTAAGAGATTTTAAAGTTTGGACAACGAATTAAGATTCGATGCTTTTGTTTAGTGCAAACTTTGAAAACAATGTCGAACGATTTTGAAAAAAAGTAACCAAAAGCTTAAACAATATTTGTGTGCAAAGCTATGCTAAAAGTTGAAACTTAACACTCTTCAAATTATGTAAAGAAGTAATTTT